>CM070078.1:43648861-44955543 GCA_036250285.1 Pyrocoelia pectoralis
ACATAATGTGGGCACATAAGGTGGGACGGTCAGAAATAGCAGAAAATTAAAGTTCAGGATAACTCAAGCCGAGAAACCCCTGAAATCGGTAAGACTACTGCAATCTGCATTTGAAATAGAATCGTTAGTGATCTTCTATTAAACCATATGGTTCTTTTTTTATCAATAAAGCAGATACACGGAATTAAATAATACGTTCGTAGTTGCATAATAGGTAAGTATATAAGTTACAGATAAAAACAGTGTCAGTACAATTGGTGAATAATCCTGTGAAAATCTGTGAAAATGATTCAAAACCGTAAATAATTCTCCTCATTGAATGTTTGTCACTGATGAGAAGCAAAGTACAGCAAAACCCTTACAAACTATGAACAGCGATACAAAACAAGAAAAGGAGAATGTTGAAGAAATGTCTGTGTGTTGCACGATAATGTACTTTCCTGCGTAGGTTACGCCACAAAACAGTTTTTGGACTTATTCAGTTAGAACATGTTGAATCACCCCGATCACAGCCCTCATCTGCACCCTAACGTCTTCCATCTGTTCATCTTTTTGAAGTTGTGTATGGCCCAAAGACGATTTTCGATAGAGGATGAGTTCAATTCAAACACTGGGCTAAAGAGGCGCCGTGACACTTTTAGTCCTCGGCTCGCCAAGTGCATTAAAAGGGATTCGTCAAAAAATAGTGTTTGATATACACTATTTGATTTTTTCAGAAATATTGACCTGTTTTTTATTACTTCCCGAGTACGAAGTAAAAGGGAAGTATTGTATTAGTTTTCCAAAAAAAAAAATTTGACCTATGGAAATTTTTACATATCTTTGCGTTTCCGAATACGTAGATTCAAAATATGCAAAAAAAAAAATTCCGTCTGTCGTCTGTAGTCTGTAGTCTGTACGTACACATTCCTTGCAACGCTCTAAACTCAGAAACTATTAAAGTTATCGAAATGCGGTTTTCGCCAATCGATTACATTCGGGCCAAGGACGAAAATGCTGTTATTACCTTTGATTACGTCACTTCCGGTATAAGCTAAAATGGCGGCACTCATTTTTTTTATAAGATAAAGTTGTAGTTAGATAGATATTTATTTGTCATAATTACATAACAAAAAGATTCTTATTCTACAAAAAACAAAACATACTTTTTACATTTCAAAAAAAAAAATCAAACACCTCCTACACTTGTCCCCTTTTCTCTACCCTTTCCCTACTCTCCAGCACCCCCTTCATCCACTCCACCCCTTCCCCCTTCACTCCCAAAATCACCTTTCTTTCTCTCTTCTCTTCCTTTAGTTCCTCACACTCCCTCATCATATGCCATATAGTTTCCCTCCCTTCCCCACACATTCTACATATCCTCTTCTCCTCCTCCCACCAGTATCTGCTTTCATTTTCCTCGTTCCCGCACCTGAACCTTGCCACCATTCTTTTTTCCTTTAACTCCATACCACTCACTATATAATCGGCCTTGCCTTCCACCATTATCTCCATATATCCCTCATTATATCTTCCCTCTGCTATCCTCTCTCTTCTTTCCTGACCTTGTACATCTTTGTCTCTTGCTACTACTTCCGCTACCATATCCATTCCTTCCTCTCTTCTCCTTTCTATCTCCTCCCTCGCATATCCCACTCTCTCATAAAACGACCTCCTCTCTTCTTGCCCATACCTTATCCGTTCTTTTCTTATCTCTCTCATACACTCATTTACCATTACAATTTCATTTCTCTTCCTAACCTCTTCCTCATACTTCACCGCTCGCTTTCCTGTCTGCACTCTTATTTTTTCAAATTTTGTTTCTTCCTCTACTATATACCCTGGCGTCTCTCTATTCAACCCCAACGTCCATCTCCAGTACTTTTCCTGTATTTTTTCCATTTTCTCCCACTCCTTCCATCCCCATATCTCCGCTCCGTAAACCATCACGCTCTTTACCAACTTGTCAAAAATCCATCTTCTCTTCTCCATATCCTTCCCAAAAACTCTTTCCCCCACTCCCCACACTTTCCCCACTAGTCTATTTCCCTTCTTTGCCAATTCCCTGATGTGCGCCTCATCCTTATTATCGTACCGTAAAACATACCCTAGATACTTCCATTCATCCACACTTTCTATCTCCTCTTCTCCCCACCACCACTTTTTCTTCACACTCCTCCCTCTTCTCTTTTGAAATACCATCAACTTTGTCTTTTTTACATTCGCGCTCAAACCCTTTCTCTCTAAATATCCCTTCATCACCCCAATTAACCCCCTCATCTCTTGCTCACTGTCCGCCATCACTACCACGTCATCCGCATATGCCAACACCCACACTTTTATCCTCCCGATCACCACCCCTCCCCTTTGATATCTCCGCAACTCTTCCTCTAAATCCCCAATGTATAGCGAGAAAAGACTCGGGCTCAACGGGCATCCCTGTCTCAGTCCTTTCACCGTCCAAAACCTTTCTCCGTTTTCTTCCCGCACCCTCGTCACGCACCTTGTCTCCTCATACACCTCTTCTACAGCCCTCACCAAATCTTCTTCTACCCCACATTTCCTCATGATCTCCCACATTTTCTTCCTATTAACATTATCGAAGGCTGCCTTTATGTCCAAAAGGGAAGTATTGTATTAGTGTTCCAAAAAAAAAAATTTGACCTATGCAAATTTTTACATATCTTTGCGTTTCCGCATACGTAGATTCAAAATATGAAAAAAAAAATTTTCCGTCTGTAGTCTGTACGTACACATTCCTTGCAACGCTCTAAACTCAGAAACTATTAAAGTTATCGAAATGCGGTTTTCGCTAATGGATTACATTCGGGCCAAGGACGAAAATGCTGATATTACCTTTGATGACGTCACTTCCGGTATAAGCTAAAATGGCGGCAATCGTTTTTTTATAAGATAAAGTTGCAGTTTTTTTTATGTAGTCTAAAAGAGTGTTTTTTTCTGAATTCAGCAATATATATTGTGCTATACTTATTTTTTGAAAAAAGTGTTTAAAAAAATAATTATTAAAAAATGACTGCAACGCTCTATACTCAGAAGCTATTAAAGTTATCGAAATGCGGTTTTCGCCAATCGATTCCATTCGGGCCAAGAACGAAAATGCTGATATTACCTTTGATTATGTCACTTCCGGTGTAAGCTAAAATGGCGGCACTCATTTTTTTATAAGATAAAATTGCAGTTTTTTTATGTAGTTTAAGAGTATTTTTTTCTGAATTCAGTAGTATTTATTTTTTCAAAAAAGTGTTAATACGAGGGAAGTCTCGTGGCAATTTGCCAGAATTTTTTCTGTTGCAGCGCCATACTGAAAGAGAAAAACCTAAGGATAGTTCATGCTTGCAACCAATTTTCATAAAATAAATTATGTTGATGAGATACAGAAGTTTATCCCAAACCATGTGATGCAGTTAGGTGGTGCTACATTCGATTGTAACCTTATCAAAGCAGCGATTGCAGCAGTAGACTCATATGTGGGTAAATTCTTGAATGCACACAAATGCTTAACGCGCTAGGCAAGTGTAACACAGTCGCACTAGTGTGGGCAGCTACGCACACGGGAATCGCAGGTAAGCAAGTTGCTGACGAGATTGCAAGAGTGGCAAGCGCGAAATCACGAAGCGACCCAAGGGATTACATATAGCACCACTAAAAAGGAGATTCAGGCAATATTCACTGCAGACACTGGTCGAAAATTTCAGGACAGAATCATTACAAGATCTTTCTGGATTCCCCAACTGGGACCTAGCAGCGTCCATCTTAAAGTTAAGTAGGAGGAAGTAACACTTGCGACAGAGATGGTCACGGGCCACTGTCGTCTGAACAAGCACCTGCACAACATGCAACTGACTGACAGCCCGTTGTGCAGGAATTGTGATGAGGAAGAAAAAACGCTATACCACATCATGTGCCAATGTGAGGGATACACAAAAGCAAGGGAGCGCCTACTTGGAAATGGAAAGATTACACAAGAGGAGGTAATGGAGATTCTCCCTACTGAATTCTGGACCAAAGATACAGGTATTCTAGAAGGGTAGATAATAGCGGGGAGCACAATAGATCTCAAGGTCGCAGTACGGGAACCAATCGGGACCACTCCTTAAAAAATAATAATAATAATAATAATAATCTCTTTGCAATAAATAATAATCTAAAACGTGCGATGAAACACTCTGCCATAATGCGTTATTATTCATTTTCATTCATAATTAATTAATATATAATAAATTAACATTAAACTATTGCCCATCGTTTCCACTTTGACATTTACCGATTGGAAAATGTAATTCGAGCATTATAAACAAATACACAAACGTGATTTAATTCAAGATAAGCATCTATTAAAACACATTGTTGCTTTACCCCCTACATTTCATGAAACGTACGGAATTCTAGAAATTTAATACTAATTACTCAGTATAATCACTGCAAGTTCGCTAATTATGTCTAACTGCTCTGAAACTTGTCAATGTCCCTTTCAGGTCACGATTGCAAATCGGAACCAATTTTGCTTGTAACTGAACAATAAATATTTTATGTTGTATAAATTACACTAATTTCATTTAGGTACATTCTATTGATTTTCTCATAAAACCAAATATTTACATTTAATTTATACGTTAAACAAGTAAATTTGTATTTTCCATAATTAATATTCGTTTCAATACACAAAAGCAATAGTACGTACCTGAGACAACATTTAAATTATTACAATATGTATAATAACATTCGTGTTTGTAATTGTGGAAAGAGGTTTAATAGTGCTCGTGAAATTAACCCTATCGCTTACTTAATTTAATTTCTAGTAAAATTACCTCTTAGAACTTAATTATTTTATGCAAAAGAGAAGGTAAATGTATGCATATTTATTACACTTCTAATTTGTGAAAGTCGTATTTTCAGTGGCAGAGATGCTAGAAAATGGATGAGATTTTATTTCTAGATGATGGCTACGTTGTAATTGAGTTAACACTTACCCTTACTTCCCTAACTTATTAAAAACTGAAAAAGAACCTATGCTGAATTTAATCTGTTTTCTGTTTATTATATTCTACGTAAAATCTGCACTAAAGTACATTTATGTGGCAAAAAGGCACCTTATGGTACAAGGCTAAAAGAAGTAAACCAATTTGCACGCCATATTTCAGTTTTTGTTACATTTTATTAAAAAAATGTAATGTACTAAACAACTCTGTTAAGGATAAATAAGGATCGTTGCCCTTCACATCATCATTTTAATTAAGTTAACCGCAACCGGTTCTTGAGCTAGACCCTAAAAAGTAAAAACTTGGAGAATTGCTATATTGGCCGCCATTTCGAATTTAGAAACCAACGAAAAACGGCGCTTTACTTGTAACCATGTCTACTAACTTTTCACCGAGGGAAATTAGTTTGGGTTAAAATTTGAATGTATGCTCCCAAAATAACGCCCCTAGTTTGGGCCGCTTTGGGCCGATTTTGATGAAACGCTTGTTTTACCGATGAAGTGTTTTTATAGGCCTTAGTTTTAAATTTTATCAAAATCGGTCTAGTAGTTTAGGCTCCACAACCATAACGTATACACTCACGCACGCACCCACAGACAAACATTTTTCAAAGATGGTGGTTTTGACTCAGGAGTACCCAAAACCTCGAGTTCGATTTTTTTTCGATTGCATTACTTACGCTATGTAATATACACGTGTGTTCATGGAAAACGAATTTGAACCGAATTTAAAATTTACTTTTTTTGGTTTTTAGGCCTTGCTGTATAATAATATTAAAATTAAAAAAAAATAACTTTACACTTAGTTTCTCTATTAGTGATCATTGGTCATTAAGGAATGGAAATCAGAGCTTTAATTAGCATACCTAGACCAGAGCTTTCACTGCGTATGACTTTTCTTATTTTAGGAAAGCCTATCTTGCCTCCAAAGACTGTGCGACCATGAATTTTACAGCTAAGTGTTATAACGGCCCCATTCTTACCGTAACACGCCTATTTATTAGAAATTATTTCATTTTGTTAACTATCTTTTCGCAACTTCTCAACATTTATTGAAACATTTTATTTCAACAAATTGTTTTGTGTAATAAATTGCTATTAATCCGAAAACGGTCCGTTACCGATTTATGAAAACATAAAAAAATATGAACCGCAAACAAATGGGAAAGTCTTCAAACTCACAAACTTACATCGTATTTACAAAAATTAAGGAAATAATAAATCGTGACATTTATAGCTTGTTAGTAAATATTTGTATTCGAGTTGTATTTTGTGTTAAACTTAGAAACAGCAGAAAAATAAAATGGTGATGATAACTTCGAGCTTGTAAATCTAAGTTTTGAGCAGGTATTTCTTCTACAGAGGTGTAGTTTAAGTGATTATTTATAGATAATAAATATAGGTATGCAAGATTATTTTCTTTACCCTTTGGGTTCATAAAACTTTTAATTAGGATGCGCTTAATAATTAGTAGGTACGTCAATTGTAAAATACGCTTTTGTTAAATTTCTTTAACCTTTGTTCGCGACATTGCCTTTCTTACAAAATTAATATCGACATTTTCTACTCTTCACTGTGCTTAATTAAATTCCTTAAAAGGTGTACAAGGCGTAATATGTATACTGTGTCTCTAATAAAAAGGTTATAAAAAAGCCAATTTCCGCTTTATACATATTCTTAATGAAAATATGTTTTTATAATATATGCTTATTTACTTAAAATGCTAAAAAATGCATTTAATTAAAACTGCCATACAAAAACCCTTTGAATTTTGATATCTTTTGCCACTATGTAGTGGGTATAACAAAAAATTTCAAATTAATGTTACACGAAAGTTGTTAGACGTACTTTAATTACACTCTGAGTTACTACATGATTCGTAATTTTAACTATAATATTCGACTTTGTGAGCAGGTATATAAAATTACAAAGTTAATTAATTAAAATTACATTTATACTATGTTTATAAACATCAAAGTGTTTCAAAACTAAAAACTTTTCAGATTTTTCACACATTGGCAGACACAACATGAAGCTTCTGAGAAAAAGGTTTTATAGATCTTTAGACTAAAAGGGATTTGTATCACCGTTTTATACAGATTCGTCCATCTAAGCAGACCTCTATGATTATTTCTTGACGAAGCCTCATTGTTTTGCCCTGCAATGTGGTCTAGGCAAACTTGTAAGATGATAACACACAGATTCTTATTATACTAGCTAAGTACCTACTGATCATTAATTTGCTGTTTGCACCTCTAACCTTTAACTTAATTGTGCAAGGTTATTTCAAAGTAGAGTCTCTTTATCAAAATTGAATGCAAAAATTCGCATAAACAGTTTACACAATAGTAATGGGATTTAGCTGAAAAGTTTATGCAACCCACGGTAATCGAACGCTCAAAACTTGCAAACCAAATGGAACAAACAAAAAATTTAATATTAACGAGCAGTCAAACTCCATTTCTTATTTTCTAACACCGCACAGTGGACGAAATAAAATAAAGGAGGAATAAATTACTATCTCCAAAAAAACAATGAAATACGCGCTAAATATGTATTAATTAATAACAATAATTAATATTTTAATACTTTTTCAGTTAATCACTCTGTATTTCAGAATCGGATTCAGTGTCTTGAGAGAATTGTGTTCTGTTTGTTATATGGGGTTTTCCAATAAGAGTGATATGATTTCTTTTAAAAAAAACACACACTAATTGTTAAGGAAATTCAAATGTTTTTTATTTAATGTGAAGTACAATCGATACAATTAAGTTCTGAATAGAACATCATTCAAATGGCCTCCACGACTTCTTTTGCAGGAACGAATTTGATGAACCCAATTTTCGAGCACTTTTTCCACTAAATCAAGTCATATGTCAATATTGTTGTTCAATATTGACTTCTAAAGCTTGAAGAGAGTCTGGCTTATTGCTAAAGACCAATGACTTCAAATAACCCCACAGCAAGTAGTCTAATGGTGTTAAATCACAACTTCTTGGAGACCATTCAATGTCACAATTTCGAGCGCACGAAAAGTTGCAATTGGAGAACGATTATTTTGATAATAAAATTGAATAATTTGTAAACGTTGTTCTTGCGTATATGTTGACATGATGAAATTGTAAACATTACTGAATGCAATGAAAAAAAAATGACAGATCATGACATATTAGAAATGGCCGAAACGAAACTTACAAATCATATCACTCTTATTGGAAAACCTTATACAAATATTTTCAGTACCAAATTTGGTGGGTTTTTTCACTGGTAAATTTCGAATGGAGGATATAAGCGGATCAAATGAAATTAACAAAATATGTATTAGATCGGTGTTGGTGCATTTTCTTGACATCTTCATCGTGCTATACTCTCTATACCATCTGACTTCTTTATACCTCGCTTCTAGAACGTCTTCACTCAGTTGACCTATAGGAAGCAATAATGACCGCATAACAGATGCACCATGTACTAAAATTTTATGCACGCTTCTTGCCATAAAATACCATCCGTAAAGTTGAACATATAATGAAGCAGTTTCCATTGCATAACTGTCAAAAGAGTCTTCGTTGAGAGCATTGCCGTAACATAGTGCACATAATGTATCTGAAAATCTCTTTATCAATATTTCGTCTATTCGAGTAATTTGAGAGGACTAAGCGGTATTTTCAAAAAATCTGCGTGCCGTATTGCCATCGTTCGTATTCCCCAAACCTTGTCATATCTACCAAAAGTCCCATCTTTCTTCGAAAATATTCAATAACTTCTTTATCGTTTTTCCAATACAACTGGAGAGGAATTATAGAAGTTGTTAATATTTCTGAATCATCCGTAATATTTTCGCATTTACCTTGGTTATCAAATTTTTGCTTGTAACGACTGTGGCTTCTACATCCATCAAATCCCCATTTATATAACATCTGCAATGATAACGATTCTGCATTTCTTGTTGAAAAGGTTGCAAAACTTCATCTTAGGCTTCAGCTAATCTTGTTACTGTATGATCAAGCAAAGGTTTTAATTTAACTTCGGCCAATGAGTCTGTAATCTTAAAAGCATCTTCTTGAGGGTAGTATTTTTTCTTAGCTTTTTGGATCATATGATAAGAAGGATAAATGTACATTTCTGTCCTTAGCACCTTTGTACATGCCAATATATTGGTGTTTTGACAATTTTAAATAAATAATAAGCGAGGGTGCAGCCTCTGGCGTATAGGGAATATTTACCTTTTTATTTCTTGACTCACTGTAAGCTTGTCGGATTCTTGATGCTCGGGTGGGTGAAAGTGTAGTTTGTCGCAATACTTTTGCAGTGTCGTTACGCCCTAAAGCTCTAAGACTCATCTCCGCTGCGTATTGTATCTCTTCAAAGTTATATGATGGAAGTAATTGTTTTGATCTTAGGCAACTTTCCGCAAACGGCTTTTTAGGGCGTCCAATACTTCTTGTAATAATAAGCTTTTCATCCAGTCACTCTGCATTTTTACTTACGAAATGGTCCGCAAAGCAACGACTCTTCTTCCATCTTTTCATCAATGCCACGGTGAAACTATTAATAATTTTATGAACTTTTCTGTCCAAGTCACTTGAGCACTGGTCAATTTTGTATTTATCATTTAAATAAACTTTCAAAAATTGTCTTGACTTCGTCTGATTAGCTTTCATAGCTCCTTTGTCGCGCAGAAGTTGATACAGCTCCCTTCGCGGAATAGCAAGATGCCTTCCTGAAAAATATTAAAAATGTATAAAAAAGGATAAATAAGGGAAACTATCAGAAATATAGCCAATGAATACGATGCCGGTATATTTGTGGATTAACAAAGACTTACGGAAATCAAGTGCGGATCATAAAGTCAGATACTAGAAATACTAAACAAATAAATAGATGTGAGATAAATACCTTGAATGAAGAGTCTCTGACATAACGAAATTTCAAATTAATCTTACTTTTTCACTTTTTAACAACCGGTCAAAGTAAGCTATGAAGTATGTATAAAACAATTGAATAGCGAATTTTTCGACGTCATAATATTAAAGCTAATACAAAATTTTGTTAATGCAATCCACATAAATATCACAGACTTTATAATTTTAGCGAAAGGTACTTATTTCCTCTTTTTTTTTAAATTCGCCCACTGTGCGCCGCACCGTATATAATAAAATTATAAAGACAAAATAAAAAAGTACAGAGAGAACGAAGAAAATCAGTCTTAAATAAACCGAATGACGTAATATCGAAGAATTCTCAGTGATATCATGACCTTTTTGATGAATCTTGGCATGAAATTCGCTTATTGGGCGATTGGATATTTTGTCACAAAATTGGTGCATAAATAACAGTTTTTGAAAAGTATTGTCTCTAAAAACGAATAATATATGTAATGGGTTTCTACATTTGAACCTGATCCACAAATAAGAAATGTTACATGCCTTGGTCAAAAATCATGTGGTAGCCAAAAATTCATGAAATTCGCTTATTGGGCATCGATGTGATGCGCTTAAACGTTTCTTCCCACGAAATTGCTGGCTAAGTAGCGGTTTTGGGAAAATTTTGTACCATCCCTTTGACATAGGCCATGCATGAGAATAGTTGCAAATCTAAGGATCATAAGTTATAATCCAGTAAATGGCCGAACTCGATTTAGAGAATTAATTGTACCTAATTCTAAAATTTTGTCAGCCCATTTTTACCGTTCCCGATCCACACGAACTCCCGTAACTTTTGCCACTGTTGGTAAAGGGGCCTGAAAGTCAATGATCCTAATCTATAAAGGATCCGTATACCAAATTTCGAATCCATTAGTCGCTTTTGAAACGACTTATCGCGCATACGGACGAGCGGACGGACGGATGAACGTACGGACAACGGTAAAAAACTAACTAAAAGATCTGAGGATCCTTCATAAATTAAGGAGCATCAACCTAATTGATAAGCAAAAGCAAGTAACACGGAATGACCATCCTTTTGACAGTGATATAGTGGAGATGAATTGCAATAGATTCAACCTGCTGTATAGAATGGTGCTAAGGGAACATATCCAAAGTCAATTTATAAAGTGGATGGAGCCACAGCAAAACAGCAACTTCAATATTTAGAAAAAATGTGGCCAGATATGAAGTAGACCCTCAAGAAGAAATATCTTGGACCGGATCGGGTACATATAACTTTCCGTTCAAACCATTTCTATCAATTTAATGTAACTCTCTGCTACTGACAGCAAACAGCCCTTTATACTTTCAATCCAGCAACCGAATTTTAAATGTAGCTGCAAATTATTATAATGTTGATAACACTAGATTTCGTTTAATTTTATGCAATTTTTAATTATAAAATTTTGCTATTGTACATTTTTATTTTATTCCTATTTCATTTAAATGATAACTTTGGACAATAAATATAATTTGAGAGTTTCGCGGTTCCTCGAACTGTCGAGACA
This sequence comes from Pyrocoelia pectoralis, assembly GCA_036250285.1. Classification (NCBI taxonomy): domain Eukaryota; kingdom Metazoa; phylum Arthropoda; class Insecta; order Coleoptera; family Lampyridae; genus Pyrocoelia; species Pyrocoelia pectoralis. The sequence continues at coordinate 43,660,273 of CM070078.1, forward strand.
ACTAGTTTTCGGCGTATACTGCGTCGTTATATTTGTTCCACAATCTGCATTGAAAGGCTTGTGAGCCAAAACAAGGATTTTTGGGATTATTACCCTTCCTCTTAGCTTCCGATGGAATCAGCAAAATTTTTAGTATTGTACATCCTTCTATGATGCTTGTATCCATTTCTGGGACCTTATGAAATATTCCAGCGCGTAATTGGTTCTCATTTTTGGGCTTTATGTTATTCTAGTAGATTTTTCTTCTCCAAATAAGTCGTAATCAAGAAGGTTGATAGCTTAACTTCCATTGTTACAAATTTAATAGTATATTGCGCCACTAGAACTGAGAAAACATGCGCCTACAGTAGCCAGAAGACCTCATTGTACCACCATAAATGATAATAAGCAAAAAAAAATCTTAACATCAGTCTTTTACTTGGAAGGTGCACTTAATATAAAATAACTTTTGTACACCTACCAGATTCAATTCGTACAAGAGCTTTAAATGCTTATTGCACCTCCGCCTGATTGTCCAATAAAAAGGGAAGAAGACATCAATTTTCATTACATGCGGAGGTGGTTTTACATAATGGAGATTCGCCCATTTTATGTTAAATCACGTTTATAGAAACGTTTACCGAAACTTTCAAGCTTTATGTTTAAGAATATGGTAATAAAATGGTACTGTATTATATTGTTGAGCAATATCATTGCATTTTGGGCATATTCTGTAAATGAATACTAACTAGAACACTTTGTGCACATTTTCATTTGATTTTTACTCAGTAATTTGTTAACCTACATTAATTATCTGATTCCATTATAATTACTATTATAGTCGTGAGCTACTTATCAGAGTAACGCGTCTGATCGTTGCACGACCAGTGTAAATCCCTACCTACAATATCCGCAAAGATATAATAAAGCCGCAATGCACTTCAAAATTCAACATGTACTCAGGGGGCTCATTTCAAAATAACTTGCCCATAAAAATTGCACATAGAGCTATGTAAATCGATAGAAAGCGTACACCTTTCAACCCATCCACCTAATACACCTCATTCTGACTCCGTCAGTTACACAGTAATTTATGTTATAAATCACAAGATGAGATACTGATAGTTGACTTCAGACTCACACTCACTCTCATTCCCAGAGACAATTTAAATAGAAAGAAATTGAAACATTGCCAGATTGTTAGCTTACCCACGCTTCATTAAACTTTGTTTCTATTTCCTTACTGTTCCACAGCGCGGTCATTTTCATAATAAAGCATCTGCCTTTAAAAGGGGGAAATTTTGTATATTTCTTAATAAAAGCGGAAGACTTTTGATTAGCTTAAGGCAGTAATAATCTAACGATATTAATAAGATAGATGCATTCCAAACGATAGCGCTTATTTACCTATTTGGGAGAAAGTCAAACGTTTTTATTTTCCTCTCGAATTTTGAAAGTACTACAATAAAAACTATAAAACTATAATAGGAGAAGTTGGCAGTTCCCGTAATTTGATTTTGGGAGAAACCGTCGAGCGAAAATTGTAGGATATTTCATTATCGATCGCTAGGCTGGCTTTGGTGGAAAGAAGATAAGAAGCATTTTAAGCCCGTGATTGTGGTATATAAATGTAAAGAGACGGGTTTAGTGCTAAAGTAATGGCTTATAGAAAGCGACTTTAAAGGACACATTTATTGCTAGAGCTATTTAGATAAAAATTTAATACGACTTTTGGTATTCTACGTTTTTCTAATAAATACTAGTAATTGGAATAGCTGAGGATTACTTTTAGAGTGAATTCTCTTGTACGGTGAGGATTAAAAAGTGAATTGTAGGATGACCATCACCACTGATTTATCTTAGAAACTGCATTTCCTACTTCAGTTCAACTGTTCATTTAAGAACTAGCTACCTTTAAAGTTATAAAAGAAAGATCTATAAATAATTCTGACCAGACTTTTGCAGTTGGCACAATTTGAACAGAACTATCCTCTGTGGAACAATTTTCAGACCGGCAATGATTTGTTTCTAGATAGCATGCACCCTTTAATGTCCATAGAATTGATTTTCTTTCCTTTGTGCTCGATTTTCAAAGACACTAATAAAACAGCGACTTTGTTCTCTTAAGTTTCTCTAAACTTTCTTTGTGTAAATTCTCCCATCTCAAAGCCTTTAACTTTATTTTACAAAAAAAAAGATGAATTCAGCTCATATTACATTACGTTTTAGCACATTGTCTTTTGTAAACTTAAGTTGACTACAATCATAAACTGATTTGGCGATCAAAGACGTCTCACATCACACTTCAAACTTATTAAATTTATGTGGAAAATAAAGTCACAATTTGATCTGACCACGTTAAAAGTGATTGTCATACGTGAAAATGGAGGTTACATTTCGATATAACTCTGAAAGCAAGAAGTGGAACAGGCATTAGAGTTCATAACTTAAGATATTCCCTTTGTTGAAGAAAGAAGTATCGTTCTATCATATCGCACAGGCACAAACACTCCACGACCCAATCGTTGAAAACATCGCCGACAGCATCGTCCGCCGACGCTTGACACGTGCAAAATTCCTAGATATTGAGAAGGCATTCGACAGGCTATAACATCAGGGGCTTCCTTTAAAGCTTCTGAGATTTGAAGTACCACTCGCCTTAATCCAGTTCATCAAGTAATTCCTACGTAAGCGTACGTTCAGAGTAAAACCCCGAACTTCCCTATCAGGGACTAAAGAGGCTGGAAGCAAGAGCTCCCCATCGCCGATTTTACACAATATCTTTACGTCAGACATGCCTAATAACCAGCGACGCCGATGACACTGCCGTGTTCGTTAGCAGTCGTGGAATGGAGACGATAACCCATCAATTACAAGTCTCTCTGGAAAGATTAGATGAATGGTGTGTAGACTGGAGGATAACTGTCAATCCCTTAAAAAGTGTAGCAGTGTACTTCACACGAAGAAGACAACAACCATCCGATAATCTAGAAATGTTCGACCGCCATAGGATACCATAGGACTTGCACTCGAAACTCACTTGGAAAATCACCACAGAACCGTCCAGGCATCCGGAGCTATTTCCAAACTGTTCCAGAAGTTCACCAGAAACAGTGCACTCAACACCGACAACAATCTTCGTCTATACAAGACTGTCATCCGGCCATGCACGACATACGCATCCCCATTCCGAGCGTGTGCAGCTGGCACAGACATAGCGAGACTACAGATGGTCCAAAACAAGGTGCTGTGGATGATCATAAACGCTACATGGTTTCCCCGTAACTAGGAACTCCCATTTTTACACCATTCTGCGGAAAGTGGTGCAGGTTAGTTGACAGACAATGAAGAGGTAAGAAAAGAAGATAAAGGCCACTAGTGTCGCCAATTACCTGTCCGATGAAGATATAGATCTAAAATATCAAAAAGCGTACACAGTAATTAAAATTACTTTGTGAAGTTACAGGAATTGTATCACAACAGACCAATAAAGAATAGTGGACAAAATGGCTAAAAATATTACTGTAACAAAATTTAAAGTATCCTCATTGTTACTTCCAGTGTCTTTAAATTAAACCACTTTCTATCTTTAGTAGAGAGTGTTGTAATTATAACGATGACTTCTAATTCACATAGAGTCCCATTGAGGCACTTTGTCCTAAATTTATGGATAATGTTCTGGAAATGCACTCGGATTTTACCAGCCATGTTGAATGTGGTGCTATCCAATGATTTGCCAACCATCTTTCCTAACCGTATAAATTGGCTCTTCGGGCATTCAAAATTTTACGATTCCTATAGTTCCTGAACTAATATTGCAGATGGATTATCTTACTTACACGATGATTCTTCTAAGCCTTCAGATCCAGCGAAGACAGATATTCCAAATTCACTTTGCCAGTCCGTTCAGGAAATTGAGAAATAAATCTCATATTTAGTAAATATTGCTATTTAATGTGAATTCAAATATTGTACACGCAATAATGTACCAATATTGCCTGTAGAATATTACTAAATATTGAAAATCGATATTTAGGCAATACAACATACATATTTGTAACATTTAGTAAATATTCTTATTCAATGTAAATTTACATATTGTACACACAATAATGTACTTACCGATATTGCGTGTACAATATTACTAAATATTGAAAATCGATATTTAAATAACATACATTTTTACAATATTTAGTAAATATTACTATACAATATAAAATCAATATTTATTTATCAACAACATAACAATACTATTTTTAATGTTACTGGATATTTAAAATGATATATTTAGCCAACACGAAAAAAATATTCACAAATATTATTATTTTCGCCGATTTAGATATATCAAAATAATCCAAATACAATATGCAGGTCCTCCTCCCTATTTTATAGTGTTCATTTGTTCAACTTTAAATTCCTAAGTTTTATAAATTTCCGAGTCCTACTTGAAACAAAACGTTTTTTAACATCGCTGATCTCCTCAGAGTCTACACGAAGGGGAAGGAGCCACAGGAGCACATGCAGTCCTGGAGACGCTACGCGCTGGGAAACAGCCCCTCGCAGTAGTTAAGGCTGTGGGGGTGGTCCTTCTTACTAGTTTGAGACACATAACAAATGAAATTATCATTTTGAACAGTAGGGTAACTGCAAGTTTTTTTATAGTTATAAAATCAATATGTTTTTATGATCGCGTTTTTGTATTTTCCTTGTAACATTTTGATGTTTTGATTTTTGATTGATAAAAATTGTGTTGATGTTGTGTTAAATATAATTAGAATTTTAAAACTCAAAAATGTTGTATAAATATTTCCCCCAATATTGAAATAATATCGGTTAGTAACATTTAGCCGAAATGTAAAATTGTTCACATTTCAATGTTGGGACAATATTGTACAGTCATATTTTAACAATATATTTACAATGAAATGCCCAAGGTAGCATTTAATATTGGTTAAATTTTAACCAATATTAAATGCTACCTTATACCTTCGAACCCTTGTTACGGAAAATCGATGCGGTATATTAATATTTTTAAGGTATTTGTTGATACACTTTTCAAAGAACTTTGTGAATTATGATTTTTATTGCGATTCACCAGCCACGCGCATTTCCAGATTACTACTCTTCAACCCACCCGAGCAAATATTGTTTCATTATTTCATTCTATCTTACGGGAATTAACTTGCTTACTCTTCAATACATGCCGGAGGATTTTAAGTTAAAATAGAAATAATATTGTTTCTCGTTGCGTTGGAAGTACATACAAAAAAAGATATTATTACCAGTCTTTCGAAACCTAGAAGGTTAAAGCATAAGATACTTTTTATACTAATGTCCCTTCCATTGTTACACGTAATTAAGCTGTAGGGTAAATGATGGAAGAGTCGCTTAAATACGTCACGAATGTGAATTGGGTATAAGTAGTTAAATTTGAAGTTTAGAATTTTAATAAAAAAGTAGATTTTGTGCCACGTAACTAAGAACCATAATCATGTTCACTTAACCTTAAGACATCCCTAAGCGATGATGGGAGAGATATATGATTTAGCTATCATTGAAAGTTTATAATCTTACAAAGTTTATAAGAGTAGTGGTGAAATTCTTGCAAAAGAAAAGCTTAACCCTTCGTTAGGCGCGCGGCAAAAACTTACATGGTTGGGCGCGTGGTCTACAATTGTAGACCATTCGTATTCTTAAATAATATGAACAATTAGATAATTGATTTTACTAAGGCTTATTATATATTGTATATCTAACTGTTATAAACAAAATATTAAGTTTTTGTATATTTATCTTTTGATTTAAAGGTGGTAAATAACATAAATAAAAATATACGTCATTTATCAACATGAACAAAGGTGTTCTACTAATCATATAGAAATAAAAAAAATAATTGTATTCTATAAAAGTGAAACATTTTACCGCGCTAGATACATTATATAATTCATACATTTTGGTTATACATGAATTCTCATTCACAGTGGCGGGTCTGAAAGGCATATATTGCATATGTCTCTCTTATAAAATCGGTAAATATAATAGCGAAACAAAGTTTATAAACGCTAGAAACGCACTTATTCTATTTGTTAATGTTAAAAATGCAGGTACCCAAAACGGTACTTAGCAATAATGCACACCAACTGATAAGGAATAATCCGAACAGGGGTGGTCTACGATTGTAGACCGCGCGCCTAACGAAGGGTTAATAATGATGATTATTGTATATTTTATTAAATTACATGGTAGTGTACATAGTAATGTGGCTTTTACGTTCTTCAATTAATTTGCATAGTAGATGTGTGTGTAATCCGTTTCCAAACTATGGGCAATGCAATTTGCGTACTTCAGCATAAAGTTTGTAGCTTTAGAGGTTAATTTACATAATTAATACAACTCTTACTTTGTAAAATGGGAAACATTTAAAGCTCATCAGAATAATTTTTAAAGTGGTCTTACTTTCAAGTAACAAATATGTATTCGCGCGAGTGTGTGTATATGTTTGTGACAATTGTGCTGACAGAGCAAATCCACAATAGAATGAAATTCATATCCTCAATGAGGGGCGAATCTGAACAAAGAAAGATGAAATCTCCGAGATTTCCCTTTCTATTCCATCTAAGCTGATCCCAATTGCTGAATAATATTTGTTGCCGCGATGTCCTAAATCTGATAAACCTTTATCGCGATCCATATTTTTCTTTCCTTTGTATAGTCCTTTTGTTGCTTACGTGTGAAAATATACAAATGTTTATTTTTAATATAAAACATATCATATTATATTGTTTCTTAAGGCAACAAACCTTATTGAAGTCAAGATATATCTGGTTGTTGACTTAATAGCTTTTCGTAGTATGAGGATTGTAGACAATTAAATGTATTTTCTGTTACATGTGGTGAAGATCTCGTACCTAAGCAATGTTTACAGATAAGTATGCAATAAAGAACCTTTTCGTCACAATGAACCAGGGATCTAAAAGCTATGTAGGGTGACCAAATTCACGTCACCCATTACAAGAGCGAATGAAGATCGAGATTTTATTTATTCCAGATTACAGCAGCTTTCCTCTAGATTACACACACGTGATGCTACCTGAATATATCATGGACAGTGAACAAGGAGTCCAGTACAACAACGAAGCTAAGAGTACTGTTCGATGCATCATCAAAAGACTCTGATCGGAAGAGCCTAAATGAGATGATACACGTGGGACCAAGACTTCAAAAAATCCTCTGGGAGCTCCTAGTGAGATGGAGGAAACATCGATACGTTATCACGGCTGACGTAGAGAAGATGTATCGCCAGATCAAATTGAACAAGGAATACCACCGGTATCACACAATGCTGTAGAGATCCACGCCAAAGGAAGCCATTAAAGAATATCAACTCACAACCGTTACGTATGGTACAACCACCGCAGCGTATTTAGCAATAAAAACGTTGCAGCAGCTAACCCACGATGAAGAAATCAACCACCCGCCAGCAGCAGCAGTAACACTGAGAGACTGTTACGTAGACGACGTATTACCCGGAAGCAATACAATAGAAGGACCAAGGTCCTTGCATAAATGAGGGTTCACGTTAAGGAAATGGGCCGAAAATCATAAAGAATTATGGAGAGAAGGACAAGAAACAGCAAAGCCAATGGATATCAAGGACGACCAGTCAAGGAAATCCCTAGGCGTCAGATGGATTCCAGACCAGGGCAGCTTTCAATTCAAGGTAGTACTCAGTAAGAAAGTGATTTTGTTCAATTACTCAACGGTGGTGTGAGGAATAGTTACAATATTGGTACGAGTGACGGCGTACCCCTCACAATAAAACCACCAACAACACTCAATCTCCCTCACCGGGGACTGAACAATGAACAACAAGGGTCAATCAACCACCAAAGATACTTGAATTCAATTAATAATGATCAAAGATTATTCACCCCGTCACCATTTGCACGTTTTTATTGACTCGCCATAGTTTAGACAAAATCGAAAGTAATTGGAAGTGTCTAATAAAGGGTAGTGTATTTATGTAAAAAAATTAAAGAAAAAGGAATGGCCTTGTGTGAAATCTGGTGCTTATCCACACATTTATTACTAATTGCGTTTAAGGAATCTAACAATCACTCCTCAGATTTTTTCCCACCAACATCGTTGCCTAATTTAAGAGAAATGGTCAGAAAGAGTTCATTGAGCATTTTTTCTGCACGACAATGCCTGTTCCAATGTTACTCACGTTATTCGACAATCGCCCTATTTTACGGCCTCATTCCTTTTCTTTCTTTCACCAATAATAGGCCAGGAATGTACGTCAATAATCAAGCTGTTATGTAACATTGGTTTAATTTGAAAACCCACGGGATTTTTTCAGGCGAAAAATTACTCTGCTGTAGATTCACTTTGAATTGCTGCATTATTTTTTATACATCAATACATCTGTCTATGAATCGACATTTTCAATCACATTGCTTGATGATGGGATCTGTATATCTCGAAACATGTTGCAATAATTAACCACATTCTGTTGTTAATAAATACATTTCCAAGGGGAGGTTGTGAGTTCGTATTTTCCTAATCTGTTTAACCCCTTTGTGGGCGATGGACCACACCACCGTTATTAATTTGAAAGGTATATTTACGTATACACCAAATACTAACCTAACTCTTCTCGCGCATGAGAACAAATGTGCATAATAACTACAAATACAAATAGGAAGATTTTTCTACGAAAGGGCGAAACATTTTTGGGGTAAACACCAAGTGGTTGTGCTTAATTTGCAGGAAGACGAGGACGTAGGAAATAAGGGTATGTTCATTATGTTCGCTGATACTAATAATTAGAACAGAAACGTTGAAGAATTATGTACGAATCGCATGGAGTAAATGACAGAAAGAACAGGATTAATACACTTGAATTAAATGATGTTGAAAAATTGTAATTAAAACGGTGATTAAACGTGTTATGGTGTGAAATTCATTTTAACACGAGTTACAGCTTAACTAATAGAAAGAATAATTCATTAATTAGGATACATCGGAATGTCATGGTTCAGCGCAGTTAATTTCAAATAATTGAGTTATACTTTTCATACAGATTAATTGACACCGAGATCGCCAGGGATGGTGTATCGGGGGGTTTCGTTTAATATTGCATAATATATCCAAAATGTATTCCAAGGACTTTTAAATTATAGGAGGGTGTCAAATTGTTCAGTGCCTCAAAATTAATAATTGGTTTCCTTATTTTATCCTAAGATAATGTTTGAAAATCGTCCGTGTAACAGTAACTGTCGAATATTAATTGGTAAGGGTAACACGACTGAACAGTAAGTTGAAAGTTCGTTTTATTAGAAGTGTCCGTGCGGCACGATGTTCTACGTGACTTCGCCATCCATTAGCTACGTTTACCAGCTTCGATTTTATTTAGCTTACGATAGAACTTAGATTTAGTACAAAAATGCGATTCGCTTACGGAACTGCATAATAACTACCACAAATAAATGAACTTAAAATACTCGGACAAAATGTGTCGATAAAAATTGATGAAAGAAACTGTCTAATCCTTATACTTTTTTAAAAACATCGCGGTTTAATAAACTGTCAAAATCACGAAATATTGATATAGTGTAGACTCAGAAGCCTCAGATTACTTTACCCTCGTCTTTACATGTCGCTGGAATAAAGATGAAAATATTGATTTTGACCTCGATTTTGACTATACCTACAGATACAGACATGAAACGATCGAAAAGTCTTACGTTACGGTTAATTTTTTTGTACCTTTAATAAATATTGTCGTTTTGATACTCCTAAAACGACAATAATTAGGATTGACTTTGACTTTTAGTGACTTTAATATGGATCGCCGGTATAATTAACGTAGAGAAGATATCGTTTTGTGGGAAACGAAATTACTCTACAATATTCGAGTTGCGTGTGATATGTCAAGCTAACTAAAACGTTTCTTTTCGAAAATTCTCGTCTTCATTGTTATCAGCTACACCGATTATTATTTAAAAAATAACAGTTACCGATTATTGGCCACATTTGTTCTGCCGCGTCAACCACTGTGGGCGAGTGTCACATCGGACTATTTTTGAAGTATCACCAATATTTATGTTGTCATACATATTGGATAACATCGAAAGTACTTTATATAGCACAAAAGTGGTACCAAAGTCAAGTATAATATCCAAACGCGGAAGATTCTAACTTTCGACATGTGGCTTTCATAAATTCTTATTTCTATATGTCGAGCTTACTTTTCTTTTAAGCGGACTAAAAACTGTAGCGTCCAATTAAGTAACGGCACCTTGTTCAACCACTCGTTGCGGTTTTTGTTGCGAATTGGCCTTAAAGAGGCGTAGAACCACATCAAATTGTCGATTACTGATACCCCCTATCATAGCTTACCGCCACATAATTTTATGTTAGCGATGTAAACTCTAAAAAAGTAATGGACTTCTCTACCACGGAGTTTTCAAAGAATGAGACTGCTAGAAATTGTATGATTTCTCTCAGAATTATAAAGCGCTTTCAAAGAATGAGACTTTCCTATAAATTATACGGTTTCTCTAAGAATTATAAAGCATTTTCAAAGAACGAGACTTTCCTAGAAAGTGTACAACTTTTCTGAGAATTCTAACTTTTTCTCCAAATTATATACTTAACCTTTTCTCAGAATGAGACTTTCCTAGATATTGTACGATTTCTCTCAGAATTATAAAGCGACTTCAAAGAATGAGACTTTCCTAGAAATTGTACGATTTCTCTCAGAATTGTAAAGCGACTTCAAAGAATGAAACTTTCCTATAAATTATACGGTTTCTCTAAGAATTATAAAGCATTTTCAAAGAACGAGACTTTCCTAGAAAGTGTATAACTTTTCTGAGAATTCTAACTTTTTCTCCAAATTATATACTTAACCTTTTCTCAGAATGAGACTTTCCTAGATATTGTACGATTTCTCTCAGAATTATAAAGCGACTTCAAAGAATGAGACTTTCCTAGAAATTGTACGATTTCTCTCAGAATTGTAAAGCGACTTCAAAGAATGAAACTTTCCTATAAATTATACGGTTTCTCTAAGAATTATAAAGCATTTTCAAAGAACGAAACTTTCCTAGAAAGTGTACAACTTTTCTGAGAATTCTAACTTTTTCTCCAAATTATATACTTAACCTTTTCTCAGAATGAGACTTTCCTAGATATTGTACGATTTCTCTCAGATTTATAAAGCGACTTCAAAGAATGAGACTTTCCTAGAAATTGTACGATTTCTCTCAGAATTGTAAAGCGACTTCAAAGAATGAAACTTTCCTATAAATTATACGGTTTCTCTAAGAATTATAAAGCATTTTCAAAGAACGAAACTTTCCTAGAAAGTGTACAACTTTTCTGAGAATTCTAACTTTTTCTCCAAATTATATACTTAACCTTTTCTCAGAATGAGACTTTCCTAGATATTGTACGATTTCTCTCAGAATTATAAAGCGACTTCAAAGAATGAGACTTTCCTAGAAATTGTACGATTTCTCTCAGAATTATAAAGCGACTTCAAAGAATGAGACTTTCCTAGAAATTGTACGATTTCTCTCAGAATTGTAAAGCGACTTCAAAGAATAAAACTTTCCTAGAAATTATACGGTTTCTCTAAGAATTATAAAGCATTTTCAACGAGAATTTCCTAAAAATTGCACAACTTTCCTGATAATTCTAACTCTTTCTCGGAGTTATATAATATTATACTTAACCTTTTCTCAGAATGAGACTTTCCCAGATATTGTGTAATTTCTCTCAGAATTATAAAGCGCTTTCGAAGAATGAGACTTTCCTAGAAATTGTACGATTTCTCTGAGAATTGTAACTTCAAAGAATGAGACTTTCCTAGAAATTGTACGATTTCTCTCAGAATTATAAAGCGACTTCAAAGAACAAGACTTTCCTAGAAATTGCACAACGTTCCTGATAATTCTAACTTTTTCTCGGAGTTATATACTTACCTACTTAACCTTTTCTCAGAATGAGACTCTCCCAGATATTGTATAATTTCTCTCAGAATTATAAAGCGCTTTCAAAGAATGAGACTCTCCTTGAAATTGTACGATTTCTCTCAGAAGTGTAAAGCGACTTCAAAGAATGAAACTTTCCTAGAAATTATACGGTTTCTCTAAGAATTATAAAGCATTTTCAAAGAACGAGACTTTCCTGGAAACTCTAACTTTTTCTCGGAGTTATATACTTAACCTTTTCTGAGAATGAGACTTTCCTAGATATTGTACAATTTCTCTCAGAATTATAAAGCGCTTTTAAAGAATAAGGCTTTTCCAGAAATTGTATGATTTCTCTCAGAATTATAAAGCGTTTTCAAAGAATGAGACTTTCTTAGAAATTGTACTACTTTTCTGAGAATTCTAACTTTTCCTCTAAATTATATACTTAACCTTTTCTCAGAATGAGACTTTCCTAAAAATTGTACGATTTCTCTCAGAATTGTAAAGCGACTTCAAAAAATGAAACTTTCCTAGAAATTATACGGTTTCTCTAAGAATTATGAAGCATTTTCAAAGAACGAGACTTTCATAAAAATTGTACAACTTTTCTGATAATTCTAACTTTTGTCGGAGTTATATACTTAACCTTTTCTCAGAATGAGACATTCCTAGAAATTGTATGATTTCTATCAGAATTATAAGGATATATGTACAGGGTGTCTCACGGTGACCGTCGGTTAGATGTATATCAAGAGCGGTAAAAGCTAGAAATTTGAAATTTTGCGCATGTGACATGCCGTGTTTAATCTATTAAATAAAAATATTTTCCAAATGGCAGCACATCTGGAAATACCGGAAGTGAGCATCAACATCTTAAACCAGGCAATTTTTTTCACATTCTGATGTGTCATAAAATGTTTACTACGTATGCTTAAAATAATAGGCGTATCAATTTCGATTGTTGAGAAAAAAAATTTTTTCCACTGAAAAATTTGAAAATCTTGTTTAGGAAATAAAACTGAAAGTCGAAAGTGGTAAAAGTTAGGGAAATGGATTTTAGGTTCTCAATGTCAAAAGATTGAGACACATGTCTGTAACGGATAATAAAAAATTGCCCGCGGTTACTGATCTATTTGACGTTATTTCCAGACTTAAGAAAAACTTTAAAAAGTCTCTTTTTACAAATGGAATGCTTATTTAATTATCAGCCCATTCGATGCAGCAATAAATTTCCTTTAAATTGATATAACATGTTCCTATACCTAAAATCAATGATTACAGAGTTATTTACATCTTTCTATTTAAATTTATAATTACATATACTTTACAAAACAAGGTTGGCTTTGAAAATTTCCAAAAAATTTTTATCCAATTATTGTTTCTTATGCTATTATGATTATTTAAAATTCTATCTATGGAACTTCTTTAGTATCCAAGGTCTCTTTCCGCCGAACGAACAGAACTTTCAGGGAAAACAGTAAAATATCCCAATACATTGGTTTCTGCAGCGTCATTGGGGACAATTGGCTTTGCCAAATTTCGTAGCGCATTTACTTCGCCCAAATTCAGAAAAATTTTTTCAGTCATCCTCATTTTTTTTTCTATCATTGTAGGTAAATGCGGATATCTTTCGTTAAAGTGTTGAGGGATTCTTTATTCAATGGTTAAAGGTTCTGCAGGTCCGAAAATAATACGAGCAGACTCGCCATGAATGTAAAACAAATTTGTATATTCCATAGTGCCCAATTAAAAACAAATATCAAGCGCAAAAATCAGAATTCAAACAGATAACATAGAATGATAACAAACGTAAATGTAGCGTAAAGTTTCAAACTGATAGCTGATAGCTAACTGACAACTGTCAAATAACAATGAAAACATAAGAATCATAAGAAACAATTGAATAAACATTTTTTGAAAATTTTCAAAGCCAACCATGTTTTGTAAAGTATGTAATTATAAATTTAAATAGAAAAATTTAAATAACTCGGTAATCATTGGAAATTTATTTCTGCATCGAATGGGCTGATAATTAAATAGGCATTCCATTTGAAAAACGAGACTTTTTAAAGTTTTTCTTAAGTCTGGAAATAACGTCAAATAGATCAGTAACCGCGGGCAATTTTTTATTATCCGTTACAGACAATTGTGTCTCAATTTTTGACATTGAGAACCTAAAATCCCATTTCCCTAACTTTTACCACTTTGAACCATCAATTTTATTTCCAAAACAAGATTTTGACATTTTTCAGTGGAAAAAAATTTTTTTCTCAACAATCGAAATTGATACGCCGATTATTTTAAGCATACTTACTAAACATTTTATGACACATCAGAATGTGAAAAAAAATTGCCTGGTATGTATTTAAAATAAAGATGTTGATGCTCACTTCCGGTATTTCCGGAAGTGCTGCCATTTGGAAAATATTTTTATTTAATAGATTAAACACGGCATGTCGCATGTGCAAAATTTCACATTTCTAGCTTTTACCGTTCTTGATATGCTTCTAACCGACGGTCACCGTGAGACACCCTGTATATAAAGAATGAAACCTTCTTAGAAATTATACCGTTCCTCTAAGAAAATTATAAAGCATTTTCAAAGAATGGGATTGCTAAAAATTGTACGATTTCTCCCAAAATTATACTTAAAGCGTTTTCAATGAACGAAATTTTCCTAGAAATTGTACAATTTCTCTCAGAATTATAACGCTCCTTCAAACAATTAGACTTTCTTTGAAATTGTACTTTTCTGATAATTTCATGGAATGATTTATACTTAACCTTTTCTCAGAATGATACTTTAAGCAATCTTAACTGTATATCTGTTATCGAAGGGTATGAATTTGTAGAGTAGCAACTCGGTGGGGTAAACGAGATTCGGGTAATCTTCTTGTGTCGTAATTCGGATGTTCCTCTTTCTACACTTGCTATAATCTAGTAAGGAAAATTAGATAAATGCCGCCCCTAAAATGAAATTCATTAGAGTATCATAGCAGAAGAAAGCAAAGCCTTACCCTAAATACAAGTAGGTATTTATTTCTCCTCCCGTCCATTGATTTATTTCCATTGGGCAAACAATTTTACTCTCAATTGATTTTAGGGAAAATAAATGGAAAACAATTGTGAAATAAATAAAACGACGTTTTTCCCTCACCAGTTCAAGTTTATTTTTGTAAACTGTCAATAAATAAATGTATATGGAGGAAGCTTTGAGTTTCATCTAAAATTCTTTGTCATAATTTTTACCCCATTTGGATCCTGCTAAAACCAATGGATCCATTTAATTAATTACTGGACTTTAAACAACATCTTATAACTTATGTTATCAATAGATAGAGCTTCTTGAGTATTGATAATTAATAGGTACGTCATCATACAGGACAGGTTAGTTGTATTATAATATATTATAGATTAGTAACAGTGAAAGTCGAATGCAAGAACCCTGTGTCACTCATTAAATGTCATATTACCCCCAGAAGTTACCCAGGGAGCGAGTTATTTATAAAAATCAGAAAGCAGAATCGGATCCCCAAGAGCGATATGGCACACCTTCAGCGGTTTACGGAAATCGTTAGTTTCTCTAATGCTTAAAACCCTAAATGGAGAAAAGGTCATAATTATTTAAGAGAGGATAGCCTTCACAACCATATGAGAGTTGATACAATTAACAGCCAGTTTTGTTGGGGTCTAACATTAGTTTATTGAGATCCATCTACAATTGTTTATGCCCTCACTAGTTGAATGAACTGAAAATGCAGTGATTTAAGTGCGCATAGAGTTAGAATAAGAATTTTAAATTCAAATTCATTACGAGAACGGTAACGTATCAAAGCATGGTGGGTGAAATCGAACTCGGAGGCATTTACGTCTGTGGTATTTTCGGCGCTGAATTGGTTTCGAAAATTGTGCAAATGTACATCCGTCCCCAAATTGTCTAAGAAGAAATTTAATGCGAGGTGGTTTAAACACGTGTGTGTAGACAGCGAGTGAGAATATTGCAAAGTGTGCTTTCGAAAATGTAAATCAAACAAGTCAAAGAACCGGCAGGATCGTTATGGACCATAATAAAGCATAGAAATTAGTCTCCCATTTGTTGAGCTCACTTATTTCAATAGACTACACTGATATTTTTTTGAGATCAACGTTAAACTCACTACTCTGAAAGCTGATCAGTTTCGAATTATTTTGTCTGCCTTGTAAGGCTTCAAGGTAATGCAAGATGTTCTCAATATTAAATAAAGGACGTAAAACTTTAGTTCGTTCATAAGATAAAAAGCATCATATACTGGGCGTTTATAAAAGGGTTGCGAATCTATTTATCTCAAATGGAACACTTCCTATATTATATCATGAGCGAATGTTGAGCTTGACAGTAAATCAATCCTGTATAGTTTTGCCTATTACTATAGTCTTAAAATTTACCTATTTTTTATAGATAGAGAGATATAGACCGCATTAGTGTTGTTGTAAGATACAGTGAAGTTGTGTAGAGAACATTACTATAAAAACGTCATTTTATCATACTTAAACGAATCATAAAATTTTAGAAGCGCAAGTGATTATTTATTATTGTAATTAAGGCTGGAGAAAATCACAGTAATTAAAATCCTATTCCCGGCAATTAATACACTTATGATAAACCTTATCATTTTGTGATGCTAGCAAGGTATCCGATATGCATCCAAATTTCATAATCTGAAAATCTGAACGCCTTGGGGGTGCAGTCACGTACTTAATTAGTGCAATTAGACTATCATAACTGAAGAGTCACACTTACACTGCGTTAGGAGAGTGAATTAACTTTATTACACGAAATTGGAATTCGCAGCTGCACAAGAACTTAGTTGAAAATCTAAACCGTGCGACCATACGTTATATTCTATAAAACCGTAACGAAACTTTTTCATAGAAAGTAAAATTTTCCGTCTAGAAACTTTCACACAAGGGACAGCAGTTTAGGAACTCATCTGCTTGAGATGTTATTAATGGGAGTTTGTTGTATAAATTTGTGAAAGGTACGCTTCACTAAGATATATAAGATTTCAAAGTAAAATTTTAGGTAAGTACTTGATTTTGAATAAAGTTTAAGATGATCAGCACTTTTATAAGCGCCATAAAACTCCCATTAATATTTAAATAAGGGCATATTGCAACTTCTTTGTTGAAGTAGATAGGAAGCCAACCGACTACTACTATACTATGAAATTGAGGTGCATTTAAGGGATTGTTTAACATTTCAGTGTGCTATGCCAATTTATTTACCCACTATTACAGAACAAGATAAATATAGGCTGTTGACTGTTGTAGAAATGGTGTTAGTTTACTATTGGTGTCAATACATCTACAGAGACGCAATACCACACCTCTAAATTTGTTTACACTCAAATGGAATACATGAACTAATTTGTTGAAAAGCTCACCGTAATGCTTTACTTCAACATCAGCAAATCCATAAAATCTACTTCTGCTCCTATACGATGAGGTTTTATCACAAATTCGTTATTGTTAACGATGAATTGCCAGCTATCCCCTCGAAAAGCAGCAAAGTATATGGGCAAGGTTAACAATAGGTCACTCGAGGACAACCCACTCACACTTGTTGCTAGAAAGGAATGCCCCAATATGCCCTCAACGTGCACACGACACTCACCATAAGGCATAAGTATAGCAGAAGAGTGTAATGAAATTAAATTATTCAGAGAAAAATACCAGAGCAAGGGAGACCTCGGCTGAGACAAAATTACTTCAAGGAATTATTACTGTACCTTACATAAATTAATTCCATTAATTTTAATAAGGAAACCAGTGTCACGCTGAATGATCACAGCGATCGAAAACATTGATAATAGACAAACTGATTATTAACAAGGAGAACCGAATAGAAGTAAAAAAATGGTAAAAAGCAGACACGTCATGCATAGAATAGAATAGAAAGAAAATGAGAAGTTAACCACAACATTGAACGAAAATCAAACAATGTTTTATAATTGACCCAAAAAAATAAGGAAACCAGAACAAAAAACGTTGAAGAACAAAGAAAACAAGGAAAAGATCTCTTTGAAGAGGGCTTGACAATAATATTCAAAATAATGAGCAATATATTACCAAAGAAGTGCAGAGGCCGAAGAGATAACATTAAAAAAATTGAAATAAGCAATACAAAAATTAAAATTGCAATATGACGAAGAGACAGTAATGTTTAAATTATTGAATTAAGAGAGACAAAACGAGTTACTGTATATTGTGAATCAGGTTAAGAGCGAAAAGAAAGTAGCAATAGAGTGGCAGGTTTCGTCGATATATAAGAAAGGGGGAGAGAATCTTCTAAATTTCAAGGGAATAGCTTTAGGATTCTCGGTAGAAAAAGTTCCAGAATATTACGATACAGATTAAGGAAAAGATTAGATAATACTGTGGAAGAAAACGAAAGCGGACACTGAAGAGAAAAAGGAACTACCAACAACAGAAAAAGTAATTAAAATGCGAAGGCAGTTGGACGCTTGCTTTATACACTATGTCCAAGATAAGGAGGGCAACTATAGGGATTTCGGAAACGGTAAGAGATAGAGTTTCAGTTAAATGGGAGAAAAGTTGGGCAATTTTGAATTTAGTAAAATGACATTTTTAAACTGACGAAATTTCGAACCATTCCGAAATTATGTGACAAAAAGTAAATTTTCAGGATTTCGTTTTTGACATATTGTTTCTCTTTGTCGATGTTAAATAAAAAGTAAAAGAAGCCTCTACAGGTACTTTTTAACGTTCTTTAACATCGCACACAGCAAATTGGAATCCGACGTTTCGTTTTCAAGTAACCATCATCAACTTTGTTTCTTTAAATACGGTCCTGATTTTTTTATACATAGTATTAGAAGAGATTTTTATTCTTCATTCAAGCATGTATCACACTTTATGGTTTAATTGCGATTTTATACTTATTTTACTATTTTACTTAAATTTACTAGATTTTAGGATTTTACTTTGGAAGACGGTCTTGATATTTTACCCTAAGCCGTAGTACGCGATTGTTGGTTTCAGCAGGATGGTGCACTTGCGCACAATTCACGGGTGGTTAAAGCATTACCTTTCAAATAGGTTTGCCGAAAGAATTTTGAAGCACCAATTCTAAAACACCCTGACCAGCTTTGGGGGTACATAAGAAATTATGTTTACAAAGATATCTTTGGAATAGAAGAAGAACTCCGAAGGTTTGTACTTAACGCATTCCAGGCTGTGACACCTGCAATGTTAAAGAATGGTTTGGATTCTACAGTTAGTAGATGCTGTTTACGATTGGAGAACGAAGGAGGGCTGTTCGAGCATTTATTATAATTCTTTTTTAATTATTGGTATGTGTCATGTTTATATTTTCTTTTCATCAAATGTTATCTGTTCATTTATGTGTTGTTGATTATTTGTAATTACTTGGTTATAAAATTTGTATTCAAAATTAAAGAATCTGTGCCATTTCATTAATTTGATGAGAAGGTGCAGTTAGCAAAAGCCCATTTATGAATAAAATTTAGTTTGAATTAATGAATAAAGTAAGGAGAGATAATATCTGGCAAATTCATCTAAGGCTAAGAAACGAAAAATCACAGACTTTTGATTGGAAAATCGGACTGAAACGCTTCATTTAAACTTAAAAACACACCTAACGAAATTGTGTTATGCTAAGGGTATCGAAATTATAGAAAAAACAGAATTGTGCGAAAACGCAATGAAAATCAGAAATATGACAATAAGAAGATACCAATCGAAGAATAGAAACACAATAGATAGCGACAGACTGGAGCAATTATATAAGTTTAAATATCTGGGAGTAAGTAGTACCAAAGAGTATTATACTCTTTGGTAGTACTAAATGAAGAAGGAAAATTATGAAAAGAAAAAAATAATAGATTAGCACAAACTGCTAATTACATTACAAGTAAAGAAGTTCCTAAAAAGGTAAAAGTAAAAATAGTGAACAGAATTTTAAATCCCACCCTAACGTAAGCTTGTGAACAGTGGGCAACTACACAAAGACAATAAATTGAACTGACAAGTATTCTGAAAATGAAGGAAAAGACAGGAAGAGATAAAATCAGAAATCAAGTATGGAGTAAGTGGAACAAAATGTGGAAGAAACTCCCTGAAAACTCCACCCCAAAAAACTGGACACCAAAAGATTTTAATTATGCTAATTTAGTATTTATTTAGATGTTGATACTAATTAAGAGAAATTGCTGTATTTCACATTATTTAATTAAAGTGGGTTTGATGCTGTAAAGTACATTTATTTAATTAGTCAAACGATTAATTTTTACTGTGTTATTCAATGCATACGTTACTGTAACTGCGTGTATACAAAATCTGTACATTCTCAAATGAATCAGTTCTCGGCATTCTCTCCAGTGTATATGGAACTAATTAGGCTAATTATCTCATAGCTGGGAACGCACGTGTGTATACATACCCCAAGGACATGGTAAAGTTGCTATTGTCGAGAATGATCAAATTACTGAAAGTCGGTTTCACTTTGTTGCAGTTTGACCAAGTAAACGTTGTGCTACTGTGTGCTTTAATTACAGCAGCTAATGAAATTAGTTGTCCATTGTTGAAATAGTTAAACACTACAATTTGATCTTCTCATACTTACGATTTTGTAAAACAAAACTAATTGATAAGTATTATAATAAGTGCGTCTGTACCGTCGCTAAAGCTAAAAATTATTTCGAGATTAGAATCGAAAAATATTGTCAATGGGAATTAATGATATATCATATCCCATTAGAAAGGTAAATTTAATTATCATATCGAGTGCGTACATTATATATATATCGAATGTCCTTTTAGCAGGTGCACCCTTTAAACTAGTTAAAACGGTACGAATTGAAGAGCGAGTAACTCGAATTGCCTCTGTAATGAGAGAGACCTAGCTAAATTGATTTCCAACGAGTTCTTGGTTTTTGTGGTTACACAATTGCTTGGGGATATTTTATTACAGTATAGTACAGTATATTTAGGTTCGCCTTTGTTTGATTATTATTGCATAAGATCATTTACAAAAATACCTACCAAATATTTTTTTAGTCCAAAGAAAGCACACGCAAACTGTATGAAAAGAATGTAAAATTAAAAAAAAAAGAGGAAATTGGCTGGTAAACGGAAGTAACATTTTTAAAACAGCGTTTGTAATGGAATCATAAAGGATTTTCTAACATAAAAATATGTTAGCTTATCAAAAAAGGGTGTAATCTAAACGAGGGTTGAAAGTTAATAACTTTGTAGGGTTTACCTTTTGATCAAAGATTTGTGCTTTGGCAATATGACTTTTTTAACAAAGTGGACATTAATACGAAAATTGTTTCATATTCTTTTTTATAAATACGTACAAAGTAACGTAAAGTGGCGCTTTTCGTGATCAGAATTTCTGTTTGTCAGAATGTTCACCTTCAATCAAAACTAAGTTTATGACAAATTTATGATGAGGGTTACAAATTTGCATTTACTACAGTTAAGATTGATAGGTTTAAAATAGTAATAATAATCGTATTGTGATGGTGATTCGGCAAGGAAAAATTAAATCTATATAATCTAGTATCTCAATAAGTAACTGTGCAAAAATAAAACATTACATATATTGATATTTACATGCATATAAAACAAAATTTCACTGCTCTAATTATTACTTTCTAATAAAGAATTATTTCAGTCACAGTACTTAGTATTCGACTATTCGGTTTATTTTAGTGAAATTGAAATTACAACACCGAGAAAGGGAATTTCCGAATGAAATTTGCTATGTTGTAGTAATAAATGATCAAAATTTGGTAGGAAAATCTTTATTAGTTCAGCAAAATTTTATCATGTTTGTGAATAATTTGCGGCCTCTCTTCTTTACACATCCTTTTACATGCATTCATTAGATAAGGTGGTTTATCTCGTGTTGGGGTATTGCTGCACTCCATATCTCAAAGCCTCCAAAGTCTCCTTTGACTTTGGACTCTGCAAGTTTCGCAACCTTCCACCCATTTTGCCCCATACATGTTCAATGGGACAAAGATCTGGAGATCTTGGATCCAGGGCAAAAGATTAATCTGGGCCCGTTGAAAGAAAATCAAGGAAAACCTTGCTACATGAGAATGTGCATTATCTTGCTGGAATAATTGATCTTCGAACTCTTGTAAGTATGGCAGAAGATATGTTCCAACCACCTCCCCTTGTGCTATCATATTGCTTCAAATGAACACCAAGGGAGACTTGCTGCTATGAGTAAGTAATAAGTAATCGTGCGGTATACCTACCTCTCAATCGTCGTTGACCCCACCTTTTTCTGACTCTCATACGACCATCTTGCTTGCTTCACCAACATCCAGGTTCAATACAAAATTCCATGTTGCAATTTTTACTTCACTCAGTATATTATTGCTAATTGCTGTAAAAGGTAATCCAAAACAATCGTGTTGCTTATGTTTCTGAAATATCTTTATGGGCGAGAGGGGTCACATGGGGACAGGGGCACAAGTGGACAGTTGGTTTTTCCCCATATGGTCTTCCATAATAAAACAATGTAAATAGTACTTTTTTTTATTTATCTTACAATTCGCAACATGGTGAGGACGTACATTAGAAAAACTGATAGAACTGATATTACTGAAAACGTGGTAGCCAAGCACTTGGCGATATAAAAAAATGGTAACGGACCAATATGAAACGTAACACAAAGATATGAATTAAAGAAGTCCATGTTGCATAAAAGATTAAAAAAACTTAATCAACAAAATAAATAGAAATACCAGACATAAAGGTTACTTCAAAATATACAACTTAACAGATTTTTTTAAATGAAGAAGAGGATAGTTTAGTAAATTATATTCTTCAATCTTCGAAATTGCAATATGGATTAACTTACTTTCAAATTCGAACATTTGCCTATGAGTATGCTTTGAAGCTTGAAAAGGATGTTCCTAAGACTTGGTCAGAAAATCATCGAACTGGAGTTGATTGGATGAAACGTTTCATGAAGCGTCACAACAATTTAGCTTGGCGAAAACCGGAGTGAACGAGTCTTGCCAGAAATAGGAGTTTTAATAAAGTTAATTTAGACATGTTTTTTGATAATCTAGAGAGTGTTTACCAAAACTACAACTTTACTAGTGATAGAATCGTGAACGTAGATGAAAGCGGTTCTACCAATGCCAAAAGTGGTGGCCAATAAAGGCTGTAAGCAGGTGAGATAAGCAGTTGGGGCAGAAAGAGGCGAGCAATCAATCACGAGTCAACAGTGCACCAGTTTTAACTTCCGAAAAAGAAAGTTCCAAAATTGTAATTATTTTCGATGTAAAGCTTACTTTGGAACAGATCCGTCCATACCCAAAGGCTGTGAGAGTAAGTTCTAAGAAAGGAAGAAAGAAACAAATGTCCACCATTCTAACCGCTACACCAGAAAAAAATAGATTAGAGAATGAAATAAAACAAAAACAGGAAAAACAAAAACTGGCTGAAGAAAGAAAGGCAATAAATACAGAAAATAAAAAGTCAAATCGAAACTTCAGAAAGCAAGAATTAGAATTATTACAAAGAATCAGATGGTAGTCTAATGGAAATCAAGAAGATAGTGAAGATTGTAGTTGGGATCTAACAAACATGCAGAAGGGAGCGTTTGTTCACGTTAAAATTGGTACAAAGAACACTTAAAATTCTTTGTTGGTCAGATTGAAGATGAACTCGATGAACTGGCAGAGTCAGAATTTTTAGTCAATTTTTTAAAAATGACACCACGACAAGAGTTTGTATTTTCACATCAGAAAGACAACGGTTATATTTCTGCAGACGATATTGTGCGAAAATTGCCAGCCCCTGAAACGAAAATGGGAACAACAAGATCTAGCTCATTTTTTTAATTTTCGTTTAATTTTCATGGGTACAATATGGGTTAATACAATGTATTATGTTAATGTAACATATAATAATTAAAAATTGCAATAGTGAGAAAATGTTATTAATTACATTCGCTAAAAAGTCAATTTTCACGCCTCGGACTGAAAAATGGGAAAATATTGTTTGTCGGACAATTCAATGTATTTGAATTTTGCATGTTTTAATTAACCAATCCTGAAAAAATCAGGTGGTTATCAATAAACTTTTTAAACTCAAAATTTTAACATGTTTGATATGATGGACACCCTTAACGGCCCAAAATTTTTGTCGGACAAATTTTTTTTCTCGCGTTTCACTAATTTTTCTTCGATTACTTTCTTTAAAATTTGAAAAATTATACGGGAAGGCGACTTTGTTTATTATCTATTTGTTTATTATAAATATAGAGTGTGATTAGTTTCGGCCTCACTGGGTCATTATCAAACCAAAAACACTAAAAGATAAAAATTGGAATGAGTGGTGTAATCAGTGAAAAACTACCATTAAAGCGGTTATAAACACAAAATGCGGCAAAAACCTTTAAGTCAAAAAGAAGTCCTAACTAATTGGGTAAAAAACATAAACAGTTGTAAATAAAAGGTGGTGGCTGAACATCTGTAAAATAATTTGTCTAGAACAACAACAAATGAAAAAAAACCAGCGTACTTACAAAGTTAAAAGTAGAGATAAACCACTAATTGAAACGGTAGAGTTAACAATCCAACAAAATAAACCAAAACTTCTTTTGCTTCGAACAGAAGTTTTATTCCCAAAACCAAGGCCTGGCTATGGGCTCAAATATTTCCCCGGTACTAGCGGACTTCTTCATGAACAACTTGGAATCTAATCACATCTTTCCTAATTCGGAATTCAGGAACAAAATCACTTTCTGGAATAGATATGTAGACGATATCCTCATAGTCTTTGAGTCAATAACATTCACCCGAAGATACTTTTCACGGTCGAATATGAAAAAGACTCCTCGGTCCCCTTTTAGGATGTGCTGGTGACCAGAAACATTAACCCTTTCACCTTAACGTTTGATATGTACCGGAAACCCGCTACTACAGTCAACATCATACCCTGGCACTCCAGTCATCCTATACAACACAAGGTCGCATCCTTACGATACTTATTCAATCATCTTTTTTCCTACCCTATTAGTTCCGCCCTTTTCCAAAAAGATCTTTTGACGTTAGAGCAAGTTGTCTACCACAATAAAGTTCCTTACACCGTATTCCACCGAGTATTCTGTTCGGTGCAACGAAAACTCCACATCCAACAACAGTATGCCCTTACCCCGGCCGTTAACCCCTCCCCTACCCAAATCAGATACTTTTCCATCCCTTAAATACACGACATCTCTTACAAGATAGCTAAGTTCTTCAAAACACTAGATATCACACTCTCCTTTTCCTCTTCACACAATTTGGCGTCTCTTCTTGTCAAAAATAAACCCCCTATCTCGCACTGGGAGAGACCTGGGATCTACAGACTTCATTGCAACTCTTGCGGTAAAGAATACACTGGCCAAACGGGCAGATCCTTCAAGGCCTGGATTCGCGACCAGTTACAGGCATCTGTGTCTGAGATAAATTGCTTTAGTTTATTTTATCTTTAAATATTTAAAGGGCAAATATTCTGCGAAAACGTCCATTAAAGTCATTTTTGGGATACCTAATTGAAAATACAAAAAGTGGCATTTCAAAAATTCTTGCTCATTAGTAAGTATGGAATTTAAACGTTTCCTATTTCCATTTCCTTTGCTACTTGCAATGGAAAGTATATTTTTTGCTCCGATAGCTTTGCACTTCTAGTGTTGCGTCTGTGAATTTCAAGCCACCGAAGTTTAACATTTCCTTGTGTAATTTGTCATCTATATGCACACTTTTGAACTAATTTTTAATAAAAAAAAATGTAATAAAATACCTCCAACATTTAAAAACTTGAAAAATTTATAAGGCAATTAAAACATGTTTAAAATATTCACTGGCACTTGTCCTAAAACTTTTAGGTTGTTTTATAAACGCGGTAAACTTTTCCGGTGGTCGATATCGTTAGGTCCGAACGTAACACTCCCAAAGGAAAACTTGTTCGAGGCAGACGCGATGTGTTAAAACCAGTTACGAGGAAATTGCTGATGGCAGTATACGAGATTAAATTGTCTCGAATAACGTAAAAATGCAACAAGCGAAATAAAGCGATTAATTCACGTTAAAAGACATACCTAACTCCTAATGAAAGAAGTAAGAATCTGATAGACGTTGCGTAGGAAGTTACCGCAATGCTGAATTAGCGTCCAACAAGAAAAAGGAGAAAGAATTGTATGGAAAGTTTACAGTTTAGGAGAGAAGAGAAAAAATTGTTTAAAACTGTTGAGGTCTGAAAAAGACTTACATAAAATACCGTTAACGTCAATAATCAATGCCCTAAAGATAGAACTTTTACTCTAAAAAGATCTTCTCCGAGATTTTTAATATCTACTTAAGAGTTCCAAGAAATATACATTATTTTATTTTATAACTTTTTCTTGTATCGGAAGTTTTGCACAATGCTGAAAAGAGAATTATTTCCACGTACTACGTGAATTCAAACATTTCATGTAGGTATTTTAATAAAACGAATGAAAGTGAAAGAAAAACATTTATTAAATATTGTGGGATTCTGAAGATGAAATATAAAGCAATCGTCTTCATCAGGTATAATAAAAATATTCGTATAGGAGGTTTGATCAAAATCTAACAAAACTGTTTCTCTCCAAATATCTTAATTCATTAATAATTTTTTCCACTTCATTCCCAGGTATAGTACAGTTCCCTCTGCATCTTTTGCAATTTCCGAAACACTCTCGGTGCCCATTCTTTGGTTCATTTCGTTCAGCAACTCTAACATCAACATTATCTCTTCGTGTTACAAGAACGTCATCCATCACAACGTCCAGATTGTATTCCTTTTATTGACCGTAGATATGTCGAGAACTCACGCCATTGAAATGGAAAAAAGAAAACCTTTATATGTTGACCGAACTTTTTTTGTTTTGCTTCCAGTTGAGAAGTTTAGGATTTGTCAACCTCTGAGCAATGCTCAATTGCCGCCGCTGTCAATTATGAAAACATCGAAAATCATTTGGAGCAATCCCGAAGTGAAGTTGCAAGAGATAGATGACACCCAGTTATCAAAAGGAGGTGTTTTCACTATTCTACGCGAACATTTGGGTATGAAAAAGCTGTTGCTCACACCAGATCAAAAATAACAACGAATTGATGATTCAGAGCGTGGTTTCGACATGTTCAAGTCGAATAATCCAGAGTTTTTTGCGTCGGTACATCACAATGGATGAAACGTGGCTCCACCATTTCACTCCAGAATAAAATCGACGGTGAGCTGAGTGGCGAGCAACCGGTGAAAGTCGTCCCAAGAGGCTAAAAACGCAACAATCAGCCCGGCTTCCGTATCTTGGGATGCGCAAGATATAATTTTGATTGACTAGGTACCATGAATATGGAAAAACTATCAACGGTGTCTATTATATTGGGAAAAAAATCTTGTTTCGCCAGGACAATGCACTGTGTCACATGTCACTGAAAGCATGAATTGGGCTTTGAATTGCTTCCGCACCCACCTTATAGTCCAGATCTGGTTACAGCGATTACCACCTCTTTTCCAAGCTGAAAAAGATGCTCGGTGGGAAGAGATTTGGCTACGCAGATACTGAAGCCCATTTTGAAGACAATGATGAATTGTTCTACAAGGGCGGCATCGAAAAGTTAGAGAAGCGTTGAAATGATTCTATTGCTACCAAAGAAGGCTACATTGATGAATAAAGAAGAATTGTCACCTTCAGATGAAGTGACTGCAGTTCATGGAGAAGGGGATAAGTAACAGTTCTCAATTAAAGAGTAAATGTTACTACTTTTATGGATCACCATGATGTGCGATAAATATACCAAAAATGAAAAACAACTTGCCAATGCATCAAAAGTTGATTTCAATTAAAATTTTAAGCTTGTAATAAATAGTAAAGGAAGTTTACGTATCGGTATGAAATGTGCGTAATATCTAAGGAAGCTTTGAGCTTTTGATGCTACAGATGTGGTATAATGGAAACGATCAACAATTTTTGAACGTTGTTGGAGGTCTTCCATATGTTAACATTTTGTGAGATCCCTCTAGACTAAAAGTTGTTAACACATAAATTGGTGAAGGGGTGAAGCAGGGATTAAGTCCTAGCCTGCTTTCCATTTACATAGGGGATCTGGAAGAAGCTGTGAGAGGGCAGCAGAGAGGAGGGATGATTATGAGAAGATTTAAAGTGTGGGTACTGGCGTACCCGGATGATTTGCTGGTTGTGGCAAAAGATGAGGGGGAGATGAGGGGAGCAATAGGAGTCTTGAAAAGGTACTTGGAAAAGAAAAGGATTTAAGGGTGATGTGAAAAAGACAAAACTAATAGTATTTCAAAGAAGGAGGGGAAGAAGATCAAGTGAATACTGGTGATGGGGGGAAGAGGATATAGAGAGGGTTGATGAATGGAGATACCTAGGTTATACCCTGAAATATAACAATAGAGATGATAGTCATATAAGAGAATTGACGAAGAAAGGGAAGAAAGTGTATGGGGAATAGGAGAAAGCGTATTCGGAATGGATATACAAAAAAGAAAATGGCTATTTGAAAAATCAGTTAAAAGTGTGATGGTATTATGGTGCAGAGATATGGGGTTGGAAGGCATGGGAAGGATTAGAGAGAATACAGGGGAAATATTGGAAATAGACAATGGGCTTACACAGAGAAACACCGGGATATCTAGTAGAGGAAGAGATGAAATTGGAGGGAATAAGGGTTCAGACAGGAAGGTATGAAGAAGGAATGGAATTATTAGTAGATAACAAAATATTGCAAGAATGCTGGAGGAAAGTGAAGGAGAACAAGGCGAAGTGGGGACAAGAAGGAAGGAAAAAATACTACGAGGCGAGACGAGGGAGGAGGTGGAAAGGAGGAGGAGAGGAGAGGAGAGGGTTGGTAATGAGTGATAAAGACGTACATGGACAAGAAAGCAGAGCAAAAATAAAGGAAGGGAAATATAATGAACAATATGAAGGAATAATGGTAGACGAGATAGCAAGATATCTGAAGGGAGAAAAAAAATTAGAACATATGATGAGGGAATATGCGGAGTTGGTGTGGATGAAGGAAGTGTTGGAGAGAAGGAAGAAGTTAGAGTATATGTATAATTATGTTATATAGAATTGAATTCTTTGTTTTAAACTTTTGTAAAAAATAAATAAATATTGAATAAATAATTGTTAACACATAAATTCGATAAAGTTCACATTCTCCTATTTATTTTATAATAAATATATTTTTTTCATTTATATATCGGATAATTCTGGTTGTTTTCATTTACGTTTTCTTATTTTTTTGAAGTTGTAGGTTCCTACATGTCGTTATCTTTCAAAATTATAACATCGTCGATATCGTTCATGGAGTAGTTTTAGATGCTCTGATCACGTTCAGTAAGGGAAATGATCACGACATCATTGTGCATAAGGCAAATTGTTCCAGTTAGACGATCTTTATTTAAAATGGTCAACTTTCACCCTTTCGTTCGTAGTCTTTCCTTGAACTTCACCCGCAAAGTGATGCCATCGCGCTATTCACATTTCAACAGCTACAAGTGAGTGTCATATTTGATAAGGAAGGTCTTCTACACAATACTAATTACACAAAAAAACACAATTGAAATTTATAAAATCGTACGTGTTTCAAGTTCTTCAAGTACCGTTTTCTAAATATATATATATATATATATGTAAATATGTATATTATTGATTAATAACAAATAGGATTATTTCTCATTTTTGTGATAAGTTTTAATAAGGAGAAGTAGAGATAATTTAATAGATAACATATAACAAAACATAGAACTTAAATTAGTTGGTACACGACTTAAATTATATATGCCCCAATTTTCGGTTATTATACATATTAATCATACACATACATTTGCATTTCCTACATAATTATATGGTACACAAAACAAGAGGAAATAAGTAAACAAAAGTTTCGAAACTCCATTGAAGCAGAAAAGGAGAAAATTTCAACTATTAAATTAAGTGTAAAATTACTAACGCACAAAACTTGAGAAGGACGCCATTATAAAGCCGCTTGTAGAACCGATTTTTAACCGAAAATCGCAATAAATGTCACAACTGAATTTTTTCCTTAATAATTTCGTATAAAATGAAACATATTCGCTTTAAGAGTGAGCTTAGAAATTAACTTTATATTAACCGTTTAAAACGGTTTTGGGGTTATTAAATAATTATATTGAATATATAATAATTGAATTTCATTCGAGCATATTAAATCAGTTTAATGGAATTTGAAATTTTATTCTCTTTAGAAATGGCGTATCGCTTTTGAAATACAATAAGTATTAAATTCAATCTGAATTAGTTATTTGTAACGGGATTTTGCGATTAATTGATTTAAGTGATTAACTGTGTCACTTACAGTAGGCTTTTTTTTTGAATGAATTGATAGCATCTGCCGTTTAAAAGTTACTGAATTGATTTCCACAGCAAGAAAAGCGCACGCCAGATGATGGAAAATGGAAATGTATAAATCATGTTTTTTTCACAACGCGGGATTGTCATACGTGTAATACGGATTAACGTTTTTAAATACCTAGTTTGATATATATTACAACCTGTAATTTAAGGAATATAACAGAATTAGTTTAGTCGTGATCGTGAAGCAAGTGGTCAAGCTTTATCTAATAAGAGTTGCGCACTTAACGATCTAAGAAACTGTTCATTAGTTTTCAAATGGGGAATGTGATGACATGCATCCGTACATACATATATGATGCCATTAAGCAGATGATGACACTGATTTCAAATTCTAAATAGGGACACTTGGATCATTATTATGTATATGTCGCACCCATCAGAGCTGGGAAAGATACTTTTAAAAAGTATTTAAATATTAAATACAAAATACTTTTACTATCAATAAAGTATTTAAATATTAAATACTTTTTTGAGAGAAAAGTATTTAAATAAAAGATTCAAAAGTATTTAAATACTGTTGGAAAAATAAATACTTTCTGAAAGTATTTAAATACTAAAAATATTTAAATACTTAGTTAAAGTATTTAAATACTTAGTTAAATTATTTAAATACTAAAAGTATTTAAATATGACAAGTATTTAAATATCAAAAGTATTAAATACCACTATTGAAATATTTTTAATATATTTTTTTGGCCTTGGATGAGATGAGGTCATGTAAGGTCATTAAAGTATTTAAATACTTCCAAAAGTATTTAAATATTTTAAAAGTATTTAAATACTTCCAAAAGTATTTAAATATTTTAGAAGTATTTAAATATTTTTTTTTAATACAAGATACTAAATACTTTTCAAAAGTGTTCAAAATTTCAAATATAAATACTATTTTCAAAAAGTATCTTAAATATAAGTATTTAAATACTTTTTAGTATTTAAATACTTGACAGTATTTAAATTTTGAAATACTTCCCAGCTCTGGCACCCATTTAGTGAAATATTAGTTTCATTCATGATTTGGATAGTTTTTTTGTTCATAACAATCATCCAATCCATGAACTGTAACGTTACCTTCCTACACTTTCGTGTAATATCTCAACGATTCGCTAAATTAACAATTGCGGCTACCCAGTTGCTGTAATGAGCCATCATGAACAGACTTTGGTATAAACTAATACAAAAATATAAATGAAACAAATTTTTTATTGCAAATCTAATACACACCATTACTACAGATAACAAAACTAAAACTTTATTAAGATAGAACAATTGTACAAAAAAACTAACTTCTCAACAATAATGTTAATTGTTAAACTGTTTATCGTCAGCAGATTCATTAAATTCCTCTTCTTCCGTACCATTCACTAAACTGTATAACACTTCTAATTTTAATATGATGTCCCTTTTCCAGAGATTAAAATTTTCCCCATTCATCAGTATTTCCACGTTTTTTAGATCTTCGTCCAATCGATTCATTTTATTTTATTTTACCAATCCTTTTCTTAAAGGAAAACTATTAATAGTTTTCGTTTAACAACAACGTATGTGTAGGTAGCTTTCAAATCTTCAACAAAGGGGAAAATTATTTTTTTGGATAATAATAATAATAATAATAATAATAATAATAAAAAAAAAACCCGAAACAAGTACAGCCGATAGAAGATTAAGAAGAAGAAGAAGTACGACAACCGAAGAACAGACTCAAGATGAAGAAGAGACCTTTGTACCTGCTTCTCAACCGCTAATGGATGGGACCAGTTCAAAGGAGTCTACCAGACGGCGTATGAAATGGACCGAGGAGATGAATCGATTCATTTTGCGTACGTACCTGGAAGTAACGAAGATAGAAACGGACAAAACTATGTATAGGGACAAGATTCACACAGCATTCACAACACAATACCCACATCTTTCACATTTAACACAACAACGCATAGCAGACCAACGCAGGGTAATTATAAAGAACACGCTTCTTTCAGTAGAAACACAAGAACAAATTAAACACGAAGTAGAAAGGTTTTTCAACATAAATAACACTATCAACACCCAACAAAACACATTAGGTACACCTAATAACAATCATCATCCACTTATGACACAGCAAAGTATATTAGATACACAAGATAACGATGTAGATAATAACTCCCAACACTCACACGAAACACTTAAATTAAAAATTCAAACAGAATTTGATACTGCACTTACAGAATTCACAAACATAGATCCATCACAAAGATATAGAATACCGAAACAAAAAGACACTAACAAGTTACACAAAATCACTCAAATATTAAACACCGATATTTTACCCAATTATATTACAAACAACATATCACTACATCAATTACACCTAATTGTGTACTGCGGTGCTGTTGCAGCTTCAAGGTGTAACGGCTCCAAGGTCATAATATCAACACAACACCACATCACAAAGAAAACAACACTTCCGGCCTGGGAGAAGCGTCTAATGAATCGTGTAGATGAAATTAGACGTGACTTAGGTCGAATTACACAATACATACAAGGCACAACCTCTTCCAAACTAACACGCCAGGTACACAACATCATTAGAAAACTAAACACACACAGTTCACGAGAACCAAACACGAATTACAATGAACACAAAGATACACTCACACAAAAACTTTCAGTATACACAAACAGATTGAGACGGTATAGGGAAGCGGCAAATAGAAAACGTCATAACACACAATTTAAAAACAACGAAAAACTATTTTATAGATCACTAACACAACAAAACACTCAACAAAAATACTCATTACCCACATTAGAATCTCTAGAGCACTACTGGTCCGATTTGTGGTCCAAAAACATTGAACATAATATACATGCACCCTGGATCATTTCGGAAAGTACACGTACACAGCACATAATACCAATGCATGATACACAAATCACTTTAGAAGATATCACCAACTCCATCAAACACCTACACAACTGGAAAAGTCCAGGCATAGATAACATTCATAATTTTTGGTGGAAATATTTCACCTGTACACATATACACCTCGCACAACACTTCACAACAATATTAGATGCACCACACACTACACCACCATTCTTCACACAGGGAATCACTTATATGCTTCCAAAAGATAACAATACACACGATGCCTCTAAATATAGACCCATTACATGCCTTCCCACTATATATAAAATTCTAACATCATGCATTACACATAAAATATACGCACACTGCACTAACAACAACATTTTATTTGAGGAACAAAAGGGTTGTACCAGGTATTCCAGAGGCTGTAAAGAACAGCTCATTATAGACTCTGTAATACTTGAACAATCTAGACTCAATAAAAGAAACATACACACAGCTTACATCGACTACAAAAAAGCATTTGATTCAGTACCTCACTCTTGGTTACAAAAAATACTATCGCTGTACAAAATTAGCAACAACATCACACAATTTCTCACTCACATAATGTCATGTTGGAACACCACCCTAACACTTACACTAAATGATACCCAACTCATCACAAACACAATACAAATTAAGAGGGGCATTTTTCAGGGTGACTCCTTGAGCCCACTTTGGTTTTGTCTTTCTCTTAATCCCCTTTCACATATGCTGAATAACACAAATTTTGGTTATAACTTAAAACACAATCACGAAATACATCACAACTTTACACATCTATTTTACATGGATGATCTTAAATTATAGGCCTCTACAAGCACAAAACTCAACCATTTATTACATATCACTGAAACATTTTCACATGATATACACATGGAGTTTGGTATTGACAAATGCAAAATACAACACATCACTGCTGGTAAGAGAGAATTTGTGGATTTTGAGCTCGAACATGGTGACCATATAAGATCCATGGACGAGAATGAAACTTACAAGTATCTTGGTTTTCAGCAAAACACACACATAAAACATACACAAATAAAACGAAATCTAATCACACAATATTTACACAGATTACGCAGTATACTTAAAACACAACTACACGGTAGAAACACTGTCAAAGCTATTAACACATACGTTACACCGGCCCTTACTTATTCCTTTGGAATAATAAAGTGGACCAATACAGATTTAGAACAGGTACAGCGAAACACACGTACATTACTCACTAAACACCGAATACATCATCCACACGCCTCAACAGTAAGACTATACCTTCCTCGTTCACGAGGAGGTAGAGGCTTAACAGACATAGCCCTGTTACACCAAACACAAATACACAAACTACGAGAGTACTTTTATAACAAATCACACATTTCAGCGCTACACAAAACAGTCACACTTGCAGACAAATCTTACACACCCTTAAATATGAGTAATAGAAACATCACACCACCAATGAGTAGAGATACGTACATCACACATAACATACAAAATTGGACACAAAAGACTTTACACGGACGATATCCACAGGAGATTGACGAAGACTGTGTTGATATTATAGCAACGCATGCTTGGTTAACCAAATGTGATATTTTCCCAGAGTCAGAGGGTTTCATGTTTGCCATACAAGATCAGGTCATTTACACACGAAATTACAGAAAACACATAATTAAAGATAGGACAATTACACATGATCTTTGTAGACAATGTTCGCAAAGACCAGAAACCATACAACACATTATATCAGCATGTACACGTCTAGCACAAACAGAATACAAACACAGACACGATCAGGTAGCTAAGATAATACACCAAAAACTCGCCACAAAACATAACCTTTCTACTGATAACACACCCTATTACAAATATACACCGCAAGTTGTACTTGAAAACACCACACACAAACTATATTGGGATAGAACACTACTTACAGATAAAACTGTATATAACAATAGGCCAGATATAACACTTATAGATAAAACACAAAAAATCATATACATAATAGATATTGCCGTTCCCAACACAAACAATTTAGCCAATACACACGCAGAGAAACATCGTAAATACACTGATATAGCTCAGGAACTTAAAGCGCAATGGAGAATGGGAACTGCTCTTACAGTACCCATTGTTCTTAGTGCAACCGGAGTTATACCAAAAACAATACATCACAGTTTGCACATTTTAGGGTTAGATAAGAACATATACATACAATTACAAAAGGCAGTCATTATCAACACTTGCCACATAGTTAGAAAATTTCAAAACATAACGGAAGATACCGCACATCACTCAGAACCACATCACACAATTTCAACTAATACCATTCAAACACAAAATGAAACACAACACTCAATCCTCCCTTCACAAATTGAAACTCTGTTGCATACACAACATAACATTATAGAAAGTCCATTACCAACACACAACACTTCAACAATCACTCATGTAACACCTCTAACTCGTTCTCATGCACTCAAACGTAAACACACAATATACTCACAGTATCAGAACTCGCAATTAACACAAAACACAAACAACACATTACCCACTCGAGTGCAACCTATGCGTCGAGCTAAACAACAAAAAACGCTTACACAATAACCATAACACTTTTTCAAAACATACATATTATGTTCATTTTTTCTTTTCTATAAAAAGTCACTAAGTCACGAATAAGTGACACCAACGGAGAAGCCTAGGAATATAGGGTCTCTTTTTGTTATTGATGCGCGACGCTGCGTTCATGTTAATGCCTTCGCGGAAAGAGGGTCGACGGGACGTGGCTTTTACAAATTGGGATCAAATACACCGAGGCTTCTCAAACAAATACATTATCTAAAATGTGATCAGCGTTGGTTTTATCAACGTCATTTAATTTAATGAACATAATATGTGTATAGTATTTAGTATGTTCACTTTTTAACAGCAACTTCAAATTTATATTGTATAGATATATGTATTAGTAGGACTAATCGTTACTTGATTTCGATCCGTGCGATTAGTTAACCAGGTTTGGCCTGAGTATCGATAACAATCGAAGTACATAATAATAATAACGTTACACCGGCCCTTACTTATTCCTTTGGAATAATAAAGTGGACCAATACAGATTTAGAACAGGTACAGCGAAACACACGTACATTACTCACTAAACACCGAATACATCATCCACACGCCTCAACAGTAAGACTATACCTTCCTCGTTCACGAGGAGGTAGAGGCTTAACAGACATAGCCCTGTTACACCAAACACAAATACACAAACTACGAGAATACTTTTATAACAAATCACACATTTCAGCGCTACACAAAACAGTCACACTTGCAGACAAATCTTACACACCCTTAAATATGAGTAATAGAAACATCACACCACCAATGAGTAGAGATACGTACATCACACATAACATACAAACTTGGACACAAAAGACTTTACACGGACGATATCCGCAGGAGATTGACGAAGACTGTGTTGATATTATAGCAACGCATGCTTGGTTAACCAAATGTGATATTTTCCCAGAGTCAGAGGGTTTCATGTTTGCCATACAAGATCAGGTCATTTACACACGAAATTACATAAAACACATAATTAAAGATAGGACAATTACACATGATCTTTGTAGACAATGTTCGCAAAGACCAGAAACCATACAACACATTATATCAGCATGTACACGTCTAGCACAAACAGAATACAAACACAGACACGATCAGGTAGCTAAGATAATACACCAAAAACTCGCCACAAAACATAACCTTTCTACTGATAACACACCCTATTACAAATATACACCGCAAGTTGTACTTGAAAACACCACACACAAACTATATTGGGATAGGACACTACTCACAGATAAAACTGTATATAACAATAGGCCAGATATAACACTTATAGATAAAACACAAAAAATCATATACATAATAGATATTGCCGTTCCCAACACAAATAATTTAGCCAATACACACGCAGAGAAACATCGGAAATACACTGATATAGCTCAGGAACTTAAAGCGCAATGGAGAATGGGAACTGCTCTTACAGTACCCATTGTTCTTAGTGCAACCGGAGTTATACCAAAAACAATACATCACAGTTTGCATATTTTAGGGTTAGATAAGAACATATACATACAATTACAAAAGGCAGTCATTATCAACACTTGTCACATAGTTAGAAAATTTCTAAACATAACGGAAGATACCGCACATCACTCAGAACCACATCACACACTTTCAACTAATACCATTCAAACACAAAATGAAACACAACACTCAATCCCCCCTTCACAAATTGAAACTCTGTTGCATACACAACATACCATTATAGAAAGTCCATTACCAACACACAACACTTCAACAATCACTCATGTAACACCTCTAACTCGTTCTCATGCACTCAAACGTAAACACACAATATACTCACAGTATCAGAATTCGCAATTAACACAAAACACAAACAACACATTACCCACTCGAGTGCAACCTATGCGTCGAGCTAAACAACAAAAAACGCTTACACAATAACCATAACACTTTTTCAAAACATACATATTATGTTCATTTTTTCTTTTCTATAAAAAGTCTCGAATAAGTGACGCTAACGGAGAAGCCTAGGAATATAGGGTCTCTTTTTGTTATTGATGCGCGACGCTGCGTTCATGTTAATGCCTTCGCGGAAAGAGGGTCGACGGGACGTGGCTTTTACAAATTGGGATCAAATACACCGAGGCTTCTCAAACAAATACATTATCTAAAATGTGATCAGCGTTGGTTTTATCAACGTCATTTAATTTAATGAACATAATATGTGTATAGTATTTAGTATGTTCACTTTTTAACAGCAACTTCAAGTTTATATTGTATAGATATATGTATTAGTAGGACTAATCGTTACTTGATTTCGATCCGTGCGATTAGTTAACCAGGCTTGGCCTGAGTATCGATAACAATCGAAGTACATAATAATAATAGATTTATTGCCCAACAGAAAAAAATTTCCAATTATCGGACATTTAGCTACAAGAAAACATAAAGTAAAGTATACAACTAATTATATTGCTACAGTAACTGCAATGGAACATTAAAGATTTAACGCTGCAGCAACATGGCTTAAAGAATAGTGATTGATGTCCACCGAATGTGGTAGAGAGTGATAGATCCTAATCATGCTTAGAATAGGCGAGGTGCTTAGCATGTTGGTATGAGGTGCAGGATGATAAAAAGTACGATGGTGTCGTGAAGTATGAGAAGGTACATGATAACTAATAAGTGATAGTAACTCAGGACAATCAATGAAGTTATTCAACAGTTTGTACAAAAACGTAACAGATATTTTCTTACGTTTAGACTCTAATGATATGAAATTAAAGCGAGACAACAATAACTGATGGTCAAAGCCTCTGGGAGGATAGATACGGTCATTCTTTACACTAGATATTTTAAAAATTTACGCTGCACTATCTCAAGTTAGTCTATCTGGTTTCTTTGCGTAGGATTCCAGACTAGGGAACAATATTCGAGTTTCGACCGTACTAGTGACATATACAAACAACGCAGAGAATCGATGTTTGTGAATAGTTTGCAGTTTCTTATGATAAGACCCATTGACGACAAAGCAGATTTAGAAGTAATATCTATATGCTCGGTAACTGTTAGCTCTCTGTCGAAAGTAACACCTAAGTCTTTTATACTGTCCACTCTACACAGTTTAGTCGAGTTAATAGTGTAGTCAAAAACCAGTGGCTCCAGCTTCCGACTGTATGTAATAACTTTGCACTTGTCTGTATTTAACGATAGCCCATTTGCGACGGACCATTCATAAAGTATATCAAGTTGGTGTTGAACCAGAGCACAATCATTAGGCGTGGCAATAGTGCTATAAATTTTAAGGTCGTCTGCAAAAAGCAGGCTGCCACCGTTAATCCTCTCCGGAAGGTCATTGATGAAAAGTACAAATAAGAGCGGGCCAAGGTTAGACCCCTGTGGTACTCCTGAGGTAACCGTAATAGCAGAAGATTTGAAGTTGTTATAAGTGACGTATTGGCGCCGATTCAACAGGTAAGATTTAAGTAGGAACTGAAGTGAGGCATCGAATCCAAAGTTGTCCACTTTTGCTAGGATTATATCATGTGCAATCGAGTCGAAGGCCTTGGCGAAATCAGTGTAAATTACATCTACTTGCCCTCGATTATCCATAACTGATTTAAGAAATTGCGTAACACACACCAGGTTGGTAACAGTCGATCGATGTTCCACAAAACCATGTTGGGCAGGTGAAATGAGCCGTTTGATAGCTGGATAGATTCTTTTGTATAGTATACGTTCATAAATTTTAGCGAAATTGTTCAAAATGCTAATAGGCCTATAATTTGTGACGTCACCGGAATTCCCATTCTTTAACATCGGACAAATATTAGCCTCCTTCCATACGCTAGGAAATGTGCAAGTGTTGAGTGAAATATTTATTATATACGTTAAGGGTTCAGCGAAGACGTCTATACAATCCCTTATTAAAAAGCTAGGGATTTTATCACAACCAGCCGTGTATGAATCTTTTAATCTACGTATCTCGCTTGTAACCTCGCTGACAGATATGGCTTTCACGCTAACAATGGGTACATTCTTGTAGGTGCGGTAATGTGATGCATCAATCGGTGCAGCCGGCCTATAGACGCTACTGAAATAGTCTGCAAAAGCATTGACGATCCCTTGTGGATGGGTATATTCTCGGTTTAGGAATCTGACTTTGCCAGGAATCCTTGAAAATCCACGCCTAGAGTTAATAAAGTTCCAAAAATATTTGGGATTTGTGGTAACCGCGTTTTCCACTTTGGTCATGTACTCATTGTATGCCGCCTTAATTTGAGCCTTAATTAATTTTCGTAGATGTTTGTATTCAATCAGGTCGCCATTATGCGAATATTTTCTAAATCTAAGCAGGTATCTGAATTTTAGTTTGATGTTAGATTTAATTTCGGACGTAAACCATTTAGGAAAGTCAGACGACTTCTTTCTATGAGTAGGCACAAACACATCAAAAAGTGAATACAGATAGGTATAGAGTAGATCGCAAGCTTTATCCGGGTCAGAAATATTGTACAATGCATTCCAATCAATATCAAGAAGGCCACTATATAAATTAATAAAGTCAGCTTTCCTAAAATTATAGCGCTTAGCATCATTATTTACATGAAATTGCGTTGGCCTCTTATCAATAGCACAGTCAAGTTCCACATGCAACGCGGGATGATAGTTATCTTCCAGTACTATGGGAAGTTCGTCGTGCACCACCAAACACTTTATATTACTAACCACTAAGTCTAAAGTGCGATTTTGAAAGTTCACCACATTGTTGTATTGTGATAGGTCAAAAAAGGAAAGAAAGTTGCGTATAAGTGTTGATTTATTGTCCACTATGTTGGCATTGTTAAGTAGTGGTATATTGAAGTCACCTAAGATGATGACATTCTTTGTGCAGTAACCTTGCTGTTCCATAAGATTGAGTAGGAGTTCGTAGTCACTGAATGTAGTGTATGGGGGAATATAGAGTAGTAGTATGTAGACCACCCTACTATTACAAACAAATTTATCTCCCACTATATCAATGCACTGAATAGACTTTATTACTAGAGACATGTCAATAAGCACACATTCATAGGTCTTCTTCACTGCGATTAAGACGCCACCGCCCCACTTTTTTTGTATTAGGTCGAACCTTCTGTCGCATCTAAATACATTAAATTGATCAGAAAAAAGTTCCGAGTTTGCTATTTCGGAGCTGAGCGCCGTTTCGACAAGACAGAGAATGTCATAATCGCATTCGATCGAATAGGGATATAAACTGTCCATTTTTGAACGTAAGCCACGCACATTCTGATAATATAGTTTCGCTGGAATGTTGTTAGATTTAGTGTTTAAACCACACGCGTTCAGGTGATGACAATTTTGAAAACTGCGCGAATTTAGTTTTTTTGATCTGTAGAAACAATTTTGGGAATACCGTGTATATACTTAATTGTGATGTTAGTTTCCCCTTTTTCCTGTCTGCTCAACAAAGTGCGACGCAGTTCGTTAATATAGTTGCGTTGGGATGGGGTCTGATCAGAGGCAATACGATAGTCGCGAAATTTATTCAAAATTTTTGGTTTATTCCTTAAAACGTTCTTAGCGTCGAGTTCACCATTGAATAGTATCTTAACCGGGCGATTTTTATTTTGTGTTGGTTTACCTAAGCGGAAAAACCGTAGCTTTGTGGTATCAATACCACCGACCGTGTTTACAATCTCGTTAATAACATTCGTATCGTCATCGCTCTCCTTTACGTTAAAAATAATAACGTTCGAAGCTCTTCTTTGTCTCTCCGTTATCTCATTGATTAATTCCTCAGTTACCCCTGGCGATATATTGTCGAATTGGATGAAATGAACGCGAGGAGAAATGCGGACTTAATAGTTTTCGCTTAACAACAACGTATGAGTAGGTAAGTTTAGAATCTTCAAACAAAGGGGAAAATTATTTTTTAGGATGAAATGAACGCGAGGAGAAATGCGGCCTTAATAGTTGTCCTAAAAATCCTAAAAAATAATTTTCCCCTTTGTTCTAAGATTTTAAAGCTAATTAAAGGAAAACTATTAACTCCGCATTTCTCCTCGCGTTCATTTC
The DNA here is from genome assembly GCA_036250285.1 of Pyrocoelia pectoralis. Lineage (NCBI taxonomy): Eukaryota > Metazoa > Arthropoda > Insecta > Coleoptera > Lampyridae > Pyrocoelia > Pyrocoelia pectoralis. Next base: position 43,702,280 of record CM070078.1, read on the forward strand.
ATCCTAAAAAATTATTTTGCCCTTTGTCCTTATTCCTTGTTCTTTTCTTATAGGCAGTTGTTCTTGCTGCGGAAGTACATTAATGAGATTTTCAATGATCCCGCTACTATCATTCAGTGCTTCTGGTGGCGGTGCATTTCCATCTGTACGTCATCGTCATCCAAATCAGGAATGACTGTGTTACAATCCCCACGTCCACGTTTAATATATCTTGTACACCGCTCTCTTCATTAGATTGTTTTTCTTCTACACTAATGAATGCTTGCATATTCTCTTCATTTATAATGATGTTTAGCATTGATTTTGGAAGATCGGATGATAAAAGACCAACTCTGGGATTGCCACCAAATAAAGCTTTATATGATCCTATGAAAGGATGTATTTTTTTGCCATTACACAAAACAGAGACCCACAGATCAGTTCTTCCATTTGTTATCTTTCATCCAGCACCGAAGCATGTTTTCAACGTCTTGGTTGCTTCTTTCGCTGCTACCCTGACTCTGTGGGTACCGTGGCCTGTCATTTACAATTATGGAGTCTAGCCACATTTCCTTCTGCGGTGATGTGATTTACGAATTCTCGACCGTTATCATTTTGGAGTATTCGTGGTGCTTCTCTTTCACCTGAAACATTATAACCAATTTTATTATTATGGTGTCTGCGAAGTCATTAAAGATCAAGTGGCACCGGCGATCATCAATTTGCTGCATCGTTTACGATGTTTTACGAAAGTGTGGAAAGGTAATGTTACAGTTCATGAAATGGATGATTGTCATGTACAGATAGCGTAACTTAACACAATTGCATGAAGTGTAGACATACACCTTCTATTTCATGAACTGGTTCCTGTTCATGAGCTGGATGTCCAGCTACTGTTTACCCTCTGCGTAGCCCACCATAATTCAATTTCGATTGACCGTACCCACTTAATCAGTTATACATAAGGATGTAGAAGCAAAAACATTGTGATCTTTAAACGAAGAAATTTGATATTTTATTAGCTGTTGAGAAGGTTTTTAGCTGCTTTTTTATTCTTCGACACCATCTATTGTGATCTTTGGTGTGTAAAATGGAATATTGAACCGTGTCCTCGAATAAACCACTTTTGTGCAAGGTTCTTACCAAACGAACAGATGGGAACAACACACATTACTACACTAAACTGCCATGCTGGAACACTGTTTTGTTCTTGTCCTGAAGAAGATATTTTTTATAAAAGTGGGCGAAACGTTGACTTTTCGTTCAATATTGACACGGTCGAACCCCGGAAGTCTATTTTTCTTTCTGTGTATTTACTCCATTAATTTATACATATTATATGACCACATAATTGAAGTTTTTCTTTTATTTATATTAACTTGTACCTCTATATACATAAACAACCTAAACAATATTGAGATTAAAGGAGTTAAACATGTTCATTGTACTTTGAAAGATGTCTGGCATAAAAGCCTGTACTTCATATTAAGAATGAGATGCAATATAGTAACCCTCGTAAGTAAAAGAAAATTTACCGCTCGAACGTTTAATTCCCTTCATGTTAAAGTTAAATAATTATAAACGATATTGAAGTTGGCAACTACGAGTAGATTTGTTTCATTCCTACATACATTAACATTATTACCCGTTTCTAGGACAATTTGTGATTTATATTCAGTTATATACTTTTTTTTTGATGAAATATTCATTTCCCCCATAAATGGAACATTTTTATTTCCTAAAACGTTAAAAGGTGGCTACAGAAAGACCATAAGCACAGGTCCACGGCGGCCTTGTCCCATAAACTATGACCTTTACCTAGTGATACTATAGAAAAACTGGGTTGGAAACTCAATTAAACAATTTAAATTAGTACTGTAACCGTAGATGACCATAACTTACGTTTACTTTCATTGACGCCTGCTTTGCATAACTCAAATCTCTCCCATCCTAATCTCCCTTCGAGAACATCACATCTTACTTTGAGTTTACCCTTTATCCCTAATTAAAAGTGTTTTGCATAGGAATTGGAACGTCGGCATATTTTATTTTACTTCCTTTATTAAGACCATTGTACAGAGAATGACTACTTCTAACTACTGTTCACTAAGAGCGCCTTAGCAACGTGCCCACCCACTCTATGGTTTGTTATTATTACGTAATTGGGGTGGGCGATTTTTACTGTTTTTACCAATGCGGGTTTCTCAGTCGTAGACCAGGGTGAAAGAGCAAATACTGGTTTAACTCTATGTATAATTGGTTTATATATATTTACAATGATTGTTTTATTTCAATATTATAATACGGTGGTGGTTTGTAGTTCCAATTATTTCCCTCCTGCCCGGTAGTTCCTCCGTCTCGACAGGTCGTAGTTCCACTACTCGCGTTTATTTTTAACCAATATGTCGGTCGTCGTGTTTATCCTGAAAGAAAAGTATTCAACAATTAGCGGTTTACCTCGGGAATGGTTGCGGGACCCGTCAGCAAGCGTCCTACTAGGCCTGGATTATAGTGACGACAACTCGGTGGTATTATTTGGAAGGTGTTAGGGCTTAACCTCATCCTTCACTCGTTTCAGGTGAATGGCTTGTTCCTTCTCGACCACCTGTAGCTGCTATCTAACTACAAGATTATGATGGGGCTGGCTGGTCTCTCGGTGGAACCTTAACGGAGGGGATACTGGTATCTACAGGTATTTACAAGGGGGGTTCTGGTATCAGGATGTTCGGCTGGGATTTTAATTAAATCTCTTTACAGGGGCCAAAGCAAGACCGTTCGCTTCTCAATTGATTTTGACTTGGTCAAACTGGTATTAGGCACGGTTGATCTCCATACGCCAATATCAGGACAACGCGGACGTCTTTACCCGTAGCATCCCTTTAATCAGGCTCGGTTCTTAAAAAGACTCCGCACGCTGATCTTGGAAACACTATCTCGGTGGTAACGACGATTATTAATTAGGTCAGGCACGGTTACTCCATACACCGACCATATAAATTTACTTTAACTGCTGTATTACACAGATCGGGCACGGTTCCGAAGAATCCACACGCCGGTCGTAGTATTACATTTAATTCACACACAATTTAAAGAACGGTACTTACTTGGTCTCTGATGGTTACTAAAATAATTATTAATCAAGGATTCAGGTTCGGTTCAGGATCGGAAATCGGTTGGAATCTAAAACTCAAGTTCCGTTTTATATCGCTCCCGCTCTCTTTTATGTCTTTTGGTTTAAGAGGGGATTCCTTGAGTGGGAGTTCTTCGTCCACCTTCCAACTACCGCCATCTATTGCTGTCTTTATAAGGATTTTAAGGACCCTACAGAGTCCTTTCTAGAAATACTATAAAGCGGTTCCTTACAATGATGATCCGAATGATATTTGCAACAGCATTCCCCAGACGATCATTCAATTTCTATTTCTGTTGGCATAATATATTCCTGCAAATATGCGCATATTTAACACATTATTGTACAAATAAATTGCGAAAGCGTGTAATATAGCGTAGTAAATACAAAAGCACAAAGAAAAAGTAATGTATTCAAATATTCTCCGCCAACACAAGTCATAATGAAGACTAAAAATCATGGAAGCAGAAACCGTTTCGTAGCAAACAGTTGTAGTGTATTATGATTGAGTTAATGCAGTTGGGCTAAATTAAATAAGCTCAATAGTATAACGTACTTATTGTCGTTTATAAAAGCGATTGATGTCACTTACACTTACACTTACAGGGATAAAAAGTAAATTATTTGACAAATGAGCTAAGATGTGTAAATTGAACCTTGTGTAAACATTAAACTTGTAAATAAGGCTTAAAAGTAGAGTCATGTTATTTAGGAAAGTTTAAGGGTTTCACACTAAAAGCTTATTTAATTATGTAAGTTACTAAGTGTGGAAGTTAAACAAACTTTGCAATAAGCGCTATAGGAAATTTTGTAATGGAGGCTGTACTAATGCGCAACGTGTATTACCATGTACCTTCTGAATCTTCATATTTGACTTTAAATATGGATTTATGGTGTAGAGCGTACCAAACTTTTACTTCTTCATTATAATTAACGGTACGTGAACTAACTTTTGTGGTAAAAATGCGTCCAGAGTTAACTCGCTATAGTGCAATAGTAGTAAAATTATATCTTAGTTAATGGAAACTTTCGAGCTGTTTAAAGCAAAGTTAAAAACTGCCTCCTTAAATGTAATTTATACATTCAACGTGCGAGTGGCGGAAAACCTTTGCACTTTAGGGTCACTTACCTTAAGGGACGCTTTAACCTTAATATTACATTTTTAGTGACTTAGTTGTGCAATTCTAACTTGAAGTTATTTAAACATTAATCTCTATAAGTGGATGTCGGGTAAAATCAAAAATAATGTTCCTAAAAACAAGGAGAGTGGTTATTTATGTACGTATAGAATGAATGGTTTCATTTGTGATTCACGATAATATGCATAGTCCGCAAGAGCCATCCAAATGACAGAAAATATTCGCTCATTTTTCATAGATTTAGTAAAATTTAATAAAACATGTGGTAAAGTTTCCTTTCACTTCCTTCAGTGTTTTAGATGCGATTACTGATCAGACTAAGGGAAGGGGTCATAAAATAAGTTCAAATGTATACTTGGATCCACTTAGTTAATTTTACGGTTTATTACTGAACATTATAGACTAAAGCTTAGCGACCGACTTGGTCAAGTCATTTCCAGATGAAGAATTGTTTTTTTTTCACATTCAATACACTGCTCGAAGATACCGAAGGTAAGTCTGGCACCTTGGACCGGCCGGATGTGGAGGTGTAAGTAAAATGGAAGATGGCCTACTTTACTCAACAGCCAGATGGTCGATTTTGGTCTTATTTAATTCGTGGTCACCTACTGTGGTAGGAAATGACAATGCCAGACGTTTTAGTGGGCACGGACCCATTGCCAGACCTCAATAACCTACTCTCATCGCATTGGATTGTATCCTGCAACACAACCCCGATTCTCCTCAGGTTCAAAATTTAAGAGAAATTTGTGCTGATAAAATCAAAAGAATCAAATGTCACCCAGGTAAATTTAATACACTTAATCAAAAATCTAAATCGTAAACTCAAGAAACAAAGTCTCATTTGTACCAAATCCGACAAAGGCATATTTAGTCATCATGGAAAAACAAAATTATATTAGTAAGGTCAAAGATTTCCTCAGCTCCCCGAGCTTCATCACTTTACAGATCAATTTCAATAATTTCATTAGAAAAGTAAAGGTCTTCACCACTGACAACAAAGAGTTGCTTAAAAACTATTTCAATTCAATATTTTATTTTAATGAACCCTACGCCTTGCCCAAATTACATAAAACCAATGTTCCTATACGCCCTATAGCTTCCTTTTCCAAAACCCCCGTCCCAAATTTGCGGATTGACTTAACCACACTCTTAGAAATCTTCTTAACTTCCAATTTCCTCATTCTATTAAAAATTCACTTGAACTAACCACCCAACTTTCCAAGCTCCAACTTAAAAAGAATCGCAACTTATATCCCTTGATATTGCTAACCTTTTTCCCAGTGTCCCCTTTAACGAATGCCTCAAAATCAACAATTACCTATCACTTTCGAACCTCCCAGATTCAGTGTGCGCTTTCCTCAGTAATGTTCTTGAACTCTGCCAAAGCCGGAATTTCTTCAAATTTCACATGAATATTTACCATCAATTGACCGGTTTACCTATGGGTGGTAACCTGTCTCCCCTTCTGACTGAAATCTTCCTCACTGACTTCGAAACTAACATCATTTTCAAGAATCAACTTTTCAATTCCAAAATTTCATTTTAAAAACGTTATGGTGGTCTGTAATGGTGATGAACAGGACTTCGAAGATTGTTATCAGTGGTTGAATACGTTACACCCCAATTTAAAATTTACAATTGAGAAAGAAAATATCTAAGCTCTAAACTTCTTAGATCTGACCATCACCAGACAGGATGAACTGTTAAACATCTCCATACACCGTAAACCTATTGCCACGGACCATGTAATTCCCTTGACTTCATTCCATCCGATAACTCACAAATTATCTGCATTCAGACACTATTTCCATAGACTCCCCCTCAGTCAGTCCAATTTTAATTAAGAACTTTCTCTTATCTCCCAGTTGGCAGACAGCAACGTGACTTACAGACTGTATACTCGCCTACTTAGGACTTTCAAAACCAAGAACAGTACCAGCCTAGCGCCCGTGTACGATTCCTCATCCATCAAGTACTACCCCTTACCATAGATTGGCTCCTGATCATTATTTTTTAAGAAGCTCTTGAAGCGTTATGATATAAACATTTCTTTCTCATCTCAACCAAAGATAAAATCCATCATCTGGATAAGTCCGGTGTCTACAAGCTCAATATTGTGGCACCTGTGACGTCTTTTACATTGACCAAACTGGCCGAAAATTTCAAACACGTATCAAACATAACAATATATTCCACAAATTTACCTTCGCTATCGATATCTTACTAAGGGTTCATTGCTTCGATCCAAAAATCAACTAGCAGATACTGTATGTTTGTGACAAAGGGATCAAGTTGAACTTACTTGAAAACAAATAAATTGTCACTCACTACAACAATAACCCCAATAACTCGTTAATTGAAATCCTTAATATTAACCAAAACCTACGGATCCTACACTAACTTTGGTCCCCCCTGTATTCCCAACTCCCGGTACATTCTGTTTCTATATTCAGGTACCTTTCAATTGTTTCCTATCTTACCTAACCTCATGCATTTCGAATGTTTGTTTGATACCCATCTGTGTGCCTTTTACTGTTTTATAATTATCGGTTTGAATTATGGAGCATTTTTGCTTTTTTAACTTGCGGTCACTATCTCTTCATCTTTTTAACGTTTCACATTATTTCTCTCGTAAGTACTGTTTGGTTTCCTAACCTACACTATTTTCCTATTGTTTTCAGCATGGATGCTATCCATTTTCGCATTTTGCTTTTAATCAATTAATTATTTACCCGGTAAATGCTAATCCTATAGTAGTTTTACTTTAGTTTTCAGTAGCTTAGCCTTCACCTCTATTTAATTACATTCACCATCACACAATGATTTTTTATATTTATTGTAAGTATTCAATTTGTATTGCTTAAACTTATACTAACATTTTAGCTTAAGATATCCTGATGATGATAATGCTTAAATATATCAAAACATGTCGCTAATAATATTTTCACTGTCATATTAAAATTATTAATCGTCATGGGGAAGGTTATGAGTTATTAATTACCTGCAATTAGAAGATATGCAATAAGAACACAACCATTTCATTCATGAACTCTTCCTGCTTAGCCTATTTGGTTCTATGCACCATGATATATGTATATGATCGTGATCTGGTAGCTTCAGCTCGACTATCTCGTTATGATTTTACCGCTTTTCCATCTGGTATTCTTCCGATTTTTGGTAACGGGTCGAAATGAATACTTACCAGTGTTTTCTTGAAAGACCAATCTTTCTTCATATTGGTCAACACCATCTAGATTTGTTCGCCCACTTTTATGTTACTCAAGTAAGAGCACATTTTCTGTTTCAATTCTTGCAACTTACTAATCTTTTAAGTTAAAAATAAATAGTATTTAAAGCTCGCCCTCTTATTCATGAGGTGTCAATGGTTATCGTACTTTAGATGTAAGAGTTTATACACTGAATTTGCGTGATGTAGATGTTTTCTCGGGGCGTACTCCCCGAATATTAGATTCTGCTCCCTCGCAGCTCGATGGCCGCTAGTTGGCGACTTCATTGCCGTTTTAAACGCTCGGAGGACCATGTACAATCTGGTGAAGGATTGTACAAACCATCGGATTAAATGCTCGTCCCATGTAAACACCTATTGGGAAAGTGTCTTATTCCTATTTTGCAGTACAAACTGTACATTTGGTGTTGTTCTCCACGATGGAGACCTTCTGAAGGAGTTGTCAAGTGGGACAGTTAATGAAACTTCAAGTACTTCATTTAACTTGCCGACGTTTCGACTGGGGAGTACTTGAAGTCGGCAAGTTGAATGAAGTAGTTGAAGTTTCATTAACTGTTCCACTTGACAACTCCTTCAGAAGGTCTCCATCGTGGAGAACAACACCAAAGTCAATTACGAGGAGATTCACCTGCGTGTATGTACATTTTTATATTGATCAGTAGGTAATGTATTTGTACAAGCTACGTGATTTAGTATTTTATCATAATATGAGATTGTACTTAGGTAACTTATTTTCCATAACATGTTGTCGTATAAACGTGGCTATCCAACGTTTAGTTTATGAAATGAATCAAGATTTCTACCTTTTTAATTATTTACACGAATTGATTTCATAATTTGCAACTAAAATTAGCACTTTTTCGAAACCCGCTTCGAATTTCGTATTTAAGTGATATTAAACACTAGACATGTACTGGAATTGTTAAGGTTTGCTTGAATGAAATTTATTTTCTATGCATTACAATATATTTATTTTATTTGAACATACCTATGAGTGCACAGTAGACGAACGCAATGCTAATAAAACCGCAAAAGCAATACACAATGGTATTTCCATTGTTTATATTAACCGATTTGGTTGCTTTTAGCGATGGGTATAGGAAGTAATCACAGCTCATATCAAAATAATTGCATTCTAGCAGAACATATTTCAGTTTACCGGTTCGTATTCAATAATTTATTCTTTAATACGGAATCTCTGTATACCTCCACTAACAACAAATTAATGAAAATGAATACAATAGGAAGACATATTTGCTTTAATTTAATACAACCCTCGCCAAATTAGTCTTAAATTTAATTAACATTGCGCCTTTGTTGGAAGGCTTCATCAAATGATAAAATATTAAAGCAATATTCTTTTCAATAAACATCCAAAATGTAATAGAGACCAAAAATTATATATATAGGTAGATAAACTTATTCCCGAATAGACACACAATTTGGTGAACTATGTCAATATTCTATATACGCTTCTGCCTCTGGTGTTGCTGTCAAACATCCCCCGTTTATGAAAGTTTCCCTACTCTCGCGTTGCACGTATTTTGTGAGTTATAACTCCGATTTTTACGTGATACATAATCCTCTAGGGGGCGAGTGGTTATCTTCACACCCTTTACACATATTTCATACTAATGCGGAAGCAAAATGTTTTTTCCACGAACTTGCGGATTGTAATTCGTTAGAAAAAAGGTTACTCTGTGCGTTACGATGATTGTCTGATCTAATGTACGAGGACACTAAATTATGTTCGTAATATAGGCGCAGCATATTTTAAACCACTCAAAATAGTATTAATCCAGTACTTCAACCTTACCCACGTATTCATATGATTGAAATCGAACCCCTTACAAATGGTAGCTTTGAAAGACTCATGCTTTGAAATTGTATACTTACTTAAAACTTGCACCACCTACCTTCATTATATGCATCAATGAGTAACTACAATAATAATCTTTACGGTATTTCATAGATTTCGAATTGTTCTCCCGTAAGATAAACTGTCGACAATCGGTACTATGTACATTCAAAGTGATAAATTAATTTTTTTTCATTCATTCTCTAAAATGCATGTTTTCCGGATTCTAAATGCACTTTTAGGGGACAAGTACGCTAAAGTAACTATGACAACCTTTTAGAAGACCATTATTTATTAATAATACATTTGAATAGAAAATATCTGTTTAGGAACATGAAAATGGATTTGACAATTCGTCGCATATTGAATAGTCCAGTTAGTTTATGTTTAAATATTTCTGGTTGGAACGTTCAAAATTCCGGTCTCCAATCACTCAACCAGAAAACTTGTTTTATCAATTTTGATCAGCCCCCATCTTTTTAAAGCTCATGGATATCATTGCCAATAACCCAGAGTCGCTATGCTGGGCGGATTCCATGTACCATTGTCATACCTGGGTACAATAATTGTTATAATTATGGTGGGAAGTTTTCTATCATTTATGCTGAAAATAGTGTGGATGTGCATAGTCTCGAGCGGTTGGAGCTCACATATTGATCCATCTGGCATTGGATGGATTAGTAATGGAGACGGTTGAATACAAACAAAAGTCTGCGGAAAGACTTCGCCGATCAAAGAAACTGATGTCAGCGGATGTACATTTTGATGAAACAATGGCAGCTCAAGTATCACAAGAAACATTCCTGGCCAATAATAACAAAAGTCTTCTTATATCAATACTGCAACAAAAAAGGCAACCAGCTGCAATTGAAGTTAAACAAGCTGAAGAAGAATGTTAATTGTCAATACAGCAATTTCGTTGTGTACAACATTAAAACATGTTTTTGTTGTTGGTGAAGACGTGGATGTTCTGGGTTTGCTGACTGCGCTGTCTCCACCCCAAAGTAATATATTCCTGCGAACACCAGGTAAAGGCAAATCGCATGAAAGGATTTATTCCGCTAATAGTTTTAAATACAAGGAAGCTACAGTGCTGACATCCTCTTTCTCCATGCCTTTGGTGGCTGCGATACAACATCATCTCTGATCAATCGAGGGAAAATCAAACAGACAACTTAATGAAATCATTATCATTTCCAAAAATGAAACTGCACAACCAGAAGCAATCGTAAATGCTGGAGCACGCTTTCTGGTTACATTGTATGATGGTGATATGGAAAAGAGGGCCTTAGAAGAAATCCGATATCAAAAATTTGCAAAATCATCATTAAAAAGTAAATTTAATCTTGCATCTTTGCCACCAACAAAAGACGCTGCATCACATCATGCTTTTAAGACATACCACCAAGTGCAAACTTGGTACGGAATTTAAAAAAATCCAGAAGAATGGCGCTGGAGATATGACATCAATAATGGACTTACTCCTGTAACAACTAAGAAAGCAGCATCCGAGGCATTTTTAAATATAATATCTTGCAACTGTAATAAAGGATGCAGTAGAGCAAGTAGCTGCAGAAAAGCTGGATTGAAATGTTCTATTGTGTGTGGATTCTGTAGTGGACAGACATGTGGAAATGCATCAGAATTTGAGATAGAGACCGGGGATAATATTGAGGAAATTTCACAATGCAAGGAGACGGAAAATGCGAGCGCGTATAATGAAATTATCGACGTTAACCTACCTGGAACCTCAAAACGGTTTAGTAGTAGTTTTTTTAAAATCGGCCAGAAAGTAGTACTTTCCGGATTATTTTTAGGCCAGAAAATGTCATTTTGTCGGACCGAGCCGGAAAGTTATTGTGATTTACTTTACCGGACTCATTTTTACTTTCCGGCCCAGAATGGTCAATTGTTCTGCCCGTTTCTGGCCGATTTTAAAAAAATATTGTACGTAATACGTCCCAAAAGTGCTTTTCCTGGACTGGCAGGCTTGCAGGACTCGCCTGCGGCTCGTCCTGTAATTTGCCTACTTGTCCAGTAAAAGATCACTTTCGGCACTTGGCGAGTCCTGCAAGTGTGCGAGTCCAGTAAAAGATCGCTTTCGGGACTTGTTACGTGAACTACTATTAAGTACGTAATAAGTCCCGAAAGTGATCTTTTACTGGACAAGTAGGCAAGTTACAGGGCGAGCCGCAGGCGAGTCCTGCAAGCCTGCGAGTCCAGTAAAAGCACTTTTGGGACGTATTACGTACAATATTTTTTTTAAAACGGGCAGAACAATTGACCATTCTAGGCCGGAAAGTAAAAATGAGTCCGGTAAAACCTTTTACCGGACTATCACAATAACTTTCTGGCTCGGTCCGACAAAATGAGATTTTCTGACCTAAAAATAAACCGGAAAGTACTACTTTCTGGCCGATTTAAAAAAAATAATTATTTTAAAAACCTTTAGTTAAAAAAATTCAATCTTAACAATATAGAAGAGTTTTTGTAAATATAAAATTTTCTCTCTCTTGTAACTTTGTAGCTATAAGACGTACAGAATAAATACAAATACAAAATACTAGACATTTTTGTCATAAAGTAAACTGTTGAAGCATTATGTAAAAAAAAACAAATTTTGGCACCTTCAATTCAAAATGGCGGCTAACGCTGTGACCTCTCGAGGTAGAAAACTTACATTTTTCATGAGCAATACAAACTAAAACATTTTCTACACCACCTTTTGTAGAGCAAAGCCTCTTTTTGTCTCCACTGATTGAATTAAAAAGTTTGAAGCTTCATAAAAGAGCACCCACTGCATGGATATTACTGGTACCAAATTAAAGCTTGAAAATTGTGTTGTGAAGTTAATATACTTAATAATACTATTTAGTTTTAGGTGCTAAGAAAGACTCATTGTATACCAAACTAAAATTTGGTACACATTTAAGATATATGAAAATAGTGGCGCATTATTATTGTATGTAATATATTTTTTAGAAAAATATAATTCAATGTATGATTGATACAACTTGAGATAAAACTAAATAATGTCTGTTTAGGTTTTTACATTAATCTCACGTAATCCATCTCAGATACTTGTCTCATAATATAACAAATTTAATCTTCATCGTAATTCAATAGCCCAAAGAAATATGACAACACTTCAATCTTGTGATTATACGAAATAAGCTGCTTTTTCTTCAATAGGAGATTCCAGCTCGAGATTACATAATCTAACATCAAAATTATTTTATAACCGAATACAGAAAGGGAGAAACCCTTCCACTTACTGCAACTCAACAATTGAGATGCATGGATTAGATTACTAAAAGGTAGTTAAGATAATGCAAGCGAATAAGTACAACTGCCTTAACATTTTGCAAAGGCATTTGGTTCACGTAGAACGATAATTTCAAACGCAACAATAAAGTTCTAAAATAATTCTACGTTGTATCATCTATACGTTTACAAGATTAACAAGTTTTCCCGAAAATAAACACAGATAAACGATGAAAGGCAGCATAATTGTAACAAGACATACAAGAAATGAGTCCCCATCAAAATAACAATTCCAACTTAATAAAAGGCGAACTTATTTCGTTGATTATACAGCAACATTATTTGTGAGAAAGACGGTTTATTTGGAAGAGACTATTCTGTTCTGATAGCCTTTACCAAAGAGGCATTGTTAATGAGAACCTTTGTATTTGCATAATTTGGAAAAAACAATTTCGCTCACTTTGTTCTTTTCAATATCAAGTTGTTTGATTCCCCAATTAGTTGCAAGATAAATAAATTCAAACATCCCAAAAGGAACAATGACGAAAGTGTGTTTCCTACTTATAAGGTGTCAATAGGGATTTGAACATCTTTAAAAACGAAGAAATGAAAGGAAATGCGCAAAAGAAACAAAGATAACAAAGGAAGGTATTTCTTTTAATGTAATTAACTTACAAAATCTGCAAGTGCTTTCCATCCAATTAATACAATTAGTACTGTATTAAACTCGTTAACGTTTCCTAGTAGGATTATTGTTTGATCTTTCATTAAATAATATTATTATAAATCGAATTTGGAAATTATGCAAATTGACAAACAATCTACTTTTATAAAGGATGGTAATTTAAGAACAACTGCAATACGTAAACTGACCCTTAAAGTGATTTGATTATGATTGGGACTTTAATTTGACCACGTCATTGTATACACAAGGTACAAAGCTCTACTTAAAAAACTGGTAGCATATAAAAGTTAACAATTTATAAATAATTTTCAGTCGTTGAACATACAAGTGAGTTTGCTTTGGTTATTACCTGGTTAAAACTTACACAGAAACTTGTAAAATAAAATACTAATTATAAAACATCCGTAATCAAGTACTAACAGTTCTCCAATTAATTAAATTTATACCTACTCATGTATACTATACAATATACAGATATTGTCTCGTATTCTCTGCTCTATAATTGAATTACTTTTATTTTGTTTTGTTACTAAATCATGTTGAAACTCCTTTGAGGGTGAATGTCACTGCATAAGTGGGATAATGCAGGAATCGCTTCAGTCAACGATATTCCGTGTAAATAATGAAGCTAATAAGTAAACTAAATCCTAAATTTACAACGAAAATAAATTTTTCATAATTTTGGCGTTCAATATTACTTTTTATGCATATTCTCTACCGCTTTAGGACGCTTCAAGATTCTAACAAACATTGATCGAACCCATACTCCGCAACTGAATATCTTCTTCATCCTTCTGAAATTTTACCTAACGACAATAAGGTGTATCAAGGACTTGGTAGTCATTTGAAGCTGGGACAACGGAGCAAAGAAAATGTGCTAAACTTCAAACTTCCATCGTTGAAAGTGCAGCATGTGGCCGCCAGTGATAATAATAATAATAATAATAATAATTTTATTTCCTTTTAAAAGACAAACAATGTTGTATGGAAATCGTCCCTATTCTACATTAATTACAAACATACATTAAAAAATAATCACAATTAGTACATAGTCAAATACAATAATAAGAACTACGAATCATAGACAGTCGGATACTTTATAGAGGCATTTCTCCACAAGATATTTATGCAATGCAGATTTAAATTGCCGTACATTTATTATAGTTTTTAGTTTAATGGGTAGTGTATTGTAGGCTTTTTGCGCAGCACTTGCAGGTGACCTATATGCAATAATAGTAACTATAACACCCAATGAGCATGTAGTCCATCAAGATTGCTGCCTTCTCTCTTAATTTCTCTTAGTCAATAATTGAGTGTAGATTTTTTGTGTGGTTATGACAAAGATTTCTGTCGCTACTGTTTGCCCTTTTTCTCGGTAAAAATTCCTACCTTCTGCTTCACAATCATCAAATTGTTGCTGTTTCACTTGTTTAATAAGTTGGTATGATATTCGCGTTGCTAACATTTGCCACCGAAGGAGGTCATGCACAATGTTACATACGAAACCATCGCTTTTGTTGAAAATTGTAACTCACTTTCACCATATTTTTTTGGGAAATATAAAAATACGACCATCAGTATACAATGAGCATAATAAACAAAATTATTTTTATTTATTCTGTATTGAATATTTCAATTTATCAATGAACAGCACGAATTTTTTGCTTTTACTTTCAATAACACTTGGTCTCCTATTTCGTATTTAGTGGGCGTATTTGTTGCTGCACCTTCATGTGATAGCAGTTTTTAACATTTTTTCTGCTATTATTAACTTAAGGAATTACACGCCTAATAGAACACAACTGCTCCCTCGACTGGATAGAAAAGGCCGTTTCTCTCCTTAGGGATGATTGCCTGAAGATGATAGTTGGGTACTGCAAAATGTTTTATTTGCCAACAGGTTTGACAATGGCGAATCTTGTTTTACGTCATTAGGCTTCTTTCAATTTTTATAAGCGCCAAACCACCCCAATAAGAAGCAGATGGATTAAACTCAGGATCATTAAAATCTTATCATTTACGAGTATCCGATATTCAAAAGGAAGAGCAATTGCACCGATAAACCGAACACCCTTACAAGAAAGCGAATAGAAGGATAGACAATTTTCACTTCCTGCGCCGAAAAATTAAAATTTTGTCTAATAATCTGCAACTGTTTAATTTTTATTGCTTCTAAGCTTATTTGTGTCTGTTATTTACATTAAAGAAGGTTTTATCATCCCGCGATCGCACGTTACGACCTAATTCATGTGCGACCGGTCGTACTTTTCCGAATTGTCGTCATCATACATTTTACCAATACTAGCCAGTAGCCCAGTCAAAATTAATTGCAGAAAGGAAAAAATTCTAGATAGGCTGTCCTACGCTGTCCGTTGCTGGAAGGGTGTATTTTTGGGTTATAATGAAGGTACAAAAAGCCCACTAACCGTATCGTGCTCCCTACGAAAATTACAGTGCAAAAAAAGTGCCAAAAATAGGTTTATTTTCAATAACTCAGAAAAGATCACTTTTGGAGGAAAAAGTGAAGAAGGGAAAGTTGTAGAGAATATACGCAAAAAAGGTTCTTACAAAAATTTTGTACGAGCTAGATTTTTTTTAAGCAAGGGCCATTTTTTAAGAAATGAGAGAGTCTCGAGCGCGTCATGCATTTTTTGTCGATAACTCGAAAACGGCGCGTATAGAATCGGAAAATGGTTGAAATGAAAGTGAAAGACAATTTAATTACGAACAATTTATTTTTATTGTATTGTATTAGTGTTCCAAAAAAATTGACCTATGCAAATTTTTACATATCTTTGGCGTTTCTGAATACGTAGATTCAAAAAATGAAAAAAAAAAATTCCGTCTGTCGTCTGTAGTCCGTACACATTTCCTTGCAACGTTCTATGCTCAGTAACAATAATATTAAAGTTATCGAAATGCGGTTTTCGACAATCCATTGCATTCGGACCAAGGACGAAAATGCTGATATTACCTTTGAAGATGTCACTTCCGGTATAAGCTAAAATGCCGACACTCATTTTTTTATAAGATAAAGGTGCAGTTTTTTTATGTAGTTTAAAAGAGTATTTTTTCTGAATTCAGCAAATATATATTGTGCTATATTTATTTTTTGAATAAAGTGTTAATACGAGGGAAGTCTCGTGGCAACTTGCCAGAATTTTTTTTATTTCTTTTTGTACGATCAATATTGACAGAGATATGAATTTTTTTAACATTTATTATCGTTTGTCAAATGTAGTTTCTTCATGATAAAATCACGTATAATTCAAAATCTATAGCTCTAACTGAAATTTAACATCTTATAAAAGTGAAAGATAAATAAATTTCGAAAATTTTGATATATACTTATTTTGGAAATATGTGAAGTGCGAAAATGCTAAAAAACATAAGAAACTGCCGAATTTTCGTGCATTTTGTAAAAAAAAGTTACTTATTGTACGTCAAATATTGCCTCCTCATTTTTTGAAGAGAATTAAATTACCTCGAGATTCATTTTTTATTCATCTGCCTACGTTGTCATCCTTTTACTTCTTCTTTTGCTGATATCTTTTTATTTATTGATTTTACGAAGAAAATGTATCAGATCAAAATGAAAATTTGCTACAAAAGTGTTACCTACGTTCAAATTCAATTTTTAATAAGTAGTGTTGTGCTATGAATTATGTATTGAAAATGGTTGCTATTTTCAATTTTCAGCAACATGACATTTTGAATCTTTTTTTTAAATAATGTACTTAACAATTGTGACTGTGCATACATTTAGGTATAGTTATGTACGAGATCATATTTTTAGAACGAATAGTACACAAAAAATCGCCCGCCGTCGTAATTTAACTCTATTTATAGCGATAAAAATTTCCACTTACATTTGCCGCAACGTAATAAATGTTTAAAAAATTCATATGTGATTGTGTTCTCGTACAAAACTTTTGCAATGAGCTTTTTTGCGTAAAATTATATTCTCTTCAACTTTCCCATCTTGACTTTTTCCCCAAAAAGTTATATTTTTTGAATTATTGAAGAAAAACTTATTTTTTTCAATTTTGGATACTGCAATATTCGTAGCGAATACGATACGGGGGTGGGGTTTTTGTACCTTCAATATAATCCAAAAATACACCCCTCCACCAATGGACAGCACATCTGGAATTTTTTTCGATGGCAGAAAGACAAATCTTTGATTGCATCGGAAAGAGAGCATTCATGAAGAGCATATTTCGCTGGTAAAAAAATTCGAGACAAAGTTCTTGAGTTATCAATTCTTACACTTCTAAGTGTGTAGAAGAAGCTATCATCCACTTCGTCTTGAACCAAGAAGTTCCTATAATCGACTCATTGCTCGCGGTAGGATGTGAAACAACGCAGTAAGAAAGGCATTATTCGCTTGTTTGAAAAACGATTAGGCAGACCGTTAAAGTGGGTCATTTTTGTGATGCAGAACAGCCTTTTCCCAATTTGTTCTTGCATATCGGCAAGAAATCATCGCGACTTAAATCATTTTCGGGAACTAATGCTCCACATTTGCAAAACTGTTATACCCCTTGCACATTTTAAACCCCTTCCCGCGCTGTTACCCGAGATATATTCAGATGATGTGAGCACAGATCAAAAATATCTATACAGTATTGTATTAGCAGTAACAACAGATTAATGTTCTATTGGTTTAGGAAACAAATCGCAAAAGAACATGAGTCTCGTGCGCGATGGCTAACCAGTGATAAGAGAATTTCGCGTTTGTATGTTTCGATGGAATCTCTTCCTGAAAACCTAGTGATGCCCACCCATCATGTAAAGATAGTGCAGGACATCTGTATTAATTTATATCTGCAACTAGATACTTGCCCACGAGACTGAAAACCATATTCCATCCGTTAATCCAATGAAACTGTCACTTTGCTCCCGCTGAAAACGTATTGCTGACAATGGTGACAGATTCTCAACAACATATCCGTCAGCTGGGTTCACGTCGTATTTTGGAAACTCGTAGCATTCGAAGAAAATGGCTTCGACTGTTGCAACTACCTTATCCTCGTAACAGTCTTGCATTGCACATGCTTTTTCCAAGAAAACTTACACGAAGGGCACTCTCTCGAAATAATAACATTTGTTTCGTTGAGAACGTCTTTTGCGTCACTGTAGGAATAAATATGGTTTAGACGAATAAGAGAAATCGATTCTGTTGTTAGCCAGTTACAATGTGCTTATAAACGATTTCATCATTTTTAATCGTCGTAAATCACGACTTGGAATTCATTTAATTTATTTTCTGGAAATCACTAAAACGTACTTTTCGTCCACTTCTTTACAGATATAAGTTTAGCCGTCCAAAAAAGAATCTTAAAATCAATCGAAGTTACATTATAATTCTTTTTATTGCCATCATCAATTACGGACAACCCTGACTAAAAACGGCAGGGAAAGGCAAAACTCAAGAGACCGAAAAATTGACTGAACCTATTTAACGTACGAGTTCCCACTATAGTCGGTAAGATATTAATTTAAGATGTCGAAAAGTATAAACTTTCCCTTAAGGAAAATTTTTTTTGCAGCGTTCCGTTATCTGTCAAAGGTAATAAATATTAATATGATCTATTCATTAAGGAAGTTATACCCCATTTTATTACACCACGATACCGGAGAGATTTATGAGACAATTGTGTATTATTCACATATGTAGGTGTAATCTAAAATTATATAGTAGCCATCCCCTAAATTTCTAGCCCTACTTTCAGATTATATGACTGAGATCTCAACTGTTATAGTCCCACTGAAACGTGAAACATACGTGTTTCATCCAGGTTATAATATTTGTCAGGGGGGCAAAAACAATGTATGACTCACTTTATCGGATGTTTCCTTTATGATTTCCTTTCCTATTATTTGGTTAGTGAAAATTTTCTCCTGTGTATCATTTGGTTTACATTATTGCGAAGACGCCACTTCTCTTGAATGATAGGAAAAAATATTAAATTTGTACGCATCCAAAGGATGTTATCTACCGCTTGTTTTAAACTTCTCAATCTTTACTCTCTTTTAAAAGAAATTCTTGTTTATGGAGAGAACCGATTTTCTCTTACCAAAAATATTTTTGGTGATTTCGAATTTTTATCGTTAGCCAAATCCACCCCACAGATGAGATTTGCGCGATACCTGTGTAACGGTCTGAGAGTTTGAAGTATCCATCTTTGATCTTTGAGTACCTACCTTCATTTCAAATTCGTTTTACGTATAAAAAATTTAACCACTTTATTTAGTCAGCACGTAAAAACATTTACAATAGTTAGGTTAGGTACTTAAATTCTTGGAAACCGATGTTTCTACTGACCGAAACGGATTACATAGTAAAATATGTTTGTTTGCCAGTATCTCAATTAAACACGTTAGTTAGCCTTCCATCTTCACTTAACTGATTTTGAAAAAAGAACTAACCCACCGATGAATTGTATTTGGTTGAATAACTGCTATTAACCATAAAAGGATCAATTTATGATGCAGCCTAACAGTTAATGAAGGAACAGGCCCACCGATGAATTATATTTTCTGTTTCAAACTGTTATCGCCATATCGGAGCCTAAATCTGATATTAACTTTTATTAAACGAAAAAAATCACATGAATTCTTATTTTTTAGCGAATCCTCACCGGACAAAAATTTAGTCACCCTAATGTGCAAGCATAGATGAATTTTAATTTTTAAACACTTACAGATGGCGCAGCGATCGAGTTATCTGCTCAACTGCACGCGCGGTGGCTTTACGTAATTATAAGGCAGTGGCATTCAGTGAGACATTGTTGTTTCAAGCGGATATTGCATCTAAAAATGGGTTTGCGTGGCAAAAAGGGGCGATCGTGTTTGCATGTGCCCATGGTCATAGAAATTGCTGGATTTGTTGATGTTTCGAAGCGGACTATTGAACGTGTCTACAAGCAGTGTGGTCGGAAAATGATCCTGACTGAAAGGACCCGGAGACGGGTTGCACTGCTTGTAAATCAAAATCGCTTCCAAACACGACAAGCGAAGTGCTGCAGTCAGTCAATTAAGGTCCATCTCAACTTGTTAACGAGAGAACTTTGCGTCGGAAACTGCATGCAATGAACATTTGGAGTCGGGCAGCTCACAGTCAAATGAAGCATTTCATCCCGAATTTGCACAAGGTGGGTCTGTGATGTTTTGGGGGCGTTTTTCATATTATGAATTGGACCCACCCACTGAGTGACCACTAACCAGCATGTGTATTGTATTTTAACATTTTTTATGATCAGGTGTTACCATTTTATCTGTGCTTTTAGTCAACACCTTCATGATGAGTGTGTTGTGGATATTCCCATTTTTCAAGACGATAACAGCAAAGTTCATCGAGCTGGAAGGATATGTGACTGGTTTAATGAACACTCACGAATCCTATTACATCTCGATTGGCCTGGGAATTCACCTGATTTCAACCCCTGTGGAACATGTTGGAACAGCGGATTAAATTCCGAAATCAGCATCCACGCAATTTGGTGGATGTGCGCGATCAAATTCTCAGCGAGTGGCTTAAGCTGGATGAAATGTACTTTCACAAGCTTGTTGACTCACTGCCGAACATAATCCAGGCGGTTATCAAGTCCAGAGGAGGAATTACACTCTATTAAATCATGATTTCTCCAGGGGTAGCTAGTTTTTTGTATTTAATATTTTTACGTTTCATAACTTTGTAAAACATCAGTGGGGTTGGTCTTTCTTTTGGCTCCACTTCTCCATATTGACGGTCAATTAAGAAATTATTTCATAAGACTGTAAGTACGGTACAAAAATTTGAAAAATTACATTTGATCGTGACAAGTGTGTGAATAAGGTGAAGTTATCCGTTATCCGTGGGATGCTTATACAGGGTGAATCATGAAGTATAGTAAATACTCAAATCTCAACTTTTACTGCCCTCAAAGGTTCTGTTAAAAATAGTTTTAAACGTTTTATCGTAAAAGTCAAAATCAGTGCTCATATGTATGCAACTGAAAAGAGTTTGATGGTCACAGGACTGTATGAACAAAACGAGTACTATCAAGTTGACAAGCAAATCAAGCTGTCATTTAGTAACTTAGTAACGATAAAGTTTTCTTTCCAATTCATTTACTAGCAGTTCTCAAACGGTTTTCACGAAATTTTGATAATGAAATAACGACCGCAATTTTCAACTTAGACGCGTGATTTTTCTTTTTGCATAATTTGTGTATGCGGACGCATCTACGGTTGAAATATTTACTATACTTCATAAATCACGCTGTATAAGTCCATGGTGAAGTCAGAAGCTCAAAAAGAGGTAGAGATTGAATTAATAAAACAACTTAAAACCTCCCCTTAATATTTAATAAATCAAAATTTTTATGAAGCGAAGGATGATGGTTTATGTTTTTTAGATAAGTACCCGAAAGTACTGAAAGACCAGCCCCATCAATGATAAAACTGACCGAAAGTGAAATTTAAAAGGATTAATTAGGATTGAAATACCTCGTTTTTGATTAACGTAGGGAAATCCTAAAATAATCCAAAGGGAGCAATCACCTAGTTCTTTAACCTTAACACGTTCACTGCCAAATACACACCGTGTGTGTGAGGTTAACTTTTGTCGGGAGGCCGATCACACATATGTTGCGTGATGGGTACGTGTGTGTTTAAGGCAGAATATTCGCTTCGGCTTGGCTCGCAAATAGTTGTTCTCGCATCGGCCTGTGACTCCTTTAGAAAAAAAAAGTCGACAAGTTGAGGGCCGATCACGCAGATGCTGCGTGATGCTAACATTTGTCGTTCTCGTGTCGGCCTCCTGAGAAGAGCCTTAATGAACAAAAAATTGCCGGCGGCGTCTGATGAATGTTACAAACATGACGTCGGCAGTGAATGTGTTAAACTATAAGGCGTGCAAAGAGAAACATTTAAAATTTGACTTAATTAAACAAATGGAAGTGAATAAAAAGCGACATGTTTCGAGGCCTGCAGGTCTCATTCTCAAGCTTAATAAAAGAAACTAAATGGGTAAGATGATCCAAAAGTGATAAGTCTACAAAACGCAAAATTAGAAATTAAGGAACATGTGGTTCAATACAGTCACCTGAAGGGGCAAATAGAAGTTACATTATAAAATTATAGATGATCCATGATATAAAAGATAAAATTAATAACAAAAACAAATTAACGTGGGCCTGAAGGGCCCGACGCCAAAGTTAACATCAAAACTTAATAAACAACTTAAAATTTATAACAGCCTATAGCCATCTTGTTACAGATAAGACAGCTTAATTTGTGAACTATAGGTGGCGCAATGGACAAGTCAAATGCAGAGTCACCGCAACCTCCGCCATTTTTAGTAGTGCTGGCAAAAATTTCGAACGAATCGATTAATCGATTCGTTCGAACACAATTAATGAACGATTTCCATAGGCACAGAAATCGATTAATCGCGATTTTCGATTAATCGCGATTTTCGATTAATCGCGATTTTCGATTAATCGCGATTTCCGATTAATCGCGATTTTCGATTAATCGAGATTTTCAATTTCGATTAAATAATTAAATATATTCAAGTGGAAATTTTAGAATGTTTTATACGGCCGTAGGGTGTAGAATGTAGATCCAATAAAGATTCAATAGCTGCGGTTAAGAAAGAGTTTTAAAGGCGGCGTCGGCGCTATATAGTGACGAAGTACTGGCAAAAATGTCGAACGAATCGATTAATCGATTCGTTCGAACACGATTAGTGAACGATTTCCATAGGTACAGAAATCGATTAATCGCGATTTCGAT
The DNA here is from genome assembly GCA_036250285.1 of Pyrocoelia pectoralis. NCBI lineage: Eukaryota > Metazoa > Arthropoda > Insecta > Coleoptera > Lampyridae > Pyrocoelia > Pyrocoelia pectoralis. Next base: position 43,725,368 of record CM070078.1, read on the forward strand.
TAATCGCGATTTTCGATTAATCGCGATTTTCGATTAATCGCGATTCTCGATTAATCGCGATTTTAGACTAATTTGCGATTAATCGATTTTTTCGATTTTCGATTTTCGCAGAAATCGATTAATCGATTTTCGATTTTCACAATTTTTGCCAGCACTAATTTAGTCCTTTCCGCGCTTCACTCACTACGCGCTCAGTAAAGTAGATGATGTTTTGACTAAATTTTTCGGAATATAATAAAAAAAATACACTTAACGGCACAATAACACGGCATTTTATTAAAAATTACGCACTTTCAAAAGACTATCTTATGTATATGGACTAAAAATGGCCGCCAGGGCGGCATTTGTCGCGTCACAGGCTTGCGGTACTCTATTAATCTACTGACTCTGGTCAAATGGTAAACAAAATTTGAAGGTTAACAATCTGTTTACCATTTGAAAATAAATAGCGTTTCTATAACAATTAACCTGAACAAATAACAAACACAACTAAAATTAGGATTTTAGAATACTACGACAGTGAAACATTGAAAAGGTGGAAAATGCACCTTTTTTAATTTAAATGTTTTTTTATTAATTATCATGAACGTTCCCACATATTTGTCGTGAATACGTTTACAAATTCATTTTACAGGTTAAATATTAATAGTAATTATTGCATCAGTAAAATAATTTCGTCAACTATTCGTCAATATTCTTGAAAATTTGCAAATTATATGTCAGTTTCTCATAATAAATCACAGACTAAAATGTTATTGTCTAGTGAGTGTGGAATTTTGATTAGGAGTAATACGAAATGATAGTGCGACTCAAATTGTTTCTCTGAAGTTGAAAATTGCATTTTGTCAACTAAGGAAAATAATATAAGTTGCAAAACCGAAGTTTACAGAAATCGTTTACATCTTAACTGTATAAGATTGCCGTAAACTTTTAAAATTAAACTTTGAAATTAAGACTGAAATAAACGGAATTTACTATTTACGCTGAAGAATTTTTCATTGCACGTTTATATTTCTATTTAAAATTTATTATATCATGTTTTGAGTAAACTTTCGCCTTGTATTAAGAAAAATAAATGTTAACCGCGGTTCGTGTTTTAAGTTTAAAAGATCCTTTTTCGTTTTTTATTCAATCAATGCAGGATTAGCTCCATCGTAATCAGACACTTCTTGAAAAAATATTCAGTTTTATGTTGTGTATATAGTATAAATCAATTTATACCTCGAAGCAACGAAAGCATAGCGACTTGTGTTAATAGACTTCAACCCTCAAATGAGCTTTAGCATGTAATAAGCAGTCATGCAAAGTTCACGCACGCTTTCATTGCAATTGTACCCGATTCTATTATTCAACTGCAGTAATATTACTTCAATTTAACGTATAATAGAAATAGGAGCGTGTATCAAATTTTACTCGGACTAGGCTGGAACATGTATATTCTTATTCTGCGTTGTAGAGAATGTAGAGAATTCCAAAACTTCTACATACTTCATAGTTCTGTTTAAAGAGAATTTATTACCTCAGTTGAACTCATTTATGATTTATATCGTCCCCTGTTTCACGCAGTATGCGAAAGCTCCTTTAAGTCACAACTTTGAATTTATGAGACCGATTTAATTGTTAGATGTCTCTCGAGAGATCGTATTTCTATTATTTGATATTACCTTTTGTTTTTATTACGTGCATCGTACACGAAATTCTAACAGGAGAGCGGTTCTGTTTCTCTTAAACCTTCGACCTTTAAATCTGACACGGAAGTTTTTCAAATATAAGCGTGACTTTAATACTAAATTGAGGAAAATACTGCATTTAATCTTGAAAATCCACGACGGCGAATTGTTTTACAGACCGGAAATTAATTGAACTAGGTACTTTTACCATTATCCTCTTGACAACGTTTTCCTGATTCTCCACTTCATTTATGAAGGTAAAATTTGTTTTTATTGTTAGAAAATTATGTGACGCTTTCAGTTTTCTCTCGTGCGTTCGATTTACATTCTCTTTTCTATTCTTGGCTCTAATAGCTCTGTCCCAGGTGAAATGGAAAGTTAAAGATCTGTTTACTTTTGCTTAAATCAGTTTATCCTAAGCACTAAAACACTTTCAACAATTTTGTATACTTTTAGCTACTTAGTTATCCTTTTAAGGCTTTTAAAAAACCGTGCATGATGACTAATAATTAGGTAGGAGTTCCATCATCTACAGAGACTGCTTAAACTCGCGATCCTTCCTTCTTAGATTTACACAAATGAAGCATCTCACAATCACAATGTTAACAGCGGACGACGGTCGTTATGACTCTCGCTCTAGTAAAATACAATATAGCAAGACCCAACAACCAAATAAACAAGTATCTCAAGAGGACAAAATCCTGAATAAAATAGACAGGAAATTTTAACTAATCTTCATTAACAATATACGCCTTATGATCTGATTTGAATCTGTCATTAAATTATTAATGCCTCTACTACTACAAGACATCGTTCTCAGTGGTAATAAATTTAAGTTGTAACATCGAATTCTCGCCAGCTGGTTAGCAACATTTCGATGTTTGGGGATGACGTAATGAGTGCAAACTGACAGGTTGAGAGGGAATGAAAGGCATATTGCAAAACCTATACAGTGCTTGACGAAACTGACTATCTTGATGAATCTACATTAGTAACTAAATTGCTACGTTTTAAGGTCTATCATTAAAAAATGTAAATTATACAGGGTGTTCCAGGTTGAATGATTAGGACTTTGACATTTTGTAGAAAAACATATTTTAAGGTGGGTTGCTCCTATAAACGTAGGTCCTAAAACTCTCATTTTCTGGGATACAAAAGGTATTAAAATTTTCTAATTTTATTTATTTATTTTCGAGTTTATTTCCGAACTGTGGAAAATATTCAAACCACAATTGGCACACAAGATACGGCCAGAGGATCATAAGATCCATGGCAACCATCGTTTTTGTACACAACCAAAATACGTTTTTCGTGAAATAAATGACACAAATCTCGTTTTCGGCCGGACGGTAACAGAGCCGAAAAAAGTCAAGAGACATTTTTTTTCAGAATGGAATGCTCTATCGAAAAAGATATTGAGAATATTTAATTCAGAGCCGTGTTAATTTTATATATCATATATCTCCGCCACTGGTTGATTTAAAAAATTCATATTATTCAATCTTATGACCCTCTGTCCATGTATCTTGTGTGCCATTTTTGGTTTGAATATTCGCCATAGTTCGGAAATAAATAAATAAAAACTTTATTTTTTAGACAATTTTAACGCCCTGTATCTCAAAAACAAAGAATTTTAGGACCTATGTTCACCGACACACCTTTCGAAAACACACCACAACATTGTAAAATAAGACTTTACAGCATTTTCCAAATCGTTATTTGCTAAAGTGACGTCCTCCCAAACGTTTTTTGAGTATTGGATGGAGGTCACGGGGCCAAAGTAAGGGTTGTAAAATAAACGTTGTAATTACGTAGTTACGTAGTTTTATGAGCACAATCTGCTTAACTGCGGTTTCTTACGTATAACCGCTTTCAAGTTCTTATTTGTGCCTTTGTCAGCATTTAGGTATCTTCTCATTTAAAATAATCTCTTAGGCATTCTGGCAAACCACATCCAACACATAACTTACATAAAATTCCCCCTCGCCCTATAAACTGGGGAATAGCAGGTAGATTCATGCTTCGTGTGAGGTTCCTAGTTCTGTCCCTAGCTTTATCCCACCTTATTCTCCTATAAAAGAAGTCTTCATGTTGGGATAAAGCAGTATAATCTTCCTCGAAAATGTGTCGTCTTTGTTTATGACTTGGGAACCTACTTTGCTCATTTCCAAATTTCCATTTAGAATGATGAAGCACCCTACCTTTGTTGTTGACGTCTTGAATCTCTGTCTTCTTTTGCATGTGGCCAATATTTCACTTAGAAATAGGACAGGCCATTTTTTTCATATCCTGATACAATTCTCTCATGGATTCTACGATTCTACCCTTAAATTTTACTGTGTAGGATTCAAATAATCCGCGACTTGGTAGCGTAAATACTTTTGTGGACCTTGTGCGTTCATTTATCGCATGTAACTTAGTATCTGTTCTTCATGTCTTCCTTAATTATGTGTAGATTTATATGTATTTTTCTCATTTATTTGTTATTTATTTCAGGTATATTTACTAACTAAGAAGCATAATTATAATAATAGTTGTAAGTGGTCAAGATTCTATACGTAGCTACATGAATATTTTCATACATTAATGAGCGGTACATTCCATCCCCAGACCACTATTCCTTGTACTTGAAATAGGAATCTTTTTCTCAAACGCCCTTGAGAAGCAATGCACCGAATTCTTTTAACAATATCCTCATATTTCCTCCCAACAAAAGATTCCGCGGCTTTTCAGGAGTCGATTTCATTTGGAAACATTAAGCCTTTAATCGTTCCTTCAGTTTGAGCAATATTTAATGGCTGAGGGTCTCAAACAAGGTGAATAAGCAAAATGCACAGCGCTCATCTATTCTTGTAAGTTTTTCTTTTTTTCTTAAACATAGAAACATGCAAAGTTATTCACCCTGTACAATGTGAATTATGTATGTATTATGTAATGCTATTTGTAATGGGATAATGATCCGTGAGGATTTGTAAGTAAAACTGTTAAGGTTATTACGAAATTCAATTATACGTTTATTGTTACCTCTACTGTGGTCGAGGATATTACAATGAATTATTCTATAATCACACATTATTTACTCAACCGGCAGAGTAGACAAAAGTCTATGAAACTCATTCAGCACTTTTTTTTTACGAAAAAGCATCAATATAAAAGCAGCTTTTAATTAAGCCAGAAATTAAAAAAAAGTTTTAGTAGTCTACTTAATTGTTTTTGGTCATATAAGCGGAGACCATAATTAAAAGCAGTTTAATGCCTAAATTAACGCATGTGGTATAAATATGAAATTGTGGTTTAGTTGAAATAAAAGTTCACAATGCGTGCAAGAGGAAGGGTCAAAAACAGTTAAAAAAAAAAGCGACCCTTTCATGCAAACTTTGGGTTTATTACGGGATTCTCCAATTTTCATTGTTGTTATAATTAATAAGGTTTATCTATTATTATCTTCCCTAAATTTACATTTACCGCATGAATGTTCACCCACAAAAATTATTATATTTTAATTAAACTAAACCCTATTTAAATGGAAGTTTTAAAATTATTCTAAATTAATTTCGTCACCTCGTAGCTAATCGCGTTACCTCAAATTACATTATTTCTTCTTTCCCGAACAGCTTTATACAAAATTGTCACATTGAAAGCCATACATGTAGTAGGTACGTTCGAATAATAGGAGATTAATTTATTTTTTTTTTCAAGTATCGTGCTCACATTCCTTTGGAGTTATTAGGGAAAATTAATGAATTGGCCAGGCGCCAACGAAATGGGTACCTATTCATTTATCAGGAAATTTATAATGGTTATTAAAAAGAAAACTCATCGTATCTGAATAATGTGAAGATAGCTTTCACTTCATTTCCCTTAAAATCAAAAACATTAGTTCTCTTCATTGACTTCATTGAAATATAGTTATTGGATTTCGTCTATAAGGAGCTAGAAGCTACAATCATGTAAGTTTTATTAAAACTTCCTTATATAATAAGAGTTTTTATAATATATTTTATAGATTCTCATTACTATTAATTTTCTTACACCGCAAAATTTAGAGAACCAGTGATGTTATTTAAATTAGTAATAAAATATATTGATCGCAGGTCGTAATTTTTGTTTTTCTAAAACTGCCTCGGAAAATAGTATTTTCTTTAATAAAATGAGTGAGTGAGAAATCAAAATAAACAGTATTGTCAACATTTACAACTTAATAAATGCAAATTTCATGGACATTTTTTTAATTATGTATATGCAGTTTTAGAAAAAATGTAAAACACTCGAAGAAAATATTTTTTCAACTCTTTGGCAATTAACACACTTTCTACGCTCGTGTGTCAAATTTTAAGCTCGACTGGGAAAAAAGCATAATTTTCTTCTCTATTGTTTAGACATTAATTTGTTACCATATCCGAAACTACTGCTTTGGAAATCTGTGAAATTACTAAGATCCCAAATCTAGCTCAAAGTCCAGACTCAGCACTTCCAAATTTAAATTTAAAGGGTGCGATGTGCTGTAGAGGAATATTTCGCAGATCTTCCAAACGTGTATTGGGATTGAGGAAAAAGATGTTGGGTCAAATGTTGAAGGTAGTCCAACGCTTCTGTTGACGTTCCCATTACCCTTAATAAACCTTTTTTGGGGTACGAAACCGCACTTTTGGACTTCTTACATTTTAAACATGGTGACGATGGATACTTCTTGGCATCAATTTGAATGAAGCAACTTACTATAAATATTACAGCATCTATTTAATATCGTGAACGATTCAAAAAAATGTTATTCACAAGGTCCAACTCGTTTCAAAATATGTGATACGGACACTAATTACTATTTAGAAAGGTTTCTTCGTCAGTTTTACAATTTGTCACGTAGCACATCCTTGAAGGGGAAACTCAATATTGGCCCTTTAAATTTTTTATCCAAAAGAAAACGAACTAGTAGGTATTCAAGTAACGAACCTGAAAATTATCTAATCAACCCTCTTTTGGTAGTAAAAATTATCCTAATGTTTGGCATGTTGAGTACTTAGCATTTATATTAAAACTACGTGTATTACTTAACTTCTTTGTTTAATCTGTCTCCCCAATCTACCCACACATGTTTAATTACCTTACCTTTGGGGAACGAGTTAGCGATTCTGGATTTCGCCGGGAGGGTAGGAAAGTCCATGCGCACCTAGGCCACTTATTCGAACCCTTTGTGCTACCTCCCTTATTAGAGTCCTGCTACTTCCCTTATTAGAGTCGTTCGACCCCGCAAATTCACTCAAGCCATCCCACACGTGAGATAACAATGAGGATGGTGGACGGGGAAGCGGCTCTAATCTTAGCCATGTCAGGCCAGGATTCTTCCAACATGGATCGTCTCAATTCGACAAGTACGGGACATTCACCTCAGTGCCTTTTCTGTTCAACAACCCTTTATTTCTCACACGCAAGGCTGCCTGTATGGCCTGCTCTCTCACGTAGAGATCCAGTGGAGGCAAACCCAAGGATAGCTTCAATGACGGCTGGGATGGACCCTAAAGTCTTACGCTTGCGTGGCGACATTGCCAGAACGCCCTGTTTGCTTTCTCCGTTTTAAGCTGGAGCTGCAGCTGGAGTTCAGTTTATTGTCAAGTGTAATACCTGGATACTTCCTTGACTCTGAAAACTGGATGTGTTTTTGAAAGAGTGGAGGAGCTCGAAGTCCCTCTATCTTCCTTTTACTTGTGAAGAGAACTACCTTCGTTTTTGTCGGGTTTATGGAGAGGGAGTATTCCTTACACCATTCTTCGGTCACTCTGAGACCCTCGTCACGTCCACCATCTGATCGGCATCCACCCAGTCAGCCTCCGTAGGAGCGGAGGGTCTGTCTCTGGCCAGATAGGGTATGACGTAGTGATGGCTCCAGCAAAGTGAGCGTCTCTCGGTACCTCAATTGTCTCTAGTAGGTTGTTCGTATAAGAGCCATCCTCCTTTCTGAGGCTAGCTGGGTTATAGTACGGATCTTTGGTCAGGATTTTGTTTAAGCGGGATACAGATGAGGAGGATTATATAGAGCCGCAACAGCTCTTCCACGCCTTTCTCTGACGCCTCCTAATATCCCTTTTGTATTGCCTTAAGTTTGCCTTATAGGCTTCCCAGCCGACTATGGTTTTGTCCTTCTTTGCCTTGTTGAACAGTTTTCCCAGCCGAGTTTTCTGTTTATCGAGCGCCTTACACTCCCAAGCATGGTGGGGAATCTTGGCAGTTCTCAGGGGACATGCCTGTTCAAACGACCTCATAATGGACTTGGACAGAAGGTCGACTTCTTCTTGTAGGTCAGCAGGACTTAATAGGCGTCCCTCAGAAGGGTGTCCTTTTAGTTTCTCTCCAATGAGATGTTTCTATAGGGAAATGTCCATTATTTTGGGCTTGCGATAACCCCGTTGGACTTCTCCCATGTGGTTCATTTCAAATGAAATCTATGATCTGACATTGTCGCTTCTGTAGTGACCCGCCAGTTCATTATGTGATGAAAGATGCTCACTGAAGCGATTCTAAAACTTTGATTTCATTTTCAATTGTTGCTGGAGAATTCGAGTCAGCATGATCGTGCATCAATCTCCAATAGAATTTCTTGTAAAATGTTTCTCGCGCATCTTGCCACTGTCGCGGGCCCGTTTTCAGCAATGCACGTGCTCTTATGCAAATCTCACCTGTTGCGTCATGCTCTAACTAGAATAATAGCGTGCCAATATAGTCCTAAGGCGCTTGCGTACCAAAAGATGTAGGGAGTTAAAATGTGTATTCCTACCTGTAACTTTGTAACCTTTTTTTGTTAAGTAAGTAAATGTAACCAATACAGTCCACATCTATTAATATTCTACACCACCTGATACTATACCTGGCCGGTAGAAAGTGCCCAAGACTCAACTGAGCTTTTATTTTCTCACTATTAATAGTCACTCTTAACGTTTGGCTTTGACCTCAGAAGATGTACCTATGATTTCTAAGCATCCGACTCACATCCCGAGCTGCAGTTACGTTTTTGCGACTTTGTTCAGCCAACCAGCTGATAACGTTTGGCATTGCGAGAAACAACATTCCGAAACGTTTGAATCACTTGCTTGTGGAGACTTAATTTATGTAAGAATCCACCATTACATAATACGTAAAGTAGAAAAGAATTTAGGAACGCAACAATCTGCAAAACTTCGAAAAACACGTACATGCTTATAAAAATAACGTGGAGATGTTCCAAATCCAGAAAGGGAGTAGCTGAGGCAACCATGACCGAGGATGTTTTTGGGGATGTGGCTGTCCACATTAGGATTTTCAACAAGAAAATCTTTGAAGTTATTTTGTGAATTATAAAACTACGAAAATATTCCAAAAACTTACTATAAGTCGTACGACAATCGGTAAATGCCTAGAGAAAATTGTAGTACAAATCAGCTCCAAAGCTGAACCGACGTGACCACTTTATGGGTGTCTCCTGATTTTAAAATTTATACCGAAAATTTCATCATGACCATCACCAGGTGGTACTCAATTGAGATTTTGACTAGGTATTTTACATGCTACATTCTACATTCTACATTTAAAACAAATCTAAATTGTTGCGTGGATCCCAATGAACAACTATCCGAAAAGTTTTCAGTGAAAAGTACCTAAACGTATTTTCTGCCTCTTACCTTTTTCTTTGTTACTTTAACAAAAAAAAGTGACCACGATCTTACAGTTAGCATATACAGCCTGACGTTGGTTCTGTGTCGCTTTTGGGATATTTGGTAATAGCTTTCATCTTCCTGATTCTTTGGGTTGAATTGTAAGATTAGACCTCCCAAATTTTCGAGAGCTTTCAAGTCCTTTTCCTCTTGCTTTGTAAGAATAGGTAGTTGTCTAAAGAGAACAATTGAATATGGACGCGAATCTAATTGAATATTCAAATTCTAAACGAATGAGAAATTTCGACAATAAAAATAAGGAAATAAAATAGATTTATCCTACGGAATAAATTTATGTAGGTACGCTTGCAAGAAAATTAAAACTTTGAAACTCGAAGGAAAGACTGCATAAAGCATCAATCACATGCACTCTAAATGTGCAGCATGCTGGTAAGTAGCGAATTGTTTGAAACGTAATAAATATCAAATATCGTTAAATTTGTCAGTAAAATATGGTTCACTCGCAAATGAAATTATTCTGAAGAAGAAGCGTAAGACTATTGAAAATTAGTTGATTAACCTTTAGCACTTTTATTAAATCTGAAATTTTTATTAAAATGAAGCTTGATAAATAAGGATAATAAGCGCGTTATTGTAGATTATTTTCTCCATTCTTCTACCTACATATTCCTTCTATTATTCTTTATAAGTCGAGCTTACTGCGTTGGCGTCTTTTATCTCTAATTCCTTGTTTATACCTTTGAACCTTGTGTTTTTGCCCTTCAATGCGTGTAAAAGATTTCCCTCTCGTTATATTAGAAAGACAGGCAATGTTCGATAAATTTTATTTCATCGATTAACGCCAAATTTTCTGCTTATATGAAATTGGGGTTTTAAACTCACTCGAAAGGAACGTGCAAGGTTTTTTGTGTGTTTTATTATGTCATATCTATAAAATAGCAAGCGGTAGTAACCGATAAAAATATACGTCAGACGTCTTATAATAATGGTTTAAAAGTTGAAGATGTTTGTTATGTAAATTGTTTCGCGCGAAACACATATATAAGATGAAAAATTTTTATGATAGGCATAACTAAAAATGTTGCTGACTAGATATATGTATTTTAGTTGATGTATTACTAAACGTGAACTAAATTCAGCAAAAATGTTTAAAAATAACAAAGGGTGCGGACAGCAATCTCCTGAAGAGAAATGATGAATAAGGATTACGTCAGGTTCCGTTCGCATCAGTCACGTCAAGCTGCACGCGCCATCTCGTTTAACGGTTCATATTAACTTACATTTTTGGGATTAATGGTCTTTGTCCGGTGTTCTCTGAATAACAACAATTTCTTGATGGTTGATGCATCATGTTTTTAGTATTCATTCCTGATCTGAAACGTTTTTCGGAATCTAATGTTATAACGTAACCGATAGCCTAGAGGACATTCCAAAATATGAATTAATTAAATGTAGTACATGAGAGAATTGTTTTACGTATTATGTGCCCCAAGGCGTCAATTTACATTATCAACAGTTCGATTCATTTTCAGTTAAATTAGAACTGGATTTGATTTTAGGCTAGAGGGTGGTTGGATATTTATAGTATCACATTTCTGTTATTGGTATTTGATACTTTTATTGATCGCGCATCTAAATTTTATTCTAACTTCCAACATAAAACCACAAACACGATTATTTATACAAAAAGTGTTAAACCAAAAATTAGCCTCTTATTTGAAATGTTCTTCATAACATAATATAAGCAATATAGCTTCAGAAAAAGATCTTTCTTTGCTTGTATTTTTGAGGAATCCTGTGTTGTAAATCGGTACTTTATAATCGTATAGGTTTACAACACTTTCTTTTATATATTTTTTTCTTTTCACAGAAACACAAACTTCATATAATTCATATATTTTATATTAAACAAAAACGTCCCGTCACCTTGGTGACGACCTCCCTTGATAGTGGTTCCATTACAGTTTACCACATTCCTCCCGCCTTAAAATGTGACGTAGTCTTGAAACTTTGTTGTCACTCCCCGATTTTGCCTTGTAGGGTAGCGCTGTTCCTCTTCTGGCTGATCGTCCTGTTCTTGGTTGTTGACTTGGTTGTCTACAGAGGCTGATCCGTTATCAGAATTGTCGGTTGCTTGGTAATTTTGTTCAGGAACAATTGTGGGTTGGACCTCACCTATTGGTCCAATATGATGATCGTCGTGCAAATCTGGCAAGTCGAGGAGTTCGATTATCTCATTTTTAAGATAACGGCGCTTAATTTGGTTGGCATGCGCCTTAACTGTTCGATGGCCAGTTGGTGTTGCGATGTCAAGAACGTAAACGACATCACCTATTCGGGACTTTACTATGCCCGGCACCCATTTCCATTTATCCACTTTTGATTTTAGTTGATAGAAGATCTCGTCGTTTGCAGCAAATTCCTTCCACTTTGCTCCGTGGTGCGAGTTAAATCTTTCTTCCATCTCCCCTTTGTTTTCTAAATTTGATGCAACTCGAGGCTTTAGCAGGTCTAGTTTAGTTCGCATCTGGCGGCCGGTCATTAATTGAAATGGTGACTTGAGGCCCAAATTATACGAGGGCGTGTAGCGGTAGGTTACGAGAAACTCCCGTAGCTTTTGGTCCAAATTACCCTCTGCTTTTTGTAGACCAAGCTTTAACAGATCGACGAAGCGCTCGGCTTGTCCATTGGATTGAGGGCTGTAAAATGCGGTCGATAGGTGCTTAATACCTTGGCTTCTGCAGAATTCTTCAAATGTTTGAGATACGAACTGTGGCCCATTATCTGTAACGCAAACTTCACACAGACCTTGCCGCGCGAGGATGTCGGCGAATATTTCCACAGTTTTGGTGCCAGTTGTGGTTGTCGTTTTGATGATTTCTGGCCATTTGCTGTACGCATCTACGATGACTAGGAAATAAAATCCATTAACGGGACCAGCATAGTCTAGATGAACTCTGGTCCATGGAGCGGTTGGCATGGGCCAAGGTTTCAAAGTACATTTAATTGGTGTCTTTGTTACCTTTGCACAGGTTTCGCAGGTCTTTACTGCTTCTTCAATATTTTGGGTGATGTTAGGCCAATAAACCTTGTCTGCAGCCAGTAACTTCATGCGGCATACTCCTGGGCGACCTTTATGAAGCTCGGTAATGATTTGTGGGCGAAGGTTGGTGGGAATAATTATTTGTTCACCCCTGAAGAGGCAGTTATGGGCAATTTTAAGGTCGTTACGGCACTGGAGTAAGTGGCTACCCCTAAATTTCTTATTTGTTTCTTGGCTTGAGGCCAACGGTCAGTCTTTACCAGCGTGATGACTTCTTGTAGTACTGGACAAGCCTTAGTAGCTTCTTGGATCTCTTTGAACGTGATCGGGAGGTCTTTGGCTGACTGAATAGCGTAGGAAAGCATTTCCTCATCGTTTTCATCTTCCTGAACAGCTGCTATGACAATATCTTCATCGGATTTTGTTTGCTTCGACATAAGACGAGAAACGACGTCAACATACCCAAAGCTGTTGGTACCGACAAATACAAATTTTATATCATATGCCATTACTACCAGCGCCCAACGCTGCAACCTGTTGGCGGTATAAACGGGAATTCCGGCTTTAGAGCCAAAAATGGCCAACAAAGGCTTGTGATCCACGTGAGCGGTAATGCGTCGTCCTGCTATGTAGAAATGGGATCGCTTTAGCCCGAATATGAGCGCCCGAGCTTCCTTTTCAATTTGTGAGTAGTTTTTCTCCGCTGTATTGAATGTGGCAGCGAAATGCATTATAGGATGTAAGGATCCATCTTTGAAAAGGTGCATCAGCGCTGCTCCCATCCCATCCTCGTCGCCAATGTTGTAAATCGGTACTTTATAATCGTATAGGTTTACAATACTTTCTTTTATATATTTTTTTCTTTTCACAGAAACACAAACTTCATATAATTCATATATTTTATATTAAACAAAAACGTCCCGTCACCTTGGTGACGACCTCCCTTGATAGTGGTTCCATTACAGTTTACCACATCCTGTATTTCGGTTTATTCGCTGACGAGTCATCTATAAAACATTTAATATCTAATAATTAATTTTAAATACATTTATTGATAATTGCGACTTTGACAAAAAATCGTAAATTTAATTCATGGGATGATTTAAAATTAAATTTTTGGGCGATGGGCATTGAAAATGCCGATAAGTTAGCCCGAATGGCCTCAAAACAACCGTTTTATGATCCAGAGCCGACTCTTCCACTTACAGTATCAACTGTAAACAACTTAATAACCCAAGACACCCAAGCCCAGCACAGGGCTAGGGTGCAACTTGATGTTAGACTGCCACCACGCGAGAGAAGCCTTCAGAGAACCATCTCGTAACCTGGAGCGCTTCTGTACAGGGCTATCCAGAGGGAACCTGCGACTACTTGTAGGTATACTTTCTGGGCACTGTAAACTTAACAAGCACATTCACCGCATGGGCTTGGTAGATTTACCATCCTGTAGAGGATGCTTCACAGACGACGAGACGACGAAACACGTACTGTGTGAGTGTCCCGTACTTGTCAAATTAAGAGGATCCATGTTGGAAGAATCCTGGCCGGATATGCCTAAGATTAGAGTCTCTTCCCCGTCCGGCATCCTCAGGTTCATCTCACGTGTGGGATGGCTTGAGTGACGTTGCGGGGTCGAACGACTCTAATCAGGGAGGTAGCACAAAGGGACCGAATAGGTGGCCTATGTGTGCATGGACTTTCCCATCTCCCATCGAAATCCAGAATCCAGAACCAATATACTCAAAACGGTATCCAGAAGCACATCAAAACGAAGTAAATAGACAAATATCAGAAATGAGTAATCAAACAGTGAAACAATCTAACTCCCCCTGGAATAGTACCGTCTGGGTAGTTCCGGAAAACCTGATGCTTCCTGTAAAGTAAAATGGAGGACCGTCATCGATTATCATAAATTAAATGAGATAACGATAATTTATTATTATATTATTATTCCGTAAATAAATAAATAAATAAATAAATAAATAAATTATCCTCTGCCGAACATAACCGAAATACTCGATCAATTAGGTCTTTTTTTACTTTAGGTCTGGCTCCCGGATAAAACTGCATTTTCCGTTCCCTCAGGACATTACGAATTCTTGTGAATGCCATTCGGTCTCTAAATTAAATGAAATTTTTCAAAGATTGTAAGAACACTGCCTCAAATTACAACCTGACAAATGTGAATTTAGACGCGAAGTCATGCACAGGTGATAAAAGATTTCGCAGTTCCTAAATCACCTAAAGACACCAAACCCTGCTTAATTTTTGCATGATATTACAGGAGATTTATTAATCAATTCAGCAAGAAAACTCAACCCTCAACTAAATTCTAAATCGAGCAGACTCCAATTACAGTTGGCTATTGTTTGGTCAGTGAAATATTTTCGCCCGAATTTATATTCATATATTCACGTGGTTATTCAATATAAAAGATCCAGGGTCTCGGTTAGTTAGGTGGAGACGAATATGACATTGTCTCTAAACCAGGTAAACTTACGCTAGCGCCGACCCCTTGCAAAAGTCACAGGCAAAAAACTCAGTTAATTTTTAATAATAAACTCAACAATCTAGCTTACGTTGAATTCACACAAAAAGTTAATTGAAGTACAGTGTGTTCCACTCGCTATCGGCCCCAGATTTTCGTTTATAGAAGTCAAAATAATGGCCATCCAACATTTTTGTGTGGAAATCATGGTGGAATTCTCGCCGAATATTGTCTTTCAGTTGCAAAACAGTCCGTGGCTTGTTTCGATACACGCTCCCTTTCAGCATGGCCCATAAGAAGAAGTCTGGTGGGGTGAGGTCTGGCGATATTGGTGGCCAAATTCCCTTTGGAATGACTCGATTTTCAAACAAAGACTCAATTTCATCCATACTATAATTTTGGAAGTGTTAAATTATGACCATTATTTTGACTTCTAAGCGAAAATCTGAGGTCGATAGCGGGTGGCACACCCTGTGTTATTCTTAATTCAAGCCTTATAGTATCAGAAAATAATATATCTACTACATATCTAGGGATTTCCAAATGTCAAACGAATCAACTTCACCGCCCACAGTACGTTTACCAGAACTTAAGTCACAAAAATGACTAAAACACGAGTACAATTTTCATTTATTATTTAATAATTAAAAGAAATTATTGGGACAAACCTACGTATGAAGATATTTATTACCCTACTTAACTTAAGAATGACCTCATCCAAAATAATGTTACATACCTAAGTTACAGCAAAGGTTGCGAGAATGGTAAGCGCAAAATCACTCATAGGACCCGAACCGGCCTGTGGGATTACATATAACACAGCCAAAAAGGAGAGTCAGGCAATACTCACGAAAAAGCACTGCAGACACCGGTCGAAAATTCCAGGACAAAGTCATTCCAAAATCTTTCTGGAAACGCCAATTGGACGAAGATAAAACTTGCGACAGAAATGGTCACAGGCCACTGTCGTCTGAACAAATACCTTCATAACATGGGACTGACTGATATCCCGTGATGCAGGGGTTGTTGAGAGGAAGAAGAAACGCCATACCACTTTATTTACCAATGTGAGACATTCACAAAGGCAAGGGAACACCGACTTGGAAATGAAAAGATTACGTAAGAGAGGAAGTAACGAAGATTCGCCCTACTGAAATCCTGGACTGTATCTTTAAGTAAAGTCCAGGATTCTCTCGTATTCTCAAAGGGTAGACAATAGTATTACTTCCATTACTTCCAATAAAGTATATATTGGTATAATACCCAAGTATATTATATTGGTGGAAACGAAATTACAGTACCTTTAGAAAAATATGAAGTCAATCAAGCAGTGACATTAGTCAAAAACGTAACCACACAACTTAATGGGTGTAAGACTGACTTTATGAACAGTTTTAAGCTTGCCAAATGTACGCAATCAAAATAAACTAATTTATAATTTATATAGTGCATTACCTACTTACAGCGGCGTATTTACCCTAGGGCCAAGGGGGCCATGGCCCAGGGCGATACGCTGCGAGGGGCAGCGCCAGCCGCCACGTGCTCGCTGGTTTGTTTAAGCGCCTTTGATAATCGTTATTTATATTTTATTTAATTGCTTTTTCATTTGACTTCCCTAAAGAAATTTAAAAAAAGCTTATCTAACTAGAACAAAAGCGCGGGGCGATCGTGTTGCAACAAAAATATGGGAAAAATTGCCTATTTTTGAAGAGCTGTATCTAGGAAACTATTATACTTACAGACTATTATACTTACAGGCTCAAATAGTAGCAAATTTAGTCTAGTTTAAAAAAGGTAATCATATTCTTTGCACTATAACTCATAGTTTTAGAGCTACGAGGCTAAAACTGAAAAAAGTCCGAAAAAATCGCGGTTTTTGGTGTCCCTCCAGTTTCCACAAGTTTTTCGAAGTTGAAAAATTGAGTATTTACTACTGGGACCGAACCTAACATCATGGAAAAAGCAAACCTAACATAGGATTTTTTGCAATGTTTGTATATTATTGTGTTTAAATTGACTGTACTAATTAAGTAGTTTGCAGTTTGTTTTGATTTGGTAGGTATTAATATACTGTTACTGTGTAAAGTGTTACTGTTACTGAGATGGATCAATCTAAAAAAAAACTAAGCTGTTTGTATGACTTTTTTTCATTATTATCCGAGTTTTACGTTTTTTTCGTTAATTTATGGGGCGGCAAACCTTACAGGCCTAGGGCACCAAATTTTAAAATACGCCGCTGTCTACTTAGGTATATTAACTGAAAGACTAACTACAATTTTCATGAATTATTGAGGATATTCTTATATTCAGTTCATTGGAATCAAAAGATAACTTGCCTAATCTTTGCAAGTAAAATTTATCATTTATCACACTTTTGATATAAATAATAAACCGTCAGATCCGTAAGATCAAAGTTTAAGACCAAGAAAAATTGAATGCTGTAAAAATGAATTAAAGCTCAAATGTATACATATTTCATTTAGTGTACATAAGTTAGTAGTCAGTAGGGATGATTTTAACACAAAATCTTAAGATATACTTCGAGATTATTGTTGAATTTTATGGTTTTATTACTTTCTTTCATTCCCTTGTTGCCAGCGTACTTTTATGAAGTCGTTTCGTGTCAGTCCCTTTATTTTGTATTCTGAATAACTTTCTCTTGAAATACTTCAGGAAGTGAACCTTACGTATTAATTTATTTTAAGTAACTTGGCGGAATAGTCAGCAATCTTAGAAATACTACGGGCGACAGCGATGGTAGCCTTCCATTTTTTTTATGTTGACAAAAACCTACTATAGAAAAAACTAAAGTTCTCCAAATATCCTTTAGGGTCTTCTTTATTGCAAGTGCTTTTGTAGTATTGGTGAACCCTTAACGTAAAATATCTACGTCAACTTTGATGTTTATTAAAATTTTCCACATGTGAACTAAATGGATTTTCCTTTCGAAAGTTTATGTAAATTGTTCCCAAAGCTTTATAATATTATTAACATTTTCGAGCTTTCATAAATTGTGAATTTCCAATCTCTAACATTCCACAATGAGTAGTGGTAGGATATTGGAACAAAGACAACTCAACTCTAAAAAGTTTTTATCACGAATAATAAAATGTGCGACAATAATGTTAAAACTTCTAATCATCATTTTACTTATATACTTACGACACTGCAGAAATGGCTCATAGAAGAATTAACCGCTTTCTTTCATTATTGCGGTAAATAATTTAGCAAATAATGAGACTAAAACAAGCGATTTATGTAGTAGGGCCAACCCTTACAAGATGGGATTAAAATACTAAAGACGTTCCAAACTTTTTAAGCCGTTTCGTGAGCGTCTCTTCCAAGGACTTTGCTAATTGGAAATACCGTTTTAGTTTTTATTAACTGAAGTTTCACGAGTCGTTAATTAAAATATATGGTGTTGGTAACAGAAAATTACAACAAAACTGAAATTTTACGTTTGGAAGTTAGAATAACTACTTAGTACTTATAAGTTTTATTTAAAAGGTGTTTAATCTATATAATAATAAATCACATGAAACGCAATTATTTTATCAATGTCATAACCTTACAATATTTAAAGGGGATAATTATTCTACTACTAGCCATAATGTTATTTCTGGCGAGGAGTTTTATCCTCTCTTACGTGTATGGTGATGAAGAAGATTATTTGTTAAATACGCCAATTCCTCGTTCATTTTTAAGAAACATAGTTTTGCCTTTTCTTTGACAGGCAAAGTTCAACTGGTCAACAGCAGTGGAACGAAAAAGTTCAGACCTCCGATTCCTGATTCCTGATTCCTAGTCGATCTTCGCTATCTCGAACACGCTTTGGCACGAATCAAAGGTTCCTATTCCTATTCCAGAAAAAGGTCGTATCAATGGTTTTAAAAAAAAAGGCGATACAAGTTAAATTCGATTCCTTACACCCCCGATTACCATTCCTTCTATTTTTTAATAAAATAATCATTTCATACTCCAGACAATGACGCGTCACCTACCGAACGATTAAAGTTAATCCAAAACCTTCACATATCTCATACATCTCAATTCTAAAAATTTGGGTCAGCTTGCAGCCCTTAATCTCCTCACCAACCCAATGACGCGTCACCTACCGAACGATTAAAGTTAATCCAAAACCTTCACATATCTCATACATCTCAATTCTAAAAATTTGGGTCAGCTTGCAGCCCTTAATCTCCTCACTATAGGGGTTGAAGAGATTCATGGCACGACACAAGTTACCACTAATTATCAGTGGAGATTTATATCGGTAAGGGTTGTAGGGCAAATCGCCCCATGACACATCGCCCCCGGACTTTCGCCCCGTCACTTCGCCCGACGGACCGTTCGCCCCCGGACATTTCGCCCCCCGGACAGTTCGCCCCCGGACATTTCTCCCCCCGGACAATTCGCCCCCGGACATTTCTCCCCCCGGACAATTCGCCCCCGGACATTTCGCCACCTGACACTTCGCCTCCAAGATATATCGCCCCTATACACTTCGCCTCCCAGGACATATCGCCCCCGACAATTTCGCCCCCAAAACATATCGCCCTCAGATCACCTTCATCCGTTATACATATACAGTGTGTCCACATTTCGATGCTCACCATTTGTAGAGCTATTAGAAGAAGTAGAGCAACGGTTAAATACTTACTAGGGAATGTTTTTAGGGTTTAATACCCGTGACATTCAAATTCTCCATAATTTTCGTAGATTTTCAAAAACACAGTTCTGGTTTCTGTATTTCACAGTGTTACTTAGCACTTGCATGCCTTTAAGGTTATATTTCTCATGTGGTATTAAAGATAAATGCATGTTTTTGTTAATATCTCTCCCACAAATAAATATTTTTCAGGCATGTTATACATTTTTGAAAATCTCTTTTCAAAGGCAATTAACTAATAAAAATTCTATAACATCTGCCGTATGAAAACCATTGCTGGCACACATTACTTAAAAAATTAAAAATAGAACGGTGGTTTTCTGATTACATCAAAAAGTTTGTCTTGAAAATGTTTTCGAACACAAGACAAGAGGTCAGATTAGAAGCTGTGGAATTATTGAAGAAAATTTGAATCAGGAAATTTTGTTTTTTTTAAATTATTTGAAACTCTAAAGACATTGAAGAGAATTAGAAATGAGATTTATCGCGAGAATTGAATTCTAAAAAACATTCCCTATTTAACCGCTGCTCTACATCTTCTAATAACCGAGATACCGATGGTGAGCGTCGAAATTTGAACCACTGTATAAGCTAATAGACAATGAATAATGGAATATTGGGGCGATGTTTCGGGGGCGAAATATATAAAGGCGAAATGTCTTGGGGGCGATATGTTTCGGGGGCAAAATGTTCGGAGGCGAAATGTCTTGAGGGCGATATGTTTTGGGGGCGAAATGTTTTTAGGAGAAATATCTTGGGGGCGATATATCAGGGGGCGAAATGTCTTGGGGGCGATATGTCCGAGGGCGAAATGTCCGGGGCGAAGTGTCCGAGGGCGAAGTGCCGGGGCGAACTGACCGCACACCATCGGTAAGATTACGAGATTTTATTTTGAAATGCGCAATTAAGTTTTTAACGAAAACACTGCAGGACCGAAGAAAGTTTAGAAAACCTGGTAGCTTTCAAAACATCCAAGTAGATGGAGCCAATGAACAGGACTTTTTTGTTCATTCTACACTTTCCTTCGATCCTTCGATCAGCTCCACCTTCAAACAACCATCAGGAAAAGTCTTTACTCACATTAATTGCGATATCTCTCACAATTGGCGCCTTTTTCAAGCATTAAATAATAATCAATTGCCAATTAAAACTTTTATAACGCGATTCAGTTACAGTCTGTAACGAAATATTTTTGACTTTGCTCTACCGTTCTTACAATTACATTTATCTTGAATTAAAACGCTTCTGTTAATCCGTAAGAGTACATTCACGAATTATTCCTTTGTAGTTAATTTTAATTAATTATAATCAATGTTAGTAATAATCTAATCAAAGTGAATAGGTATAATAATTATAAACTCATATGCTTCTGCTCTTTGTTAATAAAGACTAGGTGCAGTACCTACCCCTCTTATTAATGAAATTATTTTTCACTATGTACGCAAATACTAATAAATTATAGTGATTCCCGTTTATTCAATGGTGTCATAATCCTTCCATTTTAAAATACACAAAGGCATCACACAATTTTCAATTTACATACTACAAATCCACATTTCTCCTCGTTATTGATGTAAAGCGGTAAAGACAACAATCCGAAGGGAACGGAAACAGCAACTTATTTTCAAAATGTGTTTGTATAAAATATGCAGACGACGATAGTTGCATCCACCGAAAACTACTATACAGTGTGGTGCAAAAATCTGGAACAAAATTCAAATTTCCAAAATAATTATTTGTGGAAAACTCTCTGGCACACGTCGATTTTTATCATTTTGTGGGCACATTTTAGCATAAAAAAAATTTACCAGTAACTCAAGATGGCGGCCACACGCCATTTTGTAAAAATTTTCAATGGAAAAGGGGATCTTTCGAAAGGTCTCAACAATGGGAGTTCAAATCCCAAATTTGAAAACAATCGATTAAGGTATAACGAAATGGGGACCTTTTCAATGCGTCACTTTTTTCGTTTTTGGAAGGCTGACTTTACGTCTGATTTTTAATTTTTACGTCTTATTACTTTGTTACAGAAATAAAATTGCTTTCGAAAGTGGTTTTTTTAATTTGTTAAAAGGCGTTCCAGAAAGGAAAAAGTGACGCATTGAAAAGGTGTTATACCTTAACTTAACCGATTGTTTTCAAATTTGGTATTTGAATTCACATTGTTAAGCGCCCCCTTTTGCATTTAAATTTTGTTTACAAAATAGCGCGTGTTGTGTTGTTATAAACGTAGCAAAATAGTCTGGTTTTACTAAAATTTGAATATACTTTAATCTCTAGCTTGAAATTTTTTAAAATGGAAAATATTGTGTCATGTGTGTGTTCAAAAGGTAGATTGGTAAATTATCACAGAAATATCTACCACTCATACCCCGATATTTTTTAAACCCTATTATCGATTGTTAACGAAATTTGTGGCAGGTAGTTTGTGAGAATTTATTTCAATGGCATTTATTTTGTGGCGTTCAATTATCTCAAACATCCATTCTCGATATTTTTATCTTCGTTGGGTTGTAAATTATCTGGGGACACTTACTTCAGCTCCTTCAAAACAATTTATAATTATAGAATTATCGTTTTAGAGCAAAAAATAGTCAATTAGTTCTTCTTCGACATTCTTTTTCCTCGGGGCTACACATCTCTTCTTCAGCTTTCCACTTATAATGAGACTTATATGTAGTTCTCTACAATTTACGATGGCCTTTCTCTTGTCTGTCTAAAATCTGGACTTGAACTTCTCTATTTTCTTTGTGTCCACTGTTAACAGTTTTGTCAGCAATATTCTTCAATCACTGAATAATAATAATAATAATTGATTTATTGTCTAAAAGAAAAACATCAATTTCCAATTACAGGACAAAAATAAATGATGCACGAGTCGATTGGAGGAACTTATTAACTAAAACAGTATTTGATAGATGCATAACTATAACAGCAATACAGCGAAGGAAACAAATTTTCAATACGAGTAATTACTTAATGAGCAGAAGAATAAAAGAAAACCTTCACAAGTAAATTCCATTTTTTCACAAAATTACTTTCTTTAAACACGCCGTCAACAAACTACTTTCTCAGTTTCCAAACCTTCGCTGATTTAACAATAAAAATGTTCAAATGATGACATATTATTCATTTGTAATAATATAAAAGGCAACGCTTGTACAGAATTACTTGTTGCAGGTTAGTAACAATAAAATAATTCAATTCGAATAAATTTAAAGGTAAAATGGAAATGTAGGTTTATTTGCCTTAACTAATTCTTTGAGTTACATGTTTCTAAAGAAAATGTTTCAACTCCATCGTTCCTTCTACTTAATTGAAATTTAGCGCCATTTAGAAAACTTGATCATTTTCAATGTAACGGTTTTTTCAAATTAAATTTAACGGAAATAATAAGTTTCTTTACCTAACCAATCGCTACACTCAACATTAACAAAAATACTCTAATAGCACGTTTAGAATTCAGGAAATATATGAAAACCCAATTTCAAAGAAAATGTAGAAGTTTCAATGAGGTGCCCACACAATGACTACACGTTATAATTCATTAATATAATTATAAATCTTTCAAGTTGCTACAAGCTGTAAGCGTTTCTTATTTCTCTCAACCAATATACAGGGTGTCTCACGGTGACCGTCGGTTAGAAGTATATCAAGAACTGTAAAAGCTAGAAATTTGAAATTTTGCACATGCGACATGGAGTGTTTAATCTATTAAATAAAAATATTTTCCAAATGGCAGCACTTCCGGAAACACCGGAAGTGACCATCAACTTCTTTATTTTAAATACAAACCAGGCAATTTTTTTTCACATTCTGATGTGTCATAAAATGTTTAGTAAGTATGCTTAAAATAATCGGCGTATCAACTTTGATTGTTGAGAAAAAAAATTTTTTTCACTGAAAAATGTCAAAATCGTGTTTAGGAAATAAAATTGAAAATCGAAAGTAGTAAAAGTTAGGGAAATGGGATTTTAGGTTCTCAATGTCAAAAGATTGAGACACAATTGTCTGTCATGGATTATAAAAAATTGCCCGCGGTTACGTATCTATTTGACGTTATTTCCAGACTTAAGAAAAACTTTAAAAAGTCTCTTTTTTTAAATGGAATGCCTATTTAATTATCGGCCCATTCGATGCAGAAATAAATTTCCTTTAAATTGATATACCATGTTCCTATACCTAAAATCAATGATTACAGAGTTATTTACATTTTTCTAATTAAATTTATAATTACATACTTTACAAAACATAGTTGGCTTTGAAAATTTTCAAAAAAATGTTATTCAATTGTTTCTTATGATGACAGTTGTCAGTTAGCTATCAGTTTGAAAGTTTACGCTACATTTACGTTTGTTATCAGTGTTATCTGTTTGAATTTTGATTTTTGCGCTTAATATTTGTTTTTAATTGGGAAATATGGAATACACAAACGCTGATATTCTAAATTTGTTTTACATTCATGGCGAGTCTGCTCGTATTACTTTTCGGATCTGCAGAACCTTTAACTATTGAATAAAGAATCACTCAACACTTTAACGATAGATATCCGCATTTACCTACAATGACAGAACAAAAAATCAGGATGATTGAAAAGAATATTTTAAATTTGGGCGAAGTAAATACGCCACGAAATTTGGAAAAGCCAATTGTCCCCAATGACGCTGCAGAAACCAATGTATTGGGATATTTTAATGTTTTCCCTGAAAGTTCTGTTCGTTCGGCAGAAAGAGACCTTGGATAGTCAAGAAGTTGCATAGATAGAATTTTAAATAATCATAAAAGCATAAGAAACATTTGAATAAAAATTTTTTGAAAATTTTCAAAGCCAACCATGTTTTGTCAAGTATGTAATTATAAATTTAATTAGAAAAATGTAAATAACTCTGTAATCATTGATTTTAGGTATAGGAACATGGTATATCAATTTAAAGGAAATTTATTTCTGCATCGAATGGGCCGATAATTAAATAGGCATTCCATTTAAAAAAAGAGACTTTTTAAGTTTTTCTTAAGTCTGGAAATAACGTCAAATAGATACGTAACCGCGGGCAATTTTTTATAATCCATGACAGACAATTGTGTCTCAATCTTTTGACATTCAGAACCTAAAATCCCATTTCCCTAACTTTTACCACTTTCGATTTTCAATTTTATTTCCTAAACACGATTTTGACATTTTTCAGTGAAAAAAAAATTTTTTCTCAACAATCAAAGTTGATACGCCGATTATTTTAAGCATACTTACTAAACATTTTATGACACATCAGAATGTGAAAAAAAATTGCCTGGTTTGTATTTAAAATAAAGAAGTTGATGGTCACTTCCGGTATTTCCGGAAGTGCTGCCATTTGGAAAATATTTTTAATTAATAGATTAAACACTCCATATCGCATATGCAAAATTTCAAATTTCTAGCTTTTACAGTTCTTGATATACTTCCAACCGACGGTCACCGTGAGACACCCTGTATATAACTGAAACTTTTTTTATCGAGGTTTTGTAAAACCTTTTATAGGCTCCCCCGCTTGGCTGTATAGAGGAGTGTTTGGAACTCCCTTCCATCTAGGTAAGGTTTGCCTACTAAAACCCTGTCCTCTCTCTAAATGACTACTACAAAGTTTGAAGTTATCCCTCGCCCTTTGCAGGCTCTTATCTCTACCGTAAGGTCAAAAATCATCGGGTTTTAAAAATATACACTGTGTTCATTTTAAAACTTACCACCCCTGTAACTTAAAAACCGCAATAACTTTCAACATTCGCGGGGACATGTCGATTTTTATTTTAGGGGGGAACGTTTTTGACAGTCAAGTGGTCTTGATATGTTCATCCCTCTAACCCTAGCAACCCCAATTTTAAAATCTCAAATGCAACTACCCCACTTGTTATACATCATTTGAAAGCCCCTTTCAATACCAATACAACAGTTATTTCATTTGAAAATTTTTTTTATTTATTTTTTTTTTTAATTTTTTTTACGGTGATAGTAATGAATGTGCACGACAGACAGCGCAAATATTTAAAGAGAGGCATCCAAATAAAAATATTTCGCATGTTTACGTGTTACAACTTGTGCAAAAGTTTAAAGAATCTTCATCAGTATGCAATGCCAAACGAAATACAATGATTGGTTGTTGACCCATAACTTTATCCAATCTCACCCAATTTTCAAATGGGATACATTGTTGTATTGGTATTGAAAGGTGTTTTCAAATGATGTATAACAAGTGGGGTAGTTCTATTTGAGATTTTAAAATTGGGGTTGCTAGGGGTTAGAGGGATGAACATATCAAGACCACTTGACTGTCAAAAACGTTCCCCCCTAAAATAAAAATCGACGTGTCCCCGCGAATGTTGAAAGTTATTGCGGTTTTTAAGTTACAGGGGGTGGTAATGGTAAGTTTTAAAATGAACACAGTGTATAGCTCCACAGCACATTTTATTGAAAATTTTACGACGCCTTCTTCAATTTGCTTTCGTATTCAGTAACAAAGCGACATTTTACTTCAGGCCTGCATTTTTTAGAGCTTTCATCTTCTACAGATATTCCTCAAGTGGTTATTATGGTAAAGACACCACTCTTATTGGCTACTGTTATATAGGAAAATCAATTGGAGTATTGGACAGGGAGTCTAAACCGATCATCAAATAGAATATGTTGAATTCGTCCAAAAGTGAACATATTTTTTTTAAATAATTATAAACTCAATTTATATAGCGCTTGTGTGATTTTATTTATATTGTTCGATCCTAATAATAATTATCCAATACTAATCAGTACTAAGTGTGGTGCAAACTATTGTAGGTTAGATACACTGTGAAACAGCCAAATGGAGTAAACTCGTTGTTTTAAACATTATTCATGTTTGTCAAAAATTTCAAAAACGTGAATTTCAGATTTTAAAATTACATCCCATTACGCCAAAATGTCACCCCTGAATTTTACATCCTTATAGCATAGACAATGTAATTCTCAATGCTTATTCTCTATGCTTATAGTGAGAATTACAACCCTTATATTTTTAAATGGGAAATAGGGGCTTAGGATGCGTCATTTAAAATTGTCTATTCAACAATGTTACCATTGTTTTCAATTTTAATGAACAAATTAAGATGAAAAAAAAATCAAATCATAACCACACAAATTTATTAAACGAAACTAACATTGCCTTCTTTTTGTTATTGACATCGTCCAAGAAGAACACTGATAAGATTTTTGATGCGTTGTAAGAATTTTTTTAAATGTTAATATTTGCGGTAGATTTGAAAATAATAACATTGAATAGACAATGAAGAGATCTATTAAATGATGTATCACTTTCAAACTAAAAATATAGGTGTTGTAACGATCACTCTAAGGGTATTAAATTTAAGGATGAAATGGGTGCCACTATAGCGTGCGGTCTACCGCCAGAGTGTGATCTACCCCATAACACTAGTACTGTAGTATGCGGTCTACCGCTAAGTTGCGATCTATTTACTATTACATATACCAATGCTTATGTACCGATAATATTTTAAAAAAAAATGTTAGATAAAGAATTGATTTCCAAGTTCAAGATATTAAAAAGTTTGTGTATTTATATATTTAGAAAATTAAAGATTAATATTGTGGCGTAGGTAGATGTTGTAAGAAAACCATTGTAAAAACCTTTGTGTGGCGGACCTCTGTGTACATGGGGGCGAAGCATATTGAATCGTTGTTAGGACCTCTTGTTTTTTTTTAAAACAGGTTCGCTACGCGAACCTGCCACCTAAAAATACACTGTAGATCGCACGCTATAGTAGAATCTACACTGTAGACCGCACGCTATAGTGGCACCATGAAATGTTTACACAACAAGATGTAATTTTAATATCAAAAATTCACGTGTTTCGGGATTTTGAAATACCGAAATTTGTCTGTTCCACACTGTATAATTTGTTGCAAATTTTCTGTATAACGGTCACTCTTAAATATACTAGTTTGACGACTGCAATTAGGAGATCCTAATTGGATTCTAATTGGATAATGATAGTCACTGAATTTGCATGCTAATCAATATTACACTTTTATCAAAGGAAAATCAGTTCCCATATTACTAATAACTAAAGCTCCCTGAAAGTGATTCAATATATTTGATGAGGACTTACCTGACCCATTATATTATGCTGAAATTATCACAGCCATTACTTGCCTAATTCACCCACATCATCGTATCATTTGAAATTGACTAAACTGTTCCGATTTATTAAGTAAAGGGTATATTTTACATTTTGGAGAACTAACAAACTACTTTGGTTGGGTTGAACTTTGTTTTTTTTTGCGACTTTGCTTTTAGGCCATACTGGCTCCTCTTATGTTATCTGGATTAATCCAGTATGCTAATGTTATTTGTAGTTTGTGGAGAACCCCTAGGGGTTGCTTTTATTAAGAAGTTTTTGCTAATCATTGTGTTTTTCCCCTCAGCACAAAAAATTGTATACTTTCATGTCTTAATTTAACTACTTTAATGCATCTCCATTCATCCCTTTAGTGTCTCATGTTCGTGTGATTTTGCAACCGTTAATTCGACTTGATAATGATGCCCGTAGGGCTTCGAAACATGTTGCCAGTTACCCCTCTTAATTTGAAATCATCTAACTGTTTCACCTTTTGTCGCAGTTGGCTACAATTAATTATTGTAGAATAAAAGGTTATCTCTACTTATATTCGTGATAAACTTGACCAAGGTAATTATGTAGTAGCGTTGTTTTTTGATTTGTCCAAGGCCTTTCATACAGTGAATCATAATTTTCTTGCGACTAAGTTGCAATCTTTTGGGATTCGAGGTATTGATATGTGATGGTTTAGTCATATGTACTTGGAAATTTTCTGTAAGATATAAACATACTAACTCAGAATTCTTTGATGTAGGTCTTGGAGTGCCTAAAGGCTCTACTCTTGAGCCTTTACTATTCTTACTCTTTATAAATGATCAACCTAGCTATATTAGGCACGGTTGTGCAGTAATTTACTGTGATGACACCTCCGTTGTAGTGTCTTCTTCATCTGAGGAAAATCTTAAGACAAAAGTCACAGTTCTGTTGTTTTCGATGATTTGACAAATTGGTGTGTTAAAAACAGACTTATCTTAAATGTTGAAAAGACAGTCGGTGTTAATTTTTCCAGAAAGAAAAATCTATCTGATGGCTTTTTATTTCTCACATTAACAATTATTAGGTTAATCTTTTGGGAGTGCATGCAAAAATATATTCATTGAAAACGATATAATGACCTTGCCTTCCATGTTCAATGTTCATATGTAAACTTCTTTCTTTTATGAAATTAAATCTTCTAGGCAATATTAGATCCAATGGCATGTCACATCATACCTACTCCACACGTAGGAACCAATTATCTATTCCCTTTCTTTCAACTGCGGCTTATGAAAGCTCAACTTTATATCTTAGGGAGGGATACAGCCCCGAGAACCAGTGATAAAGAAAGAGGACATCGTTTTGTTTTTTTAGAATCCTTACTTTTTATTTTATTAGAATTATTGTACAGACCATACTTCATTATATATTTTGAAACATTAAGGTGTATAATTTAATCTTCAATGTCCCTCAGATTACGTAGGTCTAGTGTGGACTAACTACCCCTATACACTAATACATTGCGAGTCAGCAAATCATCGTGACAATAGTAGATTCTTGTACAGAAAGGCGTCTATTACACCAATGAAATTTAGTCCCATATCGTTACAACTTGAATTTCACAACTTCTTTCCTCAAAACCAACCTTTTTCTTTCTTAAATGACCTGGAAATAGATAGGTATCCCTATCCCTATAAATTAGCCCTGAAATTAACCTATAAGTGGTTTTTGATTGAAAAGACCTGCGCCAATATTCAAGAATTCTGGAACGCTCGGTAAGGACAACGAACAAAAACTTCGAATAGGCAAACAGCAACTTGTACTACTGGAATGTACCTCGTCACTATCTTAAAACTGTGGTTCCTGTTTAATTTACTTTCAGTACTGTATGGTTCTTAACAAGTAGTAAAAACTAATACAATCAATACATGTTATGAATGAATTTGTGCCCAAATTTCAGAGAAAAAAATATTTTACACCCAATATTTTGGGCATTAGTAATAATTACAACAAATCCGAGAACAAACCTTGTATATTCACGTTGTGGTGATCCATAAGGTTGGACGTTAGTTCTCCAAATAGGGGTAAAGTGATGAGACAATATGGTCAGAAACACAAAACCTCCCCCATAAGTTTGTTTATGTTGTTATGGGGGAGGTTTTGTGTTTCTGACCATATTGTCTCTTGTATATTCACGGTTGCAGCAATTGTTTGACGAAACACTGAAATTTGATACAATTTTAATAGAGAGTTGAGCTCATAGTTTTACAAGAAATATGGCTATACAACAGAAGCACATATACATACCCATATTAGTTCAAGAACACGTAATAGTTTACTAGATGTACTTGCAATCAGAAACCAAACGTCGAGAAGGGGTTTAAGTAGTCCACCCTACAAACCGTAAGTAATTGAAATTAATATTGTTTTGTAATCAGATTACAAAGGTAGGTAGTACTCGTGTATATTCTGGCAAGTTCTTAAGCTTTGGAAATTTCTTCAAATTAAATTATACAAGTGTATCATATGGTGTGCGGTCAATTCGCCCCGGCACATCGCCCTCGGACACTTCGCCTCGGACATTTCGCCCTCGGACATATCGCCCCCAAGACATTTCGCCCCCTGATATATCGCCCCCAAGATATTTCGCCTAAAAACATTTCGCCCCCGAAACATATCGCCCCAAAGACATTTCGCCTCCAAACATTTCGCCCCCGAAACATATCGCCCCTAAGACATTTCGCCTTTATATATTTCGCCCCCGAAACATCTCTCCAATATTCCATTATCAATTGTCTATTAGCTTATACATTGGTCCAAATTTCGACGCTCACCATCGGTATCTCGGTTATTAGAAGAGGTAGAGCAGCGTTTAAATAGGGAATGTTTTTTAGAATTCAATTCTCGCGATAAATCTCATTTCTAATTCTCTTCAATGTCTTTAGATTTTCAAATAATTAAAAAAAAAACAAAATTTCCTGATTCCAATTTTCTTCAATAATTCCACAGCTTCTAATCTGACCTCTTCTAAACTTTTACAATGTTCGAAAACATTTTCAAGACAAACTTTTTGATGTAATCAGAAAACCACCGTTCTATTTTTAATTTTTTAAGTAATGTGTGCCAGCAATGGTTTTCATACGGCAGATGTTATAGAATTTTTATTAGTTAATTGCCTTTGAAAAGAGATTTTCAAAAATGTATAACATGCCTGAAAAATATTTATTTATGGGAGAGATATTAACAAAAAAATGTATTTATCTTTAATAGCACATGAGAAATATAGGTAACCTTAAAGGTATGCAAGTGCTAAGTAACACTGTGAAATACAGAAACCAGAACTGTGTTTTTGAAAATCTACGAAAATTATGGAGAATTTGAATGTCAGGGGTATTAAACCCTGAAAAACATTCCCTAAGTTTTTAACCGCTGCTCTACTTCTTCTAATAGCTCTACAAATGGTGAGCATCGAAATGTGGATACACTGTATATGTATAACGGATGAAGGCGATGGGAGGGCGATATGTTTTGGGGGCGAAATTGTCGGGGGCGATATGTCCTGGGAGGCGAAGTGTCCGGGGCCGAACTGTCCGGGGGGAGAAATGTCCGGGGGCGAACTGTCCGGGGGGCGAAATGTCCGGGGGCGAACGGTCCGTGGGGCGAAGTGACGGGGCGAAAAGTCCGGGGGCGATGTGTCATGGGGCGATTTGCCCTACAACCGTATCATATATCTAAGTATAATGTTTTGCATTAAGATCACAATATAACGTAGAGTGTTAAATGTCAAAGAAGTACGTCGTTAAAGCAAAACCAACATTTGAAATTTTACCCTCTAATTGCTAATTTCAAACATTATTGAAGTTATTCGCAGAATTTTGTAGATTTCAGTCGTAAATATTTAACTCGACTGAAAAACATACCAAAAAAAAAAGTATACACGAAAACTCGACAGATTTTTAACCACTGCATAATTTTTAGGTTTTAAATTTCAAATTCACGTTACATTAAAGCGAAGTTTCTCTATTAATGTTTTTGTCGTCATTAGGGAGAAAGGAAGTATTTCATTTCTTTACAAAGTTTCTCGTTAAAAACTCATAATAACGACGTGAAGACGTTTATGAAGATTAAAGTAGGCTTTGTAATTTTATGTAGGAAAACAATAAAGTAATTCTTATACAATAATTGAGCTGTATTTATTTATTTTCAGTATGGACGGGCAATAAATTTATAATTGTGCGATTAAAATGTAATTAAAAATTTTATTTTATGGGAATATGAGAATTTCAATTACTTTTAATTACAGATCGTTTTCTAGAACATATTAAAATTTTAAGCATAACTTTTAAAAGCAAATAAAGTCAAAACTACCTTTAAATTAATATGAAATTGAGCAATTAAATTTGAGCCAATTTATCTCGAATTACTTGGGGCAACGCCACATCACTTTATGACGGTATAATAAATGTTTACAATATTTTTAAGGGTACTCAATTCTGAAAGGAAAGGAAAGGAAAATTTTTATTTCTAATTACGTAAGTTAAACACCAGCAAGGTTAATTGGTTTTAATTAATAATGTGCAAACTAATTTATTCGGAAGGGTCGTTTCAGGGCAAAAGTATTAGTTTTTCACAGGTTTCTTTTGATTGGTTATGTCTTTACCATTTGAATTTTATATTAGAGGACTGCTCAAATCTTCTTAGGTGCTAATATAGTTTTCCATCAATCAGCTTTTTCTTAACTTAACTTATAGGAGAAAAGTGACGCATTCGAAAGGTCGCCATTTTGTTATACCTTAATCGTTTGTTTTCAAATTTGGGATTTTAATTCCCATTGTTACGAGCTTTCCAACGATGTCCCACATGACCCCCTTGTTCA
Source organism: Pyrocoelia pectoralis (assembly GCA_036250285.1). Classification (NCBI taxonomy): domain Eukaryota; kingdom Metazoa; phylum Arthropoda; class Insecta; order Coleoptera; family Lampyridae; genus Pyrocoelia; species Pyrocoelia pectoralis. Next base: position 43,757,875 of record CM070078.1, read on the forward strand.
TTTAAATTTTTTACGAAATAGCGCGTGTGCGCCATGTTGACTTTTTGGTAAAAAAACTTTTATGCTAAAATGTGCCCAACAAAAAATAAAAATCGACGTATTTCAGGATTTTTATCTGAAATAAATTGTTTGCAAAATAATGAATTTGTTCCATAATTTAGCCGCTCACTGGATACGGCGGCGTCTTACAAGGAGATCAACATTAAAATTACTCTCACCTTCTAAGATTTTAGGGAGAATCTACTAAAGTTGCTCAAATTAAAAGCATCTGAAAGTAACTTGTTGACAGTAAGATGAAATTACCAACAAAGAGGAGTGTCTTGACGATGCGACTGTTGAAAGTTTCGCTTACTCTCTTATGCTAATTATACCAGTGTATAGTACTTAGTACGTACGAGGACTTGGGTCTTCAAAGTGACCAAAGCAGTAGTAGAAGGTAAAACCAATACAAAATAATGTGAATAAATACATTAATGTATTTTGTGTAAAATAACTAGTATAAATAAAGAGAAAGGGCTCCAATTTTTTGTACGAACCTGCTCAATAAATTAAAATGTGGAAATTCAAAAATTAATCATCAAACGTAAATAAATTTAACAAAGTCGGGCATTTTGAATGTTTAGTTAATTGTTAACAGCTATTTTGGTTTGACGTGTTTTGGCTTGTCTTCGATTTTTGCCTATTCCAAAAAATGGATCAAAGAATCTGTATCAATAATGTTGTGTGAAAAACAAAATTAAGTGCGCGGACGCCTTCCGAATGTTGACTGTGGCATATGCTGACCGAAGTAACGTCTATCGGTGGGACAAAATGTTCTCAGAGGGCCAAGAATATGTGAACAACAAAAAGTGTACCGGGCGCTCGAACGCATCAACAACAGACGAAAACATTGATGAAGTGAAGAAAATAATATTGGCCAATCGTCGAATCACCGTTAGAGAAGTTGGTGAGGACCTAAACATATCGATTGGCTCGTGCCATTTGATTTTTACCAATGATTTGGGCATGAGACGATTTGCCCCGAAATTCGTGCCATAATTGCTCAATTGCGAACAAAAACAGTGTCGCGTTAAGGAGCTGTTGAACTCGGTCCGCGACGAGCCAACTTTGCTCCAGAGGCTCATAACTGGTGACGAATCATGAGTTTATGGTTATGACGTGGAAACCAAAGCTCAATCTTCGCAATAGAAGCTTCCGCATGAGCCAAAACCGAAAAAAGCGCGTCAAGTTCGGTCGAATGTGAAGGTTTTGCTCACAGTTTTCTTCGATTGCAGGGGGTGGTGCATCATGTGTTCTTGCCACAGGGTCGTACAGTCAATAAGGAATATTACCTACAAGTCGTGCGCAACTTGTGCGAAGACATCCGCCAGAAACGCCCGGATTTGTGGAAGAACAGAAATTGCCTTTTGCACCATGATAACACTCCTGTTCACACATTATTGCTAGTAGCGCGAAATTTTGGCCAAAACAACACTCTAATGATGCCGCAGCCACCGTATTTCACAGACCTGGTCCCCTGTGACTTTTTCCTGTTCCTAAAACTGAAGAGGCCCATGAAAGGACCACGCAACGCCAGGACTGAAGCGATAAAGACGGCATCAAAGGAGGAGTTGAACAAGATCATAAAAAATGATTTGAAATTTGAAGTAAAAGAACCACGATTTGGTTTAACTCTCTGCGGGTAGTTCAAAGAGATCAAACAGGGATTCCAATGTATTTTCACACTACTTGTTATATGTACCAATTTTGTCTACGTAGCACTGAATTCCATTTCAGAAAAGTCAAAGAAAATTGAGTTGATTTGAGTAAGTTTACTAAAAGCTATATGTGAATATGCTTGCCAAAAGCTGGCATAGTCTTGACCTCGGTCTTGACCGAAGAACTCCCGATAGACAATGGCAATTTATTTTACTCAACTTGTGCAGGTGCACATTACAAACGCCAAGAAGCGCCTTAATTAAGAAGGGGCGATTTTTCAAAACAATTCGCTAGCAGTGTTTTGTTGTCTCAAAGTAAAAGAAGGATGAGTGGTTTAAAACTTTCAAAAGAATTTTGACAAGTAATTTTAATGTTGTATTGAAATAACAACGTTGTTAAAAAATAAAAAGTCCTCGTGTTTTCCACACTTTCCACTTTCTTATTTACTCATTTTCAAATTTTCTATCTCCTCTTACTCATTAATCTCCTAATAACATGTCTAAAAGGTAATATAGACTTATGGTTCCTTAGCTAGCCGTTGTATAGATGGTCTATCTTCACAGACGGTAAACCTTCCACAGACGCTTCCAAGTGCGCGACCAATAACAAATTTCTCCAGTTTTTCAATATTATCAGCTTCATCAGAACTTTATAGCATATTAAAATTGTTTCTTCTTGTATTATTTAGTGTCTGCGGAAGTCTATGGAAATAATATCCCTTTATATGTATACGTAAACTCCTTAGATTAAAAAAGTATTTAATTAAATAGTGTGTTAAGTTTTCGAAATATTTTCTATACATTTTAAGATTATTAGTAAAGAGGGAATGTATTTTATGCAAAGACAAAATTTCGAAGGCTAATAAAGCTCAGTTATATCTAAGAACGGTTATAATTGGAAATTGTGAACATGAGAAATTTCCAAATAACTTGAGGGGAAAACTTTTTTTTTAGCTTATAATAATTACATTGTTTGCTCAAAGTAGGTAGAGAAGTTTTATTGTAGAATGTAAATAGGCATCTCTTAGACGTAAATTGTATTAGCTGTAACAAACTAAACTTGGTAGTAGGTATAATGAAAGTTTGGAGATTAACTACTTTACATAATAGTTTTAGCATGCAAAAAACGTAAATCAATTTAGTGAGTAACGCTTTTATCTTCTAAACGCATATTCTACTAGCACTTGTACGTTGTTAATTAAATTTAATTGTTTTTCGTTTCTGTATTTATTAATACATGGAAGATGGATTGGGTAATTAATTTTCGTACCTTTTAAAAGTAACAACATAGGAATTTATGAAATTTTCGAAATTATACGCTGTCATGAGCCTTAACCAACACAAAGGCTTAGCCTGTGTGTATAAAATTGTAATACTCACCCTTCACATTGTTGTGTTGTAAATTGGTTTCTGTAGTGGACATTACTACATATGGCTTTGAAGTAATGATTAATTTATGCATTATCCTTTCGCTATCCATAGACGCCTTATTCACATTTTTTTAAGATGTGCATTCTTTATTAACGTGGAAATTGTAACAGATTTTTAATTGATAATTTAAATTGGTTTAATCCAACCCTACAGGTCAGCTTTCAGGCTAGGTGGAAATTACATGGGGATTATTAGATTTCAACTTGTAAGAGTAAAAGCTTAGTAGCTGATAAGGCGTTTCAAAAGTTGCGGATTGGTGGTTTTTGATCTCGACTGATACGGTTTTGAGTGCAACCAAAAATTTATTACTTTCGTCTGCCCTAAATTTATTAGAGGTGAATGTTTTTTTTCTTTAATTTACAATAGGATGAAAATAAAACCGAATCCTTTAAATTCAATTTTAGCTCGGTTCCTTACGTAAAAACTCCCAAAATCATCGTCGCAAATCCGGGACCACAGGAAACTGTTTTCACTAGTCAACCTCTAGGATTAGTAGGAGAAGCACTTGGTACAACAAGCATGTCAACCATTTTGTTCTTCCCCGGGAAGACACTAGCACAGAAATTTCTTCCATATTACAACAAACAGTTTTCCCTAAATGTCTTTAGTGTGAGCATCATTCATTGCATGTCTAGTCGATGGGCGAGTTCTTCTCATATTTGAAAATCGCTTGGTGTCTGAACTAGTCAATGTAGAAATCATAGAAGACACGCTGTCATGAGGTCCCTTACATACAATCCTAGAGATGAATTCTTAAATATGTGTTACCTTCGTGTTCTCTCTCATTACGGGGTGTGAGGATCCGCCCTATAACACTTTTTATGCGAAACCATGTATATGGTCTGAAAATGTTAATATTGGCACCCACTGGATAAGTCCTGACCGTTCTTCCCAACAACCAGTTCCGAATAAGCTCTGCCAGCTGTTAACAATCCCTGACCGTTACCAAGTCCTGTTAAGTAAGCTCTTCAAGCAATCATACTAACCGTTTGGCGTTTTTCAAGTTGATGGCATTAAATTAACTCTGATTTGTGATAACTACCACTAGAGTATGCACCGACGCGCACGACGTTACGTTGCTAAAGCCCTAGTTCTTGAGGAAACTTCGTAGAGTACCTATCCCTGGTCCCTGGTCCTTGACGAAAGTAATATTAACGCACAGCGGCGTCATGTCAGTATTTTACAAGGGGGGCAGCTATAGTGAAAAGGAAAAAATGGCCCGAAATTTTTTTGGGAAAGGGGTGGGATTGTATTAGTATTGTATTAGTGTTCCTAAAAAAAACTGACCTATGCAAATTTGTGCATATACTTGCGTTTCTGAATACGTAGATTCAAAAAATGAAAAAAAAAATTTCCGTCTGTCGTCTGTAGTCTGTAGTGTAGTCTGTCCGTACACATTCCTTGCAACGCTCTAAACTCAGAAACGTCACTTCCGGTAGGTATAAGCTAAAATGGCGGGACTCACTTTTTTTATAAGATCAAGTTGCAGTATTTTTTTTTATGTAGTAGTTTAAAAGAGTGTTTTTTCTGAATTCAGCAATATAAATTGTGCTTACTTATTTTTTGAAAAAAGTATTCAAAATTCAAAATTAAAAAACGACTGCAACGTTCTATACTGAGAAACTATCAAAGTTATCGAAATGAGGTTTAAGATAAAGTTGCAGTTTTTTATGTACTTTATGAGTATTTTTTCTGAATTCAGCAATCTACAGGGTTTCCAACTCGCCCTCCTATCTTCGATAGTGCCTTTAGTATTAATTGTGCAACCTAAATATTTTGAGACCCGCACTGCTCTCGGTTTCGTCTGTACAGGATCGTACTCGATTATTTTAATAATAATAATAATAATAATAATAGGATTTATTGTCCAACAGCCAATTAGCCAATTACAGGACAACATAAAAAAAATACAATACAAAAATACATAATAACAGAAAAGTAACTAACTCTATTTAACTAAAAAAAAAAAAATAACCCACATACTAACTGAAAATAAAAGTAACTGTTAACTACTCATATTCTCTAAAATGATCATTACATGTCTGTAGTAACGATATAAGGTATTTTAAATGGAACACTATAGATTTTTATATTTTTGAAATCCATATTCGATTCTAGACTAAGTTTGTTTGGCCTTACTTAAGTCAACTCATTTAGGAGAAAATAATTGTTTTTAAAAATTGTCGCCGAAATCAACAATCATTAAAAAAATCATAACTATTCAATCATTGGCAGCAGAGCAATAAAATTATTGGAGATTATCATAAACAATAGAGCGTTTTATTTCTCGATATGCTGATTTTGAACGAAATCTGTTGCAAAAGGGCCGTACTGAATTTTTTCTAACGACCACCGAAGAAATGCCAAAACTCGACTATTTTAAATAGAACATACTGTATATTTTTTTAACGAATCAACTGCTTTGATTTTTGTCAAATATGTCCTATATTTAAAGGTTACAGTTTCCGAGATAATAACCTTAGTTTGAGTTATTTTGTTTTTGAAAATTTTGGAACTTCAATCAACAGAGATTTCTCATATTTTATGGGTTATTTTCATGGCGTGAACCCATTTAATCAACTTTTGGAAGGATTGAGGCCCCTTGTGGCTGTTGAACTCCAATAAAACAATAATAATTTGTTAAATCGGACGTGTTTCGACAATGAAGATGTGTTTGCTGATAGTAACAGCTTCACTATATAAACACGTCCGATTTAATAAATTATTATTATTTTTGGTGTTTGCAATCTTGTGTTTTTCAACTATAACGATACTATGCTCACAGGTACCACCGTCAAAAACTCTGCAGTGGTTTCCTCATCTTTCTGCCCACTTTGTATTGAGTTCTCTTTTGTGTTTCCCATTTGTATCTCAACTTTCAAATGCAAGCTTCTAACTGCTCTGAGCGGCCCTTCTCTCTCTATATTCTTATAACTACTAGGCTTATGTCTCTAATTACCTTTCCATCTTTGCTATTCCACCCCTACCGTACCATATTTGAGTTTCGTTCCATTGAAGTCTATCTTCTACTCCTTTGGCTTCCCGCGCCTCTTTTTACTTCCACGCCAGGATCTTCTCCGACTCCAGCTATCTGTTTTTGCGTTTGGTTGTTACGCATCACAGTTCCCACAAATTAGGTCCATGTATCTCCCCTTCAATGGCAAATCGAAATCGTGGAAGGTACCACTCCACTAGATACACCCAAGCGCAAAATTGATAATACAATTAACACAAAACACAAGCAACACATTACCCACTCGAGTGCAACCTAAGCGACGTATACAATAAACATCATTGTATACAAAGATATAATTTTTTTATACCTACCTTAAATTTATTTTACATACATACCATTCTCTTCTCTTATATACCTATATAAATAAGAATAATACCTAATCATGGCCTTATAACAAGTAAATAATGGCGTACCTAATCGTATTGCTTTTATGCTACTCGTAAAGATTTTTCCTAGTAAATATTTTAAAAGAATTACGAGGGTTTCTGCATTCTTATTTAATAAAACCCCCGAGACAGAGCAACTGTTAATGTACGTTTGACATGCGAACTTTCGCTCCATTTAATTCATGTTTAGTAGTGTTTTAACCACATTTGATGAGATGATCTGCCCCCTCGTTGTTGTGGTAAACATCAAAATGCTAGCATTAGAAATTCCGGTAATGTCGAACTAATTAATTTATTGTAGTATGTTACCGAATTTCGAACTAACAGGCACATAATATACGCCTTCAGTAGTGTTGGAGAATAGGTTTGGAAGCGCGTATGAAAAATGAAAACCAATAATAACATTGGGTTTTTGTAAAAGTTTCAACATCCTTCTTGCAAATATGTTGTTAAAAATATTAATTTAAATTCGGAATAGGTAAGAGACAAAGTGTTTACCTGACGCTCGTTGTGTCATCTTTTTAGGGTAGAAAGTTAGTAAAGGGTAACGCAGGATGTACAATTATCCACACGGTGTCATTTTCATGAAATGTAAAGATACTTAAGCTAATGACTTCATTTACAATTTTATGGTAATATACATGTAATGTAACGCCATAAACTGAAAATTATGGTTTGTAATTTATCACACATTCAATTATTATTAATGGTGCGGTTAATCACTTCGACCGATTGGTATGTCACATTTATTTGTAATGCCCCTTTAATACAGATTCATGGTTTTGTCAATACGAGGAAAAAAAACAATAGGAAAATCAAATGTACGCCCTCCCTTGTAGCCTTCCCCATTTCTTTTGGTAGTTTACAATTTCAATTCACTTCATCAATGTGATGATGTGGAAAACTAGGTATTATTTGACAACAACCCTGATATATCACCCCTAACTCGTTATATATCGAGATTCTACTTTAAAATAACGTAAGCGATTTTCGGGGTGCTGGATCTCAAAACCTTAGGGGAATTATAAATCACGTGCATGTAAAAGTAGAATCAGCAGCAGTGCTTAGATAACTTAAATATTCGATAGTAGCTCGTCACATTCCGTGCGAAGCTAATATTACCTACGTATAAAATTAGCGAAATGATTTATTTGTACAAGTGACAAGGAATGACAAATGTATCAATTTTTCTTAATTTAAACCTTCGAAGTTTTGTACCCATCTGCTATCCACCAATAAATTTTTTACTTCATTTAGAATTTGATATTGTAGACAGGGAAACGATTAATTACATATTATCATCACTATTTATAATCATTACAAAGTAATCGCTTAAAACGCGTTCCCCATCAAACTGAAATATTTTATTCCGCAGCTCGTCCTTATTTTAAATTCGACCTTTAATTTAGAGGAATAAAGAAGGCCTCAAGTTGTGGCTTGATGCGTAAATTGTTTTAAACTTTTTTTACCATAAAGTTAGACATATATAAAAAAAAAACCGGAGGAAAGTGAAATTGTCTGTAGGAACTAAATTGACAATAATACGGGAGTACATTTACTGTAAAAGTTTAAATTATGAAAATCTCTAAGTTTATTCACATTGCGTAATGAAAGAAGATTCGTTTATATTCTTCACCCTAATAACACTATAACGCGAACTCTGCATGCAAATGTTTTGCTTGTTCCCTGCGGAATGGAAAAGTCAAATGGATACTTGCGCAATGCCTTTAAACGGCTAACGAAATAGAAGCTTGTATCTGTACGATTATTTACTTTTATTATATTATAGTACACTTTGTTATAATAATTTGTATACTATCTCTATGTTGTGCATGCTTGTGCATCCATTTTTGTCGTAATTGAACCGCATTTTCTACCTTACACGGTTTACTCTTCTAAACTTGGCTGACATCAACCGTAAAAATAAAGGACTAAAGCTGTAATGCTCTCGGAGCTTGTTTCGTGCTATAATTGTATTATAAAATGAAACTGAAAACTCTTGTAGAATGTTCAGCTTAATAAATAAAATCTTAAATAAAAATATCAATGTGTGAAATATCTTTTTGCGTTTATAAGGATATACCTATACAAATTTTTATGAACAATATACGAATATCATGGTTCCATTGACTTTCCATCTCTGATCTGTTCTGATCTGAAATAAATCACAAATGGCTTTCGGAAAGATTAAGGGGACAGAGGTAAATGTAATGGAAGCAATAATGTAAATTTATTGATTGTTACCATACCGGTAAGTGGTTACGAAAGCTAATTGACGATATGTGTTCAACATTATTATTGTTCGCAAGTAAATCGAAATCGACACTATCATTTAAAATAACATGAGTTAATAACCTTTAGAAATTATATACATATTCATTAGTATTTAATGAATTTAAGAATATAATTTAATACAATTCAAGTAAACATTTAACATAATTTTGTATGTTACTGGGTAATAACACACTGTTGAAATCTTTTAATAATAGACAATAAGAAACAATAGGGAAATAGGAAAATAAACCCAGAAATCCTTAGAATGAGGGGCACGAAAATTGGAGAATTCATGGGGAAGATCACGTATCTATGGTAATAGACTTATTGGATGGAGATGTATACACTTGTGGTCCTTGTGGATAAGCAGTTCATCTTGAATGACATATTTAAACACTTATGGTCTCAAGTCAAGAAAAGAGTACGCGCTTCTATATATGAACCACGAATTTGGAATAAAAGGGTTCCGAGTTACACGAGTACAATTGACCAATTATTAGGAATATTACGCAATGAGAATACAGAAAGGCAAGAGAAAAGAGCCAATACAACGCAATATATCAGTAGATGAAAGCGTAAAACGAAAAAAAAGAAGAGTTTCACTCATCGAACGGTATCAAATGGGGAGGATACCGAAGAGGTCAAGAAAATTATGTTCTAATGAACAAAGAAGGAAACTGTAATCCAGATGAAGATTTAAAGTAGTAGGGCAGTTGCAAAATGCTCCATGAGAAAGGGTTTCGATAAGCAAATACAGAAGAGAAAGAATAATTAAGAATAGAATTTGATTAGAAAACAATTTAAGAGCTACCATCTAAAGGTTCGAGATTTGCAATATTTAAGCAAAACTGTCTCTAGAAAAAACTACGGAAAGAATAGTTGAATAATCTTCGATGATGGGCATTGCAGCCATTCCATTTAGTGATGCATTTATTAATACCTACACAGAATAACAATCGCCAGCAATGACAAATATGTATTAAGAAGCTAAAAACAAGTCAAATCAAATTTTGAAAAATTTGGATAAAGATCAAGATATTGATGAGTAGGTAAATAAAATGGATTACACAGGAATTTAAAAATTTGGCAAAGTCGCCAAAATTAAAGTGATAAAACCGGTTGTGACTTACGGGGCAGAAACTTGGTATCTTACAAAGCACGGGCGGAACCAGCTCGACACGTGGGAGCGTAATATACTAAGAAAAATATGCGAGCCAGTGAATGAAAACGGGTTGTGGCGCGTTCTAACGAATAGTAAAATTAAAGCGCGATATGGTGAAGCTAGAATATCCAACGAGATTAAAGATATGCAGGTAAGATGGACGGAGCACTTAGAGCGAATACAACAAACAAGAGGACCAAAGTAGATCTTACAAAATAAACCGGAAAGAAGGAGAAACAGAGGTACACCGAGGCTAAGATGGAAGGATGAAGTAGACAAGGACCTAAGAACAGCTGCGGTCACCCAGTGGAAACGAAAGGCAGCTAATAGAAAAGAATAGAGAGAAATCGTGTCCTTAGTTAAAAATGGAGGAGAGTAAAGCAGCTTCCCCTCTGGAATAGGCCAAAGGTTGAGGTGCGAGCGACGACCGCATCTTGTAAAACATCAGTCTAGAAACCCGATGGGAGGCCATGGACCCACGTGGACCGTAGCGCCAAGGAGTAAGTATGTATTATTAACCGGTAACACCTTTTAAGAGTACCATAGCATGGTTTCGTGCCACGTATGTATATAGTCCAGTCGCTAGAGGGATCCAACCCTACATTAAATTAGGTAATTTTGATTTTTTAGTATGTTCTTCGGGATTGTTTGACAGTGAAAAATCCTAATTTTTGTCATCCCCACCGTTCTGCCTTTTCCCCCATCTTGAAAAAACCACAATTGTAACATTTTTCAGTTCCCGATTTGGCTTCAAAAATCTCTGTTTTTTATGTGGTAAAAGGATACCTTCTAATTATAACGAGCTTCAGAAAAAAAAAGGCTGTATACAAACGGAATCCTGCTCACTTGGTGGAGAAGCAAAGTGTCAGAGACAATTTTTTGAAGACGGCAGTGAAACATGTAGACGAATAGGCTCAGAAAATAATTGATTGAGTTCCTCCAGACTTTAATCATATTGCAACTGATGCTTAGTATCATCACTCTTGTCAGCAGATATTGTACAGGGCACCAGTGGTGGAGTTGAAACGGGGATGCAGACCGCTTACTCTCATTGATAAAGCCATGGCGGTTTAACATGATGTCTTCTCTTGGATTTTTGTCTACGTGCACTAAGGTACAATGTCTTGAAACCACCGCCATCCCTACTAACCAAAGACGTGATGGCGCTTGCTACCAGTTGGTATTTGACAACGCTGACTTCGATATCAATACTATAAATGACAACAGAACGTTTTACTCCATGGGGGAATAATTTGTGTGAATCCATACAATGCCGCGCAGCAGTCGGGAATTATCCAACGCTCCCAAAGGATGAGTGCAACCGAACTAGTGACAATAGCTGGTCCCATTGAGAAGATTAGTTGCTGTAAAAATGGCAATAGATGCTGTACCGCCGGAGCTCACAATCTCTTCTAAATGCTGCACTATTCCAGCTTGTGCAAATATTGTGTTGAATAGTCCTACGAAAACAGACCAGAAATTGTGATCCACCAGGACGATGGCGACGATGATGATTTTGCTGAATTCGCTCAAAATGAACACATCGCCGATGAAACCTCTCAGCGTTTTCAGACAAAATGACCTTGACTGTTAAATTATTGCACAATATTCATGCGCATGTAATACTATTAGAATGTCATCATAAATCAAATTGTCGTTTTGACATTCATTCTTTGATGTAGAGTAGTTTTGTTTATGACGACTTTGTTAATGTTGTCCAAAACAGAAAATAGTTAAAATGTATAAAAAGACAAATGACCAAACATCGCTTGATATTGGTGGTAAAAAAACCTCTTGGGACATGCAATTTAAAGGGAACCCGACACCTAACGGTAAAAGGGTGTTGATTTTATACAAACATACAATATTTACAAAAATCAGTTTTCCATAGAATTTAATCCAAAGTGTCAGAAACATGAGAATTTTGCTGGAATTACGATTTTACTCCTTCTTTGCTGCTCTATACCTGCTTTCCCATTCATCGTGAAAACAAAGTAATTAGTGCTTTTTGTAGTAAATTTTATCCTCTTCAAGAATCAATATGGGGAAAATTTGGTTACGATGCACCGTTTAGGAGTTACAAGCGAATAAACGGGATAAAGTGTCGTTTTTCGTTGTTTATTTAAGACTGTGGAAAACGCATAAGAGTGGGGATGACGAAAACTTAGATTTTTCACTTCCTAATTATCCCGAATAACATATAAAAAAATCAGAACTACCTGATTTAATGTAGGGTTGGATCTCTTTTTACCGCTCTAGCAACTGGACAATCAAAAATTCTGCATCAGTTACGCCCTTATCATGATGTCAGATATCAAAAAAATTGACCCATCGTTGATTATTTTTGAAAAATCAATTAAATTTACAACTATTTCAATTGGTGGACTTATTTTGCATTATACATTGTTTTGAGTTAAAATCTCCTTCCTACCAACAAGATGGAAGTACTTAATCATTTACAAGACCATACCTGGAAACAAGGTTCCGTCTTAGCATATCTGCTTAGGTACTATTGCTACACTATACATTTCTTAGATATTTTCAATTAAACTAAAAATGCTGTTTGTTATCTATAATAAACTAATAATCAAGAAAGTGCATCGACGGCACCTGAAAATAATAATATTTAAAAATTTAGAGCCCCTGTAAGAAAATTCGTTTCTGGTCAAAGACGTCAACTTACATGATATTTTATTTGTAATCAGGTATCTATGCGTAATTGCAATGCAGAATACAGATGTAATGTGTACTTACGCATATGTTGATAATTGAAACGCAGAATAAATTAAATTCCCATGACAGCAGAACTAACTATACATATATCTATAAATCACTTAAAAGTGTTAACTTGTTAAAATCAATTAATTCAACTCATGTGACAATTACAGGCTGTAAGTTGGATTCTATTTCAGCGTAGTACACCTTCCCTAATTAGAGAAAAGGGTTTAGAAACTATCCCTGTTTTAAGCAATAAGTACTAAATTACTAATTAAATAGTAGTAGTAGGATTCAAGAGAGTTTCCGTAATAAAATGTACCTCTTAATATAAGCTGAGTTTGAGTTTAACCAAACTACAATCTAGAAAGCACGTTAATCTTCCGAGATGAGATTTAAAGGAAATCCACAGTGACATTGGCGATAGTGCTCTGTCACATTCATTGTAATCAACAAGATAGCTATAGTAGTCCGTTGGGGTAGTGAGTACTGTTTACTAAATTTAAGAATAAATATAAACAGCGACGCTAAGATCTATACTGGATCTCTCTGAAAGCTAATAAAGTACCGAAGTATTCCTTAACGTCAAGATAGAGAGTTGAGGAAAAATAGCTCGTCTATTTTCTTCTTACGGTTATTATCGGTTAAAAAACATTCCAACGCTTTTACCACTAATACGAACTTTATGTCGCTTTACACTTTAAAACGTTATGAATGGCAATTATTCTGGTCGTTACAATTTCTACTTTTTATATAGCATCAACACGAAGGGAAAATAAAAAGTGGTGCCCTCGTTCTTAAGCTATAAATGTCCACAACATTAAATTATTGTGAACGGAGACGTTTGCGTTTTATTAATTTGTTTATCATTACTAAAGCCTTATCTAACAATAACGACTTTTATTTCAATGCTCTTGTAAACATGTCATACTTTATTAAGCATTAACATGTAAATTTTCATCTTAGGAAGACATCGCATTATATACATATTATTATGTCAAGTAAAATCATCGTTGGAGCAATATATTTATTTACTATTCCAGATAAAGGTCACCTCACTACACAATTAGTATACATAATATAGCGGTTAGCTATATGAAATATTGCAAATAAGTAAACAGGTTCGAATAGCTCCAGTAAGTTTATTTATTTATTATAGATCATATATAATAATTCTTACTAACTACCGTCCATGGTATACCTAAAATACGATTAAGTATTACATAGCAAAAATACAAATTTACATACCAAAAACACAAAAGAAAATATTTCAGAAACAGATTTAAATTACATATAAAAAAAAAATTAAATGAGGCCACGGATCAGGTCCAAAACGGTCTCCATTTTGTACAGCGTTCCTTTACTGTAGTTATTTTCATATTTTCTAATTGTTCCACAATTTCTGTGAATAGCATGGGACTCTCATAAGCGATAAGGGAAAGATTTTGTTGAATGGGACCAAACGTTGAGTATATTGAAAACAACTAGAGTTCTTTCGTTCACAAGTTATAGCGGAAAAACTGGATTTTCCTTATAATTTTTTTATTTAGATAATTGGAAAATTATATCCCATTCTAATCTTTGCATAGTTCACCAGTACCGTACTACAATCGAATGCATCACTACCTGAGCAATGTTCCTTTTCTTTCCTCACCTGTAACTTGACAAGTGTAGCCATTTATCCTTTTCTATGTTTTATCTGGTGCACTATCCTGCGCTAATTTTTAAACTAAGCGAACTATAAGTTAACTAACGCATTAATTCAAATTCTTACTTCGGCTATAAGACACAGCAGGATGCAGAATCCAGCTTAGCGATTAGTTGAGATTAATTGCGGTAATCTTCCTATTGATCAGAGTTCCCAAAAACCACAAACTATTTAATCCCTTATCCAAACTCTTATCTAGTTCATCGAAATTCACGTGCACGTTAATGAAGTAGCTCTCAAATGAATTTTTAAATTGAGTTGTCCGACAACTTTTCCCGTACAGTTCGATCTGCCAATAAGGTAATTAAGTACTTAATACCTATGCTTCACAGTCAACTCAAGACTAAGTGAACGGCATCAGTATTTCGAAATTTTGCGCTGCGAAACAGAATTAGACTGGACTAGGTTATCCAAATCACTTCAGCACGTTAAATTTTGAACATACCAAAACCTTCTTCCTTTAAGGATTGTAACGCTGTGTTAGTTTTACAATAAATTACATTGTTTAAACGATTACAGTGAGTATCTCTGGCAATTCCTTTGATCGGATCACTCGTTCACCGCCGGGGCGCTATTAAAGTCAAAATATACACCCTTGAATATCTTGAGAACGACACATCCAATTACAAAAGGAAATAACTCGTTTCCTTTATTTTTTGAAACCTATAAAGCATCAACTATTATCCTCCTTCCTTGCCTTTGGTTTTGATGTTTCAAACTTTTCTTGTAATCTTTTGCCATTCAGATACATATTAACAAGTTTGAACAATGGGGCGACAATACTTACAATAATTTCAGAAGTACAAAATGACTTTGATTCGTGACCAACAATCACTGAAGCCATCCCACACGTGAGATGAATCTGAGGATGCTGGAAGGGAAAGCGACTCCAATCGTAGCCATGGTATGTGGTGTTCCGCTTCGTCGTCTATGTAACATCTTCCACAAGATGGCGATTTTACCAAGCCCAAGCTGCTTGTTTAAATTGCAGTTCCCAGAAAGTATGCCCACAAGTAGCCGCAAGTTCTTTCTTGGTAGCCCTGTGCAAAAATGCGACATACAACGAGATGATCCTCTGAATGCCTCTTCGCATGACGGAAATATAAGTTCCAACTAGTCATGTGCTGGGCTTGAGTGTCTTGAACTATTAAGTTCCGGCTCTGAACCATAAAACAACTTATTTGAGGGCGGTCGGGCCATCTCATCGGCTCTCTCGTTGCTTTTCGTACCGAGCTCGAGGGTGTTGCTACTTCCTACTTGATATAGTGCGTGGTGACGTTCGGAGATCAACCTAGAGGCAATTTTATAGCAGCAGCCCTGCTGTTACAAGAAATGGTAATAGTTTTGTTGATTGTGTTATGCATAAGAACTTTTCCTGCACTAAGCATTAATTAACACTACCAATTCTGATTGGAATAAAGAGTAGGAAATTGGATTAGTGGTTGTGTGATATGGAAGTTCAGTTGTTTTAGATCCATCCGTTAAGATGAATATGTCAAGTTGGGATGCCACTTCGCATCAAAAATGATAGTTTTTCCCTAATGAAAATTGAGTGATGAGTGAGTCAGATCGCCACTCTAGACAGTCGCTTAATTGCATCACCCAGAATTCAATATCTCTGCTATTCAGCACCCCTTTAGTTTTCATACGCAAAGCTGCCTACATGGCCTGATCTCTCACGTGGGCACTATAATATCAAGTTATTCATCTGCAGACTGCGCTCCGATAGGTCTGCGCCGTACATTTCAATTGCAATTTTATAGTTTTCGACGTGAATGCCAGAAAGACCTACTCGCTTATGTCATTTTTTAACAAATGTCATTGGAACAGCTTCTGGCCAATAAGCTTACAGAATCGATTGGTAACAGGTTGTCGAATTATAAACGATTGCCGGTGGTATTGTTTAGTAGGGTAAAAACGATGTTTCCTGTAGCAACAGTAAATCTTTTGAGTACTGACCAAGACCATGAAATATGAAATTGTTTCAATTTCAGAAAGCTCTCCTCACCAAGTTACCATGGAAGTTTGCTATGTTTCGACATAACAATTCTTCCAAATTTAGGGCAAAACGCCTTTTAAGTAGTGTAAAACTTACTATAGAGTGAGACCTTTTAGTGCCTGAATTAAACTTTAAATGAAACATATTCTATGATTTTGATTGATTTAACCCAACGAGAGAGCAAGAGACACTTTATGCTCGTAATAATCGGCGAAATCAATAGTAAAGACCTTAGTATGTTACTTGAAAAGCTTCCTGCGCCACTTAAGCGTTGTGGGAACAGGAGCATAACTTATGAAGGAGCCTGGTTTATCAGTTTGTGGTGGTAGATTATACTAAAGATGGGCACATTCGATTAAGAAATAAATCACGAAAGAATCACTAACATTCGGCACAAAATCACTATTACTCTGGTGAATTACGTCCTTTACCCACATTAAAGTTTATGTCACTAATGGGAAAAATGCCAATGTATCTTAACATTTTGATACTGATGGCAAATTCTACTGGAATAGGAGCGCACCTGTAAAGAAAGGCATTTGCGATTATCTTCCACTCCTGATACCTTCGAGAAATTATTTTCATAATTATTAGTCCAGGTCGTAACAACTCGAATGGAATTGTTGTCGAACTTGTTCAATTTGAACAAAAGTTTTAAAAAAAGATGCAGCACTATTATGTAGTAGATAGATAAGTTAAGGCAGGAACAGTTCCTATTTGTATGATGGCATAGAGTACCTATTTTAATGTTCTTTGTTGACAAGGACAACGTCAATACATTTTAGTCATAATCAACTATTTTTTTGATTTGCTCTACATTATTCTGGAGATAAGGATGTAATTTATTATTATAGTTGGGCATTTTCATAGGGTATGTCAAAAACCTATATCGCAATTGAAAAACTGACAAAAAATACATTTTTTTGTTATATTTATATTTTACCGGATTCCACAGCTTAAATAATTCAAGTTATAATCCACGAACGTTCGGTTTACACGAAAAACAGTTCACATACCGATCAGTGTTTGCCTATATTTGTCGGTAAACAGCGAAATATTTCAATTTCGATTAAATCTCCTGAAATTACAATGGAAATACCATGCTTTCAATTTTTTATCAAATACAACTTCTACCTTTGTGTTGCATACAGTAGTATTCAATTTCGATACTGAACGAAGTTGAAAATATATGTAGATCTACTTCACTTTTGTTACATAAGAGATACTTGTTTAATAGTATTTTTTTAATTACGTGATTTGTAAACGGAATATATACTTACATGTGTATCACAGTAAAAACCCTGTTTTGATTGACACTACATCTCATGTCATCTGATTCGTGTCTTACATACTATATAAGTTGTGTAGAGGGTATTCATACAGACTTTTATGAAAGTTTAATATTACGTAAATACACTGCTTGGATGCAAGCGCTGCTACGTATATTTCTACAAAATTTCATGGAGTGATATGTACGAATAATTATAACAGAAAATGACTTCCATGCTTAAATTTATACGATTATTATGGCTCATTCACGTGCATTTACAGAGGAACACAGATCAATAGCAAATTTTTGTTTTAAGATCTCCAAAAGCTCACCTTAGCCAAGTAATTCAAGGTATTATTAACTACCAGAGGGTAGATTCTTTAAACTGACAAAATTAGGTCCATGGTTGAAATTGCAAGAAAGTGTTATTAAGCGGCTTCACTATAACCGTTGATTGAATCAATCAACGCTATAACCTTAAAAATATACCTAAACATATTAACACTGTTTTAAAATAATTTTTTTTTATGGAATTACGAAATTTTTAAGTGTTGATAAAGCTAATTATACTATGTTTACACCATTGACCACCCCCCCCCCCCCTAACTCGTGCTTACATTTTGAAAAGGCTCTATATTCTGGTTGCTGTCTGATTTCTGAACAGTATGGATTTGTTCATCTGAAAACAGATAAATCTCGCGATGATCACCTGATCAGACATTTGGAGTATTATACTTGTTCCATTGTCAATGATGATAATATAAATAAATAGTCAGTGTGGCGTTTGAAATCTCCAAAACCTCAACTCCCTTACGATAGCCAGTGAAGTTCGTATAATCCCTTCGAGTAACTTTGTTCAGTGGTGTACGTGTATATATCTAACGCAGCTTGATAACAGCGACATGATTTTTTTATCAGACAAACAAGAAACTTTTTGGCAAGTAAATGCTTATGCACTTCAGTGACTGAAACCCATATTCCAACGCGAAAAGGACGCACTGGGTAGGGACCCCTACTTCCTTATAAACAGTTCTGGTTGGTACTTTTATACTTACTGGGAATCCGTGTCTCAAACCAACAAAATGTTACTAATACATATACAGGGTGTTTTTTTGGGAGCTTTGGTTAGACGTTTCTGGGAAAGTTTTATAGGTAGATTTTTGAAAATTTGTACTTGGGGGTTACTCAAAAAGCCGAATCGATGTAAAATATTTTCAAAATGGCCGCACTTCCGGAAATGCCGGAAGTAGCTACCAACTTCGTTATTTTAAATAGCAACCCCTATTTTTTATTGCATTTTTGGATTCTACGTGAAATTTCATAACGTTTGATACTAACATGTCAATATCTATAAGTTATGGTTTTTAAGTTATTTTCATTTATTTAAAAAAAATGGCGGATGCAGACGGTAATTTAAGAATTCATTACTTGAAAACGGTTGTAGCTATGGCAACCGAGTTTTCACCAGCGCATAGAGGAAGAATAGGGCTTTCTTTTGGTGTACTTAAAAAAAAGTTATGTTGCGTACGACGTCACTTATGAGGCTCCAAATTTAAGAAAATTCAAAGACTGAAAACTCAGTTTTTTTAAATGAAATGACCATTTTCTTACTATTGCATTTGATAGAGAATCAAAATGGGCATATTTTGGTATTACATGTTCCTATCCCTATCTTTAATAGTTTCTGACTTATTCTCATTTCATCGCATTGATACCATTTTTTTTCGTTTTTTTCTGTAGTAGTCGACCATGACATGGACCATGGCAATCGAATTTTGAACAAATCAAGTGATACTAAACCGTCACCTGTAATAGGTTAACATAAGTTTTTCAATAATCGAAAAAAATGAAAAATGGCTCTCAATGGTTTTACATATTAAGATTTTTGGAAATGCAATCAAATGAGAATAAGTCAGAAACTATTAAAGATAGGGATAGGAACATGTAATGTAGATGGTACCTATACAAAGCATTTCTAAGGCAAGCCGACTGTAAAGATTTTTATGAGTTCTTCGGTAATGTGTTTCTCGAAGTTAAGGCAATGTTTGTGTTTGTTCGAGCCATTAACTATTTATTACTTTTCTGTATTTATCATCGCTTGTCTTATTCTAGAGTTCAATCATGAAGCGCTACATGTTTACAATTACCATTTAGCTAAGGTCAATTTGCAGACATAAATTCGTTCCAGAATAACTTATATTAATCAAACAAGGTTAACCTCCTTTCTATTTTGTGTACAAATAGGAAAATAAATATATTCCATGGTATTCGAGAATCAAGTTGGGTAATTCTCTCGTCAAGTCAAGAGCTGCTATCTGTGAGATTCATGACAATATCGTGAAGCCAAAAATTCTGATTATCCACCCACCAAAATTTAAATATGACAATATTAATGATGATGATTAGTTCAACGTTCTGGTGCTCGGATTAAAAAATTTAAGGAGAAAATCATAATTACACAGAAAGAAAGATATCCAAAAGTCTATTGTAAGTATTTAGCTAACAACAATTTTAATATTAATGACATTTTTCAGAAAAACGCTCTAGCCAAGGAACAATAAATTAAATTTAAGTAATTCAAGCTCGATTTCCCCAACAACGGATTATTTTCACACTGCTTGCTAACGAAGGATCAAACAATCCTTCCAGTCTAATTACTTAATGCGTAAAATAAAATTTAAAAATTACTTTCATATAAGCTTACTATAGGCTATAGGATGAGGCCGTAACAACAATTACCTATCCCCCAACAACGCTAATCATCGATTACGGAAAACGAACCAATACAGTAACTTAAGATGCGATTATGAGTAGATAATCATTCAATTTCAAGGTTGACATAATTATGCATATGCGATAATTCAAATTCTTTACTGGAGAGGTTGCGTATTAAAATATGTTCCTTCATGGTTAGACACTTGAATTAATTTAATTTCAAATTGGAAAGAAGGAAAAGGAATGCGCTAGAAATTTGTATTAGAATCGAGTAACAATGGTACCCTGAAGCTTTTATAAGCTTTGTAATAACTAAAAAATTGATCTAATTAGAAATGTTTTAATTTCAATCTAAATTAATTAATCATCATTTGCTCAGTATGTTAAATCTGTACAAACACATTTAAGCTTTAAGGTATATCCAATCCAAGCATTTCCATTTCTTTACTTTAATTAAACACTTAAAACGTAACTCCCTTTTATTTATTTTAAATCCAGTCTGCTCGGAAGATAAGTAGCATCGAACAAAATAAGAGTGTGTCCGTTGAATTTGGAATTAAAATTTAGTTGAGAACCAAAAGCACTGTCAATAGTCAGAAGGTGGAAATTAACCTAACATCCGAATAAATTAAACACGCTGCCTGAATACAAATTGTTAGTAATTCTCTAAACTATAATGCGTTTATCCAAACGGAACGACCTATATAAACAAATTGAATTTTCTTTCGCCCCGGTTCCTAAACCCCGTTACAGGGCTCATTAAACTTGAAGTATATGAGCCGCAAAATCGCCCTTATCGATGAGGTTATTCTAACAATATAAAGAAAACTACATATCGCCAATCTTATCGAGATTTAAATATTTTACAGGTTTATTTTGTTTCAGTGCGGAAATCCTTAAGGAAACTTGTTAAACTGCGAAAATTTTCGAATTAAGCTTTTGAAAGCAACGTTCTGTAAGATGAGTTTCTATTATAGAATTCTTACATTACAATCCATGATCCAAAATTGGATTGGAAAGATGAGGCTGAATGTCTTCAAATACATGACACACTTTTTAGTGCACACGAGGAGCCTCGTTTAGATGCTAATCCTGGAATAGGTAATTATGCATGTTTACCATATAAAAATACCACCATGCAAGTTACACCATCTTGGGACTGTATCTGAAGATCTTGTGAAAGTTGTCGTACCTGTTGCTCATTTCCGTACCTAGTTTATTAATGAACTCCGTTCGTTACTGTATTCGCGCTGTGGTCCGTATGTATGTGTGTCAGAATTTTTTATTTGGCCACTATTACAAATTATCTATAATTGTACCAAAAAGTTCACTACCATTAGACAAATATTGTATGAATAATTGTAAATTACGATGGAGGATGGGACCTCGCGTACGTAGGCCTCATTCGGGCCCGTTGTACTACCCCCTTCCGGATGCACCGAGCCACAGAATGAACGGGTCACCCATCCAAGTAAGTTACTTGGAAGCTTTTGTAAACTACTTTTTTATTCCAGTTCTTGATGTTTGCAGTACTGTGTTCAAAGGTCACAAGGGTTACAGTTCTTCCAGAAGCTGCAAGAGAAACACCAAACACCTCATCATAAAATGTGACTCAAGTGCTTACCAAATACCATGTAAGGTCAATCCGTACTCATAACTACCTGAAATCAGCCTATGAGTATGGTCTCAGTGTGCATTTCCTAGTGTATGATGAATAGGTGGAGGAGAAAGAGAGTGGGAGTGCCTTTTTGAGGGACGTCCCTCGAGTCTTTCTGATCGGTAGTAACAAGTTTATCTCCACTTTGCGTTGAAAATCAGAAAAGTGGGATGCTTATAACGCAATATAAGAAGGATATTATATCCTCCTCTGTTTTTTGTCTAAATGCATGGTATGAAGAGGAGGTCTTACTGGCGAATTATACACTTTTCTCGAAGAAAAGATGCGACAAAATTGCAGGTAGTAGGAAAAATAAAATGCTTAAGTTTTATGTTAGAACAAGGACTGACCTTTTTAAGTACACGGTGGTTCAAATTGGACACTTTCTTATGGCAACACCCTTTATTTTAAGAGATAGAAAAAAATGGACCAAGGTGTCTGAAGCTCAATTTTAATGAGAAAATCACTGGCGCAAACAGAATTCAGCTATCTTTAATCGTTTGGACGCTATAGAAAGTGCTCTAAGAAAGATTTTTCCAAAATCACCTATCTTTAAAAATAAGAAACTTATGGAGCATTTAAGAAATCGACCAAGGACTCTATCGACCAAATTCGAGAAACGCCCCCTAGTGTCCAAACGATTAAAGATAGCTGAATTCTGTTTGCGCCTGTGATTTTCTCATTAAAATTGAGCTCCAGACACCTTGGTCCATTTTTTTCTATCTCTTAAAATAAAGGGGAATAAGCAAACAAAGCTAAGAGGTCTCTGTGGGCTTGAAAGCGCAAGCGTTTGGGGAGCAAGTTGCTTACTTGGTATAAATGAAGGTGATTATAAACATATCAGGTACTTTCCGTTACGTATACATACCTACAGATACTTAGCAAGATACAGTAATGGGCCTGGCTCTTGCCATGGTATTACAGGGGAATGAAGACTTTTCGTAGAGCAGTTACTTTTTTGAACCTAAAACTAGTGATTAGGGCAGAGAGGAATCCAGGCTGAAAGCCAATGGTGAGGTGGGAAATTCTTTCATTTTCCTCAAGAGATAGAAACCTCAACCTTAGCATAAAACCACAAATAATTTGCTCTACGATTAGGGGAATAATTCCAATAAAGTAAATCTCAATAGAATAGTGTATTACACAGATAGCTCCAAAACCAGTAAGAACACCGGCTCTGGAGAGTACTTATGGGGCCAAATGGCGACGCTGAAAAATTTTTGTAAAAGCCCGCGGGACATAAAGCGAACCTTGTTCCACGCCGAAATATATGCGATCCTGTCAGCGATTGTTCAGCTATTGGAAGAGAACGTTGCTAAAATGAAAATATTATAATTACGCGCAGCAAAGAGTGATTGGAGCAGTAGATTCTCACGTGATAAACCAGGGCGAGTCCTTGAATGTGTACAAATAATTAACGCATAATGTAACAAAGGTATAGTGTGAGTATCTGGGTGGAGGCAACAAAGTTATAGGCGAACATGAAACTTACTTAGGCTACTGTCTTTCTAATAAATCTATGCACGATTATGGGACTGTCCAATAGCTCGTTTTGCAGGGGTTGTGGGTAGGAAGAAGAAACCATGACATCTATCAATGTGAGGTATACACAAGGAAATAAGAAGATTATAGAAATGGAAGTAAACGAAGATTCGTCCTACTAAAATCCTAAACTTTGTTAAAGATACAGGAATCCTTGAAGGGTAGGCAATCGCGGGGGACACGAAATAGACCAATCGGTCGCATTAAGGACCACCAATAGAAGAATAATAGTAATCCTGCCAAAGATAGATATAGCGTTCCGCACAAAGACGGGTAGGAGCCACAAACCGTTCGCCCTCGAGCTCCCCAGATCTTCTAAGAACTGAAAATGAATAGACCGTTGAATAACATAGAGGTAGGATACATTTGCAACTTCGGCGAGACAATCTAGAGGGGGAATCGGAATCCCTTCTCTCACAATCTTTTTTGTTGAGAGAGGATGGATTTAAAACTATGACGAAGGAACAGGCGTATTTGCTCCAAAACGCAGAACTTACGTATCATCCAGCTACTATAGACAAAATTACAAAAACAAATTGTATTCCCGATAAAACTGGCAGGAATAGCGTTTAGTGTACAAGGAATAAGTTCTTATGGCGATAGCATAAATAACAACGTAATTAGAATCTTCAATAACAGCAGAGCTACCACCCAAAATTACCTGTGGGATAGTTTCTGGGAGTGACCATACATTATATTTGAACAGTTTGTCGTACGCGCGATATTATATATGTACAGGGTGGAGGTCTGGGCTACAGCCGTGAGATATCAGTCACTAAACTACGGCAAATACAACGGCTATTGGCAATTCGAATAACGTCGGAGTACCGCGTACAGAGGCTGTGGAGGATATATGGACCACGCCGGTTTACCACTGCTAGACTTGGCAGCCAAAGTGCGGGTAGAGAGATGGAGCCAAGAAGAGTTAATGAGATAATGAGAACGCCAGAATGTATGGGATGAAAGGGTCTCCTGGACCAAAGGCCATCCATCGAAGAATCGGTGGAAAGGGAAGAGGATGACGTGGACTTACATCACCCAATTTTTGACGGGGCACGGGATGAATGCGGGGTGCCTCCAGAAAAATACGGAAGTGGGACCATGACCGCTGCCCCGATTGCGGACTTATGGACGACAAAGGGCACGCTGTGTTCGCCTGCGGAAGATGGAAGGGGGAACGAAGGGCAGTAAGTAGGGCGATAGGAAGCGACATAACCCCTAGCTATCCCTGGGAAATAGGCTACGCATGTATATGAAGCGCTTTCATGCGATGAGAGTATGTTATTGAGGTCTGGTAATGGGCCCGTGCGCACTAAAACGTCTCACATTGGCATTTCCTACCACAGTTAGTACGTGACGACGAATTAAATAAGACCAAAATCGACCATCTGGCTGTTGGGTAAAGTAGGCCATCTTCCATTTTACTTCAAACGCCCATCACCACCCCCAAATCCGGTCGGTGCAAGGTGCCAGACTTACCTTCGTATCTTCTAGTAGTGTATCGAATGTTAAAAAATTTAATTCCTCATCTGGAATTGACTTTAACAAATCGGTCGCTAGCTCTTAGTCTAGTACGATGTATGTGTCACTACGGTATACAAGGTTAATGTACTGTGTCACCATCAACAAGAACCTATAACTATTATTGAATCAATTTAAAGTTATGTTCAAAAAAAGTATAAAAGATGCTATGATTTACTTTTGTTGAATTTCAACCGATTTTTAAAATTATCCGAAGAATGTCTCTAACCATCAGCCCGGATTAATTTCAAAGTTTAAGAGAAAAAGTTTACGTTAGCAAAATGAAACGCTAATTTAATATCTAAAACTAATCCATTCCCAAAACTTTCATCACGAAATTCCCCCGTAGGGATTTTTTAATATAAATAATTTAAAACGGTGTATTTACACTCTAAACAAAGTTAAACCCGTTTCTTTTATACCTACTTTATCAGAGTGCGCGAACAATGTGGTTGTTTTAAGGTAGAAATTTTTGTACTTATTATACATTTCGGGGCATTAACGCACGCAATTGAACGAGTGGGATTTGTGGAATTTCTCTCCAAAGGAA
Source organism: Pyrocoelia pectoralis (assembly GCA_036250285.1). Classification (NCBI taxonomy): domain Eukaryota; kingdom Metazoa; phylum Arthropoda; class Insecta; order Coleoptera; family Lampyridae; genus Pyrocoelia; species Pyrocoelia pectoralis. The sequence continues at coordinate 43,783,518 of CM070078.1, forward strand.
TTTAATTTTTGTTGTTGTTACAAGTTCTTGCGAACGAATTGAATTTAAATATTAATAACTTTAGCTAACAAGAAAATCAACAGTGGAAGTTACTAAAATCAATGGCATCTGCTAATGACATTTACTTCATTTAAAATCCCATGCTGATTTATTTACATAACATTTTAGTAATTTTCGTAGAACTTACTTGATCTTACCCTTATAAGCCAATGTAACAGCATCTGTGGGATTTCCTTGTTAATTCAAGAAACTTAGTTGAATCCAATCCTAAGCTTTAGAAAGTTTCAACCGTATCTTACAAAACCTCCACCCTTCTCATTTTCTTATTCCGCCAAATAAAATAATAAACCGCAAATCCATTTAAGTATTAGCATAGTTAAATTTCGATATGCCAAAAATTGTTTTCCTAAAACGAGAAATGTGTCTTTTGATATTAACCCTGGGGTATTTCTCCAAAGACGCATGATACTCACTTTTTCTACTTTAGAATCAATTCGAGCGATATAATTTAATTAAGATACGGAATAATGTATTATTCAGTATTTATTCAATGTCGAACTTAAAGGGAAACTGTAAAGAAAAGCGCCAATTTAAATTGGAACAAAGTCGCGATATTTATCAACATGAAGGTTCTCATTATTTTTCTTATTCATTAACTATTTTAAGCAATTGCTAGAAAATATTTAGTACCTATATACCTTTTATATTAAAAATCACCATTTTGAGAAGGTCAATTAAAAACAAAGGACGATGAAAGAAAGAATTCACAAAGCTGTTTCGTAGTGCTACGTATTAAACCTTCCTAAAAATCACTAAAGAACTACGTAAAATAGCTACCTATGTACATAAATACTTCTTTATATTGCTTTAGTGTCATTTTCTCACTGCGGTGACACGAGATATTTACGGTAATCTAAACCATCCCCCAAAAGTCTCGTTTCCACCAATCACTTGTACAATTTTAAAGTTGCAGTGTATAATCGAATTTATTCCGTCAAACAAGAGTTCCCAAAAAATCAAAACACAAATTGTAATTTACTAATTTTTAGACAATAGTCTGTCTTCTGTACTTACTTTTGACGGATGTTCAATAATCAATTTCTACTAGTATTGAAGCTGAAACATTCTCTGTACAAGTATATGGTAACAACTATTCATTACAGAGTAACATATTTTCTCCCAATACTTTTTAAATAACAATAACGCCATCTCTATGACAGAAATTGAAATGGTAAAAGTGAAGGAGACCACCAGCAAACAAAGCAAAAACTACCCAAAAAAACACTAAAACAGAAAAAGTGGTACCAACCCACGAATTTTTATTGAAAGCATTGATGGTTTCAAAGGTTTCAATAAAAGCTCTGACACTCCCGAGGAAATATCCCAACCTCAACCAAGTAGCTTTTGTTATGTTATGTTCCACAATTATTTAGGTACTAATAGATTGGCACCTTACATTTCCTGTTAGTGGGCATTCCTATGCCCGCAGATCGAGTTTATGGTCGAGTGGAGAAAGTGCTATGTGGAAATGAGCGAATTATTCTTCCTTCTGGTAGCGTGAACATTTATAAGAAAATTGGAAACGTGTTTAAAGTAGGGGAGGAGCGAATAATTTACAATTTAAAGAATTTGTATCTGTGTGAATGTAATTTTTCAATTTTATTCCCAGAATGAAGATCCTCAAAAAGCACAAAACTTTTTAAAAAGGAGAAAATCTTTAGAAATATCTAAAATTTTTGCTGAACAGTGCAAGATAGTAAATAAATCTTCTGGTAGCGGTTTTCTAAGAAGGATGGAGCTTCCAGGAAAAACCTAGACAGTATGTTGAAGTCCTAATTAGCGATTTTCTACCTATAGAAGTTAAAGTGCACAAGAAGGAAATTTCCCATGTAATAAGGATAAAAGGATAAAATTCAAATATTTTATGTTTTATTTTTCATCTCCTGCTGTGCACTAACATAATGTTTCAGTTATTTGAGTAAATTTGAAATGTAACAGATCCTTCATTTCTTTTATAACGTCGCAAGTCCGACTAAATGGCAATTCCAAAAAAAGTGGTTATGATTTTAACAAAATTTGGATTTAGAGGAACTACTTCTTAAATTATTACGACAATAACCTATAAAAAATAACGATTTTTTATGAAAAATTTTATTTAATGATAAAATAACAAATGAAAACTTTTATTCCCTAAAGTATAAACCATTGTAAAGTAATACCACAGATATTTACTTATCTGTGGTAATACCTTTCGCCATTTTTCTGCAAGATCTTCAATGCCACGACGGTACTATGTAGCATCTTTGGAATTAAAGAATCCTCGGTATACAGCTTCAACTTTAGTCCAAGAGCTGGCTGTAAAAAAGCTGGCCTATCGAGTAACAGCATGAAATGAATTTTAAAAGCTAGTACTTATACAGACCATCCATAAAATCTTTGGCTTTTATGATTATCTAAAATTCTATCTATGGAACTTCTTGAGTATCCAAGGTCTCTTTCCGCCGAACGAACAGAACTTTCAGGGAAAACATTAAAATATCCCAATACATTGGTTTTTGCAGCGTCATTGGGGACAATTGGCTTTGCCAAATTTCGTCATTGCAGGCAAATGCGGATATCTTTCATTAAAGGTTCTGCAGGTCCGAAAAATAATACGAGCAGACTCGCCATGAATGTAAAACAAATTTAGAAGATCAGCATTTGTGTATTCCATATTGCCCAATTAAAAACAAATATCAAGAGCAAAAATCAAAATTCAAACAGATAACACTAAAAAATAACAAACGTAAATGTAGCGTAAACTTTTAAACTAACTGACAACTGTCAAATAAAAATAAAAACATAAGAAAGCATAAGAATCATAAGAAACTATTGATTAAAAATGTTTTGAAAATTTTCAAATCCAACCATGTTTTGTAAAGTATGTAATTATAAATTTAAATAGAAAAATGTAAATAACTCTGTAATCATTGATTTTAGGTATAGGAACATTGTATATCAATTTAAAGGAAAATTATTTCTGCATCGAATAGACTGAGAATTAAATAGGCATTCTATTTGAAAAACGATACTTTTTAAAGTTTTTCTTAAGTCTGGAAATATCGTCAAATAGATACGTAACCGTGGGCAATTTTTTATTACCCATTTTACAGACAATTGTGTCTCAATCTTTTGACATGGGGAACCTAAAATCCCATTTCCCTAACTTTTATCACTTTCGACTTTCAATTTTATTTCCTAAACAAGATTTTGAAATTTTTCAGTAAAAAAAATTTTTTTTCTCAACAATCAAAATTGATACGCCGATTATTTTAAGCATACTTACTAAACATTTTATGACACATCAGAATGTGAAAAAAATTGCCTGGTTTGTATTTAAAATAAAGATGTTGATGCTCACTTCCGCTATTTCCGGAAGTGCTGCCATTTGGAAAATATTTCTATTTAATAGATTAAACACGGCATGTCGCATGTGCAAAATTTCAAATATCTAGCTTTTACAGTTCTTGATATACTTCTAACCGACGGTCACCGTGAGACACCCTGTATATACTATTACTAAATATTTTATATTATAAAATTATTTTGTCGAAATCATTATAATTGTTTATTGGACGATTCTTTGTTTATCCCTAAATACTTCTATGATAAGTTGTATTAGTGGTACCATAAGACTTTGAGAAAGATAATGTTTTCTGCCAAGGCATTAGCACAGGATTTAACGAGGCAGAAATGATTTTTCTTATAGAGTTATGTTCAAACTTTAATTTGGTTATAGTTTGAGGCTGTTACTCGATAGGTACAGTAACGTGCCAAAAAAGTAATAATAAAAAGTTGGCTGCCTAGGTATCGCACAAGATTTAACAAGGCAGACAATTTTTTTCTTTTTTAACTATATGAAAGCTATATTTTAAGAGTAATTTGAAGCTGTTACTCGATGGGTAGAGTAACGTGCCAAAAAAAATTCAGGAGGGAGGACATGGGGCGAATTTCTGCACAAGTTCCGCCCAGGCAGCCAAAGATTTTATGGATGGTCTCTATAAGTACTAGCTTTTAAAAATCATTTCATGCTGTTACTCGATAGGCCAGCTTTTTTGCAGCCCGCTCTCGCTCTACTTGTTCAACACTTGTAAAATGCCGTCCACGAAGGAAGTGCGGCATCGATCGGAATAAGTGATAATCGGAAGGTGCAAGGTCCGGGCTATAAGCTGGATGAGGAAGAACTTTTTGTTGAGCTTCAACTGTGGTATGAGGTCTGGTGTTGTCTTGCTGCAGAATTGTCCGTCCTCTGTTCACCAATTCAGGGTAACGTCAAGTTAGAGCATCATGCACCCTATCCAATGGTTGACTGTGAAGATTAACATTAATCGCCTGCCCATCGGGAACAAACACAAAGTGAATAACCCCTTCTACATTCCACCATACACAAAGCATACACCGGCAATGCAAGTTGCCCAACGATAATCCACTGATTTTCTGTGCCAGGATTATTAAAGTAAATCCACTTTTCATCGCAAGTAACGACCCGTTTAAAAAAACGTTCATGCCAAGGATTGGAAAGAAGTTGATCACAAACCTGGACTCGCCTTTCAGCCATTGTTTCCGTTAACTAGCAAGGAACTTCTCTACAGCGTCTATTAGCTTTTCTAAGTTGATGTAAATGGCGCCTTGCGGTTTCTTTGGAATGCCCAAGTTCTGATGACAAAGTGCGAAAGCCCACCACCGAGAACTTACGGGTACTTGTCGATGGATTTGCTTCAACAACACATTTCAGTACCTCTTCAGATTAGAAAACTAAAAAAAAAAGGGAGACTATAGTAAGCCGACCTCCACGTGGTGTCTCTTGGGTAATGCTAACAATCTTCAAATAATAAAAATAAATATGTTACGGAGCGATGAATTTTCCGGCGGTGAATTGCTGGCTGTTAATTTTTGGGGCGATGAATTGCGTAGACGGTGAATTCCTGGCGATGAACTGCTGGCGGTGATTTGCTGTCGGTGAATTGCTGGCGGTGAATTTTCCGGACAGCCTTTATAATATATGGCAACGGTAAGCCTAGAGAATGAACTTAGATATCAGGTCAAATATAACTTTTAGAATTGTTATTGCTGAAACTTGTAATGACATAATGTTTGTATTTTTTCCCCGATAAAAGTCGTTTTGGTTTGACTGTGAAATTCTTATTTGTCAACATTTATCTTCCATTCAAATTGAAAAGGAGAAGAAAAATCTGATTGACTAAACAATAAATTTTCCATCAGTCCCCTTAACATAAACTGTAACTAATGTTAAGAGGTTGAACAAAATGTTACTTTATTCCAAAATAATGATGTTTGATGCGCTTAATTAAACGTCTTCTGTAATATATGTAACAACAGAAGTGGAAATAGTCGACCATTTGTCAAGTATGATCTGACACTGACTAACACTATTTGTGTTAAGTCTTAATATGAAAAGTTGTGCGGGGCAACGATAACTTTGCTCTTTCATGGGGATTACTCATTTAAGCAATAAAAATTACGCTAATAATTCAAGCGGCATACCTGTACGATTACAATTTCGAAAGATGTGGGGAATGCAGATATGGGCATTTCAAAAATTCTATTACGTATATATTTTAAAATAAAACTAAAATATGTTATATGAAGCAATATAGGACGAGAACATTTATACGAACGGGAGTGAATAACAGATTCTATATAATTTATTTTATATTGCATGGGAGTGTTGTTATAGTATTCTGAAACATCACAAGAAAGCGTAATAATACATTTAAATGCAGAAGAATAAGTAAACAAAGCGGAAATATACTTGTATCTCTTAGAGAATTATTCACATCTGCTTCAGCAATCAATATAGAATGAATAAAATCGCTCGATTAAAATATAAATAAATTGGTTTTGTATTTGATAGGAGAGTTCTGATTTACATATCAAACATTTGAAATTTAACATACCGTTCACTTAAAACAATAGATCTATCAAATTTTCAAATCGGTAGGTACTGTAATAGCGGAATGTTTACTTTTGACACGTTTAACAAAAAGATTAAATTTGCATTATATCTCAAACACAATTTCATTATTATTTGTTAGTTTAAGCTTCACATCTAAGATATTCATTAGACGAAATCAGTTCTAATTTAACTTAAATTCACTACTACCGTCCAGATAATTTATTAAATAGATATGAATTTGTTATAATCGGTACCTACTGCAAAAGAGCGAAAGCATATACACGAATACTTGCCCACTTCGCACTAAAACTTCTAAAAATTTTCCTTCATTTTTATAATATGTTTTTCAGGCTTTGTTGTATTGATCATATTTAAACTTTCTGTGACTCTAAATTTTACAATAAAAAGGATCCTTATAACACTATCGTTTTTGATTTTCCCTTTTCATAGGTTTTTCGTATGCTATTTTAAACCATTACATTCGCAGTTTCATTTACAATTATACGAAATTTTTCAAGTCAGGTAATACACTCACTTCTAATCACATCGATTTCAATGCTGAAAAATAAGCGTTGCATAAAAATTTAACCAAATAACACGAAGGAAAGAGAATTTTACAGTAATGGTGAATATATTTGCTTTTGATATCAATTTTGGTCGATTCTTGAGTTGCGAGAGGAATTTAAAAGGAAATGTTGACCAAACACCATGGGATGGCATAATGTTGAATCTGGAAGGTTTATGTATATAAAACTTCGGAGCTATACCTGGTGTACAACCAAGGCACAGGTAAAAAAAACTAGTTACTTTCACGTTTAGTAAGAAGGTAGGTTTAAAGTGACCTGGTGGTAATGATTCACATTAAATTAAACAAGTTTTAGTCGTAACAATATTGTAAATGTAAATGTTATCAACATGATCGACATTACTCTGCAAATGGAAGTGTAATAAGTAGAGCCCGGAAAATATGAAAAATGCATATTCTTTGTTTTTAGCATATCTAGTTGTATGTCCTCAAATCTTTACGATTTGCACGATTACGAATCGATTGATACTAATTTTATATTGCATATTTTGCATATTTGTACTTTCCTTGCATTTTTTCGTAAAAATTGCCATTCTTGGCATATTTATGCATCTCGTACTCGTATAATCAATTTATAGCCTAAAAAATCTCATCCAAATAATAAAGGAATACGAACCGCGTCAGTATTGTTCGTAGAAATGCGTCAAAAAATGTAAAAGTGATGTTTTGGAATGTGTTGAATAGGTTTAAAATTTAAAAGTAAATACACGAAAAGCCCAAAGAATGAATTCATAATTCTGAAGTCTCGTCAACGTCAGCTTAAGTAATAAAACAAGAAACTGTAAGACCAAACAAGTACCCATTTAAATAAATAAATTACAGTTATTTTGTACCTATTTTGTGTTGAAATTCAATGCTTTTGACTATTTTTTCAAGGAAATTAGTTAGCTAATTGTTGTTATGGATACTAGATGTAGATACTACCTGAAAATATTTGCAATCAACGCGAAGGGTTTTACGTAGGTATCTATTTTTATCCTTGTATCTTTAGCTAAAGTGCCTACCTAGATTAAGAATGGTTGTTTAAAAATTATTTTAACCCTAAGCTTCAAGTTGTCGTAAATTAAATTAAATTAAAAGTATTGCGATATTTTTTAAGTATAGACTATCGGTAACACAATAGTTTGTACAAGTATCGAGTATCGTCATAAATATTATTGTATTGTACATCTTTTAATTTTTTCTCCTTCCAGTAAGCATATTTTGCATATATTTCGGCATATTTTTTACACATTTTTGCATATTTTCGCTAAAAACAATGCATATATATGCGCATATTTTTAAAAATCTCTTTGCATATTTTCCGGGCTCTAGTAATAAGTAAGACGTAGTGAAGTTGAATATTACAAGAGTGATCTTTGTGTTTTTAGTGCACAGTTGCTAAAATAATTAAATTGTAAACTTTGTTTAATTGAAGTGGTGTGCTATAACGTCACTAAATTAGTGATAAACGTTTTTCTAAATTCTGTAATTACTATCTTTGTGCGTTGCAGTGACATAAGGTAAGCCATTTTGATCTTAGTCCGCTAAAAGGTTTTGGAACTAACATGGGTGCATAGAAAGAAAATTTTGGAGTTTTTTTCACTTTTGGTTAAAAACTAAGAGTCAAAATGCATATTACATCACATCAAAATAACGTTAGTTACATGTTCATTAAACCAATTAATTGCCAAAAATTGTATTGTAATATTAAAATTACCTTCTTTAATATTAATTACAGATTGTTTTATGTACAGGATGGCCAAATTTCGATGTTTTAATAGGGAATCTCGTAAACTATAGGTCGTATGAAAATATGAGCTTCGCATCCTCCATCTCTTTTTTGAGAAAACGTCAATGGTGCATTTCGTATTTGGCTAACGTCTTTTGTTTTCGAGTTATAGCTAAAAATTCGGATTTTCGAATATTTATTTATTTATGAAAATAGAAAAAAATAATTTCGATGTTCTTCAGACACTTTTTTGATAAGAATGCAGTGCAGTGGTGTAGTCAATTCTTAACAAATATTCTTGAAATTCGAGTTATAGCATAAAGTTGTATTTTTTATACCGAACGCTTAGTTGGCCATGGCATCAAGAAATTAATAAATTTTTTCCGATTCCAACGATATATATCATGTGGAGTCCAATGATTCATTTTTACTGCTTTTTAGCAAAAAATCGTTTTTTAGGACATAATTTTTTATTCAAAGTAATAATAATTATTTTAAAAAAACTCATACACTATGTGACTTTTTCACAAACCAAGAACAAATAACTATAATGTTGAAGATGCTAAACAAACTACAAGATAATTAATAATTATATACAGGGCTGTGGGATTGGTCCATAACTTTTTTGCTATTCAAGATATCGACATGCGGTTTTCTTTCACCGTCAAGTAAGCACACTTATACTGCACATTATTAAAATATTTTGATTATATAAAGAATGTTCCTATACAGGGTGGTAAACCAAAGTTATGTTTTTTTAAATGGGACACCCTGTATATTTCCACATTATAGTTTTTACATGAAAAAATAATGGAACTTTATATAGGTCACTATGGGTTTAACTCTCTCCGTTTCGACGTTATTCAACGTTTTATTCGAAAACAGGCGCATATTTGATGGATCACTGCCCAGTAGGCGATGGATGTTTTTCACCAAACTTGCCACAGCAAATTTTGGAATAACTTAGAATTTTAATAAATAGTCGACTTTTGGTCCATGTATGCACACACTATGCTGAAACGCAAGAAATCGAATAACTCTTTTGTTTATAAACCCTGTATTACTGTTTACGAATGGATTAAGTTTTTTATAAGCTTTCCACTGATATACAGTTCGTATGGTCAATTCTGAATATTTATTGAGGTTTTCCGGAAAAACTATTGTAATTATGAAGAAGTTGTTGATTTTGGCAAGTAGGCTTTTGTCAGCGAATATCGTAAGTGATATATGCTTGAATAGCAAAAAAGTTATGGACCAATCACACAGCCCTGGGTCACCCTGTATAAGCCACTTAAACTAAATTTTCAAGTAGGCTTGTATCATTTAAAATTTTTCTGATAAAACTATAGGTGCCTATCTGTCACTACGTTGTTACAAATCCAGCAATTGGCTTTTGAAAATAATGAAAAGTTTGATGTTAGAATGTTTTATTCAAAGTAATAGTAATTCTGAAGTTGCTAGCGAATTATATTTTAACCGTTACCCGGAAAGAAGATCTTATACATCGTGGAACGTTCAATAAACCAACAGCAAAAAATTATAATATTGAAGATGCTGAGGAAGTCGCCGTCAATGTTATTGGACTAGTAGCTGAAAATCCTTCGATTTCAAGTCTTCAAAGTGAAGCCGAGTCTGGTATACGAAGAAGTCGAGCATTGTCAGTTCTAAAAAGATACAAATTCAGACCACATGTGCAAAAGTGCTTGAAGAACGTCAAAATTATTTTTTTCTATTTTCATAAATTAGCGGGATATGGCCATAAAATGAAAACTCGAAAATTTGAATTTTTGGCCATATAACTCGAAAATAAAAGACAGCCAAATTTGAAATGTACCATTCAGTTTCTCTGAAAAAAAAGATGGAGGATGCGAGGTTCATTTTTTCATACGACAAATTGTTTACGAGATTCCCTATTAAAACATCGAAATTTGACCACCCTGTACAATATATAAACCTCTGGAAAGGTAATAGTTTCTTGAACCCAAATTCAAATAACGTCGCAGTAAGAGGGGTAAGATAGACTAGAGGAAAAGAATATTTATTTCGGTTTCTATTGTATAAAGGTCCTATTGAGAATAATTGTCAAATCTGTAATCGATTCAGTAACAAAAGTGCAAATCCAACTCTCTTGGCATAAATTTTGCATTAATATTCTTGAGTGTCTGGACAAATTAGAATATTGTCCATAATTCAAAATGAGTGTAATTACTAAGGAGGTGTTCATTCCCTCCACACCAACATAACCGTTCAACATAAACTTCTCATTTTATAATCATTCATGATAATTTTATTTGATTAAGCTTAATTAATAAGCGAAACGTTATAATAATAAATAAAACGATGGTAATTATATAATTGCCCACAGATTTGTATAAAAATAGCTGTTTTACTTCTTCAATAACCCCTCTAATTTTTACAAACTTGGGGGGGGGGGGGTACAAAAAAAAATTCTTAAAGCACTTACAAAATGATAACTTCAAGGTGTCATCAACACAGAACTGATAATAGGGATTCACGGGCTTGGCTTGAATTTTTAAAGCTTGACATAAGATCAAGTCAAGCCTACAAAAAACCAAGCCAAGCTTAAGTATTATACAAGCCAAGCTTATCTGTGAAAAGCTTGAGTTATCAAGCTTTTCCAAATCAAGCTTTCAAGCTTTTCCCAAGCTTTCGAGTATATATTTCTAAACATTTTTTTGCTATTCCATGGAACATAATTCTTAGAAGATCCAGCTGATGATTTTGCATTCTACCATAAAATATATTCATTCGGTATAAAAGAAGTACCTACCTACGTGTAATTCAGGGTATATTTGAGATAGTCTGTGGTCTACTCAAACAAAATATACCATTAGTAGGTATGTGGTTGATTCGATTTAGTAAGAAAAAAATACTTTACTTAAAATCATTGTACAAAAATTACCAGTAGATATTAGATATATATTTCTCAAAATCTCAATCGGCGCAACGGTACCTTGTACAAAATCTGTTAGTTTTTAATTGTAAAATGATACGGCTATCAGGTGATATCCTGCAACGGTTTTTGATTTGAACGAAGTCAAAAATGATAAAAATTATAAATTAGACGATGTGAATGTGTAGATATTCTGAAAAATGTACGTTCTACATAACGGCTCTTCAGAATTTTCAGATAATTTGTTAGAACTCATAGTTTAATAATCGCCCACTGACCAGCACTTGAGTAATATGTACTGCGAAAGTCCGACAATGAGCTATGTAATATGTATGTATGATGTAATGCGCAATGCGTTCCAACCTCACTACTCTTACGGGAGGAGCAAGACTAAGTTTGAAAAAGCTTGACAAAGCTTGGGAAAGCTTGCTAACCAAGCCAAGCCTGCATTCGCAAACATCAAGCCAAGCCAAGCTTTTCTTCTTAAAAAGCTTGCATCTCAAGCTCAAGCCAAGCTATTATATTTCAAGTCAAGCTACTTGGCTTACTGAATCACTGCTCCGAGTCATTAGCTAAAAATGATTAATGTTAACCATATTCATCTGATTTATCATGCAGCTGATGAAGGAACGATTGAATCATTCCGCAAACCAGCTTCATAATGGGCAAAACTGCTTTACAAAAGCACATTGAAGCCAATGCAAAATTCATCTAAAAAGATAATTTACCAAGTGCGTTTCGAACTGTACTGTTACTGTGTTAAAGTATCAGTAAATTTTGTGCAGTTTATAAAAATCAATTTCGTCTAATATCGTTCGAATGGTCGTTTGGAACCACAAAGTTACTTATTGTAACTTCTTCACAGTTTCCTGTCGTAATCTAACATAAGTTACTGAGTGAACCTACTGGCCAATTGTGTTGTTTCATTAACTCGTAGTTATCATACGAACTACTAACCAACTAAGGTCAGAAGTTCAATGCATAAAATAAGTTAGGTCAAGAAGTCAATATGAACAGAAAACACGGCACGCTTCGTATAATTTTTGCTGCACAACATTAAAGGTGAAGTTTATTAATTTACCTACTCTCACACTCAACTAAAAAAAAGTTCTGTGTATCTTATATGACTTTCCAGCTGACTCCTAGCGGATTTTTTGGTTGTAGAATCGGTGGCTTCTTTGTAGCGGGAATTTCAAATTCTCACTTCTATCACTTACAGGTTGAAGTAGAGAATGGATCATCGTAATATAGGCCAGTGTGACCATGATGTTTCAACAGATTATCAATACTGTTAATTTCCCGTAGAGTTTCAATGAATAAAAATCACTTTTCAGTTTTAAGCGTAGCTACGGAGTGATTATATTTCTCAAAATAGGTTATTTGCACAAAAAAGCAACAATCAAAAGTTAATTCCTAAATTAGTTACGGTTGAGGAAATTAGCTGTCTCTTTTTTACGTTTATTAGCCCACAAAAATTTTTTGCTTTAGTATTTGTGTAAACATGAACGCCAGGAGTAATTTCGGAAAAAGGAATCAAGAGTGATTAATGGTCAACTATTTAAGGTTCCCTCGGACAGTATACAATACATAAATCATTAGTATTTCCGTGCCTTCCTCCTTTTTCAAATTACAAACCATTACATATTCAGTTTGTAATAAAATAGAAAAGAGGATCAATTTTATAATTATTAGATATAAAAGTACACAAACCGTATTAAAAATTGCCACTATACTTACCATTTACGGGAATATGTAGTAAATTTACAAAGTAATTGGTGTGTCATGATTACTATGCTAGTTTCAACTTTTGAAAATAAAATGTACCGTCGTCCTTTATTGCTTCTAATCTCTGGAGACTTTCTCATATAAATCCTTCTCGCAATTTGTTTTCTGAACCTGTCATGAGATCTCCACTTATTTTCTGTCACATCCTATTTGTCTCTGCTCTTGCTTAAAAAATGATGCACGTTTCTATATTAATAATAATAATATTATGTCACGTTAAATATTTAAATCGATCGTTTTAAGACGACGCTAATGTTTTCTTATTATATTAACGTGCCACCTTCGAAATAAATAACTTTCATTATGGAAAGCTTGGGTACGCTAAGTATGTACTCCGCTGTTTATAATATTAATATTCCCAAAGGTATATTATACCCACCTGAAACACATACGGTTAATTTACAAAGAAATACAAAATTTAAATACATAATGTTAAATAACGTGTACAATCAGTAGCTAACAAGTATATTATGGGAGAGGAAATTGCGAAATAATTGCGTGTCGGTAAAATATAATTTTTGTTTTATGATCATGTTGTTCTAGTGCATGTATATTAATTAGGAGGCGCCATGTCTGTATTCAGTACATTAGTTTCAAATTTGAATGTAGCGTGTGTAAGTCATACTGACATCTACATCTCGCTTCAAGTCCTTATTTTATCTGGTTTAATTGGTATTATTAAAAAGTTGCATTACAGTGACATTTTTATTGTTAGATACTATATTTAGTAGCCCTTCTAAAAAGCAAATTAACATACGAGGGGGGACCAAAAAGAAAGCGGAAACGTTCTGTGGTAGACGGGTTCGTTGTAGTACACACTTTCGTCGCTGGATGTCTCTTGCGGGGATCCTTCAACATTATACATTAGTCTGCCGACTGGCATCGTCGAGTAAAGTCGTGGTGTCTGGTAGCAAATTTGTTTAAGCACCTCTCGGTTGTTCTTCGATTATTGTGATGGCTGAAAATTTTGGGCAACGTGCGGTTGTGAGCAATTGACGATCTTGTTGATTTGCCTAGTGTATCCTGCCAACGAATTTTGAGCGAGGAATTGCAAATGAAAAGAGTTGTAGGAAAATTCGTGCCTCACGTGCTCTCAGTTTTTAACCAAAAACAGTACGACTCAGCTTCTCCACACGCCATATTCATCCGATTTCGCTACGTGCGACTTCCTCTCATTCCCCCGAATGAAAGTCCTCAAAGGAAAACGTTTTGTGGATGTGAAAGAGATGAAGAAAAAACGACGGATACATTAAAGGGCATCACTTTACAAGAATCTAAGGACTGCTTCCAAAAGTGGAAAACACATTTAGACCGGTGCATTGCATCAAATGGACAGTACTTTGAAGGTGATTAAGTTTGTATAACGTAAAAATAAATATACCACTTTCTATTATAAAATTCCGGTTTCTTTTGAGTCCTCCTTCGTATATTGTTTATAATAGGGAATGTAAGTATATTAAACGCAACATAGATGCGATAAAGAACAAGATCACACTTTCCATCCTGATAAGAGAGATAGTTTGCGGACAATTATGTGCGTTTTGAAAGTTATCCACCATTTTTGTTCCAATGTTGATGTTATTAATAATACATAATATCGCGTACTTAACAATAATCATGAAGAAAACGAATAGGAAGATTGTTTGAGCTGGTAAAATGGAGCCAAAGGTAAAAATATATATCTATTGAACAGATACAAAGTTGCGTTCCTTAAGAATTAGTGTCGATTTTGCACTTTTCATCGCCCTTTATCCACCATCCTACAGTTGGGAAAAGGTCTTGAAGAATCTAAAATTTACTAAAGATATTGACTTAAACGATTAAGAAAAAAAATGTTAATCCTGGTTAAAGAGGGATTCTGGCATTATTCTGGAAGTCCAATGAAAAAGCTTCTAAACAAAGTTTTATAAAAGTGTATCGTGTGGAGAAGCTTTACTAAAAAAGAAACTGCTTTAATAGAAACCTTGCATAAAGCCAGAACGAGGGACCGCAAAAAAACTGTGAAAGCCGAACTGAAAAACGCCAACCTGTATGGAAAGATAACGAGCCAGTTTTAACGCTTACTCTGCACACGAGAAACCATTAAGGTGATATAAAGAAATATTTTCTTAGTCGATGGATGTATAATGTTGGTTACATCTACAACCATCACTACCATAAATAAATGTAAGTACGGTTTGTTCAGCTCCGCAAACCCAGCTGGACACTTTGCAACCAGTAAACAACGAGGCAGGAGAGGATAAAAAAGGAAAAGGTGTGGTGTTTCGCCATGCTGACTACAGAGAGGACGTAGTCGAGCTACCCAGGATTTCCAGAGCCTCTTCAGCCAGGGAGTAGCAATATCAGGGCGGGTAAACGGACGGAATGGAGTTAGTACGATGAGTGGATGACGTACTTTTCGAGCAATCGCTTTTAGATTTTACATGATGACAAGAATAACGTGTGAGAAAAACCCGAGGTCGGCCATTGTAAAAATCGAACTCACGACCTCCCGAATCAAAGCTTAACGTGTCAAACTTGTTTTTCTGTAGATTATTATAATCATAATTGATATAAATACTAGACAAAGTTGATTAATTAATCCTTCTTCATCCGCATCAACATAAAAAAAGTGTTTCTTTGTTAGTCAGCGTTCTTTGTAACAATAAACATTGGGTGCATTCAGAGAACGTGAGCATATACAGCTACGCTCCCGATACGCTACCGTAACAGTTCTTACGTCGTCTGACATGCACTTTTCCACTGCTCCAACTTCATGTGTATTGAAATACGATCACGGATCACAATAGGTTCACCTCAAGTAGCGAAAGCAAAATGCGCTACGAAAAATGGCGACCGCTACACAACACGTTGTAAAAGTAGCGGTCCTAAAAAGAGACGTCTTCACAACAGTTTTGTAACGGTTACGTCCGCTGAATGTACCCATTATTCCGACCAGTCCTGGGCAAATTTCCTATAACCGACCGATTGGTTAGAGCTTCCTTGGTACTCAATGGATTCTACAGATGTCGCAACGGTTGGGGTTAATATTTTTACCGCTCTTTTTCCATTTTCCTTTTTTACTTTTCCAGGCCAGAAGAAAGATTTCTTGAAACTTTAAAGGTCTTGGAATGCATGATTCTTTGTTTCCTTTATTATTAGGAATCTAATTGGTTTGTTTCCCTAGCTTTAGATCTGTAAAAGCATTCAACGCCAATTTTCTTATCCATCGTCATCGTCCATCATTGTTTTCAATGGGTATTTTGTTAGGTGGTGTACTATGTAATGGTATTCGTGTCCATTGAGTTGTTCTTTTCTGAGCCTAAAGCTGGCGTATTCAATGCACCATCGGCTTGAGCTTCCAAATCTAATACGTTGTCATTTTCTAACCAGACACTGTCATTATCAAGTATAGCAAGACTGCCGTCTGTTGTTAGTAGATTAGCGTGACTGCTTTTGAAATTCTCGAAAGTGTCAGTGCATTCAGTTTTAAGTTTGATCCATAGAAACAAAAGGTTTTCATCATTATGAGCTTACTCGTCCACGATTTTAGTGACAAACGAAACTCCATAAGAGTATCTAGATTAATTCTTTTCTCTACTTACATACATTGTTTAATGATATTTGTGAAGTAGGAGTATAAATTTTATTCCCCAATTCAACAACACTGGGAGTATATTTTGAATATTAACTTTAAACCTGATGTATCAACTTGGAAAAGTCAAAATTAAATCCATAAAGACGGTCAAACTTTAGCATCTATCACAAACCAACCACCACCTATTCCCTTATCCCGTTCGATTCGATTCACCCTTTTTTCCATAAAATGGCACGCCTTATAACTCCCTCGTCAGAAGAATGGTCACGATCCCTCTTTCTCCCATCAATTTTCACAAAGAATTCAATATATTTAAACAAATTTCTCACAGAAACCGTTACCCGATTGAGTTGGTTAATACCCTTTTCCATAGTATCAACAGATCCCTCAACTCCACTAACCTGATCCCTCACAAATCACTCCCTAACCCATTGGTTTGCCGCTCCTTCCTTTGTACCAAATTTTTCTCATAAACTGAAAAACATATTCAGGAGTTGCAACATATACATCTCGTTTTCTAATCCTAACACCCTCAGTACCTCTCTCGTCCACAACAAGGATCCCATCCACATCTTAGAAAAATCGGGGATATCAACTCCATCTGTCATCCATCACCAAAGTTTGGCTTTTCATTAAATTTCATCATCTAAGGGGAGGTTGTGAGTTGTTTTATTTATTAAAGTCAAAATTATCAATATGGATATAATCCACCAGTTCTATACCCAATTTAAATCATATTCGCTGTGAGTACTTCTGATAGATACATCTTGATTTGAGAAGAAACATCTTCACGCTTCAATTTTTAACAGTCTTTACTTAATCTCCAATTCTGCACTTGATTTTTCCACCATACCTTCAATGGACGAAAAACTACAACATCTAAGTACTGAAGATGATGGGTCGAGTTGGGGAATAAATCAGTCAAAATAATTCTCTTTTCTTTGTAAAATTCTGAAAGATGTAGACTCAAGTGAGAGAAATGGCCGTCCAAAAACAAAACTATTGGTATTCTTAGACATATTGTAATATATACTTGGAGGAACCGTTTTGTAGGGCATTATTAGGTAGTAAATGGGAATGCCTATTCCCATCTGCCGATACTGTAACCAACAAGGTCCTTTTCGTCGTTTTGAATCCCTATGTACACTTTCTTTGAACCCTTTCTAACTATAACTTGTTTCTCTTTTGGTGCCAAGAAGAACGCGCAGTCGTCACCGAGCTAACGTATCGAATTTCTCATTGCATTTTATTCCTTCGTGTTTGTCTACGAAACTATAGTGTGTCCAATCGTATCTTTACTGCATCCAAGCGTCCTCATTGTCAAGTGTCCACCATACAAAGTATGAAATCTCTTATAGATACAAAAGCAGTCATAGAGACAAATAATGTCATAGGGATACTGGCACCAGGTCCCATCTAAAATTATGACATTTCAAAAGTCTTCTTTGTTGCGATATATTTTCCAATAATAAAATTGTGAAGCTAACGTTCGTTACGACACTAAATAAAATAATATTGAAATAGTAAAAACGTATCCAACAACATACTATGAACTCTCGCAATTATGTTTAGAACTCTACCAGCTAAAGTGCTAAATTGCGTTTGAAGGGTTCTCAAGAAGCGGTTTCACTGTAACAAAGATCATTACTTTGAGAAACGTCGTTTTCAATGCACTTGTAACAAGTTGCCTACAAAGTTTACAGCAATTTTATCAGAGAAAATACTTAAGTCGGTAACGCTTGTTTTATACGTAGAAATCGATTCGACAAAGTAAAATTTGTTTTTGAATCTAACGCGTTTAAATTAAATACCCAGAGAGCTAAATGATTGAAAATTAGAAAATGAAAACGTAATTAGAAAGGAGTATTCAAAATGGAAACGAAAACGTTGTTATTACTTTCCACTTTACTTAAACAAATACATTAAATTGAATTTCATTATATTACTCCGAAAGTGAAACCTTTATATTTCGGTACTGAGTAATTGCTACATTTAAATGTATAACCTTTCTCAAGCTTAAGCATCGCTACCATTATATAGAAGTAGCATCGCGGCGGCGGCGGTTTGATGTAAACGCTTTATTTTGCAAAGCGTTCTCCAGCCTCTCACGTTTCACACGTATTATATGATTTATTGCAACAATTTCTGTTAGATGCACCATATCCTTAGGATATAGCATGTTATTATCACTCCATCAAATAAAGTACTGCATTACATGCCACATGGATAAATAAAATACTTCTATTAAATGTGGAGATTTAAATAGAGTCTCAAATATAATAATCTTCGTAAGAAAATGTATGCTTCCGATTTCCAGATAACGTTGCTTGTATCCGACTTACAACTGAATTTATTAAAGATCTAATGAATATTAAGAAATTTTCAGTTTCTGTTTCTGCACGACGTCTTTGTTTGCCCTTTTCCAACTAACGTGGAATTTGTCATCGCCCAATGAAGATAAAAGTTTGACATAATGATGTGTAATCACAATAGTGAACGCATTTGAAGCGCGTTAAATACAGGGTGTCTCACGGTGACCGTCGGTTAGAAGTATATCAAGAACTGTAAAAGCTAGAAATTTGAAATTTTGCACATGCGACATGGAGTGTTTAATCTATTAAATAAAAATATTTTCCAAATGGCAGCACTTCCGGAAATACCGGAGGTGAGCATCAACTTCTTTATTTTAAATACAAACCAGGCAATTTTTTTTCACATTCTGATGTGTCATAAAATGTTTAGTAAGTATGCTTAAAATAATCGGCGTATCAATTTTGATTGTTGAGAAAAAAAATTTTTCTCACTGAAAAATGTCAAAATCGTGTTTAGGAAATAAAATTGAAAGTCGAAAGTGGTAAAAGTTAGGGAAATGGGATTTTAGGTTCTCAATGTCAAAAGATTGAGACATAATTGTCTGTAATGGATAATAAAAAATTGCCCGGGGTTACGTATCTATTTGACGTTATATCCAGACTTAAGAAAAACTTTAAAAAGTCACTTTAACCAAAGATATCCGCATTTACCTACAATGACAGAACGAAAAATCAGGATGATTGAAAAGAATTTTCTAAATTTGGGCGAAGTAAATGCGCCACGAAATTTGGCAAAGACAATTGTCCCCAATGACGCTGCAGAAACCAATGTATTGGGATATTTTAACGTTTTCCCTGAAAGTTCTGTTCGTTCGGCGGAAAGAGATCTTGAATAGTCGAGAAGTTGCATAGATAGAATTTTAAATAATCATAAAAGCATAAGAAACATTTGAATAAAAATTTTTTGAAAATTTTCAAATCCAACCATGTTTTGTAAAGTACGTAATTATAAATTTAATTAGAAAAATGTAAATAACTCTGTAATCATTGATTTTAGGTATAGGAACATGGTATATCAATTTAAAGGAAATTTATTTCTGCATCGAATGGGCCGATAGTTAAATAGGCATTCCATTTAAAAAAGAGACTTTTTAAAGTTTTTCTTAAGTCTGGAAATAACGTCAAATAGATACTTAACCGCGGGCAATTTTTTATTATCCATTACAGACAATTGTGTCTCAATCTTTTGACATTGAGAACCTAAAATCCCATTTCCCTAACTTTTACCACTTTCGACTTGCAATTTTATTTCCTAAACACTTCCGGTATTTCCGGAAGTGCTGCCATTTGGAAAATATTTTTATTTAATAGATTAAACACTCCATGTCGCATGTGCAAAATTTCAAATTTCTAGCTTTTACAGTTCTTGATAGACTTCTAACCGACGGTCACCGTGAGACACCGTGTATAATATAAAGATCTGTGTAGGAAGCAGTCCCATGTCGAGAAATACTTATGCTAGAAGTAAGAGCGTTTCAAATTCTTACATTTTTGTTCAATTTACCAGTTGGACCGTAGTAACCTTATTGAAATTCATATCCGTGTTTTTTTTTGTATAGGTACGGTTTGCTCTGTGTTATATAATCTTCTTTCAAGGGGTTGGTAACGATAGATTCACAAAGAATTGGAATATTTGTGTTATTTTTTAAAAGTAACTCTCCTCACTCTCGTTGATTGATGTGTAATCCTTCTACCTTTAAGGAATTTGTCGGGGCACTAATTAATTCAAGTGTGTTAATGTGAGCCCATCTTCAATGCATCTAGAAAGATAGTGTGGCGCTCACTAGCCGCCCCAAAGGCAATTCTGAGACACTCGTTTTATGGAGACTGAGTCAAGTACCACAAGTAGCAATATTGTTAAAATCAATTGAGTCCATAACAGGTGACAGTGAAAAACACTTGACGGAGACTCAAAATGGAGTTAACCAAATTATCATTGACGGAACAAGATCCATAAAGGCTCTATACCTTCCCCATGTATTTGTTTATTGATTAAAGGTTATATTATTAAAACATTATCAATTGCGACAAGTTTCGATATTTTAAAATATCATAATCAGTAGGTTGAAGGGGTAGCTGGAATAATCTATTGAAATCAAAGCAAAACGCGGCCAATTTGTAAGAAATGGGGTGAAAGGATTGTTAAAGCTTTTCTGGTGGGTCCGGGAGCTGAATCAGAGCCATCAGTGTCGTAATTTGATATTCTAATCACTACACTACCAATTTTCTTCTCAGTACTAAGTAGAATTCAAGGCGGCGGCGCGGCGCTTTAAATATTTGCTTTTTCTAAGTGACAGATTACTTATGCAAGCATTGTTTAGGAACAAAGAAACTATTCTCCCAATTACCACATAATATTATTACTTACCATAAATACTATTCTAAAGTGTTTCGATGTTCACTGCCACCATTAATGCAGAGTAATAAACAAAATAATAACATTTATTGTTGCACTACAAGAAATAAATATCAAGTTTCGTTATTTGAAAGGACCAGTTTGGTTTTTTTTACGGGAAGAAAAAGGGTAACTTACTTACACCAGAATTCGTTATTTCGAATGTTCCAATATTATTAAAAGGGTATCATACAAAGCCCCCTTTTGGCCTTGTATCATAGCACCACAACCATTCAGTACCAAACAACGAACGATTCACGTACCTTAATACGGGCTGGAAAATCCCCATCTTAATTCGCGTTCAGTTTATTGCCATCGAACATGATACCAATATGAATTGTGACAGGAAAATGGAGCCGTGTACGTTTTCTAGCTTTCCAAATGTGTTACTGGTGGCTTCCATTATCAATAACAGAGAATCTCAACCAGTTTAAATGGTCTTAGTAATCCTTCTATTAAGGGTAGTGGATCAACCTTTTTCTTGCATTTCAACACTATGTGCCATTAGTAATGGTAAAAGATTGTGTGATAGATTAAAATTAAAACAAGAGTTCCTAAGAAACAACATTAAGGAAATCATTTCTTTAGGGTTACATTTGACATAAAATTAGTGGAATTACTTGCATTTATTATTACGCTAGAAAATGCTTAAAGCACCTTGCAGAGAAGAAGAATCTGTGCAGAGAGCGAAAGTAACGTAACGATCAACATCGCAATAATAAAATAATGTATTTAAACCTCGCTTCCTATGCTGATGATCATCATATAGTAGAAATTGCAGACGTTAACTAATATAGTAAATGCAATTTTGAAAGGAATTGTGCTGTGTGCATATGTAATACATTTTTATGCACTCGTTCATGAGTAGGATACCTATTTTACTTTGGCCATGAAGCGTTATATTAAACACAAAATTGTGATATAATGCCGTTCGCGTCATTTTATACCAAGTACCTACCTATCAAATTTTGTTTTGTAATTTCATCGCAACTATCGAGGCAAAGATCATATTCGGAATCACAGTGACTGAACTGGGATAAAACTACACCTTTTCCAATTGTAATTCAGAAATTGTAACTTGTAATTGAGATTAATGAATTGTAATTCAGAAAGTGTCACATATAATTCAAATTAGTAACTTGTAATTTAGAAAATGTAACTTGTAATTCAGAAAGTGTAACTTGTAATTCAGAAGTAGAACTTGTCATTTTCTTGGAGTTCATATACCTAGATCAAAATCTTAATTGGAAATGCCATTGTGAACATCTTGTGAGAAAGCTGAACACATACGCAACGCAAATACGCAACATTGAAAAACTTATTGGAATAAGGCACACGCTAAGATATTATTTCGCTCAAATAGGTACATTCTCGGTGGTGGACTACCATACAGCATCACTGATTGGGGATCGTTTACATGGCGCAGCGATCAGGGTATTCCTCACTCAAAAAAGGATTGTTCGATGTATTGATGGCAGTCAATTTTTGGTATATAATAACTCCAGTCGCACTAAGAATAATGGGCACTATAACAACAGATCCCATTCGCCATTGTGCGAATTACAAGTGATACTTTCTGAATTGCAAATTACACTTTCTAAATTACAAGTTACTAATCTGAATTACAAATTACACTTTCTGAATTACAAATTACACTTTCTGAATTACAAGTGACTAATCTGAATTAGATCTGACACTTTCTCAATTACAATTGACTATTATGAACTACAAGTTACACTATCTGAATTACAATTTATTAATATGAATTAACAAGTTACACTTTCCGAATTCAAATTGACTATTCTGAATTAAGTACAAGTTACACTTTCTAAAATACATCTTATACTTTCTGAATTACAATTTAAAAAAGTGTAGCGAAGTTGAAATAGCAACTTCGGCTGCCATATTTCGTCTTGCCTTGACCATTTGTTTTGTCGCCATGTACTAATTTATTAATTTTCATTATGGCGGCATGATTTCGATTTCCGTTTTACTATTTGGACGTTTATGTCCTTAGTGTGTGACTTTATTATATAATTTTTCCTCATGATTGGTCAGGCCTATCGACTTTGTGGCTTCACTATTTTGCCCTAATTATGGCTTTTAGAAGTCGACTTTGATCACTTAAATTTCATACACCATTTTCATTTTCACCCCCATCACTTCACTCGTCACATCTTTACTCTTAATTCAATTATATACCTGATGATGACAAAAAATATTGTTTTCGAAACATGTAGTAAGTAATTTACAGTAATTTAACCTTGTCAACTTGAATTTAAATCTAATTTCAACTTTAAATATACAACTATGGGGAAGGTTTTCTGATTTAGTCATCACAATCGACGTTTTACCCCCTTTGGAGAATCCATACACCAGCCTTTATGGACAATTTTTAGCAACTTATAGTCTATCTATGATTGAAATAGTATAGATATTGAAAAACAAGTGTCGCAATGAGTCTTTTTGCGCACGAAGACCAGGTTTGCAGACCGAGTGAAAGGAGGTCTGCAAAGGGATGAGTGCGGCAAAAAGGAATTGTGACACGTGTTTTTCATACTATTTTTTCTATTTCACATGAATTTACTCTAAAATTTTTAATAAATAATAATACATAATAAAATTGTTTGAGTGATTTTTTTTTAATGTTGGCTATTCTGACATTTGACAATTCAAATTTAAAATTTCAAGTTGTATAAATAATGGTTTGGGTGACATTTAGTGTTGAAACCTTACAAAAAAATTAAATCCTTGTAACAGTACTGAAACAGAGCTTCTTTCCGCATCGTTTTCAGTGCGGCAAAGAGCTATAACCGTCGCGAAATAGAAAAATGATCTTTACAACACAATCCTAAAGTTATATGCTGTTTGGACGGTGCTTCAACTTGTAACGGTAGCTTTTAGGTTCGTAGCAACTTTAGATGATTTTTCTTTCAAATTTTACTTATAATACCTCTTCTTAGGGTAGTACTCTGGGACTTATTTTAGTACTCCTTCGCCTCGCAGACTAGGTCAGTTTTAACAGGGTTCTGAACATTTTTCCTTCTTTCTAGGTTCCCCAAGACTAAAATATGTATTACTAAAATTTAACCTTCGTCGGTTAGTTTGGAAAAAATTTACCTTATCTTTAGATGCCAAATATTTTCATGTGAACACCACAGTAAGCTTCCAATTAGCGTTAGATTTGAAACACAAACCTTCTTTACCGTCCTTATAAATCGGTTATGAATGAAAATGTATTAAAACCACTTCTAATAACCCACTTAATTAACTTTACTTAAGCAATCAAACCATTCCAATTCCACATATTATATCTAAATTTATCTATGCTGAAAACGCGACATTTAACAATCCTAAAAAAATTTTACATAGATACATAGTAAGTACATATTAATCCTTTTTAAATGCAACCAATAACTGAACACAAAAACATCTACAATATAGTTCTTGATCTTGTTATTGTTAATTCGGAATAAGGACTAATTTCTAATACAGTACCTGTTTTATTTATCCATTTAATACTAAGGACGCCGGGTTTCACGCAAACTTCAAGCGATGCCTGGGTAATTAGCACGCTCCTGCCGACGATATTGCCCTTTCTGGTGACCTCTCTTTCAACTGAACTTCTGTGTTCTCGCTTGCGTTGGTTTTAAGATGTAAAGCATGAAAAATCTTAGTTTGACAATTAATGCAGTTACAATTGGTTCGGCGAAAATTCTTCGACAAAAATTATTCGACGGAAAGTATTTCGATAACTTTTCTTCGAAGGAAATTCTTCGAAACAAACAACTCTTCGAAAAGAGGAATTCTCTGAAGTTACTATTTTTCGAATGAAAATGCTTTGATCTTTTTATTATGTTTAAGCCTTTAATATTCTTATCACAAATACAACAAAAGAAAAAATCATAAATTAGCTAAAAACATATTGTACATTATTATGTATAAATACAGTATTTAATATGACAAATTGTGTCCAATTCCACGCATATATTGCAACATATTGGTAGTGGGATCATAGATGGACACTAGGAGTTGTAGACGTTCTGCACAATCTCGATATTTCTTTCTTCCACGAGGTGCTCGTACGCCGCTGATACTGTTCAATTCTTACTTCATTTAGGCTTTGTTCCTTTTTGATGGCATAAATCTCCATATATTAGGCTGATTACCACGCACCATTTCTTGAAACCCACGGTGCGATCCCTCAATAGCGTTGTTAGTTTTAGGTAAATCTTGTAAAATAATATTTATTAAAACAATTCCACATTTCATGTGGAAATCGAGGCGCACGACGGCGGGCGATGGCGTCGTTCTGGCTTACCAATCTATTAATCTTCAAAGTAATCTAATATCTGTTGTACTTCTGATCGAAATATGTCTCTATCACATAACGTATCAAAAGCATCAATTACAAAGTTGGCAGGAACAAATGCCAGTGTCGGAAGATTGATAATTGATAATGCAAAATCAGCATTCATCTCGTACCTTTGTTGTAATCCATTTCAGCTCGTTTACACGTTACGGTTTTTTGACCGCAACGGTAATTTTGCCGAATCGGCTTCAACTGATTGGGGTGTTCACACCTTTCGGTTTTTTTTTCAGTACCGATTTTTTTACCGTGCGCTCACTTTCCTTCACATGTTTCTTTTTTCGCGATCATTTAGTATAATTTTATTGCGAGATGGATGTAAATATGGTTCTCATCAGGTACTGGTATCGCTGTCGAAAAAGAATAGTGAAAAGAATCAATAGAAGAAATTGGGTACATCCAATTGTGAGGCAGAGGTATCATTTGGGTACTTTCCAAACACTTGTGTGTCAATTGAGGAGAGATGAAACGAATTTTTTAAATTATTTTCGAATTTCGACATCTACCTTTGATGATCTGCTACGAAGAATGGAGAGGCTTTTGACAAGACAAGGCACATGTATGAGAAAAAGTATAGGTAAGTCCAGAAGAAAAATTGGCAATATGCTTGAGGTGAGTATTTTTATTAATTTATTTTCTTATAACAGAAGTAATAATGATGAGAAGTAATAATATGATATAACAAAATCAAAATGAAGAAAAATCAATATTTGCAACGGAGTAATCAAAATCATGACTTGTTGATTGTGCTGAGGGTGATGGTACGTTTTCAATCACTGGGCTCGGCATCGGCGGTGACACTCTTATATTTATCTGCGGTTGACCGAAATAAGCAGGATTCTGATACTCGTAATAGTTTATTTGTGTATTTTGTTGTTATGGAAAATAGTTAAATGACGTTTGTATATTCTTTTTAATTTTTTGCAATCAATTTATAACACCTGCTTGAAATTCCAAGGTCTGGTCATCATTAAATGATGACATAGAAGGCAAAAGAACTTTAAAGAATGATAAATAACGGTTCTCATGGTCATTTTTTGGAAAATTTATATGATGATCAATAAATTTAATCATTTTAGCATTGGTTACTTCTGTTTTGCGCTTCCTTTGCGTACCAAAAGTACTCAGCTTGCTTGTAGATTGTTCTACAACTTCACGGTTATCTTCATTTGTATCTTTTCTATTTTCTTCAGTGCTTTCTTCACCTTTGTTATCATCTGTGCTTTCGTGGGTAGTGATTGTATCCCCAATTTTCTTCAAAAAACACATTTGATCATGAAATACATAAAGCCTTGAAGGTTTAGCAGAAACACCAAATTTTTTTTGATCCTTTTGTTTTTTAATACATTTGATCCAAGAATCCCTGATCTGAGTCCGTTTTTTTAAAACGAGTTTACCTGAAACAATTAAATTAATAGAAATTTATTGATTAATGAAACGTACTTGAAAATTAATTGTATAGTACACAGAGAAGTTGTTGGCAGGACAGATTCCTGACGTTCCTCTAATTGTGAATGTAATAATATCTCTTACGATGACTTGTAAACATACTTTCAATATAATTTTAAATTCAACCAGTACTGAACCCAATATAATTTATGATCAACTTGAACATAACAACGTGTGGGTCCATTATTATTAAAATCTCACAAGGAGAAGGTAAAGGAAGGTCTGAATTCCCACAAAGGAGATTGTGGGAATTCAGACCTTCCTTTACCTTCTCTTTGTGAGATTTTAATAATAATTTATGATGTTTAGAGGAATTTTATAATTTATTCTTTCGAGAAATCTTTGAGTTTAAGAAGGTGTTGCAATATGATTTATACAAAAGGGGACTAATCTTAATTTGAACAAAAGGAATGAAGGTGCTCTTCGTAAAGTCGGAACTGATTGTGTAATCGATTGACGTTTCGTAAAGTGGAGATCGTATCGTTCAGAAATGAACACACTTTAACAAATGACCACGCTTTTAGAAACACAATCCTTTGTATAACATTTCCAGTAGATACTTGATGTAAAACAAGCTCTTAGTCCTATTCTAAAAGTATCTGGAGAAAGAAAACGTACGATAAAAGAGCTTATTTCGAAAACTGTGTTATATGATAAGGCCTTAAGCTTTTCAAAAGCTACGCCGTGTACGAATGCATTTATACAGGTTTTTATGCAAAATAAAAACCCTTCCATATGAAATTTAGGAAGAACAACAGAAAAAAGGACTGACAATATATTAAAAAAAATTATTCGCTCGCAAACAAGTTAAATCATAACAAAAAACATAACGCACGGTTGTAATCCGCAATGGCCTTATCTAAAATTATAGAAAATTTATATGAAAATTATGAGTCACCGCATTTATTTTATAAGTCCCTTGACCCTACTGAAATATAACGTGACTTTCCTCTCTTTCTGTATTACGGAATACTTTATCGTTAAAAATTGAAGTATTTGGGCACGTACTTCGGTAAATTTTATATAAGTCACGCCTAAAAGGTATACGTTTTGTAGTTACCGTATTTTAAGTGTTTAAAAATTTAAATTCATTTGAGATCATGATTAAGGTTCTTTTTCGTATTAAACTCTCAAGAGGCGCGATATATTTGTATGCATAACTGTAACTTACTTAACTTTAATTGTATACCTACGTTTAATATCTTCCATCAATCTATCCTAAGAAAATTCATATCGCAGAAGTAATGGAAACCTGCACATTTATTATTAGGTACTAGAGTGGAGTCTACACAACCTGCTATAAAATATCTTTATCGTCCCCGATTTGGAAAATTTATCTTTCCATCATCTATTCAAGTACTTATACCGAGACGGAAAATTAAACGTATACCTAGGTACGTCAGAAGAAAATTACAATGGCAATGGCAATAGTTTCTTACAGGACCAAAACAAACAAAAAGTACGCCAAGCTTGATAACACTCACTAGGGTGATTATAGGTTTACTCCACCAGGTCACAGAGTGAATAAGGAGCACTCTCCGTAGTTTATCACGTAGCTTACATTGCTTTGTGTCGGATCTGGCTTCTATTCGAAGTCATTTCTCTTGACAGTCTGCCAGTATGGGATTTCAGGATGTCTAACGCTCAAAGCGTATCAGAAAAGTACTGGCTTGACATCAAGATAAAGGCTTGCATGCTCATGTAATTGGATACAGTCGATCGGATGAAAATGACTTGAGATAGTGTCATAATGTGGTAGTTTTCTAAACGATATCGATGAGAGTATTATAATTCCAACCATAAACCATTCCCTTTTTACAGTTCGATTTACATATCTACTGGAGGATGGGAGTGTAATGAGGTTCTATGTAAAATTGTTGTTTACGAACGAACCCGAATAGCACAATGCGTCCTTCTTCAGAACCATGCTTCCCTGAGGGCGTTTGAAGCTTGGGTCACTATCGATAATACAATTAATTAAAACAGAAAAGAACGTAACAAATTGCCTTATATTGGATTAAACGAGAAGACCAGTGGGGTCCTTGTGTTTGGAATCGCGTGAAAGAAATTCGTTCAGTTAGTAGTTGTGAAGACTGGAGACACGTTCCTGGGAAATTAAATCCAGCTGATCTTCCTTCCAGAGGACGTGATGTGCAAGAACTGATTGCATCGAAATGGTGAGAGGGGGTGGAATGGCTGCGATTACTGAAAGAAAACTGACTTTTTATTGAAATTGTAGTGAACGAAAATGAAGTGAATGTGGAAAGAAGAAAGAATGTAGTTTCTTCATTACTAAATACAGAAGAATCAAAAGAAAGTCGTCAGTATTGTAAGTATTTTTCAAAGTATTTAAGAATATTGCAAATGATCAGTTGGATTTATTGTTTTATCGAGAACACAAAGTTAGTACGTGGCAAGAGAAGTAATGCATATCTCACTGTTAATGAAATCGAGAGAGCAAAACATAAGTTGTTAATGATCATTCAATGAAAATCCTTCACTGATGAAAAAGACGATCCACTGAAAAACTTACAAACATTTAAAGATAAGGAAAACCTTATAAGGGTAAAAACAAAAGTAGGTATTTAAAAGATACAGATTTATTTCGATGTCCAATTGCCTTGCCTTCCAAACATCCCCTTGTGAGAATGTTGATCGAAGAAAAACATTTGGAAATGAAATTTTTATAACAACTCTTAGTGAGAAATTCTGGATAATTTCAAGTAGAAGAACAATTCGCAGCGTTATAGTTAATTGCAAAAAATTCAAAAGATTTGAAGAAGAATCTTTGTATGCAGACTCACTTCCACTGCCCAAGGATCGTGTTAATAAAACCGGCGGCTTTGGTTGGTCCATTGTTTCTCAAGGATAAAACAATATCATGGATTGTTTTACTCGCGTGTGCTGTATACTATGGAGCTGTACATTTGGAATTAATTACATCTTTGTTACGGACGCCTTTTTATAAGCTCTACGACTTTTTGTAAGTAGAAGAGGTCGACCTGTTGTAACCTATTCAGACAATGGGACGAATTTTGTCCGAGCCAATAATCTATTTCCTAAATTGGACTGGAAAGAAATTACAGAACAAATATCCCTCCCCCAAATTCAGTGGAAAATCATTATCCCTAGTGGGGAGGATGGTGGGAGTATCTTAATCGGAAATCAGGAAACAATTTATGAGTGTTTCCATAACAAAACTGTGGACAATTTGAAATAATATTACACATTGATTCACTTCACCACAACTTTTTATCAAAAATAAGCATATTAAACTGTTGACTATCGGTTACCAAGAGAACAGAGCACTATGGTTACAATATAAATATTTAACGGAAAAAGTACCGCTAAACTTCAAAGGTCTTTGTTAACTTCAAAGCTTTAAGTAGTTTTTCTTTTTGACTACCCCAACTATCCTCTTGCGTAGGGACTGCATTTCTTGTTTCATAGCTAACTGCCAGTTGTGCCTATCTTCTTCTTGAAGAGCCTCATGATATGTCCGACGTAAATTCTTCACTGAGCATTATGTAGTCATCATAGATTGACTGTTTCTTAAGTGATGCGCGGTTTCTTAAATTCATTGACAGAAATGGAGCTACATCACATTCTTCTTTATCTGAGTCTCGTTCTTGCCCTTCATGTTCTTCCGCGTCTTTTTCAGAATTACTGTTTTCATCTTTTGACGGCTTTCCCTGATTGTTTGGTTCTATATCTTTCATAGGAATCTTGACTTTTTCTTCACAGTTGGTTAGCTTCTCATGAAACACAACACCTCTCGAAAGTTTTATTTTATTTTCCTCCTTGATCCACACTCTATATCTGTCATCTCCATCGTAGCCAACTAGATAGCCTTTGACAGCCTTCTTCTGCATCTTACTTCGTCTGTCTCCAGGGATGTGAACATAGCATGTTGAACCGATTATTCGAACGTGTTTGATCCTCGGCTTCTTTCCTAGCCATAACTGATAAAGATTTTTACCTTCGACTGTAGATTATCCTGTTCTATTCAATTTGTAAGTGGATGCACCTACTGGTTCTGCGTACATTGAATCGGGAAACTTAATTCCTGCACTTGAGTGCATCAATGTCCTGACCATTTCTACAATAGTTCGGAATTTCCGTTCACTGCCTCCATTTTGCTCTGGTGTATATGGAGCTACAAGCCTCTGAGTAATTTCTTCTGAATACAATACACTTCTTACCTCCTTATTGTCCATCTCTCCACACTCAAAAATTCTTTAACGGAGTGTCCTGAAACTTTGACAAACATAAAGTAATCTTTTAAGGACTTTTTTTTCAAGAATAGCACTTCCTATACTTTGTAAATGCATCTTTGTAAACTACCACAGATTTGAATTTTGAGAAGGATTTACAGAAATGTCCATAGGCGTCTCCTGATACCAATTCTCCTGGTGTTTTAAATTTTTTTCTTACACCAAAAGGTAATCTATGACCTTTACCATAAATGCATGGTTCACAAGTACTTTCTTCAATAGGCGCTTTTACATTCAATTCATTTTCAAGTAAAGTTCTAATGTCTCGTTTATTCTGATGGCCAATCCCTTCATGATATAACTGTAAAACTCCAGACTTTCTATTTGCTAAGTTAACCTCTTGTTTCTGAGTAAGAATCTCTGGCATAAGATCTAACTTATAAAATGTCCCATCTATTTCCCGTCTCCTTGTAATATAAGCTTTCCTTTGTTCGAAAACAAACTATCGGGAAGATTATCGTGTTCTGCAAGTACCGAGAACAAATTTTTAACAACTTGGGTACATACCAAACTATTGATAGCTTCACTTCATTTCCGTAAGATGTCTTGCCCACAATTGTACCCTCTCCTAGTGCTTCCAAAATTTTTGTGCTTGCCGCTTTAAAGCAACAAGGATTCTCGAACTTCTGAAACTCTATGACATATCCTAAATCGTTTGTAACGTAGTGATCCCATTATCTACTCAGCACCATGACGTTGGATCAGTTTCAG
The DNA here is from genome assembly GCA_036250285.1 of Pyrocoelia pectoralis. Taxonomy (NCBI): domain Eukaryota; kingdom Metazoa; phylum Arthropoda; class Insecta; order Coleoptera; family Lampyridae; genus Pyrocoelia; species Pyrocoelia pectoralis. The sequence continues at coordinate 43,815,617 of CM070078.1, forward strand.
CCACAATGCCCTCTGCTCTACAAACATTACTGTAGTAGTGCAAACTGTGGCACAGAATTCTTGGCGTTTCTTTGGTTTGCCATCCGCAATCCATGTCTTACGTGCTTTGACCCAATGTCCAGACTGGTTACAATAATTACAGGTCCTTTTCTTTATTTTTGAAGTTTTATTAAAACTCTGCTTAGAACTTTGTTTCGACTGTTGATCGATGACATTGGCCTCGAGAGCTTTATGAAAAGTAGATTCGCCAGACCTATCTGTTTTCAATAAATTTCTTTCGAAAGTTGAACTGCTTGTCACTGAACCCATAACCTATTGGGATTTTGGCAATAACAAAAAGCACAATTAATTAAAGGATTTATAATTAAACGTAAATTGGAAGTAAAACTTTTTATCAACATTAGACTATTGACTATCTGTTACCAAGAGAACAGGGCACTATTGTTACAATATAAATACTTATATTAAAGGGAAAAACTCCCGCTAAAGTTCAAAGCTGACTTTCAACAATTTTTTGTGGTCAATCGCTTTTCTTTAAATTTGAATCAATTTTGTACTTACTGTTATTTTGCTCGACGAGAATTTTAAGCCGTGCCATGTTAGGAAAAAATTTGTAATAAGCAAATAACTCGGTTTTTAACTTACTTCTTCACTCATACATTGAACTCCTCCAAACTGCAACAAACTACAGGATGCTGTCCTCTTCTGCTATAGTGATGTTGCCATCCTTACAGTGTCATTCGTATCAACGTTTGCAATTGTTGTTACGATACATAATATTATAAAATAATGTTTCCGTCAAAATTCCGCTCGGTACACTTTTCAGAACAGCTTCAGCTCATTTGAGCTCCTATAAAGAGCAAGTAACTCTTTATTTATTTATTACCTTATAAAGTAACTATAAAAATAAACAAAGTAAGAATTCTTCTATTGTAATTGATTTTCGACATCCGAAAACTTCAATAAAGAATAACAGTAAATGAAATACAAAAATAAAGCGTTAACGATTACCTCCAATATTTTCTCTCTTTTGTAGCACATTTGAACAAATAGTGCTCATTCAGCCAACTAAGTACTTCTTAACGCATCTCTACGCGGTACTTATCCTTAAAGTGCTTTACAAACATATATGATGTATCAACAATAATTAAGCTAATGACAACGTGACATCTAATAAGAGGAAACTCGGATTACAAACATTAAAGAAAAATGATGAGATGAAAAGGTAATTTATGTGATAAGAAAGAAAAATAACTTTAAAAATTACATTACTAACTAATTGAGACGATTTCTGAGCTTTATAATTTAAAGCAACGTGCAAAGACAAATCGTTCACGTTTTCTTTTCTTATTTTATGCCCTAAGCACCTCGAAAACCTTTGCGTAATTTCTCACTTTCTTTTCAAAAATATAAATCAGCTGACTGGCGTTTTTTTTTTGTAACAAGAATCGTACAAATTTTGCGTTTGCATAATCGTTTAATGAAATGCATACAAATAAGTTCATTTGTCGATATGTCAAAATGAAATAATAAAGTTATAAAATCGATCTATAAAATAAATAGGCAATTAAGTAAAGTAAACACTACATCCCGTGTAATTGACAGGATAAACACCATCGGTGCACAATTTAAAAGTACACAGTGATTGATAGTGTTTACGCCATCAACAATTTAATACACTCGATATAATGTTTATACAATAAATAAATTTCAATCAACGAAATTCGATTTACTGTCGACGATTTCACACCATATTTGTTATCAATTGACTTGGTATTATTATATAAATTCGAAAATAACAGCGTTTTTCCATTTAAACTTTTCACAAATAAGCTATATTTGTGTTGTCTCTCTATTATTGCCATCACTATATCGGTCAACACAATAATTTTATTCGAATTATTCGTTTCGCTTGAAAGTGTTGGTTTTTAAATCATGATTACGCGTATAAAACGTTGAAGTAAATTAAAATGATTATCTTCAAGAGTAATAAACTACCGACGGCTTTTTAACAAAACGAGAGCCACCCAGAAAAGAATTATAAACTGAAAATTACATCGCAATTAGAGGGTCGTTATTATCTTTTAAAACTCTGCCTGTAGCTACAACTGTGTTAGGGTACGACTAATGAGGTGACAATGATGAAATTTGGTTAAAAATTGCGATTTTAAGGGCTTGACAGTTTCATATTTATTTCGAAGCATAAAAAATTTGCAAAAATGTAAATATTTCATTTACTATCCGCGTTTGTCAAGTATCTGACAATTATTAACAGAGGCTTCACTTTTTCCGCCCTCGCGTATTGAGTTATTGATGACTTTCTCCCCACACGATAATCATGTCGCTAAACCTTTCGTTCCGTTAATTATTATGTTAGAAGATGGCTTCGATCACTCCTCCCCCCCCGCCCCGAATTTTGGCTGATCCACGAAGGGGAGAAGAATCGAACGCCGCCATCAAGCTAACATCCATCTAACACATACAGACAAAATAAACATAAAGGGAATATTTACGTGACTTAATAAATTTTGAAGTTACGGAAACGTTAAAAGGGATTGGGAATTTCATAAGAAACTTAATTTACATTCCATCTAGGCAGAAAGTTCAAATCCAAGTTTCATTTGTTGCATTTCATTAAATTCAAACAGAAGCGAAAGTGCTTGCTTAAGAAAACAGATGAGTAAACAAACGGTTAGATGACGAGGAAGAACATAATTTTAATTTTAAATTGGCTTAAAATAAACAATTTCTTGTTTAAGTTATTAAAAATTTATTTGCAAAATTATTACAGGTGTTATGGGAATTATACTTGAGCTTTATTGTCAAATAATATAAGCTTCAAATTTTATTTCTTTCTTGTGACTCTCTTTTACGATCGACTTTATTCCCATGAGAGGTGCACGCTACATCATAATTGCAATATCTGCAATTTCCATTTTTGATTATACACATACAGGGTACTTGAACATGATTTTGAATAACTTTAAGAGGGCATTTCTTATGGAAAGTCAAAGGGGATCAACTCCACACCAATCCGAGCTAGCAACACTAGGTATATAAATGGATGGTAGGCATGGTTATGATTCATTGTCTCTAGGGTTGCTAATAAATCTTTATGGGCAACAATTCCTGTTACTAACCAAGCGCCAAAGGTCATTTTTCTCCTTTTGTACCCTCCAATCGTAGGAATATCGTGGTAAAGTAATTTTACGTTATCAATCCTATGTTTTAAGTTGGTACCATCATGGTTGCCCGAGGTAACAATTGGCGCCACAACAGAGTTTTGCCTATGTAGTGGTACATTTTAAACAATTATAAAATTCGTTTTCATTTTTAAAATGTTTGTTACTAAAACCAAAAAACTTTCTTATGATTTATTGCTTCAACGGAAAGTTGTGGTATAACAGACGCCAGGCTTCGTGCGCTTACCCACAAGGTGCACCAGCTACGTACGAAGAACGTACTCACCGCCATCTTACCCTACGTTGTGTACTAATAATAATAATAATAAATTGATCGGGTCCATAGTAGTTGTAAATATGTTGAAGGCTCGAAATGGGGTGTAGTGTTACTCAATAGAAGAAGAACATCACGTAACCTTCCCCATGTATATTTTAATATAATAATGAATTAATTAATTACAGGCGACTAGTATCATCATCAGGCTTCCTGCGATACATCTCTTAATTTTTATGTATCGCAGGAAGTCTGATGATGATACTATGTATCGAAACTAGTCGCCTATAATTAATTAATTCATTATTATATTCTGCCGTGCTGTTCTGAGATTTTACAAATTCGTGAAATGTCGTCATTTAATTTTTTACAGGCGTTTTGAGCTTCCAATGGTGAAAAGGACAGATAAATTTGGGCGTCATCGGCATAGAAATGTGATTTGCACGATTTTAGGTATTTCCACAATGTATTCGGATCTGCTTGATATCTTTGGTTGTAATATGCCTTTTTTTTGCAAGAAATATATACAAAGGCTTTGTACTTACTTCCATTGTGCGAGGAATAAACTATATTAGGTTATTAATGACCTTAACGCTGTGTCTGAGATTCGAAATACAATTTCAACTGTTAAAGACACTATTAAACATCTTGATGTAAATTAAAGTTCAGGAGATAGGATGTCGAGAACAGCCTTCGGACCCTCCTGTATTCAGTCCGATTGACTACTGGAAAAAATTATTGCTCCCTCGATATTTCGATTCCTTATTATGAAGCTAAGCTGTGGTACAATTTATGGAAAGGTAAAAACATCAAGAAGTTCAATGACTGAATCTTGCCGATGTAGTAAAAGAAGCTTTATAGACATATAGCATCGGGAAAAAGTTTCTTGTTCGAGAGTTAAAGGTATTTTCCTACATTCTTTTCTCCACGTAATGATTTTGTGGAAACACTGTAGATAATGAATCAACTATTTTATGGAACATAAACACTACACTATGGTTGATATTTTTTAATAGTTTGACGTTCTCTCTGCGGTAGATACCAGGTACCCTCCTGTGGTCATTATAATATGTGTAAACCAGTTTTTAATACTGAACACTAGTCCAACCTATCATAGAAGTATTTAGGGATAAACAAAGAATCGTCCAATGAACAATTATAATGATTTCGACAAAATAATTTTATAATATAAAATATTTAGTAATAGTATACACGGTGTTTTTTGAGAGCTTTAGTTAGACGTTTCCGGGAAAGTTTTATAGGTAGAGTTCTGAAAATGTGTACTTAGGACTTAGGGGCTACTCTGAAAGGCGAATAGATGTAAAATATTTTCAAAATGGCAGCACTTCTGGAAATGCTGGAAGTAGCTAGTAACTTGGTTATTTTAAATTGGAAATCCCATTTCTTTGCATTTTTGGATTCTACGTGAAACTGTGATACAAACGGTCACCTGTTATAGGTTAACATAAGTTTTTCAATAATCGAAAAAAATGGCTCGCAATGATTTTACATATTAAGATTTTTGGAATCTTAAGTAATTGTTATTTATGGTGAAATGGGCAGAATCGCGGCACATGCTTGTCATACGTTCATTGAACTATATCCAGAAAGACCGCGTCCTAGTAAACGTACCTACCATCCGAACACTGGAATGAAATTGTTCGAATATTGGAAGCTTTGTACCACCAAAATAATTACCTAGAGTAAGACCCGGAGTGGAAGATGAGGCTAAGATTATTAATCTACTTGGACATTTCACGGCATACCTCACTAATTATTGCTTTGGGTGTAAATATTAGTTTCATCTAAAAAATCCTAAAAACTGCCATTATCGCTCATTTTCTCATCATAAAGGGCATTTGATGCAACCAGTCGACCTCTCAAGACGAATTGAGTTTTGCGAATAACTAATATTAAGGAACTCGAAAGATTCTTTGCGCAACATTATTTGGTCAGACTGAGCCAAATTTAGTAAAGATCTAATCGCCATAATTCGCATTACTGGTGCGATTAAAATCCTTGTTTGAATCGAGATGTACACTTTCAAGAGTGCTCGAGTTTTATTGTATTTTGTGTGTTTAAAAATAACAAGATTTTGTGTTTCCACACTTATCCAAAAAATTTGAATGCATCAGAACGCTATTAATTTGGAAGTTTTACGCAATATTGCTATTCCTGCAACAGAAGATCTACCTCTGCAGGAATATGCTGAATGCGGAATCAGAGGTCTTACAATACTCCACACGAGAACATTTACGAAAAAGAGTTTGTGTTTGGAACATGACGGCGCTTATTTTGAGCATTATGTTGAAGAAGACAAAGTTTTGAATTGCTTTGAAACCAATAACACGAACCGGATTAATATCACTTGATGGGTTTAAACATCGTTTGCCATAAGATCATGGCTAATTACTAAAAAAATCGAAAAAAATGGTATTGCAATGAAATGGGAATAAGTTAGAAACTGTTAAAAAGATAGGGATAGGAACATGTAATACCAAAATATGCCCATTTTGATTCTCTATCAAATGCCATACTAAGAAAATGGTCATTTCATTAAAAAAAGTTTTTAGTCTTTGAATTTTCTTAAATTTCATACGCAACATCACTTTTTTTGAAATAAACCAAAAGAAAGCTCTATTCTTCCTCTATGTGCCGTAGAAAACTCGGTTGCCATCCGCCATTTATTTTTAAATAAGTGAAAATAACTTAAAAACCATAACTTGTAGATATTGACGTGTAATCCAAAAATGCAATAAAAATTGGAGTTCCCATTTAAAATAACGAAGTTACTATCTGGTTCCGGCATTTCCGGAAACGCGGCCATTTTGAAAATATTTTACATCTATTTGGTTTTCCCTAAGTTCAAGTTTTCAAAAACCTATCTATAAAACTTTCCCAGAAATGTCTAACTAAAGCTCACAAAAAAACACCCTGTATACTATTACTAAATATTTTATATTGTAAAATTATTTATAAAATTATTATATTGTTCATTGGACGATTCTTTGTTTATCTCTAAATACTTCTATCATAGGTGGTATTAGTGGTATCATAAGACTTTGAGAAAGAGAAAGTTTTCTCCCAAGGCATTAGCACAAGATTTAACGAGGCAGAAATGTTTTTTCTTATAGAATTAAGTATTCAAACTTTAATTTGGTTATAGTTTGAAGCTGTTACTCGATAGGTACAGCAACGTGCCAAAAAAAAATTAAAGAAGTTTTCTGCCAGGCAGAAATTTTTTTTCTTTTTCAACTATATAAAAGCTACATTTAACAAGTAATTTGGAGCTGTTATTCGATGGATGGTTGTATCCAAAAAATCTTCAGGAGGGAGGACATAGCGAATTTCTGCACAAGTTCAGCCCAGACAGCAAAAGATTTTATGGATGGTCTGTATAAGTACTAGCTTTTAAAGATCATTTCATGCTGTTACTCGATAGGCCAGCTTTTTTGCAGCCAGCTCTTGCTCTACAAGTGTAATTAACCTCAACATTATTCGTCTTTATGCAGCCACTTATTTAAGAGATCTATTATTTTAGGAGAAGGCTAACTAGCCAAATCAAGTCGTGCAAAGCTACAGTATTATTTTTTTTCAAAATTAGGAGTAAAAGTGAGTAGAATTGGCGCATGTAATCCTTGTTTACAATATCAGAAATGCGATTAGTTTGTTTCCAATTTTTAGGTAATTTATTAGAACAATTGATTCGTTTACTTGCAATTTGAAGTTTGATTTGTCACCAAATGGTGTTCCATTGCTCCAGGTATTAAAGCTCTGATCGACACATTACATTATAATTAGTTTTGTTTTAAGAGTAATCGGTAAGTGAAATATCACGATTTGAGATTCTATAAAACACACTCACATACGTAGGTAGTAATAATTTCTATTTAGTTGTTCGTTACTACATAGGGTAGGATGTCTTGTCTGATACGTACAAACCCCTTTTACGGCGAGCATGTATAAAATAAAGTAATCCATATAATGAAATTAATTCCATAAAAATAAAAATAAAGTGTTAGAGGTATTGTATCGTTGGATTCAGTGATACTCACGCAGCCGTAGATGGTAGAGTTTACAATAACGAAGCCTTTTATTGTTGTGCCGAATTATTTTATATAAGTCTAAATTATGAGTAGGTATTATGAAAGTTAACTTTCCCATTGTTTATAATTACTTATTGAACAAACATATCTTGACGCACATCAAACACAAACAAAGAAGCTTTGCATCAAGATGTAAGTAAGCGATGGTGGAAAATCTTTCAAACAATGCAGAAAGTGCTTACGGGTACAATACTTTGATCTACAGCTGTAGCTAACTCGTTATATGAATTTGGCGAAACTCCACCTACCTGCCACGATCCGAAAACTTTCTTAAATTTAGAAAAGTATCCCTTAAAGCAATATATTCCCTTGTTCGATACCACCACACGTAACACTATTTACAATAAAATCATCAACCAAAACTTTTCTCTCTATTTAATATGCTTAATAAACTTAGTTACAATAGTCTCCTCTAAAGTAAACCTGCTAAACATCACATTTACTATGAAAGTACTTTATAAATGGAGCGACATTAATTAAAATGTCGTTAACAACTTCTCCATTCCCCGTTTTGCAGTAATTAGAGTAAATGGAAGAGTGTGGTCTCCAATTCTAGGAAGTTTTAAAATGATATTAATTTTTGTGATTAATGTACTATTGTCCAAAAGTTAATCTATAAGCACTTAAACCTTTATTATGAGACCATTAATTTTAATTTTAACATTTTGCTTTACCTATACGATTTGTTCCAACGTTAACTAGATATGACACCTAAACATTTTGACATATCGTAAATCCCAGTTATAGTATTTATAACAGAATTAATTACCTACCTAAACCTATTTTTTGTTTTAAGAAACTAGTTACACATGTCAATGTCAATGTAGTTTTTGAGGGGAGTGCACGTATTCTGTGTAGATGTCAGAACGAATCAATCTGTACACAAACCGTAACTAAACAACATTAATTAAAAATAAATATCACCACAATATACAGGGTGAATGAGACCACCCGTATCAGTCTTTTATTTAAAGAACGGTGAGTCGTAGAGAGGTGGGGTAAAAAAATGGATTATAAAAGCGATAATAAAGAATCGAATGGCGATATCATTATTTCTCGGACAAGTCAGCATTCCTCCAGAAGGCCCCCAACTCCAAAATTTTAAATGGCACCATAAGTCCAAAAAGGTATTTTTTGAAAGATTGTTAAAAAAGAAGAAAGTTTTATAGGAAAAATTATTTTATTACTGCCACCCCTTTTAAGTTATATTCGACTAAAGTTATTAAATTTGAAATTCGTTGTTAACAAGAAACATTGAAAAGTCGACTTTTAAAATCTAGTTACCAATGTTACATGTGTTCTTCCCTTTCAATAAATACTTATTAGAGCCACTGATAGTGTACCTAGAAGAGCTCAACAGTGCTTAGCAGTAAATGGAAGATATTTTGAACACATGTAAGATTGGTAACTAGATTTTAAACGTCGACTTTTCAATGTTTCTTGTTAACAATGAATTTCAAATTTAACAAATTTAGTCGAATATAACTTAAAAGGGGTGGCAGTAATAAAATAATTTTTCCTATAAAACTTTCTTCTTTTTTAACAATCTTTCAAAAAATACCTTTTTGGACTTATGGTGCCATTTAAAATTTTGGAGTTGGGGGCCTTCTGGAGGAATGCTGACTTGTCCGAGAAATAATGATATCACCATTCGATTCTTTATTATCGCTTTTATAATCCATTTTTTTACCCCACCTCTCTACGACTCACCGTTCTTTAAATAAAAGCCTGATACGGGTGGTCTCATTCACCCTGTATAAGATCTTAATGATATTTGAAGTACAACACTACCCATGTTGTATAAATGATTACAAAATTGCTTACTTCTCGCTTTTAAACTTTGAGGGCATTAGATGCCATATTCAAAAAGCTCTAACTCAATAAGGATAAGTCTATACACAATTAAGAATTGACAAAACGATTATTTAAAGAAAATAGAATGTAAAAAATTTTGTGGGTAATGGACCTCATATTCTCACGATATTCTATGTCTTTTTATAAACATAGCGCATACATAGGTTTTGTTCTCCTAGTCAGCCCGCTCCGAGATTTTACGTACTAGGTTCAGTAACGAAATACTCCTTCAATTATTACAAATCGTTCCCTTTTCTTAGAAATTGGAACAATATTTGTCAATCTTCAATCATATTACTACAGAACTCATAAGCTCCCCTTCTTCTCTGAAGGGGAGGTTGTGAGTTCTTTTCACTGTTCGTCTAATATCCTAATATACACTACTATGCCGTTTACTTTCTTTTATTTATACAGGGTTGCTCATTAGTGCGTCAAAGTCCAATATAGGGTTTATTAAAAAAAACTAAAAGAATTTATTTTATAAAAAGTGGTACAGTATCAAAAAACGCACATTTTAAAAATAATTTGAATTATACAGGGTGATGCGCTAAAGCGGGACACATTCGAGATCATTTGTTTTAAATGAAACACCCTGTATATTCTTTGATTTTTCTAATCTGCCTTAAATTGTCTTTTCAACGATACCTGGGTTTTTGGTTTCGGATGACGCATTGCTGAGTTATTAAAGGAAATTAAAAAAAATAGTCGCGACAAGGTTTACCATATTAATTCCATGCGACAGTATTACGATTAGCTAAGACAAAATTATTTGGTAACCATATAGCCAAGGGATGTGTTGAACCTACAAAATAATCAAACATTAGTTTTATTATACAGAGTGTATGTTACGATGCAGTCAATTCGGCGATTTTCAAAGAGGGTTTACTGAATTTTTTCAAATGGAACACCCCGTATATTATTACATTTTTGAAATGACGCATTAATTGCGCTTCATTTTTGTTAATAATGTCCTATACCCAAACCCAATAATTTCCGAGTTATTTTTAATTATTCATTACAAACCACTAAATTATTTGTTTTCGATTCGATCTTCTACCATGCATACGCTTTTACATAAAAAAATATTGTACACCAGACACCTCCAACTACAAGAGATGATATGAGGGCAAGGGCGGATCTAAGGGGGGGCATATCCCCTTTGGGTCATTTGTCAAAGCTCAAGCATGGTACACTAGATCGAATCGAAAACAAATAATTTAGTGGTTTGTAATGAATAATTAAAAATAACTCGGAAATTATTGGGTTTGGGTATAGGACATTATTAACAAAAATGAAGCGCAATTAATGCGTCATTTCAAAAATGTAATAATATACGGGGTGTTCCATTTGAAAAAATTCAGTAAACGCTCTTTGAAAATCGCCGAATTGACTGCATCGTAACATACACTCTGTATAATAAAACTAATGTTTGATTATTTTGTAGGTTCAACACATCCCTTGGCTATATGGTTATCAAATAATTTTGTCTTAGCTAATCGTAATACTGTCGCATGGAATTAATATGGTAAACCTTGTCGCGACTATTTTTTTTTAATTTCCGTTAATAACTCAGCAATGCGTCATCCGAAACCAAAAACCCAGGTATCGTTGAAAAGACAATTTAAGGCAGATTAGAAAAATCAAAGAATATACAGGGTGTTTCATTTAAAACAAATGATCTCGAATGTGTCCCGCTTTAGCGCATCACCCTGTATAATTCAAATTATTTTTAAAATGTGCGTTTTTTGATACTGTACCACTTTTTATAAAATAAATTCTTTCAGTTTTATTTAATAAAGCCTATATTGGACTTTGACGCACTAATGAGCAACCCTGTATACCTAACCTCTCCACACGCTTCTGATTATCGTCACGTTGAAAGTTTTCTCACATTTTTTTCACATCTAACGGTTCTTCTCTTAATTTTGTTCTTGTGAATTTCTAATCATACTCCTCCCGAAATCATAGCTGTACCCCTCCCTGCTGAACCTTGTTACTTCTTATTTTTCAAATTCTTATGTTATTTCATATTGATTTATTTTTTGCACGTTCTGATTTTAACCTCCACGAGAAAGTGATCCGATCCCATTTCTAGTATCCTATCCTCTCTGCTATCGATCCTAAATCAAAAATTTTTCATAACGTCTATATCCAAAATTTGGAAGAATTAAAAGAACGTATACATAATGCATGTGGTATAATAGAAGACAACGGTTTCCCAATCTGCTGCGTATTTATTTCATTTGCTTCCATTACTTAGACCGCTGTGCGCACGTAGCCCGTACAATATTTCCATTGTCATAAGAGGTGTTTTGTAATAGTAAAATTAACAAAAACTAACTTTTTACCACAAGTACACTAAAAAGAGCTGCGTCAGGTATGATAATTGTAAATACGTTAAGGATTAAAAATATTATCATTCTTTAAAAAATAAATTATATCCTGAAATTGCATTAGAAAGTGTAAGGTACGTTATGAACTCTGAAAGCTGTGAACATGATCCTTACGAAACAGATGAGGGCAGTGAATATATTGCCAGCGATTCCTGTCTAGATGATACGGAATTAATTAATTCCGACGAAAATGAGAAAATTTCTGTACCTTCGACTAGCGGAATTCACGCTACATTGTATATTATAGTCCAAAATGTATTTAAAGTAAAATATTTCATTTAGTTACTCCAAAGAGGACCAGAAAAAGAAAGAAGGACGTGAGCAGTTGAACAGATAAGAAAGCCTGCTAGGATAAGTGGCAATAAGTACAAGGCTGCTAAAGGAAAAACGAATAAAACAGGGCCTTGAAATTATATGACCATCGCGGCAGATATGATTGTGACAAAATAAGAGAAGAACAAAGAAAAGTCAAATTTTTGAAAGATTGTGACGACGTCAAACCAAATCCTAAGCTGGATCCTGAATATGATTGAAAATCAATTTATCGTCAAATGCCACCCCTAGATCCCTGTGATAACTGACGAGGTGTAGATACTGTTCCTGTACATCGCAATCATTGCAATTAGAAATAAATAATGTTTCCTTTTTTAAGGGAAAATTTACAAATTTCCACTTCTCCACATTTAGGGCCCAGTCGTTATTAATTGTAAATTGAATCAAATCAATTTGTAATCTTAATCAATCTGAATAAGATCTAATTGTGTGACGTAGTTTAAAATCATCAGAAAACAGTAAAGCACATCAAATTTAATAACATTATTCAAGTCATTAACTAATGATAAATAATATGAATAGCGGGGTACCTAAATTAGATCCTTGCGGGTACTTCAGAAAGTACATTGAAAACAGTAGAAGGAACCGACTTAAAAAGGAAAAATTTACAGACCAATTAGTATGATTGACTTCGTCAAGGGCCTTACCAAAATTAGTAAAGATCGTGTCATACTGCATTATACTAATTATGGCCTTTGACAGAATTCAAGGCGTAATAAAGTTGTTTTGTAATTATATTCCTGAAAGTTTACGCCCCGAGATCACTACTATGCTAAATAGTGCAGTGCTTTGCTGAACAGTGGCAAAGGAAAGATGTCGTTAGTCAACGTTTAAAATTAAATAGTTATTTGTACAACTGGAGAAGAAGCCTTTCAGCTCGAGTTAAAAAAACATTTTCTTCTTGTGTGTTACACAAGAAAAATTTTAAAACTGCCTGTAATAAAAAAAAATCCATCACTAGAAAGGAAAATGTAACTTTCTTCACTCTCAACTTATCTAATAATTTATCTACTTTTTGTAATGTATTTCTATATTTAAAAAATGCCGTAAAGGTAATACCTAATTTATTTCTTCGTGAACACAACAGAAGCGCTTCATTACTCCATTAAATCAGCCCATAACTACTAACGTACTTTAAATAATGCAACAATAACAAAAAGCAAATTTGCCTTTTCTTTTACTTTCTGTTTTTCAATTACTTTCTCTCTCCTTATTCTGGCAGTGTAACTTTTACATATTTTTTATTGCTACGTTTATCTATCGCTTAGATCTTAGATGCACAATTTTACTGCAATAGGTATGTATTTGCAGGTGATATTGGCAGACTATTGATGAAACTGCTTATGTATGTTAATACTGAGACGCTGCTGTACCTTTGTGCTGAATTCAAATACCATTTTGTGTCGCTGTAGAGAGATACTTTCGTCAATATTTATCCACTATTTCATTACAAAAGGGAATTTTAGAGTCTTTAAGAATTTTCCGGCCATTCCATTAATAAATTCGTAACAACACAAATTGGAATGTAACAAGACTTTATGAACTTTTCTGATTTTCCAATTTCAAATTATTACCGAAGTGAAAAGATGTCATTACTCATTAGTGCTGTATAATCCTCTTTTTTCTACTCCCATACTTTAATCGACTTATTAAGTGTCATTAGATTGTATCGAAATGATATTCATTTCGATACAGATTTTCATTATAAAACGAGTCAATTAGCCAATAGCTGTCAAGCATTTTACTTGATTGCCATAGTTACAGGAGTTTTTGATATTTGTCAAAAATTTTGTTCGTTCTTTTATAATAATTTTTGTTTAATTAACACAGGTCGTAGAAAAAATAGTGTATGCAACTCTCATGTAATGGCTATTAATACACTCGCACAAGATTTATGACACTCGGCAAGGCTCGTGTCATAACTTACCTCGTGCTCGTGTATTAATAGCTATCATTACATGCTCGTTGCATAATATACTATAGTTATTGTAATCCTAGGTAAAAATCTATTATTCATTGTCTATTATTCATTTTTTCCATTTGTTACGTTGCCTTAACGGCATTTCTAAATATTTATTCATTGTGTGTTCCATGGAAATGCGTGGTTTTCCGTACTACCACACATAACAATATACAGGGTATATCACGGAACCCGTTCATTAGAAGTTTCTGGGGTCCCTTACTACTTGTGAATTTGAAACTTTCAGGTTAAGGATAACCCATAGCCTTCTTTTGTTCTAAAATATTTTCGATGTTGTACAACTTCCGGAAAGACCGGAAATCGCCATTCATCTTCTTATTTTAAATGGAACACCCTGTATATTATTGCATTTTTGGATTATACAATCGATTCTGCGTTAATCTGTATTAGATTATCCTATATATGGAATTGCGTTTTGGGGTTTTACGTCGAATGATAACCTAAATAAACTCTTTATAATTCAAAAACGAGCTATTCGGATATTAAACCGCGTCCCTAGTACAACGTCTTGTCGTGAACTATTTATTAAAAACAATATCTTAACCATATTCTCTTTGTTTGTCCTGGAAACTTTATGCATGATGCTGAGACATCGACAGCACCTTCAAATTAGTCAGGATCATCATTCATACAACACACGTCAAAAAACACATTTATACTTACCTCTCCCTAGCACTGCCTTTTGTAAAAACACTATATTTTACATGGGTAAAGTATTCTTTAACAAATTACCTGATGAACTCTGGGAATGTACAAATATAAACAAATTCAAAAAATCAATAAGGTACATTTTCCTCAAAAAAGCGTTTTATTCTTTGGAAGAGTTTCTTCAATTTAAATTTTAATGTTTTGATCTGATTGTTAAATAAACTACCATGTGTATATTGTTTATAATATTATTATGTGTTAATGCTTGTCGTACATTTTTTTATATGAAGTAATATGTACCATTTATTTGGTGTTAATAAAAATACTACTACTACTACTACTACTATACCTATCTTCAACTGTTTTTGAGATATTATGATTTTTTTTGAAAAATTTGCGCTTTGCGGAGGGATGTTTAATAGCCCACCTTTTGCTCTTCTTTGAACGCAAAACATTCATACTTTACAAACACGAAGTAAAACCATAAGGGTTCACAAAATGCATTTGCAAACCTATCACAGATTATACAGGGCGTTCAAAATTAGTGGCAAAGTTAAAAAGTTAAAACACCAAAAAGTAATTTTTTTATTTTTACATATTTGGAAGACGATTTAATTTACGCATCGATAAACTATAGGTATTCCTATACCTATCTTTAGCGGTTTTGTAGTTATTAACACTTTTTATCTAATATTGATTAAAACTGCACATAAAACTTATGCGCATTTGAAAGTAGGCTATGAGTATGCGAAAATAAAATATGGTAATGAGGGTTGAGTGGAAGAACAGGTCTCTACTTTTTTTGTAGACACCTGAACTCCTTTTGAGAACAAGTGTGCAGTTTTAACGTATTTTGAACAATCTTATGTAATTTAATAATTTGCTCTCAATAAAAGGTATTATTATTATACTTCGGTTTTTATCGATACTTAGGCCAAGCCTGGTTAACTAACTGCACGGATCGGAATCAAGTAAGTATTATTATTATTATTATTATTATTATTATTATTAGTACGATTAGACAAACGAATGTTTATCTGGATGTCATGCTCATTAAAGCAAACAGGTGGTAAACAGTAAACAATTTTATAAAATAGAAGCAGTTAACGCATATTCCAATACTGATATTTTGAATTTGTTCTATATCCATTTTATAATCTTTTTTATTTGTTTGTTGTATAAATAAGATCATTAAATTCGTTTTGTAAAAGTAATTGTTTTTCCTGCTGTCATACTCACAGCCTACTTTCAAATGTGCATAGGTTTTAAGTGCAGTTTTAATCAATATTAGATAAAAAGTGTTAATAACTACAAAACCGCTAAAGATAGGTATAGGGATACCTATAGCTTATCGATGCCTAAATTAAATCGTCTTCCAAATATGTAAAAATATACAGGGTGTTCGATTTGAAAAAAATGACTTTGGTGTTTGAAGTTTTTTAACTTTGCTACTAATTTTGAACGCCCTGTATAATCTATGATAGGTTTGCAAATACATTTTGTGAACCCTTATGGTTTTACTTCGCGTTTATAAAGTATGAATGTTTTGCGTTCAAAGAAGAAAAAAAGGTGGGATATTAAACGTCCCTCCGCAAAGCGCAAATTTTTCAAAAAAATCATAATATCTCAAAAACAGTTGAAGATAGATATAGGATAATCTAATACAGATTAACGCAGAATCGATTGTATAATCCAAAAATGCAATAATATACAGGGTGTTCCATTTAAAATAAGAAGATGAATGGCGATTTCCGGTCTTTCCGGAAGTTGTACAACATCGACAATATTTTAGAACAAAAGAAGGCTATGGCTTATCCTTAACCTGAAAGTTTCAAATTCATAAGTAGTAAGGGACCCCAGAAACTTCTAATGAACATGTTCCGTGGTATACCCTGTATAGTATGTTGTAAAATGTTACAATAGAGTTTCCTCTTTTAAATGGGAAATAGATAAATGAATAGTGTGCGCTCAAAGGTTTTCTGGTAGTGGTCTCAGATTACACCTGGGGAAAGCCTGGTCTTGGTTAATAAGTTGAAAAGAAATTCCTTCGAGTGCAGTATGCTGTTGAACTTTACTCTTATAATGTAATCTTGGCTATTTATTAGAATTAATAATATTACCATTTAGAGTGAAAATGTTAGCGGAGTGTTGGCTTTCTGTTTTCCTATAGATGAGGTAGGAAAATTATTATGGTCAATAACCAAACAAATAGTAACTTTCAAAA
This sequence comes from Pyrocoelia pectoralis, assembly GCA_036250285.1. Taxonomy (NCBI): domain Eukaryota; kingdom Metazoa; phylum Arthropoda; class Insecta; order Coleoptera; family Lampyridae; genus Pyrocoelia; species Pyrocoelia pectoralis. The sequence goes on from CM070078.1 coordinate 43,832,612, forward strand.
ACGCGATTCAAACATTATTTTACTTCGCTACATAGTAAGCTTATAAGGGATTGACCTATAGGATACCTTTTCCCAGATTTTTCCTATAAGTGGTTCAAATCGCTTCAATCGAAAAGTATTGAAAACAGTTTCCAAGCCCTTCGAGGAATTTATTCAGGAATACCAAAGGACAGTAAAATCTAGTTCGGTAAAATCCTGTTTGCTTTGTGCACCTTTAACTTCGATTCAAGAGGACATGTAGCAATTTAAGCATCAACTTGATTCGTACACCATAACACACTTGTCGAAACGAAGGTGGAGTAGCACTTTACGTACGTTCTGGCATAAAATCAAACTTGATTGAAGGAATAGGCAAACTATGCATTCAAAGAGACTTTGACGAAACTAATGGTTATCTTGTCGTTTTGCATCATGAGGTCAACCAACGATTTGGGAGGCGATAGAAGGAGTATTGTAATTGGAGACGTGGTGAGACCGAAAGTAATGCAAGTAGAGAGTTACAGTTTATATTGAAATTGAAGAATTTTCAAAAAATTCACCATTAACCCGTTTACAAACGCTCACAACAAAATACTGTCCTAAAAAAATCATTATCGAACCAAATTCACATACTAATTTCTTTTAGTGATCGTGCAAATTGTGCAATAACTTTTTCTGCCATTGATGTTATGAATAAACAACAGTGAACACTGAACAGGATGCGCAGTATGTCGTCAGTCTCCTCTGACCGGTTTACGAAAGAAATATATACCTAATATACATATATTGTACTTCACAAATAAGGATATCATTACTGCATTGTGTTTTAAACAAAAGTCTCGTAAGTACTAAAAAGAATTTGGAAGTATATTAGGCAATCAAATCAATTTACGATTTTTAGAAAAAAAAAATTGTAATAAAGGTCCGTTGAAAGGAAACACGCATACAAATCTCTTGAGACAATTTTATTTCCACTTAAGTTATATTGTAAAACTTGAAGAAAACTTTCATTCTCTCAAATTTCGTTGTGGAGAAATACTCTCTGGGGAACTGAAAAGGCTAATATATAAAATTTATTGTATTAAAAAAGTTAAGGTAATTACTATACTATGCACGTCACATTATCAGTAAGATTGAAGTAGGTAATCTATGGATTTGGAGACACACACTTGGGATTGTTAAACTCAAAATGTAAAGTTATAATAAAATATTTAGAATGGGAATTTACACAATTACAAACTTCTTCTTTTATGTAAGTAAATCAGCGCAAAGACTAGCTAAGGGTTGTTGACATAATATTAGATGCCCGCATTTGAATGTTGGGCGGAACTTGCAACCTAATTCAAATACAGTGACAAACTTTCTTCGAACAAAGGATTTCATTAAAACTTGAATTTACCTTGATTAATATTTTAATAATAAAATTCATTCAAAATCTTAATTATGAACAACTGAATGTTATAATAAGAACAATGAATTTACAGATGTTTGCGAATATTCCTTAAAGTATTTGTTGTCAGATCTTCTAATTACACTACACATTACCATAATTAGCAATTTTAGAAATTAGAACATTTCCATTTATCAACATTTTAAATTATACGAGTTCTCTAACTAACGAGACACTCCAATTACCGATGACATCTATACGTCAACTTCTAAACCACAACCCTTACCGTAAGAACGCATTAAATCGATAAAGGAAACTGTCGTAACTAACTGTAATATTTGTAGCTTCTTTGAAATATGGAACTGGAAACTACTGTTTGGAGTTTGGATTACTCGTTCCACAGACAGAACAGTTGTCTGTTCTCCTACTGATAACTGAATTAATTACATTGCAATGTTACAGTTACAGTTATTTCGAAATATGTGTGAAGTCAAATCAAGTGTACATACGTATAAGCCTTGGTTAGCAGTGAATATGCCCACCTAAAATTTCCGTGTCACTGCATTTGTATTGGTATCCAATAAGAAAATTACCTACATTTATTTTATGAATCCTTACGAAGCTACAAAAGTGAATAGTTTAGTATAGGTACTTACACAAGAAACATGGTAAAACACAAACTTATGTGTATTTTATAAAATGAAGCGGAGTGGGAAAATAACTTTACATTTAGAACAGGATAAGGATTTCACACATCAGCAGTTTGTGGGGAGCGGGGAGGGTTACAACTGTAGCTTTGTCATAGATGCCACCTATTCTGGCCCTTTTGTGCTACCTCCCTGATTAAAGTCGTCCGACCTCGCAGCGTCACTCAAGCCATACCGCACGTAAGATAAACCTAAGGATGCTGGAAGGGAAAGCGGCTCTAATCGCAGCCATGTCCGGCCAGGATTCGCCCAACACGGATCGTCTTAATTCGACAAGTGCGGGATATTCACACAGTATGTCGTGCGTCGTCTCGTGGTCTGTGTTTTCTCTTCAAAAGCGAATAAATCTTTCGCTAGAGGAAAAGGGAGAGTGGGTAGAGGAAGGGGAGGAAGGCCTACGGGTGTTAGTCGAAAAAATGAATGGAGCGGTGAGGAAGAAAAGGTATATGGTGGGTGAATGTGGAGCAATAAGTGAGAAGAGCTGGTGGAATGGGGGAATGTAAAAAGGCGAGGAGAGATATGAGGGGTGGGAGGAGAAAGTGGAAGAGGGGTGAAATGAGTTTGGAGGAATATAGGTCATTGAAAGTGATATATAAAGAGACATGTAGAAGGGAAAAAGTAAAATATAAGATGCTTATGGAAGATAAGATAAGACGAGTAGAGAACGAAGGGGACGTATGGAGATTCCTCAAGTGGGAAAGAAAGAAAGGAAAATATGAGAGGTGCAGGATAGAGATCGATAAATGGAGGGAGCGATGCATGGAGCAGATGTGGGGGACAGAAGGCAGAGGTGAGGAGACGGAGAAGCAGAAGGATGGTGGGAAAAATAAGACGACCAAGCAGGGGAAGATAAGCATGGAGGAGCTAGAATGTGTGTTAAATAAAATAAAGAGGGGAAAGGCGGAGGGACCAGATGGGATACAAGGCGAGCAATGGAGGTTTACGGGAAAAATAGTGAGAGGAAAGATTTTGAAGATACTCAACAATATATGGGAAGGAGAAAGCTTACCAGAGGCGTGGAGAGTGGCTACAGTGTGTCCTGTGTACAAAGGAGGGGATAAAAAAGACGTACGGAACTATAGACCCATAAGTGTGCTAAATGTGGGGTACAAAGTGTTTGCGATGGTGATAAGGGATAGAATGGAGAAGGAAATAGAAGAGAAGGTAATGATACCGGACTGGCAGGCGGGCTTCAGAAAGGGAAGGAGCACTTTAGACAATATCTACATATTGAAACAGTTGGTCAACAAGGAGTTCGATAGCAAGGGTGGTAGGGTGTTTGCGTTATTTATAGACCTGAGGGCCGCATTTGACAGGGTAAATAGGGGGAAAGTTTGGGAAAGGCTAAGGTCGTTAAGGATGGATGAGAAGCTAGTAGAGGTGATGGAAGAAATATACAGAGAAACAATATGTAGGGTGAAGGTGGGAGCAGACATTGGAGATTCCTTCTGGACCAGAATGGGGCTACGGCAGGGCTGTCCGTTGAGTCCTAGCCTCATTTCCATATTGATTGGGGACCTGGGGGACGTGTTACAGAGTAATCAGAGCGGCGGTATAGTGATTGGAAACAAGAAAGTGTGGGTGTTAGGATATGCAAATGATCTGGTGCTGATGGCGACGAGAGATGGTGAGATGAGGGAGATGATCAGGGTAACAAAGAAATACATGGATAAAAGAGGGCTCGAGGTGAACGTAAACAAGACCTAGATGGTGGAGTTTCAGAAGAAGAGGGGTAGAAGTAAGAGGGGAGAATGGAACTGGGGAAACGAGGCTATTGAAAGCGTGGACGAGGTAACGTGCCTAGGGTACAAGATAAGGTACGATAACAAAGATAATGGACACATCAGAGAGTTGGAAAGGAAAGGAAATGCGACAGTGGGGCAAGTGTGGGGCCTGGGAGAAAGATGGATGGGGGGTGATATCCGGAAAAGGACGTGGTTATTTGATAGACTTGTGAAAAGTGTGATGCTGTACGGGGCGGAGGTGTGGGGGTGGGAGGAAAGAGCGCAACTAGAAAATATACAAATTAAATATTGGAGATGGGTGCTGGGGTTAGACAGGGAAACACCGGGTTACGTGGTGGAGCAGGAGGTAAAGATGGCGAAGTTACGTATAGAAGCGGGAAGGAGAGCGATGGTTTTCGAAGAAAGGATGGAAAGAAGGGAGGAGAGATCTTAAGATGTGTGTCGAACGAGGTGAAGAACGGTAAAATAAGGCAGGGGCAGGAGGAAAGAAGGAAATATTATGAAAGAGGGGGATATTCAAGAGAGGAGGTAAAGTGGAAGAGAGAGGCGGGGCGGGATATAACCTCGGAAATTGTAAGGAGAGATGAGGATGTACAAACTCAGGAAAGGAGGATGAAGATAAGAGAGGGAAGGTTCAATGAAAAATACAAGGTCTTAGTGACGGAAGATTTGCCAAGATACCTAAATGGAACGGGTAACATACAGAGCAAGAGGATAGTGGCTCGATTTAGAGTGGGAACTGAGGAGAACGACAACAAATATTGGCTGGAGGAGGAGAAGAGGCTGTGTAGACTGTGTGGAGAAGACAGAGAAAATATAGAACATTTGACGGAGAACTGTGGGGAACTAAAGGAGCATGAGGGTGGATGGAGAGGGCTGCTAGGCGAGGATGGAATGGGGAAAAAATGGATGGAAGAGGTTTTAGAGTGTAGAAGAAGAAAGGGAGGGTATTAATGTGTGTGTATATGGATATAGTTAGACAATAGGGATAGTGGGTTTATGTTGGGTGGCTGGGATATTGTATGGGGGAAATAATCTGTTTAATTTAGTTTTGTTTAGAAGCGAATCCTTTGTTAAAATTTTGTATAATTATAACAAATAAAATTGATTGATTGATTATTCTTTATGGTGTGCATAAAATTTATTTTTGCGCTAAGCGTTACTCCTACTAGTTCTGTCTGAAAGATTTTGCCTAGTGGTTGGCTGATATGGAAGTTCAGTTCTTTGGAATAAGTTCGACTGCCTGTTCCTTCCATTGTTTTAGATCCATCCGTGAAGATGGATATGCCTGGTTGGGTTGGGATGCCACTTCTGTATCAAAGAAGAGGTGGTAGTTTTTCTCTAGCATAAATTGAGGGATGAGTGAGTCACATCGTCTTTCTAGGATAGGCAGTCGCTTAATTGCCTCACCCAACTCAATACCTCTGCTGTTCAACAACCCTTTATTTTTCAGATGCAAGGCTACCAGCATCTCTTTAACGTGGAGATCCAGTATAGGTAGACCCAGGAGGGCTTCCATAACGACTGTGGGGGTTGTTCGCTTTGCGCCCGTGCACGCAAGGAACGCTAGTCTTTGCACGTGGTTAAAAAACTGCTATGGTTGTGGAGAGTCTGTTGTAAGTTGTAGTACTATATAAATCTAAAGTCAGATGAGAGCCTTCGTCGCACCATAGAGGGGAAGATGTCTTCGTTTGTTGAAATCAGGTAGGTGTGGTAGGGTATTATGAGCGTCTCAAACCATTTATGATTTCGATGGCGTGTCTGCCAAAATATCCAGAGCCTTTCTAACAGTGTCGCAACTTCGATTTTATGAGCTCAAAACTCAAAATGAAATCAAACTAATCAAATCATGTAAACGATGGCAGCTATGTCGTGGTAATACTGCTCAAATTGTCGGACGAATCAAATGACCAAAGGATTTAAGGAAAATAATATGGTTTAGGTATATAAACATTTAGTTGAAAAATATTTTCTCCACATTCATGACGTCTCCTGATCGGTATATTTTTGAAGCAATCGCTTCCACTTGTTATAATGTATATAATGATTTGCATATGCATAAAGCTTGTTTTACAAATTTAGAATGCCCATGCATCCTACCTACGAAATATCTTCTGGAGATAACTACTCTGACTTTCAGACGTTGGTCTTACCTACATACAAAAGGGCTGGTATAAGGTACAGTAATAGAGATTGTCCTTCCAGATAAGGGAAGTAACTTAAAGGTGAAAAAGCGCAAGTAATTTAAACTCGAAATGCTAACTTATGGTATTGTGACAGGTGGTTCGGTGCACCTCTAGCCTGTTTCAACGTATGCAAAGCTACCAAAGGGAAACAAAGTACCGTAATTAACAAGACTGGGTACTGTAGACCTTGTAACTCGCGTAAAACAGCTGGACAACAAATAACAAATAACTCACTGTTTCCGCGACGATTTTAAAGAGATTTGAGAATATTCAAAGCCGATATACATATAAAACAATGTTCTTTCATATATTAGGAATTTAAAAGAGATAGATATGCAATCTCGTGCTGACAGAATTCAAAAAATGTCAAAAAGAGCTCAAGAAACGCGTTAAACTATTTCCAGTGAGACCATTTTATTATAAAAAGAAAAACTAATGTCACCTCTGCTCACTATACACTTATATAGTAATGCTACTAACGGAAGCTTCAAATTAACGAAAAATATAAGAAAAAGTATCAGTAACAATTCTTAAAGCCCATTCTTTGACTTGAGCTTTCAACTGAAGCAGATAATTTAAATAAAACCTATAAAATAAGTAATCGATAGGTACGGTTTGCTATAGATACTGTGAGACGGTCTCAGTACAGATATATCTGATTTCATAACTCAATCTGCGACGCGCACTTAGCACTCTGTATCCTGTATGTTTTTAGGCGAGATGTCACTAGATGTGATAATAATGCTCCTGCGCAGATCACATAGAGATTAGTTTACTTATCGTCCTTTTGATAATTAGAGATCAATTAGAAGTAAACTCCGTTGCGCGTTTTTTGTGAACCCAAAACTTTACTCGAGAGCTTTCATTGTGTCCTCGAATGTTGTTTGATCTTCTAATAGCATTGGACTTTATGTATACCTGTATGGACTATGGACTATAAGGAATTATTGTGGAGGTCGCTTTAAGATGTTTTGCAGTTTTCATAAGGGGAAATTATAGCATCAATACAAACGACCTTAAATCTATGGAAAAGAGGTGAGCACCTGGAGAAATGTCCTTGATTGACAACGGCCACAGGACTTTGAGCGCAGCCACTTGTCATGTAAGTTTTCACTTATAATTGCACAAGAGGTTTGTATTTTACCGAGTAAATTTGGGTTGTTTAATAAGAATCTGTTGCCTAGCAATTAGACGAGAAAAACTGTCAACTAATAAAAATGCGACACCGAAGGTGGAGCATTTTTAGGTTGACAGTTTTTCGAGTCAAATTGCTAAAGGAAACAGATTAGAATTTAAACAACACAAATTTACTTGGTATAAATACAAATCTCGAGTGAAATTCGGCAGGACAATTTAACGAACAAGAAATTTAGAAATCCGTTCGTAAATGGACTCATTCTTAAAATAACACAAACATCATGCAATAAATTATTCGCAAATGTCAAACTATGTATTTATACGGCGGGCACGGATACTGCGATAGTTGATTAGAATTTGAAAGTGAAAAAACCACTAGTGTAATTGTCAGTATAATTCGTTCCTAATTGGTCGAATGATTCAAAATTGTGCAAACTAATTGGTTGAAATTTTCTGAGTTGAATTGTCATTTCAATTAATTTTGTCAATCATTTAACGTATTTGATACAGAAATCAATAGATAATGATGATGAAAAGATTTTTTTTAAATAATAATTTATTGCCTCCTAGTAATGGTGGCAATGTATGGAAATATTGGTGCATAAAGTTCACATGAGACTGATAATCTATTAATGATGACTCGACTCCATACTTTTGCACAACTGCAGGGTGGATGACGCACAAATTGTTCGAGCAGGAGTCAATAGATCCAGTTTTCATCAATTACTACATACAGGGTGGGCCATTGAAAAGGTAACACGCCTGTTTTGGGACACTTAGACCAGTTTCTTAAAAAAACGCTCGGACACGCGATTTTCTATTTTTGGGGGACAACTTTTGATGTCAAATTTGACTTTATCAGGTCAACCCCCTAGCCCCAGCAACCCCTAACTCAAGAATTTAAATAGGGAAAATGAGTCGAGCGACCCCTCATTTGAAGCGCCTTTTAATTCTCTATTCGACAGTATAAATGAAAATTAGTTTTATTCAATTTTTTTTTCGCCCCGATGAAAAGCACCCTCCAGATTAACTAAGGTGGGGGTGTTGTTTAGGAAAAATCCTGAAACACGCCACCATACTTTCGAATAGAGAATTAAAAGACGTTTCAAATGAGGGGTCGCTCGACTCCTTTTCCCTATTTAAATTCTTGAGTTAGGGGTTGCTGGGGCTAGGGGGTTGACCTGACAAAGTCAAGTTTGACATCGAAAGTTGTCCCCCAAAAATAGAAAATCGACGTGTCCGAGCGTTTTTTAAAAAACTGGTCTAAGTGTCCCAAAACAGGCGTGTTACCTTTTCAATGGCCCACCCTGTATGCACCTTATAGTTTCGACCTCGCTCCCTGTCACTATTATCTCTTTCCAACACTGAAAAAGAACCCAGAGAGAGAGTCGCTTTTTATCGAGTGGCGAGATTGTGCTTGAGTACAGACATACCTGTATAAGAACTAAAATTAAAATGGTAAAAATGAAATGACCCAATCATGCAATATGATGTGTTGTATTTGTAGGTCAACTACTGCTTCGTCTCTTAGATTTTGTGAGGCATATAATGGTTAGTGGTAAACTATTTCTTACTCACATTGAAAACCGTAGAACCTCATGCATTTACAGCTTTAGCCATTTTTCACCTAATGCGAAGGGATTGATGTTCTTCTATTCAGAGACAAGCTCATTAAAGCTTCAGTGACCATTATTACCAAAGAGTAGGTGTCTTTGGTGAATTCAGCAACGGTCATTGAGTAATTCAAACTATTTGGTTGTCCATTATTTAAATTTAATTTAAATGAAATTTATTTTATGAAAGCAAATCAGTGACGGCCCTATTGTAACATAATTTCGATTATGCCATAATCAGCAATTCTCTTTTGTCTTGTCTCAAGTAACGAATTTTCAAAACACATCCATTACTCGCCCAATTCTCACAAAATAACTTAGAATACTAGAAGCTTGAGATAGTGGTATTATATTAAAAATATATCCAGCTCCCGGATTAAGAATAGATTGTAAACAAAATCCCACGTGCACTTAGGCTAGAAGTGAGTTGTGCACTTAGGCTAGAAGTGAGTTGAGAGGAACAAGTAGACTAGTTCATACATTAGGAAAATGTTGGCTTACCTTAACACCAAAAACATCAAAGGCTACATTTTTGAAGAAACAATTTCTTCACTGCGGTACCAACTTTTTAATAACTTACATGAACGAAAAGAATAAATTATTCATGAACTACATCAGCCTAAAACCAAAATTCATTTGAACCAAGAGAAGCGTAAATAAACCTGTGATATGAATAAACTAATGCGAAGGTGAACGAAATTATGTCACAGCAGACAATAGTTTTATTTTTGGAAGAAGACTACATTTAAAGTTCATCTTATATGATGTCTGCGATGAATACCGTGATGCAATTAAGAAATAAGAGCAGACAATGATAAGAAAAGTTACATTGAGTACTACTAATGAGTAATCCCCGATACAAAGGTTGCCAATTATACTATTATTTTTCAATTAATCATTAATTGAAATAAATGAGAGAAAAAAAATTTTTTTTTGATAAACGGCATACTTAACCTTTCACAACAAAAAACATCTTACAAAATCCATGCAGTAAAGTGAGCCAGAGTATTATCGAATAACACTTTGCTAAAAACCTATATTTCCAAATGAAATTTACAAAAGTAGCTTTGATACAAAACAGTTTAAAACCTTTGCAGAAAACTGCAAATATTGTCTAAACGAGATCCGTTATCCATATAGTCCTTAAAACTATCACATACTCAATATCACAATTCAAACCAAGGCGGCAGTGGTAGGTATATCAAGCAATTTCTTCATTTTTTTTAATCCCAACAGTAAGTTCTTAATACTGCGTACGAGCAAGGGTTCTTGCAACATTCATCGTAAACTCCTTTGGTTGTCTGACTGATAATGTAGCGTTTTTTTCTTTGATTGTACGTTGCTGCTAGTTGTTGTATGTGGCTTGGTAAGGGAAGCGTAGCACTTCTTCGGTCTCGGTCTGAAATCACTTTCAGTAATAAATCATTATTAGTTATAAACTTACCATGAGCTACGGGAGTGTTATATTTCCCCCTACAGACTAACGACAGTGCATCAGATAGTGCACTTCCACAATAAGTCGCATTTTTAGATTGCATCATGCGCAGCTTGTCTTCTGTAGAAGTCAAGGCGGAGACAGTGAAAGTGGCTAGAAGGTAGACAGCCAATGCGTACAGTAAATCCCATAGCACCATCTAGAATTTAATCAAACTAAAATTTTGGATAAATTTTAGAAAAGTTGTTTTAACGATAAGTTTATCTTTTAATTATTTTCTTTTCGTGTGCCCCACTACAGAATTTATCAAATTACGATTTACTGTAATTAGGTTGTTAATTTTGACGTAAAGTTTATTTCGCAATAATGTTTAAATATTTTTATGCGATATGCTACGCCGTCATTTTTTGCATCATTGGTGATATTATGTATTTGTTAGTTTGTCTTACCGTATGGAAAATATAAGTTTGACGGCAATTAATTGAATAAATATTTTATATCTACGTTAAGAAAAAAATACAATTCATGATGATTAGTATTTTGCTAATTTGTTGATCTTGTTCTTAAGTCCAACAAAACGCGAAAGTGTATCGTAGGTTTATAAATTTCAAATTACATATCTTTGTACACGTCTGGATTTTTGGTATCTATACTTATTTATTGTACGATATGGATGTAAATTTACGACATAACGATGAGTGCAGTAATTGTTTCTTTTAATATAAGTAATTCCAAGTGCATGTTCTATCGTGTAACATACTATGTATAACGAATTCAAAGCTTACAAATGATTTTAACAGTTTAGGTAGCGACACACGAGAAACTTCATCCCAATAATAGTATACCTCATTAAGAAAAATGTAGTTCTTCGGTAAGATCATTTAATTCAATTATTGTATAAATTTTGACCGATCTTTAAAACCATACAATCTAACTGACCCGAATACGTAGAAAATCTAACTTTTGATTTTACTCAGAAATCTTTTAGAAAAAGTGACAGTTAGCGTACATAAATTTACTTGCATCGGTTTTGCTTAATTTTGCGTAATCATGCATAGTCCAAGAGCTGTCTGCAAAAAAGCTGACCTATCGAGTAACATCATGAAATGATTTTTAAAAGCTAGTACTTATCAACAGACCATCCATAAAATCTTTTGCTGTCTGGGCGGAACTTTTGCAGAAATTCGCCATGTCCTTTCTCCTGAATATTTTTTGGATACGAACTGTACCCATCGAGTAACAGTTTCAAATTACTCTTAAAATATAGCTTTTATATGTACCTATGTATAGTTAAAAAAGAAAAAAAATGTCTGCCCCGTTAAATCTTGTGATAATACCTTGGCAGAAAACTTTTTTTAATTTTTATTTGGCATCGAGTAACAGCTTCAAACTACCTATAACCAAATTAAAGTTTGAACATAATTCTATAAGAAAAAACATTTCTGCGTCATTAAATCTTGTGCTAATGCCTTGGCAGAAAACATTCTCTTTCTCAAAGTCTTATGATACCACTAATACAACTATCGTAGAAGTACTTAGGGATAAAGAAAGAATCGTCCAATGAACAATTATAATGATTTCGACAAAATAATTTTATAATATAAAATATTTGGTAATAGTATTCAGGGTGTTTTTTTGGGAGTTTTAGTTAGACTTCTGGGAAAGCTTAACAGATAGGTTTTTAAATTTTGAACTTGGGGGCTACTCTGAAAACGGAATCGATGTAAAATATTTTCAAAATGGCAGCGCTTCCGGAAATGCCGGAAGTCGGTGGAAACTTCGCATTTTTGGATTCTAGGTGAAATTTCAGTTCTTTTAATACCCACATGTCAATATCTACAAGTTATGGTTTTTAAGTTATTTTCACTTATTTAAAAAAAAATGGCGGATGCCAGCTTTTTTGCAGCCAGCTCTCGCTCTATTAGTAGAAGTAATAAAGGGTAAAGTGTAACCTTTTCTTTACTAAACATTTTTGTCGAGAGCTTTTTACATAATACAAGGCGGTGAAATATTTCTTTCGTGCGTGGTTGTGCTCTTTGCAAATACAATTCCCCTACTTGGATTGGAACAATTTCGTCTAAATTTTGTAACGTTTTAGTGGAAAATCGATTCTTTTTTTGCGAAAATGGCCATAGAACACATCAAAAGCACTGCACAGTGCACAATGTGTATGAAGCTGGCGTCTCATTTCGCTGAAGCTCACGAATGTTTGAGAGTCTGGCTTCCTTTTTAATAATTCTATAGTTCCTGATAGGTTAAACAAATGGTTCTACACATTAAAGCGAAAAAATCGCTTTAGACAAAAACAAGTCTGTTGGCGCCAAATTCGGTGACTAAGGAGGGTGTGGAAGAACAGTGACCGTGCGTTAAGCGTGAAAGTTGAGCACGTGGATCGCAGTGTTCGGATGGGCGTTTTCGTGCAGTAAATGCCACTATCCATACCGGTACAGTTGAGACCGAACTCGCTGCAGCAGCCCTTTCAAAACTTACTCGTAAACTTCTCCGTTGACAGTTTGACCTTCGTGTACAAATTCATGATGAATCGAGTCCTTGCTGTCGAAAAATGCGATCAGCATTGTCTTAATTTTAGATTTGCACAATAGGGGGCGTTTGTTGACATTCCTCGAACTGCGTGTGTGTTATCCTAACCAGCCAGGTTTGTAAACTGTGGAGTGAAAGTTTATCATTTTGGCTTTGAGCTGCCAACCAAAACGTTCTCAAACCATGTGCAAAACCGGTTTGCAAGTCTATTCTCCGTGATGACACACTAAAATTTTCCTTTTTTTGTAACTTTTGGGAAAAGTGCGTTAAAACGATTAGATGTTATGGTACTTTCGACGATTGGTTTAACAACCCGTCATTTCTATGTGTAAGACCTTTCCATCACTTTTACAGACCATAAAAGTGGCCCTTGTATCCTTCTTTTATATTTGTATCGTCACTGAAATCGCACTCCACTCCACTTTATGTTCTTCTTTACCTTTTCCTGAAAAATATATATTTTAACACAACTACTAATTATGTGGAATTTACAATATTCGTTAAACTTAACTTGAGCTTTTATCAAAATGCACGAAGGAACAAAACTGAAACCTAGTAATTGCGTTTTGTTAAAAGAAATTTTAAGTTTCTCACTATGCGACCATTCAGGACTGAGGTCCCTAATTTAATGCCATTTAGTGAAGTACTTGACATCTCATTAACCTTACCACCTAATAAACTCCGCTAGAAGGTCTCCAATATTCCCAGAAGAAGTCACCTTGTTCGTTCCATCCATAGGAGTACACTAAGTAGATAAAAATATGATTGTTGTTATTAGAACTAACTCCAAATAATACATGTAGAATAAGCCTTGGTTTTCACAGAGGCAAAGCAACCACTTCAAAAAACGATGATTTAAAACCAATGAAGCTGGTATACTTTCACTGCGACTAGGAAGTGTTTGCTGCTAACGATGATGGTTAGTTCTACATCTAATGGATTTGGTCATTATTGCCCATGAAAGGGGATAACCTTATGATTGTTATCTTCAAGTTTACGTAACAAAAAACGTTATCTTTTCAGCAAGCTTTGGTTTGCTGATATTTCAAGATCGACAAGTCATTAAGTAGAAGAAGATATTCGTGTAGGCATCAAATTTAGCTTTATTTTGGAATCTTTTACTTATAGTACGATACAGGAAAGGGCCTTGAAGATTTTTTGGTTTTGGCTTTCCAAGGTTATTAAGAACACCAATAGTGATGAACTTATATGATGATTTTTTCAAATTTAAAATTTATTATACTTTATTTTATCTGCCCCGCTATCTATCAAAAACTGTGAAAAACCACACCACAAATTTCAATTTTAGACAATTTCTTGAGAATTTCTGCTGTATATTTAAAATTGCAACGGGAAGCGTTTTAGGTGTAGGTTTCGCTCATCGGTGCTCTCATGATTAAAGTATCGACCTTGAAACCTTAAGCCACTATCTAAACCGCTGCCAAATCTTCACGTTTTCACGTCACCCCTCCTAATTTTTCTTCAACACAGGATACATGCCTAATAGATGATACGGTCAGTGACCGATTTCTTGTCTCCACATTTAAACTGTGCGTAATTTGTTTACGCGGTTTGCAATCAAGAATTTCAGTTTTTTACAACACTTTTTGTGATACTAGATTGCAAAGCTAGCTCTTCATAATAGTTATTTTGCTTAAATACATACATACCGGGTGCTGACCCGTCTTACAGTAGAACTTTGGTCGGAGAAAACATACCATTCAGATAGCATTTTTACTTTTGAACACTTTTGTACTCTTACGTTTTGGCCCTAAAACAATTAGGGGAGCAGCAAATTGCATAGACAAGATTTTACATGTAAAATGCTATTACCGAGCGGCCGGTTCAGCACCCGGTATATCCACTCTACTTGCATTGCACTATCGAACAATCTGGTAAACTTATGAACTTAACTTCACTTAATTGCATTAACGAAGCAATTTATCAATAAATACGCCAAAATTCATTATTACAAAAGGTTATAGATTATTATAACCTACTTCACATCATTAGTTTATCAAGACTGCGACGTAGTTAGTATTAATGTAATTAGGAAACAAAAAACTTTATAATTCTTAACTGACCTTGTGGTCCTTTAAAATACCGTTATAGCACATCTGACCTTGGCCTTGGCCAATCGACTTGCAGTTTTTATTTTATCCTCCTGGTGCAAGATTTGCGCCACCATCACACCACAGTGAGGACATTTAGATTGATATTTTAGTCTGTATGCGAAGTCCCTGCTCAATAAGTCAGTTGACGTGACGTGACTTGAAGTTACAAGAGTTCGGTTGAAAGAGCATAAATAACAACAATGAAATGCTTTTATGGCACAAGTCACAATGTTGTGAAAATTCCTTCCTAGTAGAATAACTTTATCAAAGTTTTAATGTATTTTTATTGTGAACGTCCGTGTTCAAATTAAATAAAGTTCCAGTTACGTTTGCCACAAAGGGAAATATAGCAAGAAATGTTCAGCATCATTGATTACCTCTGCTCACAGGTATTTGCTCTGATTTTCACGTTTTTACCAAAATAGAAGCATTCAATGCTTCGCAAGCAAAATACAAAAATATTTCAGGTGACGATTGGCGACGTGGAATGATGTTCCGCCAAAGAAGAAATGAACTAGCGCCGAGGTCTTAATCTAGGCCTAGGGAGACAACTTTACTATTAACGGAACCAAAAAAAAAAAACGCAAAGCGGTTGGCTTCACTGAAATTTTCCAAACGCAATGCTCTGAAAACCAAATATATGAAATTAGTGCATATTACAACAATAGAAAATCTGCCTTGGATGCAGTAGTTAAAAAATGTTCTAAATATTCTTGCAGCAGACATACACAACGTTGGGTGATATGGAATATTTCATTGTATTTCTAGACATAAATGATCATATATACATATATCAGTTACATTCATCCAAGCAACCCACAACGTGATATACATATAACAGCTTCTGGGGGAGAAAGCAGTAAATTACCGCATTAGGGTACCCAACGATGCCCAAATTACTGTTAGTGAAATCAGAAATTAAGTTCCTCCAAGAAACAAACAGGTTGCACATTATGTATCTCAAAATCAAAAGGAATGCCATGCCATTTCTGTGGAAAGACAGCAAGTTGTTTACAGCCCAGTAAAAGTCTAACCCTAATATGTGTAAACGGGAAATGAGAACGAGTAATCGTCAAATTTCTCACCATCTTGTACAAACTTGGTTTGTATCGGCTCTTTGTATATACTTCATGAACTATAAGTACAGATAATCCGATATTGGTAGGAGGACAACATCACTTTTGGGATTGGAAATCTTTGCTTCGTTACCACAACCCGCTAATACGCATTCGAACCGAGTTTTGTTTGTTCATGAAAGGTACGTTTATTTTACTAGTTGATAATTCCCTTTGCCCACACATATTTTCATAACAACTATTGCGGGAGCAGAGCATTTCTTTCGCAATTCTCGTCCATTTCTGCTTTCCTTTTATGTTAAAATTCATTCGAAAGGAACAAACTTTTTACACAAAAGTTTACTTCTTCATCTGTCTTTGTATAAAACTTTTCCTTTAAAGAGTTTAACCTTTATTTACGGAAGAATTTCCATACAACTGATAACTGACGTTAAGGTCTTGTGTCCTTAACTTTATAGCTTTATAGCATACAACAGACAGATCATTACTTCATGTAGGAAAATCTTATGTCTTCAAAATGTGTGAGTATTTCTAATTAACCGTCTCATGGACTCTACACTGACCATTTAGTACATATGCCGGTGGCTCTTTTCTTACGTTAACGAAAAGCAGCGGTTTCAAAGGTTTGATTTGATCATAATACTTACTGCGAGTATACCAGAAACCAAAGGCTGGAAGACAGGAATTGTATAGGTAGTTATTTACGTATGTTATAAGATGATGAGATAACATGGGATGAAATACGGAATGTAATACAAAGCTGAAGAACGGAACAGCTCCAGAGCATGAGGAGGAGGTGATTAAATATATGTATGGATGGAGGACTCTTACCACGGCTTAAACTTATGTTGGACAAATACCTAGGAATTGGACGATACTCGCAATATACTAGAAAGGTCAGGTCAGGTCGGGGAACAACTGAATATTTACAATAAGACAGATGGTAGAAAAAAAACCTGCAATACAATAACAAATTACCTATTACTATGTTTTGTAGACCTGAAAACGGCACCTTATAAAAAAAATATGGGAAGTACTGGAAAGGAGGAATCTAGGAAATAAGCTAATACAAGCAATTAAAATAATACATAGCTACGCGCCAAATTTTGCAAGAAACCATAATGAATCATCAAATGAGTTGATAAATAGGAATGGTGTTAGACAGAGGGAACTTTTGAGCCCATTGTTGTTTGTTGTCCTACTGGATGTAATTGCTAGAAAGTGCCAGGAAAAGGTAAATAAAACCAGAATGACAGTATATAAGGTATAGCAGAGATGACATATGCGTACGACCTTGTGATAGTGGCAAGGACGGAAAGAGAAATGCAACTGAATATAAATATCTGGAACGAAAACTAAAGAATTTGGAATGAAGGTGAATAGTGCGAAAACGGAGCTTCTAGTGATAACACAGGAGCATCTGGAATGTCAGCATCAGTATGAATAATGAGATTATAAAGCAAGTAACGGACTATAAACATTTAGGGGGTGAAAATAAGTGATAGGGGGAGCCAGAAATTGAAAGCAGAGTAGCCAGTGCAACGAGGGGTATTAAGTTAGCGAAACAGAAGTAAAATACAAGCGTGGGAGATGCGTTGTTACTTACGTGCAGCAGTGGGAGTAAATTAGACGTGATCGCATCAGTAATGAATACTAACTCGTCTGGATTCTGGAATCGTACCCATCGGTGCATATACTGGTTTAATTTACAGTGCCCAAAAAGTATACCCACAAGTAGCCGCGGGTTCTTTCTTGATAACCCTGTGCAAAAACGCGCCAGACTACGAGATGGTCCTCTCCTGTCTCGCATGACGGCTATCTAACATCAAATTCCACCTACCCTTGTGCTGGGATTTGGTGTCTTGAGTTATTAAGTTGTTTACAGTTGATACTGTAAGTGGTTCTCGACCATGAACCCCCGTTTTGAGGCTTTCTCGCTGCCTTTCGTTCCAGCATGCCCTTTAACCCATACGAGCTCGAGGGTGTTTCTGCTTGCTACTTGCCGTAGTACGTGATGACATTCAAAAACCAACCTAGATGTACTTTTAAAATGACCAAGTGCCTACAGGACAGCCCTGCTATCATTGGAAAGGGTCTAGTACAACTGGGCGCGGCCGACTGGCCGCGGCCGACTGGCCGCGGGACAAGTGGCCGCGAGACAAGTGGACGACAGGACAAGTGGCCGCGAGACAATTGGCATCGGCCAACTGCTTCTAAAATGGGTCTAGGCCTATTCGCCGTCGCCGTTTCGCCGTCGCTGGGTATCAACTGGAGTGTCATAAACTTTTGATTTCATTATTTGACCTCATAGGTAAAAATCTAAAGGATTATGATCTGGGGACCTAGGAGGCCATATAACTGGTGCATCATTACCGCGACCAATCCAACGGTCAGGAAAGTTATGATTTAAAAATTGCCTCAGACGTAAATTGAAATGCGGAGGGGCGCCGTCGTGCATATACCACATTGTTCTTTTCTAATATTTAAAGGTATATCTTCCAAAAATTCGGGCAACGATTCCCGTAAAAATTCCAAGACGTGCTTGTAACATAGTGGGACCACATATTGCCCTAGGATTTTCATCACTCCATTGATTTAAGTTGTGATAATTAAATACACCGTCTCTTGCAAATGATGCTTCGTTAGTGAAACAAATTGGCTAGCAAAATTGAGGATCTTCAACATATCGGTTCATTATCCATTCACAATAACGAAGTCTAGCAACAGTATCAGCCGTTAAGAGCTCTTGAATACGTTGAACATGATATGGATGTAGCAATTGTTCTTTCAACGTTCGATGGACTACCTACATCTTTCGAAATTCCTCCTAATTGAAGAGCCACTTTTCGTGTAGATGTTGAAGGATGCTCTTCAACAATTTCTAGAACGTCCTCCTCAACATCTGCAGTACGAACGAATCTCTGACGCCCCGAATTAACCTTATTAGGAATTATAAATGATCCACTTTCCTGAAGCCGGCGATATACTTCAGCAAATGTTGTGTGACAAGGCAATCTTCTATTCGAAAATCTCTAACAGTACAATCTCACAGCTGCTCTTGCATTTCCACCACATTCTGCATAAATCCAGTGAATATCTGTGTATTCATTGAAACAAAATACTTTAACCATTATTTTTAAATAAATACGCAAATGTCAGATACATAGTAAAGCTTACAACTTTTATTTGTTATTGTCTACGGTTACTAGATAATATGAAATTAAAAACTTTTATTAGAAAAACCCAGCGTTACTTTTTCCTCTTATCTGGAAAACCAAATAATTTACGATAAAATGTGAAGAGGCGAAAGTTATTAATTTTAAAATTTCCTTTCATCTGGTGTAGCGAATTATACATTTTAGTAAAGAACTAAAATATTATTCTACTGTTAACAGTAACGATAATGTGGATGGTCTATTTCTTGTATGTCTTTTTTCCCCAAAATTTGTACAATTGTAGCTTACGGGTAATTATTATTCCAAAATTCAAATTTCTATCTTAAACGATTTATGATAAATAAACGTTTTTCAAACAACAACTTTGAACAGCTGTAACTCTGAAATGGTGCACTTTTGAATGAAGGTAAATTGGGTTATATCGGTCTAATGTTATCCCATAAGACTACCCTAAAGCGTTGTAAGGTGTTTTTGGAGACACCCTGTATATTGCTGAATTCAGAAGAAATACCTAATTACCTACTCCTTTAAACTACATAAAAAAACTGCAACTTTATCTTATAAAAGAAATAAGTGCCGCCATTTTAGCTTATACCGGAAGTGACGTCATCAAAGGTAATATCAGCATTTTCGTCCTTGACCCGAATGCAACCGATTGGCGAAAACCGCATTTCGATAACTTTAATAGTTTCTGAATTTAGAGCGTTGCAAGGAATGTGCACGGACAGACTACAGACTACAACAGACGACAGACGGAATTTTTTTTTTAATTTTTTGAATCTACCTGCGTAGGTATTCAGAAACGCAAAGATATGTAAAAATTTGCATAGGTCAATTTTTTTTTGGAACACTAATACCAAAGAGTACCTTTAATACAATACTTCCCTTTTACTTCGTACTCGGGAAGTAAAAATCAGAGACCAGGTTTGGATTTTGCATTCGATCATGTTTACAGGAAATTAAATTATTTGGTGTAAAATTAGGTTCTCGTGTTTTGGGTGTAGCTACTTTAGCTTGAAGAAAGGAGAAAATTTGCAAATGTTATACAGTGCAAAAACAAATCTCCCTTCCTACGTCATCAAAATGTAGCAATTTAATAGAAACATAATTGTCGAATAAATTAACAAAGTGATACCGGTAATACGACATGCCTTGAAATGTTATTGAGATTACGTAAGATAATATTCATATGTATTAACAATATTAGATGAATGAGTAATTATTAAACAGCGAAATTTTAAACACCAATTAAAATTTAAGTCACGTATAAGAGCAACAATGAGGAAATCAAGGTCATTGAACATGTTTTCTGGTAGACACTACACAGACGATACTATGACATAGCGTACCAATTAAACGATCAGTTCTTTGACCACTAGCAATTTGAGTTCAGTTTGATAGGTTTAAGGTTAGTATAATGTAACAGAACCATGAGAAAAATAAATAACTTATATTTTTTACTTATATAGGTACGTCTTTTACACTGGTTGGACATTTTGGACAATAATCACAATTCTTACTTAACCTAATTTACGAATCACAATTTCGTAACGTATACAACTAAACGGCGGTCATGAAGGGTAAGTGAATGGACTACAACTAGACAGTTCAAAGTTTTAACATTTATACGACAAACATAAAGTATGGTGATTTCCACATTTAAAAAAATAAAATATAGATAACGATTTCACATAAAAAAAAATTCAATTATCACATACAAGTTATACTATAAATACAATTTTTTGGACGTTAAGTAGATGACTTACGAGTACAGCCAAAGAAGGATGACTTTAGAAAAGACTAACTACAAATCACCGTACTAACATTAACTTATAAATTAAGCATCACATCTAAATATCACATTCATTTTTGAAAGAAAAATGCTATATTACCAATAAATCTAATTTCCAATACTGCATTCATTTATTCACAACGCTCCTCTTGTTCCCAAATTTCGAAATTTGTAAAACACTTCACAAATTAGTTAACTTTAAACGTAATTTGAAATACTGTTTAAACCTTCTTCCGCTATGCACAATAACTTACTAAAACATCGTAGGAACACGGATTTTCACAGCATTCATTATATACACCCCTTTTCTGTCTTCTACGTTTCAATTTGTGTATAAATTTATAAAGTTTCGCCCTTGAAGCGTAAGGAAAATCAACCTCCTCTTCCTCAAAGCTATTTTCGTTAACGTCCCTCCTCTGTATATCTGAAATCAAAACAGAAAATAAATGTCAAGGCAAAATAGAGAGAAATTTGATTAAATCGAAGGTTATTTTGTTTACTGATACTTACCATGAACTGGAGGTGGTGTATTATATCTTCCTCTACAAACTAATGATAAAACCTCGGATAAATTTGGACCACAGTATCTTGTCGCTTTTCTCGATTTTAATAATTTTAGCAAGTCATCTGTTGCTTCGGCAGTGTTTAAGCATACTAGGATTAATAAGAGTATAGAAATAAACCGTGCCATCTGAAACAAAAAGAAATATACGGTTAACGAAAGTAAATTAAGGGTTAAGTAAAACTAGCTGCTATTACTTATCTTTAAATTATGGTGAAATGTAACAACACATCAGAAACTTAAACCAATTTATAGCGTAATATTGAGTGAAATTTAATAAATAAATTTGCTACCGTCCGATTACACGTGATATTAGCTTAGCGTAATTGCTAATTTACTTATTTTTACCCCTTCGACAATGTTCTGTGCGCCGAAATAGATTTTTGAAAATGTTTTTCGCTGCTATGTCCCTCGTAAAGAAGCATCTTTCACGACTAAGCGAGATGCAATTCATCACGAAAAGCAGTTGTATATGGAAACTAGGAACATAAGGGTTGTTCGCGAAAAAAGCGGGGTTATTAACCGCTTAACACAGAAACTCAGTTTACCGCGAAATACTGCACTTCGTTTACATCTCCACAAAACGGGCAGTGGCTTATTTTATAATTCAAACAGCAACAACTATAAGGTGTGATATTCTCTAGTTTATGGATAAACAGGGTTATTTAACACAGATAGCTTGATAAGTTTCTCGCCCTTTAATATATAATTCGAGACACATTATTTCATCCCCGAACCCCACATTGGACAAATTAAAAATGTAAAATGAATAATGATTTAATATACGCTCGAAAATGGTTTTGTTCTAAACAAATTACTCACCGAATGAGGCTTTCAACAGCAATCTCCTCAAAAAAAGAATAAAACCTTAAATCACACATTCGACAATATAACTAAAAATCGCGAATGATTATTCCGTACGTACTTGATTAAGTCTCACAAGAATTTGAACTTTTATTCCAATAACAAAATTATTAGATATCAGCACCCCACCAAGTCGTGCTTAAACTACCATAATATAACATACTTGTAGAGATAAATTTATTTATAGTTCAACTTGTTGATGTCAAAATGACCCACCTTTGACTCAGTTTTGTACCTATTGTAAACAGGGCACGTGGCATTTTCAAAAATGAGTTTTCGTGCAAAAATTTTCTTCTAATCAACAGTGGAAAGTAAGTTAAATCTTACCTGTATTTACACTCGAAAATTGGCACAATATTAGATAATATAACGGCACCTGGGAACGATAATAGTGTAGTTTCCTCGAACATTGCAGTTACGTGCACTGCAACTTACGTAATCACCTTTCAGCACGGTTATGACGTAGCAAGCGCGACTCATAAAAAAAAGGAGGAAATTGCATGAGTAAAATGAATTATCAGAAAATAACTAAAAAGCATATTGTCGATTAAGAATATCACTATTAAGGTCTATGTACTGCGATGAAAACATTTTTAAGTCCAAATTTCGCTGAATTTATCACTGACATAATAAGTTTTGCACCCACGTGTCGTCTATATAGACGATACGGTCAAGGTTACACTTTCTTTTACAATAAATGGCCTTTCCGTATTATTAATAATAATTACAAATAAACATTTACGTTTAAAAAACTCAAAACGTCGACTTTTACAGATTCCAAAAAGTACCTACTCAAAAGGTAGGCACAGTAACACCTCACTAATGTTTATGGTTTAACACAAAAATTTGTAAAAATACATTCCGTCTTAAGTCCACGATTGGAACTGATGTGTAACTGAGTACATATTTTACAGTTTTTCACTTTTGAATTTATCTTATCAATGCTGTTGATCCGAAGACGTGTTTAATGAAAATCACTTCACAACACTTCAGAGTACAATCTGATAAAAGATGTCCTTCCTTAAAACAGACATTTAGTATTATCGATCACAGTTCAAGATATCGAATTTGGCAACATCTTAAGCTGCAGTGATGCTAATTTAAGTGTTATTGATCTATGAACCTTAAATAAATCTTATACAAAATAAACTTTATCTAACAGTTAAAATTTTATTAATAGAGGTTCCATCCAAATTATCAGTTTTTGTGCCATTATGCTACCAACCACTTTAGTTTAACAACATGTGTATGAGATAAAGGCAAAAAATGGAAAGGTCACATGAATTGCTATCGAAACGGTCATCACGCCAACTTTTATAATTAATTGAAAGTAGTAATCAAGATATGGCGTGTCTTTCACCTCCTTTTACTTGCATCGTAGATGGATTACGTTTAAACCAAATGTAGTCCTCGAGGAAGTTTAAGAATCACAGTATGTAAACTTAACAAAAGCTCTTTTGCTACAACGTTGTACAAAGTTGTAAAATCCCTAATTGTAATATTTTTCTTTCAAAGATTGTCTCAACTTCTTCAATTTGGATATTGTATTACTGTACCATAATAAACAATCCCCTTAACACCTTTATGACGAAAACAATCACTAATCGACGTTTTCTAAACCAATTGATTTATCGATCATGATAATGCTAATAATTGTGAATTACGTGGTTATGAAGAAGATCTTGCTTGAAGAGATGAAAATTCTTTAGTTTAAAAATGGGAAGTTAATGGACCTACATTAATTAAAAGACAGAAAAACTATAAATTCAAGTTAAAAATGACAGGGAACAGTGAAATTCTTCTTCCAATTATTCATTCGCTTACTTCCATTAGTTGTCTTACATTTGCACTATCCGATCTAAGGCAAAATGGTAAGGATGGCACGGGACATCGCACAGGTATAGGAAATTCGAAAAATGTGAAGTAAACGACATCGAGATTCAGTATATCGAAGAAAACAAGAGGCATTTGTGTACATCAAAGAAGAAGGTTAAGAGGAAAATGATTACCAACGTCGTAGAAACTTCTGTGAACACCACCTGTGAGGAAACTTGTTTAAAGATTTCCTCTAATAATTAGAAATGATATAGTAAATATCCAACGAATGTTGTTTATTGAAATAAGACAACTTTCGAAATTGTGTTTCGTAACTGGATGGCGAAAATTAAATTCTTCAGTTGATTATGAACTCTAT
Source organism: Pyrocoelia pectoralis (assembly GCA_036250285.1). Lineage (NCBI taxonomy): Eukaryota > Metazoa > Arthropoda > Insecta > Coleoptera > Lampyridae > Pyrocoelia > Pyrocoelia pectoralis. Next base: position 43,857,123 of record CM070078.1, read on the forward strand.
CTAGAAATTTAATGATAGATTATCACAAATTACTAAAAATCTAAATTTTTAAATAAATAAATAGAATCTAAAGTATCAGATTTTGATATTAAAGGCGCTATTCGAATATTAAGCTCAAAAGACAATTTGGTACCACGCAACAGCAGTACATTAAATAAGTTGCGATTAAAACATCCGTTTCCATCATGTGAACTACAATTTTTTGATCCACAGCAAGATGATGATCCAGTTTTAAATGTTTCAGAGGAAGAAGTGAAAAAAGCAATCAACAGCTCCAGGTATTGATGGAACGCGCCCACAATTTTTTAAAGATATATCAACTTCTTCAGGAAAAAAGCAGGCAAAAAAGCATTAATTTCCATAACAGAATTATGAAATTTCCTTCTTTCTGGGAAAATCAATGAAGAAATTCATCCAATTTTATATGGATGCGCACTAACAAAAAGGGGTGGAGGAATCAGACCGATTGCAGTTGGTTGTACGTTGTCTTACAGCCAAACTTGGTTGTATTAAATCAGCTAATACCGTACATAGTCTTCTTCCTCCGCACCAAATTGGTGTATGTATGTATGTAGGTTTTCATGGTCTTTCCTGCATAAAATGACAAAGAAGATCATATAGACATACCGAGCTGAACCATAGTATACATCGAGCATTATCAACAAATTACGAGGCATGTTTTTTAAGTAAGTACCATTTTGAAATATACAAAATACAAGTAGATTTTTTCTAACAATTTTATTTTTTCATGAAAGCCTGTACTTTAATCTACTTTTCAACATAATTTCCACCAATACTAGGCACTTATCGTATTGTACAACCAGCTTTTGAATACCATCGCCGTAGAAATCTGCCGCCTGATTGAAAAACCACTGCAACGTTTTGTCATTATTTCATAAACCAGACTTCTTGAAACTCTAGAAAACTGGTCAGATAATCGTAAAGCGTCTGTTTTCTCTCACTTTTTCATCTACTTTCTGCACCAAGTCATCATAGCAATGAGTGAAAATCGTTCACTTCGATGTTCATCATGCACGTTCGTACGGCCACTAAAGCTCTCACCCACTTCCGTACCATCCCATTACTCATAACGTTTTCTCCATAGACTTCATTACTCTGAGGATGAATTTCAGCCGTTTTCACGCCTTTAGCACTAAGAAAACGAATCACAGGGCGTATTTCACAGTCGGCGGTATTCTCAATCGTAGGAGACACTTCAAATACTCACAAGCAAACGTAAACACGGTTGAATAATTCCGTAATAGCGTCTGTGGCTTGGTAAAAGACAGCGCTACACAGAGCACATGCGCCGAATTCCCACCGCAGCGCTACAGCGGCGGAATTTCCAATCGGTACTTACTTTAAAAACATGCCTCGTAAATTCAGGCAACTTTAGAACCTATAGGCCTATCCCGAGATCACGGAAAAAGACCAGATGGGGTAATCATAGTACCTTGGTCTAAAGGACAACGATTAGTGTGGGATATGATATGCGTAGATACCGGCAGAACCCCGTTTCAGCGTTCCCCGTTTCCGCGGTGTCCCGTTTCAGCGGTTCCCATTTCGGCGGTGCCCCGTTTCAGCGGACCCCATTTTAGCAAGAATGTGGACCTAGTTGCGTTAGCATAAAAATGAATGAACTTATCAAGTACTTTGGTTGTTCAGAAAAAAGGATAATGGTTGTCACAACATGTATAATTATTGGTTATATTCTATATGAATAAAGTTAATTTTAATTAATAGTTCACATGTTAATACTTTCAAATCAACTTTCTGATGGAGTAAACAGCGTCCTTTTTTCGCAGCGGCCTTTTGACTACCTGTTTGCCTTTTTGTCGTAGATTCGTTTTGTGTAGTGCATTCCGATTCAAATGGTGCTTAAAAATCAAAAAGTCCAAGCGCTTTTGAAGATAAACGAAGGAAACCGAAAAATTAATTTTTTAATAGTTTTTGATTTATTGTAAAAGGTACAAGAATTTTTTAATCAGAAAGTTACTGCTTTTTGGCAAAAAATACCTTTTGAGATAAAAGAAATATTTATAGTAAAGGAATTAGAAACAATTTCGTAAGGGTAAAAGGATGGGAGCTCATCGTTTAAATTTATTTTTTTCAACATTATGCTTTCTCGTTAATCATAAGTTACTACGGAACAGTGCAAAGGGGCTCCGAAAAAGATATACCGCCGACCTAGGGTGACGCTAAAATAGGAACCGCTGTAACCGGTGGCCGCTGAAACGGGGGCTGCTGAAACGGGACCGCTGAAACGGAGACCGCCGAATCGGGAACCGCTGAATCGGGGTGCAACCGTAGATACCTTAGCACCATCCCACCTAGAACATACGTCTGTGGAATCAGTTGCTGCAGGGGACCGCTGAAGCGGGTGAACGCTAAAATGGGAACCGCTGTAACCGGTGGCCGCTGAAACGGGGGCTGCTGAAACGGGACCGCTGAAGCGGGGACCGCCGAATCGGGAACCGCTGAATCGGGGTGCAACCGTAGATACCTTAGCACCATCCCACCTAGAACATACGTCTGTGGAATCAGCTGCTGCAGCAGAATTCGCTTGTAAACTGAAGCACGCTAAATACCAACAATTAAAGAACAATAACTTTATTTTTAAAGGACTTACTTTTGATACCTTGGGACCTTGGTGTAAAGAAACGAAAGACTTTATCTCTGAAATCGGATTCAGCCTTAGAAAGGTAACTGGAGAGTCACAAGCTCAACAATACCTTTCGTGGAGAATTTCAACGGCAATTCAATAATTTATTAGAGAATGCAATGAGTATTAGAGGAACTTTTTTGAATACGATTTCAATGGAAGAAGTGAGAATGCAGTCATGGTCAAGTAATTGGACCTTTTTCGTAACCTTAGGTAAAGAGTTGAGTCTGTGGAAAATTGCGGTTCGTGCGGCTGGAAGGATGACGGCATAAGTTTCTTGGGATACCAAAGTAACTTTACCACGGAAGAAAACCGTTACTGACCTATCCTACGCAACCCTTTTAGATAAAAAGATATAGCCGAAACGGGGACCGCTGAAGCGGGTGACCGCTAAAATGGGAACCGCTGTAACCGGTTGCCGCTGAAACGGGGGCTGCTGAAACGGGACCGCTGAAGCGGGGACCGCCGAATCGGGAACCGCTGAATCGGGGTGCAACCGTAGATAACTTAGCACCATCCCACCTAGAACATACGTCTGTGATCACTTGCATTCCAGATAAACCTCCCTTGTAGACAATTAGAACGGAAGTTTTCGCCATCTTATTTTCCTCGCATGGTTTGCCTTTGTCTACATCTTAGACAGTAGCGTACAACAATTAAGCCATCACGTTCCTCTAATTTATCTATTAAATAATAAATCAGCTATAGAGTACATTGAAAACATGTTAATGTGCATTCGATTTACCGTTTACACTTATGGCTTTATCGCCGAGTATCCAAAGAATTCTACATCAGTGGGTCACTAATCATTTAAGCTAAAGTGAGACATTTGCAGATGGACAATGGAAAATTACTTTTTCAGTAAAAGGAAGGGGGATCACAGCATGCTTGTTTCAACATAAATGTGACACTTTTCGAGTGATATTGCAAAAATCTTATTTAAATATCGTGATATAGTTATCATAAGTCAGATTACATGATTACATTTGTTCTCAGTTGTTTGTCAAGGGTTGCATAATTAATTACCAATTCCTGTGGTTGATTTAAAAGATCTCTTATCAAGACATTCAATTTAACTTCCATTTTCCTTGGCATTTATTCCCTTTTTTATACCTAGGATTGGATTTATATTAAGTATAGAGCTAAATAATTTGTAAATTGATTACAACACATTGCTGCTATATATAATAATATAAACAACATAATTGAGTACTCAGGGTCGATGGATTCTTATTGTAAACTGATAATAATATTTATATAAAAATATAGGAAATGCTAGCCAGACACAACTACGGCTGCATTTCATATAATGAGCAATAATTGATTTATAAAGTAAGTTTTGGGTTTTTCTTTAGAAATGCTTGGTATTATTATTGATGCGAGATAAATCTAGTAAATAATTGTTTCGTGGAATGTAATAGTTTATTTTTTCGTTAATTGAAATGATATTATTGCGTTCCACTTAATCACTTGTCAAAAGAGCAATGCAATCATAAACTGCGTTCTAAACAATAATTCGACGATTTTAGGTATTTAGGCTGTTTCAAATTGAGGTCAGCTATCTTTTTAATTTATTATCTTGGTAAATACGATATTCTTAAATTTTATTTATTGATTTACATTCTTACTTTGTTGGAGAGAGGAGATCTCATATTATACTAGGTTTGCATGCTTGTTAATTAACCTCAACAACTCCTACCGCTAAGATTTGACTTATCCGAGGAATCAGAAAGTAATTGCAAAGCTATTTGTCAAATACTGAAGTTTGTGTAAACAATCAATAATCAAACAATCTGGTTTGGGGGTGAATTGCAACAGAGATAAAATTCAGGTTAGATGCTATTCGTTTCATTTGGTTGGCGAAATTTAAGGAGGATTAACAAGAGATCCCAACCGTTCGTGAAATGTAGTTTGGCAGCAAATAAAGGTACGTGAAACCGAAAAAGCTATAAAATCTTACGAATTTCTGCACGATTAATTGCACCCGGCAAGCCTATCTAGCAGAAACAAATTGTTGTAGCTACAATCTGCTCAAAACTGATCAAAAATGCAGTCATGATCAAGTGATTGGACCTTTTTCGTAACCTTAGGTAACTGACAACTACACTAAATTCTAAGCTTTATTTAAAGGGCCGAAAGGGTTGCGTCTGTGGAAAATTGCGGTTCGTGCGGCTGGAAGGATGACGGCTTAAGTTTCTTGGGATACAAAGGTAACTTTATCACGGAAGAAAACCGTTACTGACCTATCCTACGCAACCCTTTTAGATAAAAAGATATAGCCATTTCAGAAAAACGTACCAGAATCACCAAGAACAAAGGTCCTGTATCGCCCCCATTCTATTTCCATAGAACAGCAGAAATTGTCTGAATCCTGCTGCATCTACACAAAGGTACAATAATTTCAATTTGGAAGAGATTTCGGTTAAACGATGAAACGATAGAGGATTTTTGCAGCTATTTAGAGGCTCTTATAGAGTCAAGTCCAAGAGGGAATCTTCATTTCACTAAGTAGGTATGTTATTAGGAGGTATAGTGCGCTGCTGACGTTAAAACTGTAAAAAGATTTCAATTTAGCCTTAGAATGTGCTACCAACAACTTTCTGTGCTTTTCGGTACCGAAAATGTCAGGGAACAGGCAGAGTTTCATATATTCCATTTTTGACTGTCTCGAATTTGAAATCAATCTCCTTAATTGAATTAATTAAACCGGAATAATGCTCCCGACTATGAAACAGTTGTTTACATTATCATCTAATAGACTATCTAGTGAACTGTCATTACCGTTGTCATGGCCTTTGATCAATAATTTTTGCTACGTTCGAGAAATAGTTCATAATATTCGCATTATAATCAAATTTTTAACAAAACAAGGTGGGAATCTTGAGGAGACATACTGTACAATTTCAAAATAACATTATTTCAACGACTCAAGTTTTTTCCTGGTGTAAACAATTTAGTAAAAGGAGAGAACGTGTGGACAACTTAACGGATATCGGCAATTCGAACATCCGTAACTCCGGGCGACAATCTTCGAATGCCGAAACTCCTTACCGACGCTCCAAGGCGAATTGAGGTGTCCGCTCTCAACGCGAAGAAGACGCATTTTTGAACTATTATGTAATGGCGTGCGATGAAATCTGGGTTACGATTTTGCCTTTAGAATTTAAGAGATCAAAACACACACAACTTGGCCTAAATTTCCTCATCCTTCACATGGTCCTGTAATATTACTATGGAAAAATCATTTGGATGGTGCCAGAAACTTCAATTTCTTATACGAATAAATTTAAAGTTTGGTAAAGTAAAGCTGTACTGAGACAACGCTAAAATTGTTATAAAGTACAATTAATAGGTAAGTTTAGAGAAAATTAATTATAACTAATTCCGCTCAAATTGAAATATTCATGAAAAGAAAAATTTGAAGCACTATTTGAGGGTGAAACGCGTTTCTCTGTAGCGTTAATTATTATAAAAATCATAGCAGTCTTCCAATAAACATTATTAATTTTAATTATTGTAATAATGAAGAAAAGTTCGTACGTGTTTGTTCACCAAAGAAATTATTCGGTTGGAAATCAATTAAATTCAGCCCAACGCTTTTCGTCACTTTATGTCAGAGAGATAGTGTCGAAACGCATTAGGTTGAAATTTAAAGTAAAAAATTAGTGAAATTACTTGTTTCATTATTACAAAAATTACTTGTTATTACATATTATAATTATGTACCTACTACATCTCCTTTCATGAGATTTTTTTTCATTTTTTTTCTCTGTAACCACATAATATACGAGTATGTAACGCTTATTACTTTTTCCTTTTTTCTTGTTCTACATACTTCCCTGAAACTTGATGTGTAGAGGATATTTGAATACCTATACCTTCCAACCCGATGCCTAAATAATTAGGTATTAGCTGAATAGTACATCCTCGGTACATATAAATAGAATTCCGTTGGTGACCTTTAGAAAGCAATTATGTAATTATAAAAATTATGGGCATACATAACATATTTGTTTTCCACTCACATCTTAAGCTATTCTTAAAACAACTAAACGATTCCTTGGATATAATTTGTACATACATATAATTTATTAGTTATTTATGTATCAAGGGAATTATAAGGGTTTGCGTCCGAGGGCCTTTGGCCCGAGGGACAGCAATTGCCCGAGGTAATTGAGACCTATTAATTCCCGTGATACATAGATAATTTTATTTCTGACCGAGTTTAATAAAATTTGTTAATTTCCGGTATATTTGATTCAGGTATAGTCGATTGCAGTTTTGGTTGTTGCTAGGTTACTGGTTCATAAAAGAGCCGTAGAGGGAATTATAGCGTCTTTATATCCCAAGGGAGTTATGACACTCTTTATTGGTATCGTAACTATGACAATATAAGCTTATAATATCACTGTCAGAAATAATAGTATATTATTCAACAAGCGTATAATGATGGCTATTATTCACCAGGTAAGTTTATGGCCACGAGCCGCAGGCGAGTGGCATAAATTACCGAGAGAATAATAGCCATTATATGCGAGTAGAATACTATACTTTATCCACGACTATAAATGTTAATTCAATTTAAATATTTATTTGAAAATTCTCTAATTGACTGTATTGGACGGTTACCATGGAAATTGTATAAAATAACAGTGAGTAATATTCATTACTCACGTTGCTAATAACAATAACTTATTAATCACTGATAGTCGTGGATAAAATACATTATTTCTATAATATGTATGAAGAAAGGTTTTGTAGTTTGCATGGTGGTTTGTTAATTATGGACATCAAAAAATTTAAGTGAACAATAATATACCTACAGATTGTAGAATTAGGCGATGCACCATAAGGATTTCAATATAAAAATCTTAATATTCGATTATTTGCTTCCCTAATTATTCTAGGCAAAAAGGCTATTTAACTTTTTTGTAGATTAATAAAATCTACATCGATACATGTTGTTTGTTTTTATTTTAAATTGAAAATTAAAAGTGATACTTTTGGTAAAAAATAGCGGTGCAATGTAATGGTTGACGTAAAAACAATAGCTGAGCGTCGTTGCAGCAAGATTCAATTATTTATTCTACAAACGAAAAAGTCGAAATGATGAAATGGATTTGTTCCGGAAACTAGTTACCATTAAGATTAGTTAAATGAAGTTATTTTATTTATTTAGTATATTATTAATTAAAGCTCGTAAGCTCAATAATAGGAAAAGTCAAAAGCCTTTACACAAGTAAAAAATTGCATAGTTCGCGTGTATGGCCTCTCGCAACAATATTTCGTTACATCCGAATTTTCTTAATTATTCCTTCTTCTTATTCTTCTTTTAAGCTTCAAGCTTGTTTATTAATGGTTCTTACTGTTGGGATTGCGAGCTGTTCCGTCCTCGTTTAGAAGGTCTTCAGGGTTTCCGTTTATAGATATTTTTGACCGTCGATTTCCATCCATATGGGTTAAGTGTGCATTTCGGTGTAGTTAGCTGAGCCATTGTACTGTGCGGTTTGTGTGTAATCTGCGTAGTATACAACTTTTTCTTGTTATTTCTCAGTTGCCTCTCAGTGCCTAATGCTTTTACAGCATTTATCATCTTTTCTATCAAGAGATTGACAATGAAACTGACAGTGCAATGCCCACTGCAAGGCTGTGATGACCACCGTCCATAACAAAACCTTGAGAGTACCGTATGACATTGCTATGGATAAAATTCTTGCTTGCTCTTGATTTGAATTTTTTTTAATAAGCCAGAATGACAGTGAAGATCAAATCTAAGAGTAACAATGCATAAAAGATATCATGTGCAGGGGAAAGAAAAGGTTTGGAGCTTCTGGCCCCATGGCGATTTTTGTAAAACTGGACTAGACTGGTTTCTAACCCCTAAAGAAATGAATAGCACCACTATCGGTGTTTTCTAACACAAATCCCTCTGTATACGTAAAGATTTTCATACTGTATTACAACAAAAGACGTTAAAATAAGAAAAAGAATGGGCTTAAGCTTGCAGAACGGAATCGGTTTCGGATTCGCTTTCATCGTTCATTTCAATAGTGCGATCGACTCTGTCTCTATAGCTGGCTCCGTCATAAGATGACTAGCAGTCTTGACAATGTTGTATCTGAAACACCTCTTGCAATTTTTTTTCGGAGCCTAGGGATTACCAACAACTGACTGTTTCTTCCGCTTCTCAAGAGACTCTTTCATAGGGCGTTAAACTTGTCCGATAGGTATTGTTCACAACACTCGCCAATAGAATGCGTACATAGTGTTGTTGCGAACCACTGGAGAAGTTCCACATCTCACTTGCACAAATCGTAAGCAGGCGGTTATACAAGGTTACATTGGCAAAATAAAGGCACCGACAGAACTAGGGAGTTGCACAATATATCTCTATATAATCTAATAATGACGCTGAATTTACAGCTGTTTTAGTGACACTAATGTGCGTTGAATTAGTGAAGGGATGTTAGCGTGGAGCCTCGGGCTAGGTCGACTTTGAATACATAAGTTTTTCACACACAATTGCTGACGCGAATCCGTTCTCCATTTATGTGTACATCGATTTCAGGGGGAGCGCAATGTTCCTAGGCCCGAACAGTATAATATCAATTTTTAGGGATTATAGCTAGAGTCTCCCTAAGTTTGTATTGATCCTTATAGTAGCGCAGTAGTTATTAGTTCTGAGAACTTAAAGAACAGCTTCGTATCGTCAGCGTAAATGTGGTCTGAATCGTTGTAGGCAACCTGGCAGTGTAGACACAGAATAAAAGTGGGCTAAGGGTAGCCCCCCTAAAGACACCTTGGTTTACACGCAGAGCGGGGAAGCTCTCCCTTCGAGAATAACGTGCTGGTATCTGTGGTGTAGATATGGTTTTATAAGGTGAAGGGCTTCTCTGCTTAGGTGCATTTCTGGCAGAGTATTACACAAAGTTTTGTGGTGTGGTACACTGTATCGAAGCCCATGTTGTAGTCCAATAGGATTTACACTGTAAGCTGGCCTTGGTTTTGGATTATTTCATTGACAATATGGGACATCGCAGTGGACGGAAACCTTACTGGTATCTCGCCAGCAAGTTATTAGACGTAATGCACGACCTCAGCTGCGCAGGCCTGTATACGATGTAATAGTAGCCGCTTTCGGAATAACCACAACTGCAGAAAGCTTCCAATTAACCGGAAAAGACGAAGAATTATATAAGTGGAGAGCGAAAAACATATCTTAAGTGACTTTAAATTAATTCTGTCATAACCATCAAGCGCGCTGCTTTTGGTCTTTTTTAATGCTGTCCGAGAAACGAGAAGAGCTTGGTGCACCGAAATTGAACATCCAATTTAAACACAAAATTGTTTAAAATTGGGTTGATCGCAGTAGTAGATACTGTTATACAGTGAGTTTCAAAATAAAGAGCAATTATGGTTTTCCCTAAAACAATTTTTGTTTCATTCAGTTTCACTCCATATCCATTATACACAAAATTCAAACTGAAGTTAATACGAAGTTACTAGCAGCGTGTTTACCATGGTTTCTTGTGATCTCAGTTCATAAATTTACACGTGCCAGCTACACAAGCTATCGTAATACTATGATGATACTAAACAGTAACAATTTTATTAATAAAGTTGAAAGAACACTGCAGTTTGTATGTTTCGAGACAATCTGTGGCAGGTCAGATTTAATCAAATTTGTTCTTCCAGAAAGCAACTGGTCTGTATTATAACTGGATCCCTAGTTTGCCGAAAAAAAACTGTTCCGTTTTTTTTTTAAATCTTTATGTTTCTGTAGATAGTCTTCCATGTACATATTTTAGTAGGTAAGTAAATAACCCACTCATCGATAATTCCGAAAGTATTGTTTCTTTACGGTTTGTATACCAAAATTATAGAGAAAAATTATTTTTATGATATGGCGAGTTTTGAGTCCTAAGATAATCTGCAATTATCTGTAATGACATAACAGATGCGAGTACCTTTACACGTTTTGCTAACCGTAATTGAAACTATAATAATAGCACGAATGTTGATGCAAATAGGTCAACAATTTTGATATTATTAAATTTAAAACAACAATCACGTGTACCTTAAGTAGCTTAAATAGACGCAAACGTGTTGGGGCTGATTTGTATTGTAAATACTACTTCAATGTGTAATTTTTTAATTTTATTTAGAATATTTGGCGAACACCGATAAAAACAATATTTATAAAAAATACTTACCGCTGCAGGACATAATCCGTATAAATGTAGTTGACCCAGCGGCGGGGGCACTAAACCACGTGGATGCTCCCCAAACAACAGTTCACACTCGGAACCCTATAAGGTAGAACATAACATATCAGAGTAGCACAACTCTATTCGATAATTAAGTTTTTATTGCATTGGGCGAGCAATTGAAATCAAGTGGAATTAGAGACTAGACGGCGATTCTTATTAAGGCAAAATTTATTCTTAGAAATTAGTATGAGTAAGAGGTAAAAATCGATCTTTCCAAAATCTAATCAAATCTTATTTCCCTGTTTTTGAACCGGATTTTTAGATTTTGCATTGTCATTTAGTTATATATGTGCAAAAATATTGTGATATAATTACGGTAATTATGATTGATGTTGACCATGAAGAACAAATATAGCTACACGTGCCTTCAATTATGCAGTTTCGGTGATGCCAAAATAATGTTTTGAAGAAAAAAAATTTCCTCCTAACGCTACGATTCATTCGTTACGTCTGAAAGGTTAACAAAACTTAAAGTGGTAAGTCCAATGGCCGAGAAATTTTTGTAAAGGCATATGGACTGTCAGGGCCATATTGATTTAAGGTCATAGTCTTACAAATTTGGCCATCACTGCATGGAAGGTCAATGTTTGCCTTTGTGTAATATAATTATATTGTACGCGCAACTGCAAAAAATTGATTACTGTGATGGAGTCGACGTTTTCCAAAAAAAATTGAAAACTGGGTCGTTTCCTTTATTGTTGGCCTCGTTTAGTTTTATAATAGTAATAACGGAATTTCTGTTATTATCAAATTTCAAAAACGTCAAGCTGCTTATCTAAACGGACCATCATATAAGGGAAATGGCAAACATGAACGTTTCCTTCAATTCGAAAGAGAAACTGAAATATAAACTCAAAGTGCTCCTAATGGACATTTTGGTGTTATTATATTATGTAACAATAGCCGGTGATTATTATATCAAGCAATTTTAAATTTTGTACAATAATATGACTATTAGCATTAACGCACACGCTCACTGTACTATCAAGTAATTTCATTACCAGGTCAAGGATGTTGAAAACGACCCGAATATTTTTGATACCATAACGTATTGCGATTTAGAGTAAAAATCATGTTTCTAACGGAATCTTTTTACTACAATTACAACAGTACTTTACTACTATAAATTGTAGTAATGTAACATTTATATCAGTTACATAAAAATTGCGTATTTAGTTTATAAATGTCCGGCCTATTTTTATAAGCATGATTCGTTGTCCATTTCTAAGTAGGTCAAACCTTCGTTTACTCTACAATCAAAATAATTCGCTTAAAAGTCAATGGTTCAAGATAATCTTATCAATGTAACTGCAATTTTGTATGAAAATTTGGTAACTGATTTAGTTGTTTGTGGTACTTACATTAATTTTTTGCCCAACACACTTCCGTTTTTCCACAGGAACCAAAAAAACACTATAGCGAATTTTGCAAAAAGAATAAAAAGCACTAGTTGGCTTGTTTAACGTGCTCATAAATTCATTCACACTATGGATGATGAACAATCAACAAGTGGATAATATGTTAAGTTATCGGAGTGAAATGACACAAATTTTTATGTTTTGCAGTACTTTTCTAAAAATAACAAAACCGCTAAGGCTCCTTATCGAATTTAAAGATATAAAGCTTATACATGTTATTTCTGGAAATTATTAATTGCAGTGAGTGGGTGTGAAAAGGCTTAATCAACTATATTTTTCTTAATTTTGACACGTGTGATAACCTTAATATAATTAACCTTCGGATGGCCAAGGTGGGGTCCAATCGGACCCCAGACCTATTTTTTGTGTCGTAGCTATTTTAGTAGCAAGAAAATCGGTTTGAGGTTCTTTCTAGCTGAATATTTATCATTTATACATACCCTCATATAACGATTTTGCGTCAAAATTTTTTCGTTTTTTAGAAATGAATTAATTGTTGGATGGCCAAGACCTATTTTTTGTGTCGTAGCTATTTTAGTAGCAAGAAAATCGGTTTTAGGTTCTTTCTAGCTGAATATTTATCATTTATACATAACCTCATATAACGATTTTGCGTCAAAATTTTTTCGTTTTTTAGAAATTAATTCATTGTTGCTTGGGGTCCGCTTGGACCCCACCTTGGCCATCCATGTAACAAAATCTAAGTTTGTGTAAAGGTTTATTCAAATTTTCGCTATTCTTTTTAGTCTGATATATTTTGATGCTTATTACGTATAAACAAATACTTCAATTTACAATGAACAACTAGATAAAATAGAGGCACTGGGCGAAAAAACCTTGGGGTCCGCTTGGACCCCACCTTGAGCATCCGTGTAACCAAAAATAGGTTGGCCATCCGAAGGTTAATGCATAGAGCCTTTATGTTAAAATTTAGTTCCCAATTCTTCTCAATTTGATGAAACTTTTCATAAACCTATCAAAGGAAGATTCGTCTTGGTGAATTCCGTTGGTCTTTACATTCAAAAAAGGGTTGCTTACCTACATATTTTGTTCAGTTTATCGAGAACGATAGCCCTAGGTGAACAAAATACTTCCGTAGTCTTTGCGATGATCCTTTCGAAATTTGTTTGAGAGTAAAGAAGAGAATTTTGTCGGTTCAAATTTATGTAAAACGTACTTAAACCGAAAGTATAGCACAGTGTAAAGGGTGCCCTTTTTGTGAGATATATTATGGCACTATCATCTCATAGTCCACGAATAATCAATCAAAACGCTGGAGCAGAAGAAGTTAAAAAAATGAGAAAGGGTTACAATTTTACATTTTGTTTCTAGCTTCAGTGTTAGTAAAGGTTCATACTACTTTTTTTTGAAATCATAAAAAATCCTATACGTGCAAAGTTTCCTTTAGTTTTGATTCCCCTTTTTACTCTCTTATTATATTATTTATATTCTTATCACGAACTATAGTGAATGACGGATCCGCATAAAGTTTAGCAATAGCCATTTTCTCCATTAAAAAAGTAAAAAGAAGTAATTTTCAAGAAATGTTAAAATTTTTCATTGAGTTTCGATTTTCTTTATCTAGTTTACTTACTTATATGTAGCATGTAATTCTGTCTGTCTGATGCAATTGTAAATTATACTTCATCATTTTACATATAATGATATTGTGACATCTTCCATTACGTTCTTAAAAAGCAAACCATCTTCGTTTCACTCTTTTACATTCAAAGAAAAGTTTAGCTCCTACTATTAGAAAGATCTCAAAATAAAAAAAAAAACTGAATGAAAGATGCTATTGCAGAGGATTGAAGAGAAATAGGTTCGTTTAAGAACCCATTTAAAGAAAAAAGAAAGAATTTAAGAATTCTAGAATTTAAAACACGAACTATGAAACCCATCAATCGAGAAATAGGTTAATATCAAATGGGTATTTATAAAACAATGACAATGTATGGGTTGTGATCAGAAATACTGCGACATTAACTCGTATTTTAAAACTAAATTTGAATTTTTGATTTAATGTACACAATCCGACATCTGACTTCTCTCTCGGGCAAATTATACAAATATCATTAGGACTTCAGCAGGAATCACCACCTCCAGTCCGTCTCTGTATATAATTCACACCGTGAACCTACTATCGGAGTAAAAATGCAAGGCCTCTGACTTTGAGTGGCTATAATAAAAAAACTGGGAGTGAATTTTTTTCAGTTTTGGACAGTACATTAGTCATTTGTACAGGGTCCAATATTTTATTCATTATCATACGGATTAAAAAATATTTCAAATAAAAGTTGTAACATACGAACCATTGCATATTTGTAAAATATTTCTAAACTTCGAATAACCGCGGCTGCGTGCCGACCTGTTTTTTTAAATGGAACACCCTATATTTGATGTTATATTCCGATTACTCTCTTAGCGTTTCCAAGTTATAAATTTTTTTCATGAAAGGCATGGTCGGACATAGAGCATTTTAAGAGAGCAATCGGAATATGACATCAAATATAGGGTGTTCCATTTAAAAAAACAGGTCGTCACGGACCCACAATTATTCGAAGTACCCTGTTTGTTCATAAATATTTTACAAATACGCAATGGTTCGTTTCCTACAACTTCCATTTGAAACATTTTTTAATCCGTAAGATATTGAATGAAATATTTGACTTCCTCACACTAATGGTCCTGTATATGTTTAACATGTGTAAAAATCAAAATGAGAGAATCTATTGTTTAACTATTATTTTAATTAACAACAATAAACACTGTATTTAGCATTTTTCTGGCTGACGGTCAGTTTAACTTATCATAACATTGTTAATGTTCCATAAATTGTTACCAAATTTACAAATGTCACATACTTCTCAAAAGTTGAAAGCTTTTGAATCGTGTTAGATCACAACATAATTGGTTTAACTTTTTATGTTACTATCAGTATTATTAATAACGAACTTTCAGGAACTCAGTTGCACAAGATGTCGGTTTTTTATTATAGCTTTAAGACTAATGAACCAATTATCCTCAAAAGCATCTCACACCGACAAATAAGTATACATTTTTCAAATATATAAGTATCTACCACTCGGTTACAATAATATAGCCGTAGCATGCTGGGCGATGGTCACCACTTGGATGGTTAAAAAGTAAACGTTAAACGTTTAATGTAACACAATAACAATAAACACAATAACAAATATTGTGAGTACAGGTTAAACAAATTTCCTGATAACAAGGAACAAGCAACAGGTCTAACTAAAGTCAGCAGCTTTGAATCGCTACAGCACAATAAAGCATCTAGGGTCCGGTATCGGCATCCACTTATCCAACAGATCGAGCATGAGCACTATAGTGCAGGCTATATGGAGCGCAGCGGGGTGCAAGTTATAGAAGTGCTGCTCTGTCACTCCCGTCATCCTAAGGGAAGCGGGAGAATCAGAATGAAACTTTTGACTCGCGCACTGCGATATAAAGGCTAATCTCGAGGGGTTGACCGATTGAGCACAGATTACACCCCTGTGTAATCTGTGGTTTGAGGGTGCGGTGATCGGTCAAAAACGGATTGAGAGTGGGAGTGACGGTGACTGTGCGCGTTGTCTACGTACGTGCAGAGACACAATATCATATAATTACAGATCAGTATGTCATTTCATATCAAAATCACTCGCCCCCCTTCCTATTTGAACAATTTCATGGGGTGGCTATCAAGGGTAGGGGGATGAAGTGAGAGAAATGCAATGTATGTCCCCTTTAATATCAAATTTGATGAGTCTTTTGGCTAGAAAATTTATTTACAAAGATTTTTAGGGTGGACTGCTTTCCGTGGGATACCCTGCATAACATTTGCCATTTCTACTTTTTGCTGGCGCTATGGTTAACGGCGAGCATTTCTGTGCTCCATTCTCGCACTTCTATAGCCACCAAATTCTTCAGTTTGGTTTTAGCCAGTTTGGTGTAGATCTATTATGCCGCCTGACATTAACCATCTTCTTGCAAATCTCTTTTCGCTTTTTTTCCTTTGTAAAGTTAATAATAAGTGAGTCAGAGAACAAAATTACGCTATGTCTATTATAAAAATTATTGTTTTCAGTAACTGATTTCCTAGGAGTATCATACACTTAATACTTTACTTACAAAAACTTATAAAATAAATCCCATAGCGTTCACTGTTTACCGCGAATAGATAAATCTATGCTAACTACATAATAAATTAATGACTCATCCTCAAATGGAACACAATTTTGGTTGACCCTTTATTCGTTAACATCCTATATGGTTTTAAAAATGTATATTATTTTTAAATTAACGAGTTTCCAGTCATTTCTAGATGTTCCCTAAATGATTAAATTACATAAACATTTGTTATAATTGCAAAATATTTGGTGGAATAATTATTGAATCATTAGAAGGTTATAGGTTATTCTTATCTATATTATAACAAAAAAAAAAATTATAAACTTGTTTATAAATTTAATAGAATTGATATTATTCAACTAATGGTATGCAGTAGACCCAGACATATTACACAAGTCTCGTTTCATAAGTTCACCCATATGCGTAGGACGTTCGGTTTGGTGATTATTTACCTGTAGAAGATTCTTAACAGAGCTGTTATAAATCTTAAATGGTTTCAATCTATTATCAAAATAACCCGAAACTTATAATTATTTATTACATGACACATTGAGAATGTTCTATGTATGCCCATCGGTTGCAGGACACACATTCCATAAAAATTTTGAAATTCCCTTTGCAAAACGGTCATAGAAGTGCATTTGTCCATTTTTTGGATTCTACTATTGTTGTTGGCAGTTATTATGACATCGCACTATCAGAGAATTGTTAGATACCATTTAGTATGTGACATGAAAACTTAAGTTTCATGCTATTATACGTGATGAAAATATAGCGTTTTAAAATCTAGTTAATGGTCTAATATAATTTTGTACATAAAACAATAATCTACCAATTACAGATCCTTGCGGAACTTTGTATTTCTTTGTTTTTAGGTACTGTTTGTGCCATAAACAGCAAAACCGTCTGCAATGTTTGTGGATAGTATCCCTGAACAAGATAACACGCTGTACAGTGTGATGGCTTGCCACCAAGTGTCACGTCATAAGCAAGCTGCTAATTCAAACGAAAAATGTAAAAAATTTTATATTGAGTAAAATCGTCTTGAAAATAATAATTAAAAAGCTGTTTACAATTTCACATGGACAAGGTTTTTCGATATTTTAGACACGTCCTTTACAAAAGCGGGAAAAGAATAAACTCAGAATGGAGGGAGCGATATTTTCAGGGGTTGGAAATGTCTCACTACTTAAATGTGATGGTTTTTAAAAAAATCTTCACTAATCTAATCAAGTAAGGTTTTCAGTGGTACTCTAAATGGTACGACGGACGACGTATGTTGAAAGCCAGTTGTTCTAAACTTGTAAGATTTTTATAGCCAATTTCATGTTCGTCATGCTTATTATCGTCTAATAGGCGAAACCTTTGTCTATACTGTTTGTTTTATTTGTAGTGATTGTTTTGAATTGTAATACATTTTAGACATTTACATGTACTGTTTCCCTTATTTACACATTTTCCCATTTTTCCTTGACTGTAATTAAATTTTGGAATAGTTATTAATTAAAAACATTTGGTATCTGAAAAAATTCAGACCTAAGTACATAGAAACACTTGTTTCCAAAAAAAGTTTCTATTTAACATATGAAATTGGTTTTTCAATAAGCCAATATCACGACTTTACCGCACTATGATTTTCGGCCGAGTTTTAATAAAACCTTTTGCACAATTCGAAATAATCTACACTAGGTTTAAATCACTATTGAGCAAACAACTGTGAGAAGTTGGATCAGGATTTGATAAACTAGGTAAATTTGGTAAATTGTACCATTTAACATAAATTGTTATGGATCTTCCTTGCATCTGCTTCATTTCCTGGTGTTGACCCTATTATCGACATTTTCCCATAAGCTACTGCTCTGTTTTTTATGGTTCAACGGTCACAAAAGTCGTTACCCGTCTTATGTATCAACAAATAAATAAGGTAAAGTAACGATACTTTGTTATTTTCAGCAGTCGGGTCACTTACGTCTTAAATTATTATCTTGTCTGATTGTGGATTTAGCAAAAAAGTTGTATGCGAACACACGACTCTGTTTAATGAGCTCGCTATCGCTATCACTGTAAAAAACAATGCCCTTTTCACTTAACCAAATTTATTTTTCAAAGTTTAATGAACTAACGTAATCAGTGAGATGTATTTGCACAATACGAACTAAGTACCGCATCTGTTACCGTATCATTTGCAATACGGTTACTTTGAAATAATGATTATCATTTTCGTTGGATAATAATATGGTTGTGCAACATACTTAATTATAGTTTAGTCGATTTTTGTATGGTTTCAAACATGTAAAAACAATTGCAATATTTAGGATTATTAACGTCACGTAAAGTAGGAAAAAGATTCGATGTCTATTAAAATGTCACGCAATCGTATCGTTAGAGCACCTACCGACATGTTTCAGATTGGTTTGTGCTATAAAATAATATATCATATAGTGTTGTTTATGTCGCTAGGGTACGATACTGTCAATAGAATATTATGAAATGGAGAAAACCAATCTTTAAATATGTGTAACAGAACAGAGCACCAGTTCTTATAAGATGACCCTTTCGTCTGAAAGTCTTTTGACATTTAATTCACCATAGGCGTGGTTGCCACTTATAGATGGCGAACACTCTCTTTTACTGAATTTCTCCCTCTTTACAGTCACAGATAGAGTAAATTGATCTCAACTCACATCGGGGTGTATTTTTGGAGATCTTCACGGCAGTTTTTCCAAAAATGGCTCTTATTTATGTTATTGATGCACAAAATATCCGTTAAATTAACGTTGAGAAATATTGTACGTACTATAGTTAAGTTAGATATGAGAAAGGAAACTTCTGGTACCCACTTAAAAGAGGCAAAACCGGAAAGGATATACAGTGTACCTATGATACAATAAGTTCATTGTGGTTGGACAAATGTGGGGAATACAGGATTTGTAATACCTAGGGCGCGAAGAATTGGGAAAGAAAATCGACAATAAATGTAAGGGAAACGAAAGGTCGCCGGAGAACGAAGCCCTCAATGAACAAGGCGGGGGGGGGGGGGGGTTAAAGAAGATGACCACGGCATGGCAATGATAAGGAAAATGAATAAAAGAGCAAAGAGGAAGAAAGAGAGGGAAGGTGCGATAATAAGAATAGGGACCTTGGACATAGAAACATTATTAGCGGAGGGGATGATGGAGGAAGTTGCTAGAGAACTACTAGAATACAAAATAGAAGTAAGGAGAAAGGAGAATTGATAAAGGAAAATTTTCAATGCTGTATGGAGGAGAAGGCAAACAAGGACAAAATGGAACGGGCTTTCTGATAAGTAAAAACTTGAGGAAGAATTTAAGAGAATAAGCCGAAGAATTTCATACCTTAGATTAAAAAACGATATAGCTAACGTTACAATCATAAATGCCTACGCACCAACAGAGTAAGCAAACGAAGAAGAGGATGATGAATTCAATGATAAAATTCTGATTCTGATGGGAGATTTTAATGCAAAGATGGGGAAGGAAAAATTTTGGAGACGAGTAGCAGGATATAATAAAACAAACAGTAATGGAATGATACTGGATATCAACATAAAGCACAGCATAAAGTAACATGGTAATCCCAGGAAGAACGACAGGATATCAGATCGTACACAGCCTCATAGACAAAAAATGGTACAAGATGTAAGGTCGTTCAGAGGAGCAAATGTGGTTTCTAGTGATAGCGAAGCTCAAGCTGAGAACGGTAGAAGGAAGAAAGATACAAACAAATAGGAAGAGATGGGAAATCGAGATGATAATAGCACAGCAGTTACGGTATGAAGAAGAGGTCGAAAAACAGTTAACATATAACGCAGAAGAGGGAGATATGGAGTAATATAAAAAGATGTATGGAAAATGCTGCAGATAAAATAACAAGAAACAAAACCATAGAAAAAAAGAAGGAATGGTTTGATGAAGAATGCATAAAAAGAAAGCTATTAGAAAAGTGACTAAGCACGGGGAGAGATTGTAATTATTATAGTACATACCAAGGATGTAGGAAAGCTAGCACTCAATTAATAAAAGCCAAGAAGAGTGAGTGGATTGAGGAAATAATGAGTATGATAGGAAAAGGTAACTTTACAAAATTATACAGATATATCAAAAGGCAATACGTGAAAAGAAAGACAATAATCATAAGCAACACTAAATGGATTAGTCATTTTAAGAAAAAGGCAATAGATGAAAATGGAGAAAGCAGTACGCAAGTAGAAGAAATGAATGAATGAAGAGAGAAGGAAGTTAATGGAGTAATAACACAAATTAAGAGAAACAAAGCAGGGGGAATAGATAACATAGTAAATGAGATGATAAGATAGATATGGAGAAGCCCTAAGAAGAAGAATATATAAGCTAATAACCCACATTTAAGAAAAAGAGCCAGGGATTGGGAAAAAGGAGTAATACTGCCAATCCATAAAAAGCCCAAGCGTATGCGATAACTATAGAGGAATTACCCTATTAAATGTCGTATATAAAATCCTTACTATGTTAATAAAAGCACACAGAAACAGCAATAGGCGACTATCACTATCAATACGGTTTCAGAAGGGTAGGTCGACAATAGACGCTATACATATAATAAACAAATAATAATTGAAAAGTGTCATGTAAATGGAATGGGGTTGCAAATGGTGTACATCGATTTTAAACAAGCTTTTGATAGTCTAAAACGGGAGCAGCTCATAAAAGCCGAAAGGCTAATAAGGCAGACAGAAATGACAATGAAAAACTCGCAAGCAGTCGTTAGAACAGATGAAGGATTAACGGAAGGTTTCGAAATTAATAGAGGAATAGAACAATGATTAACAAAGCGCTTACAAGTAGTTGAATACGCAGATGATGCCACTGTGATAGCTAGTGGCAAGAGCTTGGAAGTCGAACGGGAAGTGAAGGAGAAAAGCCTCTTAATAAATCAAGGAAAAAGCGAATTCATGGTAATAACGAGAGAAAACAGAAGCGACATAATCAGTACAGTAAAAATAGGGAACTATCAACTGGAAGTCACAGAAAAGTTTAAATATTTTAGGGGTACCAATAAACAGCAAAAGGGAAAGATGCGTAAAGATTGACAACAGAATACAGGCGGGAGACAGAGCCTATTACAAATACAAAAACATTATGCAATGTAAAAGCATAAAGTCAAGTACAAAAATAAAAGTGAATAAAGCAGCTATCAGACCGGTGGTAATTTATCGAGCGGAAGTAATGAATATAATAAGCCTGGAGTAAGAACAGTTAAACATTTTCGAAAGAAAGATGGTAAGAAGAATATATGGACCAAAGAAAGTGGCAGAAGATGAGTATAGAAGGCTAATGAACTTGGAAATAAAAACACAAAGATTTGGGTGGCCCGGGCATATAAGAAGAATGGAAGACAACAAAGAAGTAAAGAACATTATCATGTAGAGACCAGATGGTTGCAGAGGCAAAGGGAGACCGAAAAGCAGGTGGGAAGACCAAGTACTGGAAGATATAAGGAAATTAGAAATACAGGTATGGTGGGAAAAGGTAATGTACCGGGACCTGTGGAAGAAAATAATGGATGAAGCAAAGGGGAAAATGGAATAGAATAAACTTAGAATAGAAGAACGTGGACTTGGACTAACTCACCACAAGATAGGTATGAGTTTATAGAGCTCAAATACTCGAGCGGCTAAAATCCCTCCTTTTGGGATGTAATTAAACAAATAATTGAGTCATATTAAGTTTGAAACATAGCAGAGTCTACCTCTAAGCTACGGTCGTTGATTTTGTTGTCTGTTTAAGAGGAAATCGGCAATATGTAAGAATCTTCTTGTAGAAACATCAAACACGGTTCATTAAATACAGATAACATTAAGTGACTAAAATTTTACATACAATTAATTAACTACAATTTTTACCCATTCAAAATGAACTTAACTTACAGGTTATTGAACGGTATTTACCTAAGAAGTAGTGTTTTCCTTTACCTAATCGCAGATAATACTTTTTTGGGTTGTTGACTTTTGAAATGCAAAACATGTTACCATGTTTGATAACAAAAAAAAAACATCCTTAATGTAAATATCTTCATGTAAAAATTTTGGGAATAATTTGTTTATCTATTTGTGCACGAGTTTGGTGATAAAGATTTTTAAGCGCAGTATTAACTAATATTAATTTATTATCATAAATATACAATGTAACAATATAATTAAATTGTTTTTTTCTCTGTTACAGATGATGGTCTAACTATATTTCGTCATTTCATCTCAAAATTGTTACTCGATTGGTGTAGTAAAATTATTTTATTATTTAATCACGTGTACTTAACTCATTATGAAATTCTTTGAATTTAGGGATAGTAAACAGATATAATGAAGTGGTAAACATCAGATAAGAAATGAGGATAAATTTTGCCATGAAATGTATGCGTACTTTTTATACATATACATCAAAGAAAGATGTTTGATTTATTTATTGTAAAAAAGTTTTGGCGAGAGGGTCGGTTGATCCCCTATATTTAATTTGACTCTTATTATCTGAAAATGATATGTTCGCCTCGTAACGAAAAATTGTGTTTTTCGTTTAGAAATACATTTATTTTGTTACACAGTCCCCTTAACATCAATACACTTCATCCAACACGAATTCTGTTTACGATAATAATTATCACCAGCTATATTTTTCCAAAGTGAGATATTTAAATTCAGTTTCTTTATTATTAAAAACGGGAACAGACTTATTTACCAACTTTGGATGAATTTCTGGTTAGAGATAAATTATTCAAAACGAAGGATTTTACATTGGGATTGTCGGCACCAAAAACAACAATAATAATCATCAATAATAAATAATAATAAACATCATCAGCAAACAACATCCATTAGCTGACGATACAGCTTTGTTGTAGAAACGCGTCCCACATAATAAATTATAATTACAATCCAGGTCTCTGGAAGAGTTGCGTCGACGCATTATTGAAGAATCCCCCCAATTTACGCCACAGATCCTCCAAAATGTAAGGAAACGTTTCGAGCAGAATTTGTATCATTGTATGGAAGTTGGTGGCGCACTGATAAAGTCAAATTTGACATCAAAATGTGCTGTTCAAAAGGTCCAAGATGACATGTTTCAGGATTTTTCCTAAACAACACCCCCCCAAAAAATTTAATAAAACTAATTTCGCCCATGCTGTTGCATATAGAATTGACAGACGCTTCAAATTAGTGGTCGCTCGACCCCTTTTTCTATTTAAGCTCTTGAGTTAGGCGTTGCTGGGGCTAGGGGGTTGATGTGTTAACCCATTAACGGCGAAATTTTGTTTTGTCAAGTGCAAATGCATATGGGAATTGTATGTGTTCAATGTTTATTATTCAGGCAAAAAATTCAAATTTCATAGTAATATTATTTTTATTTACAAAAAACCAGCGTTACCATATGGCAACGCTAGCCAGATGAAGAGTCAAAGATATGAGATTCTCAAAAATCAATCTTTTATTTGGTATGGAATGTGAGATTACATTCTATGCATAACCCAACGCCACATTTTATACACATGCTTCGGACGCTTGATGAACAACCCTCCCCGCACATCTGCGTCTCTTTTTACCTTCAGTATGGACCAGAAGGTGGTTTTTTTCATCATAGCGCACATCGTCAGACACTGTTGACACTAACGCTGCTCTTACATGTGGATGGCCTCCCAGCACCGCATAGTGGTTTTCCGAACATGGCCAGATAACTTTGGACGATTTCGGTGTTACCATTTGGGTACGCTAGCCGTTAATGTCAACTTTGACATCAAAAGTTGTCCCCCAAAAATCAAGAATCGACGTGTCCGAACGTTTTTTTAAGAAAGCGTAAGTGTCCCAAAACAAGCGTGTTTCCTTTTCAATGTATACATATATTAGGGGAGGGAAGTGTTTTAGTTGTTGTCGAATACACATTTTTCAGCATTCCATTCTTCTATTCTTCTTTTGGATTGAAATTGTGCAATTTTTCCAAAAAAGTGTTGATGAGATATTTTCAATTTATAACAGATTCTCTCCATTAACCACAGCAACAAAGGCGAAATCAATTTGGACCCTAACAAACTCACTTTTCAATAGTTCAAAAATCAACGACCGCACCTCGGAGCTAGACTCTGCTATGTTACAAACTTAATATGACTGAATTATTTCTTTAATTAATGGATTTACATCCCAAAACGAGGGATTGTTTGCCGCTCGAGTGTTTGAGTTCTATAAACTCATTTCTTGTAGTGAGTTACTCCACGTTCTTCTATTCTAAGCTTATTCTATTCCATTTTCCCTTTGCTTCTTCTATTATGTTCTTCCACACGTTCCGGTCCATTACCTTTTCCCACCATGTTTGTATTTCAAATTGCCTTATATCTTCCAGCACTTGTTCTTCCCACCTGCTTTTCGGTCTCCCTCTGCCTCTGTAACCATCTGGTCTCTACATTATAATTTTCTTTACGTCTTTGTTGTCTTCCATTGTTTTTATATGCCCGAGTTTCTTTATTAATAAAAACGAGAAGAGACTCATTTTACCAACTTTGGATGAATTTCTGGTATTGGGATTGTCAGCAATTTATAGCACGCAAACACCAAAAACCACAATAATAATCATCAATAATAAATAATAATAGACATCATCAGCAAACCGCATCCGTTAGCTGACGATAGCAGCTTTATTGTCGAAACGCGTCCTACATAATAAATTATAATTTATTATGTGGGCTATCGTCAGCTAACGGATGCTCTTTGCTGATGATGTTCAACGGTTACAAAGGTTCCAGTTTTTCTTGTTAGCAATCAATGAGCAAATACATATTTCAAACCGTGAAACAACTAAGGTCAATGTGGGTAAATGGAACCACGAGGTAAATACTTGCACTACCTATGATCTGATACTCGCAGTTTTTAAACAAATGTTGCATCAACCCATACCACGTGGCGCCGCTTGTATCTTTTGATTTGCGAGTATAATATGGCCTCATGTTTACAACACGTTGAAATTGATGATTACAACAATGTGGAAGATGTGATGTAATGACTCAGTGTAGTTACTTGTACATGATTGAAGAATCGAATTGTGCTTGATCGGTAAGTTTTAAGTATTTTACATTTGTTGTAGCATGCAGAACAGGCAAAATATACTGTAGCTTAAATTTGTTGTGGGGGTTCCAGTTACCCCTCGTTATTTTGTCATTTGGGGTAATTGGGAACATTACAGTGAAGCAAATGGAACCAGTCAGGTTCCATTTATCCCATCTTATAATATGATTTTGTTTCAGCAAAAATGACAGTGGGGAGAGTTTATTATCCTGATCAAGTTACCGAAATAATCGATGATCGCAGTGATGAAAAGTAAGTTGTATGCATCAAAGTGGAATTAATGGAGACATCTGGAAAGGGCCTATCCTTACTGATGAGTTATGGTACAATGAGAAGGATATGATGAAAGTAATTCATCCTCCTTCAAAAATTAATAATAAGGGCTATTTTGCAGTTCCTAAAATGAAAAAATTCAATATTTACTTATATAATTGAAAATTTAATACTTATTTCTGATACAATGTTTTTTTATGTTTGTTGCGTCCTTAATTACATTATTCCTTTATTTTGTATTACACCGTCCATTTATTTGATATACCTTTTATTTGTACGTTACTGGTGTGCGCCGCTGCGAGCGATAACACTGCTTAAGAGGTACATCAACACTTCGTTGTTAGATATAGAAGAATATAGACATCGATTCTTCGCTGTTGGCCATTAAGGCTTTTACATTGCCAATTGATCGTGTTAATTACATTTTGTGTGTGGTCGACCCTCACAGGAGCATTGATTACGCAAGAAATCATCTCATAGGCAAATAGAACATCCAATTTCATCGTGTCTCAAGATATTCGCTAAGGCTAAGATATACGCCATCCGTTAAGATAAGGGAAGAAATCCAGTAACGTAAGTTCATTTCTTTTCCTTTTATTTTTCCCAATTGTAATTCCATTATTTTGTTCTACAGGCCGCCGAACCAAGTCAATCTTATTAATTTACTATTTTACGATTTATTTGTATTATACTTAAAATATAAAAGTTTTTTTCCTCGTTGTATTTCTTTGATTCCTAAAAATACAAACACGTCGAATTCATTTCTATTTTTTTACAGTCCACATTTGCAAGCTCGATTGGAGCATTCATATTTTTTGGTCCTTCTCGGTCGGATTTTATTGAATTGATTAAGAATTTTCCACGTGTTTGTGAAGGAATACAAAAGAAATACCTTTTCAAATTTTTAGTTTTGGTAGAACGTTGCCACTTGAATATTCATGTGTCCTGTATAAGAGACACAAGTATCACTTGATAGTCATTAAGTTAATTGTTGCATGGTTATTGTTGCAATCAGCTTGGTTAGCAGGTGCAAGTTTAGCGCGCTCTTTACTAGGTCACATTTTGTTTATCGTTGTGCTGATACGCATACGGCGCTATCTTATGTTTGTTGAAGTTTCGTAGTTGGCCAAATAAAACGCGTTAACCTTCAATTTTACGTACATACTTTGCACATTTTGTACATTTTGAATTTACATTTGTTTTGGATCTCGTGTCGTTGCTGATCCTGGTTCTAGAACACCCTTCCTTAACCTCCCTTAAATATGGCCACCAAGTTAAAACAATTAAAAGCATTCCGTAAAATTGCTCGGAATAATTTGTTTACTGTTCATACATTGTCGCAGGTTGCTTTAACTGATCCCGAGCAAAAAACCCTGTTCAATGTTTGGTACAAGCAGCTTGATTCGTATAAACGTAGCTTTCAAACTAATCAGGACGAAATCATTGTCCTTGTAGCGGATAAACCTGAGGAACTTGAGGTCGAGATTAAAGTTGGTTTAGATTTTGAAGCGAAGTGTGTTCAAGTCGAGGTGGCGTATGCAGAGTTGTTTACTTCCCCTTCGAGTCCATCCTCGTTTGCAGTTACAGATTCACGCAACAATTCGTCGCATTCGTTTGTTGACAATTTGAAAAGAATTCCACTTCCGTCATTTAATGGCGACCTCAAAGATTGGCTTCAGTATAGGGACCTTTTTATTAATTTGGTTGATGACAAGCCGTATGGCAACATAGAAAAATATCATTTTTTAGTTAGTAGCTTAAGCGGTGAACCCCTCAATCTCGTGAAGGCCATTCCCGTTTGCGGCGACAATTATGCGATTGCCTTCCAAGCATTATTAGATCGATATAATAATGAGAGGGCTCTTGCAACCTTGTATTGGAACGAGATTCAGAATATTCCCACAATGTCGTCGGAGTCCGGCAAGGAGTTAAGAAGTTTGTTAAGCCAGGTGAAAGAGAACTGCGAAGCTCTCAAATTATTGCAATTGGCAGATACTTGGGATTTTGTACTCTTCAACATTATTTTAGAGAAGCTAGATCCGTCCACTCGAAAGCAAATAGAGATTAAACTAGATAAAAGAAAAATTCCCACCTTTCGGGACATCGAAGGTATTCTTAATGACCATTGTCTGTCCCTTGAAGCGATGAATTCGTCGTATTTGGCGACGAAATCCATTAAATCACCCGTCGTGGCAAAACGCCCTCCCTTTTCCAAAACTTCGTTAGTTATCACGTCGCCTAACACGTCCAATAAGTGTATTTTGTGCGATCAGTCACACATTTTGTTTGTGTGTCCAACCTTCAGAAAAAAGCAACCTCAAGAGCGTTTTGAATTTGCCAAGCGCCATCGGTTGTGCATCAATTGTCTGTCAGTTGGTCATGTGGTGGCAAATTGCCCATCCAAGAGAAGGTGTATAACATGTGACTCGTTACATAACACGTTGTTGCACTTTACAACTAGACCGTCCAGTCCAGCCGCCAAGCAGGTCGCCTCTAGTTCCAGTAATTCCAAATCAACTAACTTCTTGCTCTGCAACTTTTATGTCGTCGTATGCTAGTCGTCCTCCGGTGCTATTGGGTACCGCAGTGGTGAGAATTCGTGATAACTGGGGACACTACCATGTCGCCAGAGCTTTGATTGACTCGGGTAGTCAGGCCTCGTATATTACTTCAAGTTTGGT
Organism: Pyrocoelia pectoralis; assembly: GCA_036250285.1. NCBI lineage: Eukaryota > Metazoa > Arthropoda > Insecta > Coleoptera > Lampyridae > Pyrocoelia > Pyrocoelia pectoralis. Next base: position 43,885,664 of record CM070078.1, read on the forward strand.
TAACAGACTTAAGTTAATTAAACACCCTCATATCAATTCTATTTGTGGTTTGGGAGAAATCACTACTAAATCGTCGTGTACTGTTAATTCCGAAGTTCGTCCCAGTGACGCGGCTGTTCCTAATGTCGAACTAGAACTCTGTGTGCTGGACAAAATTTGTGGTGATTTACCTAACAATACGCTTAATCCCGACATTTGTCTGCCTCGCGACATTCAATTAGCTGATCCCCGTTGGTACGAATCTCGTCCTATTCAAATCCTGCTGGGAGCCGATGCATATCCAACCATTGTAGACTCCAGTAAGGACATTCTTCCGTCTATGGAAGATCAACCGTTTTTGCTTGGAACAATATTTGGACAGGTCGTCTTGGGTCCTGTGAAATTCGCAAAGCCTCAACAAGCTGTGCACTCGTTGTTTTCGTCCTTGTCTCACTCGTCTTCGGAATCATTGATTAAGATCATCGAGCAGTTTTGGAACGTTGAGGAAGTCCCGTCCAAAGTTATAGCCTCCCCGGAAGATGAGCAAGCCGAATCTTCCTTCAGGGAATCGTTGTTTAGAGAAACTTCAGGTCGATTTGGAGTTGCCCTTCCTTTCCAGGTTACTAACCCTACTTTTGAGGGATCCATGGTCATCGCAGATCGTCGTCTTCGTTCGTTAGAAAATCGTTTCGTTAACCAGCCGCAATTGAGATCTATGTACGTGGATTTCATGCGCGACTATTTGGTTGCTGGTCACATGACTCCGCTGTCTACGAACCCTGCAGGTTCTGATTGTTACTACATTCCTCATCACGCTGTTTTTAAATCTGATGGAGAACACTCAAAGATTCGTGTCGTTTTCGATGCCTCGGCCAAGGCGGCGAATAAGCAATCGCTCAATGATACCCTTCTCGTTGGGCCAAAATTGCAAAATGACATTACCGAACTACTGTTGCGTTTTCGCGTGAAACCAATCGCGTTCACGTGTGACGTCCGTCAAATGTATCGTCAAATCCTCGTTCGGCCTGATCATAGAAAATATCAACTTATTCGTTGGAGATTTTCTACCGATGATCCGATCATTACCTACCAATTAAACACTATCACCTACGGTGTTTCTTCTGCACCTTATCTTGCCATTCGGACCCTGTTGAAATTAGCGGAATTGAGTGAAAGCACATACCCTTTAGCTGCCCAAGCTATCCGCTCCAGTTTGTACGTGGATGATATTATTTGTGGCGCTTCCTCCGTAGACGAAGCTCAAGAATGTGTTACGCAATTAGTTGAGTTGTTCGCTTCGGGATGTTTTGAGCTGCGTAAATGGGCAGCCAATCATGCAAAAGCACTAGATTCGGTTCCAGTGGAGTTTATCCAATCGCAAGCGCTATCATTCGATAGCGAGTCTCCCAATACCGTCAAAATTCTTGGTCTGAGATGGCACTCGTCCTCAGATACCTTCTCGTTCTTAGTTAATCCGCGTAATGTGCTTTGCACAAAACGGTCTCTTTTAGCTGAATTAGCTCGTGTTTATGACCCTCTGGGATTCTTGGCCCCAATCAGTTTTTTCACTAAATGCCTCATTCAAAAAATTTGGCTCTTGGGCTTGGATTGGGATACAGAGCCACCACAAGAGGTGTCGTCTCAATGGCTTAAATTTAAGTCCGAGTTGCGTACACTTTCATCCGTCCAGTTACCGCGGTTGCTGGTTCCTGGGAACGTTGTGTCCTGCCAGTTGCATGGATTCTGCGATGCTTCGGAAGCAGGCTATGCTGCTGTCGTATATCTTCTTTCTGTTTTGAACGACGGTACTTCTCACACTACATTCGTTATCGCCAAATCAAGGGTAGCCCCCATCAAGCAGGTTTCTATCCCGCGCTTAGAGTTGTGTGGTGCTGCTCTTCTGGCGAAAGTGGTCAAATTCGTGTCGAAGTCGTTTTCCAATATAGTTCCAATTGATGGTATAGTTGCTTGGTCAGATTCGAGTGTGGTTTTAACTTGGATTCGCTCCCATCCTCGCAAATGGAAGGTTTTTGTGAGCAACAAAATATCTTACATTCATGAGAGAATCCCTCCGGGTTGTTGGCGTTATGTGCCCTCCCGTGAGAACCCTGCAGATCCTGCCTCTCGCGGGTTATTTCCCACACAAATTTTGGTCCACCCACTTTGGTGGACTGGTCCATCATTTTTGTTGTCACCCCACAATAACTGGCCGCAGGATTTGTCTGGTAGCCCCCATCTTCCTATTGAGGAAATGAAACAAAATCAGACAGTTTCTTCTGACAGTTATGTCCTTTCTTGCCTTAGTCATGGCGATAAAGAGCAGTCATCGTTCATTTTCACTCTACTACAAAACATGTCGTCGTTGACTAAAATCCAAGCGGTGGTAGCTTATGTCGTACGATTTTGCCATAACCTTAGATATCCTCATGATAAAGATACTAATCCTTTATCACTTCAAGAAAGATATAAGGCTTTATTGATTATTGTTCGCGCGGTTCAAAATAATTGCTTTAGTGATCTCTTTAATAGACTTCAATCAGGTAAGACGATTCCTAAGTGGGTGTTGAAATTGTCTCCCATGGTGGGCGGGGATAATCTCCTACGCGTAGGCGGTCGTCTCGAAAACTCTAAGTTGCCATTTGAAACTAAACACCCGGCACTCTTGCCTAAATTTCATCGATTCACGGAACTGTTGGTGCGACAAGTGCACGAAGATAATTTCCACACGGGAATTAACGCAACTTTGTACTTAATACAGCAAAATTTTTGGATTATTTCTGGTCGTCGATCAATTCGTCATTATCTATCAAAATGTAATCGTTGCTTTCGAATTAAGCCAAGTAACTATCGCCCCCCTATGGGCAACCTACCTGCAGATCGCATAAGTCAGGCTAAGCCGTTCAGTATCGTCGGGTGTGACTATGCCGGTCCTTTTACCATTTCGTCCAGCCTTCGTAAGACTCGAGGAAACAAAATTTCTAAAGCCTACCTTTGCATCTTCGTCTGTTTCGCTACGAAAGCGGTACATTTGGAAGTTGCATCGTCGTTGTCAACGGACGTTTTCATAGCTGCGTTAAGACGTTTTATCGCGCGTCGTGGGCGTTGCGTTCAAATCTTTAGTGACTGTGGCACTAATTTTGTCGGTGCTAATCGAGAATTGAATCGTTTGTTCAGACATGCAGTCGATTCGCAATTCATTTCCTGGTCATTTAACCCCCCTTCCGCTCCACACTTTGGTGGTTTGTGGGAGAGTGGGGTGAAAGCGGTTAAAAGGCATTTTAATAGAATCATTGGAAGTCAAATTCTTACGTTGGAAGAGATAAATACCGTTTTTATACAGATTGAGGCCATCCTTAACTCTAGACCATTGTGCTCTATCAACACCGATCCAAATGATCTCAGTAGTTTGACACCAGGTCATTTTCTTACACTAGAGCCATTGTCAGCACCTCCTGATCCCGACCTGTCGCATCTTTCAACATCGCGCCTTTCGCGTTGGCAACTTGTACAGCAGCTGCAACAATCATTTTGGGCGCGCTGGAGCAACGAATACTTGCACACCTTATATCAAAAGAGCCCTTGGGCCATAGGAAAAGGGCTTGTATCTGCTGACATTGGCACATTAGTGTTGGTTAAGGATGAAACCACACCTCCTCTACAGTGGAGGCTTGGTCGCATCGACCAATTATACCCGGGTAAAGATGGTAGTATTCGTGTGGCAGACGTTCGCACCACCCGCGGTGTAATTAAGCGTCCCGCTGTTAAATTGTGCGCCTTGCCGTCACAATAACAGAATTGATATATTTTGTTTGGATGTTAATATTTTTGAGTTACATTTTTTTTTTTTGAAATTCCTTTTGAATATGAATTTGGTGGGCGGTATGTTGCGTCCTTAATTACATTATTCCTTTATTTTGTATTACACCGTCCATTTATTTGATATACCTTTTATTTGTACGTTACTGGTGTGCGCCGCTGCGAGCGATAACACTGCTTAAGAGGTACATCAACACTTCGTTGTTAGATATAGAAGAATATAGACATCGATTCTTCGCTGTTGGCCATTAAGGCTTTTACATTGCCAATTGATCGTGTTAATTACATTTTGTGTGTGGTCGACCCTCACAGGAGCATTGATTACGCAAGAAATCATCTCATAGGCAAATAGAACATCCAATTTCATCGTGTCTCAAGATATTCGCTAAGGCTAAGATATACGCCATCCGTTAAGATAAGGGAAGAAATCCAGTAACGTAAGTTCATTTCTTTTCCTTTTATTTTTCCCAATTGTAATTCCATTATTTTGTTCTACAGGCCGCCGAACCAAGTCAATCTTATTAATTTACTATTTTACGATTTATTTGTATTATACTTAAAATATAAAAGTTTTTTTCCTCGTTGTATTTCTTTGATTCCTAAAAATACAAACACGTCGAATTCATTTCTATTTTTTTACAGTCCACATTTGCAAGCTCGATTGGAGCATTCAATGTTTTTGTACTATTTTGAATAAACAGTTATTTTTACATGGGGATCTTACAAGTCCAGTATCTTTAAAACTGCTTTATATATTTAACCTTTTTCTTCAGTAATTTTTAATGCTCTCTTTTAGCATAGGTTCCATTTACCCCGAATGTTTCTTGCATTAAGATATATCAAAATAAGCGAGGTGGTTCCATTTACCCCAAAACGCTGGGTAAATGGGACCATCTGCACGAAAAAATAAAAATAATTTAAAAAAGTATATAAAGATATTCTAGGTAACTAAGTTTTGGGTAAGTAATAGTTCATTAGTGTCAGTGAACTAATAACGTCCCAAAGTACTATAGTCGTATTCCAGATAGAAAAATTTTGGTGAACCTAATCACATTAAAACTTGCAAAACTAGGTTCCATTTACCCACATTGACCTTATCTAACTTCGACAATTCACTTAAACCCTCCTTGCGCATTTGGTGCAAAGTATGGTAATTTCTGAGCCCCTAGGTAGACATATGTATGTGTATGCAATACGTTATAGCGGCAGAAGAAAGAAGCTTACGGCAGTGCAACAAATGTAAACGTTTACGTTTAAGAAGTCCATTAATTTGATAATTTTAATAGAATTCGATGCACCCAACATCAGTCAATCTATCAATTTCTGTTGAGGAGCTATAGTATTTTTCGAAAAAGTTAAGGTGAAGTGGCCAGTTTCCTAGGACTTGAAAATCATTATTATTGATTACATAATACATTCCAAGGACCAAATAATGAATAACAAGGCCTATGTTAATCGTTTTGATAAATTAAGTTAAAAATTTGAAACTCTGAGCTTATGTTATTGCGCAAAGAGGTTATTTCTATCTCTGATACACCAATCTCCTTAGTGTGGTCAACGTTCACGAATTGTGTAACTTTGGCACAACCCCCCATCCTATGTTTTTTGGTCAGAAGATAACGATTTTAAACTTACGGTAGATGTTGCAAACACTATTTATACTAAATAGAACCAAATTAAGCTTTTTTCACCACAGAATAAAGGCATTATCACTAGCCGCAGAAACTTCTTTCTTGAGAAGATATATAGACTAGTACATACTCCCAACTGTTACTCTACTGTTCTATTTGTAATACTGGCGTAATTGAAAATAGATAACTGTTAAATAATTAGGTACTTGATTCGAAGGGGTTAAAATTGATATAAAAATAAAATTTATAATAGAAATTGTAACAGTAAATTTTTCTGTAGTAAGCAAGTTTTTAAATTACTTACTATTAAAACTTAGTCGACAAACATGTCGTAATTACACAACTTGTGTATTCTGAACTAATTCATTAGGCAAGTCTAATAGAGATAAACTAACAGATGTAATCACACTGGCGCCGTCTTTGTTAAATCCCAATTAGTTGCAACCACAATTACCTTTGCAAAAATTATGCAGTGCAATAAACGTAATTGTTATAATTAACGTTAGCTTCATATAATAATAATCATTTACTAATTCGTCGTTTTATTATAGAAGCAAGGTCGAACTATATAATATTTTATAACTTAATTGAGTGATTTCGTGAAATATTTACGGAACAGTACTTAATGTGACGGGATCATAACATAGAAATCCCCTATAAAGTGGAACAGATCAGATACCGGTTAGCAAGCAAGGACGGAACACTCTAGATCTATTCAATTGGTAATTACATTAATAGCAATCAAATTAAATACAAAACTATGGTGTAATTTGTATAATAGTGCGTGTACCTTATAGACATTTTGCTTATAGTCTATACGCTCGGCAATGTCACTTTTCTCATTAAGCCCTAAATCAAATCTCATTTATAACGAGATCGATAGTTTCATTCAATATGCACCTCTAATGCAAAGTAAAAACCAGTTCCATACGGGCGAAAGTTGTTCAAACCAAATCTTATGGAAACTTGAATACAATAGAACAATAGCTTTCAACTACCTGCCTAGTCAGCGGTTGTTAATAGTTTCATTACAAAGTAATATATCAATTATTAATACAAACATCACAATTTCAATGAAACTAGTGTATCTTCTATTGAGAACCGCTGCCAGTTAGGTAGTTCAAATCTATTGTTCTATTGTCTTCCAGTTTCCATAAGATTTGTTTTAAACAACTTTCGCCCGTATGGAACTGGTTTTTACTTTGCATTAGAGGTGCATATTGAATGAAACTATCGATCGCGTTATAAATGAGATTTGATTTACGACTTAATGAGAAAAGGGACACTGCCGAGCGTATGGAGTATAGTTACTATTGTTACCGTATTGTTGACAACAATTGTAACTATTCAATTCTGCATTCCCGAGGTTACAGTTTAATTCATGCTACGATAGTCACACTTACTAAAACGAATACTAATTAGTAGTCAATTTGTGCTCATCAGATAGGAGAGCTTAATAACTTTTAAGAACGAATCAACACACTGAAATCCAAAATAGGCAGTAAATCCTCCCTTTCTTAAAATAGCAATCACAGAATTTAACCCTACATGTAAGAGCAGTCATCCTGTAAAAGATGCTACACAGACGACGAGACGGTGCATCACATACATGTGAATGTCCCATACTTCTCGAATTTAGACGATCCTGTTGGAATAATCCTGGCCGGACATGGCTAAGATTAGAGCAGCTTCCCCGTTCAGCGTCCTCAGTTGCGGGGTCGAACGACTCTATTCAGGGAGGTAGCACAAAGGACCCGAATAGGTGGCCTATGTGCGTGTGGACTTTCCCACCCTCCCATCGAAATCCAGAAGAGCAGTTTATTGTTACATTCATATATCAAGAGTGCGGTAGATGGTCAATAACTGTAAAACAGACGAAAATCCACGGCGTTTCGTCCTTATTGTTGGTTTCAGTCATAATAAAGTAGTATGTATTGCCCTTAGTTAGGTGATCTTCAAGAGTAACGCCATTTTGTCCCAAAATACATTCACCTACAATTTTATTGCTTTGTTGCGAAGTATTTTAATAAGGGGTAGTATATGACACGCGAGGAAATCGGGAAGAAATAGATTACAAACTAAAACAGGGCTTATGAGGATGTTGACGTGCACCAAGGTTTATTAAGTGAATTCACTTAATAAACCTTGGACGTGCACAGCATTGTAAAAAAACAAAATGAAGGACTTATAAAATGAGAGCATTTAGCCATATGTGTTCTGTGAGGACTATTTGAGGGGAAAAGAATGCAAGAGATATGAGAAACGAGAAACAACCAAAATTATTGAACGTAATAAAAAGTTGTATGGTAAGATAGGAGTGTATACTCACAAGTTAGAAGAGGATAATCAGGAACATAATAGGGATGAGAATTATGAGAAATAGGGCGAGAGGTTAGAAGAGCGAGTAAATGAGATAGGTAGCCAAAAAGTTTTAGAGATACAAAATGCAATGTAATTAAAAACCTGTTGTGCGAAATACGAGCAGGGTTCAAATTTAAAACATCTGTATCTTAGGAAATTAGTCAGCGGCTTTATGTTGATTCGAAATGATCTCTAAGGATTTCTATACTTACGAGATATGGCAAGATTTCTTGAGATAGTGTGGTTAGTGTCGAACACATTGATCATAAAGAGCTAAAGTTCCGTATACAGTTTTTGAGAGATATGTGCCGAGGAAAGACTTTCAAAACAAAGACGAATTGAACTGTCAATTGCACTTCTCCTCCATTATGAACGTGAAGGGGAAGCATTCTTCTCGCGAAGAGTGACGTACGATAACACTTCAGTACACCATTTTGTTCCTAAATTCAACAAGATGAGCATGAAATGGCGACATACAAAATTTGAGCATAGTAAAAATGTGGCTACCGTGTTTTAGAACATTCAAGGTCATTGTGGTTCATTTTAGACGTAGTACTAATAAAGCTCCTTTCTATAGCCAACTAAACCAGCGTTTAGATCAAGGATATGGAAGGAATCTGTTAGAAGCGTGATCTTCATTCAAGACAACCATTTCACTCAACAATCTCTTCCACATTTGCATTGGAAACCGCTTCCTCGTCCCCCCTTAAATACTAAATTAGCAAATGGCGGGGAGGGGCAAAAATTTGTGCAAAACTGTTTAAGTGTGACCAAAAGGTTTTTATATTCAAGTTACCAAGAGGATGACAGGATGATGTAGAAGGGGAATATATCGAAAAGTAGCGTATATTGTTTTATAATTATTTGTATAAATAAAAATGTTTACGTGAAATTTCAATTTAACTCTAAACCCTCTTCGTACCTCTATATTATATAATTATGAAATGGCTAATAGTAAATTAGAGGATATCCAAAGCTCTTCCATCTGAAAAGTTTCAGAGATTCCATTGTAAGCAACGATTAAATAGTAATGGAAAGCTGGTATCAAAGACAAAAACTTATGATTGAAAAACGATTTACCAGACCGTTTAAATGAGTCATGGCTTGATTCTTAGTCAAGTATGTAAAAAATGTAAGGGGTATCTTCAGGAGTGAGGGAGCGATCTGACGTTTATGACCAAAAAGTGTCTCCCTCAAGTTAAAAGTTGACGTGTTTCGCCATTTCTTTCTAACACAGCGCATTTCTGAAATAGTAGGGGTGGGTCCTTTCCGAATGAACACAGTGTAGGTATAATTCTACTCAAAAATAAATTGTTGCTGAAAAATTTTTAAAATCCCTTGGTCGGTAAGATAAAAAAGTTGCGCTTTTAAATTAACCGGTATGCCAAATGCAATCCTCCCTTTTTCATTGTTATTGTGTGATCTAAGAGTTGTTATTATAATAAAAGATTTAAAATTAAACTTTTTTAAAACAAAAACAGTTAAGTTAGTTTTCTTTCAGTTCTTATACTTCGCAACTGCCCTTCTGAATATAACCGAAATCCCTGCAGTGAAATGCGAATAATGGACATCTTGAATTGTAAAACCTCAATGAATATTACATAAATTCAGATCTGTTGCACCTCATTGTATGGATAAGCGACTGGTTTATTTTTATTGGATTACGTGCTTTTTGGAAACGTTCCACAACAACTAAATCGTTTAGTTACTCTTACAATTAAAAAATCACAAATTATGTTAATTAGTCAGATATTTAAAAAAAGGTACGTACCTTTTTCTGCACCTGAAACTCTAGTGAATGTTCTTGGGGAGTACGTTCACGTGGCCGTAGTATGATACGACTGGATGAGTACTCAAGTCCGCAATCATAATCAAAGGTTAAAGACATATTAAACATGCAAAGTTACAATTGGTTGTGTAGATCTTCCTTTAATCAGACCTATATTTCTAACATCCGATTTCACATACTTCCTTTAGCTAATTGTGAACTACTCGCAATATTTACACATGTAGGTAATTAAAAAAGCGGGATTAAAGAACATCAAATTAATTTACGATCATTGCATACCCAATTTTCGCACAAACTTGTAAATTTGGAACAATAATTCGAGGACAAATAAAAAAAGTAAGTCACGATGTAACGGGGCCAGTTCAAGCTTGTTAACCTATTAATTATTATCCAACTCAATTAGGATTTGTTCGTTGACTTTAGAAACGTTGCTTACTTTAAAAAGGTTATGAATGATAAAAATCTGTCATTTAGTCTTAGTTTTAAATAATCCGTGACTTTTGGAGTGCCATAAATAATGTAATAAGAGCAAGAGTAGCAGTAACATTAACGTACTAACGTCGCAATCTCATAGCACTAATTGAAAAATTGATCAATAATGTCTTCCTACCATCTATTTAAAATTGTTTGGTTACGTTTTCTTAAATGTTTGTTCAATACAATCATATTTATTTACAAACATCGCATTACAAAACTATTACCAATTTGATCGGTAAACCTCATCCACTTAATCAACGTTAACAAGCCGCAATAACGATTGTAACAAAGAAGTTACTTTTTATCCTCACGCTATTGTCTGAAGATGATAATCATCCATCACTTACAAAGTAATTTTGATGCGCGACAGTAAGACACGTAAATTAGGTTACATGATTGAACATACAGTTTTCTTCAAATCCTAAATGCCATTAAGCACTTATAATGTTCCAGTTCAAGTTTTTCCTTTATTTGTTTATTTATTACTGGTACTTTATTTTAAATTATTATTTTTAAGTGTCACAAAAGTGACTTTGGCTAACTTGCTTCTGTAACCAAACATACTCTATCATATTGGTGGTGCTAAAGCCAGTTAAACAGTACAGACACATTCCAATTTTAAACTATAAGCTCTAACAATTCTATTACTTCGTAGATTATTTAAATCTGTAAGATATCTATTACTAATTCCTTATCTTCATCCCGAATATATAAAATTAACTGTAAAGACTGTAACCAAGTCTATAGTGGTCAAACTAAAAGATCGCTCAAAATTCGTTTTAAAAAGCAATCTGCCGTTGCTTTACGTGTGCTTGAGAATAATAATAATCACAAAGTCGACAATATTTCCTTAGTTAAGCAAGTAAATAGTAAGATTGAACTCGACTGTTATGAAGTTTCGAAATTTATCGATTCACGCTTTCTAATGAATGGTCATGATTCCAATCTTTTAGGCTTCTTATCAGAACTGGTAAACTTTCGATGTAACTGGTTATGTCACTTCCACTTAAGTATTACAAGTAGCTCACGTTTGTCTTTTGCATTTAGTTGTTCGGTGATGATATTGAAATGGTGCGATTTAATAAATTTTTAATGTGTTTTTTGGTGTTTTCAGTGTTGCCTTCACTGCAATTAATTAATTTTGGTTCCAGATTATCTCCTAAAATTGGTATTTACTTTTTTACAATTTTATTTAGAAGCAATTGTGATCGTAAAAAAATCGCATCTCATTAAGAAAGATGGTAAATCTGGTTCAGCTTTTAACATTTGTTTAGAAATGGATACATAATGTTTCAGTGACGTCTCCAAGAACTTTTATACCAAAATAATTTATTAATTTAAACCACTACCTAAATAATAACTTAGAAATGGTATACCAACACTTAACAACAATGCCATTATACCAAACAATATAGTGATTCTGTACATATTGTTCTCGTTTCTAATGTAGAGATCGTTGATATTAATCGTACGATAGAAAAAAAATTATCAAGTCGCTATGATGGAGTTCCAAAGAATGTATTAGGTGCTTTTTGCATTAACTGTTAGTAGGTCACTAGGTAGAAAAGAGGGCGAATAGGAATATTTGGTTTGTGGACGTATAATTTAGGGCATAAGGATTTCTTACCAGAATACCCTATGGTAGGCACGTGACAAACATTATGAATGCAGCAGTTTGAGCAAATCACTCAAAATATTTAGGGAGAACAAATCCTAATTATTCTGTATCTTTGCTGGACAATGCATTGCAGCTTGTTGTCGGTGCAGTACAGGTTTTTTTCGGCATCTTAACTGTACAGGACGCCACTTGGCATAATTGTTCCTTATGTCAAGGAGTTTCATTTTCGATTAGGACGCGTCAACATTTCATGCGCGTATCCAAGATGGCGGCCGTTTTTGAAAAAAAACTAAACTTGGTTGAAAATATAAGTGTGGGGTATGGTTTCCAGCTAATTTTAAACTCCTCATTACGAAAACAATGTTTATTTTTTACTAGGAACCAATATAGACGCATATCCATATACAAAATACTGGCAAATATGTTTCATAATGCCCAAACCATGACCCATCATTGAAATAGATGTTGAAGACTCGGTGAATAAGGGCAATAGGCTATTAAGAGCTGGATAAATTGTGCATTCCTGTGGGATAGCATGATAACCAGCCCATGACAAATTCAGCAGCTGCTCATCCTCCTGTGAAAAATCATAGAAATATTTTCAAATACGTTCCAGCCACGCTTGTTCATTGCGCCAAGATATATTTGGTTTGTCAGTCATACGCTGTATTATCGTAAAATCGGTACATTCTGGTAGAGTCGGTTGTTTGGAATGTAGTGCAAAAGCTCTAACAATTGAAAAATTGTCGGGCAAGTCAGGTACTGTACGCAAACGGTAGTTCGTATTCTGAATTCCGGTTTGAAAGGTTCGGACTTCTCCTTGGTCATTTTTTGATGTTATTTGGAACCCTGGACCATGAAAAGATCCTACTGAAGTCGAGCTAGAAGGGTTGTGATCGATATTGTCATGTGCTCCAATGCTTCGGAGGCCTTTTCGAAGGTTAGAAGGACAAGAAATATTCTCTTCGGCCGCACTCATTGCCACCACTTGGCATAATGTGGACGTAATTTGCACTATATTCGGTCACTCGATATACTAAGACCCAAGTTATGCATTTGTTCAATAGCTTCTTTTGAACGGAACCCCCCCCCGCCTCCCCTGTAAAGCGATAAACCAACATGCAAGGATAAGAGAGGTTCACGGTCGACCTTGTTACTCACAAAAGTACCCTTGGGAGCTCGTTGATCATAATTATAGATAATGAGCTACGCAATTGACAACGCTGGTTGAGTTGCTTTGCAGTCTTTTGGTGAAGAAGTGCCGTAGAGAATCATGTTCACTGAAGCAAGCAAATCAGGCGGAACAGAGGATTCTTGGCAGTTTTTATCAAATAATCCTTCGAAGCATAATTTGGCTTTTCTTTTTTTTTCGCAAACTCCTCACAAAGTTTGAAATTCAACTGCGCCCGAGTCGCAATCGTTTTCATCAGCACACTGTAGAAGATTCGCCTGGTTGTGTACCAAAACATATTCTTTGCCTCCCTTTCGTTCTTCAGCCCTGAGCTGAGGGAAGTACGAAACGGCGGTCTTTTCGCCCAATCTGGTGCAAGGTGCAGTGCACTGCTGAGAGCTCTGTTACCTCGCAGTTAAGTAGTTGGGCAAGCCTCTCACTAAACATTGTTGATAAGGACGGCATCCTAAGAATATCTGCCTTGCAGTCTAGTTCTTCCTGAATAAAGTTTACAAGATGTGCAAAAGCGATTCCTTCGCACATGTGTACTCCTTTCTTGCCATTCTTTTTAAAATTTTGTTTCCCTTTGGTAAGTAAGGAATTCATACATTGTTTATGATATTTTGCTTCTCCAGAGACTAGGTCAATGGGCCGTATAATAGCCAACAGTTCTGGACTAGCACTATCTCGAACTTCCTTGTCCTTTTCCAATGTCATTACCTGATGCAATGCACCCCTCCATTGCTTACATGTGCGTTGCTCACCTTTTCTACATATGAAACATATAGGATCAAAGTTATTCAGTGATTCAATTTTCGACCTTGTCAACCGTTTTTTAGATGACCCAGCATCAGATGAAACAGTTTGTTGGGGTTAAACGTCAGGAGTTAACGCCCTTTTCCAGCTCTGCTGTCTTCTTGATTAAGAACATCTAAATTTATTTGAGCTGGTAACTCATCTAAAGATTTAAGTTCCAAAAAAAACCTTAGACGGGTCGCAAGTGAGTCTCTTCGCAGAAGCCAAACGCAATGTTTGCCCTCCACGCATCTTTCCTTCAAATAATCAATTGCTCGACGTGCTGTATGCGAGCTGGAATTGCGATGATGGGGAATAATAATGCGACGATTTGGTTATTTTTCCTAATTTCATCGATGACTTCTGCGACAGATTGAATAAAATCGAAGGAACAAGCGATAAATTTTTTGGAAGTGCTTCGTGAACGAACGGTTCTTCTTCAAACAACCAAACTGCGAATTTTTGGTTAGTTCATACCAATTAAACCATGTTTCGTCACCTACAACGATGTTGTAGACGGAATTTGGCATTGGCTCGGTCGAATTTTTGAAACATTGACTTACACCAATTAACATGAGCCTGTTCTTGAGCTTCAGTTAAATTATGAGAAAATCATGGTGAGGAGATCTATCTGACTTCCAATTATTGATGAAAAATCAAATGTATTGCAGTCAAGGAATACCTTTATCTCGCGGTACGTCACATATGCTGATCTTCTACAATCATGTTGCGCACTGCATCCATTTTTTTTGGAATCAAATCCGATTTTGGTCTTTTCTATTGACACTTCATTACCAAAAGTTTACATGGCATTCCAATATGTGCTTTTCAATTTTTTTTCAATTGTTGTGTATAAACAAAAATTTGAAATCAGTTGAAAAATCAACATAAGTATCTCTTTTCAAAATCGGTTTGCTGCAAATGCAACCCATCAGTAGGATGTTTTTGAAAATAGTAACTACGGCAAGAGCTCATTTACCTCCAAAAATTCAAAATTACAAATTTAGGATTTGAAATTATTGATCTGTTCGCACGTATCTTCGCTTTCTTTGATCTTTTTTCTCGCCTTGCTCAAAAAATTTTCAAGGAAACATTTTAAACATAAGTTTAATAATAAACGATATCAATTTTTACATAAACTTCCGTATTTAAATATATAACCGCTAATTTAAAATAACCTTGAGCGAACGTTCAATCAAATAAAATTTATTGTTAATATTAGAAAAGTTATCATTTAACATAAATCCGTTGAATAAAGAGTTAGAGTGTCTGGCTATTGTATTATAATGGAATCAATTATAATTAATGTATCAGATCTAAAATTAGAAATAAGGGAGATAACATGTCGTTATTTTCTACCAAAACATCATCTTTGATAAAAGTGTGAGCGACAGACATTATTATCAATAAAAGAGTTCGTTTTAAAATAGACTATTTGTTCTATTTATAGAATAATTTCTTAAAATACGGGTCAAAATAGTACAATGTAAACAACAATTTAAAAACAAACACACGTTTTTACGACTACTTACTAGCGAGCGACGCACGGCTATTACTGTAGAGAACCATTTGCATGTTAGGTCCTTATTTTTTATTAATTCACTTATTAAATCTTTAAAGACAGTAATAAATGCAATTACACCATTCTAGACTATTCTAAATTTTATGACAACAAAAGGCTGTACGTGGAGGTACGTGGAAATATTTGTTTGTAATTTTTTTCAGCTTGGTAAATTCCACACCCTTGTAATAGTTATTTACCTAATTTCGTACCTATTACGACAACTGTAGTTTTACTCCAAGTTTATTTACTATTGCCCTTCAAATGTCTCGGTACCACTGATAGAAATGTTCCTCCATCGCTATTCCATTAGGCCTATATCACAGTCAACATTCCAATTCACTCAGAGGGATGAGTGCACATAAGTTATCGCCGTCTGTTTTTGAAACCTCTTCCAAAAGATGATCATCTACATTTAAGTATTGAATCATCCAATAAATCATAATCTTTTAAACCTAAAAAATTAATGTAAAGCTTGTGGCTGAGAGCCTGAGACATTTCAAAACTAAATTTGGAACCTTAGAAACCCATAATATACCTTTCGTCGGAGGCATACTGACATATTTAGCAAACCCTGGAAACCCATTGCATTTGAAGAGATTAATTGTCTCTACATTATCTTCAGAAATTGGGTTAAACTTCAGAGGTGACGAATTTGTGAGAAGAACGTGTGTAGCAATACAGGCAAAATACCTAGAGTTTATTGACATTTTCGATAGAGAAACAGAAATTTTGAACATTTGTTGTTGCTGTCAGAGCAGGACGAGGCTTCCACGACCAGAGTCAGTAAGATAAAGACGACCACGAAAGAATTTTCGTCATTGACACGGTCCTACTCCGGAAGTCGTCTTTATTTTATTGTTGTTGTTGTTACCACCACAAGGCACTATTGCTTCACCAACCGATGTACACTACTACACCTCGCTTATAAGAATTTTAGCATCTTTTCACAGTGGTTCACAGACATGAAAATGACTAGGTAATAAATCTGGGCCATCGAGTGAATATTTTAAAATCCACCAAGTTTTATCACTAAAAATTATGGACAAAACAAAATGGTTACCATTTTAGCTGTTGACAAGGCAAGTATTATTGGTCTTCAGACAAAAGACGAGGACTCTACTGTGCAAAAATTTTTATACGATATTATAGGCAGATCTTACACTCACTTTATAACCTTTTCTAACATTTTTATGATTGAAATACGACGATTTTCATTATATTTTATTTTATTTTTTTTATTTATTCATGTTACGGGCCGAGATCTAGGAACAGCGAATTTCCAAGCACCTCCATTTTTCATTATACTTTGGATATAAATTAATATTTCAAACAAAGCTTTTATACCTTTCTGAAGAAATTATTTGAGCTTTAATATTATATTTTAGTTATTTTATCAGATAGCTTTGTTTATTTTTATTGTAATTTTAAACATGCGGACTTTTATGGGTTAGTGTTGCGTTTATAATTCATTTGTCGTTTTTTGTGTTATTAAACGATTTTTTCTTTATATTTCAATAAATTAATTAATTTTTGTTATTTAATTTTTGTATAGGTACCTATGTATTAATATTTATTTTTCGCTTTCAAAGTAGCCTGCATTTAACGCAACACACACCAGCTTTTTTTTCACCCTTTGAAACAGTTCCCTATATATAATCAATAACCTTTTACCCTGAGGTGTAAATGTACAGGTATTATTCATATTTTAACTTAAGTGTACGAAGTTAGTCCATTCTCTTTTATTTTTGGCTAATGCTGTTGCTTCATTCCAAGATTTGTTTCTTTCCTTCAGTATTGTGGCTAGTTCATCGTTCCATAACTTTTTCGGTCTTCCTCTTTTCCTTTTTCCTTGAACCTTTGTTGTCCATATTCGTTTCACCTGTCGTTCTTCTTCCATTCGATTGAGGTGCCCGAACCACTTCAGTTGGTTCTTTTCGATGGTTTTAAGTATTGACTCTACTCCCAATTCATCTCTTACTACTTCGTTTCTTATTTTATGGAGTTGATCGACTCAAAACGGATACCACAGAGGACACACATGGTGGTTCGAGATTAAAAAGAAGTCGGACGATGCTAAATCTGGTGAATACGATAGTTGATCGATGGTATTTGTTGCGTTTTTGGTCTTAAACTCGGTTACAATTTCCGCTCTATCGTGGTGAAAAATTCAAGAATTGACGATGTACGAAACCGCGAATGTCGAAAAAAATAACGAGCGCATTTTAACTTTTCAGGGACTTGGATGTGATTTTTCTGTTACTATTGATTCAGTTCCATGACGATCTCATAGTATATCTATATCTCATCACCAGTTATGATGCGTTTCGTGAAGATGGGATTAAATCAGGCAACAAATTATCTGTCAAAATCGAACGAATGGAATCGTGAAGGATTTTAAGATCACGGGCAAGCTCTCTTAAACCAGAATGAGGTTTATGGACCACAATTTCGGGTACTTTCTCGATGTTATCTTCAGTTAATGATCTCAAACGAGAGTTTTTTCTTTGTTCTCTCCTTGAACGCGTATTTTTGATAATACTGATTCACCTTTCCTAACATTCTTAGCGAGCCGGCACGCAAAATTCCCTTTACAACAGAAAATTTCAGGTACACCCTTCGTTAATTTGATTTAAATTTAAATTTAAATTACCTGCTCAGGTGTTTACCACACTCACCTGACGGCTCGTGTGGCAAACTACATCTTCGTGAGTAATAGCTATCATTACGTGCTCGTTGAATAATATACTATTACACAATGCAACTAAAATCGTTTAATTAACAATATTAAATAAATAAAATAACTTCATTTAACGAATCTTAACCCCGTGAGACCTAGTCAAAAAATTTCATTGGAGACGTAATTGGGGGGAGGGGGGCATAAGGGTGTTTTTTTATTGACCCGTGAAATAGGGTAAAGTTAGATTTGTAACTAGCCCAACTTTGTTATTTAAGAATAATATTTTTCGCCACAATGTTGCACTACTGGTATACAACGGTAAATTTGCTATTTTGCCACCATTGGCAAAATGGAGCTCAAGGGGTTAATGGTAACTAGTTTCCACAATAAACCCATTTAATCACTTCGACTTTTCTCTTTGTAGAATAACTGATTAAATCTTGCTGCAACGACGGCGACGCCAAAATTACATAAAATGCACTACATACAGATGTTCATCGACAGACAAACAACTATTGTTTTTACGTCAACCATGGTACCGCTATTTTTTGCCAAAGTGCCAACAACATGTACCTACTCGTCATGTAAATTTTTTTAATCTACAAAAAAGTTTAATAGCCTTTTTGTCTAAAATAATTAGGGAAGCAAATAATCTAATATTACACCCTGCATAATATGCAATAAGGTAAAGTCATTTATACAAAATTGAAAGTAAACGTAGGAAAAAAGCAATTTTCGAATGTATTTGCACGTACACCGCTCTTTGATTAGAGCACCATCTAAATAATAAATGTACGCTATAAATATTGTTTATTGGTATCATATGTTTGAATAAATAATCAGATTCGGGTTGCAAAGAATTAACACTACATTTACGGCCTGTCAGGACAGGCGTTTACTTTATCCGACGTTGCATAGAAAAGCGTTATGTCCGATGTGCTTAATGGTAAAAAAGAAGCCGTTTTACTTGGAATTTAAAAATGGTATTTCCCAAGGCTTATGTAGCCTAGATTTAAAAAAAATTTCTCATTTTTATTAGGAATTCCCTTCTTGGATAGTGTCAATTTTTGACAACACTATGATTCTAGATACCAAAGTATTATAATATTGATAAAAAGTGGGTTTTGCAACAAAATGCAAAGAAATAAATCCCTTCCTAGAAAACCTTCTCGTTATAATAAACTTTACTATTTAGTATAAACTTTTATCTGTGGTATGATTTAACGCTAGACCACCAAACATACACATATGCAATGCCTCCTTACATAGCGATATTTTATGTGCGACAATATTAATAGTGTTAAATTTATTTGTTGTCGCAGGAGTCACAACAATAGTACGACGTGTATATACCACAAACCTCCATACCATTGTCTGGATACGCACATTCTTTGTTGATAGTCACATTGCCGCGTTAAACATAAATAAAAATGTTGTGCAAATTAATTATTAGTAAAAGATCTATTTTATCTGTTCAAAGTGATTTTCAGAGGGACGGCAACCCGTCAACTCGTAGACAACACATGAACGTATTTTTCATTTTAGGTCTCTCTACGGAAACTGAATTTATAATTATAAACTAGGCATAGAAAACGTTACAGACCATGAGGGATGTGAGGATTGGTAGAAAAATAAGTTTAAAAAACAAATATCCAATTCATTTTGTGTATATTCTGAGAAATGGTTTTTGCAATAATTTTAATAATTTTTCAAACTTTTTTTCTATAAATTAGGTTTGCTACAAAAATGTATACCTATACGGAAAATAAATTACTTTTAATTTTTTTGACGGATAGGTAGGTTAGATAACCATTTTCAGTTTGCAGTTTTGGCACTTTTGGTTTCCTGCAAAGTGTCATATGACGGAGTTACCACTGTAGGGACATTTATCCTTTATTTACACCCAAAAAATATATTTGTATTTGCGTACCTACAGTTACTGCGTTGCGTTATTGTGTCCTTCTGCTATTTCAAAGAAATGGTAGTTCCAAGTTGAGATCTATTAAAATTCGTCTTATTGTGAAGTTATAATATCGTCAGCAGTCCATCATTCCTTCTTTTAAGGTCCCGAAGTGCGAGCATCAGGGACGTATGTATAAAATATGGGAAAATTGTATAGGATTTCGATTGAATGAAAGGATCTCTATCTATAGGGGGACTGACGAAAATACAAGAAAGAAACTTGATTTTAATGTACTAAGGTTCATTTTGTATCGATTTGTCTTGTGGAACTTTATCAGTTTCTATATTTCATAGAATAACAACAGGAAATTCTGCTATGTTTAATCATGTATTACTGTTAATTTTAATGTTTTCTAAATCCATACCTCGCTTATGTTATATGATGATTTTTAATGCAGGATTTTTGGTTTTTTGTGTACGACCCTAAACTACATTTTTTCATACAGACCACCCTGTATATTTTGGGATTTTCCAAATGATTTTCTTTAATAAGTTTAATTCCAAATACTGAATTGTTGTGAGATTTGTACATATCACGAAAGTTAGTTATTAAAATATAGAGGAAAAAAAATAATTGAGAAGTTGTCACAGCAATGATTTTACTTTTGTACCGTATAATGTTAGTGTTAATTGTTCTTATAAATAATAATAAAAATACAACGAATTAGCTACAAGGGAAATAAATAATCTAAGGTGGAATGGAAAATTAGCTGCAAAGAAACGTAGGTAACGCTTAATTGGAAATATGTGTTATTAATTTGGTCGCTTATTAACAATGATGTACCTCCCAAGAATTATACAGTCAACATCGAAGTAGGGATTCCATATAACTTTTTTGTAATTTTTTGCCAACAAGAATCAGTTGCAAAAAATGGGTGCAACGATTTCAGGGATCCCTAAATATTTATGAAGTTATTGATCATAAAGGATTGCTTTTTGAATTTTACTAACAGTAAACATATTTGTCGCCCAAAATAATTTTTAAGTTAACAAATATATTTTAAATGATACAAATACATTAGTAGTCTCGATTCGATATCTACTGACGTATCAAATCATTATCTTCAAGATAAAAAAGTCCGTTTATCTTTTGCCAGAAAATGATATAAATAGGTACTCCTCTCGCCAATCATTAACGAACATATCAATCTTGTTCTCCATTCTGATCAAAATGTACGCTAAAATTACAATTAGCTTTGCCCTTTTTGTTTTTACTGCATCCACAGGTATTTCGAAGTGATGTAAATATTCGTAATTTATTTTATTTTTTTCAGTTTCATCATTAGAGTGCTATGTTTGCGGGAGCTGCGAAAATCCGCTTTCCGATTTGCAAACTTTAAATTGTGGGGAAAGCGCTGTTTGTATGGTGTTTCAAGAGCAATGTAGTAATAAGTTCTGTTAAATTTGCACTACAGCCTTTTTTTAAGTGGAAAACAACAGGGTGACTACCCACAGAACATGTGCACTTCCAATAAATGGTCGGGAGATTTGTGACGTGTTCACCTTACCCGAATACACATATTGTAGGTCATGCAAAACCGACTTATGCAACCAAGAATTATAACTTTACTAATATTGTTATGCGTTTCAACTATAATGTACAACTTGTATAGTGTATACTGTTATCCCATATTTCATACATATTTACTTATCGCAACTTATGTATGTTACAAATAATAAATCGTAATGTATGTAGGATTTGCGGTAAGTGCGTGATTAAGAAAAAGAGAGGTGTCAAGTAAAAAAAAGTGTAAAAACTAAAGTAAAACCCAGTAATATTTAAAAAAGGAAAACTGTTATTAGTTAGTTGAATTAATAAGATTGTTTATAAACCCCTAGATAACAATTAAAACCCACAATTTTGGGGGCTCGTCCGTGTGTAATAGAACAAAAATAAGTTAATCGAATAAAGAAAGATAAAGGGCGTAAACAAGCAACTACGGATCATACAAGTAAAAGGATATGAAGACGTTAGGAGATATAGTTTCAATTGAAAATTCCATTTTTCATGCAACGATGCCTGCAATTAAAGCACTACATAAATAATCTGTTTTAGGAACGAAGGAGAACCTAGAAGGATACGTGGAGCGTTACGAAAATTTTCGAGTTTTAACATTAATGTAGATTCAGAAGAATTCACAGAAAAGAATCTATCTGATTTAATAGCAGTATGCAATATACTAAACTTGGAATATGAATGATTTTTTGAAGAGATAGCGGCACGAATTTGTACTTTTTTTAATTGATTTTACATCAGAAGACGAGGTAGATGATGACGAAAGTGAGGATGATGAAAATCAACTGTATGATAACGATGAAAATGAATACAACACAAACAATGTACAATGAGTAACGACTGGTTATTAACAAAGACGAAGTGGTTGTTTTTCATTAACATTTAGGGATGTGGAAGATAGTATAAGGCCGTTTACAGGAAAAGAGGATTATCCAATTAATAGATGGATTGAAGAGTTTGAAGAAGTGGCAGAAGTAACAGGATGGAATGAACTGCAAAGTTTATTTTTGCTAAAAAACCGCTGAAAGATCTTGCAAAGTTATACATCCAGTCACAAAGGGGTATTAAAACTTGGTCGACGCTGAAAAATAAACTAATTCAAGAATTTGCTACAAAAGTGAATAGTGCTCAAGTACATACACAAGTTATTAATGAACAGGAAAAATAAATATGACGAAAGTGTTCAAGAATATGTTCTTTTAAATCTATCGTTGAAAACAGTTTAGCTTTTTCTAAACAATCTAATACATCTTCTATTAACGGCAGAGGAAATGGATCTTTGATAATGTTTTTATTCAGTTGACGGTAATCACAGCATAATCTAATTGTTCCATCCTTCTTTTTTACCATTTTTTGTAACATTTTCATAAATTTTCATTTTTTCTTTAAATTCTGAAAAGTTCTTTGCTCCATACAGAATAATTTTATTTGCCGAATCATCTTGTGTTCCATCAATTTATGTATTGTAGAAATACTTCGGTTTCTATATTCACCCTGTTTCCTACTTCTCTCATTAAGTATGGTATTAGAGGTAGCAAAAGATTATGGTTTAGAGATTAAAAAGTCGAAATGCCAGCTTTTGAAAGAAAGAGTAAAATTTTTAGGATTCATAGTTAGTAGAAAATGGTATGATACAACCGTCAGATGAAAAATCAGCAACAATCAAGAATTTTAGCAAACCAAAAACGTGCGCTCTATTTACCTTCATCAGTTGGATTTACCACAGAAGTTGATACTAAGAGAAGGTACGCATTGTAATAAACAGCAAGCTGTAATTTTCACTTTCGACCTTATACTTACATGACAGTATATTGTAGCAACTTTTGATAACCATAGTAATTGAATTTAACATTTATTTCTTTGCATTGTTCTTCGAAGGCTTTAATGGAGTCTTCAGCATAAGGAAAACGTGCCTATGAATAGCTTCCCCAATGATTACCACGGCGCGGCGGTCGGGATTTGTTAACAGCTGTAGTCACTGAAAGCAAGTCAGCATTTCCTGAGGCTTCTTTACTCTCAATCCCATTGCCCTTCCATTTCGTTTACAGAAGTGTGATGAAGCTGCCTTTTTTGTTAATTGGAAATGATTACAGTGATTCGGTGTCTTCGTATATGACGTTTTGGTTGGCAGAATGCCAAACATTGAAAAACCAAAATTAATGACTTGTTTACAAACGGAAAATATTCTAAAAGGAGTAAAGTCGTCTAGAATGAAAGAAAATACATTTCGATTTTTATTCTTTAGAGGCGACGACGTCGACGGAAATAATATTCATACTAAGAGGCTCATACCTGACGAAAATTTCGCATCGCCCCGTTAATACGGAGCGAATCAGCTGCAATTCCTGCAATTCCACCTTCTCCGTGATCACGAAGTTGCCTTAAGGAAGTGGAAGGAGCAGTTCCATGTACACAACACGGCGCCGATGCTTCTGGTTGTGAACTCTGTCTTATTATCCTAGAACCCGGCAACGTCGTTACCACAGTTGGTGGTGCAGGACAGGAACTGCATGATGCCTGGAAAAAGGAATGCCTTAAGGAAGTGGAAGGAGCAGTTCCATGTACACAACACGGCGCCGATGCTTCTGGTTGTGAACTCTGTCTTATTATCCTAGAACCCGGCAACGTCGTTACCACAGTTGGTGGTGCAGGACAGGAACTGCATGATGCCTGGAAAGGCTGGGGAATGTAATACAAATTATAGGCACTCCTAATGGCAAGAATTACTACTAAAGTACTTAACATTACACCGTACAATTTACACCACGTGTAGAGGGTGAACCAATGTATAGAATGATACATTTTTCATATAAATCTGATTACTAGAAAATGCAAAAAAAATTACCAAAGTAGTGCCATTTTTGTGTGAAAGAAATCATTTCTTTAAAGATGATACCTAAGTTTAATCAACTTACAATTATCATCATTCCGTACATAAGGGTTTATATTAATGATTTGGCAAAGCTGAAACGTACTGAACTTCAAAAAAGAGAGTTAGTCTAGCCATTAGTTTACGCTATCATTGCTTACGAGAATAAAAATGGCGGTATAATTCAAGCATTATTCGCTCGTATTAAAAGTTCAACGCATCTTGAGCAGATGGGGCTATTCCGACGTGAAGTTGCAACAGTTTAAAATTTGAAAGGCGCCATTCATATAAACCGACTGTCGGCGCAAAAAATATTTCGCACACGAGTTTGAAGCTGAATAAAAAAATAACCATTGGGTCGATTCGAATGGACTTTGTGATAAATTAAAGCCTGCTTATTTCTACGTTGTTTAGGTGTAACAAGTGTGTTATTTAATACACTTGGACCGAACGATGCAAAGTGCGCTCTTTTTGGGGTTTGCGAAATCATAGTAAAAAAACTACTGACTGAAATAGTACGAAATTTTATTTGTAAATTCAATCATTGTTAATTAATACGAGTGTAAAATTGAATTGTATTGCCAAAATTTGATTTTTGTCGAGGCTAGACAATTTTGTAGCACATTGCATTTCTCGGGAATTGTCGAAAATCGTGTTAGTTACACCATTTATAACTCGAAAACGGCCGGACCGATTTTCATGATTTTTGCTTTGTTGAATTTGTCTCCGCCCGAAATATCATATAGGCTATATATATACAGGGTGTTCAAAAAGTATGGAAACCCTTGAATATCGCGAGAACGACTCATCCGATTAGAAAAAGAAAAAACAAGTGTTCCCATATTTTTTGAAACTTATTCGGTGATGATACGAAA
Source organism: Pyrocoelia pectoralis (assembly GCA_036250285.1). Taxonomy (NCBI): domain Eukaryota; kingdom Metazoa; phylum Arthropoda; class Insecta; order Coleoptera; family Lampyridae; genus Pyrocoelia; species Pyrocoelia pectoralis. Next base: position 43,910,764 of record CM070078.1, read on the forward strand.
ACAGCACCTTCACCGCCCGGGGGGGGGGGGGGGGGGTTGAAAACTTAAATGGGAACACCTATTTTTATTGCATTTTTGCATTCCCCATCAAAAACTGTTCTCAAATTGCAAATTTCACTCCCAACCCCCAACCTGTTTGGGGGTGGAAAGAGCGAAAATTGTCCACAGCAAAACGATCTTTTTCACTTTTGTTTTCTCCAACATTTTTTTTGTGATTTATAAATAGTTAATGTTACTATGGTCCGACTTCATACTTCACAAACGGCCATACGTGAAAGACTCGGCCTCGATTGGCAATGAGAAATCGTCGAGCAGAACACCGAGATCAACAACGTCGAGCCGCAAAATTCAGCTAATACCTTACGCAACAATTATTAATTTCTAAGGTGGTACGAAGTTCGCCGGATCAGCTATAGGGTATAAAATCAATTGCTGTGTGTTAGTATCGCAAAAATTCGGAAAGTAGTCGGTCGATTGACAATACAATTTTGCATAGTAGGTAGTTCAGATTAACCATAGGAAGGTTTACAGCCATTACTTGAAATCCTAGGTTTTAGGGCTTCACCCCTCTGACTTACGAGTAAACATTGTAAACAGAAGCGTAACGTTATTACTGTTAAACTTTACAGCTGTCAATTTTAGGTGATACGAAGTTCTTGCTAATTATAAATTGTTTTCCAAAAACATGACAACATTTTGGTTTTTAAATTTCCATTTTTCATTTTATAAAATAGTATATGGACATTCTTTGAATATGAATACATACTCACATTACCAGTTACTTACATTTGAAATGAAAATAATGTTTGACATGATTTTTGAAGGATACAGTACTTTGGAAAAGACGTGAAAGGTTACTAGTATACAGTTTAATTGGGTAAAACGACAACATGTGATACATGAATTATTGTACCCTCGCCGCTACTAAATCATACACATTTATTGTTTCACCTACACATTTACAAACAAAAAGTTAACATCGTGCTACAAGTTGGTTTTTTGCGTATTTGTTGGAGTTTTCTTCTTTTTTCAATGTCAATCTTTCTCTGCCGTTAAGCATCGATAATGTGTGGAGGATCGACACATATCAATCCTCGTTTTAGATTGCCTGGTATAATTTCCGGTAAAATACAGCTTTTGTACTATGTTTGTGTTAGACGTATACCTACATGTAACATGCGTGATATAGTTACCTACTGGTGTTTGAGGAAATTGTCTACAAAAATCATGTGTAAAATATCCTACCTTTAATTATGTGCTTTCTGTAATTTTTATCACCTAAGACTCTTTATACTGTTTATTTTGGTCAAATAAACTTTTGTGCGTATCCAATATTTTATTAGGAACGGAGTTTCTTCTGCATATACTGCCACCTTTCTCCTATTAATATTCTTAGGGCTACTGCATTCTTTCGACTCAGTTTTCTCCAAATATAGGAAGTCGTCAGTTTCGATTAGCACTACATCAGACTACACCTCACCTTGCAAAGCATGATTATACAAAATATCCTAAGATATCCAGAAACCCAAGTCATTTACATACATAATTATGTTATTCCTGAAAAGAAAGAATCCGTTAGAGGTAGTCCAAGATACGGCTACTGAAATTCTAAAATGACAAATTATCAATTACCACAATCGTACTGCAACTAGGATTTCCAGAAATATGTGAAGTTTTTCTTTTGTTATTTTTTGCTGATCTTTTATTTTGAGCTTCAATAATGTACTCAGGGTCGACACATCGTAATCCACGTTTTATATTACCACGTATTATTTCTGGCAATATACAAAATTTGTAAAACCCGACTAACTTGTCCTTCATACAGGTTTCCCAAAAGTTGTCATCGCGTTTAATTTTTTCAATGTACAATGGAACGTTATTGTTTACAAATACAACAAAATTGCAAATACTACGTTGTGTAATGTGTAACTGCCCTTGTATCTAAAATGCCAAAATATTTTAAAAACCTCCTTTATTCATAATTATGGATAAGTATGTAAATTCCTAACCTGATAATAATAATTGTGGTTCCTTTTTAGAGATATAGCAGAATTTTTATATTCTAAGCATAAGGTTGGTATGGTACATACTGCCTCCTCTAAAGTGATTCCCAGCTTTGACACTTTCAATAGACATTTAACTTCTACAATTTCGTCATCTCCAATCAAACCTATTTACACAAATGTATTAAGTAGTTATTACTCTAAAAATCTAAAGACAAGAATTCATACCGTCTGGTGTTGCCCCCAAAAAGGGATAAGTGATATCTACAAATAGGCCACTTTGTGCCACAGTGACATTCAAGGTGTCTTCCAATAAGGATATGGCTACTGCTTCATTTACTTTGCCATATTCAGTGGCCTCCGAAGTAAAGTTTTGTGGTGTAAGAATAGTCTTTACCAAAGAATGGCAAGATGTGTGTTCTCGTCGTTTTATGACTGCTCCAAAATTGGAAGCTGTCAACCTTTCAGAGCGTTCTATTCTATACAAAGGATTTTCAAATTGTCCAACAGTGTTTTTAGCGATGTCCAATCTCCTTTCAGGGGTTATCTAAAAGCATGAAAGTTACTTATGTATGTGTTATAAAAACGAGTTGCACATTACTTTCAATTTTTCTAAATACCTCTCACATTCATTGCTCATTTGTTCTATACCCATTTCAGGCTGCAGAGCTAAAGGACCATAATCAATATTGGGACCATTAGTACCGCTCCTAGTCCTCTTTTGTGGGTTTTTTACATCCTTTATGGTAAATAGTAATCTCCTTTTATATTTTGTTTGCGACGCCATGAATTTTTTTAACACTTTCCCAGGACTTCTTTTATGGGCATCTTTCCAGGCTGTATTGTGCCAATTAAATCCTGCGCATACGTAAAGAATTTAAAATATGATCATAAGTATTAGGAGTACCTTCATTATATCTAAGTGCTGACAAAAAAGATCGACATTGAAATGATCCCCTTTGAATGAGGTTGAGCCTTTTGCCTCCATTAAATCGCGCTAGTACAGCCATGAACAATTCCGCTCTATTGTTTGTCTCATTATCTATAAGAGATCCCGCTTTTCTAATAACAAGACTGAGAGTTCCTACAATATAGGGCAAACAAATTTTTATTGTAGGTCAGTATATAAGATAATTACCTTGGACAAGTCGAAAAAGACCTGACGCCTGTATCTCTTTAAATTCCTGTGGAGAAGTTTCACCCACAGATGCACAATAATAATCACTACAGTTTAAATGATTCCCAAACACATGGTTAGGTCCATTACCCAAATCTTTAATAAGTGATGCAATGTCACCATGCGCATTGTCGTAAATAGCTTTTTGGGCAATTCGTTGCAATTCTGTCACTTTTTTCATGCTCAGTTGTTTCCTGGCGGCCGCTAACACATTTTTGGTGTCATTTCTCAACGCATGCAAACGTTTGCCATAGTTCTTAATGACATGATTCGTGCATTCCATTTTCACAACCTAATAACCCACAGTTGTAAAAAATAATAAGTATGTTTTTTATGCACTCACTTCCTTTCCGTAGGGTACATGTTGCTGTATTTTACCATACACACTAGAGTCACCATCAGCAATAAATTGTTTATATCTAATGTTGTGGGTTTCTTCACTAGAGCAAAACCCTTCCACAATAATGTCGGCTTCCATCGCTGATGATGACCCTGTCCAATTTTTAAAACAGTTGTGCGGTATAGTGGCTCCATTTTTGTTTTCGTTTTTGGCACATATAATACAAAACTTATTCCGCACACCCAAATACAAAACTTTTTTAGTTGCTTTGCCTATTATTACACCCTAAAGTGAAGAAAGACGGTAAAACGTTTATAACTTATAACACAATTAAACTTACAACACCAGATGCTGCATCATAATTACGCCCATAACTCCTCTTAGACCACCCACCATCTAAATACACGCAAATCCAGGGCACACCATCACTATCAACATTATTTTTTTCAATGGCAATAGAACGTTCTTGTCTACCTGCGATTTCCATATCCTTTATCGAAGAATGCATCCACACCTATTAAGTGGGGTCGTATCAATTTTTTAATTTGGAAAATTAAGTTTTATATAAACAATCCTTACGGCATTTACCAAAGTAGATAAATGAGTAATTGTCAAAAGATAATAGGTTTGAATTATTGACAGTTATCGTACCTTAGCTAACTGGTCTTGAAGTTCGTAAAATAGTGTTCCAGATAAAGGAGGAATATTCATCACACTTAGAAGCTCTTCTGTGTGTTTAAATGTATTACCACTCGATACTGTTCCCCATACAGCATTTTTATTAATGTCGTTTTCATTGTGATCTATATTGGAACATGAATATGTTTTTTGGCACATAAAACAACTCAAAATTATGGTAGAATGTAGACCGCTTCGGTTTTCCTTCTCAATACTAAGATGCCCACAAGTACAACTGCGTGCATGACGCTCTGCCACGTAAATTACACGTTCAACCAGAAATGTTATATCAACAATCCTATTGCCAATAAGTTTTGGTTCTTCCTTTTTCTCAAGTTCAATTAATAAGTCTTCTGACATGGTTCTAAGGTAACAATATAATTGAATAGTAATAAATGGTAAATATTCAGAAACCAACTTCTCAAATTCTTCGTTTGTACCCCAGTGGTCATCTTCCCCCGCATTATGTACATTTGACTCAGTTTCAAAATTATTTTCCCACAGTTCATCTAAATTTTGCAAATGAATTGGTGATTGTGCTTTATCAGCAACTGATAGACACACAGTACTAGTAGACGGCCTGTAATTAGAAATACACGCCTAAGAAAAAATAAAAATTAATTGATAGGAGATACTGCGCTTCGTGCTCGTTCGATTTTGATATGGAAAATACCATGTAGCGTTAAAAAAACTACATTTTCAAGCAATATGTAGGTAATAAAAGAAAGGTTCATTTTGTAGCATACTAAAATGTAATAGGTACCTTTTCTTTTTATCCAACTACCTACATTAAAAATGCGCGAACTAAAAAACAAGCACTTTTTTGGTCGCTCGCGAAATTAAATAACGTGTAATTAATTTGGTTTCAATTTGATTGCATACCTACATATTAAAATCCGTACAATGGTTATTTTTCATAGATACCCAGGAAACACGTTTTCTTCATTTTGTTTCTTATTGATCCAAAACTGTTTCAATTTCTTGGCTCGAACTGTTCTACTTCTCGAACTTTTTTGTTTACTAAGGCGCAATTTACTTTTAGGCATTATACCTACTCAAAATATAGTTGCTGTAAACAGAAATTAAACTAAAACGGAATATTTTCTTACACCAATAATAATAACTCACTTTACACAAGTAAAGTTGTAACAGATTTTAGTCTTGAAAGACTCTTTTTGTTTTTTTGATTGTATAAAAGGTAAGAAATAGGCATAACAAAGGTAGATTGGTGTATGTAAATGAAAATATTTAAAACGGAGTAATAATAAGAAGAAATCAAAGTACTAAATAATGACGGAATAACAAAAGGTAATTAGATAAAGGCAATAAATGAACAACTCCTTTTACGCGACGATATTCGAATGAAGTTAGTCATAATCATAAGTTTCATATTTCTTTGTACGTAAGATGAGAGGCGGAATTGCACAGGTCTTAGATTGCGATGGAGATCTATTTTCTTCTAGAGCAATAGGGATAGACAATAATTAGTTTTCATTCTTATCTTTTGAAATGAATGAAACCAATTTTAATTGCAATGCGCACACGTAGCGTCATCTACAAAGTAAAATGTGCGTAAGAAGGAAATTCCCCAGCCTTAAGGAAGTGGAAGGAGCAGTTCCATGTACACAACACGACGCCGATGCTTCTGGTTGTGAACTCTGTCTTATTATCCTAGAACCCGGCAACGTCGTTACCACAGTTGGTGGTGCAGGACAGGAACTGCATGATGCCTGGAAAAAAGTATAGAAATGAAAGCTTTTTACATCTTTTAGGTTGGACTAATGAAATATTTATTATATCCTCATCTACATACATCGTAGTTTGCTGCACTACATGAAAATAATAAACGTTCGATTTTATATTGGAGATCTGCGAAACAAATGAAGAGAAAGTTCAGGTTTAATCCTTTATGACAATAGTGGTAGTAGTAAATTAGTATCTTAGTTCGGATTAATCCATTGCTAGGAAATTAATTATTTTGGGCCGTTCTAATTACCGAAACAGAAACTTTCATCATTTTGCTTTGCTAATAAGTTAATTTCCTCCCTGGCATCATTCTTCATTTGACATTACAATTATAGTAAATAAATCGGTTTCATTATATAATAAAAAGAAATATACAGGGTTGCTCATTAGTGAGTCAAAATCCACTATAAGCTTTATTAAAATAAAACTGAAAGAATTTATTAAAATTAAAATCTCACCCTCTCCTGGTGAGATTTTAATAATAATGGACCCACATGGTGTTATGTTCAAGTCGATGAAAGAATTCATTTTATAAAAAGTGGTACAGTAGCAAAAGACGCACTACTGTTTGTTGGGTTGCATACTTACAAAATTAAATTAAAATAAATTAAGATCTACATACTACACATATGTACTACAAAATTACGTCATGAAAAAGTTATGACGTGCCGCATCTTCTCATTATTCTGGGGTCTGGACACAACGGCCACTGGACACAACGGCCACACAGAGTTTAGTATGCCCATATCGGCCACACTGGACACATCGGCCAAACGTGATGTGTGGACACAACGGCCACCTTGGACGTAACGGCCACAGCTCTAGCTGGACACGATGACCACCTTGGACACTACGGCCACATATCAGATACGTAGATTGATACTAAAGCGCCTAGGTTATTTGCAGATTTAGTATTCTTTTTTCAATTGATACAAAACATAATGCTAAACTTAAACGTAGATTGACACTTAAGCGCCTAGGTTATTTGCAGATTTAGTATTTTTTTTCCTATAAATAGAAAACTCCTATTATTTGTGAAATCTTTATCGCAAACATTACCTTACAATTCTGTGTGGCCGTAGTGTCCAGTGGCCGTTGTATCCAAGGTAGTCGTTGTGTCCAGCTAGGGCTGTGGCCGTTACGTCCAAGGTGGCCGTTGTGTCCACACATCACGTTTGGCCGATGTGTCCAGTGTGGCCGATATGGGCATACTAAATTCTGTGTGGCCGTTGTGTCCTAGACCCATTATTCTCACTAAAATATATAATGTTTCATTCGTGGAAAAACTCAGTCTTTCGGAATATTTTTTGTGCTTTTTGAAAGCAGGTGGAGCTTAGAAGAAAATAAATCCTCTCAAATAAATTTTGAATCAACTTACTGACATGCAGCTTTTGCTTCTTTGCTTTAATGAATAATTGTTATGAAATAGTTATTATAGTCCATGGAATTGGTACATTTTACCTTGCATCAAATGAGGTAGTTCTAATTTTTTTATATGTTGTATGTGATGAAGTAGTATTGACAAATCCAATTTTTCCACCTCGAAAGCCCTCCGGATCAATGTTAAATATTTGAAAAACCATTGAATTTTCGGACTTTTTTCAGTTTTTGACAATTATTACCATCAAGGACCTGTGTTACGGCAAAAGTCACGATGAACATTTTGTAAGTAGACTAAATTTGCAATAAAATGAGCACAATTTGGTTTCGGTAGACCAAATAGTTTCTAAGATACAGCTGTTCAAACCTTTGCAAAATTTCCAATAAAAAAAAATTTTAGAGTTTAGAGGTGTCTGCTGAACATTTCTTCTACTGAAGATGTGTTTTGTTTTTACTATTATGTGTAAGGTATCTAATTTTAATAATAACAGAAAAAGTAAAACAATAAAAACCTGTGTCGCCGGTTTTAAAATAAAACCGCAATACATTTCGGCTTTGTCGTAGCCACAATTACTCACTCTAAGAGCATTGTAAGAGTGATTTATACTTCTTCCGTGAACGTTATAGTACAAGCATAAAGATCTTTTTTGTACCAGCAACCCTTGAATTGTCAGGTGAGCATTCTTTCGCTGCTTTGCTGCTTCTCAATACGCAGCAGACAGGAATCTGCTTCCTATAATAATTATAAAATTTTCTCTCGTCGTCTTAAAGATGTCTGAATAGTGTATGAAATTCGCGTTCATTAAGTATTGCATGAAACATGTCATGCATCCAGTATTCTTTTCTTTTTCAATTCTTTTCTTTATCTTCTTGAGCATGGCATATCATGGCAAATACAAGCACATCATTATCCAACGATGAACTGCATTCGTCACAGTCTCTTCTAAACATCGCACCGGAAAAAACGCAACTAAATACTTACGATTTTATTTTCGCTACTTTATCGCGAGTGTCAAGAGAGAGTCCTCGTCCTCCCCGGCGGCGTTATAGCATAGTCATTCACCTCCATTGGAGTTAGTTGTGTACATTCCTAAAAGTTTTATATCGCGTTCGGTTCGAAAGTAAAGTAATAGTAATATGATGGAGACTGCAGCAGCAGCCTCGTGTTGCTTCATATGCAATGAGAGTATGACTGAAGGTGAAGTGATTATGGTGAAACCAAGAGGTGTGGAAACCCTGCTTGCGTGTAGTGTTACATTACAAAACCGGGAACATGAATATAATAATGCTTATTTTTTAAGCCTACTTCATTTTACAAACTCTTCTATTTGTTTACTCGCCTCAACAACTTTGAGGAGCTGTATCTAAAGAACTATCAGGTCTACATAGAGCAAATTGGTCTCGCTTTGTTACAAATTTAGTCTACTTACTTTAAAAACGTATACAGACTTCTGCCGGACTATGGGTCAGTAGTTGACCACATTGACGAAAACTTAAAAAACCTCTAAAATTGTCTTTTTTTGGAAATTTTGCAAAGGTTTGAACAGCTGTATCTTAGAAACTATTTGGTCTACCGAAACCAAATTGTTCTCATTTTGTTGTAAATTTAGTCTACTTACAAAGTGTTCATAGTGACTTTTACCGTAACACAGGTCCTTGGTGGTAATAATTGTCAAAAACTGAAAAAAGTCTGAAAATTCATTGGTTTTTCAAAGATTTAACATTGATCCGGAGGGCTTTCGAGGTGGAAAAATTGGATTTGTCAATACTACTTCATCACATACAACATATAAAAAAATTAGAACTACCTTATTTGATGCAAGGCAACACCCCTTTTTTGGTACGGATTCCATGTACTATTATTAATAGTGAAGATAATAAATGCAAATACGAAACGTACACTTGCACATTGTGGCGTTGTCGGTCACCAGTTACGTGGTGGACAAACCAATAATAAAGTTACATTTTATGTTGTAAAAACAACAAATCGTTTATTTACATATATGTATATAGGTAATGTATTTACAAGGCATATTATAGCTGAACGGCGGAGGTGGTTGGAACCGCTGGTCGATGATGATCAGTTGAGACTGACTGGCTGACTGCTTCTTGCGGCTTGGCGGTCTTCACTTATAAGCGTTTGCAAGCGCGGTGCTGCATCCTCATTGTCTGGTCAATGACGTGTGCGTTAGCTCTCATTCAGGGTTTCCACGCGGGCGAGATTGCTACACACATAAAATAAATTCTTGATAAATATAAGTACCTATATATGACTAGTGATCTATTTTTGGAAGTTCTCTTACATATGTGGGATATTTCGGCTGTTGAAGGTTGTTAATATTAATGGATAATCATTTTAGCCATGTTAGCTTTCAAGCAATAAAATATGCTCGGGAATCACTCATTAGTTTATTAGCGTTTTTCTCAACCGTTGATGTCGACTTCAGCCACTTGATATAGCAGTGTTGATCCATTGAAGTTGGTAATGCATGACTGGATGACGGTCCGTCGTGGGAGATCGATAAATCTTTGAAATATTGCTGGTCTTTGCAGAAAAGCCTATCAACCTGCTTTCACTTCTAAACACATTTATCTGGCTTTTACATTTCAGAACTATGACCACCGAATAGACTTGCTCTTGAAGAAGAGTCTTCTGCCACCCATATTCCCAAAAAGTCCAATAGCATAAAGATTCTACTACATACAGAAGCATTCCTGTTAAGAATCAACTACAGCAAGATCAAACCAAAAGGGGCCCCTATTTCGAAAACATGTTAAAAATGCCAAAATTGACACTGCTAAATTTGATAGTAATATGGACCAAGACATAAGCTAATATTCAAAAGGCCAAAGGTGGTATGAGGAAACCACGATTTTAGCCTGTTTGGTTAAATTACTGAGAACGAGGAAGTGTTATTTGGGTCATTTACACGTATTGTTTCGCTGTGCGTCAAAGAGAACTTATAAATACATTGAGCAGGTGGAACAGGCATGCGAATTTAACCCTATCCTGGGGTTACAGTGTACAAAGTACAAAATTTAATGAAATATTCATCAGTATAACTGCTTTTCAATGTATTCACTAAAGCATTACAATCGCAGCTAACTCGTTTTCCGGATTTAAAAAAATATATTTGGTACAACTCTAGACTAGGCATACGATCTCCCCTATCCCTTAAAACCTTGTGTGCAGTTTGACAATTGTTTTTTATAACTAACTAACTAAAAAACATTAAGGAACGAGACAATTATTGTAACAACGACTATACCAGTTAGTTATGGTATAGATCAAAATAAAATGATTGGGAAGTCAATCAGTCTTGAGATTTTATATACGTTGTATCGAACCTAATTCTTCAGTATTTGGTGTATGTGGCCAGATACAAAACAACGCTTCTTGACCATTGTTCATCATGAAAATGTATCCCTCAATAAGTCTCTGTTTAATCCTATATCCCTCAGCTAGACTTGAACGAACTTTATAAGTACATCTTTTCTATCTAATCTGTGTTCTTGGACAACGGCTAATTCTGTATAACGCCCCATGTAGCATTTAATATTGGTGTGATATTGGCATTTCATTGTAAATATATTGGTAGAACATTAATGTACAATATTGTCACAACACTGAAATGTGAACAATTTTACATATTGGCTAAATATGACTAACCGATATTATTTCATTATTGATGAAAATATTTATACAGTAATGTGTAATGTGTCCCAAAATAGTAGGAAAGTGCCCCCAGAGCCCTAACTGTTCCGAGGGACTATTTCCCACTGCACAGCGCCTGCAGGGTTCCATGTGTTCCGGTGGTTCCCCAGGACGTGTAGACTCGTAGGAGATCGGTGATGCTGAAAAAGGCTTCCGCTTCAAGTAGGACTCGAACCATCGATCACCCGGTTAAGAAGTCAGCCCTGAAACAGCTCAACTTTTATTCTGTGATATTATGTAGACCTTGGAACTTAACTCCTTAACAATGATGAAAATAAATTGCGCAATCAAAGATCCTTTGTCTGTCCAAAATAACAGGATATTACTGCAATTCTAAAACTTATTATACATAAGTACCAGTGGCGGCTGGTGTATAAGCGCTGCAGTGCTGCAGAGCACCCAAAAAAATAAAGAGCTTCCAAATAAAAATTAAATTTAAATTATGTCATCTAACTAAAATAAGCAAATTAATACTTGGCAATTCTCGAAAGGCGTTGTAAAGTCGAGCAGTGGAGTAACTTACCGTCTCACGCTGTAGTTGAGTTATTATTATCTGGGCTACACGATGGTGCTCTGCGACCTCCATAAACAAACGTGCGGTGACCGTCTTCCTCCGTGACTGCACTAATAGACCTGGCAAATTTTACAAAAATGTACATTAAGTGTGAAGTGTTTGCGGACATTTATTTTTTTGTTGAAAACGATAGCTTTCTTATCATAGAATGCAAATCTAAAAATCCCAAAAAATTGGAAGTGAAGTAAAGTCACAATTTTTAAAACCATGACTGCTCGCTGTATTTTTTAAAATCTATTATTTCTATAATTTCCAGTTAAATTCATGTACGTCCGATTAAATTCCACAGGTCTGGAATTGACACCCCACTCACTAATCCATGTTTATTTGGTTAATTTTTAATTTACTATATTATTTTAATATTTTACGGCAGTCTGGAACCAATGAACTGTATAGTAGCATACAGTTCATTGCAAATTAGTTTCTGCCGCATACGAGTTTTTGTTTTATTTAGTACGAGTTTCCTTTAAAGGATTATTAAAGACTTTCTTAATTAGTATCAAAATATTATATGTAAAATGGATAGCAAGTTTTTTAAAAAGTGTTAAGTGTCAGTAATAATAATAATAATAACGTTTTATATTCAACAGAAAAAGAGATTCCATTTATAGAATAAATACATAACGTATTCGCTTATAACTAAACTAACTGTAATATATTGTAGTAATAATAATAATGTAACACAAAAATATTATAAAAGAAAAAATAAAGAAAACTATGCTATTATACCACATAGACTATAACTGAATTAATTAAAACTAAAAACAGCTAAATTTACGACTTCCAATAACGTTGAGTTATTTATGTCTATATCGTCGTTTTGCGTGCAGTGAGCGTTAAAATTACGTGAGATATTAAATGTAGGTGTTCTGGTTAGCATATTTGTTTTGGGCGTCGGGACATAAAACATAGTTCTGGATCTGGAAGAACGCTGTGGGACGTGGAAGCTAAGCATCGACAGAATTAATGGGCAGTCTATATTATTGTGTAAGATCCCATATAGAAATTTCATGCTATTAATAATACGCCTTTTCTTCAGAGTTTGTATGTTGAACCTCTGAACGAGTTGATCTTGCGGATGTCCCCTTTTGGGATATGCTCCATCCATTCTGTAGGCAATGTATTTTAGGAATTTCCTTTGTATTGCTTCGATGGAGTTGATTTGATTATTGTATATAGGATACCAGATAAGGTCGCAGTACTCTAGCCTTGGTCTAATCAACGTGGAGTACAGAGAAAAGAGGGTTGACATATTGTTAAAATGCTTGCTGTTACGAATAAGAAAGCCGAGAGTCTTATTTGTTGAGGACCGAAGGGCATTTATGTGTTCTGAGAAGGTCAGGTAATGATCGAATACAACACCTAAATCTTTAACTACATTAACACGACACAGAGGAGCTGCATTTATTAAGTATGTATAGTTGAGTGCATTACATTTCCTAGTGTAGGAAATAACTTTACATTTGTCGATGTTGAGCAATAGGTCATTGGTAAGGCACCAGTCATTTATTGCATTTAATTGTTCTTGTAATGCCTCGCAGTCTTTTATCGAAGAAATCTGGCAGTATATTTTTAAGTCGTCCGCGAATAGTAGGTGCTGACATGAAATTATATCACAGATGTCATTGATAAATATCAAAAATAAAAGGGGGCCTAGGTTTGATCCTTGAGGAACCCCCGAGGACGCAAGGAAGTGATCCGACTTAAAACTACCGTGGTACACATACTGAGTACGACCAAAGACTATATAATGGGAAGACAACTAGCCTTATGACAAATTTCGTGTGCGTGTACGGTGTGTTGCCTGTACGACGCATAACTAATTTTTAAAAACTTGTAAAGGACAAAATATTTTAGGGTATATGAAAGAAAAGGATAATTGAGTTTCGATTTCAGGGAGAAGGAAATTGCAGGTAATTTTGTCAAGGGCTTTGCAACATAGTTGCCACGCTTAATACCTATTGTTTAGGTAGGTATACTTACGTATCTGAACTAAAGATTTGTGTTTTTCTGTTATTCTAAATACGTGGACAAAACTAGTTTTTTTGTATTATTACCACAAAACAAGCAATTTATGTAATATGCATTGATACAGGAAAGACACATTTTATAAAAATTTAGGAAATATAAGTCATTGTTTTGCCCTACGTAAACCTAATTAAATACAAATATTTGTTGTTAATTATGTTTATTAAAATTTCCATAATAGTTATCGGAATGATTGTACAATTATTGTAAAACTGCAAATTGTTTAGATGGTTAAGCCTTGTTACTTTGGGATTAGAGTTTCGGCAGCTAATCATTCGAATATCTTGAGAAAGCCACTTCAGTGTTTTATACAACTTACACTTTATTAGGTGTCTAATTAAAAAGAGTCTATGCTAATAACAACCATTTTCTAGTAGCAACCAATTAGGATAGTTTTGGTTAATTGATTTAACACAAATTGATGATAATTTTGCCTGAAATTGAATGGTTGCGGAGCTACTTTTAAAATAATTGTTAAATATTTCTAAAATTAATTTTACAATTGACACAACTACTTCTGTGGGAATTGTTAATTGTTTTATTTCATCTTTCGAATAATCCCTTTCTATTAACAAAAGTTCATTGCTGTTTCTTAACGGCACATCCGAACTTAATTTTATATGCACCTCAAGTACAAATAAAAACCAGTTCCAACAATAGAACAATAGTTTGCAACTACCCTCCTTACTTGATGACTTAAGCCACTTAAGGGGCATTGTCGAGAGTATGGACTTATACCTAAGTGCTAAATGTGTCTTCGTCTAAAAATAACAATTTTATAAACTTCCTTACAAGACAAGAGATGCCAAATACGTGGAACAAACAATAAAAGTATAATGGAACAAATGAATCCATTGAAAGTTTATTTGGTATCCTTCAAAAACCTACCGGCAAATAATTTTTCCTGGTTTAACCAAATTTAATTCCATCCCTAGTTTCATTTACATACACATGTTAAATTTAAAATTTGTTGTAAATGTATTAAACTTTATTTTTAAATGGTAGCTATCTGTTATTAATTCCATAATTACAATAAATGATAAAATCAAAATTAATCAGTTGAAATTGTGTTGTTATTCTTAGCCGTTAAATTTTTTAAATTACAATCCGTAGTCAGTTTAGCAAAAATTTTAATACCCATGATTTAATTCTGTTTATTAACTTTTACAGAAAATGGGTTTTGTATTTATAGCCACATGTTTGACTGGTTTGACCAATGAACTGTATACTATAGTATACAGTTCATTGGGTTTGACTAAGTACCTGTTCTAAACAATGGCAGCAGGTAATTTTAGGTAGGTGCGTAATTGGTGTTTCGAAGGTATTGGCAACGCTGTTAACGGCAATTGCTATTAATATTACAGATTTCTCGAAAATGGTTTTCTAACAAACTTATTTTGTTTAGTTCGTTCATTCATAGATGCGAGACAAGTGGCGATCCTAGCGGGCGACGAACTTTTACACACACGCTAGTTACCACGGGCATTAAGTATCTTCCCATTATATTATCTTTGGTACGACTGCGTAGATATGATGTTAACAGCATCGTTAGCGATTCGCTGAACCCAAAGTTTCGTAGTTTGTCAATTACAGTATGATGTTGTATTGTATCAAACGCCTTCTGAAAATCCGTGTACACCGTGTCTACCTGGCCTTGATTATCTAAGACACGCGAAGTGTATTCAGTGAAGCATGCTAAGTTGGTTTGTGTTGATCTGTTCCTAAAACTATTAATGGGAGTGCAAAGGGACTTCAGTCAATTTTACTTGCAAGTTAACGAAAACGTGACAAAGTTTTGGAGGAATTGAAAAATGCATCCAATATTACAGTTCATGAATCTTGTTGGAAAAGCTATGTTAGAAAAGAATACATAAGAAAGAATTTACCCCATAGATGAGAGCAAGAATGAAAAAAACATTAAGATCTTCTGTAAAAGGTTTTGATTTTACAACAAATTGTCTGATCTGTGGTGAATCTATTTGTTTCCAAAAAGAGAAAAAGAAACCCAAGCAATACGGACAAGAAATAAGGAATATTACTGCACTAAATATGAAAGAAAAATTAGTAAAAATATGCAAATAGGATGAACGATTTAGGCAGGCAAATAGTAATTCGCTTGAGTAACATAATAGATTTTGTTGCTGCAGAAGGGAAATATCATTTGATTTGTTTTAAAAATTTAGTGGGCGATACTGCAGGCTCTTCCAAAGACCCACAAAAAAAGGCAAGTTTAAAATTGTGTTCTTATATGGAAAACTGTGATGAATGTCAATTTTCACTTGAGAAGCTTGCTAACAAATTTGAAGAATTTGTGACACCGAAGGCAGTTATGTACGTAGATGGTTAAAAGAAAAATTTCAACGTCACTTTCGCGAGAAAATAACAGTTACAGGACTTCCAAGAAAAGATACTATTATCCCATTAACAGACACTTTGCAAACTATTCGTACACAACAGTTTTTTACTGAGAAATGCAAAACTATTTACCAAGAAAAATCGAAAATTGTTAAAGCGGCAGCTGAGATTATAAGGGAGGATATAAAAGGACAAGTTTATAATCTAGAAAAGTATCCTAGATTTGATGAAAATATGCGAGATGAATGCAAGCAGCAAGTTCCTGAAACGTTAAAGGTATTTTTAGACAATCTTCTGAAATCCTCTAAAAACGAAAAATTGAATAGAAAAGAGAAGTATATCCCACGCTATTATATCGACGATTCGTCCGAATTCCTTCCTTTCGCCATTACAATTTGCACTATGTGTTTTCTTGCAACAAAAGTTTGCCTCCAAACTATTGATCGAAGTAATTACAAAATTGGGATTTGCAGTTACTTATTCTAGTACGCCTTTGTATGAGCATCTGTTGTGGCTGCTAAAATACCGAATTTAACGGAAAACGTATTTTCTCAATGGAAGGTATCAAAAAATGAAATGTTTCCAATCACAATGTAGCAACTTCCTGCACTACAGGATGTACTGTAAATATAGAAACGAATGCAAAAAAATGTGTATGTTCACAAGCCGGACGCTGCAGTTTTATCTGCCTTCACTGCCATGGGATAGACTGCAAAAATATGCTTGTATTCTGTACGAGGATCTGCTGAATGACTGAGTTTTTATTTTTATAGTAAGCTGGCATTAAAATGTCAAATGTAAAAAGTGAAAAAAAATTAAATTTGTTTGTAGTGTTAAGCTTAAAATTCCGTAAAAAAAAATGTTAAAATTGCTCCAAAGGATAAGAAGATATTTGATTTTAAAAAATTTGAATGAGCGGCCATGTTTTTTCAAGATGGTGTTTTTAGCTCACAACGGATTTTTTGGGATTTTTATATATTTGTTCCTGAACATAAAATCCATCGAGTGGTCTTTAATTTAATTTTAATTTTAAGAAATTTTTTAAATGTGTGTTATGAATTAAAAGGAAAATGTAGACCATCACCAGAAATTATTATTGAAAAATCTGGTGTAAATAATAAATTAGAAACGTTTATTTAAAAAATAAATGGATTTGTGGATGTAACAAAAAATGCTTTATACTGCTTTCCCTCCTTACCTTTTGGTGGCGATAAAGCTTGGACTCTAAAACCACCTTCATAATTGTATGGAATTTACGTTACTAGAGTCAACTAATATTATGGCTCAATTAGATTCTACTTTATTGGATAAATGTACAGGGACAAAATGAAAAGTGTCAAAGAATAGTTTATCAAAAATTATGTTGCATTAAATTTTGTGGAGCTTTTGCCTCTTCGGGGACATGATGAGAGCGATAGGTACTTCCGAGAATCCGGGTAATATTTCGTGTACTTTCGTAGACCTCATTTATAAAAAATAAGTTTTTTTTTGCAAAAATTGCAGAACACCTAAATATTTTGACCAGGATCCGCCACTGATAAGTACCTACATAGCAACATAATAATCTAAAAATATAAAACATTCGTCGAGTAAAGTAAAACGATCATAAAGTGAGATAGTGGTTACGTAGGTACATGTTTAATTCGTATTACCATTCATTTTAACGCTTTCTAAATCCATCCCTCGTTTATGTTATATGATGATTTTTAAAACATGGTACTCGTGTACATGAGTACAACATATGGGAATAAATTTGCACAGCCAAAGGTTTTTCTTTTCTCAAAATAACAGGATATTACACCTACTATTATAGTGATTAGATTAGCGTTCAAATAAATAAAACACTCACGACGTAACTCCGATTATAAAATAAGATAATGATTAATTAAGCTACAGATATCGAATCCGGTCTAAAATAGATTTTCGAGAGGTTAATCTTACTTATTATCTATTCAAAATATGTCTGTTCTACCTTGAAAATGATAGTATCAGGTATTTTTGAGCAAATATGATCCATACATAAACGTATTTTTGTGCTACCTGAATGAGATAATTCCTTTAAATTTTTCTTCATATTTTCTTCTTTTCTTTTCCTCTTTAACAATATTATTCCAAATTCATTTGATGTTGAAATTGAAGTAATTCTTCGTACATTTTTTGGGCTATACATTTCGTTTGGATATAATCTAGTGACAAATACCACTTTCTGTGTCGATACAAAATAGTAGTGAAGAAAGGGGAAAAATCTTGAAACTAACAAAATTTTATGGTTTTATCGAGTTGATTGCATTTTGTTTTCAATGTGAAACTATGTTGTTATACCTATGTATACTGTTCGAGTACTCAAAACAGAGTAAAACGCAGAAATGTCCCATCCGTAAATTTTTTTTGAAAAGTTGTATGTAGTAAAAAACCATGGAACAAATAATTAATATTAAATTACACACAAAACACAGCGATAAGGTACGAACAGTTTTTAAAACCACGTGTTTTTTCAACAGCGACACCCTGAACACCCAGTATAAGAACTTCGGCCATACCTACAACTGCGATGTTGATGGTGTATGAAGAGATTTTGGACTTCAGAATAATGATCAGCATCAACATCAAACTAACACGACCTGAAATGTTCTGCTATTCATCGTGCAATACGGAGATGAGAGGGTCTCCTCAAATAACAATACTCATTCCTAACACAATAAATGTTAATATTGAGCACAAGTTTTAAAATCTATTACAAACCATATTTTTTGTACCCCAAAATGATGACGAGAATGGCAATAGACCAAGGCATTGTCTTTGTATCTCATCACATACATCGATTACTGAAAGACTAAGTTCTCCTCAAGCTGTAAAAGTTTACAAGCGTTAGTAACTAGTGAGTTTGTTAGTTACTTTCTAACTACTTCGATTTTACCTCATCTATCATCAAAATTCTTTAAAAATGTTATCGTTTTGTAATAACACTTTATTGTAGTTAAATTGTTGAGTAAAAACTATGCATTTATTAGTTAAACTGGCTATTCTTCTAATCACTATTTTTAAATCTTAAAAATAATCATGTTGCTTTAGATAAAAAAAAGTTCGTTTATCTTTAGTCACAAAATGATATAAATACTCCTCTCGCCAACATTAACGAACATACTAATCTTGTTCTCCAGTCTGATCATAATGTACGCTAAAATTATTAGCTTTGTCCTTCTTGTTTTTACTGCATCCACAGGTATTTCGAAGTGATGTAAATATTCGTAATTTATTTCTTTTTTTCAGTTTCATCATTAAAATGCATTCATTGCGATGACTGCGATAATACGTTTTCGGAAGTGGAAGTGGTACCAGAAACAACAGATTGTGGGGAAGGTTCTGACGAGCAAGATGTTGCTTGTGTTGTATATCAAAAGTCATGTAAGTAATAACTTCTATTAAATTTGCACTACAACCTTTTTTTTAAGATGCCAACGGCGACATTGTGACTACCCACAAAAAATGTGCAGAAGCACAGAAGGGTAAGGACCCTTGTCACTGGTTCTCCAAATACCATGCTTGTAAGTCATGCAATACCGACTTATGTAACCAAGATTTACAACCTTAATAATATTGTTATGCGTTACAGCTATAATGTACAATTTGTATAGTGTATACAGTTATCCCATATTTCATACATATTTACTTATCGCAACTTATGTATGTTACAAATAAATAAATAAATATCGTAATGTATAAGATCGCCTTTATGTCTATTTACTATGTTGTGCTCCATGCATAAATTAAATTGTCAGTATTATTAATCTCGAGTAACTTTCACGCAATAAATCTTTATTCAAGACTGTTGCTTTCGGAACCTGCAATTTTCTATTAATGGAATTACTAGGAAAACGTTTTGTTTATCTTAATTAATATCATCATTTCACTACCTTAGTTTAAATTTTATTTAGTTGTTGTTTTGGTGCCTTAAACAATGACTGAGACTCATGTAGTCCGTTACTAAATATGTATGGACATTTTAATGGTAATTAACTGGCATTACATTTATTATCCTTTATGACGAACGAACAATAGTACCATTCCTCAGGACAACAAACTTAATCAAGCTATAAGTAATTACATGGACACTAAAAATTAAACATAGTTGCACCAAAGAGTATATAATAGGAAGAGATTTAACCTTATGGACATTACTGTATTTTACAAATATTGTCAGTAGTGTGTGTTGCCTATGTATTAAATATTAGCATTTTCCAAAAGAGAAAGAATAAACTACATTATTTTATAAAGAAAGAAAGAGACACGAATTTACAACAGTGGAGATGGAAAAATGTGCGAAGTGGTTTATACCTGTATTTCACTGACAATGTTGCCAGCCCTAATGGTTGTAAAAATCCTTTGTTATTAGCAAAGAGTATCTCTTTGTTAGTTTACCCTTTAAAGCTTTATTTTCAAATAATATTGACGTATTTAATATTTTCCCTTTAACTAAGATAGAATTCGCACTACCTGGGTGGATTTTTTGTGCTCTAGCTCTTGACCATTTACTAAAATGCGTGCGTAATAATTAAACACAATATCGCTATCACGATTTAATGTTATGCACAAAAATGACTGAGAAAAAACATACATTTTATCACAATTTCACAATTGACATAATTTAATTTTCTTACTTGAGGAAAATGAAAGAAATATTTGTGTATGGTAGGTACGTTACTATAATTACTATCCTCTGGTTTACCGGCCTTTATTAAAAGATTATTTTTATTACCCTAACACTAACTCAAATATTATAAATATATAAATAAGTTCACATGGTGCGAATTCTTATTAGAATTCTAATTTCAACCAATTTCAAAACCTTAATATCGAAATTTAATTTTGATTTTAACGGCCTCCTGACGGCGAACGTGTGATCAGATCAAAAAATCTACCAGAGATTTGTAATCAGCAAAAATTGCCTATAAGACGTCACCATTTCCAGCTTGCTAAACCCTGTAACATCGTGCAATGCAACGCACAGACACATACATCCAGACGAATTAATTAACTAACTTTTTGAAGTTGGTTGAAAATATAATTATATATTCGATAGGTATACAGGGTGTCTCACGGTGACCGTCGGTTAGAGGTATATCAAGAACTGTAAAAGTTAGAAATTTGAAATTTTGCACATGCGACATAGAGTGTTTAATCTATTAAATAAAAATATTTTCCAAATGGCAGCACTTCCGAAAATACCGGAAGTGAGCATCAACTTCTTTATTTTAAATACAAACCAGGCAATTTTTTTTCACATTCTGATGTGTCATAAAATGTTTAGTAAGTATGCTTAAAATAATCGGCGCATCAATTTTGATTGTTGAGAAAAAAAATTTTTTTCATTGAAAAATGTCAAAATCTTCTTTAGCAAAAAAAAATTGAAAGTCGAAAGTGGTAAAAGTTAGGGAAATGGGATTTTAGGTTCTCAATGTCAAAAGATTGAGACACAATTGTCTGTCATGGATTATAAAAAATTGCCCGCGGTTACGTATCTATTTGACGTTACTTCCAGACTTAAAAAAAACTTTCAAAAGTCTCTTTTTTTAAATGGAATGCCTATTTAATTATCGGCCCATTCGACGCAGAAATAAATTTCCTTTAAATTGATATAACATGTTCCTATACCTAAAATCAATGATTACAGAGTTATTTACATTTTTCTAATTAAATTTATAATTACATATTTTACAAAACATGGTTGGCTTTGAAAATTTTCAAACAATTTTTATTCAATTGTTTCTTATGATGACAGTTGTCAGTTAGCTATCAGTTTGAAAGTTTACGCTACATTTACGTTTGTTATCAGTGTTATCTGTTTGAATTTTGAGTTTTGCGCTTAATATTTGTTTTTAATTACGAAATATGGAATACACAAACGCTGATATTCTAAATTTGTTTTACATTCATGGCTAGTCTGCTCGTATTATTTTTCGGACCTGCAGAACCTTTAACTATTGAATAAAGAATCACTCAACACTTTAACGAAAGATATCCGCATTTACCTACAATGACAGAACGAAAAATCAGGATGATTGAAAAGAATTTTCTAAATTTGGGCGAAGTAAATGCGCCACGAAATTTGGCAAAGTCAATTGTCCCAAATAACGCTGCAAAAACCAATGTATTGGGATATTTTAATGTTTTCCCTGAAAGTTCTGTTCGTTCAGCGGAAAGAGACCTTGGATAGGCAAGAAGTTGCATAGATAGAATTTTAAATAATCATAAAAGCATAAGCATAAGAAACAATTGAATAAAAATTTTTTGAAAATTTTCAAAGCCAACCATGTTTTATAAAGTATGTAATTATAAATTTAATTAGAAAAATGTAAATAACTCTGTAATCATTAATTTTAGGTATAGGAACATGTTATATCAATTTAAAGGAAATTTATTTCTGCGTCGAATGGGCCGATAATTAAATAGGCATTCCATTTAAAAAAAGAGACTTTTTAAAGTTTTTCTTAAGTCTGGAAGTAACGTCAAATAGATACGTAACCGCGGGCAATTTTTTATAATCCATGACAAACAATTGTGTCCCAATCTTTTGACATTGAGAACCTAAAATCCCATTTCCCTAACTTTTACCACTTTCCACTTTCAATTTTTTTTTGCTAAACAAGATTTTGACATTTTTCAGTGAAAAAAAATTTTTTTCTCAACAATCAAAATTGATACGCCGATTATTTTAAGCATACTTACTAAACATTTTATGACACATCAGAATGTGAAAAAAAATTGCCTGGCTTGTATTTAAAATAAAGAAGTTGATGCCCACTTCCGGTATTTCCGGAAGTGCTGCCATTTGGAAAATATTTTTATTTAATAGATTAAACACTCCATGTCGCATGTGCAAAATTTCAAGTTTCTAGCTTTTACAGTTCTTGATATACTTCTAACCGACGGTCACCGTGAGACACCCTGTATAAGAATTAGATAATATCACACATTAAATATATATCTAATATATATATTGAGTGTCAGGTGCTCAGATGACTCATAAAAAGAAAAATTTATAAGGTGAAGGTAGAGGAGGTAGTCAAAGTTAATTCAAATTATATGAGAATTACTTTGAAAATATAAACTATTAATTTTTATCATACCAAACATAGGTAAGTTTGCTTGCATTTAAAAAAGTACATAAATTACAGCTTCTTTTTAAACGTAAACAAAAGAGAATTCTAGTCTAATGACTTGGTGCCTTAAATAAGTTGATAAACAGCAACATTCAATCAAATTTTTAAGAAAACGGAAATGACAAAATCGCAAATATTATATGAACCGGCACTAAAGAAAATTCATGCAAAAGTGTTTGTAACTTTGTAAATTGTAAGTGTTGAAAGGGGCATTTTTAAATGTCATTCAAAGTAAAGCCATAATAGCTCATAATGATCAATACAATACAAAATAATCACCGAAATTCTACCTGAGGTCCTCCACATTTAAAGATAGATAGACAAGGCTTTATTATATTTGTACAACAGGTATTTTCGTTACTTGTATTTTTTAATTATAATACCTATTTATAATTTAAAAAATATTTACAACACGTTAATTGAAGAGAATAATGTTAGTGAAGTCGCTTTCAAGGAGACGTCGCTTACAATAAAATTGTCGTCAAGGCCGTAGACAGGAAAAATATTCGGGGGGGGGGGGGGGGGCAAATTTTAACAATTACACGCCACCCGATGTAGGTAACTACAAACTACGTAATGTAAATTACATTTCGTTTAAGAAATTGTTATTTTGCACTGAGATTCGGGGGGGGGGGGGGGTTCTGCCCCCTTGATCCCCCCTGGCTACGGCCTTGATTGTCGTAATTTACTCCTAAGGATTAGTGAAATTATAGGACACTCTCCAATTTAGATCGATACCTACAATTTAACTTTTCATCAATAAGATGTAAAATTCAATACTAAATTTGCGTAAACGACTGTAAAATCTGTTGAAAATAACAAATACAATTTGCTAAACTCAATCAGGTAGATCAGGAGCATTGAACTGTACGGTATACGCACTATAGCTGACAACGCTGTGAAGAACACAACGAAGGGATTAGTTGAAAACGGTTCAGTTCTAAAATACATTGGTGTGGTTAGTCCGATACCAGATGGACGACACTAGCGCTTTAATGCGGCCGACTAACTTTAGCGTACACACTATTTTAAATGCACATTGGTTCTCTTTCTATTATATACTCTTTGGTTGCACTATAGTATCTGGGTCTGGATTAAAAATTATTAGGTCTTATTACTCTGATACTTTATGATACCGAGTTGCCATTAACTGTCTCTATTGGATTGCCATTGCCAAATTCTGTAGAGCTATCCATCTCCAAACAGTAGTAAATAAATGATCGTCAGGACAATTGTTACTGATTTTACAAACAATTAGTATGTCTCTTCTAGGTGGATTCATGCCATTTCGGGAGACATTTGACTCGTTTCCTTAACCTGTATTTTTGTGGAGTCCGGGTCTGAGAAGGCCTCTACTGATTGTCTCAAATTTTTTGATATTACATGATGAATGTAACTTTGTTGTTTTTACAATACTGCTGTTGTAGTGTCGGAATCAATAAACGCATGGAGAGAAGGTATGTCTATGAAACCTAATTTCTTCATTTTTTTGTTTGCATCGTTCATCGAAGGCTCAAGTGCAGTCTTTAGCATAAGGAAAACCTGCCGATGAATAGCTTCCCCAATGATTACCACCGCGGTCGAGATTTGTTAATAGCTGTAGTCATTGAAAGCAATTCAGCATTTCCTGTGGCTTCTTTACTCCCATTCCCTTACATTTCGTTTACAGAAGTGTGATGAAGGTGCGTTTTTTGTTAATTGGAAATGATAACAGTGATTCGATGTCTTCATATAGGTATTGAGTATATTAGATGACGTCGTGGTTACTCTGTTGTCTTGGATAACCATTTTAGCCATGTTAGCTTTCAAGCAATAAATTATGCTCAGGAAGCGCGCATCAATTTATTAGAGTTTCTCCCAACCGTTCACATCGACTTCAGCCACTTGATATGGCAGTGTTTGATCCATTGAAGCTGGCAATG
The DNA here is from genome assembly GCA_036250285.1 of Pyrocoelia pectoralis. Lineage (NCBI taxonomy): Eukaryota > Metazoa > Arthropoda > Insecta > Coleoptera > Lampyridae > Pyrocoelia > Pyrocoelia pectoralis. Next base: position 43,935,842 of record CM070078.1, read on the forward strand.
CGTGACTGGATGAGGGTCCATCTTGGGGAGACCGATGAATCTTTGGAATATTGCTGGTGTTTGCAGAAAAGCCTATCTACCTGCTATCACTTCTAAAGACATTTTATCTGGCTTTTACATTTCAGAACTATGACCGCCTAATAGACTTGCTCTTGGAGAAGAGTCTTTTCTGCCACCTATATTCCCAAAAAGTCCAGTAGCATAAAGATTCTACTATATACACAAGTATTCCTGTTAAGAATCAACTACAGCAAAATCAAACCAAAAGGAGTATCTGTTAGAAAACGGAATTTTTGAATATGAAACAAGCATTAGAAACGTCACATGTGTTCTGAAGGAGGTGGTAGTATTTGATATTTTTTCTACAATTCCCAATATTACTATAGGTAGGTACATCTTTTCCATTTAATCGGTGTTCTTCGAGAACGGCTAATTCTGTTTAGCATTCGACACATGAGTCTAAACCTTGTGGAAGGATAGGTAAATAACATTGAATTTATAAAGACATTTACAATATGGTAATAAAAGTAGGTAGGTAATAGGAGAAATTCGTGTGAAATAAATTTCAAAATAAAAGCGCTCAACATTTTGTTAGAACACGGAATTTTATGGTAATATGCCATTATTAAGTATGTTATTAATTCAAAAATGAATAGTGTAGTTCTAAACACGTGTACCGATCATCAAGGCTTTGAGGTAATTAAATTTGCGCAATCATTGAATGATAATAGCAGTTATATGGATTAAAATAGATAGTATTCTAGAAAACAATCACCCGAAAAGCAATTTAGATCATAAGATACGATAACGTGGCGGTAAAAAAAATTAAACACTCACAATGTAATGGCGAACATGAAATAAGATAATGATTGCTTATGTTATAGATATGGAATCGTTCCTAAAAGATTTGTAAGAGGTTACCTAATCTTGGTTATCGTATCTGTTCTACGTTGAAAATAATACTACCAAGTGTATGTGGGACAAATACGTTTTCTTTGGTAAAATTTCGTAAGCAATCCTACATGATCCATAAATGAATGTCTTCTAAGTCTTCTTGTTCTATGTGAATGACAAATTTCTTTTGGGAAATGAATACCACTTTCTGCGTAATTAGAAAATCGATCTATACAAAAAGTTAGTACCGAAAGAAGATAAAACCAAATAGTTCTTCTGGTTCGATTGAAAATGAAATTAATTTGAATGTAAATCCGTGTTATAATACATGTTACTTGGCGAATCAGAATCGGATAACAAAACTGAAATGTCCACACTATAACAATTTGTCAGAAGGTTGCATGTGGGAAGACGATCATGGAACAAACGATTGTCATTAAATTACACGTAAAATTTAGTGCAAATGCAACGAAGATGAACGTAACGTTGAAATAAGTTTATCCAGTTAATTAAAACTCCGTAACCTTAATTATTATCAACAACACCCAAAATGACACTCAAAGAAACTAAGTGCCAAAGTGACGAACGGCTGTTGAAAAATGAGCCATTAAAAGAAGTCGAAAGTGAAAGCAATGCTCTCTTTCTTAAAAACCAAGGCAATTGTGCATCAAAGGTTATTAAAACTGGCCAGTCCAATAAGGAACATCATCTCCATGTTTTAAATTTCTAATTGCCAGAATTATCCCTGTTTGACCAGAATATCGCGAGCTTCCATATTAACCTGATTTGGTGTAGCGAGTACCAGAGGCCTCGCATATAAAGCGGTGAAACCGCGGATCGAAAATTCCAATAAAATTGATTAATCGATCAATTTGAAATTTAATTAAATAACATGCGCAAAATTATTACATATACATCTAAGAATGACGTTCTTAATCTACAGATTGTGCACAATTATATATTATAAGGGTACGTGGTGACCTACGGTTGTATTAAGTATTTTACGAATCAAACCCAGATGAGAACGGTCGGTGGCGGGGCGCTCCTGAGCCTTCTTTACCAATAATTATTCACCCAAGCTGGCGATCTTTAATATTATCGTTTGGGGTAGTTGGTGGCTCGGTCGAATAATGCCCACACGTGACCTTCCCAATGGGTTTCTTGGCTGGGCGGTGGTGAGACAGCTCAAAGCTTCACCTACGTTACACATCAAACAAATACAATCACGAAACTATCAATAATAAGTAATTACAACTCACAGTAATAAACATAGCTAATGTACAAAACAACAATTAATAATAATTACTTACTTGCTAAGACATGCAATAAACTTTAGCGAACAACTTTGTATAATCATTGCCAACGAGCAAATGAATTCAATTCCAACTTGTGTTGCGCTTATGCGATACGCAATCTAATATCTAATATTTGACCGTAACCTTTGCATACCTACACATATAGGGTGTACCTTAACATTTACTTACCATAGGGGGTAACATTTTGGAGTAGACAACACATAGCTTAAACAATAAACAAGCTTTAAATGTTTGGGCCTTGAGAGGAAGCTACTTCCCTCCTCCCCTGAATGAATTATTCCCTTACGATCTGAAGAACTGTTTTCACAACTAAGAGGTTAACAAAATCTTCACGTTCTGACTGATTACAGTGAATCTTTCTACACGTATATCTTTCGTTAACACACTAATTTTCTTATCATATTTTGGCTTGAGATTGATTGAAAATTCGTATTTTAGGTCAGGTTATTTGAAAAAAGTCACGTTGGCCTGTCTTCAAATCAAAATTTTAATGATATTATTTGTTATTATAATAAAATAACTGATCGATGGGGACTCACGTGGAAAGAGATATAATTAACTTGACAATTGCCATGAAATAACTTTCACTGTAAATTTATTTCAACTCTAGTTCGTCATTCTATTCATCCCGCAAATGGTACATTACTTGGGAACGCGAAAGTAACTCAATGTTTGTCAGTAGGATCACAAACCAACAATTAACACGTCCCACAAGCAGAATTGAATCGTCCTGCACTTTTCCACTACGTTTGAGATCTATGTTGTCATCCACCAAAATTTGGAACTATGCAATGTTGTTAATTGCAAAAATTATCTTTTGAATATTTAATTTCATTCCACATTCTTGGTATTCTTGATCTAATCTGTGTACTGTAAACTTTACATTATACCATAGCAGTACCGGAGGCAATAATGTTGTTTAAAAACTTTCTTAGCGGAGTACACGTTGACGGCGGATTCTGGTTTTATTAGCAAACTTTTGAATTAAAATTTCGATTTTGTTGTTTATTGATACTTCAACGTATTGTTCTCGCGCCGTGGATTACTTTATTGCCAACTACCACACGTCGGGAATCCGCCAGTAAGATCTCCTGAGGCAGTGCCAGGTATTCTGATCTGGATTACTCAACCCAATTTAATGTAAAGTTACATTGTGGAACATATTAATTGGTCATCATTTGCCAAAGCTCCATTTTGTTATATCTTATGAAATGTTAGTATAATAAATTTTAATTTTAATAATAATTTTTATGTCATACTTGACACCAGTAAATTAATTGCAAAGAAGCGTAACGCTTACTCTCTACACTAAATTTGTGCAAATATTTGTTATTAATTGGCCGCTTATTAGCAATAATGTACCTCCCAAAAATTATACAGCCTAAATTTTTTGGAATTTTCTGCAAACAAAAATCAATTTGAAAAATGGGAGCTACGATTTCAGGGACCGCTAGATATTTAATGAGGTTATTATAAAGGATTGCTTTTTGAATTTTACCAAAGTAAGTAAACATGTTTGTTGCTCAAAATATTTGATAGTATCATTTTCAAGGTAAAACAGATATATTTTGTTTCGATATCTATTGACGACGTAATTTAATTTATCATTGTCTTATATCACGATCGCTATTTACGTTGTGAGTGTTATATTTTTTTATAATGCTGTCAATGTCAAATAAATTTTTAATTGCGCAATCTTGTTTACTTCATATCTTTGTTAGTCAGTACATGTGGTAGAAAAAGAATAGGTACTCATTCGTAACATAATAAAAGTTAGCATAATTATTAAAGGAAGAATTTCAAAACAAATTTCTGTATTATTCTTATGTTGAGGAAATATTGAGCACAAGTTTTGAAATCTATTTCAGCCAAATTGCAAACTATATTTTTTTGTACCCCAAAATGACGACGAGAGTGGCAATAGACCAAAAGGCATTGTCTTTGTATCTGATCACATACATCGGTTACTGAAAGACTACGTTCCCCTCAACCTGTACAGGGTCCATTTCCCTTAAAATTTCGTTTTGTGCTTCATCCCTTGCGGAGATATTGCCAAAAGTATGGGCGGTGCTGGGGAAATGCGAGCACCCCCCACTCCGAAATTCGAGCTGACAATTTGTGCACGAATTGTCCTCGTTTTGTGTTGAATTGTGCGCTTAAAATTTCGTTTTGTGCTTCACCCCTTTCACAGATATCATCAATAAACTTTGGGCGGTGCTGGGGAAATGCTAGCACTCCCCAATTCGAATTTCGAAATGAAAATTTGCACACGAATTGTGCTCGTTTTATGCTGAATTGTGCGCTTAAAATTTATGCTTCACCCCTTTCACAGATATCATCAATAAACTTTGGGCGGTGTTGGGGAAATGCGAGCACCCCCCACTTCGAAAAGCACTCCCCCTTCTGAAATTCGAACTGAAAATTTGTACACGAATTATGTTCGTTTTGTGCTGAATTGCGCCCTTAAAATGTCGTTTTGTGCTTCATCCCTTCCGGAGATATCATCAATAAACTTTGGGCGGTACTGGGGAAATGCGAGCACCCCCCACTTCGAATTTTGAAATGAAAATTTGTACACGAATTGTGCTTGTTTTTGCTGAATTGTGCCCTAAAATTTCGTTTTGTGCTTCATCCCTTTCGGAGATATCGCCAAAAGTATGGGCGGTGCTGGGGAAATGTTAGCACTCCCCACTCCGAAATTTGAACTGAACATTTGCACACCAATTGTGCTCATTTTGTGCCGTTATTTCGTTTTGTTCTCATTTCCTCATAAAATATATTAAGGGTGGCAGTGGAAGTGGCAGCCCCATTGCGCACAAATTACCATCATTAGTGCTCTCACCTTTCAATAGATATTACGGAAACTTACGGGAGAAGTTGTCGAAATGGAAGCCCTTTCTATCTGGAATTTCTAATTGAAACAGGTCTCAATCTTTTATATACATATACTATATTTTGTAGGTACTCATTTATGCTGCATACTTTGATACTTCTATTCCTACCTTTCCCTAAGTAGACTCTTAAAAGTTTGGGTGAGATGCGTTAAGCATGGATTTTTCATAAAATGTTAGCTTTGAAAATGCAAGTGCTAACATTAGTAAGGACGAGACGGCACACCACTTACTTTGTGAGTGTCTCGCACTTGTCCAACGGAGACGATCCATGTTGGGGGAATCCTGGCCAGACATTCGTGCCTTATCCTCTTATATAATAACAATATCACTAATAATAAAAAATTAGAAAATTATTAATAATAATATAATAATAGAAATCTCAAAAACAGAACAAAAACAGATATCTTCTAAGTTAACAATAAAACAAAATATAAACAAGAATTTTCTAAAAAAATAAAAAAACAACCAGTCCTTTAGTAAATAAAACCATAATAAAATGAAATATAAAATAAACCACAATAAAAAAAAATGTTCCCTTCACAGTGTAAATAGATAGAATAAAAAAATAAATATACAGAAACCCCACAAATGTATACAAATAAAATAAAATGAGATAAAATCAAAATAATAAAGTAAACCTCGAACAATATTTACACAATATAATATACAGAACAATACACGTAAAAAAGAAGAAAAACAAAACAAACTAAAGCAAAATCAAAAAATAAAAACAAAACGAGGACCGTATTCCCATAAATATCACAAAATAAAATAAAAAAAACTAAAAAATAACAAGGTAATATATACAGGGTGGCCCAACGAAAAGGTAACAGACGGGTTTCTGGCTAGAAATTTTTTTTTGAGAAATTCGAAAACAGCAATTTTTATATTAAGGGGGACAACTTTTGTCATTATTTACAACCTGAAATGATTTCATCCCTTAGCGCTGTGAGATCAACCCCTAACATTTAAATAGAGATGATGGGACAAGTGATACGTCATTTGAAAGGTCTTTTTTTTCTGAATTCAGTGCACTAGTTATTTTAATTTTTTTTGTTTTTAACAAAAAAGTTGAAGTTGCAAAAATGGAAAATGAGGAAAGAGTTTGATGCACTTAAAAACTAAAAAAAGCTCGGAAAGATCTATTGTTTCTTTTTACAGAAGCTTTTTTTGTTAAAAATAAAAAAAACTAGTGTACTGAATTCAGAAAAGAAAGACCTTTCAAATGACGTAGTGTTGTTCTCACAGCGCTAAGGGATGAAATCATTGCAGATTGAAAGTATGACAAAAGTTGTCCCCTTTGATATAACAATTGAGGTGTTTTTGTATTTCTTAAAAAAAAAATTTCTAGCCAGAAACCCGCCTGTTACCTTTTCGTTGGGCCACCCTTGACAAATACACAACAGTAAACCCCAAACAAAAAAGTAATAATGAAAATAATAGGTTTACTTTGTAAATAATAAAAATTGGGGTCGCATTTCCCCAGCACCGCCCAAAGTTTATTGAAGATACCTCTGGAAGGGATTAAGCACAAAACGAAATTTTAAGGGCACAATTCAGCACAAAACGAGCACAATTCGTGTGCAAATTTTCATTTCGAAATTCAGAGTGGGGGGTGCTGGGGAAATGGACCCCGCCCATCATCAAAATTGTCCAAAAATCTTTGTCGTTTTATAATAACCATATTCAACACTTTATTGTAGTTTGTTGAGTTGTTTATTAGTAAAATTGACTATTCTGATAATTACTATTTTTAAATCTTAAAACCAATCATATTGCTTTAGATAAAAAAAAGTGCCTTTATCTTTAGCCACAAAATGATATAAATTCTCCTCTCACCAATCATTAACGAACATATCTACTAACCCTGTTCTCAATTCTACTCAAAATGTACGCTAAAATTATTAGCTTTGCCGTTTTCTTTTTTACTGTATCCACAGGTAGGTATTTCGAAATGATGTAAATATTCGTAATTTATTTTATTTTTTCAGTTTCATCATTAAACTGCTATGTTTGCACCAACTGCCACGACGACGGTCCGGATACGGATTTAAAAAATATAGATTGTGGGGAAAACGCTGTTTGTCTTGTATTCACACAGGAATGTAGGTAATAACTTCTATTAAATTTGCACTACAGCCTTTTTTTTAAGATGACGGCAATGTGCTTAGCAGCAGAGCATGTGCATATCCAACCGAGGGTCAGGACGTTTGTGACATGTACCCCTCCCCCGTTTACCAATTTTGTAGGACATGCAATGACACCCCCAGATGTAACGAAGCAGTACACCATGAGTAATATTGTTATGCGTTGCAGCTATAATGTACAACTTGTATAGTGTATTATACTGTTATCGCCTTTGTCATGCATATTTACTTATTATCGCAACTTTTGTATGTACCTATGTTACAAATAATAAATCGTAATTTATATGATCGCCTTTGTGTCTAATTACTTCGTTATGTGCTCCACGCATAATTAAATTGTTACATAGTATAGCCACCTAATCTCGAGTGACTTACCCTCAATAAAACATGTTTATTCAAGAGACACTGATGCCTATCGAACAATCGAACCTGTAGATTTCTATTTACGGAATTACTAGGGAAACCTTTTTGTTAATTTTTGGTAAAATTATCCCAAGGAGCAATGCAATGTTGAACCCATATTGGTTGAATATTGTCATTTATTGGCGCGATATAGTAGCCCAATAATGGACCAATCTTGGAAGTGCAACAATGAATAATAATGGCGCAATATTGCAATACAATGTTGGTACTGTATTGAAAACGATCACAATGCAATATTTCTGAGACTTGGTAGGTACAATATTGTCCATAAATATAGGTACAATGTTGATATTATAATATTGGTTTAATATTAATTTGCAATATAAATACCATATTGACAAAAGAATTTAATAAATATTGGGCGAATATTGTTCAGAAATATGGGTTAAATGTTGATATCAATATTGGTTCAGTATTGATTTTCAATATAAATACCATATTGACAAAAGAATTTAATAAATGTTGGGCGAATATTGCCCATAAATATAAGTACAATGTTGATATTCATATTTTATATTGATAAATGGCTGTCGAAATAATTACACTGGTTCAAAATATATAGTAAATGTATATTGTCGTAATACAAATATAAATATAAAAATAAAATATTGTAGATGTCATAAATTAATTATTTATACATCCGCAGACACTTCAACGCTTTTCTTATTTTTCGTGCGCCATCCCTGTCACCAGCTGTGGCAAGAACTGATGACATATATTTCTGTGCATTATTAAATTTGGTTTGTACAGGAACTATAAACGTTTAGATTAATTACAGAAGAACAATATAAAAATTAACTTACGTTTCACCGCTTCAAATAATTTTAATTTATTAAAAGCCCTTTTTCCTTTCCGGTCTTGTATAGAATATAGAAGACTCTGGACTCATCTCTTTATTCAAGATTCTCTTCATGATAAGTTATTGGGTACATAGTTTCCCCTAAGCGCCCTCAATTAAAAGCAGCTCCCTAATCTAAAAAAGAAATTAGTACCTGTAGAATAATGTTAAGTAATCATTTAATGAATGTAACATAGGTACCTAAGTTACCTAAGCATGCTATACTTAGAAGTACTATAATTATGTACTTGCTTACCTTTCAAGTTGGATTTTTGATGATTCTGATATTTCACCAATTTAATAACAAGTAATGTCTCAATAAAATAACTATATAGGTATACTAACAAAAACAATTTAAAATTAACAAAGTAGAAACTACATACAACCATTGAATAAAGAAGTAGGAAAGAAGCGCAATACCTATACTCGTTTGCGTAGCTTACGATCATTCCGAGATTGAGATGGCGCGTGTTCCGAGATGGAGATACATATTTCTCAAGTCGCGTTCCGACCTTGATACAAACTCTATACTACCTTCACCGTTTGTTATGATGCGACAGCAGTCATTGAAGCCTTGATTTTGCGTTGTAGCTTACATAACGTAATTAATTGCATACTGCATACATCAACAATTACAGACTATTATACATACTACTTGAACTTTATTTATGGTTAAATAATGCACTTTTAAGATCTACGAAATTTATTAAGGATAATCACGTTTCAGGAATTTTTCCATTCAACGTCCAAAATATTAAAATTTATTACTGGTCATATAATTTAAGAGTTCATTACCTCGTCCCTTTGTAGGTAAATAATCTTTGTATTTACTTATGCCGACACAAGGGGTTGGGCGTGCGAATCATCCACTAATAGAAATACCTACAAGTTGTTATAAAGTGCAAGTGCAGCACACATAGGTACCGAATACTTTTTACAATATACAGCGTGTCTCACGGTGACCACCCATTAGAATATTTCAGAAAATATTACGATTTGAATTTTGAAAATTTGGGTGATGGGGTTTTCGGGCGTGGCCTCCTCAAATAAAATAATGGCGTCTACGAAACACTTCCGGTTTTTCCGGAAATGACACCAACTTTGTTATTTTAAATGTAACACCCTATATATTATTCCGATTTTGGATTCTACGTAAAATTTTAGGTGGACTTTCATCAAGTTTTCTTATTCCTAAAATTAACCGTTTCCGAGATATTTAATGTTTTTAATAAAAATTAAAATAAACACTATCTAGCTTAAAACCGTGTGAATTCTACAGCAAGAAAGATGATGGAACCATATTGATACGAGAGATAGCTGGACCCCTAAGCTTTCCATCCGTACTTTCAAAGTGGCTTAATTGCATACAGGGTGGTGGAAATTTAATGCCGAGTTTAGTTAACTTCAAATCATCATAAGTTGGTTTTTTCAAATGGAACATCCTGTATGTTTCATCGTAGTCTGATGCAAAATTTCATTCTCTTTCGAACGGTACTATGGTTCCCTATACCATACCTATCTCTTCTAGTTTTTGAGATATCTACTGTTTTTTTGTGCGGTCAACTAAGGTCATTCAATTTCTTGCGTTTGTTGTTTTCAATTTTTTAATAAATAGTATTCAATTTAACTGTCACTAGTGGTGTTAGACTGACAACTAATAACTGGTGGTTTGTTTTGAAGTCTTGCTAAGCCATTTTCGCAAGAAATTGAATGACCTTATTTGACTGCACAAAAAACAGTAAATATCTCAAAAACTAGAAGAGATGGGTATAGGGAACCATAGTACCGTTCGAAAGAGAATGAAATTTTGCATCAGACTACGACGAAACATACAGGGTGTTCCATTTGAAAAAACCAACTTATGATGATTTGAAGTTAACTAAACTCGGCATTAAATTTCCACCACCCTGTATGTAATTAAGCCACTTTGAAAGTACGGATGGGAAGCTTAGGGGTCCAGCTATCTCTCGTATCAATATGGTTCCTTCATCTTTCTTGCTGTAGAATTCACACTGTTTTAAGCTAGATAGTGTTTATTTTAATTTTTATTAAAAAAATTAAATATCTGGGAAACGGTTAATTTTAGGAATAAGAAAATTTGATGAAAGTCCACCTAAAATTTTACGTAGAATCCAAAATCGGAATAATATATAGGGTGTTACATTTAAAATAACAAAGTTGGTGTCATTTCCGGAAAAACCGGAAGTGTTACGTAGACGCCATTATTTTATTTGAGGAGGCCACGCTCGAAAACCCCATCACCCAAATTTTCAAAATTCAAATCGTAATAGTTTCTGAAATATTCTAATGGGTGGTCACCGTGAGACACGCTGTATGTACATTTAAAATATTAATTTCTTGATACCCTAAAAGTTATAAATGACCTTCATACGTTTTATAATAGTTTGAGTTTTATTGTTTATTATTATGGTCCTATGTGAGTAATAACCCCCTTTACTTCACCTTCAACACCACCCCATATCTGCACCGTTGAAACACAGTTCGGTCAGTTCGTCTTCACTTCAGTATCTAGTTAAAGCCCAAGGGAGATAACTAAAAATTCTACCGCGTTTTACAATCAGCTACTTCTTTTCAGATGTCGGTTTTGTTATTGTTTTCATTTATTTGTTTGGTAATGAATACCAAATCTCATCATTGTCTTTATGTTGGTTGTTTTAATAACAGGTCAAATAAGGACGTCACTTTTTAAATTTCCTGTGAAAGATGTTCAAAGGGCTGCCGAATGGCAAAAAATTGTGGAAATTCGAACGTAGTTTTAATGGATATATCCGAGTTAAGAATTTTGTGTACCTATCGATTATTATCATTTGCAATTATCTTTTAGCTTGTTTAGGTTAACATGTTGTTCATATTATCGTGTTAATAATTTGGGCAATTTTGCATTAGATCATCCGCAGTCGTCGCTTTTGGCAGAAATAGTTTATCCTTTAACTTACTTATTCCACAAATTTGTGAGAATCAACAGTATACGTCTCCATTTGTAGAAATTTCCTTCATGTTTCAAATAAGTCATTGTGTAAAGTGTAAACTTTATTACCTACGTTTCATTAATTGTTAATTCGACAAATTTAGTTTATTCATTTGAACTTTCGCTATGCAATGCGTTTTAATTCATAAGTGTGCGTTGGCGTATGTACTTACCTATCACAACAATACGATGTACCTTACCTACATCAACCTTGACCGGCTTATTATATACTTAGAAAAAATTCATACCGGGGGCAGCATTATACCGATACGAGTTTGTGGACGGTGGGGAAAGGAAAAATAAAAAAAGTGAGAAAAGAGTGAGAAAGCTATAGGATACGCAATTTTATATGATAGTGTCGCCTCTTCATATATCTTCACCATTGAATATCTTTCACTCAACGCTTTCACTCAACGATACAACGAAATAAAATTCAACCGACTTGGAGGAAGGAAGAGCGAGATGCAAATGTAATGCATAGAAACCTCGTGCGATTCATACACCACCAACTTCAATAAGAACTTTCAACTTCTGCACACACATGGATCCCCTGCTTCAACATCCACCGTTCTACAACATCACAAACCTCTTCTTCTACATCCGAATGAATTATGGACAACATAAACTATTAATTATTAAAAAATTTGTAGCACTCAGCACTAAACTAATTAAGATTTTGTACACATAAATGTTATTTTATTTGAAAAAGCCCCGCTTTGTACAGGGCGAAACGTCATATTAATAATAAACCTGGCAATTATATAATTGCCACATACTGAACAGTAGCCTTTCCATTCTTCCAACCCCTCGAAGTAATGCATAGATGTAAAACTTTCAAGTTTCAAATATTCGTCTTAAATCATAGATAAATAACCCCTCTTAGATGACGTTTACGTTGTCAGCTCTTTCGAAGAAACGGTGTGTAAACAAAAGCTTCGGTTTTCACGTGAAGGTGCAACTGTAGGTACTAAAGAAACCAGTTTTATTTATGTAAATTTTGCTGTTGATTGGGATTATTTTGAAAATGAAAGGATTAAAATGTGATAATATTATATACTTATTACTAATAAGTATATTATAATATACTTTTCTATTGAAAATGCTCCCTGGAAGGTGGAAATTAAACGATTTTCTTAAAATCAATAATTATACCAAACCAAGGATGTTACCTATACTATTTTTTTCTAATTAACGAGTTAGAATTTTCAAATTATACGTGCTAAGTCTATAAGGGTAAGCGACGATCGTAAATAGGTACAATAGGCAAAGCCAGCAGCAACGGTACTTTTCCCCTTAACATTTTGTATTGCCGCCTTAGTAACAACGAATAATTTTTAATTTTATCGATGTAGCGATTTTCACATTAAAGCTTAAAATCCATTCAGTGGTTTAATAAAGGCCATCGTGGATCGTGATTGATTGCAATAAATTAGCGTTTAGTTTTGTGCTAACAACCGGATCATAAGGAAAAGGAACAACTGGAATACAAGATGACTCACTTTGGGTTATAATATAACTTATAGTATTGAATAATTCAATGCTTATAGCAAAGAGAATTATATACTCTTTGCTTATAGTTAACTTTCTAGAAATTCCTGGGGTGCGCATGTAGAAGTAATCGCAAGATGATAGAGACCTGTCACGTGATATTTACTCTGAAAGAAACTAATAAATTTGAGGCTGTACAACTTAAAATCCGTCAAAATTGTTCAAAAAATAAAGACTTAATAGAGGTCTAAGCGCAAAATTCTTGTATTGTAACATTATCTATACATACCATTGACTTTCTACACTAGTGTAGAAAGTCAATGTCTACCTATACGTATGTACTTCTTATGAAATTTTGCAATTATGTGGGAAAACAATATTAACCCAACACTGTGAACCGAGATTGGATTAATCTAGCCAATCTAGGAAATGTTAGAGCGGTACAATATTGGTGCATTATATCGATATACGTACATCCAATATTGGCATTATATAACAAATGTTAAATTGCGCCAATATTGGCTGAATATTGAATTCATTATACCATTTTTTCTAATAAAATTTAGCAATTAAGTGGAAAAACAATATTGGTCCCACATTGAGAACAGAGATTGAGCCAATCTAGAAAATCTTAGAACGGTGGAATATTGATGCGTTAAATACAACCAATATTGGCACTATGCAATAAATGCCAACTTGCGCCAATATTGGCACAATGTTGCTTATATTGTACCAGCATTTACTTGTGAAAAGTAGCAAGTACGTGGAAAAACAATATTGGTTCAATGTTTTGATGTGATATTGGGTCAATCTACTAATATGCTATAATGGGTCAATATTGGCTCAACATTTTGTATATTGAACCAATATATTATCGTGTTTCAACTTTGGATTTGCAACATTGGGCCAATATTGGTGGAATATAAACAATGTTGGCCAATATTGGTGCAATGTGATACCAAGCATTTTCCAATATTCATTGCTGCTTGGGATTATTTGACTGCCTTAATTTTTATTTATTTTTGGTCAAAATGCCAACCCGTCTGTTTTTGAATTCTACTGTAGTCGCAGCACCTGTCTCCAATTTTGCACATGACAATGTAGTTTTACTTTTTATTGTCAGTTTTTATACTCAATGTACAAAATAACTTCTTTCTTAAGTTTACAATTTTAGTTACAATTTTAATGTTTGTTTAATAAACTTCAAGTATTTATACTGATAGTTGATTTAAAATGTTACAAAAAATGTACATTGAAAATAAAAGAAGTAACTTTATAATTTCTTAAATTTTAATGAATAAGTTTAAATGTTAGGATACTTTTAAGCAACTAACATTTTAAATGGTAGAATTAAAATGTTTGTTGATAATTTTAATTGGTCGCTTCGATCGGTGGTGTTATTTTGAACTATAATTTACATGTGTTTCCTTATACTGGTGTAGTTTCAATAACTGCCACCGATCGAAGCGACCAATTAAAATTATCAACAAACATTTTAATTCTACCATTTAAAATGTTAGTTGCTTAAAAATATCCTAACATTTAAACTTATTCATTAAAATTTAAGAAATTACAAAGTTACTTCTTTTATTTTCAATGTACATTTTTATTCAAGTAACATTTTAAATCATCTATCGGTATAAATACTTGAAGTTTTTTAAACAAACACAAAAATTGTAGTATTATACATTTAAATTCATTCTATTAAATATTTACTTCCCCTTAGTATTAAATATTAAATTTTGTTTATAGCATTTCAAGCAAACTTTAATTTTTATTAAGTACCTATATTTTTATGACTCCATTTATTTTAGTAGGTATATTAAAAGTGTTTGTTAAAAAAACTCCACACATTTAAATTGTTAGATGAAAATGAGTTTCTTGATTTAATATATTTCACACAAAAAATTGTAACACTCGTTTTAAAACCTTTCATTTAAATTGAGAAGCAAAATATATGAACAAACATTGGAAGAGAAGTTTTTTTAACAAACATTTTTAATATACTAAAATAAATAGAGAGTCATACAAATTTACATAATAAAAAGTGAAGTTTGTTTAAAAGGGACGAAATTAACTTTAGTAATAAAAAGTAAAACGGCGTTCCATACACGACGTAACGGCGATTATAAAATAAGATAATGATTAATTAAGCTACAGATATCGAATTCAGTCTAAAATAGATTTCCAAGAGGTTATTATTCAAAATATATCTGTTATACCTTGAAAATGATAGTATCAGGTATTTTAGGACAAATATGTTTACATTGTTGAAATTCCACAAGCCATCATAATCCATACATGAACGTCTTTTTGTGCTACCTGAATGAAACATTTGCTTTTAACTTTTCTTTGTATTTTATTTTGTTCCAAATTCATTTGATGTTAAATGCGAAGTAATTCTTCGTGCATTTTTTGGGTTATAAAATACGTTTGGATAGAATCTAGTGACGAATACCACTTTCTGTGTTGATACAAAATGGTAGTGAAGAAATGGGAAAAAATCAAATATGTACCTATACGCAGTTAATTTACTTGAAACTAATACAATTTTCTGGTTTTAACGAGCAGAAATGTCTCATCCGTAAAATTGTTCGAAAGTTGTATGTAGTAAAAAAACCATGGAACAAGAATTAATTGATATTAAATTACACACAAAACACAGCGATGACGTACGAACAGTTTTTAAAACCGCACGTGTCTTTACTTATCATAAACATTTTTGGAAAGAATAAGTATTAAAACATAGAAGATTTGCAATGATTCACAAGGTTCACGATTTTATTGCTGAAGACCAGTGCGCATTGGCCGCTTGGGGTTAATTTTCCTACTTCCTACCTATGTCTCGATGGTACTCACTAATTCACATAATTTGGTATCAGACTTTTATCCTTTAGCCTCTATCGTTGATCGCGCTCGAAATCTCCCAGCCGTTTTTTCTCACTCTTTGTGAAATAATAAACCGATACAACGGAGGACTTTTACATGTCTTGGTCGAAAACGAAGTGAACATTTTTCCCACAAAATTGGTGCATAAGTAACGATTTTGGACAAGTTTTGTCAAAATGTGATCACTAAAAACCAATAAAATTATCTTATTGGTCACAGTTGTAATGGGTTTGTACATTTTACTAACGAGATTGGTCCACAAGGAACAAATTTGACATGTCTTTGACAGCTCCACTCAGCAAACAAGATAGTCGGAAAATATGTCAACTAAAGTAAGTAATGTATTTGAAATTTTGGACGCGGCAAATTATTTGTGCAATCATATTTGAGAATTTGAAGGTAGTACACTCACAGTTAAAAGCACAGATTACACTGTGTAATCCGTGGTTAAAAGTAATATTACAGCTTATTACATTTTCCCCGTTGTTTTATTAGTCCTTTCATTGTGTTACTCTTGAGTCTTGTTTGTTAAAATCATTTTTTTCGTGCGTTTTGTTACTTAATCCTATTATGATGTTTACTCTTGTTTGTTAAAATAATTTTTTTTAAGACTTCTTCGGTTGTTTTATTTGCGAAATAAAGGTATGTACAAGAACTTGAATAAAAATGTAATTTTTATGTTTCAAGGTTATCTCTATCCCTATTATGGCTGGAACTATGAAGAAAACTATACTTTCTGAGGCTCGAAACATTATTAAAGATCTTTGATAGACAAAAGGCTGCTGGTGAATGAGAACTCCTTTGGGCAAGGTAACCGAACTTGCAGCGGCTGCTGTTGGGAAATCAGTTGCTACTATTTTGAGGATCAGAAAAGAAGCTGCTGTGGGTGACGATGACTCGATTCACCTTCAAAAAAAAGGAGAAGCTGAGGATCCAACAAAATAGTGATGGATGAGTGTCATTTACGAATCTTAAGAAGATCAGTGTTCACGGTTGACAAGGGCCGACGTTAAAAATATTAGTGACTAAGATGCAAGACAAGATTAATTATACTGGCGGACAAGAAACTATTCCAATAAATCTTTTAAAAATTGGCTTCAAATTGAAGAAATGTGAAAACCGAAGAAAATTGCTCATGAAACGGAATGATATCGTAGCTTGGCGTTCTCGTTATTTACGAAAGTACAGGAAAAATTGTGCTCTCGGAGACAATAAAAAACCAATCATATATTTAGACGAAACTTTTATTCATCCATCTTATGGGGTTAGTAAATGCTGGCAGTCAAAGGACCAAACAGGTACATACAAAGCTGATCGTTATGGTCAGCGCTACATTATTGTACACGCAGGTGGTGCATATGGATTTGTAAACAACGCATTGTTAATTTTCAAATCTAAGAGTAAATCTGGGGATTACAATGATGCCGTGAATCATCAGAATTTTATGCGGTGGATCGAAAAGCATTTGATCCCAAAGTTGCCTCCAAAAGGGATAGTTGTTATGGATAATGCACCGTACCACAGTGTTCAAATTAACAACCCCCAACCCAAGCGACAAGAAACCAGGAAATTAGAGATTGGCTTGAAAGTAACGAGCTTTCAATAACTGGGGATATGCGGAAAACCGAATTGTTAGAATTGGTCAAAAGGTTTACTCACACTAAAACATTTTATGTGGATGAAATTTAAAAAAAAAACATGGACATAGTGTTACGTTTGCTTTCATATCATTGCGATCTTAGTCCAATGGAGTTTGGTAAGGTCGCAATGAACAACGTACAGCAAAGCGCCAAGGAAATCGAAGTGCTAGTGAGAAACGCTTTTGCTGAAATCACAGCATTACATTGGTAAAAACATTGCAAGCATGTGGATCGCTTGGCTCAAGAAATGTGAGAGAAAGATGGATTTACTTGATGAAGTAGTGGAATGTTTGGAATTTGTAGTGAATACTGAGCATTGTAGGTAGATGAAGGTTAAGAAAATAATTTATTGTGTCTCGATATTTTAAACATTTTGATTTTTACATGATTTCGTTAGGATTGTTTAAATATGTATTCAGTTTATTTTGATTTTAACTTTTAAATTGTGTTGGTAAACTTTGTCAAAGAAATAACTCAACAGTTCATTCGATAAACAATAATAAATGTAATTAAATTTTATTCTCCAACTAACTTGTTTGCTGAGTAGAGCTGTAGCTGTAGTCATTGAAAGCAATTCAGCATCTCCTAGGGCTTCTTTACCCTCAATCAAATTCTCCTTCCATTTCGTTTAAAGAAGTGTAATGAAGGTGAGTTATTTGTTAATTGGAAATGATTCGGTCTCTTCGTATATTGAGTATACTAGATGACGTTTCGTCGAGATTGCTCTGTTGCCTTGGTACTGTTCGGTGAGTTGTCATACACATGAAATGCAATCGTTCCGGATGAAGCAAACGTTTCGAAAATGGCAAAAAAACCGTGAACCCTTTTGGCCAAACCACTTTATGTATAAGATAACGATGTAAAAGTTCTATGCAATCCACACATCAAAGGAAGTCATATTTGCTTAGATAGCTGCCCTACTGCAGTATATTCGTTACATTTTTCTGATTTCAACAATAGGGTAATAAAAGTAATAGAAGAAATTCGTGTGAAATATATTTCTAAATAAAAGCGCTGAACATTTTGTTAGAACACCCAATTTTATGGTAATATGCCAATTTTTACTACGCTATTAATTCAAAAATGAATGGTGTAGTTCTACCACGTGTAGCGATCATCAAGGTCTTGAAGTAATAAAATTTGCGCAATCAATAAATGATAATTGCAATTATATCGTGAATTAGATTAGATTAGTATTCTAAAAAAGTAGTAAAGAACAATCACGGGGAAAAGCAATTTCGATTATAAGATACGATAGCGGTAAAAAAATAAAACACTCACAATGTAATGGCGACCATGAAATAAGATGATTGCTTAATCTATAGATATGGAATCCAGCCTAATGGATTTGTAAGAGGTTAATCTTGTTTATCGTATCTATTCGACCTTGAAAATAATACCACCACGTGTACCTAGCTGGGACAAATATGTTTTCTTTGGTAAAATTCTATAAGCAACCCTACATGATCCATAAATGAATGTTTTCTTGTCCTATGTGAATGATAAATTTCTTTTGAGAAATGAATACCATACTTTCTGTGTAATTAGAAAATTGATCGATACAAAAAGTTTGTGCCGAAAGAGGATAAAAATACTTGAAATTGACATTGAAAATGAAATTAATTTTAATGTAAATCCACTATTTGGCGATTCACAATCGTGTAACAAAGTTGAAATGTCCAAACTATAACAATTTTTCAAAAGGTTGTATGTGGGAGGAATATCATGGAAGAAACAATTGTCATTAAATTATACGTAAAACTTAGTGCAAACGCAGCGAAGATAAACGTCATGTTGAAATAAGTTTATCCAGTTAATTAAATCCACGTGTCCCTAATTAATTATTATCAACAACGCCCAAAATGATACTCAAAGAAATGAAGTGTCAAAGTGACGAACGACTGTCGAAAAATGAGCCGTTAAGAAAAGTCCAAAGTGAAGACAATATTCCCTGAACGTCTGAAGAGCAGTTTCAACATCTAAAAAGTTAACAAAATCTTCACGCACTAACCGATTACAGTGAAACTCCTACGCGTTGTACTCACTAATTTTCTTGTCATATCTGAATAAGCCTTCATTTTGAACTTATTTACCTAGCAATAATTTTAGATCTGTTGGTAATAAGACATACTTACTTCCTTAGTAACAAAAGAGTGTCGAATCACGTTGGGCTGTCAAAATCAAAATTTTAGTGATATTATTTGTTATTATAATAATACTAACTGACCCGGCGAACGTCGTACCGCCAGTAAAAGTTGTCTGAACTTCCACATTACAGTTTTAACAACAAGTATTTCATTAACATATCGGCTAATATTGTTAACAATCTACCTAAATGTGACACTGATCCGCTAAACTTAACCAGAAATTTCGTTTGCTCTGCATCGTTTAAATTTCATTTTGTATCACAAGTGCAAGTCTGTGGGGCGATATAATCGCTAAAAAACACCAGTGCTAGAGACGTTTTGGAATTAGCAGATTCTTAATAAAACAAAATGTAATTAATCTAAACAGCTAAACAGGGCCACCTGATGCAAATAAAAAAAAAGTTCCCAAATAAAACCATCATAGTTTTTTTATACTCTTTCTGAATGTGCAATAAAAAATAGG
This sequence comes from Pyrocoelia pectoralis, assembly GCA_036250285.1. Classification (NCBI taxonomy): domain Eukaryota; kingdom Metazoa; phylum Arthropoda; class Insecta; order Coleoptera; family Lampyridae; genus Pyrocoelia; species Pyrocoelia pectoralis. The sequence continues at coordinate 43,955,970 of CM070078.1, forward strand.
GGTTTCCATTTAAGATTTTAAAGTCACTCCCCTTATCCACTCCCCTGGGTGTTGGGGGGTGAAATTTGTTACAGCATCGGATGTCCCCTTCAAAACATTTTAACTTTGTATTCGGGAGAGATTTTTTGATCCGACCTATATAAAATTATAGTACAGTCAATTTAAACACAAAAATATACAAACATTGCAAAAAATCCTATATTAGGTTTCCTTTTTTCATGGTGTTAGGTTCGGTCCCAGTAGTAAATACTCGATTTTGCAACTTCGAAAAACTTGTGGAAACTGGGGGGGGGGGGGGGGGGGGGCACCGAAAACCACGATTTTTTCGGACTTTTTTCAGTTTTAGCCTCGTAGATCAAAAACTATGAGTTGTAGTGCAAAGAATATGATTATCTTTTTTAAACAGGACTAAACTTTCTATTATTTGAGCCTAACCGGAAGTCTGTAAGTATAATAGTTTCCGAGATACAGCTCTTCAAAAATAGACATTTTCCCTAAATCTGTTTTTAACGTATCATCCATGATTCGAGCCAGATATTGCCACAACGACGTGCCCTACGACCGTTATCATGGAGGAAAAAATTGTAGGACATTTTATCACCTTTTATTTAAGCATAGATGCATTCCTGTAGGCCTAACAGTTCTCGAGAAAAAGATGGAAAACCGGAAAACAGTGAAACCGCTACGACTCCACATATATGTAATAGCATTAATATGATTAGAAGACATTTTGTGCTTATTCTTATTTAGCCTAGCGAACGAACGCTCAAAAAGGGCTTGTAGACAGACTTTTTGATCCTAAAGATTTTATTTCTGGGATGTGTTTGGTGATGATTATACGAAAAGTAGCGTAACAAAATGTGCAGATTTGTTTGGTTTTCCGTTTACATCTCTTGAACAGGCCATCGTAGTGGGAAATGGCCAATTATAAAAAAAAGCTGATTAAATTTTCTACAAGTTTGCTTCTATGCGTTTTTTCTCTATCTCTATCTGTTGAAGAGATATTCGCTGTCAAGAATTGACATTTTTTTTGAAAATCGCTTTTACACGACGTATTTCGGCAAATATTGTGTCCTAGCTCCTAAAGTATTGGGTTTATAGCAAAAACTGCTGAAATAAAAGTTGTAGACCATAAAATTTCCTATAAAATACATATACCGTTTAATATTTTATCTCAAATAGATTAGATGTTATAGTTTTTAAAAAAAAACGTTGAGATCAAGATGGAATAGGGGGCACTAGAGAACAACTAATTTTGTGGGAGGTTTGGAGCTAAATCTGATATTTGAGTATTAAATACAGATTACCTGCATCCTTAGCCAAACAATTTAAGTCTTATGCGCCACCATGTTTAATGGTCTCTAGTCTTTTCTAAATACATTTATGATAGGGTTAATGTTTGACGAAACGAACAAAAGTATTTTCTCAAGACAGCTTTTATTTTATAATTGGCCATTTCCCACTACGATCGCCTATTCAAGAGATACAAAGGGAAAACTTAAAAAATCCGCAAATTTTGTTACGCTACGAAGTTAGCTCATGCGGTAGGGCCAGGGATTTTTCGTATAATTATCACTAAACACCTCCAAACACATCTTAGAAATCAAATCATTAGGATCAAAAAGTCTGTCTACAAGCCCTTTTTGAGCGTTCGTTTGCTAGGCTAAATAAGAATAATCACAAAATGTCTTCTAATCTAATGCTATTACATATATGTGGAGGATTTCACTGTTTTCCGGTTTTCCGTCTTTTTCTCGAGAACTGTTAGGCCCACAGGAATGCATCTATGCTGAAATAAAAGGTGATAAAATGTCCTACAATTTTTTTCTCCGTGACAAGAGTCGTAGGGCACGTCGTTATGGCAATATCTGGCTCGAAACATGGATGATACGTTGAAAAAAGATTTTGGGAAAAATTGCCTATTTTTGAAGAGCTGTATCTCGGAAACTATTATACTTACAGACTTCCGGTTAGGCTTAAATTGTAGCAAATTTAGTCTAGTTTAAAAAATATAATCGTATTCTTTGCACTATAACTCGTAGTTTTTGAGCTACGAGGCTAAAACTGAAAAAAGTCCGAAAAAATCGCGGTTTTTGGCGCCCCCCCCCAGTTTCCACAAGTTTTTCGAAGTTGCAAAATTGAGTATTTACTACTGGGACTGAACCTAACAACATAAAAAAGTCAAACCTAATATAGGATTTTTTGCAATGTTCATGTTTAAAATGACTGGACTATTATTGCAGGTGGCGGATTAAAATGGGACACAATTAATATTTAATTGATTGATAGTAATACAAAATATGTACAGGGTGAATGAGACCACCCGTATCAGCCTTTTATTTAAAGAACGGTGACTCGTAGAGAGGTGGGGTAAAAAAAGTGATTATAAAAGCCATAATAAAGAATCGAATGGTGATATCATTATTTCTCGGACAAGTCAGCATTCCTCCAGAAGGCCCCCAACTCCAAAATTTTAAATGGCACCATAAGTCCAAAAAGGTATTTTTTGAAAGATTGTTAAAAAAGAAGAAAGTTTTATAGGAAAAATTATTTTATTACTGCCACCCCTTTTAAGTTATATTCGACTAAAGTTGTTAAATTTGAAATTCATTGTTAACAAGAAACATTGAAAAGTCGACTTTTAAAATCTAGTTACCAATGTTACATGTGTTCAAAATATCTTCCATTTACTGCTAAGCACTGTTGAGCTCTTCTAGGTACACTATCAGTGGCTCTAATAAGTACTTCTTGAAAGGGAAGAACACATGTAACATTGGTAACTAGATTTTAAAAGTCGACTTTTCAATGGTTCTTGTTAACAATGAATTTCAAATTTAACAACTTTAGTCAAATATAACTTAAAAGGGGTGGCAGTAATAAAATAATTTTTCCTATAAAACTTTCTTCTTTTTTAACAATCTTTCAAAAAATACCTTTTTGGACTTATGGTGCCATTTAAAATTTTGGAGTTGGGGGCCTTCTGGAGGAATGCTGACTTGTCCGAGAAATAATGATATCACCATTCGATTCTTTATTATGGCTTTTATAATCACTTTTTTTACCCCACCTCTCTACGACTCACCGTTCTTTAAATAAAAGACTGATACGGGTGGTCTCATTCACCCTGTATATTAATAGGTACTACATCCTTTATGACGAACCAAGAATAGTAGATACCGTTTCTGAAATATCAATAAATATAATAATGACATTATCACTTTCTAAAGATTAAACATAGTTGCACTGTAATGTATCGACCTGAACTAAAAATGAACGATCTTAAATTATTAGGTGATACTACCGTGAATCCAAAGTTAAACTATTTGCGTAATTAATTGAGTCTTCTTTGGCACTTTCAAGCTTTCTCATTTTTATCAATCACTGTCGCTCTCCTTGTCCGCTCACTTCAGTTCCCAGTTACCACAAATAATAATACGCATTATAATAATTTTAAAACTATAGTAATCTTAATCCAAATTCTCACTTTATCTTACATTTAACGAAAAAGTGTGGTGAGTAAAATCCTATCACGTGATCTAGACAAGAAATGAAAATTAAGTACAGTGGCAATGATATTTTATGCTAAAATGCACAAATGGACTCAGTTTTTTTGATAACTATTACATCCTTGTACTTGATAAATTACAACCTTGCACAGCTACAAATAGGTTAATTTATCCCAAAATGAATAGTTATTTACAATGAATCTACTTATAGAACCGTTTGGATTACGGGAGGGAGTATGTAGCTCCATTCTCAATGGGTGTGGGTACAGAGCGACTCACCTGTACATACATTTGAGATACTAAAGAAGAAAGGATACTGCAAGAATAATTGTTAACTGTTCCCCTCTAATGTTTGATCGAGTGACTTGAGATTTTTAGAACAGTACAAACTTAAAAAAGAGGAACGTAAATAGTGAACTATTTCTTCTTCTTCAATAGTATTGTCGAAAAAAATCTCCTAAATCCTTAAATGTACCTACCGGTTTTATTAACTTTTATTATTAACAGTGCATAATATATTGATGTCACACTACACTAAAGAAATCTGTTGCAAATGAATGAAACCCCTAACCGTCCAGTTTCTTTAGAAGGATACTATAATTAATTTGCGCAAACGCATTAGAAATATCAGTGTAACTATTCCAAATAGTTCATGGTTGCGAGGATCTACGTTGTAATACACAAAAAGTGTAGTCAATATGTTAGGTAAGTATGTCCATATAGTGGTTAGGAGACGAGAAATATGTAAATTTGGTAATTTTTCACGAATAGAAATCTTTTCAATAATCCGCTTTACTTCTTTGACGCGTAACATAAAATAACATTGATTGTTTTACACAGACAAAATATAAGTAATCTGTGGTTGAGGTTATTAATTATAGTTCGTGCGGTACATCCAATATTTTAAAAAAAAGGGGCAAATTGGAGTACAAGCATGCCACTTCGCAAAGTTGTTCCTTAGGCCCAAAGAAATGATTTTTTCCGGAGCACATGAATTTTCATCCCTTAGGGGGTGGGACCAGGGGTGGACTTCCAATAAATGGGATATTTTGCTATAAAGATATTTTTAGCTAGATATTAACACCACCCAAGACGATTATTTAATTAATATGAAATATATCGTTAGATCAACGAACTACGATCTGCGTAGATAATTTTTGAAACCATAGTTCAACAATTTAATGAAGTCTAATGGTGAGCTTATGTAGCTACCTACTGCACGTACGGAGAAAGATTGCTTCGGGTGCGCAGGTGAACTTCGTGTATTCGGAAGCGATCGGCATGTAAACTGCTTTTTCCACGTTTAACACTGGCGTTGCTTTTTGTGAGGAAATAAAACTCGCAGTGTTTTTAAATTTATATGTTAGTAACAAGTAAGAAAAAATACGTGTACATGTAAAATTAAATCACATATACTCATTTAAGACAAAAATCATTTTTTTTTAATATTCAAGCCAGATGTTACGAATTAAACGGAATTTAGCGGCGACACCACTGGTATCATATGATTTCCAAGCTTGGAAAATTTACAATTATACGAGTGCGCATCCGACCTTGGGGCAATCTTTCTCCGTACGTTCTGTATGTATATATACTAACAGATTAGGGAAATTAATTAAATTTGTTGTAAGCATCAGTCGTGATCTTGATATGGACCTCTTTTTCAAACACGAAAATCAGCAGTGCCCGGCATCCCTTTCCTTGAATGGGGCGATTCGCTCCGGTTCGAAGAATCAACTAGTAGAAATAATAACAAAATATGTTCCAAATCATGGAGAGCCGAGTAACTGCGATTCTATTGTATTTGACGGAGCAGTCTTGGTTCACAATATTAAGCCTACACCAGGACAAGGCACGTTTCTTAAATACTATGAAAGCCAATTAAAACCCCATATTTGTAAATTAGCTGAGAGGGTTGGTGCTAAACGAGTGGACGTTGTATGGGACCTATACTTTGATGCAACCATCAAAAAAGCACGTGATACTCGTGGAAAAGGTGTTCGACGACAGCAGCTTCCACTCAAAGGTACTTTTGGCGTAGTAGGTTTGATTTGTTCAGAAGTAAAACTTACAATAATATTTCTTTACGTATCAGGTTCGCTACCAAAGGATTGGAATGATTACCTGAAAAACTATCTCAACAAACAGGAATTGTTCCGTTTCCTTGCTGAGGTGTTGCTCTCAGGTCTCGGAGCCATCCAAGTTGTTACTAACGTCGACAGTCATATCAAGTCAACTGGCACAGCAACTCATCTTCAACACGTCCAGTGCAATAATATGGAAGAGGCAGACGGACGAATAATGCTCCACGTTAAAGATGCAGTAGTCAACGGTGCGAAGAAAGTATTAATTCGTAGCACGGACACAGATGTCGTTGTACTGGCTGTGTCTCATTTCCATACATTAGAACAATTTGGTCTAGAGGAGCTTTGGGTTTTGTATGGTACAGCCCAAAATAGGCACTATATTGCAGTACACGGCATGGCTCATGTTATGGGAGAGGATAGATCTATAGCATTACGTGGCTTTCATGCCTTTTCAGGCTGTGATTCTACTTCGTTGTTCCCATCAAAGGGAAAGAAGACAGCTTGGAAGTTCTGGTCTGAGAATTTCACACAGGCCTTCAAGTCCATTTCTTTACCATCGTATTCTGTCCCAGAAGAGAGCACATTACAGGCACTCGAGCAGTACACTGCAAAACTTTATGGTATAAAGGGTGACCAATGTCTTTCGGTGAATGACGCCAGAAAACATCTTTTCGCAACGGAGAATAAGCCCCTAAGCCTGATTCCACCAACATCGGCGGCACTTTGGCAGCACATTCTCAGGTCGGCTTATCAAGCAGGACAAATTTGGGGCCGCGCCCTAACGTTTACGTTAGATGAAGTTCTTTCGGCCGAGGGTTGGGGTTGGACGATGACCGAAAACGATGGCACCCTGTGTGGTCCTCTCTCCCTGAAATTTGGTCTGCATGCAGGGAACTTGACCGCTGTGGCTGTCCAATTTCAGGATGCAAAACTATGAGGTGTATATGCAAAAAAAATCGCTTACCATGTACTCTGAATTGCAATAAATGCAAAGGTGCTTGCCAAAACACAAAGTAAAGAATGCCACTAGCTCTATTTTATATTGTTTCTAATTTATTATTTAGTTCCAGAAACCATAACTACCACGTGACACCGAAGAGATAGGTACCATTGATATGTAACTATGGATCTAATTTCATTCTGTGCTTGTCCTGGTACGGCGCATCATTGTGGCTTAACGAATCCCTGGCGCTATGGACTTTTTCTATAACCATAATTTTTTTACATAATCTAAGAACAACATATTTGTTATCTGATAAAAAAAAATAAAATATATACCGACAACAATAAATTAGTTTGAAATGATACTAAACTTGCCGTGCATCCACTATTTTATTTAACGTCTGAAATTTCGGATGTCGTAAGACTTAAAATCAATCACAGTGGATCGAGACCATTTTTATTCGGTTTGATGTGTCCCATTTATGTGAAATGCACTCCACCCTATTTAAAATGTGCCCAAAAATGTCAATTTTAGAAAAATTACCCATTTATTCGAAGTCCACCCCTGGCCCCGCCTCCCAAGGGATGAAACTTTATGTGCTCCGGAAAAAATCGTTCCTCTTGATCTCAGGAACAACTATGCCAAGCGGCATGCTTGTACTCTAAAATGCCCCTTTTTTTTCTGTACCGCACCCACTATTACAATAGGAGGGCTGTAGGCCATAAAGATGCAACAATGTTGCTAAACGCGTTGTAACCCGCTATGCGCTTCCTTTACGACACCAGCACAGACATCACTGTGACACCAGTAAATTAATTGCAAAGAAGCGTAACGCTTACTCTCTACACTAAATTTGTGCAAATATTTGTTATTAATTGACCGCTTATTAACAATGATGTACCTCCCAAAAATTATACAGTCAAGATCGAAGTACGGATTCCACCTAACTTTTTTTGGAATTTTCTGCAAACAAGAATCAATTTCAAAAATTGGAGCAACGATTTCAGGGATAGCTAGATATTTAATGAGGTTATATTGTTATTTAAGTTTCCACGAGTTATATTATTTATCATAAAATTCATTTTCGAGTTTATGATGGTATTACTGCATTTTGATTTTGGTGATGGTGTACCTCCAACTTCACGGACCTTTTATTTTGAGGTTATTATATACTTAAAGGATTTCTTTTTCAATTTTACCAAAGTAAGTAAACATATTTGTTGCTCAAAATAATTGATAGTATCTATCATTTTTAAGGTAAAAGATATATTTTAAATGAAAAATAAGATTAAACACCTACAAATACATTAAGTGGTCTTGTTTCGATATCTATTGACGTAATTTAATTTATCATTGTCTTATATCACGATCGCTATTTACGTTGTGAGTGTTATATTTTTCTATAATGCTGTCAATGCCAAATAAATTTTTAATTGCGCAATTATATTTGCGTCCAGTCCGAATATATTATCTTGATTATTTACTATGTAGTGCGCTTCCAGCGACACCCCACCTGCACCCTTTCAGTAAGTAAAGCTAAAAATAGCTCCCGAATCTCCCCCGCCCAGTCCCGTCTACTTACGACGGTATGTATTCATTCGTTTTTGGTGCATTCTAACCTGCGGTCGATTGTGATCGATCTCGTCGAACTACGCGTGTTTTTTGCAGTTTTAGGTACAATACTGCATACATGTAAGTATACCTAACTTTTCTAGACAGTTTTAGCATAATTTAGGTAAAAGCATGGTACAATCAGACAAGCTATGCCTATACGCATTTGTTCGTGACGTCATTGAGGTCATCGGGCTCTACCACTTCAATAAAGTAGTGGCGTTTGTGTAGTCCTACCACTTAATAAAAGTGTATCTTATGGATAACGAAAATAGTGGATGTTTATGGAGCTTTTTGCACGTTGTTCTTACAACCTTCACAATACATTGGGATACAAACGCATCTGCCCAAGCTTGACGACTTTGCGTTCCTTTATAGGCATAGAGACTACCGCTCTCGATCTCGTCACCGGCAAGGTCATTCTCCTCGTGAGATGGGTTGTCGGAGAGATCCTCTCGAAGAGCAATCTCGCTATTCTCGTTCTCGTGTCTGTCGTTCTCTGAGTAGTTCGAGTTCACGAGGAAAATATTGCGCTGGATCTCGTGACCGTGAAGGTCATTCTCCTCGTGAGATGACCTTCTCGGAGAGTTCTATCTTCCATATTGTACCATGGAGACGTAGATTTGGATGGCAGCAGGGGAAAGAAGGCAAAGCAATCCCGCTATTCTCGTTCTCGTGTCTGTCGCTCTCTGAGTAGTTCGAGTTCACGAGGAGAATATTGCACTAGATCTCGTAACCGTGAAGGTCATTCTCCTCGTGAGATGACTTCTCGGAGAGTTCTATCTTCCATATTGTACCATGGAGACGTAGATTTGGATCTGGTAGCAGGGGAAAGAAGGCAAAGCAATCCCGCTATTCCCATTCTCGTGTCTGTCGTTCTCTGAGTAGTTCGAGTTCACGAGGAGAATATTGGGCTGGAGCTCGCCACCGTGAAGGTCATTCTCCTCGTGAGATGACTTCTCGGAGAGTTCTATCTTCCATATTATACCATGGAGACGTAGATTTGGATCTGGCAGCAGAGGAAAGACGGCAAAGCAATCTCGCTATTCTCGTTCTCGTGTCTGTCGTCCTCCGAGTAGTTCGAGTTCACGAGGAGAATATTGCGCTAGATCTCACCGTGAAGGTCATTCTCCACGTGGGATGACTTCTCGGAGAGTCCTATCTTCCTTATGCGAAAGTCGGTCCCTGTGTGGTTCGATTTCGCGGAAACGCACTAAGTACGAGGGCGTTTGCCGATAGAATCGGTTGCCTAGTGAACCGAGAGTTCACGCTTGATCTGAAGTTGTTGGCGACTTAGTCGCAAACCTTAGTGTTGCTATCTCGCTCTTTAGCAAAAGGAGTACCGTTACTCTCGATGTTTCACGGAGGAATGCTACTAGTAGGGCCGGTCTCCCTCAGTGCAGTGAGACGCCTGTTTTTAAGGAGCCGAACTTCGATTTTTCGGTAGCAACTCTGATTACTTTGGGTTACGATGTAATAAAGCGGAAAAATTTTCTTCCTTTTTACTCGCAGCAGTAGAACCAATGTAGCCTAGATTTTGACTTTGGTTTAACCAAAGACGACCGGGCAGTTAACCCAGGGTTACGTTGAGCAAAGTTTTATCAGCTTTGAGACCTTCAATAACTGTTTTATTGAACGACGATTCAGGTATATCCATATCAGTACGTGCTTACATTTTGGCTCAGGGCGCATGGTTTGCAATACATTCTACGTAATGTCGCAAAGCGCAGGGAACTGTTATTTCCCTTCCTGACTAAGTCACTTACCTGTGCTGGGGAAAAATTACCCTCGAGCGAATTGCTATTTGGTCCTGATTTGTGGGAAAAAATATAGGCCGCTACAACACGGGACAAAGTCTGTATCGCTTTGAGTTCCATTATCAGCGAGCCATCTACCTCCCGTTTGACATCGTCACAGTCCTTCGGATTTTTTCGCCGGAAAACGGGGGGGGGGGGGGCAGTCCTGTGCAACAACACGAACAAGGAGGGATGTGAGGGCACATGGGGGACCCTCCTTCCCGAAATGCTATCCATACAAGCGTTTTGGTTTCTGGCTGCCTCACGTACTTTAGTAGTACTTGACAAACTTTGGTCCAGGATGACAACGTTTTGTCATGGATACAAGGTTACAAAATTCCCTTCCGTGGATCACCTCCCCCCGCATACTGTTCCTATCGAAAACGATATAACAAGGGAAAAGAAATCTAATGGCAGAAAAGATTTCTTTTAAACCTTAAAATATTAATCTCTACAGGACTGTGTTAAGGTTATTAAGCCGAATAATATGTACCTACATGTTTGCCATCGACTTAAAGGGCGCATACTTGTCAATCCTATTCAACCTGACCATCGTAAATGCTTACGATTTCATTTCGAAAGCGGTCTCTATGGATTCACGTGCGTGCCCTTTGGAATTTTGGCCTCAAAATTAATGAAGCCAGTGCTTTCAAATTCGAGTTCAAATTTACATCAACAGGGCATTCTGGGTGCAACTTTTTAGTCGATTTTCTTATCATCGAGAAAATCCTTGAACTACGTCGGAAAATTAACCTCTTGGAATCACTAGGTGTCACCATAAACAGGGACACGAGTGCTCTTAATCCAATTAGGAAATAAAAAATTTTTAGGATTTCTTTTTGCCACATCTGAAATGGGATTAACCTTATCGTCGGGAAAAAATTCAGACTATTAACAAGACCGCAAAGTTCATTGGCATTTTAGCTTCAGCTTGCCCAGGCATCAAATCGGGTGGCTGTACGCTGTACAATGTACATATTGCGGGGTTTGTCCATGAACACCTACTTTGGTGGGTGCAAAATATTTCTAAATCATTCTAGGACATTAAATCTGATAACCTTCAAACTGAAACGTTTACTGATGCCTCTTTAACAGGCTGTGGGTATTGTGGCAAGAAAAGAACTCTTGGCTTCTGGGAGAGCTTAGATAAATAATTACATATTAACTTCTTACAATTACAAGCTATACCTTACGGTCTAAAATGTTTCGCCAGCTATCTGTCGAATTGCAATATTCTTATCAAATTCGACAACAACACTGCTATCAAAACATTATTCGCATGGGCAGTATAAGTAGGTACAATATCTACTATCACGGAGCATTTTGGCGTACCTGAGGTGGTTATTTTTGCTTCTTATCTTACTGACAAATATCAACAATATGTATCTTGAGGCGACAGGATCCAGATTCCAGCGCTGCGAAGGCGCTACTTTTGTGATGGGATGCCTTTAGCCTTTATGCCTCTTTCAATTTCATCTTACAGGTCCTCCAAAAAATACTCACGGACAAATCTGTAGGAATTATGATGGTACCTTATTGGTCACACTACCTTGGTACCCATCGTTTTCTCCGTTACCAAGTTTGTTAATTTCGCCGTCAGGAAGATTCACTCGCTATCTCGTGAACTTATCCTGGTGTACACCAAATCATGTGGGACTCGGTTGTAGCTAAAGGCGTTCCTAAAGAAAGTATTTCAACTTTCAACGATTTTTTCATCTATCACCACATCAACAATTACGCAGTATTTTACAACCTCCTGTCCTTGGTGGGACTTCTGTAAAGAAAACCGAATTTTGATTTTCTCATACCAAGCAGAACACATTTACAGAAAAGTTATGAAGTTCATAGTTGCAGATAGGGACTAATGAATTCCTATCGACCAGCCCTTAGTCTCATTCTTGCCAACAATTTAGCTGCAGACCCAATAATAAAAGGTTTTATGAAAGGAACGTCAAATTGAATCTTACAAAACCCAATCTAGGCGAGGCAACGACCTTAAACCAATATATCGATGGACAAAGGAGTTCAGGGAAACAAAATAAGGTCTTCCTTTTCGGAAATAAAAAAGCCACATATAGTATGCCAATAAGCAGGCGTTGAGTAAATCGGTTAAGAAGCTGTTATCGTCAGCTGTTCTCGACTCTATAAATTTTTGCCTCATTCCACGAGACACGCATCTACTTCCGCTGTTTTTCAACAGTGTACAAAGTGTACCCTTGGACACATTACGTAAAACAGCCGGCTGGTCGCAACGATTTTCAACTTTTGTGAATTTCTATAACCATCCTCTTTCAAACGAAACCGATTTTGGCAAAGATATTTTTAATCTTGCCACAGTTTGAAATCCAATATTAGTCACTACGAACAATACTATATTATGCTAGATACGTAATATGATACCACAGATTATACGAGTTGTATCTTTATTCAATGGTTGTATACATTGTGATGATGATACATTACTCTTATGTATATTTACAAGGCTCTAGTTTGTTTTTCTTCGTTATAGCGCGGTTATAGAATACAAACTGCAATTTTTTACTACAAGGACGAATTCTTTCAGTTTTAAAAGAGTTTCTTATTTCGTTTTATCGTACTCTTATGATTACGATTACGCATTCAACACTACTGTTAGTTTGATCGTTGAGTAACGGTATTCAATGGTTTGATGTAAAATACATCCCCCATTCAATACATTAGTTTATCCCTGTTGCTTTTTGGGGTTATCGATACATTGTTACCCGTTCACTTATCAGCAATTCGATTTCTTTGAACAACTACATAGTAAATAATCAAATATTCGGACTGGACGCAAATATAATTATACGATCAAACGAACTTACCTGTGAAGTTCGATCGTAATTATATGAAGCGTCCAGTCCGAATATATTATCTTCCCTCCCGCCCTATAACCCCGTTCGTTGCTGATAATGAACAGTACACTCTTTAAAGGAATGAATACATACCGTCGTAAGTAGACGGGACTGGGCGGGGGAGATTCGGGAGCTATTTTTAGCTTTACTTACTGAAAGGGTGCAGGTGGGGTGTCGCTGGAAGCGCACTACATAGTAAATAATCAAGATAATATATTCGGACTGGACGCTTCATATAATTACGATCGAACTTCACAGGTAAGTTCGTTTGATCGTATAATTTTGTTTACTTCATATCTTTGTTAGTTGCATAATAAAAGTTAGCAGTATAATTATTATTAACGGAAGAATTTCAAAACAAATTGCTGTATTCTTATGTTGAGGAAATATTGAGCACAAGTTTTAAAATCTATTTCAGCCAAATTGCAAACCATATTTTTTGTACCCCAAAATGACAACGAGAATGGCAATAGACCAAGGCATTGTGTTTGTATCTGATCACATACATCGGTTACTGAAAGACTAGGTTCTCCTCAAGCTTTACAAGTTTACAAGCGTTAGTAACTACTGAGTTTGTTAGTTACTTTCTAATCACTTTCATAATCAAAATTCTCCAAAATTTGTTTCGTTTTATAATAACCACATTCAACACTTTATTGTAGTTAAATTGTTGGGTAGCTTATTAGTGCAACTGGCTATTCTTCTAATCACTATTTTTAAATCTTAAAACCAATCATATTGCTTTAGATAAAAAAAAGTGCCTTTATCTTTAGCCACAAAATGATATAAATTCTCCTCTCACCAATCATTAACGAACATATCTACTAACCCTGTTCTCAATTCTACTCAAAATGTACGCTAAAATTATTAGCTTTGCCGTTTTCTTTTTTACTGTATCCACAGGTAAGTATTCGAAATGATTGTAAATATTCGTAATTAATTTTTTTTCAGTTTCATCATTAGAGTGCTATGCTTGCCGCAACTGCCACGGCGACGGTCCGGATAGTGATTTCAGTAAGGTAGATTGTGGGGAAGACGCTGTTTGTCTTGTAGCCACACAGGAAAGTAGGTAATAACTTCTATTAAATTTGCACTACAGCTTTTTTTTTAAGATGACGGCAAAGTGACTAGCTACAGAAATTGTGCATATTCAAGCGAGGGTAGTGACCCTTGTGAATTCTTCGCCGCTCCCACATACACATTTTGTAGGACATGCAATGACACCCCCATATGTAACGAAGGAGTAAAACATGAGTAATATTGTTATGCGTTGCAGCTATAATGTACAACTTGTTTGTATAGTGTATAGGTACTGTTATCGGCTATCGCCTTTGTCATGCATATTTACTTATCGCAACTTTTGTATGTATGTTACAAATAATAAATCGTAATTTATATGATCGCCTTTGTGTCTATTTACTTCGTTATGTGCTCCACGCATAATTAAATTGTTACATAGTATAGCAACCTAATCTCGAGTGACTTAAGCAGCGAGCACATAGAGAACGGAGCGTACCAGCACAGCACGGAACGTCATAACAACACCCGCACACTGAGAACGGCAACGGCATTCAGCAGTGTACTTCTTAATAAATAATAACAATGGATAATTAATTTTAAACTTCAATTAATACATAAAATAAATTGCTACATTACAATTTTTTAAAGTTGCAAGGACTGGTTGTTTTTAAATTTGCAATGTAATGTAAAATACCTGATAATTTTACTTTTTCGGAAATGTCTTCACATGAATTTCCTTTACGCTGATTATCATGATACTATTTATTAGAGGGATCGTAGATTATGGGATATTGCCGAACTAATTCAATGATATTTTCGTCTATTGAGCACATTCAGCACGTTTTACTAGTATTGAAATGAAAGTGAATGTTTGTGAATCATCTGTAATCGATCCGACACCGGCAAAGTTGCCCTCTCGAGAATATTTGCCGTTGCCGTTCGCTGCAGGTCGTTGCTGTTACGCTACGTGCTGTTCTGTATGTGCGCTTCCACATTTGATTCAATGTAAAGCAGCCCGCACATAGAGAGCGGAACGGAACGGAACGGACAGACACTGCATTGCTGGTCGAGTTGCTTTACATTGAATCAAATGGGGAAGCGCACATACAGAACAGCACGTAGCGTAGCAGCAACGACCTGCAGCGAACGGCAACGGCAAATATTCTCGAGAGGGCAACTTTGCCGGTGTCGGATCGATTACAGATGATTCACAAACACTCACTTTCATTTCAATACTAGTGAAACGTGCTGAATGTGCTCAATAGACGAAAATATCATTGAATTAGTTCGGCAATATCCCATAATCTACGATCCCTCTAATAAATAGTATCATGATAATCAGCGTAAAGGAAATTCATGTGAAGACATTTCCGAAAAAGTAAAATTATCAGGTATTTTACATTACATTGCAAATTTAAAAACAACCTGTCCTTGCAACTTTAAAAAATTTTAATGTAGCAATTTATTTTATGTATTAATTGAAATTTAAAATTAATTATCCATTGTTATTATTTATTAAGAAGTACACTGCTGCATGCCGTTGCCGTTCTCAGTGTGCGGGTGTTGTTATGACCTTCCGTGCTGTGCTGGTACGCTCCGTTCTCTATGTGCGGGCTGCTTAAAGCAACTCGACCAGCATTGCAGTGTCTGTCCGTTCCGTTCCGTTCCGCTCTCTATGTGCGGGCTGCTTTACACTCAATAAAACATGTTATTCAAGAGACACTGATGCCTTTCGAACCTTTAGATTTCTATTTACGGAATTACTAGGGAAACCTATTGTTAATTTTTGGTAATATTCAGAGTCAGTAGATTAATACTGACTCTGGTAATATTATCATGTGACTGCCTTAATTTTTATTTATTTGTGGTCAAAACGCCAACCCGTCTGTTTTTGAATTCTACTGTAGTCGCAGCACCTGTCTCCAATTTTGCACATGAAAATGTAGTTCAGTTTATATCGACTTGTTTTGTGAAACTGTGAAACTTTTAATCAATTGCTATATTACATAGAATAATAACAAGCAATTTCGCTATCTTTAGTATCGTATTAGCCATTCCTCGATTATGTTATATGATGATTTTTAAAACATGAATACACGTGTACATGAGTACAACATGGGGATAAATTTGCACAGCCAAAGGATTTTGTTTTCCCAAAATAACAGGATATTACACCTATTATGATAGTAATTACTTTAGCGTTCAAATAAATAAACCACTCACGACGTAACGGCGCGGCGATTATAAATAAGATAATGATTAATTAAGCTACATACAGATATCGAATCCGGTCTAAAATAGATTTTCAAGAGGTTAATCTTGTTTATTATTCAAAATATATCTCTTATACCTTGAAAATGATAGTATCAGGTATTTAAGGACAAATATGTTTACTCTGTTGAAATTCCATAAGCCATCCTATATAATCCATACATGAACGTCTTTTTGGGCTACCTGAATGAGACATTTCCTTTGAACTTTTCTTCATATTTCTTTTGTTCCAAATTCATTTGATGTTAAAGTAATTCTTCGTGCATTTTTTGGGCTATAAATTCCGTTTGGATATAATCTAGTGACGGATACAACTTTCTGTGTTTTGTTACAAAATGGTAGTGAAGAAAGGGGAAAAAATCAAATATGTATACGCAGTTAATTTACTTGAAACTAATAAAATTGTTTGGTTTTATCGGTCAGAAACGTCTCATCCGTAACATTTTTTCAAAAATTGTATGTAGTTAAGAAACTATGGAACAAGAATTAATATTAAATTACACACAAAACACAGCCATGACGTACGAACAGTTTTTAAAACCACGTGTCTTTACTTATCATAAACAATTTTGGGAAGGGTACGTATTAAAAGATAGAAGACTTGAAATGATTCACAAGGTTCACGATTTTATTGCTGAAGAGCAATACGCATAGGCCGCTTGGGGTTAATCTTTTTACTTCCTACCTATGTCTCGGTGGTACTCTCTAATTCACATAATTTGGTTTGGTTTGATATTAATATTATTATTAAGTACCTACTGTGAAAAATGCTTTTATTGGCCTCTATCTTTTGAGAAAAGTACCAAATGTAGTCTGATTGTCGTATTTCGGAAACCGTTATGGTTAATTAATCTTAATTACCACGAACTTTTAATTTTTGTGCCGATTCACCGCAAGAATTGGTGTTAGGTTAGGTTAGGTTGTATGAGCAAGATGGAACTTTTGAGATTTCACTACGTTAAACGTTAGTCAGGGAGTCTCTTCATGCCATCGTGATATCTAAAATCCTTTTCTTTTGGTGCACGATTTTTTATGGGAAAATCATCCAATGTGGCGACGAAGATTTTGCACGAATAGAATTCTTTCAATAACCCAGTTTATTTCTTTGTCGCGTAACATAAAATAACAATTATCGTTTCAAAAACTTCTCTGGGATGTTTTAAATATCGTTTTTAAGTTGAGGATGGTAATGGTAATGTAAATAGGTCGGTCTCTGTTATCAGAATTTTTAATACTTATTAACAATGAATATAATTTTTCTTACAAATCAATATGTAATCTGAGGTTTTGAACTTTCAGGGATTCGTTTTGAAGAAAATGTGCTTAGTTGACCGATGCCATTGAAATAATTTGTGCTTGTTTGCTTTATGAAATGTTAGTTGCACAGCTGTTGGAAAATTCATTTCTTAAAACGCGACATTAAGAGATTAGCCGTTGAAGTAGGAGGGTTCCCATTATCAGATTTTTGTCCTTTAGCCTCTGTCGTTGATCGCGCTCGAAATCACCCAGTCGTTTTGTCTCACTCTTTGTGAAATAAACCGATACAAAGGAGGAATTTTACATGTCTTGGTCGAAAGAGAAGTGAACATTTTTCCCACGAAATTGGTGCATAAATAACGATTTTGGCTAAGTTTTGTCAAAATGTGATCACTAAAAACCAATAAAATTATCTTATTGGTCACAGTTGTAATGGGTTTGGACATTTTACTAACAAGATTGGTCCACAAGGAACAACTTTGACATGTCTTGTTCAAAAACCATATAGTAATACAAGAAATTGGCTTATTGGGTATCGACGCAACGCGTTTGGATGTTTTTGTCACGAAATGGGTGCATAAATAACGATTTTCGGTAAATTTTACTCTGTATCTTTTGACATAGGCCACGGATAACAATTATATTGAATTGTTGCCCATCTAAGACTTATAAGTTATATTCTAGAAATAGTCCGAAGACGATACGTGATCTAGAGAATTAGTTGTAGGTACCAAATTCTAACATTTATCGGTCCATTTTTACCGTTCCCGATTCTCACAAACCTCTCTTTTGCTGTTAGCCTAGGAACCTGAAAGTCAATTGCGCCCATTATTAATCTATAAAAAAACCGTATACCTACCAAATTTCAAAACGCAATGGAGAGTTATCACCCACACGGACGGACAACATTGCAAATCTATAAAGGATCTGGGGATCTTTAATAATTTAGTTATAATTTACCCGGCAATAGTAGCCGTTTTTCTAACGAGGAAAAAGACTGAAACAGGTCTTCTTCGCTAGTAAGAAGTAAAATCGTAGGTCCCGTGTCGATGCGATGTTTGGCACGATAAAGATCCCTGGTTGAGGGTAGTGCTAATAACCAAAGCAGTTGGTGCACGTAGAGGTGCTGGGAAAGCCGCTGTTCCTAGATCGAAGAAGAATGAAAATTGATCAACGGTAAGTCTGGTCATCATAAAGGAAGACAATGGTCATTGGGGCGAATGACGACACAACACAAAGGAAGTAACGGGTTAGTTCGTACCGTAAGTGTTAAAACGCGCAATGGTGAAATAAGACGTGCGTTAAAATTATTTGTGCAATCATATTTGAGAATTTGAAGGTGGTACATTCTGTGGTTAAAAGTAAATTATTAGAGTTTATGATATTCTCCCCGTGCATTTTATTAGTCCTTTCATTGTGTTACTTTTGAGTCTCGTTTGTTAAAATCATTCTTTTTCGTGCATTTTGTTAGGTACCTACTTAACCATTTTATGGTGTTTACTCTTGTTTGTTAAAATCAATTTTTTTAAGACTTCTTTGGTTGTTTTATTTGCGAAATAAAGGTATGTACAAGAATTTTAATAAAAATGTAATTTTTATGTTTCAAGGTTATCCCTATTCTTATTATGGCTGGAACTATGAAGAAAACTATACATTCTGAGGCTCGAAACATTATCAAAGATGTTATACAGTTCTTTGATAGACAAAAAGCTGCTGGTGAATGGGCATTCCCTTTGGACAAGGCAACCGAACTTGCAACGGCTTTTGTTGGGAAATCAGTTGCTACTATTTTGAGGATCAGAAAAGAAGCTGCTGTGGCTGACGATTCACCTTCAAAAAAAAGGAGAAGTGGAGGATCCAACAAAATAGTGATGAATGATTGTGATTTAGGAATCTTAAAAAGATCAGTGCAAGAGGTGTTCACGGTTGACAAGGGCCGAGTTAAAAATATTAGTGACTAAGATGTAAGACACGATCAATTATACTAGCGGCCAAGAAACTATTCGAAGAAATCTTTTAAAAATTTGCTTCAAATTGAAGAAAGGTGAAAACCGACGAAAATTTCTTATAGAACGGAATGATATCGTAGCTTGGCGTTCTCGTTATTTACGAAAGTACAGAAAACTGTGCTCTCAGAGACAATAAAAAACCAATCATATATTTAGACGAAACTTTTATTCTTCCATCTTATGGAGTTAGTAAATGCTGGCAGTCAAGGACCAAACAGGTATATACAAAGCTGATCGTTATGGTCAGCGCTACATTATTGTACACGCAGCTGGTGCGTATGGATTTGTAAACAACGCATTGTTAATTTTCAAATCTAAGAGTAAATCAGGGGATTACCATGATGCCGTGAATCATCAGAATTTTATGCAGTGGATCGAAAAACAGTTGATCCCGAAGTTTCATCCAAAAGGGATAGTTGTTATGGATAATGCACCGTACCGCAATGTTCAAATTAACAAACCCCCAACCCAAGCGACAAGAAAGCAGGAAGGAAGGAATTAGAGATTGGCTTGAATGTAACGAGCTTTCAATAACTGGGGATATGAGGAAAGCCGAATTGTTAGAATTGGTCAAAAAGTTTACTCACGCTAAAACATTTTATGTGGATGAAATTTTAAAAAAACATGGACATCGTGTTACGTTTGCCTTCATATCATTGCGATCTTAATTGAATTGAGTTCACATGGAGTTTGGTAAGGTCGCAATGAACAACGACAGCAAAGCGCCAAGGAAATCGAAGTGCTAGTGAGAAACGCTTTTGCTGAAATCACATTACATTGGTAAAGACATTACAAGCATGTGGATCGTTTGGCTCAAGAAATGCGGGAGAAAAATGGATTACTTGATGAAGTAGTGGAATGTTTGGAATTTGTAGTGAATACTGCGCATTGTCGGTAGATGAAGGTTAAGGAAATAATTAGTGTCTCCATATTTTAAACATTTTGATTTTTACATGATTTCGTTACGATTGTTTAAATCTGTATTCAGTTTATTTTGATTTTAACTTTTAAATTGTGTTGGTAAATTTTGCCAAAGAAATAACTCAACAGTTCATTCGATAAACAATAATAAATGTAATTAAATTTCAGATGTTAATTTAAAATATTTAAAACAGTTTCTGTAATATTCTCCAACTAACTTGTTTGCTGAGTAGAGCAGTAGCTGTAGTCATTGAAAGCAATTCTGCATCTCCCAGGGCTTCTTTACCCTTAATCAAATTCTCCTTCCATTTCGTTTAAAGAAGTGTAATGAAGATGAGTTATTTGTTAATTGGAAATGATTCGGTCTCTTCGTATATTGAGTATACTAGATGACGTTTCGTCGAGATTGCTCTGTTACCTTGGTACCGGTGAGTTGTCATACACATGAAATGCAATCGTTCCGGATGAAGCAAACGTTTCGAAAATGGCAAAAAAACCGTGAACCCTTTTGCCCAAACCCCTTTATGTATAAGATAACGATGTAAAAGTTCTATGCAATCCACACCTTTTCAGTTACCTTTATAAATAATCTTGCCTCATTTTTGTAGAGACCGATAAATCTTTGGGATATTGCTGGTCTTTGCAGAAAAGCCTATCTATTTGCTTTCACTTCTTAAAACATTTTATCTGGCTTTTACATTTCAGAACTATAACTGTCGAATAGACTTACTCTTGGAGAAGAGTCTTTTCTGCACCCCTTATGCCCAAAAAATTTACTAATATAAAGAGTCTACTAGCATTCCTGTTTAGAATTAACTACAGAGGAAGATCAAAGCAAAAGAAGCCCCTATTCCAAATCACGTTAAAAATGCCAAAATTGACACTACTACGGACCAATAAGCTAATATTCAAAAGACAAAAGATGGTATGAGGGTAACCACGGTTTTAGTCTGAGTGTCAAATACGAGGGAGTGTGTTATTTAGGTAATTTACACGTATTGGTTTGATGTTAGTCAAAGAGAACTTATAAATACTACGTTGAGGAGGTGGAGCGGGCATACGAATTTAACCCTATCCTGGGGTTACAGTGTACAAAGAACAAAATTTAATGAAATATTCGTCAGTATAAAACTGCTTTTCAATCTATTCACTAACGCATTACAATCGTAGCTAACAGGTTTAACTCGTTTTCTTGATTTAAAAAAATGTATTTGGTACAAATAGGCCTTAATACAGAAAGCGTCTACACTAGCCTCGATCTCCCCTACCAATTAGACCTTGTATGTAGTTTGACAATTGTTTTTTGAAAACCACCCAAAACAGTAGGCAAGTCGTAAAAACGACGCTTCGTGACCATTGTTCATCATGAAAATGTCTTTTGGTCTCTGTTAGAAAACGGAATTTTTGAATATCAAACAAACATTAGAAACGTCCTGAAGGAGGTGACAGTATTTGATATTTTTTCTACAATGCCCAATGTCTCACTTTTCTATTTGTGTTCTTCGAGAACGGTTAATTCTGTATAGCACTTAACACATGAGTCTAAACCTTTTGGTAGGTAAATAACGTTGAATCTATAAAGGCATTTACGCTTCATTTACATCAAAGGAAGTCATGTTTATGTTTGTTTAGATAGGTAGCTGCCCTACTGCAGTATATTCCTTAAATGCTTAAATTTTTCTGATTTCAACAATAGGGTAATAAAAGTAATAGAAGAAATTCGTGTGAAATATATTTCTAAATAAAAGCGCTGAGCATTTTGTTAGAACACCCAATTTTATGGTAATATGCCAATTTTTACTATGCTATTAATTCAAAAATGAATGGTGTAGAAGTGTAATATTCTCTTTGGTTCTACCACGTGTAGCGATCATCAAGGTCTTGAAGTAATAAAATTTGCGCAATCAATAAATGATAATTGCAATTATATCGTGAATTAGATAAGATTAGTGTTCAAAAAAAGTAGTAAAAAACAATCACGGGAAAGCAATTTCGATTATAAGATACGATAGCGGTAAAAAAAATAAAACACTCACAATGTAATGGCGACCATGAAATAAGATGATTGCTTAATCTATAGATATGGAATCCAGCCTAATGGATTTGTAAGAGGTTAATCTTGTCGTATCTGTTCTACCTTGAAAATAATACTACCACGTGTACCTAGCTGGGACAAATATGTTTTCTTTGGTAAAATTCCATAAGCAATCCTACATGATCCATAAATGAATGTTTTCTTGTCCTATGTGAATGACAAATTTCTTTTGAGAAATGAATACCACTTTCTGTGTATGTAATTAGAAAATTGATCGATACAAAAAGTTTGTGCCGAAAGAGGATAAAAATAGGTACTTGAAATTGACATTGAAAATAAAATTAATTTTAATGTAAATCCATGTTATAATACATACACCATTTGGCGATTCACAATCGCGTGTAACAAAACTGAAATGTCCAAACTATAACAATTTTTCAAAAGGTTGTATGTGGGAGGAATATCATGGAAGAAACAATTGTCATTAAATTATACGTAAAACTTAGTGCAAACGCAGCGAAGATAAACGTCATGTTGAAATAAGTTTATCCAGTTAATTAAATCCACGTGTCCCTAATTATTATCAACAACGCCCAAAATGATACTCAAAGAAATGAAGTGTCGAAGTGAAGAACGGCCGTTAAGAAAAGTCGAAAGTGAAGACAGTCCTCTTTTTCTTAAATAGCAAAGGTATTGTGCATCCAGGATTATTACAACTGGCCAGTCCAATAAGGAACATCATCTCCATGTTTTAAACGTTTAATTTCCAGAATTATCCCTGTTTGACTAGAATATCGCGAGCTTCCATATTTGGCAACGTTTAACTTTGTTCGCTAAACCAAGAAAGTGCGGAGAATTATCCTAGGGAAGTGACATCCTCCCCTGAATGAATTATTCCCTGATGGTCTGAAGAGCAGTTTCAACACCTAAAAAGTTAACAAAATCTTCCCGCACTGACCGATTACAGTGAAACTCCTACACGTTGTACCCACTAATTTTCTTATCATATCTTGGCTTGAGACTTGGTCTGTTATATTGAAAATTTGTATTCTATTTATTTGAAAAAATATTCGCAATTAATGAATAAGTCTTCATTTTGGACTTATTTACCTAGCACAAAAGTGTGGAATCACGTTGGGTTGTCAAAATCACAATTTTAGTGATATTATTTGTTATTATAATAATACTAACTGACCCGGCGAACTTCGTACCGCTAATAAAAGTTGTCTGAACTTCCACATTACAGTTTTAGTTTTGACACTAATAACATTGCACGTTTATTTACAATGTAAACTAATAAAAAAGGGGCGAATCTTCATTACTTCCTCTTCTGTAATCTTTTCATTTCCAAGTAAATGTTCCTTTGCCTTTATAAATGCCTCACATTGGTAAATGACGTGATAGGGCATCTCATCTGCCTCACCACACCCCGCGCATGGGCTATTGGTCAATCCAAAGTTACGCAGGTGTTTGTTCAGGCGACAGTGGCCCGTGACCATTTCTGTCGCAAGTTTGAACTTCGACCTACTTAATTTTAAGATGGAGGTAGCTAGGTCCCCGTTTGGGGTTTCCAGGACGATCTTGGAGTGGCTCTGTCCTGGGATTTTCGATCAATGTCTGCAATGCTCTTTTCTGAGTATTACCTGAATCTCCTTCTTGGCTGTGATATAGGTAATCCCACAAGCCGATTCGGGTCCTATACATTGTCAGCAACCTGGTTACCTGCGATTCCCGTGTGCCTGTGTGACTGTGTTGCACTTACCTAGTGCGTTTAGCATTTGCGTGCATTCAAGAATCAGTCCCGAATTTACCACACATGAGTCTATTGCTGCGATCGCTGCTTTGGTGTCTGTAACTACAAAGATTTTCCTTTTGGTAAGATTCTCTTTTAATAGCTGAGCAGCCGCTCGGTTTGAAACACGGTCGCTTGTTGTACTAGGCTTACAGAAATTTTGCAGCCCCGTCCATTGCTCGCGTATACTCCAGAGCCAGTGTCCTAATTAACAGAATGCTAGATTGCGAAAAAATAACTTACACCGTTTTTAATATAATTATTATTTATTTATTACGATAGCCTCAATATACGAACGCAAAGCTGAAAAAAGTAAGTAAGTAATAAAGAAAATTCGGTCGAAGTATGTTGCAAATTGCACACGATTAACTTTTCTTTAAAATATGCAATAACAATAATAAGTAACTTTATTGCACATTTTTAATGCACAATATTAAATAGAACATCTAGTGGTTGTACTAATTATTTACTAGGCATTATTTACAATACGTAGATCTATTTTGCCATTACTGCAGTTTTCATTTAATTTCAGGTGGTGCACGTTTCTTCAATGATATCTTCGAAGAGTTTGATGACAATACAGCAGTACCGGCGTCATTCGTCTTGTTTGGAAACTTTCTTAGCTGAGTACCTACATCGACGGCGTATCCCAGTTTTCTTAGCAAACTTTGCATTAAAATTTCGATTTTGTTATTTATTGATATTTCCACGTACGGTTCTGGCACTGTGGATTACTTCCAACCACCACTCGTCGAGCATCCGCCAGTAAGGTGGCAGTTGATCTTCTGAGGCAGTGCCAGGTTTTCGTGGAACATATTAACGTGTCATCAAAGCTTAATTTGGTTATATGAGTATTTTTTCCTTACTGCGTGCCGGGACCTACATTGGTTATGCTAACTGCTTTAATTATTTTCCTTTGCTATCAAAGTTTACCTACGTATGTGTATAATTTTAAGTTTCCATTTCCCAATCGCTTCATGTCGCATTCGCTAATTATTTAGTTTACATTTAAATTTAGGTTAAGTTGAAAAACAGTTCAATTTGGAACTGAACTTCACCTTTTGCGAATATGTTGATATAATATATTGTTTTTCTTTTCCGTTGTTTTCCCATTACTTTTGTTTATCACATATATTCAGCAATAAAGTCCTATTATTATTATTATTATATATCTCACGAAACATAAATCTTAGAATGATTATGTTAGTATAGTACTAAACTTTAATTTTAGTACTCAAAAATCAGTAATATGTTATTCTATACCGCGTATAACCAAGTTACCAAGAAGAACATTGAAGAAAATAAATTACGCAATCAAAGGATCTTTGTCTGTCCAAAATAACAGGATATGACTGCAATAATTATAAAAGTGATTGTACATAATTATCTAAAGAAATAAAACGCGCATCAAGTATAGTAATAGGTTCGTCTATATACTGTGGTAATAGCACATATAAAATACAGCGATCGTAAAATAAGATACCTACTGATTACGTAGGTACCTACATTGTTTGTATGTATTTTGTAAATGGTTGTTTATCATTTAATGTGTTCCACATTGAAAATGATACCATCAGTTTTTTAAAATTGCGCAGTAACTCAACGTGACACGTGTATAAATGTCTGAAATACCTTTTGTCCTATGTGAATGGCAAATAACAATATGTATTTATTAGGAATCGCTTTACTGATCTGCAATGAACAGAAATATGTAATAAAAATCACAGAGCGCTTTATAGTAGAAAAATTAGGATTCCTCATACAGACTTTGAGTTTGAACAGAACTGCAACAAATTCTATTGCAATTAACCGTTAATTTGATAATGTTTTGTGTAAAAGCTTTCATGCTTCACATTAATTGTTACAAAAATTGATCGCGATGTGTAACTAATCAATTACATACTCACAATGAACTGTTTTAAACAAATAGATATTGTAATGGTGATTACTAGCATTGACTTTCTACACTAAGAAAGTCAATGTTATTAGGCATCGGATTTTAGGCAGTAAAGAAAATCAAAATAGTCGCCTAAATAGGTGTTTATAATCTTCAGAATAGTCCGTAAAAATATCTACCTGTTTAGGCACATTTTGTAAAATAAATATTTGGGAAAAAAAATATTGGGATTATTATTAATTTATAGAAAATTTATTTAAACAGCAAACAGCATGGACAGTAAATTTTAATTTTTTATTGAACACATAGTTTGCGTTAACAATTACATACTTTTTTAAGTTTTCTGATGTGTACCTTTGATAATTATCAGCTAAAATATTTTTATATCTTCGAAAAACTTTTCTCCACATCAGATGATGTAATTATTGGTGCAAGTTTAAACAATAAGTCTCATCCGCACGTTCGCCTGCTGTGTGGAAGAACCACCAACCAGCGCGTTTGGAAGTGGGTTTCACATTTCTGAACAAAACTTTAAGTACATCCTGCCTACAATAAATCTCTGCCAATGGTCGGTTGTCGGTAGTCTTCGCAATTTTTGGTATTTTAGGCATTTTTAGGAGGTTAAACAAAAAATGGGCACTTGAAATCAATTTTAGGCATTTAAGGCAAAATTAAGTAGGGTTCAAATTAACCCATTCAACGTAACAAGCAATAATACACATTACACAAGTTTCACATTTATGCCTAAAAAAATCGCAATAGGCCATTTTGCCTAGAATCCGATGCCTTGTGATTACAATAAAATAAAATTTCATACTTATGTAATAATATTATATTTCGGTTAGAGTTGATTAATGAAAAAGTGTTTGGGTATGAATCGACCCAGAAATTAAAACGTGAGCCCTCAGTGAAATTACTACAAAAAGATGACTTTTTGTAAAAATTAAGTCCTTAGCTAAGAATTTCGAGGCGTTTATTAATAAAATAAAGAAATCAACTTTTTTTAACACGCTAACGTAAAATAGAGTTTTATCCAGGTATAACCGAAAAGTACAATAATTAGTTAATTACATATGATTTTACGCAATCAAAGGTTCTGTTTTTTTCCATATTAGATATTATATCGACTATGAAATTAATTACATAACGATCTAGAAAAATAAAACACTTACGACCGCGACGACGCGACGTAAGGAAAAGACGATCATAAGATAAGATATGATTAAGTGCATTGTTTTAATAGATATCGAACTACGCTAATGTAATTGCGAAAGGTTTATCATTTGATCTCTTACATCTTGAAAAGGTACTATCACTGTGTGGTAAAATTTCACAAGACATTATAATGACGCATGTATGAAAAATGATATTATTTAGTAGGTAATGTGGAAATCATCTGCAATGAACAGAAAAAAAAATTATTACCTACAGAAATTGTTTTTAATAGCATAAAAGTTGAGATGAGTTACTTTTTCAACAAACGCTTTTGTATTTAGGAACGTAGGTAGCAAATTATTAGTCGTTAGTTGGGTATTTCCAAGGTTTACCTCTACCATACTTTTATGTGAAAACTTAATAACTCCGGACTTTGAAAGAGAAAAATCGCATCGACCATACATTTTTTGATCAAAACAAATCACTTGTTTAGTTGCATAGTTGTAGGATAGACCCTAAGTAATTAATTAAGGGATGTTGCCAAAATGCCAAGTGTGGTGAACTCTATCGTTCTATTCCTCTTCTCCGTTTCCAGTTCATCATTATACACACGTGAAGTATTTTAGGTATGATTGAACTTACACAGGATCTAGCAGGACTCCAAAAAATTGCAGCTCTTTCTAGCAAAGCGTGGTTAAACGTTTATTTTAGTAAATATGCAGCACAAATAACTTAAACGCGTTACAATTATAATATCATTGTTTAATAATACTGATTGACGTTTTCATTTACATAAAAACAAGTTACTACTACAAAGCGCCAAGATGCTACCCATAATGTAACGTTTTCTAACACGATCAATAACAAATAATTTAAACTAGTTCAGTCCTAACTCATTCGTGCGAAAACATGTTTCTGTACAGTTTGTACGGCTTTGTACAAACATCAGCACATATATCTGAACTAGGAATATACTCTAAAATTATTTCTTTATTTTCTATAAGATTTCTTACGTAATGTTTTGTCCTATACGGGAAAAACAGGATTAGTCGCAATTTTGTGCGAGCTTTGGCTGTCAGTTATACTACCCATTTCTAAATTTAAATTTTTAGACAAATTCTTTAGAACAGACTGCAAGTATACACTTTCCTTAGCAGCTTCACAAATTGCAACATACTCTGCCTCTGTGGATGAAAGAGAAACACAGTTCTGCTTTTTACTTTACCATGATATTGCACAATTGGCCATCTTAAAAGCAAAACCACTAGAAGATTTACGATGGAATGAATTATTTGCCCAATCAGCATCTACAAAACCGGTCAAATTCAAATCCCCTTTCTAATAAAACAAGCCCAGTGAGTGTATGCCCTTAAGATACCTAAGTATGCGTTTGGCAGCAATTCAATGATCCTTTGATGGATTCTGATTAAATTGACTTAAAAAATTTATACTAAAGGAAATATCCGGGCGAGTGCTAACATTAGTGATCCAATTGATTTCTGAAAAGGTTTATTAATAGTTTCACCTTCAAAATCTAGCTTTTGTGTTGGGGTCCATTGGATTCCTCACTGCCTTAGCGTCAGACAGGCCCAATTTGTCTAACAAATTTTGAATATATCGAGTTTGATTAATTTATAACTCTCCCTTACTTGTATTTCTCTCAACTTTCCAACCCAATACATTCTTAATATCTTAAAATCTTTAATATCAAAATATTTTTCCAATTCTGCTTTTAAAGAATGTACCTACACCGTTTAAATCATTATATAGTTATTTATGTATCAAGGGAATTATAAGGGTCTTAATTACCGAGGGTAAAGTTTGCGTCCCGAGGGCCTTGCGCCCGAGGGACAGCAATTACCCGAGGTAATTGAGACCTATTAATTCCCGTGATACATAGATAATTTTATTTCTGACCGAGTTTAATAAAATTTGTTCATTTCCGGTATATTTGATTCAGGTATCGTCGATTGCAGTTTTGGTTGTTGCTAGGTTACTGGTTCATAAAAGAGCCGTAGAGGGAATTATAGCGTCTTTATATCCCAAGGGAGTTATGACACTCTTTATTGGTATCGTAACTATGACAATATAAGCTTATAATATCACTGTCAGAAATAAAAATACTAAAAAGTCATCCACATATAATGCAATGATGATAACTTTGATATTTGAAGTTTTAAAAAATACATAAGGTTCTAACTCTGCACCTTTATAACCTAACTTCAATAAAACCTCCTTGGCCTTAAAAAACCATAACCTTGAAGACTGTTTGAGTCCATAAATGGGTCTATTTAATTTACAAACTTTGCAATCTGAAATTTTATTTTTAAAACCTTCTGGCTGACATATAGACATCCTCCTCATTCAGAATACCATTCAAAAATGCCGTCTTGACATCGAGATGATCTATTTCCAAATCTAACTCTGTAGCTAATGCAAACAGTAATCTTACACTGCTAAATTTAACAACTGGAGAAAACGTATCAGTATAATGGACACCGTAGGTTTGAGTAAATACCCGCGCTACTAATCGAGCACGATGACGCACAATCGAACCCTCAGAATCCCTCTTTACTTTAAAAACCTATTAGCTCAGCAATCAATAATCTTTTGACTTTCTGGACAATGTCTAAAATCCCATGCTTCATTTTTGCGCATGGAATCGAGTTCACGATTCATCGCATTTCGCCAATGGGTAGCGTCTGGCCCACCTAATGCTTCCTTAACAGTAACAGGTTCACAGATGTCAATTAACTTAACATGATACAATACAAAATCTGAGTAATATTTAGCTTTCCTATTTCTTAAAGGATACCTACTTATATTAGAATTTTGCATCTCACTTTCAACATGTACTTCATTTTCATCACTAGAACTCGTTACCGAAATAGGAACAATGGACGCAGCTTCTTCATGGTCGAATCAGTGACACTAGATGAAGATGAATTGTTCTCTGATACTTCATTATTATCGGAGGAAATTGAATCATCAGGTATGACATCTTCCATTTCTTCCGATTTATTTTGGTCATCAGCTTTCATCTTTCCCATTTTCAACACTAGGAGCCGATTCATTTTAGACTGGTACAGAACCTCTTGCTCTAAAACACAACGTCCCTAGCGACTTTTATATGTTTGCTAATAGGTTCCAACAGTCGATATGCCTTGCTTGTATAGCTATATCCTACAAACAACATGCGTTCAGTCTTCGGATCCAATTTTATTCGTTTTTCATCAGGTACATGCGAAAAAGGTGTGCAGCCAAAAATACGTAGATGAGATAAATCAACTTTTGATCCAGACCATAACTCCATCGGTGTCGCTGTTTTTAAACGCTTTGTTGGCGACCGATTCATCACATAAACGGCCGTATTTGGAGCCTCCGCCCATAATTCATGTTCTGCACTACAGTGATTGAGCATGGACCTCACATTTTCAATTATTGTTCTATTCATACGTTCACTCAATCCGTTCTGAGCAGGAGTACACGGAAGTGATCGTTCGTGCTTAATACCGTGCGTAACCAAAAATTGTTCAAACTTAGTTTACCTTGTCACTTTTCCAGTTTTCTTATTCTTTCTGTTCTCGTTTGCTGTTCCACATTTAGATTGCTTTTACATGTCCTCCCTTAATAATTCGCTTTTTACATTTTTTTAATTAATTTAATTGTTTCTATCTGCTCATACAACTTCCCTTTGGCATTACTTTTGGCAGTGTTGTCAGGAAAAATGCATATATAAAATTGATAAATTATATGGTTTGCATTTTGTCAGTAGGTATGTATGCTAATAATAATCAATTAACAGTTTTGTTTCTTCTCCCATTTTGAATTGTATCTACCATACTTTTGACATTTCAAATACCAACTGTTCATTATTTACCCATGACTCTCCATCATTTTTTATATTTGATTTTTTACCTACATAAGTCATGTTTAATTATTTTATACCATCCATTTTGTTTTTCAATTTCATTTTGTGTCAGTTTTACTATTTGCATCCCTACAATGTTAAGCTTGTATAACGTTCGACTGCACATTGAATTTCCTTATTCACCTCATTAATAATTTCGTTAAAGCCCTAATAAATTGGTAAAGAACAACCATTAATCGTTGTGTTAAAGTGCTTGCGTATTATTTATCAAGCCAGCGCATTTGATTTCAAAGCGACTTTAATTCAAAGCTAGTAACCTCTCTCAAACTTACTGGAGAATAAATTAAATAATTTTTCACAAATAGCTACGCTATTTTTCCAAATTAATTGATGAATAATAATTGTGATTAATGTTGGTGAAAGGATTAATTTTTTAATTCATTCCTTGATTAACCCTTTTATTCTGAGCTAGCCTAGGTAGTAAAAAGTAAGAAAAGTAAGACAAGAACCTGAGAAAGAAACACAAAAGAAAAAATTTGAAAGGAAGTAACACTGATGAACCTTTACTACGAACCTGACAGTTTGTAACTAGAATTGTAACTACCGTTACAAACGTAACCTATTGGAAAAAGAGGTACCTATTGAAAAATTGCCATAACAATTAATTTGCTTTTGTAATTTGTACCGTGTAGTATTAGTGTTAGTTGTTCTTGTAAATAATAATAACGAATTAGCTACGTGGGAAATAAATAACCTCCGTGTAAATGAAAAATTAACTGCAAAGAAAAATAACGTTTAGGTACTCATAAAGAATTGCTTATGGAATTTTACCAAAGTAAAGATATTTGTCCCCAAAATATCTAATAGTACCTATCATTTTCAAGGTAGAACAGATATATTTTAAATGATAAACAAGATTAGTCCTTATTCGATATCTATTGACGAAATATCACGATCGCAACTACTTTACGTTTTGAGTGTTTTATTTTTCTTAAGCGCTACCTACGTAATCAATGTGATAACGGCTGTAATATTTCCTGTTATTTTGAAAAATTAGAATCTTTGGCTGCCATAAACTTATGCCCTTATTTATACTTGCTGGTGACACGTGATTAAAAGATATTACTCATTTTTGAACTCATGTATTATAGATCATCATATTATAACACAGACGTGTGAAATTCAACTACGACCCCGACATTCGCACCTCATAGTTAACTGGTATCTGATGCCTTTTTGCCTTAAAAAGAAGAATCACGGACTGTTTACGTTGACGAAGTTTGAGAACAGGGTGAATTTTGATAAATCTCAACTTGGAATGACGTAGCGACGTTTAAGGAGGTTGATTTATCTAGAATTGTGTCAATGCCAAATAAATGTGTGATTGCGCAATCTTGTTTACTTCATATCTTTATTAGTTGTTACATTTGGTAAAATAACAATACTCACAATGAAATAATAAAAGTTAACATATTAAGGGAAGTAATATTTCATATTTTTGAAATCTGTTTCAGCCAAATTGCAAAGCACATTTTTTGTACCCAAAAATGACGACGAGAATGGCAATAGAGCAACAAGTAAAAAGGCAATGCCTTTGTATCTGGCCACATACATCGGTTACTGAAATACTAGGTTCTCCACAATCTGTACAAGTTTACAAGCATTAGTAACTATTGAATTTGTTAGTTACTTTCCAACCACCTCGATTTTACTTCACTTATCATCAATATCCCCCAAAATTTTTATCGTTTAATAACCACATTCAACACTTTATTGTAGTTAAATTGTTGGGTTGCTTATTAGTTAATTTCTTCTAATCACTATTTTCAAATCTTAAAAACAATCATGTTGCTTTAGATAAAAAAAAGTCCGTTTATCTTTAGTCACAAAATGATATAAATACTCCTCTCGCCAACATTAACGAACATACTAATCTTGTTCTCCATTCTGATCAAAATGTACGCTAAAATTATAATTAGCTTTATCCTTATTGCTGTTACTGCATCCACAGGTATTTCGAAGTGGTGTAAATATTCGTACTAATTTATTTTATTTTTTTCAGTTTCATCACTAGAGTGCTATTCTTGCATGGACTGCGAGAATTACGGTTTCTTTAATGAAGAATGTGGGGAAGACACTGTTTGTACGGTATTTAAGGAGAAATGTAGGTAATAACTTCTGTTAAATTTGCACTACAGCCTTTTTTTAAGTGAGCGACGGCCGTGAGGTTACTCACAGAGGATGTGGAGCAGCTGGTCAGGACGTTTGTGCCATGTACACCTTGCCCAAATACTCATATTGTAGGTCATGCAATAGCAACCCCAGATGTAACGAAGCAGAATAACTCCACTAATATTATAAACGACAATTATTTTGTAACCGTATTTAATTAATAAGCTTGATGCGGAAAAATTATATTTAACAGCTAAAGTTACAATCTTTACGGTAGTTCTAACTACCTACCAAAGATATATTTTATGTTAACGTTTCACTCATTTGATTTGGGCTTAATCATAACAAATAAATATTAAAAATACATTATTCTGTAACAAAATTATTTAAACTTACTACGTTTTATATAGGTAAGTGCCAGATGTAAAAAACAGAGGCACGTGGATACTCACCAAAAAACAGGGGATGAAAATGAAATGATAAATAGGGAGGGAATTTACACCTCTTTAACTTATGTTTAACATTTTCTATCACATTTATGTTAAAACACTAAATTGATGAATTAAGATCATCGACAAATTAATTTTAGATTAATTAATTAATAATATTAGGAGATTTTAACGTCCACTTTGGCACAGATAGCACGAGTACTCGCTTGCTGTGTGCCCTACTGGAATCATATGGGTTCGTACAAACTATTTTTTCCAACACACGTGGTACGAATTGTCTAGACAACATCTTTATAAATTTCTCAAACACGGAATTTAATTCCAAAACCATCCAAACAGGATTGTCTGATCATCTTAGTCAATCTATCGAATTGAACATTAACATTGACAAGGAGTCAAGAAAATACGAAGTTTCAATGTGGAGACCAAACACCCCGAAAGGGCGTCTATTATTTTATAACTACTTAAATGGTTGTGACTGGAACTTCTTAAAAAACAATGAACACGACGTGGGTACAAAATTTTCTACATTTTTTAATAAATTCTATAATGGTTTTGTGTCTTGTTTCTCAAAAATAAAATCTAGAACTCGAAAAGGTGACAATAAAATCATATGGTTTAATCGTGAGTTACGGATCTCACGAGATAAACTTCAATTTTTGAATGAACTTTATTATAAACATCGAACACTAGACATGTACAATTTACGAAAAAAAGCCAAGGTTGCTTACAAAAACCAAATTAAATCAGCAAGAATACAAGCTAATGACGATTTCATTAAAACATCGAGAAATCCTATAAGAGCGATGTGGAATATCATACATTCCACCACAGGAGATAATAAGAAGCAAACTTCAATGGCCAGGCTAACAGCTGATGAAATAAACAGGTATTTCATTAACATATCGGCTAATATTGTGAACAATCTACCTAAATGTGACACTGATCCGCTAAACTTAACCAGAAATTTCGTTTGCTCTGCATCGTCCGAACAATTTTTCAGACAATTCCATTGTAATAAACAGCAAGCTGTAATTTTCACTTTCGACCTAATTACATACATGACAGTATATTGTAGCAACTTTTGATAACCATAATAATAAAATTTAACGGCATTAACATTAATTATTTCTTAACGTTCATCAACGAAGCAGGTATGTACAGAAATTGTAGGACGGCAACGTTTGACTTTTCAAAATATCTCTTAACTCCACTGACAGTGACTGGGGGACGCGTCAAACTACACAACTGTTTCTTTCTCAACCACACTTGCATTCGGTGATAACTTTTGTATAAATATTGCCTAAGTAACCCCCTTTGTAGGTGGTTGTAAAGAAATTATTGTCTCCTGTCAGTTGATACATGCCACTTCCGCAGATATTTGACTCTCGTTTCATTAACCTTAATGTCATAATTTTTCTGATACTGCGTGATTAATGTAACTTTGTTTTTTTAGAATGCTGATGAGGAGCTAGTGTCGGAATCGGTAACCGCATGGAGGGAAGGTATGTCTTTGAGATCTAATTTCTTCATTTTTTTGTTTGCAATTGTTCTTAGAAGGCTCAAGTGAAGTCTTTAGCATCCAGAGAACGTGCCGATGAATAGCTTCCCTAATGATTACCACCGTGGTCGAGATTTCTTAATACAGCTACTGTCAGCAAACAAGATAGTCGGAAATTATGTCAACTAAAGTAATGTATTTGAAATTTTTGACGCGGAAAATTATTTGTGCAATCATATTTGAGAATTTGAAGGTGGTACATTCTGTGGTTTTGGTCTGTGCGTTTTGTTAGTCCTTTCATGGTGTTACTCTTGAGTATTGTTTGTTAAAATCAGTTTTTTCGTGCGTTTTGTTACTTAATCCTTTTATGGTGTTTACTCTTGTTTGTTAAAATCAGTTTTTTTAAGACTTATTTGTTTGTTTTATTTGCGAAATAAAGGTCTGTGCAAGAATTTTAATAAAAATGTAATTTTTATGTTTCAAAGTTATCCTTGTCCCTATTATAGCTCGAACTATGAAGAAAACTATACATTCTGAGGCTCGACACATTATCAAAGATGTTATACAGTTCTTAGAAGTTCTTAAAAATATTAGTGACTAAGATGCAAGACAAGATCAATTATACTGGGGGCCAAGAAACTATTCGAAGAAATCTTTTAAAAATTGGCTTCAAATTGAAGAAATGTGAAAACCGAAGAAAATTGTTCATGGAACGGAATGATATCGTAGCTTGGCGTTCTCGTCATTTACGAAAGTACAGAGAAAACTGTGCTCTCAGGGACAATAAAAAACCAATCACATATTTAAACGAAACTTTTATTCATCCATCATGTGGGGTTAGTAAATGTTGGCAGTTAAAGGACCAACCAGGTATATACAAAGCTAATCGTTCTGGTCAGCGCTTCATTATTGTATACGCATATGGTGCGTATGGTTTTTTAAACAACGCATTGTTAATTTTCAAATCTAAGAGTAAATCAGGGGATTACCATGATGCCATGAATCATCAGAATTTTATGCAGTGGATCGAAAAACAGTTGATCCCAAAGTTTCATCCAAAAGGGATAGTAAGTTGTTATGGATAATGCACCGTACCACAATGTTCAAATTAACAAACCCCCAATCCAAGCGACAAGAAAGCAGGAAATTAGAGATTGGCTTGAAAGTAACGAGGTTTCAATAACTGGGGATATGCGGAAATCCGAATTGTTAAAATTGGTCAACAAGTTTACTCACACTAAAACATTTATGTGGATGAAATTTTAAAAAAACATGGACATGTGTTCCGTTTGCCTCCACATCATTGCGATCTTAATCCAATTGAGTTCATGAGAATGAGAAACGGTTTTGCTGAAATCACAGCATTACATTGGTAAAAACATTGCAAGCATGTGGATCGCTTGGCTCAAGAAATGTGGGAGAAAGATGGATTTACTTGATGAAGTAGTGGAATGTTTGGAATTTGTAGTGAATACAGCGCATTGTCGGTAGATGAAGGTTAAGAAAATAATTATTGCGTCTTGATATTTTAAACATTTTGATTTTTACATGATTTCGTTAGGATTGTTTAAATATGTATTCAGTTTATTTTGAGTTTAACTTTTAAATTGTGTTGGTAAACTTTGCCAAAGAAATACCTCAACAGTTCATTCGATAAACAATAATAAATGTAATTAAATTTCAGATGTTAATTTAAAATACTTAAAACAGTTTCTGTAATATTCTGCAACTAACTTGTTTGCTGAGTAGAGCTGTAGCTGTAGTCATTGAAAGCAATTCAGCATCTCCTAGGGCTTCTTTACCCTCAATCAAATTCTCCTTCCATTTCGTTTAAAGAAGTGTAATGAAGGTGAGTTATTTTTTAATTGGAAATGACTCGGTCTCTTCGTATATTGAGTATATTAGATGACGTTTCGTCGAGATTGCTCTGTTGCCTTGGTACTGTTCGGTGAGTTGTCATACACATGAAATGCAATCGTTCCGGATGAAGCAAACGTTTCGAAAATGGCAAAAAAACCGTGAACCCTTTTGGCCAAACCACTTTATCTATAAGATAACGATGTAAAAGTTCTATGCAATCCACACCTTTTCAGTTACCTTTATGAAAAATCTTGCCTCATTTTTGTAGAGACCGATAAATCTTTGGGATATTGCTGGTCTTTGCAGAAAAGCCTATCTACTTGCTTTCACTTCTTAAAACATTTTATCTGGCTTTTACATTTCAGAACTATAACTGTCGAATAGACTTACTCTTGGAGAAGAGTCTTTTCTGCACCCCTTATGCCCAAAAAATTCACTAATATAAAGAGTCTACTAGCATTCCTGTTTAGAATTAACTAGAGGAAGATCAAAGCACAAGAAGCCCCTATCCCAAATCACGTTAAAAATGCCAAAATTGACACTACTACGGACCAATAAGCTAATATTCACAAGACAAAAGATGGTATGATGGTAACCACGGTTTTACTCTGAGTGTCAAATACGAGGGAGTGTGTTATTTTGGTAATTTACACGTATTGGTTTGATGTGAGTCAAAAAGAACTTATAAATACTACGTTGAGGAGGTGGAGCGGGCATACGAATTTAACCCTATCCTGGGGTTACAGTGTACAAAGAACAAAATTTAATGAAATATTCGTCAGTATAAAACTGCTTTTCAATCTATTCACTAACGCATTACAATCGTAGCTAACAGGTTTAACTCGTTTTCTTGATTTAAAAAAATGTATTTGGTACAAATAGGCCTTAATACAGAAAGCGTCTACACTAGCCTCGATCTCCCCTACCAATTAGACCTTGTATGTAGTTTGACAATTGTTTTTTGAAAACCACCCAAAACAGTAGGTAAGACGTAAAAACGACGCTTCGTGACCATTGTTCATTATGAAAATGTATTCCTCTTTTGGTCTCTGTTAGAAAACGGAATTTTTGAATATCAAACAAAGATTAGAAACGTCACATGTGTCCTGAAGGAGGTGACAGTATTTGATATTTTTTCTACAATGCCCAATGTCTCACTTTTCTATTTGTGTTCTTCGAGAACGGCTAATTCTGTATAGCACTCGACACATGAGTCTAAACCTTTTGGTAGGTAAATAACGTTGAATCTATAAAGGCATTTACGCTTCGCATTTACATCAAAGGAAGTCATGTTTGTTTAGATAGCTGCCCTACTGCAGTATATTCCTTACATTTTTCTGATTTCAACAATAGGGTAATAAAAGTAATAGAAGAAATTCGTGTGAAATATATTTCTAAATAAAGCGCTGAACATTTTGTTAGAACACTCAATTTTATGGTAATATGCCAATTTTTACTATGCTATTAATTCAAAAATGAATGGTGTAGTTCTACCACGTGTAGCGATCATCAAGGTCTTGAAGTAATAAAATTTGCGCAATCAATAAATGATAATTGCAATTATATCGTGAATTAGATTAGATTAGTGTTCTAAAAAAGTAGTAAAAAACAATCACGGGAAAGCAATTTCGATTATAAGATACGATAGCGGTAAAAAAAATAAAACACTCACAATGTAATGGCGACCATGAAATAAGATGATTGCTTAATCTATAGATATGGAATACAGCCTAATGGATTTGTAAGAGGTTAATCTTGTTTATCATCATATCTGTTCTACCTTGAAAATAATACTACCACGTGTAGGTACCTAGCTGGGACAAATATGTTTTCTTTGGTAAAATTCCATAAGCAATCCTACATGATCCATAAATGAATGTTTTCTTGTCCTATATGAATGACAAATTTCTTTTGAGAAATGAATACCCCTTTCTGTGTAATTAGAAAATTGATCGATACAAAAAGTTTGTGCCGAAAGAGGATAAAAATACTTGAAATTGACATTGAAAATGAAATTAATTGTAATTTAAATCCATGTTATAATACATACACTATTTGGCGATTTACAATCGTGTAACAAAACTGAAATGTCCAAACTATAACAATTTTTCAAAAGGTTGTATGTGGGAGGAATATCATGGAAGAAACAATAATTATCATTAAATTTTACGTAAAACTTATTGCAAACGCAGCGAAGATAAACGTCATGTTGAAATAAGTTTATCCAGTTAATTAAATCCACGTGTCCCTAATTATTATCAACAACGCCCAAAATGATACTCAAAGAAATGAAGTGTCGAAGTGACGAACGGCTGTCGAAAAATGAGCCGTTAAGAAAAGTCGAAAGTGAAGACACTATTCCCTGAAGGTCTGAAGAGCAGTTTCAACACCTAAAAAGTTAACAAAACCTTCACTCACTGACCGATTACAGTGAAACTCCTACACGTTGTACCCACTAATTTTCTTGTCATATCTTGGCTCGAGACTTGGTCCGTTATATTGAAAATTCGTATTTTAGGTCTATTTATTTGAAAAAATATAGGTACGCAATTAATGAATAAGTCTGCATTTTGAACTTATTTACCTAGCAATAATTTTAGATCTGTTGGCAATAAGAGATACTTACTTCCTTAGCATTGAACTATACGCTGTTGCGTATAGCGTACAGTTCAATGTTCCTTAGTAACAAAAGTGACAAATCACGTTGGGCTGTCAAAATCAAAATTTTAGTGATATTATTTGTTATTATAATAATACTAACTGACCCGGCGAACTTCGTACCGCCAATAAAAGTTGTCTGAACTTTCACATTACAGTTTTAAGTTTGACACTAATAACAAAGAACGTAATATTACGTTCTTTGCTAATAACATTGCGCGTTTGTTTATAATGTAAACTAATAAAAAAGGGCGAATCTTCGTTACTTCCTCTTGTGTAATCTTTTCATTTCCAAGTAGGTGTTCCCTTGCCTTGATGAATGCCTCACATTGACAAATAACGTGATAGGGCGTCTCATCTGCCTCACCACAACCCCTACATGTCGAGCTTTCGGTCAGTCCAATGCTACGCAGGTGTTTGTTCAGGCGACAGTGGCCCGTGACCATTTCTGTCGCAAGTTTTATCTTCGTCCTACTTAATTTTAAGATGGAGGTAGCTACGTCTCCGTTTGGGGTTTCCAGGAAGATCTTGGAATGGCTCTGTCCTGGGATTTTCGACCAGAGTCGATAATGCTCTTCCCGAGTATTGCCTGAATCTCCTTCTTGGCTGTGTTATAGGTAATCCCACAAGCCGATTGGGGTCCTATAAATGGTTTTGCGCTTGCCATTCTCGCAAGATCGTCAACAACCTGTTTACTTGCGATTCCCGTGTGCCCAGGTGCCCACACTAGTATGACTTAGTTGCACTTACCTAGTGCGTTTAGCATTTGTGTGCATTCAAGGACTAGCCCTGAATTTACCACATATGAGTCGACTGCTGCAATCACTGCTTTGCCGTCTGTAACGATAAAGATTTTCCTTTTGCTAAGGTTCTCTTTTAATAGCTGAGCAGCCGCTGTCAGGATTGCATATACCTCGCCTTGAAACACGGTCGCTTGTTGTCCTAGGCTTACAGAAATTTTGCAGCCCCGTCCATTGCTCGCGTATACTCCAGAGCCAGTGTCCTAATTAACAGATTGCTAGATTGCGAAAAAATAACTTACAC
Organism: Pyrocoelia pectoralis; assembly: GCA_036250285.1. Taxonomy (NCBI): domain Eukaryota; kingdom Metazoa; phylum Arthropoda; class Insecta; order Coleoptera; family Lampyridae; genus Pyrocoelia; species Pyrocoelia pectoralis. The sequence goes on from CM070078.1 coordinate 43,996,698, forward strand.
CGTTTTTAATATAATTATTATTTATTTATTACGATAGCCTCAATATACGAACGCAAAGCTGAAAAAAGTAAGTAATAAAGAAAATTCGGTCGAAGTATGTTGCAAATTGCACACGATTAACTTTTCTTTAAAATATGCAATAACAATAATAAGTAACCTTATTGCACATTTTTAATGCACAATATTAAATAGAACATCTAGTGGTTGTACTAATTATTTACTAGGCATTATTTACAATACGTAGATCTATTTTGCCATTACTGCAGTTTTCATTTAATTTCAGGTGGTGCACGTTTCTTCAATGATATCTTCGAAGAGTTTGATGACAATACAGCAGTACCGGCGTCATTCGTCTTGTTTGGAAACTTTCTTAGCTGAGTACCTACATCGACGGCGTATCCCAGTTTTCTTAGCAAAATTTGCATTGAAATATCGATTTTGTTATTTATTGATATTTCCACGTACGGTTCTGGCACTGTGGATTACTTCCAACCACCACTCGTCGAGCATCCGCCAGTAAGGTGGCAGTTGATCTTCTGAGGCAGTGCCAGGTTTTCGTGGAACATATTAACGTGTCATCAAAGCTTAATTTGGTTATATGAGTATTTTTTCCTTACTGCGTGCCGGGACCTACATTGATTATGCTAACTGCTTTAATTATTTTCCTTTGCTATCAAAGTTTACCTACGTATGTGCATAATTTTAAGTTTCCATTTCCCAATCGCTTCATGTCGCATTCGCTAATTATCTAGTTTACATTTAAATTTAGGTTAAGTTGAAAAACAGTTCAATTTGGAACTGAACTTCGCCTTTTGCGAATATGTTGATATATATTGTTTTTCTTTTCCGTTATTTTCCCATTACTTATGTTTATCACATATATTCAGCAATAAAGTCCTATTATTATTATTATTATTATATATCTGATTTGAAACAATATTGATGCAATCTTCTGAAGGTATACTTGGAAATAAGTTGGTAACATCAAAATATGAAATAAGAGAAAATTGAGCAGGGAGTTAATCTTGGACGTTAAATCAAAAGAATTTTTATTAGCAAAGTTGGGTTAGAGAGTGATATGTTTTTTTAAAATGGAATTAAGCGAGAAAGTAATCTTAGATACAGGAATTTCAATGAAGCTAACAACCGGTCTGATGGGGATGTTATGTTTGTGAATTTTGGGTAAACCATATAATAAGGGGCAGACGGGGTTCATGATTAGTAAAGACTTATAGTTAGTGTTTAAAGATTCTAAAATGGTTCTATGATTAAAGATATGATTACGAACTTTTTTTATAAAATTCTTAGTAGGATTAGAATTAAGTTTATTAAAACCTGGCTTCTCAATAAATTCTAAGACTTTTTTATCATAGTCAGTTCTATTAAGAATAACAAGATAGTTGCCTTTGTCAGCCTTCGTACACATGATCAATGAATTAGGTCCTCTAAACAGTCTAAACAAATTCTTAAAAGTGTTATTAGTCTTTTTATTGTTTTTATTTTCAGGAGGATTGGTAATAGAAGGGCAAAAATGAACATTATCATAACTAGAATTATGAAAATTATTATGTTTATAAGCTTGAAGAGTCTTATGCATTTTAGCTTTAATATGGTTGATATTTTGAATGTTAGTAGAGGATATGATTGCATCGCATTGAGTAGCGATGTCTATAACTATAACAAACTTCTTGTAATAATTAGAAGGAGGTTTGTATTTTAGACCATTATTCAGAAGACATAACTTATCGTGATTAAAAACATGGTCACTAATTTTCAGTATTCTAGGATGAAATTTAAAATTGGTAAAATGATTATGATTATGATTAATATTGATAGCAAATTTGTGTCTGAGGGACTCTAATTTATTATTTAATTTGATAATAAGTTTTTACCGAAGAAGGTTACGTTATCTTTAATCTTGAATTGTAAAATGTCCCATTCTAAGGGGTGTTGAAAGAAGCAATTTCTAGGTGTAAGTTGTAAAGTAGAGTGTTAAGCAATAATTTTAACCACTCTTCATCTTTTTCAGAATTCTTTTAACCCCATGCTGATTTTAATATCCTTCATGTTTGCAATAAAGACCACCTTTTGAATGTCCTTGAAATTTTAGAAATAACTAGAATGAAATTAAACCCTGCGTTACTTAATGAAGTTGTTGATTTTCATACCGATTATTTAAGTACACTATTTATACAACTTTTCAGTTGTCTTCACATGTCACCCGTTATCTTCTTCGTTTTAATAGTCTTTAAAATTTTTACTGTTGGTATTCTTAAAAAATTTATATAAAAAATTTTAGATTACTTGTATACCTGTCAATGTATTGTCAGTTTTAATTGTCAACTTGAAAAAATGAGAGAAGTAATCTCTTGAAACATGTTGTTTTAATTAAACAATAATTTAAGGGAAGGTTGTGTGTTAAATTTTATTGTCCTCGGTAACAACAATATCGAATTAGCTACGTGGGAAATAAATAATCTTCGTGTAAATGAAAAATTAACTGCAAAGAAACATAATAACAACGCTTACATTGGTCATAAAGTATTGCTTATGGAATTTTACCAAAGTAAACATATTTGTCCCCAAAATATTTCATAGCATCATTTTTAAGGTAGAACAGATATATTTTAAATGATAAACGAGATTAACCACTTACAATATAGTCCTTATTCGATATCTATTGACGAAATTTAATTAAGCATTACGTTATATCACGATCGCAATTACTTTGCATTTTGAGTGTTTTATTTTTCTAGAGCGCTACGTAATCCAAGTGATAACCGCTGTAACATGTCCTGTTATTTTGAAAAATTAGAATCTTTGGCTGCATAAACTTATGCCCTTAATTATAATTGCTTACATGATTAAAAGATATTACTCATTTTTGAACTCTTGTATTAAAAATCATCATATAACACAGAGGTGTAAAATTCAACTACGACCCCGACATTCGCAGTATTCGCACCGCATAGTTAACTAGTATCTGATGCCTTTGTGCCTTAAAAAGAGGAATCACGGACTGTTTACGATGACGAAGTTTGAGAACAGTGTGAATTTTGATAAATCTCAACTTGCAATGACCTAGAATTCTGTCCAAATAAATTTGTGATTGCGCACTCTTGTTTACTTCATATCTTTGTTAGCTGTTACATTTGGTAGAATAACAATACTCATAATAAAATAATAAAAGTTAACATATTAAGGGAAATAATATTTCTAATTTTTTCGATATATTTCAGGCAAATTGCAAACCACATTTTTTTGTACCCCAAAACGACGACGAGAATGGCAATAGAGCAACAAGTAAAAAGGCAATGCCTTTTTTGTATCTGTGGCCACATACATCGGTTACTGAAATACTAGGTTCTCCACAATCTGTACAAATTCGTTAGTAACTATTGAATTTGTTAGTTACTTTTCAACCACCTCGATTTTACCTCACTTATTCATCAATATCCCCCAAAATTTTTATCGTTTATAATAACCACATTCAACACTTTATTGTAGTTAAATTGTTGGGTTGCTTATTAGTTAAGTTTTTAATCACTATTTTTAAATCTTAAAAACAATCATGTTGCTTTAGATAAAAAAAAGTCCGTTTATCTTTAGTCGCAAAATGATATAAATACTCCTCTCGCCAACATTAACGAACATACTAATCTTGTTCTCCATTCTGATCAAAATGTATGCTAAAATTATAATTAGCTTTATCCTTATTGCTGTTACTGCATCCACAGGTATTTCGAAGTGGTGTAAATATTCGTACTAATTTATTTTATTTTTTTCAGTTTCATCACTAGAGTGCTATTCTTGCATGGACTGCGACAATTACGGTTTCTCTAATGAAGAATGTGGGGAAGACACTGTTTGTACGGTATTTAAGGAGAAATGTAGGTAATAACTTCTGTTAAATTTGCACTACAGCCTTTTTTTAAGTGAGCGACGGCCGTGTGGTTACTCACAGAGGATGTGGAGCAGCTGGTCAGGACGTTTGTGCCATGTACACCTTGCCCACATACTCATATTGTAGGTCATGCAATGACAACCCCAGATGTAACGAAGCAGAATAACTCCACTAATATTATAAATGACAATTATTTTGTAACCGTATTTAATTAATAAGCTTGATGCGGAAAAATTATATTTAACAGCTAAAGTTGCAATCTTTACGGTAGTACTACCTACCAAAGATATATTTTATGTTAACGTTTCACTCATTTGATTTGGGCTTAATCATAACAAATAAATATTAAAAATACATTATTCTGTAACAAAATTATTTAAACTTACTACATTTTATACCTATAGGTAAGTGCCAGATGTAAAAAACAGAGGCACGTGGATACTCGCCAAAAAACAGGGGATGAAAATGAAATAATAAATAGGGAGGGAATTTACACCTCCCTAACTTATGTTTAACATTTTCTATCACATTTATGTTAAAACACTAAATCGATGAATTAAGATCATCGACAAATTAATTATAGATTAATTAATTAATAATATTAGGAGATTTTAACGTCCACTTTGGCACAGATAGCACGAGTACTCACTTGCTGTGTGCCCTACTGGAATCATATGGGTTCGTACAAACTATTTTTTCCAACACACGTGGTACGAATTGTCTAGACAACATCTTTATAAATTTCTCAAACACGGAATTTAATTCCAAAACCATCCAAACAGGATCTATCAAATTGAACATTAACATTGACAAGGAGTCAACAAATTACGAAGTTTCAATGTGGAGACCAAACACCCCGAAAGGGCGTCTATTATTTTATAACTACTTAAATGGTTGTGACTGCAACTTCTTAAAAAACAATGAACACGACGTGGGTACAAAATTTTCTACATTTTTTAATAAAATCTATAATGGTTTTGTGTCTTGTTTCTCAAAAATAAAATCTAGAACTCGAAAAGGTGACAATAAAATCATATGGTTTAATCGTGACTTACGAATCTCACGAGAAAAACTTCAATTATTGAATGAACTTTATTATAAACATCGATCACTAGACATGTACAATTTACGAAAAAAAGCCAAGCTTGCTTACAAAAACAAAATTAAATCAGCAAGAATACAAGTATGACGATTTCATTAAAAAATCGGGAAATCCTATAAGAGCGATGTGGAACATTATACCACTGTGATTATACATTCCACCACAGGAGATAATAAGAAGCAAACTTCAATGTCCAAGCTAACAGCTGATGAAATAAACACGTATTTCATTGACATATCGGCTAATCCGCTAAACTTAACCAGAAATTTCGTTTGCTCTGCTTCGTTTAAACTTCATTGTGTATCACAAGTGCAAGGCCGTGGGTTAAACAGCAGTGCTAGAGACGTTTATGGAATTAGCACATTGTTAATAAAACAAAATATAAATGTTGTAATTAATCCGTTAACAGTTTTAATAAATTACATAATAACGAGCGGTGTGTTTCCTGAAGAAATGAAGGGGGCAATTGTACTTCAACATTATAAAGATGGCGACCATAGTGATCCACGAAATTACAGACCAATTTCAATTTTGCCTGCATTCTCGAAGGTTATCGAAAAACTCATCTTTGAACAAATTTCAGACTACTTCGAAACAAATAATTTATTCTATCATAAACAATTTGGTTTTCGTAAGAAAAATCAACTGTCGATGCAATTACTGCCCTAGTCAATAATTATTAACCGGTTTTGAAAACAGATTGTACACAATAGCGACTTTTTAGACCTCTCCAAAGCCTTTGATTGCGTATCGCATAGTATACTATCAGATAAACTCAAATATTTCTCTAATTTTGAAGAGACTAGTGTCACATTAATATCGTCGTAATTTAAAAATAGATCCCAGTATGTATTATTTCAAGGCACAATCTCTGAGAAATTACGTATTACCAACGGAGTTCTACAAGGGTCCATTCTCGGTCCAATTTTGTTCCTCATATAATAATGACATGCCTTGTTAGGCTCTTCTGTACTTACTTGGAAAAAATATCGGTTTGAAACTCGGCAACCAACATGACAGAGTTTAAAGTCGTTCATTTTTGACTGGTGTAAATTATTACCTGTCAACTTAATCCCTTCGTTGTTAGTAGCAAAACACTTCTTCTAAAACTTGATTTTTCTGAAGTAGGTAAGTGGTTGTGAATCTATTTTGGTAGAAGATATCCAGTTTCTTGCATATTCTGCAAGTATCCCTGAGCAACAGTTTTCTCATTTTTCTGCACAGATTTTTACATTTTCATTCAATAAGTAAGTTATTATATAGAGCCTCCCCTTCCTGAAATAATTGGAATTTTTTCATGAGCTTTAATCTTAATATTCCCCTAGTGGTCCTACATTTATGTAACCAGAAAAAAATGTTTCTTTATTTCTTATAAAACTATATTGGCGCCAGTGCGATGCGTCACCTTGTATGTTTACTCTAGCAATGTTGGTAAGGCACGGGCACCGTTCCATTTTTTCCAGAAAAAGCATTACGGAGCGGGAAATTTTGCCCAAACTGAAAAAATATCCTGAGACTGCGTTTGACTCTAATTTAAAGATTAGCGGCCGTCGTATTTTGATATACGTCATTTATTCGAATCGAATCCCTAAAAAATATTAAACATACAGGTTTGGTTGCAGTTTCTTTGATGCCACAGATATACTTATGAAATTAGTTTTATCTGAAACTTGGCTGCGCCGTCGTGCTTGAAAAATCGCGCGTGTTTTAAAGACCCGTTTATCCACTTATACTTTAATATACTATTTTTTTATTGGTGTCCTATTTTAGCCTTTTAAACCACGCCCCAGCGTGTTGAAATCGCACTTTTTAAAACGCGCGTGTTTTAAAGTTGCCATGCCAACATCAACAAATTTGAAAAACGGGAATTCTATTGGTTATTGATCTGACAAGAGTACTTTGTTACGTCAAATAAAATGACAGATTGCAAATTAATTTCCATTTTTTTCATTTCCATGACAACGAAAGGTATACTGATTTCACAAACGAATTCAACCATTTCACATTATTAGTTCTTATTTCCATTTTAATACCAGATTTCAAAGTGAACCAATAAGAAAAAAAATGGCGTAAAGTATTCGTGGATAACTGGTCTTTAAAACACTTGCTCTATTTCAAGCACTCGGCTGCGCCGTCGTGCTTGAAAACTCGCGCGTGTTTTAAAGACCTGTTTATCCACTTATACTTTAATATACTATTAATAGATATCGAATCAGGTTTAATGTATGCATTTTGTAAGCGGTTGTTTATCATTTAATGTGTTCCACATTGAAAATCATACCAACAGTTTCTTAAAATTGCGCAGTAACTCAACGTGACACGTGTAGGGGTGGAACCTAAAACAAATTAGATCACAAGGTTTTATTTTTTTATCATGTAGAGGTCATTGCTCTATGCAAAATTACAAAAGTCCCCTCCCGTACCTCTTTTGCGTCACCCAGAAATGACGTCACAAGATGGCGGTTAAGTGCATTCAAATAAATACCAATATCTTTGGATCCACTAAACCAACTTTTATTTTCTTAGTCCCGTTTGAAAGGTATCTAAACGGTATTTATTTTTTATTCTTAGAACTATGTCGCTAAACTTAATATTTTCCACGTTATAATCAATTTTATGAAAAAATTTCCTTAATTTTTTACATTTTTTAACATTTTTTGCTGGTAACTCAAAAAATATTAGGAATTCAGTATCAGTATATCGACTTTAATTATAGATACATTCAATACCTTTCTAATGAACTTTAGTTCAATAGTTTATTACCAATAGTTTTTGAAAAATCTCAAATTTTGTAATAGCCCAACTATCGGGGGAAAAGTACAATCTGTTGGCTGGTCTACATGCGCTGCGCATCGAGATGAGCTGCATCCTTTCTTGCACCCGCAGCTGATCAGGTTTAACAGACGCTCAGGTGCAATTGGAACCTCCATAGCGTTTGGTTTCAAAGAATTGCCATTCTGTTTCCATCCCCAATGAGTTGCACGTCAGTTCTTGCCTATCCATAATTGTACCTACATTTACAGTGTGTCTACTTAAGTTGGCAACATATGGGAAACTTTTTTATTATTAATTTTACGAAAAAAAGTTATTCGTTATAAAAAGCTCTGCGTGTTCTAAACTCTAAAATACCATCATCTGATATTAAATTTTTTCAGTCGTGTACGCGGTTTGTCAAAAAATATGAATTTTGCTCAAGAGTAAAGTACCTTTATTTTTGACATCGAAAATTGTTATTAAAAAAAGTTGATCAGTACTAAAAACTACGTTTAAATATGCAATTACACCCTGCTACTTAAAATTTTTTTTTACAACTTTTTCTCAATACATATTACCTACCTACCGATACTGATACGAATTCCGTTCCACTCAGAAACCTCACTGTCAAACATTTCTTGCTATAAACAAATAATTTGTTTATCATTGCATCGTAGATTTCACGTAACTACACTTAATTTGAGTTGTTATTGTAGACAAAAATGGGAAAAAAAATTTTAAGTAGCAGGGTGTAATTACATATTTAAACGTAGTAGTTTAATCAGCATAATCTCCCCAGCTCTTGCTATTCATGAGAATTAGCCTGTGGATTGTAGAAGATCTTCATTTAAGTTCGTAGCTTTTGATCAGACTCTAATAAGAGATTGAAGATTTTTCTTTTGCCTTTATTGAAAAGAGCAGAAGTAGTATCACATCCAGGCATAGCGTGCACCAAGAGAAGTAAGCTTGTCATGTCTTTCAGAGATTTCTGCATCTTAGTAATATGGCTTTTTTATGGCATAGTTAATTGCAGTTGTTGCAATTAGTACGTCAGCATCGTTTTCTGCCTGAAGCACTGATATTCCCTTTTCTACAAGTTTGATTGTAAGAAATGCAATCAATTTTTTTTTATTTCTACTATTTACTAAGAATTCGGGGGAAGAAGTATACAATATTGCTGAGATGCAGAAATCTCTGAAAGACATGACAAGCTTACTTCTCTTCGTGCACGCTATGTCTGGATGTGATACAATTTCTGCTCTTTTCAATAAAGGCAAAAGAAAAATCTTCAATCTCTTATTAGAGTCTGATCAAAAGCTACGAACTGAAATGAAGATCTTCTACAATCCACAGGCTAATTCTCATGAAATAGCAAGAGCTGGGGAGATTATGCTGATTAAACTATAATATAGTAAGTCTACGTCGCTCACATCGTTAGATGATCTGATATTGCATTTATTTCATCAAATGGTTGCGGATCAAGCTTTAAGCGACGAATTCAAGCTGGTAGCCCTGCCTCCAACCAGTCATGGCATCGAGGTAGCATTCTAACCGACTGTATCATCAGGTAAGTATTGAGTAATTTTTTCCATTGTATCGAATATTACATCTCTAAGGTGTTGTAATAGTGTTTATGATAAATGGTAAATGTATATTTTATTCTAATGTTTATTGTACTAATATGTGTAACTACAGGACGCTGCTAAAGTCTCCTTTGAGACGTATGGCAATAAATTTTAAATAAATAAATAAATAAATGAATTATGATTAGCCTACTGGTAGTAAATTTTACAATATTTATGTAGGTACAAATATGGGTGGGCAAGAACTGACGTGCAACTCATTGGAGATGGAAACAGAATGGCAATTCTTTGAAACCAAACGCTATGGAGGTTCCAATTGCACCTGAGCGTCTATTAAACCTGATCAGCTGCGGGTGCAAGAAAGGATGCAAGTCATCTCGTTGCGCACCAGCCAATCTCGTCTGCTCACGATTATGTTCGGAATGCCAAGGCACAGATTGCACTAATGCGTAACCACCGGACTTTCAAGATGATATTGAACATGCATAAATTCTTATCTTTGCTTTTACTAGTATTAACGTATACAACAGATTATACTTTTCCCCGAAAGATACGCTATTACAAAATTTGAGATTTTTCAAAAACTATTTGTAATAAACTATTGAACTAAAGTTCCTAAGAAAGGTGTTGAATATATCTATAATTTATGTCGCTATACTGTATACCGAATTCCTAATATTTTTTGAGTTACAAGCAAAAAATTTTAAAAAATGTAAAAAATTAAGGTAATTTTTACGTAAAATTGATTATAACGTGGAAAATATTAAATTTAGCGATATAGTTCTAAGAATAAAAAATAAAGGGCGTTTAGATACCTTTCAAACGAGACTAAGAAAATAAAAATTGGTTTAGTTAGAGCGCTACGTAATCAATGTGATAACGGCTGTAATATTTCCTGTTATTTTGAAAAATTAGAATCTTTGGCTGCCATAAACTTATGCCCTTATTTATACTTGCTGGTGATACGTGATTAAAAGATATTAGTCATTTTTGAACTCGTGTATTAAAGATCATCATATAACACAGACGTGTGAAATTCAACTACGACCCCAACATTCGCACCTCATAGTTAACTAGTATCTGATGCCTTTTTGCCAAGGTGGCGTTTACAATGTATGGTTCAGGAATGTAAAACTGAGCTTACTATTTCCTCAATAACTTGACTGTGAAGAAATAAAATTATCATCTGTGTAACGGGCGTTATTTTTGGTTAAATTAAAATAATTACTTTTTACTTTTCAAGTTTGTATATATAGAAAATGTTTTTAGAAAAGTGAGTAAGTTTTCAATGATAGATTTAGAAAAGTGAAGCAGAACGGATAGTATACAAGCACAAGTGTCTTATCTGGAATGTGCAGAATAAGATAACAGCTTATAAAAGTGTATATGAAGGGAGCGGGGAAGTGAGTGTTAGTGGACAAGTTAGTTATAATAAGACTGTAGTAGCGGAAGGTGCTCAAGTAAAGACTCGCACCAGAACTCTGAATTTATTAAGAGATTTTGCGGAACAAAGCGGAAAGGTACCTAAAAGGTACCATTAAGTGCGATTAAAAGTGTCACTAAGGTGATTTAGAAGCGAAATTACGTTTTAATAAACAGTTTTACATCGGCGTATATGAACCAAAGGTGCATTTAATGTGCGTGAACTGTTAATGAACTCGAAGTAGTGGAATTGAAATATCGAAACGTGAAAACGGAGCTACCTCAATAAATAAGGGTGATCTTCCGAAGTTAGTTTACCAGGGAAAATCCTCAAGGGGTAAAACGCTCGCTTAGTCGTTTTAGTATCGCTTAGTGGTTTTAATATCGCTTTATCGTAAGAGTAGTCGCGTTTTAGTTGTGAATGAGAGACCCGCTTTGTGTTAAATATTAACTTTTCCAAGTGAATTTGACCCCAGTGAGGAGAAGAATTTTAAGGCAACTTATCGTCAAGCGACCCATGAATCGAGCGGCCGTTGGAAGGTACTACGAGAAGACTACGTTATCGCAATAAGGTAGAGAAACATTAAGGTACTGTACCAAAGTTTTATTTACGTATTGATTTGAACTAATAGTGAAGAAAAACTGAATTTTATGCGTAGTATTTATAGTATTGAGTTCGGATTAAAATTAAAATATAAGCGAAATTGAGATCTAAGCGGATGTAAAGTAGCATTTTTTAATCTTGATGTCAACGCCTTGCTAGCAAGCGATAAAATTTACCCAGTTCATATTTTGTGTAGGTAGAAGTTAAGTTTATTTTTTTTAGGAGTTGTACATTTTGTTTCATTTTGAATAACTTTGTAATAAATTGATTTTGTTCTTGATTTTATGGAATTTTTCAATGATTCTTACCTAAGTGTAAGGAAAGTAAAAACGTATTTTTCATAAAGTTTGACGCTAAATGAAAGGTTAAGGACCCCATCACATGTACTTGAGTGATTATAAATAAGCGTTGCATGTAACTAAAATCACTGTCTTCCAAATTAATCGATGATAGCATTTTTAATAAGATCGAACCTGAGTAAATTGAGAAAGTTTTATCAAATTTATATTTAATCCTTTTCATCCCCAACTGAGCTAGCCTGGGAAGGAAAAGTACGAAAAAGGTAGGTCCAAGCGTACTGCCAAGATAGCAAGATTATCGAACATTTTAACCACGAACCTGAAGAAGTTTATCAACATGTTTGTAACTTCCGTTACAAATGGCGCCCAACGTGAGGGCTCGATTAGCACCCTGTAAACAAGAATCTCATGCTCCTGGGTATTGAATTGAAATCAACCAGTGGCGTAGCTAGAAACATTTGTAACTTCCGTTACAAATGGCGCCGCAACTGGAGGGCTCGATTAACGCCCCGAAACCAATAGTCTCATGCTCATCTGAAAACAAATTTTAAGAAAAAGAAATTTAACCAGTGGCGTAACACGAAAAAATTAAACAAAGAAAAAAAAAAATATTTGAAAAGAGAACAGAAACCAATAAATATTAAATAATTATTTTATGGAATTACGATCCGGTTTTAAGAAGGCTCCTCGAATAATTGAAACGAGTAGAATGGCCAACGTTCAAGACAGTGAGGATATTATCTTTAGTGAAGAGAGTCAAGAAATTACGGCAGCTCAAGAAGCACCAACGCAAAAAATGGATATGTCAATGTTAGCCCAAATAATGCAAGCGATCCAAAAGGGACAAGAAGAAATGAAAAAAGAAATAAAATCGGGACAAGAAGATATGAAATCAGGACAAGAAGAAATGAAAGCAGGGCAAGAACAAATCATTAGACGACAAGACAGAAATATGGAACAATTGAGAAGCGAAATAAGAAGCCAAAGGCAAGAATGCGAAAGGAGATTTAACATCCAAGAAAAGAAAATTGAAGATTTAAACCAACAACACGTGGGCTTCACGCAGCAAGTAGATTATGAATTCCAGAAAATGGATCAGAAATTTATTAGGAATGAAAGAATCGTCGAACAAAAGATGAAAGTTATAGACAACAAAGTAGAAAAAAATATAGAAGAGATCGAAACGATCAAAGAGAAAATTAAGGAAGAGAAAACGACGGCCAACACCAATGCAACCACAGTGATCTACAAGACCGAAGGAGTAGGGGCACAGAAACCGAAGAAATTCGATGGAAGTTCGAGAAGTGTGCACCCCGTGAATTTTGTGAAGTCATTAGAAAATTATTGGATGAATATGCACTTACAAGAAGAGCAAAAGATGAACATCATGGAGGATTATTTAGAAGGTTGTGCGAAAGCATGGGCCGATCTGCACCAAGGCCAATGGAGAGACTTTAGAGAATTAAAGAACAAATTTTTACAACAGTTTTGGTCAACCGAAAAACAGAATAAAATTAGACATCGACTGAACACACCAAGGCTGTATGAGGCAAGAAATGGTACCTATACAGACCACGTATGGTACTGGGTCTCGAAGACCGCACACCTAGAACCGAGAATAAACGAAGACCAGTTGATAGAAGCACTAGTGGGTCATTTCCCAAGAGACGTGCAAATGGTACTGTATGCTGCCCAGGCCAAAACCATCAAGAATTTAACAGAAATTCTCGAAAAAATACAAGAGACCAACCGAGATTGGCGAAGAGATTCATCAAGACAAGAATCGCAAGGCCGCGACCAGCGAAACAGTCAAAACCGAAATAATTACCAACATAATGACAGAAGGAATGCGAACCACGTGAATTACAGAAGAGGAAGGGGAGGCCACTATGGACCACCCGGAAGATATTACGAAGATCGTCGACGAAATGAAGAGGCTGAAGAACGTCGGCCAGACAGCGAGGCGGAAAACTAGATTCGACTGGACGAGGAGCTCCACTTGTCCAGCGGCAACAGCGGGAGCAACAACAATTAATTAATTTCGTCAAAGTATTTTATAACCAATGCAAAACCACACAAAAATTAGAAGAAAATCAGGTACAGGCTCAAGAAGAAACCGCAAGTATTACAGAAGAGTCCGATATCGAAGGAATTGGTGATAACAGCGAAGAAGAAGAGAACACTTACCAACCAATGGTCTTAGGAAAGATGGAGGGGGTGACTCAACAATTTTTAGTAGATACAGGGAGTCAAATAAGCCTCATGTCCGAAGAATTATATAAACAACTTGAACCTAAAAATGCAATAATGTTACCCACCAAGGGGTTAACAATACAGGGAGTGAATGGAAGAATCTCCAAAGTGACAAAACACGTCCTCATGAGGATTGAAGTGGGTGAAAGCGACCACGACCACGGTTTTTACGTAGTAAAGGGAATTGATCCGCCCATTATTTTGGGAGTTGACTGGATGTACGAAAAGAAGGCCACGATAGAAGTCAAAGAGAAGAAAATGAAGTTTATACATGAAGAGGCAGATTATTATGTGAAGTTTAAGGAAAACGGATCTCGTATGTATAAGTCCCGAAACATGACGATATGTGGAACCAGACACCGAAAAAGAAAGAAGAAAGGGAAGAGATATAGGAGAAGAAAAAGAAGAAAGAAAAATTTAAAAAGATATGTTGTGTCAGAACAACCCAATCGTACAGTAAACTTACAGGCAGCTACCTCTGTCTAACCCAACCCAAACATATTGCCCTAATTTCCTTATATCCATTTGGAAAACTTTCAGTTTCACTGAGGGTGTTTGTATATAGTGTTAAATTTGTTATAGGATGTATAAACCTAAACTCTAAGTATGTTGTTTTCGATTCAACCGTTCAATTGTCTCAAAAACAAGAGGGGGTACTGTAACGGGCGTTATTTTTGGTTAAATTAAAATAATTACTTTTTACTTTTCAAGTTTGTATATATAGAAAATGTTTTTAGAAAAGTGAGTAAGTTTTCAATGATAGATTTAGAAAAGTGAAGCAGAACGGATAGTATACAAGCACAAGTGTCTTATCTGGAATGTGCAGAATAAGATAACAGCTTATAAAAGTGTATATGAAGGGAGCGGGGAAGTGAGTGTTAGTGGACAAGTTAGTTATAATAAGACTGTAGTAGCGGAAGGTGCTCAAGTAAAGACTCGCACCAGAACTCTGAATTTATTAAGAGATTTTGCGGAACAAAGCGGAAAGGTACCTAAAAGGTACCATTAAGTGCGATTAAAAGTGTCACTAAGGTGATTTAGAAGCGAAATTACGTTTTAATAAACAGTTTTACATCGGCGTATATGAACCAAAGGTGCATTTAATGTGCGTGAACTGTTAATGAACTCGAAGTAGTGGAATTGAAATATCGAAACGTGAAAACGGAGCTACCTCAATAAATAAGGGTGATCTTCCGAAGTTAGTTTACCAGGGAAAATCCTCAAGGGGTAAAACGCTCGCTTAGTCGTTTTAGTATCGCTTAGTGGTTTTAATATCGCTTTATCGTAAGAGTAGTCGCGTTTTAGTTGTGAATGAGAGACCCGCTTTGTGTTAAATATTAACTTTTCCAAGTGAATTTGACCCCAGTGAGGAGAAGAATTTTAAGGCAACTTATCGTCAAGCGACCCATGAATCGAGCGGCCGTTGGAAGGTACTACGAGAAGACTACGTTATCGCAATAAGGTAGAGAAACATTAAGGTACTGTACCAAAGTTTTATTTACGTATTGATTTGAACTAATAGTGAAGAAAAACTGAATTTTATGCGTAGTATTTATAGTATTGAGTTCGGATTAAAATTAAAATATAAGCGAAATTGAGATCTAAGCGGATGTAAAGTAGCATTTTTTAATCTTGATGTCAACGCCTTGCTAGCAAGCGATAAAATTTACCCAGTTCATATTTTGTGTAGGTAGAAGTTAAGTTTATTTTTTTAGGAGTTGTACATTTTGTTTCATTTTGAATAACTTTGTAATAAATTGATTTTGTTCTTGATTTTATGGAATTTTTCAATGATTCTTACCTAAGTGTAAGGAAAGTAAAAACGTATTTTTCATAAAGTTTGACGCTAAATGAAAGGTTAAGGACCCCATCACATGTACTTGAGTGATTATAAATAAGCGTTGCATGTAACTAAAATCACTGTCTTCCAAATTAATCGATGATAGCATTTTTAATAAGATCGAACCTGAGTAAATTGAGAAAGTTTTATCAAATTTATATTTAATCCTTTTCATCCCCAACTGAGCTAGCCTGGGAAGGAAAAGTACGAAAAAGGTAGGTCCAAGCGTACTGCCAAGATAGCAAGATTATCGAACATTTTAACCACGAACCTGAAGAAGTTTATCAACATGTTTGTAACTTCCGTTACATCTGTATAAGAGCAATGATTGGTAAAGGTTCAAACTTGTGAACAAAGTAAATTTTAAGCGAAATTATTACCATTTTGATATAAAAATGGCAAGTATAGAATGGCGTTTTTTGATGTTTTAATTTCTCAAATAACAGCGAAAGTATAAGGATTAATGAGAAAATTTTTGCTTTATGCATAAGCCCTAACGTTATACATTTCAATGAATGTTTTCCTAAGCAACAATTTCCTTTTAATAAGCAGTTATTGAGGAAATTAATTATTAATTAATTTTTAGCGACATCTATTGAGTAATAGAACGTGGTCGTGATTCTTGGCGTTATAGTTCAGCATTTTTGCAATGAATGGTGCCAATGTCGAGACAAGCTAAACCCGTTTCAAAAGGTTGCACCCTACATGTAACTTTGAAATTACTGCATTGGAAAAAAAACCCATTTTAAATATTATATATGTTTTATGTTATAATTTAAGTAGGTATATTAGGCCTGTTCTTTATACCTATCTCAGAATAACTGAATTTTCGTTTTCGTACTTCCCTTGAGAATGCTTTCCAGAATTTATAATTACATAATTATAGGTGTAAATTTTGCATATTATATTTTCAATAGCGTACAAAGGTTACGAACGAATACAATTAATTGTGTAATAACTAATAACTAAAGTTAACCCTGCCACTATTATAGTGTATTTGTATAATTGTATTTGTGCAGAATCTTGCACCTATGCAAAATCATTAGGTGTTTTCTTTTTGCATCACCACAGGGTTGAGCACATGCCACAGATTTCTAACCATGAAATCTGTGGCACATGCACAGTGGCGGATTACCCATTAGGCACGATAGGCACGTGCCTAGGGGCCGCAAGCTCCAAGGGGCCGCAACGCAAACCATTGACGAAAATTATCACGAATTTGTTCTGGAGATAATTTTTTTATCGTTTTCCCTTTTTCAGTTTTGAATCTTCGAAATTCTCACGAAAAGTGAGAAATCCCACGATCTAGCAACACAGGCTGTGCTGTATCTACTTTTATTCTTCGAAAATGTCAACCAAGTACCAAAACCTTTTGTAATAATTTTAAACTTTACGAAAGAAAAAAAACCCAATTTTCCTTCTACATTTACTGTATATATATCTATATTCTAAGAATAAGATTATGTATTTTCAAAAATCATTGTACATACAACAATTTTTACTAATGGTTTCGTCGAAGTCGAAAAACTAAACAATTCTTTGAATAGGTTACTACGAAAATAGGTACATAATACCACAGATAAGTTAGTGATAATACTCTGTGTTGTTTTACGGCGCAACAAGGATGATAATCTTTATATGAGTTTATGACTAAATGTTTTTTTTTCTCTTGTATTCTAAGGTAAGGTGCAGTGCAATCAAATTACACAAATTTTAAGAGGACAGGTTTTGCTTGTTGTAGTCGATTTTAATATAATATCCATCATACAAGTTGTATATAGTGGGAAAATATTAAATGAATTATAGGTCAAGATCATTTTAGATTCCAGTAAATTCCTTATCAGGATATTTAGGGGTCCGGTTTTATACATTCTTGGTTCCGTGGTTCATGTTAGGGGGCCGCGAACTGATAAGTGCCTAGGGGCCGCTGAGGTCGTAATCCGCCACTGCACATGCACAATTATCACGTGATTAAAGTGCCTTGCGTCATAAGACATTTCTGCCTCAGGTTAATATAAAACTTAAAATAAAGCTTTTAAAACGAATAGGGTTATTGAGAACTGAGTCAAATTATTTTTATAAAACGAATGGTGTGTATTGACAGAGCTGACTTAAAGCTACCACAAAATGCAAAAAGAAAACACCTATTGATTATCTAAATGCAATTTTACGAGGTAAATGTTAAAAGAAAAAACTATTTGGATGTAAAATTTTTAAATACGAGGGCCGTTCTCTTTCCAGTAGGCCTATCTACATAGGGTAACTTTAAATATGTTCAAGTATATTTGTCAACTATCACTGTCAAAAAACAACTAGCTTAAAATCTATATGGTTATTTGTAAAACTAGAGAAGAAAGTTATGCTTTTTCAACTCGATCTCAAAGCTGAACAAACATGTTCTCTCGTATTTTACCCACATTTTTTTCTAAAACTGTATATAATTAAAGAAATATCCATGAAAATTACATTGATAACATTAAGAAGTACATAGTAAATGTTGAACATTTACTGAATTCTTTTGTTTTCCTGCAATAAGTAAATGCTGTTAGTAATACCATTTACTTTCATCTCTAGAGAGGATAATGTCACTTTCTTCGCTCACTTCATTAAAGAAATAGCATATTAATCAACGAGCAATGATAGCTTTACTCACGAAGATGAGTTTGCCACAAGAGCCGCAGGCGAGTGTCATAAATCATCTTTGTGAGTAAAAGCTACTACATGCGAGTAGAATATTATACTTTTTCTACGACTTGCTTTTTATAGAGCGATAATACTTAATATTCAAATATATAGTTGTCAAGCATCGTGACACCAAACGTCAACCGGTAATCTATCAGACAAAGCACAATTTTTTAAAATATCGCCTAACAACCTTTAGATAAATTTTAAAAAACACATTCATCAATCGCGTGATAATTATTACATTTGATTGGTGATTTTAGGGTTTCTTTTTATATTTAGACACTCTTTAACTTACCTTTTTTGATCATAATATATCAAAATTGTTTTAAGAATATATTTTTCTTAACAATATCCATAATAATTAATAGCGCTTATAATAATGTAATGTCTGTGTCATATGATTAATTGAACCCGTGAGTAAAAGCCATGTGACTGTGTGTAATGAAATATGACTCACGGGTAAGTGATAGGTGTTATTATCTATTAAAAATTAGCGAATAATAAGCATATTATTAAACAGTCGTACAAAAATGCTTGTAAAGATGTTTATAGGTAAAACAAATAATATACAAACTTTAATATTTTAAATTTCTAATAAGAATGAACCATAAATGTAAAGGAAATTTATAAAGCTAAATTTCGAATTAAAAAAAAATTAATTAAACAAAAGCAAATTCAATACCTATTACATAAAATGCTAAATTTCTTTCCTCAACTTCAAATGAGAAGAGGACACGACGTCATTAGGTCGTTTACCTACTTCTTCCAAATAATGGTGTATAGCAAGATTTTATTTAGGGGTTTGTAATTGGACAAATAACTAAGCGCTAATAACTGTTACAAATAGCGCTGAAAAGCAATTTTTATGAAATATACATAAAATTGAAAATGATCATGATAAAATTATTATACAATATGTAGTACGTACTTACGTACAAAATCGATAAAAAAAATTACAAAATCTCAGAATATGGATAATAATTTGTAAACGAAAACCCTGACGGGTAAATAGATTCAATCAAAAATTAAATATTCACCCGTTTAATTCGCAAGGTTTTACATCTGAAGAAGGAATATTAATGAAAAAATTAAGTTTTGTTCGTTATCTCTCAATAATTAAATTCAATTAAAAAAACCATGTATATTGTTAGGTGCAACTTGCAAGGACAATAATTTTTATTTTTATCAAAAAGAGACCCCCCTAACAGATATAACATTTTTGTGGTATACCATGATTTGTAGTAGGTCTAGTAGGTAAAATACATGCAAAATCTGTTTATTTCTAAGTGGTTTTCAAAAACGTTTACTGGTTTACTCTAAAATAACCCTTGTTTGTGTTGCTGTAAAATGGTCATTTTGACTGAGTGAGATGAAAGTATGAAATTCTAGTGTCTAACTGAAATGGATATTGTGTGACGAATGGGACAATTTATTAAGATACGTATATTAAAAACCATTTGAAGTGAAGTTTACAGTTACATATTTTGAAACCAAGGCGTAATGAGTCACCGAGTATTATTTGTAAGAATTACGATACAGGTGACATCTAGGAATCAATAGACAAAATTGATGTAATGTTGATTGCCTATATTTCAAAATGTGCGATTTTCATCAATGTAACGGCCACCCATATACTATACGTACCTGGAATGGACCCACGCCGTATTTCAACAATCAGTTTTTGTGTCAGGGGCAAACCGAAAAAAGGATGGCCTTAGAGGACGGTAACCTGTCTTTGTCAATCTCGTTGTAATAAGTTTGGTAAATTCTCCGTCGCTTGAATAAAGTTTAATAAATAATTATTGGGTAGCGATTTTTCTTGTGTTGAATTTATATTGTGTAAAACGGACGATATGGATATTTATTATTGCCTTTCAACAAAAATTTTACGTTGACAATTTTTTCCTTATTTAGCTTCTATTTGTGAAGGACAATTTACTTTAAAAAATAAAAATCCAATTTTATACTATAATTTCTTTAATAGCATCAAAATAATTCTTTTAAAAAGGTGAGAAATTGAGTGCAACTAATGTATCTAAATAAGATAGAAAGAGATAATTTCACGTCCACACTGCGGGTTGCCTAACTTCAAATTTTGCCTCACTTTCATGGATTTACGCATCCCTTCCAGGTACGTATAGTATACAGTTCATTGCCTTAAAAAGAAGAATCACGGACTGTTTACGATGACGAAATTTAAAAACAGGGTGAATTTTGATAAATCTCAACTTGGAATGACGTAGCGACGTTTAAGGAGGTTGATTTATCTAGAGTTCTGTCAATGCCAAATAAATTTGTGATTTCGCAATCTTGTTTACTTCATATCTTTGTTAGCTGTTACATTTAGTAGAATAACAATACTCATAATAAAATAATAAAAGTTAACGTATTAAGGGAACTAATACTTCATATTTTTGAAATCTATGCCAAATCTGCCAAATTGCAAATAGTCCGGGAGCCGGCCACCTTTTTTGCAATCAATTAGTATACTTTTTATAGGTACGTCGTGAGCGGCTTTATTTTAACGAGACGCTAAACTTTTTCCTCTGCGGGCAGAGTGGGCAGGGAAAAACACGTTGATTTGGAAATTACAAAAAATGAATGAATATCATGGGAAAACGGCCCAATTAATTTGTAGGACAAAGTGGGCATTTAATTATGCAAATATTTACTAAGCTACAGAAAAAAATCAACGTGATATTCATTATTTTTGTTAATGTAGCAATATCTACATGTATCTGAGATGGAGACACTCTTGATAGACTCATTTTTGTTGTAGGACAAAAGATATTTTGAATTACTTACAAAAAAACATAACAAGTTTACAAGTACTAGTAACTATTGAATTTGTTAGTTACTTTCCAACCACTTCGATTTTACCTCACTTATCATCAATATCCCCCAAAATTTTTATCGTTTATAATAACCACATTCAACACTTTATTGTAGTTAAATTGTTGGGTTGCTTATTAGTTAACTTCTTCTAATCACTATTTTTAAATCTTAAAAACACTCATGTTGCTTTAGATAAAAAAAGTCCGTTTATCTTTAGTCACAAAATGATATAAATACTCCTCTCGCTAACATTAACGAACATACTAATCTTGTTCTCCAGTCTGATCATAATGTACGCTAAAATTCTTATTAGCTTTGCCCTTATCCTTTTTACTGTGTCCACAGGTAGGTATTTGGAAGTGATGTAAATATTTGTAATTTTTTTTTCTTTTCCAGTTTCATCAATACAGTGTTATTCTTGCATCGACTGTGATAATTTGTTTTCGGATTTAAAACCTGTAAGTTGTGGGTCAAAAGGTGTTTGTATAGTGGTTAAACAGCAAAGTGGGTAATAACTTTTCTTAAATTTGCACTACAACCATTTTTTTTAGTGAGCGATAGAGAGGTTACCCACAGAGGATGTGCATTTCCAAACGGGGCAGAGGCTTGTGACAATTACACCCCAAACACATTTTGTAGGTCATGCAACACCCACGACAGATGTAACGAAGCGGAAGAACTTGAGTAATATTGTTATGCGTTGCAGCTATAATGTACAACTTGTATAATGTATTGTATACTGTTATGACCTTTGTTATGCATATTTACTTATCGTAACTTATGTATACCTTATCTTACAAAATAATAAATCGTAATTTATATGATCGCCTTTATGTCTATTTACTTCGTTATATGCTCCATGCATATATAAAATTATTAATACAGTAATATTAATCTCGAGTTACTTTCACTCAATAAATCTTTATTCAAAAGATATTGATGCTTTTCGAACCTGTATCTTTACCAAACTGTAAGTTAACGACGAACTCTTTTATTTTAATTTATCAGCATCTCCTGGGGCTTCATTATTCTCAATCCTATTCTCCTTCCAATTCGTTTACAGAATAGTGATCAAGCTGCGTTTGTTGTTAATTGGAAATTATAACAGTGATTCGGTGTCTTCGTGTAATGAGATACTACATGCCTCTTCATCCGACAAGGCCCTGGTTGCCCCGTTGCCTTGGTGCTGTTCGGTGAGTTGTCATACACATGAAATGCAATCGCTCCTGATGAAGCACGTCTCGAAAATGGCAAAAAACCATTAACCCTATCTTTTACGATGTTAATGTTCTATATAATCCACTCCTTTTCAGTTATATGAAAAATCTTGCCTCATTTGTGTAGATCGAGTGTTTCAAAATCGTATTTTAAATATATCCTAATGTATTTTGTTCTTTTACTGATACATAAGATTTGGAGAAGGAGACACGTTTGGCAAGAAGTGTCTCCAGGTGGAGCTTAGCAGAACATAAATCCTCTCAAATAGATTCTGTAGCAAGTGACTGACACGCAGCTTCTGGTTCATTTCTTTAACAAATATTTGTAATGAAATTGTTATTATGGATAGTGAAGTTAACAAATACAAATAAAAAATAAATTCTTGATAAATATAAATTTATCCCGGGTAGAATCATCAACTTTGATGAAACCAACAGTTATACTACATGACTAGCGATTTATTCTTGGAAGTTCTCTCACATATAAAAGGATATTTATATTTATATTTATATTTATATTTATATTTATATTATTGGAAGACATCTTCTGGATAAATTCGTGTGATAAAAGGTTTATTAATAGCTTTTCTACGTTTCGGTAGTCTTTCTTTGCAGCAGAACAAAAGTTAAAACTAAAATCAAGTGATATGACATCTAGTGTCAAACTAATCAATCATTCTTGAAAAAGGTAGCAAAGAAAGACTACCGAAACGTAGAAAAGCTATTAATAAACCTTTTATCACACGAATTTATCCAGAAGATGTCTTCCAATAATATTAACAACATTCGTGGAAACCTAAACAATAATATAATTATCTTATATGGAAATGATACATTACAGAAAATTAAAACATACAGGAAACTTAGGATCAAAAAATGTGAGTTATTGTCAGATCTAACTTTTCTCAAACGATGCCGAGACCACAAGGTGATACCTAACGCTTTTAAAATTAAACCTCGTCCAGATATTCGTGGATCACATGACATCTTTCAAAAAACTAGTTACTCTTTAATGAAAAAATCCATTCACAATCTAAGATATAAACTGGACTCCATAAATAAATCTCTCTACAACACCTTTCAACTATTAACCGAAGAAGGAATACATCCAATTATATTTGATACCGTTGACAGATTAATAGAAAATGCTGTTGATTCTACATTTATGATTAAATCCTTAAGGCAAAAAACAAAAATTTGATCATCTATACAAGAAACCTGAACAACAAAGTGAAACACTAAAAACTGTACATAATTTTAGCAACACTAACATCAGTCAAGATGCAATCAATATTTTACAAAAAGGTTTCAACTTTGCCATTACACCAAAAAGGATTCCGATAGAAAATATTATAACTAATGTAGAAGTAGCATTAACCACTGTTGAACAACCGACTGCCGATGAAATCAGATTAGATATAGCTAATATCCTCAAAAAAGCTCGTCCACCAGCTCAAAATGTAACAAAAAAAGAACTTGATGCTTTAAAAGAATTAAAAAATAACAACGACGTCTTAATACTTCCAGCAGATAAAGGTAATGCTACAGTAATCGTTAACAACAATGAATACCATCAGAAAATGGTAACTTTACTAAATTCATCAGAGTATAAGACTAGCAATACAGACCCAACAACTTATTTGGAAAAGAAGACAAAATCTCTTATCAAATCAACATCTTTAAGTGATAAAGTCAAACAAGAACTTATTCCTAGGGAAAAGAGTTCACGTATACCGAAAATATACGGATTACCAAAAATCCATAAAGAAAATTGGCCATTACGACCAATTGTGAGTGCATTTAATTCTCCAACGCACAAACTCGCCCGATATCTTGCGAAAGAACTTCAACCTATTTGTGTAAGTGCTAGTTCGTATATTAAGAACTCTCTTGACTTTTTAAATAAACTTAAAAATGTTAATTTAGACATTAGTGATGTTCTAGTTAGTTTTGATGTTACTTCTTTGTTCACAAAAGTTCCGATACAAGAAACAATCAAAATTTTACGGTCCAAACATTCAGTTAACGAAGATATTATAAAACTAATTGAGCACTGCATGTCTTCAACATACTTCATTTACAAAGGACAATTTTACAAACAAATAGAAGGAGCTCCAATGGGATCACCACTTTCACCTGCGATAGCTGATGTCTACATGGAAGACTTTGAAAATAAAGCTTTATCCTCATATCCATTAAAACCCAAGTGCTGGTATCGCTACGTGGATGACACATTTGTTATATGGCAACATGGATTAGACAATTTAAATGACTTTTTACAACATCTTAATAACATCCATCCAAATATTAAATTTACCATGGAAATTGAAAAACAGAATCAGTTACCATTTTTGGATATTTTGGTCACCAAAATTGGAAAAGAATTCAGCTACACATTATTTAGGAAACCAACGCACACTAATCGCTACCTCAATGCCCATTCACATCATCATCCTTCCCAACTACAGGCTATTATTAAGTCATTAACTACACGATCTATCCGCCTAACTGATACTAAATCTAGAAAAGAAGAACTTAATAATCTCACCAATATATTAAAACTAAATGGGTATCCCTCAAAACAAATACAAAAAATCATTGTGAGTATCACCGAAAACAGAACAAAACCAAAATCCAAAACTGAAGAACTCAAAAAACATTTAATATTGCCATATATAAAGGGTGTAACAGATGCTATTGCAAGAAAATTTCCTAAAGCACAATTTAGAACAATCTTTAAACCCCATACAACTATTCACCAACTATTAAGAAACCCTAAAGATAAAATACATGGAGAAGAACAGGGGGTATACGAGATTCCATGCAGCAATTGTCAAAATTCTTACGTTGGACAAACGAACCGAAAACTTAGTGCAAGAGCCCAAGAACATAAATTAGCTATAAAACAGCATATTTCGTCTAACTCTTTAGCAAATCATCATTTAGAAACCGGCCACAGTATCAACACCGATAATATTAAATTACTTTCTTCGGCATATACCCTACAAGAACGCATAACGAGAGAGGCTATCGAAATCGAAAAACGTCCTTTAGCACTAAACAAACGAGACGATGGTTGTAGATTATCACCACTGTGGAAACCAATAGTTAAGAGGATCCAAATAGCTCAAAATAACCATATTATACTTCCCAACATCCCTCAAAATCTACCACAAACCACAGATACATACACAGGACCTGCAACTCGCAGCAGAACAAAAGTTAAAACTAAAATCAAGTGATATGACATCTAGTGTCAAACTAATCAATCATTCTTGAAAAAGGTAGCAAAGAAAGACTACCGAAACGTAGAAAAGCTATTAATAAACCTTTTATCACACGAATTTATCCAGAAGATGTCTTCCAATAATATTAACAACATTCGTGGAAACCTAAACAATAATATTTATATTTATATTTATATTTATATTTATATTTATATTTATATTTATATTTATATATATTTATATTTATATTTATATTTATATTTATATTTATATTTATATTTATATTTATATTTATATTTATATTTATATTTATATTTATATTACTATACGGCTTACTTTTCAATCTGAATTCTTCGAGCACGGATAATTCTGTATAGCACATGACATATGAGTATAAACCTTTTGGAAGGATAGATAAATAACGTTGGAACTATAAAGACATTTTACGCTTTATTTAAATCCAAGGAAGTCTTGTTTGTTTAGGTATGGCTGCCCTATTGCAATATTATATTGCTTAGATTTTCCTAATTTCATAAATAGGGTAATAAAAGTAAAAGAAGGAATTCCTGTGAACTAAAGTTCGGAAAAAAAACGCTGAACTTTTTGTTATAACGCGCAATTTTATTTTAACATATCAATTTTTACTATGTCGTTAATTGGTGTCGTCCTACCACGTGTAGCGATCATCAAGGCCTTGAAGTAATTAAATTTGCGCAATCAATAATAATTGATAATAGCAATGTTTCAATCATAAGATACGATAATGTGGAGGTCAAAAAATAAAACACTCACGATGTAATGGCGATCATGTAATAATATAAAATATAAGTCTATAGATAGACATTTTTGTGGAGTTCGTACACACAAAGGGGGTGAAATTGTAGAATAGGAATAGGAGATAAAACCTAGGGGTAGGCTGTGAGGTTTTATTAACTCCTATTCTAAGCTATACAGATATCGAATGCAGTGTAATAGATTTGTAAGAGGGTAATCTTGTTTATCGTATCTGTTCTACCTTGAAAATAACACCACAGATAATATCTGTGATAATCAAAAGTGTATCTGGGACAAATATGTTTTTTTTTGGTAAAATTCCATAAATTAACGTCTTCTTGTCCCACGTGAATGTCAAATTTCTTTTAAGTACTTAATGAGTAGATATACCACTTTCTGTGTGTAATTAGAAAATCGGTCGATACAAAAACTGAGCGTCGAAAGGGGATAAAACCAAATAGGACTATGTCATTAATTTACTTGCAATCGATAAAACTTTCTGGTTTCATTAAAAATGAAGTTGACTACAATTAATATGAATGTAAATCCATATTATAAATATTTGGCGATTCAGAAACAAAACTGAAATGTTCAAACTGTAACAATTTTTCAAAAGGTCATAAGTGGTAAAAAAACTATCGAACAAACGATTGTCATTAAATTACACGTAAAACTTAGTTCAAACGTAGCGAAGATGAACGTAATGTTGAAATAAGTTTATGACAGTTTATTAAAACCACGTGTCTTTACTTAGCGTTAACAACACCTAAAATGATCCTCAAAGTTCAGTATTTCGATTGAACTGAGTAGTAAGACCAAGGTCCTTCCTCCTTATATTTTGGGTTGAGACCATGTCCGCTTTATTGAAAATTCGTATTTTAGGTCTATTTGGCTGAAAAAAGTGCGAAACTTAGGCAGAGGAAAATACATCGGTAATTAATAATCTTTTTAATTTATCATCATTACACCGCACCCCATTTTATGTAATTCTATACGTTACCACAATGGAATCAATCAATTCGGTAATTAATGTAAATTTCCATGGAGATCTCCAGAATTTAGGTCTTTATCCTTATAATTACTTAACATTAACCAGTGCCAAACGTACAATAAACAATCTAAGTATGGATGAATAGGAGAAATATTTCAGTAGCATTTACAAACAAAGCATAATAAACAACACTATTTGGATATAAATCAGACGTCCTTATGTGTACGCAAGATCAAATGGTAACGTCGCTTTACCAAAGCAAACATGGTAAGGCGCCAGGCAGTGATACAATTAAAAATAAGTTTCTTCCGTCAATTGGATATGGGATTTACAATTTTTGTTTAATAAATGAATGGCCGAAAATGTGAACCAGTAAGGAGACCGAAATAGAAACGATTATTTATGATGTAAAACTCAACAAATTAAAAGAAATAAGCCAAATCAACCAAACACTGCATTCGCCCATCACGCAACAAACAAGAACCATAATTTCGACTATAACAATATAAAGATTACACACAGAGAAACACACTACAAAAAAAGATTACTACTAGAATCTAAACAAATAAAACGTAACAAAATCCAATAAATTTTAAAACCGATATAGAAAATCTTAACCTACAATATCAAAACTTATTATAATGCAACATCAAACTTTATTTTTTTCAAAATTTTCTAACCCTACTTTTCCAAAATAACACGTTTGATTGCAATAAAATTTTATTTCTAAATAATTTCGTATGGATAAGTAAATTGAAATATTAGATTCCTTTCTCTTATTCATAAAAATCTTAATACTGTTAGATATTATGTACAATGTACAGGGTATACAACTAAGAAAGGAGGCCGGCCATAACTCGGAAACTATTTGAGATAGAACAGTGAAATAAAAAATCTTATAATAAATTTTCTCAATCAACACAATGCTCGTATATGAAGATCATATTGTCAGGGGTTGTCGAGAAAATAAATAAGTTAAGTAGTTCTAAAAGTTCCGGGTATGATAAAATACCTGCTATTTTTCTTAAACAAACCGTTCTCATTATTGCTAGACCGCTTTAAATTAATAATAAATTATATTGTTAATATAGTAATAAGGTAATCTCTAGTTACTTTCACTCAATAAATTTTTATTCAAAAGACATTGATGCTTTTCGAACCTGTAAATTGTTGGGTTGTTTATTAGTTAAACTGGCTATTATTCTTCTAATCATTATTTTTAAATCTTAAAAACAATCATTTTGCTTTGGATAAAAAATTTTCGATTATCTTTACCTCAAAAATGACATCTATAAATACTCCTTTCGCCAATCATTAAGAAACATACTAATTTTGTTCTCCATTCTGATCAAAATGTATCCTTCAATTATTAGCTTCGCTCTATTCCTTTTTGCTGCATCCACAGGTACCTATTTCGAAATATTCGTAATTTCTTTTTCAGTTTCATCATTATAGTTCTTTTCTTGCATCCACTGCCAAAATCCGCATTTCGATTTCGATGAAATAGAGTGTGGGGAAAACGCTGTTGGTATTACACCTACACAGCAAGGAGGGTAATAACTTCTGTTAAATTTCTACTACAGCCATTTTGTTTAAGTGGGCTTCAATTCTTTTACCCACAGAGGGTGTTCATATCCACAGGGCCGACGACGCAATGTTTGGGAAATGTACACCCTACACACATATTGTAGGTGATGCAAACAAACCACCAACGATCACAGAAACATTGGGTGTGATTTCTTAATCCGTTCCGCCTTCGGTTATATGACGATTCGCCCCCGCCTTTTGGTCCCCACTATTTAGTCCCCGCCGTTTCGCCCCGGCATGTTTCGCCCCTATACCGTTACACCCCCGGCCGTTTCGCCCCCGATGTGAAATCATGAAAATAATTCGGAAATATTGAGAGCCATGATTTTCAAAATAGGTAATCTTTATTAATAGACATTACGAAATATTTTAAAATTCAAAATTATGAGCAATGCCGAGCAAATAGTCCATATTATCTATCCTACCATAACTTTCTACAATATTTTTAATTCTTCTTGAAATTACACCATACTTTTTATTTTTTTTTAGGTCTAACACCTAATAATAATTGTGAAATGTCATATCTGTGTAGAGATTGTTGTTTTCTTAAACTACCTATTTATAAAATGAAAGATGTTTGGAAATAAATTTCCACAAGTGCTTTGAAAACCTCGATGCCAGCCTTCTACGTTATTGTTCGTTCTGTGACGATCATTTAAGGTTCTGTTATATACATTCCACATTTCAACAGAAAATTGAGGAGCACGCCTTTGTCTTCTGTTCCTACGTCCTATATAAAAGTCCTCAAAGTAATCCGCAATGGGTAGTGCATCTTGTGGAAAAGTTTCATCTTCTACGAGCGTGTCAAACTGGTCCGCTACTGATTGCACTGGGACAAAAGTGAGTGCGGCAATTTTTCGAATCCATACAGCGAATTCATGATTCATTATATTGTACCTGAGAAAGAAATGTAAAATTGGAATTAAATGTTACACTTTTTCCAAGCAATATGTCATACAAGTGTTATTATTATAAAAGGTTTTAACCTGTAGACCTACTCGTTGAATACGACGGTAAATACTCTGACACAAGTGAAAAAAACATCCTTCTACCGCTATCCCAGGAAACTCTTCTTAAAATGCCGATATTGCAGCCTGCTCAAATGCATGTCATTAATCGCTTTGTAGTGAGATATTAAAAGTAGGTTCAGATTAAAGAGGTGTCACTGTAATAGCTTTCCTTAGAAATATTTGAAAACTATGATGAACGTGTGGCATTTTATTGGTAATTGTTTGCCCCTTGTGTTATTAATTATTATTATTCCTATTCCTACTTAATACAAAAAGATACGTATTGTATAATCGGAGACGGAACGGCGGGGGCGAAACGGTCAGGGGCGAAACGGTCCTGGGCGAAACGGCGCCTGGGGCGAAACGGCGGGGGCAAAACGATGGGAGCAAAACGGCGGAGGCGAAACGGTGGGGATGAAACGTCCCTACCCCCCGCCTTCACTGCCAAATTTCAGCTTCTTCTCGCACCGAATTCGCTGGTCCGATGATCTTTTTATAATTTTCCGAATTAAACCTTCCTTATTTTGTCCAATTCTGCAGAGGAATTCTCAAACGGAGTCGCAGTCGAAGATCGCCCAGTCCAAGGAAGATAATAGGCTTTCCTCTTCCTTGAAAACGTTTGCCGAAAGAGTTTTAAGCACCAATTCTGAAACACCCTGGCCAGTCCGCTCTTCCGATATAACGCCGCTGAATTTTTTCATTGGGAGTACATAAGAAATTATGTTTATAATGATATCTTTGGAATAGAAGAGGAACTCCGAAGGTTTGTAGATACTTAACGCATTCCAAACTGTAACACCTGCAATGTTAAAGAATGCTTTGGATTCTACAGTTAACAGATGCTATTTACGATTGGAGAACGAAGGAGGGCTTTTATTACAATTTTTTTTAATTATTGGTATGTGTCATGTTTAAATTTTCTTTTCATTAAATATTATCTGTTCATTTAAATGTTGTTCATTGTTTGTAATTACTTGGTTATAAAATATTGAAAATACTGTGTCATTTCATTAATTTGATGAGAAAGCACAGTTAGCAAAGCCCATTTATGAATAAAATTCCGTTTGGGATACAGGTAGTAACAAGTTGTCAAATACGAAATCCTGAAAATTGGCTTTTTCTCGTATAACTTCGGAACGGTTCGGAATTTCGTCAGTTTAAAAATATCATTTTACTAAACTCAAAATTGCCCAACTTTTCTCCCTCTTACCGTTTCCGAAATTCCCATAGTGGCCCTCCTTATCTTGGACACAAACAATGTTTACACCACACCCATCTTGCTAGTACATCGTTGACTGGATAAACAGGACTTTAAAACACGCGCGAGTTTTCATGCACGACGGCGCCGAGGTAGCCGGAGTGCTTGAATTAGGGCAAGTGTTTTAAAGATCAGTTATCCACGAATACTTTACGCTATTTTGTTTTATTGGTTCACTTTTAAATCATAAATACTGGTATTAAAATGGAAATAAGAACTAATAATGTGAAATGGTTGAATTCGTAATGTGAAATTAGTATACCTTTCGTTGTCATGGAAATGAGAAAAACGGAAATTAATTTTCAATCTGTCATCCAAGATTGATCGTTGTCACCGAAATGCTTAAAAATGAATTCTAATATCTATAATATATTATGTTAAATAATGTTTGAATAAAGGTTTTGAATTTGCTAGTACTTACCTAATATTTTTTTTGACGTGACAAAGTACTCCCCTGTCAGAAGTGTCAGATCAATAACCAATAGAATTCACGTTTTTCAAATTGGTGATGTTGCCATGGCAACTTTAAAACACGTGCGTTTTTGAAAAACACGCGAGTGAGAGGGATTTAGGCACTTTGGTCCCGAGGTATATGCGCTATATTTTGCACTTCCAAAGTATTTTTTTATGTACAATAATTCCAAATTTGTTCGTGTCAATGTGACAAATTTGTATAAAATTA
This sequence comes from Pyrocoelia pectoralis, assembly GCA_036250285.1. Taxonomy (NCBI): domain Eukaryota; kingdom Metazoa; phylum Arthropoda; class Insecta; order Coleoptera; family Lampyridae; genus Pyrocoelia; species Pyrocoelia pectoralis. The sequence continues at coordinate 44,028,725 of CM070078.1, forward strand.
TTTAGAAATCTTGCGATCCGAAAAAACAAAAACCAATCGGTTAGCATCGGAATTAGTAAACAACGGGAGCCATATTTGAAAAATGTTCATATTTAATCCCGAGAGAGACTAAAGTATCTATTTAAGTTTTGGAAGTGCAAAAAATAACTTTAATTCATAATTTTTATTTATCTTGTAGAATAGGGAAAATTTTGGTTTTTAAATTTTGTATTGGTAACATTTCAAATTTAACATTTGAATGTTTGGTAATACTTTTGGTAATAAATTAAGTTTTGATTATTGTATTAATTTATTTAACAGCTACTTTTGCAACTAATATTCATTTTCCAACATCGCTTATGAAAATATCACTTTCAGCACTCAATGCAGTGAGGAAAATAAGCGTTTGCATCACTAGTGAGGACAGTTCATTTCCATAGCAACGTTAGAATACAAAATCGGCAACTAGATTCTTGAAAAAATTGGAGAGTAAAATAATTATAAAGCAATTTAAAATTGAGACTCATTTTTGCGATGTTGGAAAAAATAGTATACACAATTCGTGATGAAAGTGCGATTTTTCAACTCGCAATACTATCCTCACTCGCTATCGCTCGTGAATATAATATAATGTATTGCTCGTTGAAAAATCAGTCACTTTCATCACTTGTATTGTAATGTACTATATAAATTCTACACGCGCCTACACCTCCAAACGTAATTTCTAAAAGAATTTGATACATAATCAAAATTCAACTGACAGTTTGTTATTATACAGGTTAAAAGCATTGCCAAACCCACAGTTCGGGTGCTATAAAGTGTTATTTTAGGCCTTAGGTTGAAAACCTAAGCTTTATACAATTCAAACGAGTTCTTTAAAGTACTTGTTAGAGTACCAAAATAGAAAAAAATATTTGAAAGCAGCAGATGTGATAGTTACACCTCACATTGTAATACAATGGGAAGAAATGTTATATGCTCAAAATTACACAAGTACAAGACACACAAACTCCATTCTAATTCTATGTATAGAGTGTTAAGTGGCACTTTAGTGCGTAATTTAAGTAAAAATGAAGACACTCGCGTTACTTTTCACCTGTTTATCTTCAGAAATATTTCCACCATCATTGAATGATAACAAATATTACCTAATGATCCCTTCTGAATTTAACTGTTTCAAACTATTTGCGTATACAATCGATTTATGGATATATTCGTAACCATAGTTACATAACAAATAGTTAAATCATCAGTATTTTCAAAGCAATTTGACGTTTACAATTTCTCAACTTTTATAGTAATATGGAAGAAATAAAAGATAAAGGAGTATATCACACTGCTATTAAGTTATGTGAGGATATTAAATCAATGCCCACTTACCCCAGCTTATACTCTGATGTTCAGGTAAATCATGTCATTTAATCTTCCAATGTACGTAATATGAATCATTTCAGAAAGTGGTGTCATCGACAAGTGTGAAAAATGAGGAATTTGGCGACTCATTAACAAAGGTTTTAAAGGAATCTGGTCTAGAAGCACGATTACGTAATAGCGTGTACTATTGGGTTCGGTCACAAAATAAGGAGCAGGTACAGCCCATGTTTGACACCTTCTTTAAGAAGGCACAAATACAATGGGAGAAGAGGATACATAAATCTTTAAATTCGATGTGTACTGAATTGGGAATTCACTTAGCCAGATTGAGAACTAATTCCGATCGTGAGGAGTTGATTGAGAAATGGGGAGAATTAAGTAATTATGACGTTGGTAAGTTAAGTTCTCATTCCGAGTCCGTATTAAGTTAGTGAGGTTCCAGATATTAGCAAGTACAGACCAGTGTACTCTCCTAAAGACTTTTTGGAGGTTTTGTTAAATTTGAAGGGGCCTAACCATAAACCTAAGCAGTAAGTATTATTTACTACTTTCAGCAGTCTTTTGTTGTGAATATTTTATTAGTGTCTTAAACTGACTAAAATTGAAGTAATTAATTAATAATTTCCCTCATGGCGCCACATGTAATTTTATACATTTTAGGTAATGGCTACTATTTAAACGTTACTTTGTGGTCGAGGTATTTACATAAATAATTGTAATGATAAAAACATATAATTCCGCTAATTATTTATTTAAAATGTAACCCGACTTGTTTCGACTCCATGTAGGTATGATTATCAGGGGTAACAGACTAATAAAATAACACAATCTGTTAATAATAATGTTATATTTTAAATAAAAAATGTGTGGAATTACTTGTATTTATTATTGCAATTAATTATGGAGTTACTACGAATCTAACATGTTCTTACGCGTGTAGATGTATTACTTTTAACTAATTAAGGGAATTTTTCCTTCTAACGCTATTATGTAAAAGTGCGTTTCATTTAAGAGATGCCAGTTGTGACTTTTGGAAAATGTATTGAAAAATCTGGACATTATTGGCGCTTAACATGACAATAATGTGGTAGTAAATTAAATTAGATGCAGACCATACTATTTTCAGAATTTTCATTTAATTAATCGATTTTTACCTCAAAATGTTAAATTTCGGTGAGGTTTACAATTGGAAAATCCTAATGATTCCTACGTAATAGTTTTGTCATTACGGAATTACTTTGTGAAACTCCATAATTAATTGCAATAGTACATACAAGTTAGTAATTCCTCATATTTTTTATTTAAAATATAACCCTACGCGTTTCGACACAATGTGTCATTATCAAGGGTAACGGATAATGGTACATAATGTCGAAACAATTTATTTGGAAATCGGAATTTGCTCCCATTGTCCTTTTTACAAATGACGCACAGAACTGATTAAGAAGACTACAATTCTAAATAATTCTTTAAAAATTCCTAGGCGAATTTCTCGCCACAATTTTTCTTTGAAGACTACAAATTTTGGAATCCAACGTCCCGACAACTTATTGATTTCTTAATCATTATGTAAAATTTTTGAAGTTGCTTCCAATATCTCTACTTCATTTGCTATTTGGATTTTTTATCAATTCCATCCTTGTCGAAATTGCTTACACCAAAATTTGTTCAACATTGTATGCTTTCGACGTAATGATTTTGAATTTGTCAATGCAGCTGTATGGCGCCGAGTTTTCTTTATATTAAGAATTCAGTGAAATTTTATCTTCAATGTACGACGCAGAATTTGGCATAACATTATGAACAAATGACTTTTAACTTAAAATTTCTGGAATTTTTTTTCACCTTATCATCTTGTGGTCATCGTGTCAAGGTGCATTGATTTAAAAGTATTTATCTTTTTGTTTCAGAGATGAACCGATGTGGGACTTTTCACACATCCCTATCAAAGTTAAAGAGTTAAACGAACTGGTACTTATTACTTTTATACTTAATACAATCAATGCCATTTAATCGCCATTTGAAAGTGCAAGACAAATTTTGGAAATTTTTAATACTTTACATGACTTAAGCGGGCAACGAATCTTTCTTATGGACGTTAATTTTGGAAGTACTTTGAAACCAACTAATTAACGATAAATTGCAAACATTGCAATTTTCAAGGTTATCCATTTTAGAGAATGCTGTACACCGAACTGTCTCATGGTGAAGCCGTTTTGGGAATGGACGTATCGAGAAATGTGTCTTGTACTTACGCCGCATTTGAAGCGGATCGAATTGATTTAGGTGCAAAAGTGTTTGAGACAAATCATGCACCTATTGCACAAGAATATTTAAAGAAGGGTTGTCCGCCAAGTTTAAGGACTAAAATGTGGAAATTGGTATTGGGCTCTGAAATAAACGACGCTGTAAGTAGATATTCTGGTATATTTCGTATATTCCTTAGAAGAAGAATTAAAATTCACAAAAGGGCTTCTCTCAGATTGCAAAAGGTATGGTACAAATTTCGTTCCGACGTGTGGCCCTTTCTTTCTTTTATTGTTTTAATAGTATTTGTCAAATGTACCTTCAACTAGTACTCTACATAATGTCCGTTTACATTTAAACATATGTGACACCCAGTTTTGTCTGCTACTCTCTGTGAAATTTGGTTTCATGCAATGCTGCACCAGAGCCTTAACTTCATTATCGTTGCCTACTCAAAATTTCCTCTGGTGAGAAAACTATGGAGATCGCTTGGTGCTCATGCCACTAATGAAGAATATGGGTCATAAAAAGAATTCTGAAAGCTCTCGGTACCTTCAGTCTTCGCTTCCCTATGTTTAAAAAAATTATGGAACAGAAGAGTTACGTTTATTAATTTATATTATATTTTTACCTTTCAGCATCGTCTCGAGTACGAGAAATTAAAATCCCACGTTCTACAATATGATTTAATGATTGATAAATTAATCATTAAGGACATTCACTTAACTGCATCGAACGATGACCAATATTTCGTGTTCGAGGACGTATTGCATCAGGTATTATTCAAATGAATACGAAAAATGAATCGTTCATCCCTAAAAGGAACTATTAGGTGTTGCTGTGTTTTTCAAGAGATCCTGAAGTGTTAAGGTTACTACCCTATAAACCGGGTTACATGCAAGTTGTTTTGAAGGGTAAATCTTCGATACCGGAAAGCACTCTAACATTTCCTCCCAGTGGTGTAATTCCCTTTCACGGTTTTACAATGTATGGTAAGTGCACGGAAAACCCGAACATGTGCCTAATATTACATTCGTTTTAGCCGCACCATTTTGTTACCTGTTTGATAATTCCGTCGAATTATATTTTATGTTTCGAGCGTTTTATTTGAGATATTGGTTTAGATTACACAAGGTGTGTGGACATCCTCAGGGAATTGTTTGCCTTTGTCTGTTATACGAGCGCCTTTTACAGTGCTACGATACGGTTTTGTGGCATCACTTCAAGAAAAACAACATCCCACCGTAAGTTTCCTCTATTATCTCGCACGTTTTACATACAAATACGATTTCAGAATTCGGGTCGTCTTTAAATGGATGATGAGAGCTTTTAGCGGACATTTGCCTCCTGATCAACTGCTGTATTTGTGGGATTTAATATTAGCATACGACTCTTTAGAAATAGTACCTTTACTGGCTGTTACAATAGTAATATTCAGAAGAGCAAACTTACTACGAGTAAATACATTGCAAAGCGTTGATGCAGTTTTAGCAGACTTGTCTTCTATTTCTGTTATGTCGATGTTACAAATGAGCCTATCTAAAGAGTAAAATGTTTAATAAATGATAGTAAAATGTTGATTTATACTCTGCGCAATATTACAATTTCCCAATGAACTTATGAAACTTAAACCATGGATACAACTCTAATATTTCCAAGAGTTCAAGTGTTTTTGGATGTGTTCCACTGCTCACAGTTTAATTAACCTGAAACGGTAACATATTTTCTGCAAATGTTTGCGGTTTGATTGTTGTAGTAACGATACTTTCAAACCTACAAGTAGATGTTACTAGCCTTACCTGCATCTCTTAAAAATACATACCTATAAAGCAACATAAAACGTATATACTTTTAATAAATACTTAGGATATTTAATGATCTGTCACCACCGAAAATGTATGAATTCTGGATGACGATAGGAGGGTGGTCAGAAGTCCACATGTACATAGGCCAACTATTCGGGCCCTTTGTGCTATCTCCCTTATTAGAGTCGTTCGACCCCGCAACGCCACTCAAGCCATCCCACTCGTGAGATGAACCTGTGGATGCTGGACGAGGAAGCGGCTGTACTCTTAGTCGGAAAAAGGCTATCAGGAATCCACCAACATGGATCGTCTTAATTCGACAAGTACAGGACACTCACAAAGTATATGTTGCGCCGTCTCGTCGTCTGTCCTCTACTAGACTAAGAGCTAGAGATCGATTATGGTCAAGTCATTTTCAGATGGAGAATTGTTTTTTTTCACATTCGATACACTACTTGAAGTTACCGAAGGTAAGTCTGGCACATTGGACCGGCCCGATATGGGGGTGGTGGGCGTTTGAACTGATTCAACTGAAATAGAAGATGACATAATTTGCCCAACAGCCAGATGGTCAATTTTGGTCTTATTTAATGCGTGGTCACGCACTGTGGTAGGAAATGACAATGCAAGACCTTTTAGTGCGCACGGACCCATTTCCAGACCTCAATAACCTACTCTCATCGCATCAAAGCGCTTCATATACATGCGTACCTTATTTTAACAATATCTGGATTAATATGCAATATTTTAGTAAATAGGAAGAGACCTTTTTTGTCTAGAATTAAATTTGCCGTAATATAGTTTCTACACATTTATTTCGTATCTTTCACCGTTCCCGAGATATAGTGATAAATGTGTGATTATATATTTTTTGCACTTCCAAGACTAAAATAGATACTTTAGTCTCTGTCTACAGGGACTAAACTGGGTCATTTATTCCCTCGGGATTAAATATGAACTGAACTCCCTAGAGAGTTCGTTGACAAATGTCAAACAAGATATTTTTTATTCATTTTTGTACGAGACATTAACATTAATATTATTACAATTAATAAATATCGGACGATTGATTTCCGAAACGATAGTGCTGAATGTAAGGTTGAACGCATTTCCAGATGAATTAGTGCCTGTAGGCCGTTCAGATTTGCACGAGGGTTCTGGGAGTGAGGTAGTCGGTGTTTTTTGATCACATCCGCCTCCAAAATTTTTGTGTATAAGCATTGAATACTGGGCCCACAATGTAGGAGCAGCAAATTTGTTCACCTTTTCATTAAAAAATACCAGCAAAACATCTTCGTTGAAATTTTTAATTTTCTTTCCACAGCACCACATTAAAAATATATCATACCAAAGAGTAATTTTAGATACTCTTTGATCATACTCTTTCTCGTAAATTTTACGAGATTTGGAAGGCTTCTAAAGCCTCTTCAGCGGCTTTTTCTAGATCAATTTGGACTAACTTATCAGCTTTTTCATTGCCTGTTGTTCTTTGCATGCTCTTTAATCCATATGAGCACAAGGGTATTGCTATTTGTCAGTTGCTCTAGTATTTGGTGACACTCGGAAAGTAGTCTAGAGGTGATTTTGTATTGACCTACTGCTTGCAGAGCGGCTCTGCTGTCACTGGAAATTCTTATACTTTTACCGAAAATGTATGGTAAAGAGGGTGGATAATTGTTTAATACCCTTGACAGAATGGACTGTATACATCTAAAATTTTCTTTATTAATTTATATTTCATTGTTACACACATTTCTGTAACTTTAATCGTGCAACCATCTTTTTTATATATCGTCTCTGCGTGTGCACTATTAGGTACATCTCTTACTTTTACCAAGTTGCACGGCGTGTTGCCTATATTCAAGCTCAACTATTACCAAAGAGAATATAATATATACTCTTTGCTATTACCAAATACTTTACTTGCTATTACCTTACCATACATTCCAATAAAGTGCATAGCGTGTTGCCTATACACAAGCATAACTTTTACCTTATCAGAGAGTATTTTTAATTCAAACACCTTATCCGTCAATATGCTAACTTTTGGTCGTATTTTATTTAGACTTTGATCAACTATATTTATGGGATATCTACCGGTCTGTAATGCTAAGTGTAACAATGTCAGTTGGGATGTGCAGTTTGTATTTTAACATTAAAGTATATAAACGCCGATTCTCAACTGAGCAATACGTCGTAGCGCCGCGCTCAGCAGCAAACTACTGTTCATTAGACAGCGCTGTTTCATTGGCTATTTTTAATAAGGGTTTGTACAAATAGCTTGAAACAGTAATCCTCTGAACAAACGCTCATTTTTAGACAACCAAACATACTCATTTGCTGCCCTTAATGTTTCGTCGATCGTAATGGGAGGAATCACAACAGCTATCAACACAATGTATTATATGTACATACAACATAAGCTAAGTATACAACACATGAACGTATATCGTCTCTTTACGTAAACTGAATTTATATTAATTAATTAATTATAAACTACTATCGGAGTAAAAATGCAAGGCCTCTGACTTTAGAAGCTTGTATCTCAGTAATTAGCAATCATAATGTAATAAAATAAAGTGCATTTAAAAGATCATTTATTCCTACATAAAGGTGTACAGTTTTAGATTTTTGCAACACATCGTTAATTTTCTGTATTAATTTATGTGCGAAAAAGCGCTAATTATGACTCAAATCGCACAAGCGCTCGATTTTAAAAATTAATTACGGCTATATTATTGAAACTGAGTGGTAGATATTTATATATTTGAAAAATGTATACTTATTTGTCGATGTGAGATGCTTTTGAGACCAATTGGTTTATTAGTCTTAAAACTATAATGAAAAAACGACATCTTGTATAACTCAGTACCTGAACGTTCGATATTAATAATATTGACAGTAACATACAAGGTTAAAGTAATTATATTGTGGTCTAACACGATTCACAAAAATAATGCCATGTATACATGTATTATTTAAAAGAAATTTGGAAAAAAGGATGGATGCTTGCGTTCACGCGGGAGGTGCGGTACGGGGTGTAAGATAGTGCCGTACACTATTGCTATGAAGCGCATGGTTTTGTACAATGCTAAAGAATAATCACATTGTTGTGGTTTGCCGCTCACGATTTACGATGTGGTAGACCTCGCGGGAATATGTGCGTCTTTCTTTCGCGATAATTATAACATTTACTTTGATTTACAAGAAAACAAATTTTGTTTTCAATAAAGCAATAGTGTAGCTCGATTTGAGTAATACAAATTTAGCATTTAAAACAAGAATTTTTTCTTCAGTTACCGTATATTGCAAAATAGCAGATTTTCGGTTAGGGGTTATAAAACCAGTTAATTATATGAATAATCAATATTTATTGGCTGTCGACTTTTGAGAAGTATGTGTGCTACAACATTTGTAAATTTGGTAACAGTTTATGAAACAATAACAATTTTATGATAAGTTAAAACTGACCGTCAGCCAGGAAAATACTAAATACAGCGTTTTTATTGCTGTTAATTAAAATAGAAGTTAAACAACTGATTCTACCAATTTGATTTTTACACATGTTAAACATATATAAATGACTAATGTACTGCCCAAAAATGAAGAAATTTCACCCCCCAGTTTCTTCGTTATGACCACTTAAAGTCAGAGGCCTTGCATTTTTACTCCGATAGTAGGCATAGGAAACCTCGCAGATCATGAGGACTGGTAGAAAAATAAGTAAAAAACAAATATCCAATTCATTTTGAGTATACATATTCTGGGAAATGGTTTTTGCAATAATGTTAAACATTTTTCAAACTTTTTTTCTATAAATTATGTTTACTACAAATAGTACAGTCAATTTAAACACAAAAACATACAAACATTGCAAAAATCCTATGTTAGGTTTGCTTTTTTCATGGTGTTAGGTTCGGTCCCAGTAGTAAATACTCAATTTTACAACTTCGAAAAACTTGTGGAAACTGGGGGGGGGGGGCCAAAAACCGCGATTTTTTCGGACTTTTTTCAGTTTTAGCCTCGTAGATCAAAAACTATGAGTTGTAGTGCAAAGAATATGATTATCTTTTTTAAACTGGACTAAATTTTCTACCATTTGAGCCTAACCGGAAGTCTGTAAGTATAATAGTTTCCGAGATACAGCTCTTCAAATATATGCATTTTCCCTAAATCTGTTTTTAACGTATCATCCATGATTCGAGCCAGATATTGCCACAACGACGTGCCCTACGACCCTTGTCATGGAGGAAAAAATTGTAGGACATTTTATCACCTTTTATTTAAGCATAGATGCATTCCTGTAGGCCTAACAGTTCTCGAGAAAAAGACGGAAAACCGGAAAACAGTGAAATCGCTACGACTCCTCATATATGTAATACCATAAATATGATTAGAAGACATTTTGTGATTATTCTTATTTAGCCTAGCGAACGGACGCTCAAAAAGGGGTTGTAGACAGACTTTTTGATCCTAAATATTTTATTTCTGGGATGTGTTTGGAGGTGTTTGGTGATGATTATACGAAAAGTAGCGTAACAAAATGTGCGGATTTGTTTGGTTTTCCGTTTACATCTCTTGAACAGGCCATCGTAGTGGGAAATGACCAATTATAAAAAAAATCTGATTAAATTTTCTACAAGTTTGCTTCTATGCGTTTTTTCTCTATCTCTATCCGTTGAAGAGATATTCGCTGTCAAGAATTGACATTTTTATTGAAAATCGTTTTTACACGACGTTTTTCGGGAAATGTTGTGTCCTAGCTCCTAAAGTATTGGGTTTATAGCAAAAACTTCTGAAATAAAAGTTGTAGACCATAAAATTTCCTATAAAATACATATACCGTTTAATATTTTATCTCAAATAGATTAGATGTTATAGTTATTTAAAGAAACGTTGAGTTCAAGATGGAATAGAGGGCACTAGAGAACAACTAATTTTGTGGGAGGTTTGGAGCTAAATCTGATATGTGAGTATTAAATACAGATTACCTGCATCCTTAGCCAAACAATTTCAGTCTTATGCGCCACCATGTTTAATGGTCTCTAGTCTTTTCTTAATACATTTATGATAGGGTTAATGTTTGACGAGAAGAACAAAAGTATTTTCTCAAGGCAGCTTTTATTTTATAATTGCTCATTTCTCACTACGATCGCCTGTTCAAGAGATACAAAGGGAAAACCAAACAAATCCGTAAATTTTGTTACGCTACGGAGTTAGCTCATACGGTGGGGCCGGGGACTTTTCGTATAATTATCACCAAACACCTCCAAACACATCCCAGAAATAAAATCATTAGGATCAAAAAGTCTGTCTACAAGCCCTTTTTGAGCGTTCGTTCGCTAGGCTAAATAAGAATAATCAAAAAATATCTTCTAATCATACTAATGCTATTACATATATGTGGAGGATTTCACTGTTTTCCGGTTTTCCGTCTTTTTCTCGAGAACTGTTAGGCCCACATGAATGCATCTATGCTTAAATAAAAGGTGATAAAATGTCCTACAATTTTTTTCTCCGTGACAAGAGTCGTAGGGAACGTCGTTGTGGCAATATCTGGCTCGAAACATGGATGATACGTTGAAAAAAGATTTTGGTAAAAATTGCCTATTTTTGAAGAGCTGTATCTCGGAAACTATTATACTTACAGACTTCCGGTTAGGCTGAAAATGTAGCAAATTTAGTCTAGTTTAAAAAAGATTAGCATATTCTTTGCACTATAACTCATAGTTTTTGAGCTACGAGGTTAACATTGGAAAAAGTCCGAAAAAATCGCGGTTTTTGGCCCCCCCCCAGTTTCCACAAGTTTTTCGAAGTTGCAAAATTGAGTATTTACTATTGGGACTGAACCTAACAACATAAAAAAGTCAAACCTAACATAGGATTTTTTCCAATGTTCATGTTTAAAATGACTGCACTAAAAAATGAAATACGGAAAATAAATTACTTTTAATTTTTTTGGAAGGGTAGGTAGGTTAGATAACCATTTTCAGTTCCCAGTTTGGCTTTTAGTACTTTTGGATTCCTGCAAAGTGTCATATGACGGAGTTACTACTATACGTAGAGACATTTACCTACCTTATATTTACACCCAAAAAATACATTCGTATTTGTGTACAGTTACTGTATTGCATTATTGTGTCTTAGATTATTCACATTCTCAACAATAGCGCAAAAGTAATAGAGAAGAAAACTCGTGTGAAATAGGTTTTGAATTATACACGTTAAATATTTTGCCATAAATGTAGAGATTTCCCGTTCATGATTTTTGCACGAACAAAATATATGATTTAAATGGGGATAAATGTAATGACCACCAAATAATACATTGGGACCCTAAGCTCTATTACCAAACAAATTACACTAAACACCAAAAAACGAAACATGCACCAAAACAAGAAAGTCTAAAATTACAATGTTTCTAGCCGCTTTAGTATGATTGCACTTTATATTGTATTCAAACACCAAATATAGTAAATGATCACCAAATCTTAGCGAATAAATTAATGCGCTTTTAGTATAAATAAAGCACTATGATTGCCATAAAATGTAGACATATTACCAAATAAAATTAAGTTAAGCTTGCGGCCAATGAGGCCCGTATGACACTAGACTAAATTTAGTGCAAAATTTTGGTGATCATTTACTATTTTTTACTTAACAATCATTAGTTTGGAGCCATTTGCTTTAATAGGATAGCAAAATGTAAAATTTTTGGTGATAATTTCACATTAAAATGGAGTTTTAATTTTGGTGATCGTTTACTATTTTTGGCAGTATAAAGTGCTTTTTTGAGGTTATATTTTACTATATCTGGTAATCAGTTAAACACATCTTCAAACATATCGCACTTACATGCTGAAGATTCCGCCAACCCTATTTTGAACAAGTTGGCTGGAAAACACCTACGATTTAATCGCAGTCGTGTAATACTGGTAGATATTTTGGAATTGAAGAAGGAAGAGTACGATATAGAAGACTATATGGATTGTGTGACGTACTAACAAAGCCTCCCAAATTTTACCCCATTCTATTCTTGTGTTTACTTTGAAGGTATTTATTATATCGGTATTAGTAGTAACACTTTGAAGTAATGAAGCTTTTTTTGTATAGTAATCGGCCTTCTCATTACCCGGAATGCCACAATGACTTTTTGCCAAAACGAAGCACACCGAGATACCATTTAAATGAGGGGAGAATAACCTATTTTTGATCTTCAAGATTACTTCATTTTTAACGTGGTTGTGTAATGAATGTACCCTGAATGGATTCCAACACTATAGACAACAATATTGGAGCTGTGCCACCAAATCTTCACAGCGCCACTCTCGTTATATAAATGTACGTCATGTAAGCGCCCGTCCTATATTCTGATACGTCACAAGAAATAACATTGACTTAAATGTATAAAAACACATAGGCGTCATTCGGGGGTGGTAAGGGGTGGCAAATTGCCACCCCAGAATTGACGAGTCCAGTACAACTTGAAAATAAGCTAAAATTTAATTAATGGAATATTTCAAATTTAAAACATTTCACCAATATTAAACACATAAATAAAAACAAAACAAATCACATTCGGGAATTTTCCCAAAATTGATGCAGCGTTTCTTCTTTGTGTCGCTATAGAAATTCTTTGTTTCAAGTAAAGTTTAGATTTCCTAGATTGTCAATGAATCTTAAAGCTTCTTCACACCAGGGACCCAAAGTTTCCACTGCTAAAGACACGTTATAAAATTCTGATTAATGAGACCTTTGTATTTTTCGTTCTTTCGTTTGTCTCCCAATTCAGCCACAGATCTGCTAGATAAGCTAGAAGAACCAAGGTTAGATGGGTTAGAGAATCTAAACAGGTTGAGTCCCATATGAGATGTTGTTCTTTATACCAAGGTACTAATGACATACCATATCTCTTTCCGTCGTCACGAAAGGTGGCTCCAATACCTAAGGAAATTTAGCAGTTTGAAGGGCACGATACACAATATTATTTAATTCGCTATGACGTCAATGTCTTCCTATGCTCACAACTTAACCCGTGCATTCTATCAGTATTGACTGTCTGTCCACACTGACATTTATGAGGCGAGCAGATATTGAGGCCAAACCAAAGGGTTAATGGGATAAGGAAGGAATTGTTATCCAACATTGTTCCTAAAGATCGGGAAGGAAGGACCGTCAGCCAACAATTGGATTCAGGTTTCTGGGCTGCAATCAGTCGAGCCTGATCTTTTTGATCACAGAATGAAATGGATTCAATTTTTAGATTATCCCAATTGGATTGTAAATTAGGAATAAGTTGTAACTCTAGGCCATCAGCTATGTATTTTTCAGTTCCTTCCTTGTGGACAGTTAATAATTGCTCATCAGAAGATAATTTTATCATGTATGTTGACGAGGTCGTTAACTGAACATGATTAACTGAGGAACGCTGGCAGAGCGATGTCATTTATTATACCGATGAAAAAAATGAAATAATAACGATAGACTCTTTATAATATCTTTTCAACAAAACAAAAACAAAATACTGCGATAAAAAAGGGTAAGTTCGAGACTTTAAATGGTCTTTTTTGGTAAAATGTAAGTTGCAATAACTAATAAATATGTCTATAATCGTCATCTTATGACAATTCTTGTGTGTGAACAATAAATTATTATTGTACCTACAAGTAACTTGTAAAAATAATTTCAAAAAGTTTCAAAATCTAACAATAGTTATTTACGTAACCAGTTATGAAAAGACTAACTTTATTTGACGAAATGTAATATTTGCCAAATCGAGCCAGCGAAGCGAGCGAGTTTTGCAAATTACATGAGTCAAATAAAATTAGACTTTTTCATAACGTGTTAAGTACAAAACTTTATCTAATTCCGTAATTTTATCTACCTTTTGATTTTTTAATGAGAACATTAATCTGAAATGAAGTAGTTTTAAGTTCATGGTTACTATGGAAACAAACATCGAATTTTGACAATAATTAACCAATTACTTATAGTTTCAAATTGTCAGTTGTGTAATATTATTACATAACTACTTTACATAACTGTGATGAGACAGTTTTGAAAAAGATCACGTTACCTAATTTTAAACAACAACGTAAACTATCACTTTTATTAACGGAATTAGATAAAATAATTTAAAGCCAGTTTTTAACATTTTTTCCGCGGAGGACCTTTGGGTTCCCCTTTCAACCCCAGGCCATCCGGTAAGTCTTGCCACTCCAGTTAAAAACCTGAAATGGCGCCCCTGTAAAAACAGTTACTTAGTGAATGATAAAAATCAATGGAAATTGCAGTGCTGTTACAAAACAACACCTGTCATTCAATCTCCTTATTTATGTTGTTACGGCAAGAATTGCGAATTGTAACAAAAATTTATCGATAGGTATTGCACCAGTAAGCTCAGTTATATGGGCGATGGGCGTGGATCAGAATTGGTGAGAAAAAGTGAGTTGTCAGTAATGTAAGCAAAGTGAGTAGCGAATACTAAATAGAGAAAAGGGCGCCACGCAAGTTCTGTAGGTAATAGCTAAAATTGAGAGTATGAACTGCGAAGATAGTCTCAATTCGGAGATAAGTAACGTAGTAACCTGTAAGAAAAAGTATGGTAATGGAACAATAATGGAAATAAAAGTAATTTGACGAGCGTATAATAAGGACTCAGTCAATAATATATATATAAATGATTATAAAGTAAGGTAATTGTTCAAAATAAAATAACTAAATGGTAGTAATTGGATAGTAATCCACAAAAATAATAATGTTAATGTTCACTCAAAGGTGATAAGCTAATTAGTGATCCGCTTTACCTTTTGCAAGTATCGTAGCAAAACTACTAGTAATGAATTTACGTTAACGACAATAAGCAATATTTCAAGTATACGATGCAATCGTAGCGAACAAAAGTAAGTAAGTAGTAATAAAAATATGTACCTGTGTGTTCGGTGGAGATCCTTTGCAAAGGCTCTGCCGAAGCGAAGCAATCTAAATAAAGAAAGTTAGTACACGTGGACAGACAATGGGTCGGTCCCAAATACGAGAATACTTAATTACTCACGATTCCCTTGAAGGATCGGATACTGAGTATATATATTTTAGCAAAAGAGTTTGAAGTTATCAATAAGTAAAGTTAAGGTAAAAGGGGATAGCTAACCTAATGTAATGTACAAGTTAATTAACGCAAACAAAATAATATCTACGTTGAAGTAAAATAACAGTAGTAAATGAAGAGCAAATTTAGCTAAAATGAGGTATTTCAACAATGTATGACGTCACAAAATATTTAAGTTAAATTATATAGCAATTTCTAAAACAAATAATTTCGGTAATAAAAGTAATTTATAAGGAAGTAGGAGAACAAAGGTCGATGAAAATTTGAAGTTGTCTTCGGAGAACTTCAGAATATAGAAGATGGCAGCGAGTCGTCAAGGCAGGAATCGGTATTACCGGCTCAAGATGTCGGACCAAGTGATAAGGAAAGCGAAGGCGTAGAACTATTCTTGAACTTGAACTTGAACTTGAACGCTAGGAAAATTAGGAGAAATTAGAGACGAGAAGTTGAAGGAAAGCATGCGATTATGACGAGAATAACGAGAATAAGTACATACCCAATGAGTTTAATCACTGACGTTAAGAACACTTTGACCAATTCTTCAATGCGACACCATTAATTTGTATAATAACCGTAAATATTACGTCGGCGGCGGTTGAAATAAGCAGTAGATTTCGCTCGCAACCAATTAGTTAAGAAATTCCACTTAAAACCGTTTTAAATAACGAACAGGTAAAGATAATTGTGGAAATTTCCAAGCACAAAAGATGGATGGTCTGCACCGTTTCAAGAACTCGAAGCAAAAGACGCTTTTACCAGTAACAAAACTAACAGGCTTAAGAATTAAAAAAGAGATAGTAGAGCGCGAATGACGTTAAAAGGAGAGAGATGAATAGCACGCTAAAAACGCGGTTCTAGCTACGCATTCCTCCAACCAATCAAGAAATTACGAATTATGTTCGAAAGCGGACGCCTTTCGCCACCTAGTGGACAACCAAAGTACGGTCGATAATATCGAATATAGATAGTCCCAACCATAGAGTAAATACCTAACAAGTAAATACACATAACAATGTTTCTTTCATGAATTTGCGTTGAAAAATTTTCTACCGTAGTTTTCAACGAACTTCGTTCGTTACTGGAATCAATATTCCGTCCGTGCGTCCGTGCGTTGCAAGAGATCCGTATTGTGTACAACCGAGTTAAGATATGGATCTTATGTGAAATTTTATGCTGATTCAAGATCCGGTCCCAATTATTTCGATATCTCAAATACTTTTCGAAATATTCGACTTTATAGTCGAAATTTCGAAATTATCAAATTTTGTCTTTTTGATAAGACCAAATTTTTTTAATACTTTCGTTACTGCGGTATTCGAAGTTCGTTTTGTAATCCAGGGATTTCAACTAGTTAATTATTAAGGTTCTAATGATCCATACATGAACGTCTTTTTTCCTACTAATGAGATTGTATTGTTTTTCATATTTTATTCTTCTTTAACAATATTGTACCAAATTCATTTGATGTTGAATGAGAAATAATTCTTCATGCATTTATTGGCGTATAAATTCCGTTTGGATATAATTTAGAAACCAATAGATACCACTTTCTGTGTCGATACAAAATTATAGTGAAGAAAGGGTAAAAAATCAAATACCTGTAAGCAGTTAATTTACTTGAAACTAATAATATTTTGTGGTTTTATCGACTAGAAGTTAATTACAGGTTGTTTTCAATATGAAACTCATTGACTACTCAGTACAAAGTAAAATGCAGAAGGTAGATATATGAGCTTATGTTGGTTAGGAAGCGAGAAATATGTAAATTTGGTAATTTTTCATGAATAGAAATTCCTTCAATAATCCGCTTTACTTCATTGTCGCCTAACATAAAATAACAATGATTACATATTTCAAATATCGTTTTTAATAAGTTGAGGTTGGTAATTAAAATAGGAGGACTATATAGGCTATAAATGCAATGTTGCTAAACCCTTTATAACCCGTTATCCGCTTACTTCATGACACCAGCACAGACAACTGTGACACCAGTAAATTAACTGCAAAGAAGCGTAACGCTTACTCTCCACATTAAATTTGTTATCAATACTAACATTACTAACAATAATGTACCTTCCAAAAATTATACAGTCAAGATCGAAGTACGGATTCCACATAATATTTTTGGAATTTTTTGCAAACAAGAATCAATTTGAAAAATGGGAGCTACGATTTTAGGGATCGCTAGCTGATATTTAATGAGGTTATTATACAAAGGATTGCTTTTTGAATTTTACCAAAGTAAGTAAACATATTTGTTGCTCAAAATAATTGATAGTATCATTTTCAAGGTAAAACAGATATATTTTAAATGAAAAATAAGATTAAACACCTACAAATACATTAAGTAGTCTTGTTTCGATATTATTATTGACGACGTAATTTAATTTATCATTGTCTTATATCACGATCGCTATTTACGTTGTGAGTGTTATATTTTTCTATAATGCTGTCAATGCCAAATAAATTTTTAATTGCGCAATCTTGTATACTTCATATCTTTGTTAGTTATTAGTTATTACATGTGGTAGAAAAATAATTCTTATTCGTAACATAATAAGAGTTACCAGCAGAATTATTAACGGAAGTATTTCAAAACAAATTGCTGTTGTATTAGTCTTATTTTGAGGAAATATTAAGCACAAGTTTGGAAATCTATTTCAGCCAAATTGCAAACCATATTTTATTGTAGGTACCCCAAAATGACGACGAGAATGGCAATAGACCAAGGCATTGTCGCATACATCGATTACTGAAAGACTAGGATCTCCTGGAGGTGTAGGTACAAGTTTACAACCGTTAGTAACTACTGAGTTTATTAGTTACTTTCTAATTACTTCGATTTTACCTCACCCATCCTCAAAATTCTCCACAATTTTTGTCGTTTTATAATAACCATATTCAACACTTTATTGTGTAATTAAATTGTTGGAGAAAAACTATGCGTTTATTAGTTAAACTATTTTTAAATCTTAAAAACAATCGAATTGCTTTAGATAAAAAAAAACCTTTATATTTTAGCCACAAAATGATATAAATATTCCTCTCGCCAATCATTAACGAACATACTAAACTAACCGTGTTCTCATTTCTGCTCAAAATGTACGCTAAAACTATAATTAACTTTGCCGTTTTTGTTTTCATTTTTAAGTCTGTTAAGTGTAAGTTAATCAAATTGTAAAAAAGCTATTTAAACAATTTCAGTTTTAAAAAACAGGAAAATTGAGACAAACACAGATGTTAAGAGACACTTAATCCATCGCATCTCAACTTAGTATCACCGTTGATTGAGGAATCCTTACTCTTTAGTTAATAGCATCACTTATGTTGATGAAATTAACGGTATAGAAAAAATGTAATGAAAATTGCAAATGCATTGCGACTTAAAAGTCATAATGAGACCTCAGGTTGTCTTGAAAATACTTCATTTCATAACAGTTACTTATTATTTATTGCAGAAGATATAGTTGGATAAATTCCCAAAAACGCAAAATATAGGTACACATCACACAATTATTACGCATTTTCGTAGCACATATTTTTCTATAGGTAAATCTTGTACCCGTTTACTTTAAAATAATTTCGTAAGAAGTGTTTACTACATTAAGATTGCTTCTTTCTCACTTTATTGGTGTTTTTTCAATTTGCACTTTCTTTACTTGTTTCGTAAAGTCACCTGTCTTTGTTTCCTCTTTTACTGAATTACGCTCAATACTCCTACTTTTGGGATCGTGGAGGTTTTTTCTATGCTTTTTTTAATCAATTATTTAATTATAATCTCAATTTCAATACTTACTTCTAGGCCTTTCCTTTATTGCTTCTATTTTTTTATGTGTTAGTTATTTGCGTATATTATTTACCAAGTCAGCGCATTGTCTCAAAGTGACGCTAATTGAAAGTTAGCAACTACTGGAGTATAAATAAAATAATTATTTCACAACTAGCTATGCTATTCTTCAAAATTAATTGATGAATAATAATTATCATTAAAGTTTTAACCTTAATTAACCCTGTTAGTCTGAGCTAAGCTGGGAAGTAAAAACTAACCAAGGTAAGCCAAGTGTACTACCTGAGAAAGAAAAACAAGAGAAATTTGAAACGAAGGATCACTGAACCTTCCTACAAACCTGAAAGTTTGTAACTAGAATAATTTATTGTAACTACCCTTACAAACGCAACCTATTGATTGGAAAAGGAAGTAGTTATTGAAAAGCTGCCATAACAATCATTTTACTTTTGTTTAGTGTTAGTGTTAGAGGTTCTTATAAATAACAATATCGAATTAGCTACGTGGGAAATACATAAATTCCGTGTAAATGAAAAAGTATCTACAAAGAAACGTAATAGCGCTCACTTCTTATGGAATTTTACCAAAGTAAACATATTCGTCCCCAAAATATTTGATGGCATCATTTTCAAAGTAGAACAGATACCTATATTTTAAATGATAAACAAGATTAACCACTTTTGTACAATAGTCCTGATTGGACGATATCTATTGACGTACCTACC
Source organism: Pyrocoelia pectoralis (assembly GCA_036250285.1). NCBI lineage: Eukaryota > Metazoa > Arthropoda > Insecta > Coleoptera > Lampyridae > Pyrocoelia > Pyrocoelia pectoralis. Next base: position 44,048,750 of record CM070078.1, read on the forward strand.
TACCTACTTTAATTTAATCATCGTGTTATATCACGATCGCAATTACTTTACGTTGAGTGTTTTATTTTCCTAGAGCGCTACGTAATCAATGAATGTGATAACGGCTGTTATCTAGAAAACCTGAGGTCTTATTGTGACTTTTAAGTCGCAATGCATCTGCAATTTTCATTACATTTTTTCTATACCGTTAATTTCATCAACATAAGTGATACCATTAACTAAAGAGTAAGGATTCCTCAATCAACGCCGGTGATACGAAGTTGAGATGCGATGGATGGAGTGTCTCTTAACATCTGTGTTTGTCTCAATTTTCCTATTTTTTAAAACCGAAATTGTTCAAGTAGCTGTTTTACAATTGGATTAACTTACACTTAACAGACTTAAAAATGAAAACAAAAACGGCAAAGTTAATTATACTTTAGCGTACATTTTGAGCAGAAATGAGAACACGGTTAGTATGTTCGTTACATGATACAAATAAACAAGATATGATATTGCTTGTTTTTTTATATTCTAAGGATATTGCGCATGTAGGCGGAGTCATGATTACGTCACGCGGAGCTGGATTTCAAACAACAACCCTTAGTTTATGTGACATTAACCACTGTTCCGTTTGTTGTAAAATTTTTTTGTGTTTCACGTGATTTACAAACGTATTTTTTTTTAAATGCGATGTGCAGTTGCAGGCTGTAACACGGATAATGAGTCAAAACATTTTCTAATGAATTTAATGCTATTTCGTTTTCCAACAGACGAAAATATTCAAAAACGTTGGATAGCAGTTTGTAAACGCGCTTACAAAATTAGTATTAAAACCTCCAGAGTTTGTTCGGAGCATTTTAACGAAAAGAGCTACGAACGAAATCTAAGATTTGAACTTTTGGGCTATTCTGCACGAAATCGTCGACTTTTAAAAAAGACGCAGTAACATTTCTCAATTTACCTTTGGAACAATCAAAATATGTTGAAGGAGTTATGGCTAGAGATATGTGTTTTTAATATGCCACAATTGTCGCGTGTTTCCTGTTTAAAATCGTATAATTTAAAACATCCTTATATACGTAATATAAGCATATTTTAGAATCAAATGAGTTATTTACCCTCAATCGTCGTAAAATAGTATTCAATTAAACCATAAGTTAACTTTTTTATATTAAAATTGTATAAAAAACATTACTTTCTTATTAGTAAAAGCCTCAAATCTATTTATTCAGCACCGCGTGACGTCATGCGCAAGCCGGACGAGTTTGGGACGGCAATCGATCATATCTTGTTTATTTGTATCATGTGTTCGTTAATGATTGGCGAGAGGAGTATTTATATCATTTTGTGGCTAAAATATAAAGGTTTTTTTTTTAATCTAAAGCAATACGATTGGTTTTAAGATTTAAAAATAGTTTAACTAATAAACGCATAGTTTTTCTTCAACAATTTAATTACACAATAAAGTGTTGAATGTGGTTATTATAAAACGACAAAAATGTTGGAGAATTTTGAGGATGAGTGAGGTAAAATCGAAGTGATTAGAAAGTAACTAATAAACTCAGTAGTTACTAACGGTTGGAAACTTGTATCTACACCTCCAGGAGATCCTAGTCTTTCAGTAACCGATGTATGCGTCTATGCGACAATGCCTTGGTCTATTGCCATTCTCGTCGTCATTTTGGGGTACAATAAAATATGGTTTGCAATTTGGCTGAAATAGTTTCAAAACTTATGCTCAATATTTCCTCAAAATAAGACTAATACAGCAATTTGTTTTGAAATTCTTCCGTTAATAATTATGCTGGTAACTCTTATTATGTTACGAATGAGTATTGTTGTTCTACCACATGTAACAACTAACAAAGATATGAAGTAAACAAGATTGCGCAATTAAAAATTTATTGGGCATTGACAGCATTATAGAAAAATATAACACTCACAACGTAAATAGCGATCGTGATATAAGACAATGATAAATTAAATTACGTCAATAGATATCGAAACAAGACTACTTAATGTATTTGTAGGTGTTTAATCTTATTTATCATTTAAAATATATCTGTTTTACCTTGAAAATGATACTATCAATTATTTTGAGCAACAAATATGTTTACTTACTTTGGTAAAATTCAAAAAGCAATCCTTTATATAATAACCTCATTAAATATCTAGCGATCCCTAAAATCGTTGCTCCCATTCTTCAAATTGATTCTTGTTTGCAGAAAATTCCAAAAATGTTAGGAATCCGTACTTCGATCTTGACTGTATAATTTTTGGAAGGTACATCATTGTTAGTAATAGCAATAGTAATTAATAACAAATTTAATGTGGAGAGTAAGCGTTACGCTTCTTTGCAGTTAATTTACTGGTGTCACAGTTGTCTGTGCTGGTTTCATGAAGTAAGCGGATAACGGGTTACAACGGGTTTAGCAACATTGCATTTATAGCGTATAGCCCTCCTATTTTAATTACCAACCTCAACTTAAAAACGATATTTGAAACAATCATTGTTATTTTATGTTAGGCGACAATCAGAGCTGCAAGTATTTGAAATAAAAGTAATTGAAAAATGATTTCAAATACTTTTCAGTATTTGAAGTACTTTCCCAGCTAACACAGTTGCAACTTTCTATCAATACATAACTGAAACAAACAAGCTGGACAGTGATTCAATTTCACTACCTGGGTGTGACAAGAGTGCTATAAGTCCAGCTCTGCTTCACAACTGAATATTCAAACAATAACAAATCGTTACTGTCACTTACATTTCGAAACACACTATCGATGATCTATTGAAACGTAAATGACACTTTTTCAGTTAGGATTTGTTTAATGATTAAAATCTATCACTCCTGGATTGCTTTAGAATTGATTCTTCAAATATGAATGGAACAATATTGTTTCATTTATATAGATGCAAAACAAAATTGAAATGATTAGTTAAAAAATAATCCAGATGTTTTCTAGGAATATTTTAATAATAAGTACAATATAAAAATCAAAATCATACTACCTACTCTAGAAAGATAAAAATTAACATTATTCTGTTTTATTGGTGAGTCGCTGTTGACGTTGTTGTGCTGACCTGAACCCATCTATTATGCCTGCTTGCTCCACTACATTTATTTTCAAATTTGGGTAGGAATCCCGTAGTGTGTCTAAACAGTACTCAAGTCCTAATTAAACAATAAATGTACTTACTAAAAAGATCAGTCTTACCTAACATAACTCTTATTAACTTCAAGTTCTACGATTTTCCTTTCGTTGTTTTCATGAGCAAATGATTGCCAGTTCATTCTCCAAAACTTTTGACAGCATTTTAAAAATTATTGTTCTTTCATTTGATCCCGAGGTACTCCTTAAGAAGTGGCACTATAAGGAACGTGATATTATTTTTATCTTCAGCAACACACTTACTAGAGCAACACCCTTACGTTCATCTATAATTTATCTTCAAACTCTTGTAAAGTCGTCAATGGTTTTCAATGAGAGTTCCAATTTTAATAGCATTGGAACTTCATTGTGTGTTGGTAAAATGTTTAATTTCTTTTCGATGTTCAATGTTTCATTTGTTGAAATGGGATTAGTTCTCGAATTGGTATGAATTGGAGTAACATCATCGGCATACTCTGTATTTGATGGTATAATTACCACTGGAATCTCTTCTATTTGAATATCTATGACAGAAAAAAAATATTCGATAAGGGACATTACTTTAAAATAAATAGTAAATGCAGAAAATACAAGAAATAAAATATATTTATTTCAGTTTAACTTAAGAACATTATTTCAGGTTAAAATGTACCTAAATAAGTAGCAATTTACTTACCCAACATCGACTGTTACACCGTTGCCACATTCCACAAAATTTTATGTTAAAATTAAAAATTATGTCTCATCTCAAACGTAGGTACGGAATAAAAGAAGCATAATTATATCTTGATTATATAATTAGAAACTGCAGAAATGCTAAATGATATATGATAGTCCTTTACCACTTACCTTCCCCTCCTACCTAAACACGATACATTACGGTCGTTGCCGTTGGTGGAGGTCACTGTAGCTGTATTATTGATTAGTGCCATGCAATTTATAATCGAATTTTGGGAACAAAAATGTTTCTCAACACATTAACCAAAACAAACTTGTTTGTATTTGAATTTTTAGAATCGCTATATCCGTGTCATTTCGAAACCAATCACCTTCCATTCCATTATACTGAACCAAAAATGAATCCAAAGGTTCCGTTTTGTTTCAATTATGCCAATCAATTTGTTCGCGCTTTAAATTTAATGCACCGTAACTGTTTTTTCAAGAATGATTGTACTATTGTGATACAGTTGCGAAACATTCTACCAATCTCAAGAATGATTGCAAAATAATGAAACAAAATCAAATGTTATATACTAATTCTCTTCGTAACGAAATAGATTTAAATCATTTTCAATTTAAAAAATCAATTAATTTGTTTCTATTCTGTGACTGTAACAGTTTCAATCTGTGTTGGCTAGGTTACTTGAAATCCTTTTTAATCTTAGAATTTGGTGCTTGGTATTTGAAATACTTGCTCGTTGTATTTGGATTCGGTATTTAAAATACAACACGCGGTACTTCAAATTGCGCAATCTTGTTTACTTCAAATCTTTGTTAGCTGTTACAAGTGGTAGAATAACTGTTTAATCACCAGATTAAACAGATTACTCTGGACATATAAAGGCAACAAAATTAGGTAGAATTAGGAAATTAATAAGAATTAGTATTACACATAAAATGTAGAACAGGTCAACTAGAATAAGCATTTAGCAATTGCAAGATAGCCAATAATAGTAAGCATATAAAATGCAAAATAATCAAAGGTCAGGAAATTAGAACTAGAACAAAACAATAGAATACGTCATGTTAAGTAATTGTATATAAACTTGTAAATATTATTAATTAAATTAGTATTTGAATGAAAGAGATTTTGTTCATCTACTCACGGTGGTGTGAGGCTATAGTCTACAATTGGTACGAGTGACGGCGTACCCCTCACAAACAAACCACCAACTATGCACAGTCTCTTACCCGAGATTGTACATGGTCCTTCGAGCCACCAACACCGGCACCAACTATTGAAGAAAAACACCATCGCCCACCGCCGAAAGAAACGAGAAACCAAGATCAACAACCACAGCGAGCCCCCGATACGAAGCGGAGCATCGCAAGAATAGGAAAATCTACCCCTGTAATTCTATAAGGATTTACGCCCCGTATAGAAGAAAACAACAACACAGCGGGTAAGAAATTAAAACTTGTTACTCGTAGATTAACGAAAATACGGGAGGAGCTACACCTTCACAATCAAATAAACTGCAAGAGCCAAGGAGCCTCACAACGCAGTAAAAAGCAATCGCCCCAGTAGGAACTCGAAAAGGCAGATTCAACAAACAAACAAACCCCTGTCAGGATAATCGACTGTTGCTACATACGACAGCGGGTAAGAAACTAACACTTGTTTTAGCACACGCCTAGAACAGAAGAATTACCGCGAACCCAGTACGAGAAGAATACGGGCATCGCACTACAAGATTAACAAAAACAGAAGGAATTAACATACAAGCCGCACAACGCAAAGAAGCAATCGCCCCGGTAGAAAGTCGAAAGGGCAGAGTCAACAAACAAACAAACCCCTGTTAGGATAATCGACTGCTGCTACATACGACAGTGGGTAAGGAAACTAATCTTTTCAGATAATCAATAAGGGGTAAGACCCCAAGAAATAAAAAACCGAAAGCATGGAGAAGATCAACAAATTGGCCAACAGCCAAAGCGAGACAGGGAAAGCGATGGAAAAGCTGCTGACGAACATGAAAAAAGATTCGGAGACACGAAAAACGAAGACATACATAAATGAACGTAAAAATAAATTAGAGACATTATGGGAACAAGCGGTCAGCACAAATAATGAGATGGCAGAATTGGAGATAGAAAATCATAGCTACTACACATCAAACTACTTTGAACAAATATGTAAGTTACACACTCACATTAAAATCTACTTAACAGATCTCGAAAAGAAACTACCGACTATGCCACAAGATGACAATGGTACGGATACAAATCAAGAACATCGATTAAGGCGACAAGGAATCAAAATGCATCAATTGGGAAATCGATTACAGCAAATAGAAGAAAGCATGGGGCAGGAAGTTGACACAGTCCAACTCGAAATGTGGCAAGATCAAATACAGAAACAAATCAATGCGATTGAAGAACTGGACGAAGATATACAGGTATACGAAACGAAATTTGAGGATAACTACTTCTCAGGCGAGTTCGAGAAAATCAAACAATGGTGTGACAAGATAATCGTCACAATCAAAAACAAAGTAAACATGGAAAAAGGAAAAGCGTGCAGTATCAAACTACCACCAATAAAGCTACCAATATTTAGTGGCGGCTACGAAAACTGGATGACCTTCCAGGACATCTATGAAAAGGTAATTCACGCCAACAGCTCAATAACAACAGTAGAAAAGATGCGGTATTTAAAGAGCAATGTCACCGGAGAAGCAGCAAAACTTATCCAGCATCTCCAGATAGCAGAACGTAACTACGAAACGGCATGGGAAACGTTGAAAAACAGATACAACAACAAGAGACTAACGGTAAAAAAACTAATTGATAAAATTTTAGACTTTCCCACGATACAACAAGAGGCTGCAGATGCGATAAAGCGTCTACATGATACAATTCATGAGTGTCTGGCAGCAATCACAAACCTGGGAATAGAAACAAACTCCTGGGGTCCAATTATAGTGCACATCATCGCAAGAAAATGGGACGCAGAAACTAACAAGTTGTTTGAACAGTCACAACAAAAGCTAAACGAAACACCATCAATGGAGGAAGTGATGGAATTCCTCAAAATAAGATTCCAGTCAATGGAAGCAATGTCCCAGCCGAAATATGGCCCAGAACGAGACCAGAACCGCTGGCAACCCACTCGGCAAGTATGCACATACTGTAAACAAAATCACAGGCTGAATGAGTGTACCACGTTCAAAGAGCAGTCGACAGCATCAAGGCTCGCATTCGTAAGAGAAAAGCGACTATGTTACAACTGCATCAGCCATAACTCCAACATCAAATGTTATTCGAAGCAACACTGCACAATATGCCAATATCCGCACCACACGTTACTGCACCAGGAATACAAAAAACCTGCAGCGCACACTGCAACAGAATCGACAGTACACGCAAAAACGCAGGAGGTACTAGTAGCAGCAACAATAGTTAGCATGATTACGCGAGAAGAAGAGCAGGTACAGCTAGAAAAAATTTGGGAATTAGAAGAAATTCCAGGGGAAATGAAAATGTCCCAACAAGGTTACGAAAAGTGCATGGAAGAAGAGCTACAACTCGAACACGTGAAATTAGACATCGACCAAAGTGAAAACAAGGTGTACATTCCACACCAGGCAGTCATAAAGGAGTCAGAGCCAACACACATTAAGCAAGACGAGTCAAGGAATTCCCAAGGCGTCAGATGGATGCCAGAGCAGGACAGCTTTCAATTCAAGGAAGAGTTCCGAGATGAATTAAACGCGCTAAGAAAAACAGCAGAAGATGGAAAAGTACGAGTAGTAACAACCCGCGAGGCAGATGGAAAAACCGCCAAAAGCCACACTCAAAAATTGGTACCAGTACACTCGCCTATCAAAACCCACACCGAACACGAAAACAACGGGACAAAGGAAAAGCCGACACAATCGCACGTACTACAGGTAACTCTTGGACTGCTAGCGTTGTTAACAGTTGCAAGTGCAAACACTACAATAGTACACCCAGGATCCAAGCCCAAAACCATATGGTGGATTGGGCCGGAATGGCAAAAAACGAACGAATGGAAACGAATACGACGGAAGAATCTATGCCGTCCCAGACGCTACTTCCTCGCCGCGGCAGAATGTTCAACCTACAGTGAACATGCACTTCTCGGCCGGCAGAATGTTTAATCACCAGATTAAACAGATTACTCTGGACATATAAAGGCAACAAAATTAGGTAGAATTAGGAAATTAATAAGAATTAGTATTACACATAAAATGTAGAACAGGTCAACTAGAATAAGCATTTAGCAATTGCAAGATAGCCAATAATAGTAAGCATATAAAATGCAAAATAATCAAAGGTCAGGAAATTAGAACTAGAACAAAACAATAGAATACGTCATGTTAAGTAATTGTATATAAACTTGTAAATATTATTAATTAAATCAGTATTTGAATGAAAGAGATTTTGTTCATCTACTCACGGTGGTGTGAGGCTATAGTCTACAATTGGTACGAGTGACGGCGTACCCCTCACAAACAAACCACCAACTATTCGCAGTCTCTTACCCGAGATTGTACAATAACAATATTCACCCGTAACATAATAAAAGTTAACATATTACGGGAAGTAGGTATTTCATATAAAATTGCTGTATTATTGTTATTTTGAGGAAACGTAAAATAGTCGATAAAATTTTGAGGTTTCTAATGAAATGTTTTGCTAGGAAATATTTTGAGTGAATTTGCCGTAGTAAGAAAATGTCGAGACGAAGTCGAGACCTTAGGTTAGGTCGAGACATTTTGGATGGCAAATGCACGAAAAGAATTTCCGTTTAGCAAAGTATTTGAGTAAAGGAAACGTCAAAATTTTATCAATTATTTTACGTGAACGTGGGGTTTCGGCATGATTATTTTTCGAATAGCAATAACAGTAGAATTATCTCCAAAACGCTGAATGTAAACGAAACGTCAAAATTTACTCGCGATAAAATTTTGACGTTTCATCGTTTACCCGCGGGTAAATTTTGACAGATTCGTCTTTTCACTGTAAAATATCTGTCATTGTATGGGCACCACGATGTAATAACCGAATTCTATTCGTTAATATTATATGAGTGAAATAATCAACTTTATTAACGAACAATGTGGTTAACGAAAGATGCGTGTAATGTAAAATATTTAGAGTACACCAGACTAGATCAAGAATATCAAGAATGTAGAATGAAAATAAATATTCAAAAGACTTCATATTTGGCAATTAATAACATTGCATAGTTTCAAATGTTGATGGATGACAATATAAAGATCAAGCGGGTAGTCTTATAAGTTATAATGTAGTAAATAAAGAGAAAACATGTGAAGAAGAGGTCAAAAACAAAGGGTGGAAAGTAATGGAAAAATGCAGGAAGACTCAATTTTGCTTGTGGGATGCGTTAATTGATAGTTTCCGATGCTACGATTCACAAACATTGAGTTACTTTCGTGTTCCCAAGTAATATACCCCTTGCGAATGATATTACGATGATAACTAGAGTTGAAATAAATTTTCAATAAAACTTTTTCAAGTTAATGTTATTTTTTTCACATGAAACTCCATCGATCAGTATATTATTGTAATAACAAACAATATCACCCAAATCTTGATTTAAATACAGTCAAACGTGATTCGACACTTTTGTTACTAAGTAAGTATATTGCCAACAAAGGTAAAATGCTAACATGATTGCTAGATAGATAAGTCCAAAATTAAAGCAACCTGCCAAAGAAACAGGAATGATAAACGCAACGAATCACGTCCAAAAGTTTACGAAACAAGCGTAGAGAACGGAATTTTCGAAAAGAACGAATGTTTGGGCATAAAAAAAAGAAAAATATTTTTCGAGGTGACAAGTCAGAAAAATGTGAAGAGGTGTTATTTTGTAGTTTGGTTCATTTGTGATTTAGTTTAAAAATACCTAAATACAAAAAACGAGGGTTTTTGTTCAGTTTCTAAACGTACCTTAAAAACTGGCTATTCTATCACTATTCTAAAATCACTAGATATTTATGAATCTTAAAAACAATCATGTTGCTTTAGATAAAAAAAAGTCCGATTATCTTTAGGCCAAAAATGATATAAATACTCCTCTCGCCAATCATTAAGGAACATTACTAATCTAGTTCTCCATTCTGATCAAAATGTACGCCAAAATTATTGGCTTGGTCCTTTTCATTTTCGGTGCATCCACAGGTATATTTCGATGTTAGCTATATAAATATTCGTAATTTTTTTTTTCAGTTTCATCATTAGAGTGCTATACTTGCGTCGACTGCACAAATCCGCATGCGGGTTTCCATAGTATAAATTGTGGAGAAGGATCTGTTTGTATTACAATTAAACAGCTAGGTAGGTAATAACTTCTGTTAAATTTGTACTACAGCCATTTTGTTTAAGTGGACTACTATCCTTTTATACAGAGAGGATGTTCATTTCCACATACAAGGAACCACACGTCTCGTTGTGAAATGTATGCCCCATACGAAACGTGTAGTATATGCGATTACGACCTTTGTAACACAAGGGGCCCTAATGAGAATGTTCACTCAGGGTTTTCATCCCGTTAGTGAGTTAGAAATTTATTAAGTAGATATTTTAAAAGCAGCAATTTTTTTGTTTTGCGGACCATTTGGCGCCCCTTTGTCCCCCTCGCTACGCCACTGTAGTTGACTCCTAATTCTACTAATATTGTTATGCGTTTCAGCCATAATGTGCAATTTGTGTAGTGTATACTGTTATCGCCTTTGTCATGCATATTTACTTATCGTAAGTCGTAACTTATGTATGTACCTATATGTTACAAATAATAAATCGTAATTTATATGATCGCCTTTATGTCTATTTACTTCGTTATGTGCTCCATGCATATAATTATATTAAATTGTTAAAATAGTAATTAATCTCGAGTTACTTTCACTCAATCAATCTTTATTCAAAAGACATTCGTGTTTTTCGAACATGTCATTTTCTATTTATGTAATTCAATCACTAAGAAACCTTTTGTTTATCTTTATTAATATCATTAATTTGACTCCTGTAGTGAAAATTTCACTCAACGGTACGGAGAAAGATTGCTTCGGGTGCGCAGATAATGTTCGTGAATTCGGAAGCGATCGGCATGTGAACTGATTTTTCTCCAAACGTCAAGATGTAGGCATTCACATAATATATTTAATACACATATATGGGCATTGACATAATCTATAAAGTCAATGATATAGGTTATTATAGTTTGTATCACGAATAAACAGGTTTCGTCAATATGGCCGCCGTTCAAATATGTCACTAAGTACGCGCGAACGTAACATCCAGAGGTGTGCATAGTTTAAATAATTTATGTTATAGGTAGTATAAAATAAAGTATAAAATTTACCATGTACGCTAATGGGCTACAATTAAATTCGTAAAGACATTTCAAGGACAAATTCAGTGCATGTTTTGTTCTTTAACACATACATTAGTTAAGATAGGATGCAAAATACTGTACATGTTAGCCAACATAATACCTTTTTGTTTTTTATGTTATATATTTAAGATAGTTAGTGACTTTGCGTACTAATGTTACTGTATCTGAGACGACGGCCATGTTGACGGAACCTGTTTATCCGTGAAATAAACTATATATTATTCGACTGAATAAGTAGGCCGGAAAGTTTGACATTATCGCTACAGCAGATTTTACTTTTCCTTTTCCTTCCGCGGGAGGGAAAGTGTTGCTATGGAAACACAACAATGTAATTATCACTCAATAACAATGAACTAGTATAGAGTTCAATGCTCAATAATAAGGTTATTTACTGCGTTACCAAAGAAGCAGCACCTACCTATTCAACAAAACAAACCTACCTACTTGACAATGGCGTTTAATTTATCAAACGTTAATAATGTCCCTTAAAAACCTATTGTTAAAAATAAATGTTTTGCGTAAATTTGCGGAAGTTTGATGAAAAAATTGCATATTTTATTTGGAGGAGAAGAGTTACTTTTCATGTCTTACCAGGCGCCATAATAAGTCGTAGGTACTTAACCCCGTTCAGTTCCCCCCCCTCATCTTAAAAGCAGCAACGGAGGATCGCGCATAGGCGCATAATTAGGAACTCTTAAACTAGTGTAGTTTCGATATTCGAGCTCCACCCCTCACCTTAAAACATCCCCAAAACTAGTTTCGTCAAAGCCATTAAATCTACAAAAACATGTAGTTCCAGCATTAATAGGATGCAAAAATACCTCATTTTCCAAGTTGCAACACGTTAGCAGGAAATCCACCCCTTGTGCCAAACAAATAAGAGGGAACTATGTTAAAGAATCGAGAAACGGATCATTTTATGATAGTGAATCATCTTCCAATTTAGGAACTTACTAAATATGTAACACTTCGCTTCCACGTTGCCTCCCCCCCTTGGCAGGAAACCGCCCCTTGTACCAAACACACAGGAGGGAACTATGTTAAAGAATGGAGAAACGGATCAATTTATGACGGTGAATCATCTTTCGATTTAGGAACTTACTAAATATGTATCAACTGACTTTCGAGTTACAGCCCCTTAGCAGGAAAACCATCCCTTCTGCCAAACACGCAAGAGGGAACTACCTATGTTAAATAATCGAGAGGCGAATTATTTGATGAAGGTGTATTATTATTTTTATTATTACTTATGAGGGTATTGTGATTTATTCATTTGCGGCCGGTTTTATAAAGGCATAGTTAACTATACCGCCAACTAACAATGTGATCAATTGATTACGTGATCAAATTTGTTTTGCGTTGTATAAAAATTCCACCACCAACTTCAATGCACTTTTGACTTCTCTTGGTAACACCACGTGTAGCTCTGAGGTCGTCGTGGCGTTCTTTTATGAGGGCTGCACTATTCATAATCCGAACCATCAGACCGGCTACTGTGTTTACTTTTTCTTTGCAGATCGCCTTTCAACCATTCCCACAGGCATAAATCCAAAGGGGTACGGTCCGGGGACTTGGTATCCAAGAAACGTGACCATATCTACCGATCCATTTTTCGGGAAATGGTAAGTTTAGATGATATGTCACCTGACGACTAGAATGTGCAGGAGCCCCGTCACGTCATGCTGGAAGAACATACGCACTCTTGTAGCCAAGCGAATCTCTTCCAATAATGCTGAAAGCTCATTTTCAAGAAAGTGTAGATAACGGGGTCCTATAAGGCGATGCGGTAACACAACAGGCCCAATTAATTGATTGTCCATCAAGCAACACCACACATTTACAGAGAAGCGTTCTTGAAAATGTGTCTCCACAATGGCATGTGGCTTGTCTTCGGACCACTTATGTGAATTATGAATGTTATTGATGCAGTGACGAGTGAAAGTGGTTTCATCAGTGAAGATTACAAATGGGATTACTTGGCGATTTTCAAGTATCCAACGACAAAATTCCAATCGTCTATCTGTGTCTCCTGCTCGAACGTGTTGAATGAGCTGTAAATGATACGGATAGAATCCGTGCATACGTAATGTCCGCTATACTCTTGTATTATGGAACTCTGATACGTGCAGGAATTCTACTTGTGCCTGTTGAAGGACTACGTTCTACCGACTGCATAATGTCTTCTACTTCATCCACAGAAATATGATTACTGGGCACTGCACCAGTGTCACGCAGGGTTTTCAAACACGAGTAAATACTCTTGAATTTGGTAGTCTGCGGTTAGCACATCGTATGCCGTATTCTCTACAAGCAGCAGCAGCGTTTTCATTACAAAAACCAATATACAAACCATATCGCCATAATCAGCTTGTGTAAATACGTGCGGCATGTTTCAACGATACACAAGACTTGGCCAACAAATCACAATGACAGTTGAAAAATGCAATGTGCACTAAAGCACAACTTCACAACGTGAACATCAACATACTACCTACTGTTGACAATCGATAATCGATAAATACGCCCGTAACAACCAGTGTAGAGTGTACCAAACACACGAAACGAAAATACATTGAACTTAGTGGTGGAATGTTTGAATACCAACTTTGCAGGTCCCATTTGGGTTTTGCTTGTGTGGCTTACGCACTAACAGCTGTACCTCTGTACTCAATAAAAATTAGACACATGTTATATGGAATTTTGTATTGCAATTCGTCTGTACTATCTCCCCCCCCCCCTGAAACACCCTGTATAGTCAATTAACAACACTAATAAAAAGTTTTATTAAATGCAAAACAAATTTGATCACGTAATCAATTGATCGCATTGTTAGTTGACGATATAGTTAACTATGCTTTTATAAAACCGGCTGCAAATGTATAACCTTTATACAAATATTTTAAAAGAATTGATCACAATACCCTCATGAGTAATGATAAAAATAATAATACACCTTCATAAAATGATTCGTTTCTCGATTATTCCCTCTGGCGTGTTTGGCATAAGGGGTGGTTTTCCTGCATAAGGGGTTGCAACTCGTAAGTCAATTTATACATAAGTATTTCGAATGTTCCCAGATCGGAAGATACCGTCATAAAATGATTCGTTTCTCGATTCTTTAACATAGTTCCCCCGTGTGTTTATTATTATTATTAATTTATTATTATTATTATTAAATAAACGGGCATTAGCCCAATAAAAGAATAAATACACAATATTAAAAGTGCACTAAACAAGAACAAAAATTACATTATATGGGTTAAAATATTAGGCCTACCTAGTATGGCTAACAAACCTATCCCTCGAACAACAAAAAACATCTAATTCTGTGCATTTTAAGTCATTAAACTTTCTTTGAATGCGTGGTATGACAGAATGGTAACTATAGTTGCGTTTTTTATAATCCACGGCAAATAACTTAAAACTACGAGTCGCATGAGAGGGAACATTAAGGCCAATTTGTTTCAATAAGATAGGGCAGTCAATTATAGAATTGACGATTTTATACAAGAACAGAACATCACTAGAGTTACGCCTACTTTCTAAAGGGCTTAAGTTAACATAGTTCCTTATAAAACTATAGTCACCTAGTATGTGCTTATGACCTAATCTGAATTCTAAGCGTCTTAACAATTTGTTCTGAACGCGCTCAACAAGTTCAATTAAACTAATAGTATAGGGACACCAAATTACACAACAATATTCTAGCAGGGAACGGACTAACGAACAATACAAAGACTTTACAGTATTAACATTTTTAAAATGACTAGTATTTCTAAATATAAAACCTAATGTTCTATTAGCCCTAGCAACTATATCACAGATATGCGGTTTGAAAGACATGTCCTTACTAAACGTAACACCTAGGTCACTAACTTTATCAACTATTTTTAGATTTTGGCCAATCAATGTATAGTTAGGAAGAAACTTTAAGTTATGAGATCTGGTAAAAGAAATTGCAAAACATTTACTCAAGTTAAGTTCCATCCTATTAACCTTACACCATTCCTCTAGTCCAATTAAATCTTGTTGAAGCAAGAACATATCAAAATTATTTTTTATTACTTTATAGATCTTAAGATCATCGGCGAACAACAGAAACATACAGTGACATAAAACAAATCTCATATCATTAATAAAGATATTGAACAAGAGGGGGCCCAGATGAGATCCTTGCGGGACACCGGATGATGACGGAAATTGATCGGAAAGGGAAGAGGACACTTTCACTTCAAGCCACCGCTCACTTAGATAGTCCGACAGCCAGTCCAGGAGTCGGCCACCAATCCCGTAACACTTTAACTTACAGATTAAGAGAGCATGGTCTACTCTGTCAAAGGCTTTTCTGAAATCTGTATATACGGCATGAACTGTCTCTCCCATCTCGAGGTGATCTAGAATCGTCTGACTGTAGACGGCCAGATTTGTAGCAGTAGATCGACCTTGAGTAAACCCATGCTGTTCCTCAATTATTATATTTTTAAAACCCGCGGTAAGTTTGGTGTTGACGGCTTTTTCAAATAGTTTTGGTATGGCAGAGAGCAACGTTATTGGCCTATAATTTGCTACTTGAGACTTATCACCATCTTTAAAAATTGGCTTGATGTACGCACGCTTCCATACTCTTGGGAACTTCCCCTCCTTCAATGACCAGTTAAACAAAATTTGAAGAGGCACACTGAGCACCATACTACAACGGCGTAAAACTATAGGGGGCACACCATCCGGTCCGGCAGGTTTCTTCTCTTCAACAGCTTGAAGTAACTTTAAAATTTCGAGTTGACTTAAATAAATTTGTGTCATATCACATTGAGGAACATTATTTAAATTATCACAGTTTGGAGTAACTAGGGGTTCGCCAGGTTGGTATACAGAAGAAAAGAATTTTGCAAACAAATTCGCCAATTCAGTGCTATCTGTAGCTACTGCTTCTTCATATGCCATGGCTTCAGGAAGATCACTATTAGATGTTAAGGACTTAACGTAGTCCCAGAACTGACTGGGATTTTCCCGCAGACTCTGTTCAGTATCCGTAAGATATTGTGAATAATCACGTTTACTAATTTCTTTGCATAGCGAACGTAGCCGGGCAAACTCTGCATAATCGGCAATAGAGCCAGTTTCTTTACAATGTTTGTGCGCAGCTTTTTTTAGCAAAACATGATTTTTTAGGGTACTTGAAAACCATTTAGGGAATTTGGAAGCAGCTATTTTAGCCTTGGGCACAAATAGTCTGAACGCTTCCCCTAATATGTTATAGAAAGATTGCACAGCACATTCAAGATGATTGTTTGAGTATTGTAAGACGGCATCCCACTGTATTGACTCAAGGAAACTATTCATTGATCTATAGTCGGCATTTTTGAACTTGTAGAAATAAATTTCGTCTTGTGCCCGAGTTTCCTGCTTAGAGATGTGACAAGTAAGTAACAGAGGTGGGTGGCCACCTGCTACATCCACAGGCGTGACTAAAGGATCGTCAGCTTGCTGGCATAAAACGTCCAGGAAAGAAGTGAAACATAGATCCAGCAAAGTACCTTTTCTATTCATTACATAATTAATTTGGCGTAGCCCAAGGCAGTCAATGTTACTGGTGAACATGAAAGACTTACTGTCCAGGTCATCAACTTCATCAGCATATCCTGTTTCACTATTCCATTTTATGGCTGGGAGATTAAAATCTCCAATTATAATCAGCTGATTATCAGGGTTCTGCAAAGCAAGTGTGTCAAGCGCAGCACAAAATTGTTCATAATGCGAGGCGGGGGAACCTGGAGGTATATAAACCGAACAAATAATCAGTTTGGTATAAACGACACATTTTACCAGGAGCATCTCTATGGTATTGCAATTACTGACAATTAAAGTTGATGGTATTGTTTTTTTCACAGCAACTAAAATTCCTCCTCCACTTGTCTTATTACTTGATAGCTTATCTCGATCCCGTCTGTAAACAAGAAAATTTCCATCCAACCCTAACTCTGTTGTGAGTAAGTCCTTTTTAAGCCATGTTTCAGTGAAAACTAACACATCATGGTCGCAAATTGGGCTTTGAGATCTTAGAATTTCAAGTTTGCCAATCAGGCTTCTAACATTCTGATAATATAAAGAGATTATTTGCTTTTTCCATTTCATATTCAACTTCTTTGATTGCTAGTTACTGACCTTAACTTGACGCAGTTTCCTTCTTACCTTGGTAAGGTAGGTAGGGCAGTTTAGGTCGTAAGCTTTGTGATTAGTATCCAGTCGTAAATTAAACTTAACGTTGGCATCATTACAATTACAGCATTTTACTTCTTCAGCTGAGCAATCTTTATCAGAGTGTCCACCAACCTCACCACATCTGGCACACCTACTTTTATTCTTACAGTCTTTAGCCAAATGTAGGAACTCATTACATTTATAACATCGTCTTATATGTATGTGATCCTTGACATCCACTATACACCACCCACACTTCAACTTTCCCATGGAAAATATCTTATCTTTAGTTGCTGGATCTACTTCAAGTATAATGTTTTCATCTTTGAAAAACTTATTGTGAAGCCTTGTAATGACCTTCATTACGCCCTTTCCAATTTTCAAGTTGTTTTGCTGAATAATAGTTTTTACAACTTCATCATCAGCTACACCATTCATGTCTTTACATCCATTTAACCGTATTCTGGGTAACATAGACTCTGGTACTCTTACTTCGTACTTGTTTTCCAATTTCTCTTCTATTTCATTTTTTAATTTTTCCCTACCGACATTGTCCTCACATCCAATTATAAGAGTTCCTTCCTTTCCCTCCCTTACATTTGAAACACCTACACTAAGTTTTGCGATGTCAACTCTACTTTTGATTTCAGTCTTACTTACTGAACAATCTTGCTTACTTACAGGTCTTACAATCAAAACTGGCTCAGTCTTGGTAGATTTCAACGTGTCTGCAAAACTTGGTTTGGCCTCAGGTTGTGACTTTTCACTTATTATAAACTCCGAGACTAAGTCCAATTTTAATTTGTTGATCAAACTTTCCATTTGTTTTCCCAAACTTGACCTCATATTCTCTACTGCATTAGTTAAACGGGAAGCCAGATCACACTCCTGCTCATCACAACTAGGACAGAACCACCTAGCACCTATCACCGAACCGATAGTTTGGACTTCAACATATTTCATTCCAGCACACTTATAATGAAACCATTTTTTGCAGCGGCGACCATCACATCCTATGCATTTATTATCAGTAATGAGACTTGAACACTTTGCACACGTATGAGCCCGGGTGGTAACCAGAGACTCATCGGCAGGGGGCATTGCGCCGAAGTCCGAGCGTAAACTGGCTTCACACAGCGAAAAAAAAATTTTTTTTTTATGCCGGGAATTTATGATAGCTACAACTTTTAAAAATTTATCAAAATGGTAGGAGATATGATCATGGATTAGCCACTGGTGCCATGACCTCACTCTAATTTGATGGGTACAGGTGTATTAGAAATTTACTGACCTTTATGATAATATAGAATCCTTAGATAATGATAAAACCCAATAAATGCATGTAACAGAACGCAACGAACACTATTATCACAAGAGGTTATCGATTGTGCACATAAACACTTTAGTCTTTATTGTTTTCGGAACAACTAGCCATTCACTTATTGATTTAGCAACAGTATAGTTTCAACAAAAACGTGAATTTTTAAGGAGCGATAGAAAGTGCGTCCGTTCGCTAGCGCGTACATACACGCATAATGGCACAAGGGGTGGTTTCCTGCTAGGGGGATGCACCTGGACAGTCAGTTTATACGTATTTCGAAAGCTCCTAAATGAGAGTATAATAATCGTCATAAAATGATTCGTCTCTCGATTCTTTAACATAATTTCCTCTTGCGTTTTAAGAATCCTTATCCGTTCTCTAGAATTCCTCTTGCGTGTTCAGTACAAGGGGTCATTTTCCTGGTAAGGGGTGGCAACGTGAAAAGTGTTACATATTTAGTAAGCTTCTTTTTTATAATTTACTTTTTTGGTGTAACTATAGTTTTGGGGTTATTTTAAGGTAAGTTGTGGAGCTCGAAAATCGACACTACACACTACACTAGTTTAAGAGCTCCTAATTACGCGCCTATGCGCGATCCTCCATTGCTGTTTTTTAGAGGTGGGGGCTGAGTGAACATTCACTCAGCCCCCCCCCCCCCCCCACATTCAATATAAATTCCTGCTAAGGGGATCGAGCTCAAAATTTTATTCTTACGGATTTTGAAAGCTCATAAATGGCTTCTAATTCAGAGCTATCATGTTTTTTAATTTTCGCGCGGGGGGGGGGGGGGGGTCAGCTGAACAAAGTGTTTTTAAATTTATATTTCAGTAACAAGTAAGATATTAATGAAAATATATGTGTAAGATATGTAAAATTAAATCACATAATTCTATGCAAATAATACAATTAACAAAATCAATGTGAACGATTTAGCGTCGACACCACTGCTATCACCTGATTGCCAAACTTGGAAAAGAGTGTCCATCCATGCCAATCTTTCTCCGTGCGTACAAATTTTATTTATTCGTTGCTTTGGAATAGTCTGGAAAATTTCACATTTTACTGAAGAGGAGCTAAATTGAGTCAAGTAGTAAGAGATTTTAGTGAAGTGTTTTGTATTAAATTTTTCCGAAAGTCGCAAAAAAAGACGAAATTTACAAATTTTAGAAATTTTTTTTTCAAATTCCACAAAAATCAAGTTTTGTCAATTTTGTTGGTAACTACTAACTATAGTTACAAACTATATTTTGCGTCTTGTAAAGTCTTTACAGTACTAGCCGAAAATTCAATTTTCCTACGCGTAAATAAGCGGGAAAACGTTCCAAGACGATTTTTGGAAAAATATATTAAGCTCGGTGTAAATGAAAAATTAACTGCAAAGAGACGTACCGCTTATTGGTCATAAAGAATTGCTTAACGAATTCTAGTAAGTAAACATATTTGTCCCCAAAAACTTGATACCTAGTATAATTTTCATGGTTGATCAGGTACGACAAACAAATTAGTCTTGATTCGATATCTATTGACATAGTTTAATTAATCATTGTGTTATATAACACGATTTACTTTACGTTGTGAGTGTTTTATTTTTCTAGAGCGCTACGTAATCAGTGTCATAACGGTGTAATGTCCTGTTATTTTGAAAAATCGGAATTTTTGGTTAAATAAAGTTATACCTTTATTATACGTCATTAAAAAATATTACTCTTGAACTCTTGTATTAAGATCATCATATTACACAGAGGTGGGAAATTCGAATAATTATGACCCCGACATTCGCACCTCAGAGTTAATTAGTATTTGATGCCTTAAAAAGAGGAAGCACGGACTGTTTCACTTCTCTTCACTGTCTCACTTCGTTCGGCGGCTAAACACGGTGCGCCATGAAAGTAGTACTTATGTTCCACATTAAATAATCTACTATTATTTATTGAAAATTACATATGGTAACATTCCCCCTCAAAACATATAGTCCTTCGTGAAGTTATATTTTGCTTTGTTCGGTTCTAAAAAATTTTCTTCATCAATCATTTTCAGACAACTTGATCTCTTTGATTGTTATTGCACTCAATATTGGCTGTTGTAAATTCCTCAGGAGTCTTTTAAAACCAAATTTCATCTAATTCCAAATGTGACCCTTACACAAGGTTTATTAAGTGAATACCCTTACATGCATATTTTGGTTGTACCGTAACAACTTGTCTTTCTGTATTCATCGAGAACGACTAGTTCTGTATAGCCCACGACCAGCTCAGTTGTCGTATTGTGGCTAAGAGCATAGCACCGACGAAAGACATAGTGAGACAGAGTCACGGTGATAGGTACTCCATGTAAAAGAAAATATGGGGGGCTGGCTGTCTAAAGTTCACACCAAGAAGAGTAAACTTCAATAAAAATCCCAAATTCCAAGGCACGAGGACAAGCGATGCGTGGCTGAATGAAGGATCAGCAAATTTCACCCCATTTTCGACCCGGTACGTGGACCCTTAACAGCGCAGCGGGTGTTTCAAGCCCCGGATGTTCTAGCTGGGGACGACTAAGCGCTAGTCGCCTCCTAACACTGTAATCGTCGCCTTTGTTTCAGCTACTGTGACAGGGCGACCAGGGGTGTTGGCTTAACCATCCAAACCGGGATGGTACACTATATTCATAAATGATCCTCTAATCTCAGTTGTCCTTTGGCAGTTTTTAGGTGCCGAAGGGATTGCGCTAGGGGATGCCTAAGCGTTGGGCAGGGGAAAGCCTGGTTGCTAGTGTTGAAACAAATGAGTTTAAACCTTTTCGAAGGATAGATAAATAATACTGAAACTATAAAGACATTTTCGCTTTATTTACATCAAAGGATGTCATGTTTGTTTAGGTATAGCTGCCCTATTGCTTAGATTTTCCTAATATCAAAATTAGGGTAATAAATGTAATAAAAGAAATTCGTGTCGTGTAAAATAAATTTCAAAATAACAACGTTGAACATTTTGTTAGAACCTGCAATTTTACGTTAATATGTCAATTTTTACTACGTTGTTAATTCAAAAATAAATGGTGACGTTCTATCATGTGTAGCGATCATCAACGCCTTGAAGTAGGTAATTCAATTTTTGCAATCAATTATAATTGATAATAGGGATTACACCATCGATTAGATAGTGTTCTAAATAAGTATTAAAAAACAATCAGGACAAAAGCAATTTCGATAATGTGGCAGCCAAAAAAATAAAGCACTCAAGATGTATGGCGATCATTAAATAAGATAACGATTGCTTAAACTATAGATATGGAATTCTGCCTAATGGATTTTTAAGAAGATAATCTCGTTTATCGTATCTGTTCTACCTTGAAAATAATACTATCAAGTGTATCTGGAACAAATATGTTTTCTTTGGTAAATTTCCATAAGCAGCCTATATGATCCATAAATGAATGTCTCTCTTGTCCTACCTGAATGACCAATTTCTTTTAAGTAATGAATACCATTTTATTGTAATTAGAAAATCGGTCGATACATAAAGTTAGTGCTGAAAGAGGTTAAAACCAAGTAGGTCTACTTCGATAACTTACTTGAAATTGAGAAAACGTTCTCGTTCCATTAAAAATGAAGTTGACTACAAATTAATTTGAATGTAAATCCAGAGGAAAGTGCGACCAAAAGCAGACCCCCATTTTGATTTTGACATGTATAAGCAAAACTATTAAGTAAACCAACAGAAAAAATATGAAACCCATACATAGTTAATACTTCATATGGACTCACTCTTAAAAACGCCATGAAATAAATCATTTAAACAAAAAAACAATTTTTATAAAACAGTGCATAAATACGATTTCATAAAAAGTTTTCCTAAAGTGGGCTCCTATAATTTTATGAAAAATTAAATAGGAAAATTAAATTAGGAATGAAATCGAAATATTTATTTTCTATAAAAACTTAATTCTAAATAGCAAATTCAAATTTCTTAAAAAGAGTACATGTTCAATTGATAAAATTGGATTAAAATAAAGATAAAAATATATAAATAAAAGATAGAGAGAAGTCAAGATACAATATTTCACCACTGACAAACAACCGGCTTACTTAACAGCTTCAGCATTGGCGCCTCTCTAGGCAGTTTCGTGAACTACTACGTCAACTAGGCTGCAGCACGATACAAAGCAGAAATTAAGGGGGACCGATTTAGGAGTCGGGGCTCAGGTTTGGTCAACTTCATCTATTATAATACACTATTTGGCGATTCAGAATCGGATAATAAAACTGAAATGTCCAAACTGTAACAATTTTTCAAAAGGTTGTACGTATAATAGTAATAAAATCGTGGAACAAACGCAACGAAGATGTAACGTAATGGTGAAACAAGTTTAGGACAGTTTATTAAAATCACGTGTTTAAATTACCATCAGCAACACTTAAAATGATCCTCAAAGTTCACTATTTCATTGTTGAACACCAAAAAGCTCTCGTTAGATTGATACAATGATACCAAAGGAGAAATGACTGATAAATATTTATTAGTATGTACTGTACATTTGATTCTCACAGTGGATTTGTAAATATAACATGTCCGTGCATCATTTAAAAGAGTGTAAAAAATTCCATAGATCGCATTAGGACAAGAAAAAGTGATGGCAACTTTCTGAAATCGATTGAAATGAGTAACAAGACTAAGGTTCTTCGGTGAGGCCAAACAAAAAATGTGTCGTCCACGTACCTGTACCAACATTTAGGTTTAAGGTTAGTGGAACTTAAAGCTTATTTCTCTTCAAAATTATCCTTGTATACATTTGCAATGGCAGGGGAAAGTGGTGAGCCCATCGGAGCTCCTTGGACTTGTTTGTAAAATTGATTTTTGTATGTGAAATATGTTGAATACATACAATGTTCAATTAGTTTGATTAATTTATTGTGAGTCTAAATGATGTTTGTTATAAAGAATATTCATGGTGTCTTGAATTGGCACTTTTGTAAACAACGAAACAACGTCAAAACTAACAAACACATCACTTATTCAATGTTTTTTGTTGAATTTAACAAAAACAGTTTTGAACTTTAGCGAGAGTTTTTCTATACATATTTATATTGTAACCAAAGTGCTCTGTTCTCGTGGTAACAGATAGTCAACAGTTTCATAAGTTTATGTTTTGACAAAAGTTTGTTTTATAAGAAAAAAGCATTTCACGCTTAATTATAAAACGTTTCTTTAATTAATTGTGCTTTTTGGTATTGCCAAAATCCCAATGTTTTTAAGTTTGTGTAAGAATTCTAAACAGTTTGTAATGTATGAGTTTGCGTTCTCACATGTTGCTTGGAGTGTTTTTGCTAGGTAGCGAGCAAGTTCATTTGTGGGAGAGTTAAACGCACTTACTATTTTTATTTTATTTGTTATTTACCTGTGATACTGTTTTCACAGCCAAAGTAACTTAGCAACTTGAATCAAAGCGGCTTATTTGTCAAACGCCACTTCAAAGACGTCGCGCACTTAGCAAGAAATAAGGAATTGTTTTACTATTCTATATGGACAGAAAAACATTAGTATTTGCCTCAGCCGTCAATTGTCAATACGGCCTAAGTCACCAGCCGGCCGAGGTGAGATAAATAAGTAACTATTATTCCATGCTGACTAGTAGGTAATTTCTGTTTTACTAGACTCATGCGAGTCTGGTAAATCGTATTTACCGCACTAGAAATTTTGTACCAAACTAGAAATATTGCCATAGCAACATACAGTGACATAACTTTGGAAACGTCAAATTTTGTATAAAGTTTGCAATAAACTCTTAAGAAATGAATCTATGGCCAGTATGAAATAAAATGTTTTACATTATTTGAATGTTAATAGTATATTGTAAAACAAGTGTCACAATGAGACTTTTAGCCGCACGAAGACCAGGGGCGAGTGCGGCAAAAAGTAATTGTGAAACGTGTTTTTCATACTATATTTTTTCTATTTCGCATGAATTTACTGTAAAATTTTTATCAAATAAAGATAATAAATTGGTTTAGTGAACTTTTTTTTTAAATTTAAGTTGCCATTTCTGATATTTGACAATTCTGTTACGTTCACATTGATCCCTATATAAATATTTTCCAAATAAATACCGATTTACCGATTCCCGTTTTGTTCCATTTTGTACCTATCCCGCGCAAACGCGAACATTTTGTTAAGTAAGAAGAAGACACTTCGTGCTCGCAATTCACCACATAAAGTGCATTTTTACGCTTTAAAATTCTAATAGTGATATTTTGGAAGGCGGAAGATGAAGAAAGTGAAAAATAAATTTAAAAAAAATAAAAATAATAAAAAAATAAATAAATAAAAAAAATGAAAATGGAAAGAAGTAATTTTTTAAAGTCTCTTGCTAAAGAACCTGTGTGTTCTCAATGCTCGCAATTAATTTGCAGAAAGTGTGCTAATTAGAGTAATTTTTGTTATATGCGTTGTTTTGTTTTATTATACCAACAAAAAATTGTTATTGTTCATTAAATAAACTTAGGTTCTTGTAATATGCGTTGTTTTGTTTCATTATACCAACAACAATTGTAATTAAACAAAGATATTTAGATATGGTCAAATTGACCCACTAACAGTAACTATGTAACTAAAATAGGGTCACAGTGGTTACGGATTAAATTTTATTTCAAACACTTGTCTTACTGGTTTGGTTTCCCCCATTTTCCGATTCAAAGCAGCCTGCTAAAGCTTATTGCTCAGATTTCCCCCTTTTCAATGTTAGACGTGTAGCAATCTTTGGTTAAATTAAAATTGGTAACTGTCCTGGACCAAAAGGCACTTTTTGTTTACAAAGCTCAAATATGTTTTAAATATACGATAGAGGGTCGGTGTAAGGTCTTCAGTTGGATGTAACGCAACATTAACCAGCTACTCTTCATAGTCCACGTAAAGATCTTGTCTTACCATGCGTATGTTCAGCCGAAACTCCACCAAAAAATATTCCTTACATTTTTTAAATTTCTCCACTCAGCTTCTCAAGGATCACGGTTATGCAAAGTTTCTTCTTTATTCGTTCTTTAATATTTTTTCCTCTCCTTCTCTTACGTAAAGTTTAATTACTATTTGGTTTAATGTGCTTTGGTCTAGCTCAGTTTGTCAAAGAATAACCTCCCTAAATAAAACATAATTTCAAAAGTGCTCCCTGTAAATTAAGGGTTCACAAGCAACAACGAGAAGGAAAGGAGTCACTAACGTTGTTAGATTAAGATGATATGAATGAAACTGACCTATCATTTGGGGACAGAGCCCAGAACTCGTAAAAGTAACCGACTCCTTGGTGTTCACCGGATTGCCGAGAAGCGACGTAATCCATTCCGAAACGTACCGGCTGGAACATTAATAAAATTCTCCACTGCTGTGCAAACCACAAAAAAGGGCGGTGAAAGAATGGGTAGCACGAAATACAAAAATTCCAAAGCCCACTCAACCCTCAAACCTCCACAGCTTCTGGTATCTCCAATTACAAGTAAATTTCTCATAAAGTCAAATTCGGTTAAAGAAGTCACAATTAGTATAAAATTGTCGATTAGTGTCCCCAAGCATCGATCTCACATCACTCATTCGTTCGCTAAACGGTGATGATTACTTTCAAGAGTAACATTCGAAATTTGTAAACACCCCTCAACAAAATTTTTCCGCTTTGCTTGTCACGTCCCTGGTTCAATCTTGTCAGTGCAGTTATACCTAAAATTAAATAAGAAGATGCCATTATTGATTTGATTTTCATACTGAAAGCTTTCTTGTGAAAAACCATTTTTTATTAGAAATGAAATGAATAACATTATAAATTAAATTAAAAATCGTTAATCTGTAACCTATAATTTAGGAAAAGCATTTTATGTCGTTATAACTGATATAGGTACTTAATTATGAATTTTTCCTTGATAAACGTAAGGAGTCCTCAATTCTTTTTTAAAGCGTTTAACGGTCACGCAACGATTAAATATAATCCAGGGTAAGTTAGTTAGAACGCGGAATGGTCATAAGGGGCTTTCACACACTAGTACCTAAATAAACATTTTCAAGGAAAAAGCACAAATTCTTAATGATAACTGAAGCTAATGAGTTTAGCGCATAATTTTCGCTCTTTTCTCTGTTGCAATTTGAGGAAATCTACCACCAATGTTCCATATACCACACATCCCCTTTACCATTGTTGAACCCGCTTGTCCTTATGAAACTAGTCGAGATAACGATTGTTTGTATTTCTATAAAGGATAAGGATTAAAAGAGCTTTCAAAAGGTTGTTGACGTCAGCAAATAAATCAAATACAAATTTATTTTCTATATGCAATCCTAAGTAAGTAAGGAGATATTTCCGTACGGCATAACGTAGGTTCATTAAAACAAGAAATTAATTTATTTTTGGCGAATTTGAAGTGAGACGTTTTAGAATTATCCAATGAAGAATTATGCAATATTTGTTTCACCAAAAGAACGGATAATGTTTTGTGTGTTATCAACGCAGAAACTTTACATCTTTATAGGTACTTGAGTTCCTGTTCTATTGTCAAGATAGACTGTAGTTGATATATAATGACTGATCTTGTACAAACTAAGAATTTGATCTTTACCAGAAAACGAATACGTCAACTGAGTAGCAAAATAGAGCAAGAAAGTGAGTCATTGTTTTATAGTAATATTTAAAGATCAATAACGAAGCAGATGAGGATAATTAGGACGACAAAACACTAAAGTAAAACAAAACCAAATGGAAGACAAAATTGTTGCTATATTTAATTGCGACAATAAAGAGGGCTACAAACTCTAGAATACAGAAATAATTCTTCAGATATATCTTTGAATATCGCAAAGGCAGAAATTTTATTTAAATGTGGTTGGTGACGCTCGAAGGTGTACATTGTTCGACCCATTATTTGAGTATGCTATAGAGTTTTCTAATAGGCGAATTCGTTTATCCGTCCGTCTTCGAAAGGTAAAAAGCGAGGCATGGTCTTATTCGATGTACCTTGATATAATAATAACACCTAGAATTCGTCTATTAGTTACACGATGTCCTATCGGTCACAAATTTTGAAACAACCGAATTTTCCAAAAATATGTAAATTTTAATTTCTTAGGTAACTGTACTTTCATATTTTTGTTTTTCATACAGGTACTGAAGATTGAAACGCGCTGCGTTTTCACGCAACGAAAAATCATTGTATTAAATGCTTTCAAAGCATTACAACATAACAACAAGGAAAGATGAGCTCCACCAAAATCAGAGAGACGTCGAATGGAAATTGGTGAAGATATTTGAAGCTATTTAAAGAAAGTTAATTCGTTTTGCGTTGCGAATGAAATTACTCGGTATCAATGTAACTCGGTTTTTGAAGGTACTCCACGAATTAAATTGTTCCTGTGAAACCATTAACAGAAGGTCATAGTCGATATAAAAAAACCGTCAACTACCACCACGACATGACCACCAAGGAAGAATATATCAACAAATGATAGCATTTATTCCCGAAAGTTCGATTATCGTTATGGATAATGCCAAATATCATACACGGCAAACAGGACAGTTTCAACCAATTACAACTGCGTGGAAGAAGAAAGATATTAGACAGTGGCTAATTAAGAAAAACATGCGCTTTCAGGATTTCCTGAACTGTTACAAATTGCAAGGCAACACACATCTCCATCCACGTCGAAAATGCATACCGTATAGACGAAAGGGCAAAACAACATTTCAGTAGGTACTAAGGTTACTGCCCACCACTGTAAATTAAACCATATAGAGTTAGTATGGGCCCCAGAAGAAGAGGACGTTGCCAGAAATAACACCGCCTACAAGCTGAAAAATCATAAGCCACGATATTTGGACAAATTCTGGAATTCTGCAGGATCAAATGATTGATTGGAGTGACAAGAGTTTAGGGTACAAGCTTTCAACATTAAACATCAATATCAAAATGATTTTATTTCAACATAAATTGACACAAATTTCACCAATCGCAGGCAAAATGTTGATTTTAAGGATATTTAATGATTTCAAGCAGTTTCCCAGAGAAAATTCAAACGGTGATCTTGGTGTCCAATTAACATTTGAAAACCAATATTTTAGTAGGTTTATTTATTCATGGACTGTATAATGTGTGCAAACTGCCTGCTTCGAATAATATCAAACCACACTATCCTGTTGCTCAGTTGTACTAGTGCTTTTCTTAACAAATTCTCGAAAAGGGAAAGTGATACCAAAAAATCAAAATTCACACCATACAGTAGATTTTCGTGGTTTGAAAATTGTATTAAATATTGTATACAGGAAATCTTCTGATTCACTAATCCGTTCAATCCAAAAGTGAACTTCATCAAACTATAAAACAACTTCAATGTAATGTAAAACCCAATCAGTTAAATTTCACTAGATGACCATTTTGCTAGAATCCTTGAGATAAATGAAGTTGACGTATTCTATGCAGTGTTATAAGAAAGTTGTGCAATAATCACATTTCAATCACAGATTACGATTAATTAATTAATTAATTCGATTTTGTTAATGAAAAACTTAGTTGCTTCTGTAACATACATTGACAATTGCTATACGCCAAGGAAAGATCTGGATTCTGGATTACGATGGGGGGGTGGTCAGAAGTTTAGGCGCACGTAGGCCACCGAATTCGGGCCCTTTGTGCTATCTCCCTTATTAGAGTCGTTCGACCCCGCATCATCACTCAAGCCATCCCACACGTGAGATACACCTGAGGATGCTGGACGAGGAAGCAGTTGTAATCTTAGCCATGTCCGGCCAGGAGTTTCCCAACATAGATCGTCTTAATTCGACGAATGCGAGACACTCACAAAGTATGTGTTGCACCGTCTCGTCGTCTGTGTAGCATCCTCTGCAGGATGGTGATTCGACCAAGCCCAAGCGGTGCATGTGCTTGTTAAGTTTAAAGCGCCAGGCTACACACGGTTCTCTGAAGGTCTCTCTCGCGTGACGGCAGTCTGACATCAAGTTCCACCCAGCCTTGTGTATGTTGAGTTATTAAATTGTTTACAGTTGATACTGTAAGTGGAAGAGCAGGCTCTGGACCATAAAACAGTTGTTTTGAGGCCAGTTGGGCTAACTTATTGACTTTTTCGTTGCCTGTTGTTCCAGCATGCCCTGCAATACGAGCTGAAGCGGCTCTGCTGTCACTGGAAATTTTAATCTTTATGCTGTGCATAAGAATTTTTTTTGTACTAAGCGTTACTCCTGCTAGTTCTGCCCGAAATACAGTCGAAATTTTGCCTAGTGGTTGGCTAATATGGAACTTCAGTTCTTTCGAATAAATTTCGTTGCCTGTTCATTCCATTATTTTAGATCCATCCGTGAAGATGGATATGACTGGTTGGGATACTACTTTCCGCATCAAAGAAGATGTGGTAGTTTTTTCCTAGTATAAATCGAGGGATGAGTGAGTCAGATCGTCGTTCTAGGATAGGCAATCGCTTGATTACAGGGTGCCCGAGCAGTGAATATACCGAGAATTCAACAACCCCATTACAGGGTGACCGACCAGTAAATGAAGTATAGGTATAAATTAATACTACTTGATTTAATACTAGAGCTCCAGAAGAATTTCACTGTTTTACTTTATGTTTTGAATTTAATTTTATTCCACCTCAATACATCTGCCGTTCAACAACCGTTTATTTCTCAGACACAAGGCTGCCATCATGGCCTGCTCTCTCACGTGGAGATCCAGTGAGGACAGACTCAGGAGGGCTTCGATGACGGCAGTTCGCACTGCGCCTGTGCACACAAGTCCTTGCACATGGTTACAAAGTGCTTTGGTTGTGCAGAGTCTGGTTCTAGGCCACCAGACAATTGCTCCATAACAGAACATAGGTCTGATCACAGCGGTGTACAGCCACAGGACAGCCTTTGGAGATGGACCCAAAAGTCTTCCAATTTCGCGGCGACATTGCCAGAAAGCCCCGTTTACTTTTTCCGCTTTAAGCTCGATGTGCTTATTCCAGTTCAGTTTATTGTCAAATGTAATAACTAGATACTTCACTGACTCTCAAAATTGAAGGTGTGTTTGGAAGAGTAGAAGAGCTCAAAAACCCTCAACCTTCCTTTTCCTTGTGAAGAGAACCATCTCCGTTTTGTCGGGTATAGTAGCCCGCTATCGTTGATACGACAGAGCAGGCTATTTACAGTTAAGTTCCACAGAAGTGGTACCAAGGAACGATGCCTTTGCATGAAATTTTGGCACCAAATTTAGGAAATTTTAAACGCCTGCAACAGTAACTTACAAGTAGGTACATATACCGAAAAATAAAAAACATACGTCCAAAGAGACTTGAATATCAAATGACAACGTAAAAAATGAATCTTTTATAAACCGTAACTGTTCAATCTGTTCACGCATTACTTATTAATATAAGACTGCATACTTAATAACATATAATTGATCACATAAATTTGTAATCAAAGCTTTACTTGAAATTAGTAGACGCAGCCGACAGTGTAACAGTCAATTTTCTAACTTGCCTCTAACATGTCGAATATGAAAGACTTTCAACGACAATTTAGAACCAATTGCCATTTTTTACCAAGATTTGTTTTTAGGTGTTTGGGAATTAGCGTTAATGACAACGAAAATTGGTTTTATAAAATTTATTCCTGGACTATGTTCACTGTAGGTAGCTTATTTCCCTTGACAAGCCTACACTTGGTTTTGAAAAATATTAACAATTACGATATCATTATCAGCGGATTATTTAACGTTACCGGAGGATTTGCAGGTAATCATTAAAAAAAAAAGACATTCGATTTTCAGCACATTTCCACAGCTTTTGTAAAGATTCTTGTAATCAAGAGAAACAGCAAGCGTTTGAAAAAAATTTTTGACGATATTGAACGCCTTCAAGTTGAAAAAAATAAGAAAGGTTGGAGGCAAGAGCAGACTTATAAAATAAATAAATTGGTAATTTTGGGGTGGTGTATTCATAATTATAGTAGAACTTATTTCAGATGCTGGTAGCTTTGATAATATTTTATTTTATGCTGCTTTCATTTTATGTCGGAACGTTACTTTTAAGAATAATAGTAAGCGACTCAAGTAAATGGATCTTACCAATTTCGGATTTTTCATTATTTAACACAACTTACAGTCCTAATTTTGAAATTGCGTGGCTGTATCACTGTACCGGCCCTACAATGACTGCATCCGGTTACTGCATTGCAGATTTTCTCATAACTGGATTGATAATAGATCTGACAACTCAGTACACGGTTCTAAAAGAATCTATCAGAGAACGTTTCGAAATTATATCCACAATTAAAGTATGTGTGTTCTTCGTATTTTAGATTACAAACGATTCATTTTTAGGACAACCCGATGATATCTGATGAAATACGTTATCAATATCTGAAGAATGTGGTGCGAAAGACAGTGTTACACCATGTATCACTTATTCGACTAAATTCTGAAATAAATGCGATGTGTTCTAGCCTTCTTCTGATAAGTGTGATAGCCAGCATGGCCATTATGACCTTTTCGTTGTACTACGCATCCGTGGTATGGTACGAAAGGACTAATTGATTTCACTATCCCGTTCATTTCAGCTTCCTATGCTAAGCACCGCTGCAATATTGTCTTACTTTGAGATATCGGCAGTTTCAAGCACACTGTTTGTCTTATCGTATTTTGGAACTCAGCTATCGACAGCAAGCGAAAATATTGCGAATATGTGCTATGAAATGGATTTTGTCGGTTTGGATGTGAGATTCCAAAAGAGTTTACTATTAATAATTGTGCGAGCTCAAAAACCGGCCTTTTTGACTGTTGGTGGATTTACCAATCTTTCTGTTGGAGTCTTTGCATTGGTAAGGGAATTTCATATCCTTTTGTAAAATCAAGCGTTTATTTTCAGATTGCGAAAAACACCTACTCGTATCTCATGATACTTCGCAAAAATGTGCAGGTACATGAAGATGTGGCACAGTAGAACCATTTGAAACGTTAAATATAAAACATCTTAGCAATAGATGGACACAGTATCACATGTTTGTTCTCTTTATAACAAGAACTGCAATTACAGACGCACCTTTTAGTAGATATAAATAAATGCAATAAAAAAGATCTACAACACCTAAAATTAAGGCTTAATAAATATACTTTTCATTTCACACAGACAATGTTTTCTATTTCTTATCCAAATTCTCTTAAAATCAGTTACAATTGCAATAAAATGCAATGATTATTTGCTTAGATACATATTATGAAAAAAATGACTTAAAAATCGCATTGGCCCTTTCCATTTTTGGCGAAGATCACCTAAATAAGTGAGGTTGAACTTTGGTCAGTATGTGTACTGCGGATACCACTTGGACATGACAAATTTAGGTCCCGATCACCCAATTGTATGTTAGGTGTTTTAAATAAAAATAGTAGGAATCAATTGCGGAAAAGCACTGAAATCACAATAAATTGGAAATGAAAGGTTCCACTTTTTGATACCCAACATTACCGTAAAACTGGGGCTAGTCTATCTTGTAGAAGTTTCCCCAACATTTTTCGGAAACGTAAAAACATTTTGATTCTAAATAAATATCGCTGCACCGACAACACAACTAGATACGTATTAAAGAAAATAAATTAAATGACCAGTAAACTGGCACAACTTAGTTTTTGCGTAATAACTCAAAAAAATAAAAAAATTAATGTAGAGTGTGTAGTATAGTTGTAATCAGAAAACGATTTCTAATTTTCTCCTAAAATAAGATAGAGGGTATGTCATAAATATTTTTAATATTATGTTCATTCGCCGGAAGTAAATTAGTATACTTGTTATACTAGATTAAAAGAGTCGTATGTCCTCTACTTCACTGTACAAGTTTAATTCTTCATCTTTGTTAGGAAAAAAGTT
Organism: Pyrocoelia pectoralis; assembly: GCA_036250285.1. Taxonomy (NCBI): domain Eukaryota; kingdom Metazoa; phylum Arthropoda; class Insecta; order Coleoptera; family Lampyridae; genus Pyrocoelia; species Pyrocoelia pectoralis. Next base: position 44,082,384 of record CM070078.1, read on the forward strand.
ATGAATTTTAAAAATTTTCACCAATAAATTGGCTACGTTTTATTTTTGTTCTTTACCAAATATAAGTAAAAGTTCTAGCCATCATTTGGCTATAATTTCCAATTTTCAAATTTTAATTAAGTTAAACGGTTCTTGAGATACACCCTAAAAAGTAAAAACTTGGAGAATTATATATTGGCCTCCATTTTGAATTTAGAATCAAACGAAAAACCACGTTTTAGGTACTTGTAACCATGTCTACGAACTTTCACCAAGGGAAATTAGATTGGGTTAAAATTTGAATGTTTGCTCTCAAAACAACGCCCCTAATTTGGAACCCCTTTGGGGGGATTTTGAAGAGAAGCTTGTTGTACCGATGAAGTTTTTTTATAGGCCTTAGTTTTAAATTTCATCAAAATCGGTCTAGTAGTTCATAGGCTCCACAACTCGCATCCAACCACCCACCCACCCACGCACCAACAGACAAACATTTTTCAAAGATGGTGGTTTGGATTCAGGAGCAGCCAAAACCTTGAGATTCATCAAAACCTTGAGATCGATTTTTTTCGATTGGGTACATTACTTTCCCTTTACACGTGTGTATTGCACGGGAAAGTAAAAATAAGTGTGCCCAAATATCTACAAGTTTGGGAAGCCCTAAACAAAATTTCTATGGTTTGAAAGGCATTTGTAGGCAAAGCGAACCCGTTTTAAAGTTTATAACGAATAGGCGATCGAGAGAGACACATTACTAACCACTTGGAACAAAGCCCTTGTCAATTTTCACTGAATTCATAATTTTCATCGCCCAATTTTCACGGCTTTCGCAGATACAATAAGCATCTTTACTCTCACTATTACACGAACCATCAACGCATTTATGACACTCAACTCATCTGATCCACTCGATCTTCCTCTAGCAGCCTTTCCAATTACACGAACATATTCCACGTTTAGGGTCATTATTTATTTTTCTGCCTTTGACAATTATATGGGATACACTGAAGGCATTTGGATAATTTTGTCCTTTTTTTGAGTCATTGAGACGCTCCAGCACCGTGTTCATCAGGTTGTGATAATGCCTGTGATTCGTAAGATCGCAAGATTTTCCTGTCTTTTCTTTTGTGTTCGTGTGTTTGTCATTAAATCTTCTGAAAATCTCCTGGTTATGTAGGTCGCCAATTGGGTTGGTTCATTTATATCATGTCTCTCATATTCCTTGACTTCCAGAACAGTTCACTTATCGCTCTTGTCGCTGTTGAGCCTAGTTCCTTCCCCATGCCGCCATGGGTATCCGAAGATCGCGCGTGCCTTATCATCTGGGAGTTCACAGTCCATACATTCGTCGGTCTCCCTTCTCCCGATTTTGGTCAGGTACTGTCCATTGTCACAGTAGGCCCGTCAAAAATTAGGCGAGTGTATAATCTATTTCGCGTGAGGGCGGCCAGTCAATGCTCTAATATCCCCTAGGAAGTAGCTGAGTATTGTATTAATGACGGTATCAGTTTCCGAAAAAGCGCCAGCTACGGAAGGTACTGAAAAACCGATTATGATGTGATTTGTTGATTAACCTGTCGGTGGCTACTCTCTGAATCACACTCGAGATCGTTTTTGATTACTTACAATATGAATATTACGCGCCTGGAAATTTGGAAAATAATCGCAGCAAGCCGCTCTTAATACGGATAGAGGGAGAATATAGTAAATGCACTTAGTCGATTCATCATATATGAATTCACAAAGTCTGGATGTTTTGACATTTTGACATTTTTGTATCAATGATTTTTTGTCGATCTCATCGGGAAAGTGGTCAAAATGACCGTCGAAAATATTGTTCATCATGGCAGTGCAAGATTGCGCATTCTCCACTGGCTGTTATTGAATTCACATTTTTGTTTATATATTTACGCCATGTCCGTGAAGATGGATATGTCTGGTTGGGATAATACTTCCGCACCAAAGAAGATCTGGTAGTTTTTCCCTAATATAAATCAAGGGATGAGTGAGTCAGGTGGTCCTTCTAGTATAGGCAGTCGCTTGACTCCTTCGCCCAGAATTCGAGAATGCCCCACATACCCCTGCTCTTCAACAACCCTTTATTTTTCAGGCGCAAGGCTGCCAGCGTGGGCTGCTCTCTCAGGTGGAGATGTAGTGAAAGCAGACCCAGGAGGGCTTCCATGACGGCTGTAGGGGTTGTTCGCATTGCGTCCGTGCTTGCACGTGATTAAGAGTTGTGGAGATTCTGGTTTTAGGCCACCAAACAATTGCTCCGTAACAGAACATAGGTCTAATCCCAACAGTGTACAGCCTTTGGGGATGGGCCCTAAAGTCTTTCCATTGCGCGGACCTTATCTTCTGATATTTTATCGTTTTCCCTCGCTTCCCTGGCTTGATTCCTTTTAATTTCTTCTAGAGCGTAATTTGCATCCGATAAGATGAGAGAATAATTCTGCGGTTATCAATTTGCCAATCTGGCCCTTCCTTAGGTCCTAAAGTATTTAAAAGCTACAATTCAGAGCTTTTCATGAAGTAAGTCCAGAAGAACTCTCGATTTAGATTCCTCATTTTTGTTTTTCTTTTGTTTTTTCTTTCTTAACTTGAAGATCTATATTAACTTTACGCTGCTTCTACGTCATACCTGACCAAAACTTTTCTATTTCTATCCTTTCTTGATCTGTCACAGCCATACACTTCATTATTTTAATTTTTAAAGAAGCTTAACAGTTGCAGGTACTCGTTTTAGGTATTACTCAGTTTCTTCCCAAAGAATTCTTTGTTCCGTTCTCTTTTTCTTTTGCTTTAATTCTTATCCCAAGATTTTTATTATTAACTTGACGTCCCTTTCTTTCGCTTTCTAACACTCTTATTGAGTTTATCGTGAGAAGTCGATTCATCTAACAAAATGAAGCTGCGATTCGAATCGTCTCGTTCTCCGGTACAAGTGGGAATGATTTCTTGTCAATTGCTGAAGATGGGCCCTTGTGGTTCCTTGATATAAGAAATGGTTCTTTCTTGCTCTTCTCTCTCCCCCTTGTTCTTCATCATATGAGTTTTCTTCTTTTTCAATAGAGCCTTTCTTCTATTCCAACGTTTGCATTAAACTGATGGTTTCAGTGGCGGGTAAAATTTTTTCTTTCTTTTTCTTTCAACATTTTAAGTGACCAATCAATATAATCCCCTTATGTGAACTTAATGATAATTTTGTTTTAAATTCGCGCTACGCGGACTTGTATAATTTCTAAAATATACTTTAAATTACAACAAACTGTTAATTGCTGTTACGATGTCTGAATAATATATGGTAGACACCTCTTCATACAATAGCATTAGAGCTTTATTTGGTCCAAAATTGGAACAATCGCATTAAATTAGCAAAAAATGGATACCAAAGTAAGACTCTAAGAGCCGTTTGTACCATCGTAGCTTAAACCACAATATTTTTAGTTGAATAATTAGAAATAGTAACACGGAAAGCAGAAAATCTTTACACTAAGGAAGTTGAAAACTTTCAAAATATTCATCTGAAACGTTTTATTTAAAAGCGGGAGGTACTGAAATGACTATTTTCCGACGAATGTATTAAAAGAATTATAAACCGATTATTACTGTTTATGTAAACCACCCACTCCAACAGCCCGATTAAATATTAACAGGATGTATACTTAAATAAGGTACATCAATTGCCACTCTCCCAAGTTACCTTCATCCATTCGTGAGACGTTAACAGAATGGAGCATGTAAGAGCAAACCTACGAAAAAGTTGCATCTTATTTCCAAAATTCTTATTTAAGCATTATGGCATTAATTTTTATGAAAACGACAGTTTTTTACGCAAAATTTTTACGTGCATTGCGTGTATTCTCGTATTTTCGTATCCTATTAATGCTATGCACAGCACCGTATGTAACTTCAGAAATTTCGATTTGGTTATAAATGGTTTATTTAACTTCATTGGTGCAGTTTCAGGTAATAATTTCGCATTCCCGTTAATACCGAACAACATTCAATCTTCATTTCAGCTACTTTGAAGACAATTGTCATGCTTCGTCGAAGAAAATTATTTACAAAAATTATGCAAACAGTTGAAATGCTCCAGGTGGAACGAAATTTGCACGAGTCGAGTCAGAATTACATTTATAGTGTTAATAAAGTGGTAAGCTGCGGGTATTCTTTTATCAATCACTATAGTTAATTAGTACATTACTCTAATCCTCGTGGAAGAAATTAAAAAAATACCATATCTTCTCATTATTATTTTAATTTAAAGTTTTGCATCATAATAATTGTGTTTCCTCTGTTTCCTGAACGAAAATTGTCTTATTTGGCAAGAAGCAGCGCCGTGGCTACGGGTCCGGTCCCACGTAAGGACCCGCAAAGGACCTACATTTGCATTTTCCTAATTGGTGTCACGTAAAATATATTAGGAGTACAAATACGTTTTGAGGGTTTTTTTGTAACGTAATTGAAGTTTTATTCAGAGAAATTGGTACAATGGATTTTATTGGAATCCATCGTTTAACTACGACTTTTCCCCATCTTTCACACGGATTCCGCGCTGAAAAAATTTCTCATCTTTTGAGGCCGTCCAAAAATCGATCCAATTTTTGGTTTCTTCGTAAGAAGTGAAATGCTGCTCGGCCAGACCATGAATCATCGACTGGAACAAGTGGTAGTCGGAAGGAGCAATTGTTGTTGGTAACGTTCCCCAGTGCTGGAGTAGCTCATAGTAGATCACTCCAAACTGATCCCATCAGATGCTCAGCATTATTTTCTTGCCATGAATATTCGGTTTTGCTGTTGAAGTTGGTGCCTTACCCCACAATATTCTGCGCTTTTGGTTGTCGTGATGGATCCACTTTTCGTCCCCCGTTACGATTCGATGCAAAAAACCCTTCCGATTGTGCCTTTGGAACAGTGGTACGCATGTGAATGGCGTTCGACATTCTTCGGATTGAGTTCATATGGAATCCAATTTCCTTGTTTTTGCACTATGCCCATGGTAATGAGGCGGACTGAAATGGCTCCAAGGTTTCAGAGAGTTCCTTCTGAGTTTAGCATGAATCTTGGTCCAATAACGTCCCCAATTCAGCGTCTTCAAACTTTATTGGCCTCCCTCCGCGTTCTTTGTCGCTGGTGTCAAAATCGCCACTTTTAAAACGACGGAATCAGTACTCATATGTTTTTATTGATGGAGCATGTCCCCCATATGCTTCACACAGCAATTGATGTCCATCAGCCCCATTTTTCTTCAGCAGCGCATCCACAAATTGTGTTTTGTTGGTGCAAAGGTTGACATGGTTAGAGCGCAAAGTATGTTGTTTACACCTTAGCACATACTAATTTTTAGAGGGAACTGATGACGCTTCAACATGAATATACTTACAAAATGGTCCGATGCAATTTAATGCTAGTTACCCCATCTTTTATAAATCTCTCTAAACGTATTTGTATTCCGTACAAAAAAAAATTCTGGCAAGTTGCCACGAGACTTCCCTCGTATTAGCACCTTTTTCAAAAAATAAGTATAGCACAATATATATTGCTGAATTCAGAAAAAAATACTCTTTTAAACTACATAAAAAAAACTACAACTTCATCTTATAAAAAAACGAGTGCCGCCATTTTAGCTTATACCGGAAGTGACGTCATCAAAGGTAATATCAGCATTTTCGTCCTTGGCCAGAATGCAATCGATTGGCGAAAACCGCATCTCGATAACTTTAATAGTTTCTGAGTTTAGAGCGTTGCAAGGAATGTGTACGGACAGACTACAGACTACAGACTACAGACTACAGACGACAGACGGAAATTTTTTTTTTCATATTTTGAATCTACGTATTCAGAAATGCAAAGATATGTAAAAATTTCCATAGGTCAAATTTTTTTTTTTGGAACACTAATACAATACTTCCCTTTTACTTCGTACTCGGGAAGTAAAAATTACTCACGGGCCAACTCGTTAGTTTTTTTACTTCTTGAGTACGAAGTAAAAGGGAAGAATTGCATTAGTGTTCCAAAAAAAATTGACCTATGCATTTTTTACATATCTTTGCGCTTTTGAATACGTAGAACCAAAAAATTAGAAAAAAATTTCCGTCTGTCGGTCGTCTGTAGTCGGTAGTCTGTAGTCAGTCCGTACACATTCCTTGCAACGCTCTAAACTCAGAAACTATTAAAGTTATCGAAATTCGGTTTTCGCCAATCGATTGCATTCGGGCCAAGGACGAAAATGCTGATATTACCTTTGATAACGTCACTTCCCGTATAAGCTAAAATGGCGGCACTCATTTTTTTATAAAATAAAGTTACAGTTTTGTTATGTAGTTTAAAAGAGTATTTTTTCTGAGCAATAAATATTGTGCTATATTTATTTTTTGAAAAAAGTGTTAATACGAGGAAGTCTCGTGGCAACTTGCCAGAATTTTTTTGCAATATCCCCAATGTTTTTTGCAATTTTGTAACTTTTTTTAGATAAAGTAACTAAAACGCAACTTTTTTTCTACTTGAGTGTCTCGCGTATCTTGCTTCGTTTTCGAAAAAAAATTTGAACCATACATTAATAAATATTTAACATTGTTCTTTCTGTTATTGTGATACTCTAAGCCACCCTCCACCTGAAAGTAGGGCCCCCTAGTAAGTTGGTGAACACAGGTCCATAATTACATCGCTACAGCACTGGCAAGAAGGTTTCCCTTCATTTCTGTAAAATTTCATAGGATCAGAATAGAATATGGCGCCTTGTTGATCGTTTTGTACGCCCTATATAGACGTCCTGTTGGATTGGGTTCATGTATGTATAGACTTCTCGGAATCGAAGGTAAGTGGCCATAACGAGGTAGTACCGCATGTTATCCTGCAAAATGAAGTTGCCTTCAAAAGTTGGGCAAGTGCGATGTTCGTCTAAGATGTTTCTTTACGTATATCCCTCGTATAGGGATCAAAACTGGATCGCTATCGAAAAAAATTCTTCTCCGGGGCATTATTGGTCTTCGAAAAGGTGAGATCTTCGGAAAGATGCTGCAGACAGGAAACCTTTCTCATGGCTTCCGCCTATTGAAAACAATTTCGAAAATGGTGAAGTACGCTTATTTTTGTACCTAATGAAAAAAGGACAGAAGGATTACAGAAGTAGAATGTAAAGCCACCTCATCTTGTATCACTTCTTATAAATATCACGTGCTTACTTTTCCTTTTTCGGTAATATGATTTTATTTTCTTCTTCCCTACTTTGTTTTCCTTTTCTCATTATGATTTTTGGACATCTTCTACTAACTGAGCATTACCAAATATTTTTTCATAAATATATACATTTTGACATCATTTTTGGTTGCTTCACCGACTCATAAGGAACGATATTGACCACATTAATACGCTCCAGAACAAGATTCCCGAAATCGTGCGGAGCAAAACGCCCCAAGTAATCTGCTCCAGCAGCATCATAAGTACACAGGAATTCATCTACGAAAATCTTCTAGGAGGTGTCCCAAAAAATGAACATGTTTCGCTCCAGGGTTCGTAGGAATAAGTACTATTTCATGTGCGCGTAAATATATTACTTAGATAACAGTCAATCCGACGAGTCACAAAACATTTAGTACCCTTCCTTCAAGCATGGCTAATTGTATCGTCTTAATATTAGCACAAGCGTGCAAATCGTTGATGCAATTCCTGAAGAAAGTAGGTTTCATTGACTTAGATGTCAGATCATGGGCAAGCATTCCAATCACCGAAAGGGTACTACTGCACGGGGTGGCCCCCCTCCCTCTCAGGGACGTGTTATTCAACAAAGGAATGATACGTTTTAGATATGGTATGACCCTTGTCTAAATTTAAGGAATGCATAAAGAGAAGTGAGGTCACACTCGTGACAAATCACAACAAATCAATGTTTTGGCTGGTACACCATCACACCGGCAATACCTAACTATATTATGTAGATAACCTTATACTTACACATACTCATACATTTTGGAATCCCATCACGATAGTACCTACATCCAAGTTCACCGTTAAGCATAAAATTTACAAAAAATTTTCTCCTGTTTCAGTCTATAACTGGAGCCGTTTTTTACTACGCACTTCTATCTATACTATACATAGTAGCAATGTATGGGCGATTAACAAGCCCCAGTTCAAAATGGAGATCACCAATCCTCGATGTAACCATTGTTAATATAGCGCGGAGTCCAAACTACGAACTTGTTTACCTCTACCAACTGGCAAGTGTTCTTCTGGTCTCATCGATAGTATGCTTCTCAAATGTTTTAATAGCGGCGATTTTAATTGATATGTCTGTTCAATTTCAAATTTTGAACCGCTACATCAGGGAAACATTTGACAGTATGTTAACAGATGATTATATTGTAAGTATGTTTACTTTGATGCCATTTGCTTTAATCTTTAAGACTTTCCAGTGCAATAACGACTCCACAAATTGGACTATGTTGCAACCATTAATTAAGAAGTTGGTACAGCGTCATACGGGTCTCATCGATATAATGGATCAAATCGAAAAAGCCTGTTCCTTACCTTTATTCATCGATGTGGTTTTGAGCTTACTTATCATATGCTTTTCAGGATATTATGCATCAGTTGTAAGTTTTATTTCCGTGTACAACAGATGAGAGGATCATTATTTAGGGTCAATTTAGTAGATTATAAAGCTCCATGATGAAAATTCAATCTAAATATTCAAGTTGCGAGATGCTTGTTGATGTGATAGAACTTATAGCGTGGCCATTATCGAATATGAAAAAAATCAAATTTGTGCTACATTGTGCTAGGATTGTGCTACGATGTGCCTTATTTTGTTTTCCCCTAACTAAAAACTGACAACCAGAATTGAACAAAAACGGTTTTAGTATGTAACTGATCGAATGACTTGATCTTTTTAAAACAGTTCAAACTTAAAATAATGATCCGATTTAAAAAATATCAACAAATATTCATCACAACTCTTGCAGCTACCACCTTTTGATCCTAAAGCGATCCAATCATACTTTGAAATTACTGTTGTAACAGTTTCCATCTACTTCGTATCGTATTATGGTACAAAAGTGACTTTAGAAATTGAAACAGTATCTAACACTTGCTACGAAATTAATTTTATTGGAACTGACATTCGATTTCAAAAATGCTTAGTGATAATTATGAGAAGATGCCAGTCGCCCGTCAGAGTAACTGTTGGAGGCTTTGCGGCACTTTCGATTGCAGTGTTTGTTACGGTGAGTAAAAGTACTTAAAATCGTTATCTATGCCTGTTTTTTTTTCAGATCATTCGTAACGCTTATTCATTCTTTATGGTACTACGCAGCACTAATGAAAAGGAGTAATTTAAGCTCTCCTTACCTTCACTAGTTAGGTAGATTTATCACACGAAAACGTATTAGAAGAAGGTACACATTGTAGTAAATAAACAGCAAGCTGTAATTTTGATTTTCAAACGAATTACTTATTTGACAGTATATTGTAGAGACTCTTTGATAAGCACAATAATTAAATTTAACCACATTAACATTAATTCTTTCTCAACATCCTCAACAGTACCTACAGTCAACGAGGTAGGTATATACAGAAATTCGCTGCACATAAGCCGAAGATGCGAAGAAGAGCTTCCCCGATGTTACCGCAATTTGAAGTCAATAGAAACTCCTCTTCTGCTACTAAAGGGTCTCGAGGTCGAACAAGTTGGGCTGAATGTCGTGAAGCACTCTTTTGATTTTGGTTTTTAAGTCGTCGCGGGTTTGTGGATTATTCATGTATACCATACATTTTAGCTGTATAAACTTTTTTCCCAATTTACCGACATTTACAATTTACACCCTTAAGGGCTGCAGTATGAAAAAAGCTGTTGATAACTTTTTATACGATTGATAGTTCTCTACATTATGTTTTTTTTCCCGACCTTCTACAACAAATATTAACGGAGCTACAGTTTGGCCCTTTGGTCCATTTCATGCAATATGGCTGACTAACGAACTTAATTCGACAAGAAATCTATCCCGAAAATTTGAAGTCGATATCTTAATCCGTTCTCAAGTTATCGTGGCGACAACCACACATCCACACACACACGCACACAGACACCAACATATTTTTATGGAAAATGGATGCAAATGCTCTAAAACGTCGAGAAATGTGAAAATTTTTTTCTTATTTTTGGAAATTTTTTCATCGTTGCAATAGCTTCCCGCGAGTCGGTGAAGCTAATTGTTTGACGGAAATGTTTGACCTTTCAGAATATTACCTATATTTTTCGACTCGAAGAGGTCAGTGGTTGGTAAAGGAATAAGATGGTTGGCTGGGATACGAGATGAATCCCACAAGTCGGTCCATTTCCCAGCCACTGCTGAATTCTGTAGATATAAATATTGCGTAACTACCCCGTTTGAAGGTTGTAATAAAAAAATGATTACCATGACACTTGCCACAGATTTTACCAACCAGGATGTCACCATGTCGGTAGATCCATGCCGCTTCAAGAGACATTTGGTTCCCGCTTCCTTAACCTGAGTGTTTAACCTAAAGCTCATATGGATTCTTTGTCATTCTCCTGATAAATGTCTTCTCCAATGGCTACTACCAAAGAGTAGGTATACGTATATAATGGGCTACTGACTAAATTTGTCAATATCCGCAGTTCAGCGTCACCTTTCTTACTCCCAATCCCATTGTCAAAAAAAACTAAGTGATTAATTTTATACCGAGCGTTTAAAATGAGAATTCAAAAATTGTGAACTTTAAATAGAGAAATACGAATATTTTAAATGGTACACTCTGTATTTTTATTTAGGTACCATCAGATTCTCGACAAAAAACCCTATTCAACGGTGTATTATTTCCTGGTATTTACTTTGATTTGACTACGGTTAAAAAGCCACATTGTGGCGAAACGTCGTAATGTAAAAATTATAACGAATAAAATGAAGAAATTGGCAAAAATCACCCTTTTTAACCTAATTTCCTGGTATTATTTTTTGTACTTTTGTTAATATTTAAGATTTTTAAAATTTCACGAAAAAAAAATTTGTTAAAAGTAATTTTAGTAATTATTATTACAAAATACAGTTTAAACATTCCCTTTCTAGGACGTCGTTCAGTTGGTGTAACTGGTCTTCCTCCAACCCTTGTATACCGTCTAGCCTGGATGAAGAATCTGTTTGCAAAGATATTATTTCATTTCATACCTTCAACGTCTTCTGCTTTATATTTATGTGAGCGTCATATCGTAGTAAGAAATCCATTCCTAGGATCACTTCATCGGCATTCTAATTCCATACACTGTTTTCCTATCTGGCTGGGGAATCGACACATTCCTACCGTGTGTACTTCAGTACCATTCGCTAATTGCACTTTAGCGGCTTGTCTCGTTACTGGTAAAATTTCATTAGCTTTTATTGTATTGAGTACCTCATTTCTCATATAGGAGTGTGCTACCCCTGTGTCAATCAAGGCAGAAAAAGTTTCTGTGAATATGTTCACTGGAAGAAACAGGTGACAATTTTCTACTTGCACTTTCGGCAACTGGCTGTTTTGATAAGCACAGTTATCTGTAGTGGCAAGAGCTTCGGCCATATCATGTAAGGACTCCTGAGCTTCCCTTATTGGCGATTCCCGTTTCCTGACTGCTGGAAAGTACAGTTTCGAGAAAGGATTCCGGTACGTCCATACCTAGAACAAAATAATTTGGCCTCACCCCTATAATACCTTCTTTGGTGTCCTGTTTCTCCGCATCTCCAACAAACTGCCGTTCTTTGGTAAGCACCACTTCTATCTCCCGTATTAAAGCTTTGTCTCACTCACTGTTGTTTCAGCTCCTGTTGGTTGTGATTCTACCAGTCTTCTCTCTGGGCTTCTTTCAAGTGGAACAGGTGTCGAACTGGTCTCGAAACTGACTCGCTGGTTACTCTAAGCACGGTTTTCTGGATGTCTAACCTTGGGTAATCTCTCAAATTCGCTCGTGAGATCCGGGTAAACTGTCGTTTGGGCGAATATAATATTTATATTCTGTTCTCAGGTTTTCATAGATGCGGCCCAATTGATTGCTTCTGGACCATCCTCCATGTCGACGAATTAGCGTCAGGATTTCCGTAATGTAATCGAAAGCAGGCTCTCTGGGACGTTGCATACTATTACGGATATCTTCTTCCAATTTAAAATGGTACCTGTAGGGTAGGAAGTCCTGTTCCATCGAACTTTACTCCGAACTTTCGGGCCTTGTCACTCAAGTCCGCAGCGGAATGTTTGTTTGTGACTTCTGGCCTCAGGTCATGTATGGATTGGTGGATTGAAGCTTCTCTACTATAAGGATTAGCATAACTTACATGTGGTATCGCCCCCTTGGTACCTAAGGGTTATGTTAACTTTGGGGTTTCCTGTTCCATTTCTGTTTCAGTTGTAGAAGATTCCCAGAGATACTCAGACTAATCTGGACCTCAATTCTTTAACTGTACCGGTTGAATTTAATCCCCTTCTTTGTTTAATTCAGTAATTAATGTTTCCTTCTTTAAGGTGAATACCCAACTAATTTTCACCTCGGCTTTCAACTTGCTTACTGTGGCGGTTCAGCTGTAGCCATTTTGTGATTGTTATAAATATTACTCCTCACAACAATCAACTAAAATAAAATCTTTCAGGTTCTGGAAACTACCTAAATTCGATCATCTCCTCCATCCACTTTATCCCTACTCCTCCCTCGCTTAACACCCATTTCCACCCTCCCTTCTGTTCTCTTAGTTCACAACATTCCTCCACCATATGCACCATCGTCTCCCTTCTCTCTCCACACAGTCTGCATACCCTCTCTCCTCTTCCCGCCAGTACTTATTGTCCGTTTCTTCATTCAACAGGAATAAACAACTTATTATTATTATTATTATTATTATTATTAAACCGTGCCACTATCCTCTTCTTCCTTATGTTGATCTCCCCGGTTAAATATCTTGGCAAACCTTTTGTCACCAACTCCGTGTAAGTACTTTTCATTGTACCGCCCTGCATTAATTTTCGCCCTCCTCTCCTGCCTTTCCACATCTTCTACTCTTCTTACTACATCCCCAACCATCCTCCACCCCTCCTCTCTCCTCCTCTCCACCTCCTCTCTCTCTTCATCTTATTCACTTCAATCCAACTACATCTCAAGATCCCCCCTTCTCCCCGCCACTCCTTCCTCAAAGGCCATCGCTCTCTTTCCCGCCACTATTCCAATTTTATCTAACTCACCTCTTCCTCCACCCCATATCCCGGAGTTTCCCTTTCAAGCCCCAATACCCACTTCCAGTATTTCACTTGAATCCTCTCTATCTGTTCTTTTTCTATCCATCCCCACACTTCTGCCCCGTATACCAATACACTTTTTACAAGTCTGTCGAAGAGCCTCCTCCTTTTCCACATATCACCTCCCATCCACATTTCTCCCAAGCCCCATACCTGTTGTTGAAAGGTGGCAGATCGCAAATGATCGTACTCACTTCAACACACAAAAAAGGGGTGGCTGATGCCATTCGATGGTAAACTGGTTCGCGAAATCGCGTTGGTGTAAAAACAAAACAATAAGGCCATTAGTCCTAAATTAATGTATTTACACATAAAAATAAATAACGCCACTAATATTTACACAGCTTAACACTAAATTGGAGTATAAACAAAAACACTGCCATTACCGCATCGGACGGCATATCATGGCTGAATCTCAACATAATATGAATCAGTTCCTTACACCACGCGCGACATGTGCACATATGTGGGGTGCAAGGTGTGTTGCCTAAACAACAGCAATCGTTACAAAAATTAATAAAACCTTAAATCTATACACACCCCCCCTTGAAATCCCTTGAGGATTTCAACAAGTACAAACATCCATAAAAATAGTAAATATTTGAAAGAAAGAAATGAGACATGTAAGCCTACGAATAAACAAAACTACAAAGTTACAAAATAATATTAACCTAAACACTGCTTACACTAACTTCCGTGCCAATGGCAACAAAAAAAAAACACATACTTAAACGTCAGGCAGCACGCACAAGCGATGCACAGACCGGCGCACTATTGTCCCACCTGGTAACCTTATTGAGGCTGCACGAAGCACATTGTCAGCACCGCGATGTAGCTCAGTTACTACGCCTAGACGCCACTGAAGAGGTGGAAGGTCGTCGTCCTGCAACAGCACGATGGAATTGATGTGGAGGAGATCAGGGATATTCCTGCTCCATTTTTGCCGTCTTTGAAGTTCTGGCACGACTTCACGTTTCCAGCGCCTCCAAAAATGTTGAGCCAGCAGTTGCGCTCTTTGGAAGATGGAAAGCCTGTTCTCTCGTACCGGCAGGTAATTGTGGTCGGGCACTGCAGCCAATGGTCGACCCACTAAGAAGTGTCCAGGGGAGAGAGGGACAAGGTCGTCAGGATCAGAAGAAAGGATTGACAGTGGTCTCGAATTTAAGATTGCTTCGATCATGGTCAAAGTAGTATACAAATGTTCAAATGTGAGGTTTGCATTACCCAGAATGCGTTTTAAATGGGTTTTAACAGATTTAACCGCACTCTCCCAAATACCACCTTCATGTGGAGAGCGAGGATTAATAAACTGCCACTTAATCGCTTTTGAATTTAAAAAATTAACTACAGTTTTATTCGACTCTTCCCCGTGTAAGATGGAGTATAAAGAGTCTAACTTTGTTTTAGCGCCACGAAAGTTAGTGGCGTTATCGCTAGATATACAGCTTGGCATACCTCTGCGCGATGTGAATCGCTTCAAACAATTCAGGAAGGCGTCCGTAGACAAGGAAGTGACTAATTCCAAATGTATGGCACGAGTGACCATACAAATGAACACGCATATGTATGCCTTTGATAATCGTGCCCCGCGTGTGCTTCTGTCCTTTACACCAATAGGGCCGGCGTAATCTAAGCCAACATTGTAAAATGGATATACCGTTTCCAATCGCGTTTCAGGCAAACTACCCATGAGCGGATGCTTGGCTACGGGGCGGGCCTTAAACCAAGGTACACATCTTCGTAGAAGCCTTTTAATGTGGCACAGCCCCCCAATGGGCCAAAAACGCTCTCGGATATGAGCTAGCAGGAGTTGCGCGCCACCGTGCAACAATTCTTTGTGACCATTCAAAATCACAAGTTCAGTGAATCTGTGTTCCTTTGGAAGAATTAGCGGATGTTTCTTGTTAAAGGGAAAATCTGAATTGGTTAGTCTACCACCAACGCGTAGACAACCCGCCTCATCCAGGAAGGGATTGAGGGCCTGAATGCGTGAGTTCTTAATGACTCTGTTATTCTTGAGAGATTTAATCTCGTCAGCAAATGAATTAGCCTGACAAAGCTTGGTAAGCGCTGTCAAAGAGCTCTGGAGTTCGATGACGGATAAATTGCCGATACGTTTTTTTGCACTTCGGCAGTTATAACTGAAACGTAGAACATAAGCGAGAGTTCTTTGTAGTTTTCCGAGAGAGGAAAATTTATCGAAAATGGAGTTGTCAGCCGAATTTGTAGCAGTCAGGACAACGGTACTTTTGAGCTCAGTAGTCTCATGTGAATCAGGAATGAAATCACAAAAACAACCGAGGTTATTTCGAAAGAGAAAGTCAGGACCCTGAAACCAAGTTCGGTTATTTTTCAGGGTCGCAATGCTGGAACCGCGTGACACTAAATCGGCTGGATTGTTAGAGGTTGGCACATGGTGCCAGTGTTGAATGTTAGTGCATTCCTGTATGACGGCAATGCGATTAGCAATGAAGATATTGTATTTGTTCGGGGCAGAATTGATCCAATTTAAAACGATTTTGGAATCTGACCACAAGAAAATGTTATGAAAGCGAACATTGAAAATGTTCACGACCTTAGCACACCATTCCGCCAGTAACACGGCAGCGCAAAGCTCTAAACGAGGAATGGAAACTGTGTGCAGAGGTGCAACCTTGCCCTTGGAGAATAACAGAGTGCAAGTCACGTTGCCATTCGCAAAGCAACAACGCAGATAGAAGCAGCAACCGTACGCGGTAGCGCTACTGTCGCAAAACCCGTGTAGCTCAATCTGATCAGCAGAGGACGGGATAACGCAACGAGGAATCTTGATCACATTCAAATGATGTAGTTGCACCTTAAAATCGGCCCACTTGGACATCAATTCGGAAGGGATGGGATCGTCCCATGCAATACCAGATTGCCAAAGCTTCTGGATTAGAAGTTTCCCTAGAATGATGAGAGGAGAATAAAAACCCAATGGATCGAAGACCTTGGCGATAATAGATAAAATTTTCCTTTTAGTAGGAAGGGAGCTGTCATTTGGAATATCGACCTTACAAAATAAAAGGTCATTCTCAGAGTCCCAATGGAGCCCTAGAGTTTTAGAGTCGGACCGTTCACCAATGGGAACGGTGAAGAATTCGGCGTCGTCGGAGCTGGACGAAGCTAAAACTTCCTGTTTATTTGATAAAAACTTCCGTATCGTCAGACCAGCAGCAGATAGTATAGAAGACATTTCTTGCCTTATTCGAATGGCGTCTTGAATACAGTCGGTTGAGAATAAGAGGTCGTCCATATAGAAATTTTTTAATATAACTTTAGCAGACTCAGGGAAAGAATCCTTATGTAAATCAGCAATATGATTCAGACAGCGAGTGGCTAGGTAACTAGCAGAAGCGGTCCCGTAGGTGATTGTATTCAATCTATAAATGTTGAGGGGTTTCTCGGGATTGTCTCTCCAGAGGATATGCTGAAATCTACGGGATGCAGGATCTACATTGATCATGCGATACATTTTGGCGATGTCACCACAGAGAGCGACCTCGTGTGCACGAAAACGTAATAGGATATCAAACAAATTGTCTTGAACTTGAGGGCCAACAATCTGAGCGTCGTTAACAGAGATATTTGTGGACGTCGTTGCGCTCGCATCGAAAACGACGCGCAACTTCGTAGTCAAGGAAGACTGCTTAAAAACAGCGTGATGGGGGAGAAACTGCGGAGGTATATCCGTTATGTTCACAGGACCATCAAGCGTTTCTATGACCTGAGCGTCAGCAGAGGAATGGCTCTCAACGTCCGAAATTTTGGTCATGTGACCCAGAGATTCGTATTCCAACATGAATTGTGAATATTGCCTTAGAAGACAGGGATCTCTGTGAAGACGTTTCTCTAAGTGGAGGAACCTTGCTTCGGCGATGTGTTTGGAATCACCGAGAAGCAATAATTTTGAATTGAAAGGGATCGAAACGGTAAGGCGACCAGTTTCGTCCGACTGAATAGTGTTGAGAAAGTGATTCTCACAAAATCTTTCCTGTGTCGAAAGTAAAGATAACCTTGACATAGGGCTGGGATTATCCAAGTCCCAAAACTTGGTCAGTGCTTGATGCAAATCGGTATTGTGTTCATCGTTCTGGGCGGTCGTGTGGTAACAACCTGCCGTAACACCACAACCTAGGGTGTTTGGCAGATCGCCAGCGACAATCCAACCGAGAAGGGTATTTTGTAAAGTAGGCATCGAGGGGCCTAAAGAAACCTTTCGAGGTAAAGTTAGCTTGTGATACATAGCCGACCCGATCAAGATGTCGATGTCGCCTGGCTGATTGTAATACGGATCAGCGAGGCGTAAATTAGGAGGAATGTCCAAAAGGTTTTTGTTGAACGTAACTCGCGGAAGCTGCTCCGTAATTTTAGGAACTACTAAACAGTGGATGCCGGACTTGAAACGTCCCGTTGTGGAGTGTAGCTCCACAGAAGTGTACTTAGAACAGGTCGACACTGCTTCGTTAACGCCCTTGAGGGTAACGTTGATTGAGTTGCAAGACGAATTCAATCTTCTTTGAAGGTTTTCGGAGATTAAATTGTTTTGTGACCCCGAGTCGAGGAGACCCTTAACCATGATAGACTTGTCTCCACTGACGACATTTACTTGCACAGTGGAAAGCAGTACCTCCGAGGCCCTTGAGAAACCACATATTGAAGAACTGGTGGGGGTCTCGGTAGCCTCAGCCGCTGGAGCACCTGACTGAGCAGGCATGGCAGCAGCATTGGAATCAGAAGCGCAACTAGACTCACTTTGGCGCGGAGTAGCCGCTCGACTGGGTTCATGCCCTGCATTATTTGAACTCGCGGCCCTGAAGCAAAGTAAACTGTTGTGCCGTTGGTTGCAATTTTTGCAGTTCATAGTGGAAGTGCATTTGGCCTTGGTGTCATGACGGAGACACACAAGACAAAGCCGCAAGAATTTGGCCTTTTGAAACCGAGCCTTGGCCGATAAGGCCAGAAAGGACGGGCAATGATTCAAGAAGTGCAGCTCCTTGCACAAAGCACAAGAGTGCGTAGTTTGAGCCAAGGTGTAGGAACCTTTTGAACTGGCTCTTTTCAAGGAGTTTGAAGCAGAGGCCTTCGTGATATTGGACGTGTCATCGATAATGTTGCATTTGTTAGATAAGAATTTAGCTGTCTGTTCGGCATTGGGAATTCTCCTTGGAAATTGTTTGGCAAAATCCGTAGCAGTGCTAGGGTCTACCTTATTTTTGACAATATATGCCAAAACGGCATCCTTGTATTCTTGGGGCGACATATCCTCATTATCTATAGTACGCAAATGTTTAACGAGGTTATTGTAAAATTCGCGTAGTTGCGTATCCTTAGTGATTCTTGGTGCTTCAAATAACGAATCAAAATGGCTGAAAATAAGCAATTTTCTATTGTCGTATCTTTCTTTTAAGAGATCGATAGCAATAGAATAATTTGCTTCGGAAGGTTTGATCTCGCTTAAAGTTTGCAAGGCAGGACCTTTTAAGCAGTTTTTCAAATATAAAAATTTTTCAATTTGAGATAGGCTTTCGTTTGAATCGACTAGAGCCTGAAAGGATTCAAAGAACGCTCTGAAATCTTGATAATCACCTGAGAAAGTCGGAAGGTTAATAGTGGGAAGCTTAACATTTTCCTTAGACTTACTCGCGGTAGTAGAACGACTACTATTTAAACTTTCGTTTGAAAGCGATCTAGTTTTTTGATCATATTTGTCAATTAAGGACTGAGCAGTCACCGAGGTGGACACGAAATCCTTGTAAAATTGGGAAAGTGTAGGAAAATCGCGCGCTTCACCTCCGCAAAGGGACATTTGCTCTGACACTGATTTGTAATCATTCAACGTTGGCTTGAATAATTCAAATTCAACCTTTAATTGTTGCAACTCAATTTGGGATATTTCGTCGTCAACAGAGTTAATAAATTCATTGAAATTGCTAATTTGCTCTAAGATATTTTGAGCTCTGACTGACAGTAATCTGAAATCTTTTGACTTTGGAGCCATCATGAATTGTTTTAAGCTTATCACTACACAAATTAAATAAACGTATAAAGTAATAACGTAAAAATATTTTGTAGTAACTCAATAATTCTCCTAAATACACAAGAAATTCTCGATTTTTAGCTGTAATCAAGCGTAACTATTTAAATCAAAGTAACAAAATAAGCAACCTAAACGGTTTCTTTCAACTTGACCCTCATTAAGTGTAATATGAAACGCTACAACACGTGTGAGAATGCAGTGAAATAAGCAACCCCGTAAGATAAAATACTTAAGTTACACATTTCCCCTATATATGAAGTATAACACATTTTGTATGTATTTATAAATAGAACTGTCGCTCAAATAATTTTGAGACCACGTAAAACATAAATGGATATAATATAGGGTGTAGGTTAAATAAGGAAACATATATCTTACTTGGCTGGCGCATGTGGGACGCTTCATGGGAGACGACTTCTTCAGCGTCCGTTGCAATTACCGGAAATTAAAAACTGCGTGTAATAACCATATCCGGCTCGAAGGACCAACTGTTGAAAGGTGGCAGATCGCAAATGATCGTACTCACTTCAACACACAA
Source organism: Pyrocoelia pectoralis (assembly GCA_036250285.1). Taxonomy (NCBI): domain Eukaryota; kingdom Metazoa; phylum Arthropoda; class Insecta; order Coleoptera; family Lampyridae; genus Pyrocoelia; species Pyrocoelia pectoralis. The sequence goes on from CM070078.1 coordinate 44,102,237, forward strand.
AGAAGGGGTGGCTGATGCCATTCGATGGTAAACTGGTTCGCGAAATCGCGTTGGTGTAAAAACAAAACAATAAGGCCATTAGTCCTAAATTAATGTATTTACACATAAAAATAAATAACGCCACTAATATTTACACAGCTTAACACTAAATTGGAGTATAAACAAAAACACTGCCATTACCGCATCGGACGGCATATCATGGCTGAATCTCAACATAATATGAATCAGTTCCTTACACCACGCGCGACATGTGCACATATGTGGGGTGCAAGGTGTGTTGCCTAAACAACAGCAATCGTTACAAAAATTAATAAAACCTTAAATCTATACACCTGTCCCACAATTCCATTTCCTTTCCTTGCCAGCTCCCTTATCTGCGCATTGTCCTTGTTATCATAACTTATCCTGTATCCCAAATACGTCACCTCATCTACACTTTCTATTTCCTCCTCTCCACCACTTCCATATCGCCCTCTTCCCCCCCCCCCCTCTTCTTTTGAAATCCCACCATTTTTGTCTTTTTGTGTTTACTTCTAATCCGATTCTCTCCATATATTTCTTCACCACCCTTATCATGCTCCTCATTTCATTCTCCTCCCTTGCCACCGCCACCACATCGTCGGCGTAAGCCAAAATCCATTTCCAACACCTACTTGGAAATGAAAAGATTACACAAGAGCAGAGTTGCAAGGTGTCGACAATGTCACGTCGACAATTCAATTGTCGACGCGTCGACAATTGCCACGTCGAGTAAATCATTGTCGACGTATATTGTCGACGCCATTGTCGACACCAATTATAATCATCTCAAAATTACATATTAATGTTGCAAGACATATAAACGTGATTTATTTGATTCAAAAATAAAACAAAGTAAACTAATATGTCAATAAAACATAGTAGTGTAGTACATTCAAAATCTTTCATTATAGGCATCCAAGCATTTATACCATCGCTGCTTGTTAAGCTCATTTTTATGATGAGATAACAACTTATTATTATCATAACTACTAACCAGGATGAAAATAGTACCTAAGCTACTAAACTGTAAACGTTGAGAGCCGTTTCTTGACGATGTTTAATATTTCACAACAAAATAAAAAACAAACATAACCTCAAAACAACTGGTATTGACTTTGTTGACATACTCGACATTGTTGACGTATTGTTGACATTCACTCGACGCGTCGAGGTCGACATTAAAGTTGACGCGTCGACAAACAACTCTGCACAAGGGGAAGTAACGAAGATTCGCCCTACTAAAATCCTGGACTTTGTGAAAGATACAGGTATTCTTGAAGGGTAGACAACAGCGGGGAGCACAATAGACCAAAAGGTCGCAGTGCGGGAGCCTTACTAGGACCACCCCTAGAAACACCTAATAATATAATAAGCCAAAATCCAAACCTTTTTTCTTCCTACCACTATACCACCGCTTTGGTTCCTCCTCAACTCTTCCTCCATATCTCCTATATACATTGCAAAGAGACTGGGGCTTAGCGGACAGCCCTGTCTCAACCCTTTCATTGTCCAGAACGGTTCACTAGTTTCATCACCCACCCCCGCTCTACACTTTGTCCCTTTGTACATTTCCTCTATCATCCCCACTACATTCTCGTCCACGTTCAACTTCCTCAACCTCTCCCATAATTTTCCCCTGTTTACACTATCCAACGCCGCCTTTATGTCTATAAACAGCGCGTACACCCTTCGCCCTTTTTTATCGAACTCCTTATTCATCAACTGCCTTAGTACATACACATTGTCCATAGTTCCCCTCCCCTTTCTAAACCCTGCCTGCCAGTATGGGATTAACTCCTTCCCTTCTATTTCCCCTCCATTTTCTCCTGTACAACCGTGGCGAACACCTTGTACCCCGCATTCACTAAACTTATAGGCCTGTAGTTTCTTACGTCCCTCCCCCCCCCCCCCCCATTATACAGTGGGCAGACAATTGCCTCTCTCAACTTCTCTGGGACACCCTCCTCCTTCCATATTCCGTTGAACATTTCCAATATTCCACCTCTCGCCTTTCTTCCCGTATACTTCCATTGTTCTCCTTGCGTTCCATCTGTCCCCTCCGCTTTCCCTTTCTTTATTTTCCTCCGCGCTCTCTCCAATTCTTCCTTGCTTATCCCCCCTTGCCTTCTTTCCCTCCTTTCCACCTCCTCCCCCTGCCTTTCCATTTCCGTCAGTATGCTCCCATCTTCCATCCCCTCCATCAAACCCATGCAACAAGTTCTCCAGTTCCCAATATTCATTTAGAACCTCCATTCCTTTCCTCTACACTTTTGTTATTTAGTAACTTCATATATCCCCTTCGTACACTGTGGCTATCTCGTATCCCTTCCCTTCGTGTCCTTTCGTATAATTTACTATCACTTACTGTCGTTGCTCCTTCACCCCTTAACTGTCTCTATCCCAATCTTCCCTTATACCCGTTATCAAGCCCCCATTCGCTCTACCCTTTTCCCCTCCCTCGTAGCAAACTGCACCTTCCAGTGATACCCCTTGGGAACTTGTTCTCCCATGCCCCCCAGTACTTCTCCTCTACCCACGTTTCCACTAACCCCACCATGTCAAATCTTCTCAAGTATTTACAGAATTCCTTCCCTTTATTCTTTACCCCTGCCGCGTTCCAAAACATAATCTTCCTTTCCCTTCTCCCCTGTTTCTCTCCCTTCTTCTCTCGCGCTTCTGCATAGGTCTGTCAAGGAACAGGGTATATTTTTTGGGCATTGTAAATTAAACAAGCACATGCACCGCATGGGCTTAGTAGAATCACCATCCGGAAGACCAGACTACGAGACGGAGCACCACATACCTACTTTGTGATTGTGAGTGTCCCGTAGTAGTCGAATTAAGACGATCCATGTTGGGGGAATCTTGGCCGGACATGACTACGATTAGAGCCGCTTCCCCTTCCACCATCCTCAGGTTTATCTAACGTGAGGAATGGGGGTTCGGACCACTCTAATCAGGGAGGTGGCACAAAGTACCCGAATAGGTGGTTTATGTGCGCGTAGACTTCTGACTACCCTCCCATCGTAATTCACCCTGTATCTTTGGAAAGTTTTGGAGAAATCTTTGCTTTTTGCATTATTTTTGACGCGTTGAATTTGTTGTTTGTGCGCACACATTTTTCGAAACAGCCTGTAGATCAATAGAAAAGCAGATAATATAGATAACTACAGTACCACGTGACACATTTGTTTGTCATTTTATGTCAAGTTTACCAATTCGGAAATATTATTATGTACATAATTTAAATACTATTATTAAGAGATAATTTTAAAGTAGATTATTCTAGTTCATTGTTGTGTTATGTTGTAAAAATGGGATGTTGTTATAGTTTTTTTTGTAAAGATGGGGATTCACAACAGGTACACAACATCAAGGTTAAAACAAATGTATTTTTTCTATTTTCTTCTTCCAGAGGGGTGAACCAAACGAAAGAACTCATTTACTTGTAGATCCAGTTTCGAATAGTGCTAACATCCCTCAATATAACAGGTTACTTATACTCACATACAATAATCTACCTTATCCTTCAATAATTGATAAATTCTAGCGAAGATTTCTTAAATAATTCGAATACTTTGCCTAAAAAGACTGATGAACAATCCGCATTGAACCGTATATTACAGGAAACAGCTACGTAAGTGTATGATTAAGTTCAATAATCCTTGGGTTATGTAAATATTAATAAATATCATCGATGATTACGATTAACAATTTAAAGTCCAATATTATTGTTTTCAGAAATGTTATAGACGTAGCCGCTTTGGATTCTCATAATTTACAACAACACGAATACGTTGAAAGAATGCGACAATATTCGAGTAAATTACAACAGGCTTGCGCTACTAATAAGTTACCGGTTAGGCATAAGCTTTGCGTATTACAAGATATACCAGCACCCGAAAAGATATTATCTTCCGAATCGGTTAGCGAAGATGATTTAAATTTGGTAAAGTTATGCGGTATAATTTTATGATAACAATGTTACCACAAATTTTTAGATAAGTACGGCTGTAACAAAAGCGGCCGCAGCGATCGGTGAAATAAAAGTAGAGCATAAAGAAGATATGGTAGTATTGTTTCGAGTTCCCGATTAAGGCGCTATGTAAAAACTATATTTTATAACAGGCATATTAGTAGATTATTATAAGTATTTTCTAAATGGTTAAAATTGTTCTTTTGATACGATTTGAACAATTAAGTCTGTGTTATATTATTTATTGCTTTATAAAACTGTATAATTGATATTTTAACACTGAGAAACATATTGTTAAATGACTATTTGAAAATTATTTCAGACATACTCATTATGGACAAATCATATCGTAAAGAATAACCAGATATTATTATAAAATGTTAGCATTATAGTCGTTGTTAATTATATGAGAGAAAAAGCTTTTATTAAATTGGCACAAACAAGTCGAAAATTGAATTTTTTATTAGGTACAAAATTAATTAGTTATTTATGTTGATATGGCCATTACACAGTTTTATTTTCTCGTACTTTCCGTAACAAAAATAAGGCTGTACATTTTTACCTATTTTAATAAATGTTTATAATCATAATTTACAGTGTATTTGTAATTGTGTCTTCACGATATTGTCAAACTTTCAAACAAGCATTAGAAGGCTTCAGATGTAGTCAGCAGTCAGCACAACCCCTTTCCCATTATGTTCCTCCTACTCCCACCCTTACTGGCGGAGTGGGTATTAATGTACCCGGCAATTTTATATCTCGTCTCCCTATCTCATCCGTCTGACTTGACATATATTCCTACCAACTTCTCCAGAGTCTCCTCCATCGGCAGAAAGAATACGCTATATGAGACAACCCTCTCGGTTGTCAGTCTCGCGTATCCCCCGCCGAAACTCACGCAAGAGGCCCGTATACCGTCCCCCACAAAAACAAAACCCACTCATCCCTTCGTGGTAGCCGGAAGAACTGCCAATCTGTGACGCCATGATGAGGTCATAGCGTACCGCCCTGACCCTCCAGGTCCATCGCCTCCCACCTTTTGTTCAGATTAATCTGCAACACATTCATTATACCCTCGGGCATTATCTGTTCCGCTGAGTGTCCGCCTCGGAGCCGTTGCTCTTCTATGGGTGCACTCACTGTCGTGCGACCTGTGCCCCGCAGCCATCCCGTCGGGTTCGCACCACGATATAAATACTAAAGATAGGATGTTGCGCATGGTGGGCGGTCCGCAAATATCACGCGTGACGTCACTTGTAGAGTGAATTACATTTGAGGAATACTCATTTGATGTGTTTTTTCGTCTGTACCGAGTTTATTTTTCGAGATACAAAAAATTTCGTAAGATCAAATATGCTCCTTATGATGTCTTTTATATGTTAAAAATAATAGGGTAACTCAATCTCTCTCAGTTAACCTGAAAAATACTTGTATTAAGTAGCATAATTACATCTGATTGTGTTTGCGCCGCGACGACACAAAAACGGTGCTAGATAGAAGAAAATTGCATATGAACAAATTTGTAGAGCACAAAATTTACTAAAAAAAAGTCCGCGGGAGGGTGTAATTATCTCCATTAGTTTGGGAAAAAGCGGTGTGGACAGTTGCGCGAATAAGGTTTGCATCATTTTGGACGCCTGTAACTCTTAAACTATCGAAGATCGTGACACCCTACCGCGGACTTTTCTTTAGCAAATTTTATGCTCTACAAATTTGTTCATATGCAATTTTCCTCTATCTAGCACCGTTTTTGTGTCGTCGCGGCGCAAACACCATCAGATGTAATTATGATATTTTATACAAGTATTTTTCAGGTTAACTGAGAGAGATTGAGCTACCCTATTATTTTTACATATAAAAGACATCATAAGGAGCATATTTGTTCTTATGAAATTTTTTGTATCTCGAAAAATAAACTCGGTACAGACGAAAAAACACATCAAATGAGCATGTCGCAAATGTAATTCACTCTACGGGTGACGTCATGCGCACGGTCTGACGAAATCTGAACGTCGGAGCATCCGGCCCTGGGTTCGCACGAAATACAAAATAGGGATCGTTAGTGCACTCTTTAGCCTTGTACTCTGGTAAGCCTAACCTGAAGCAAAGCTTTCTTCTGTCGGGTCCCCTACCTTTGTGGCCCACCTCCCAACATCCGTAGCACCTGTTGGGAACCTTCATTCATCTCTCTAACTCTACACGAAGTCCTTCCGATCGTCACATGACCTCGTGTAAGCAGTTCTCTAGCACTCTTCTTCTCCATATAGGCAGTTTTGAGGCCTCCATAAGCCTCGACAATTCTCTTAACCCTCGGTCTGGCGTCCGGGAACAAAGTCTCCTAGTGCCTGCTGTACCTCATCCGTAGTAGTTATGTCGTCCAAGTCCCTAATGGTGACGTCTGTAGGACCTCGACCTTCCTCCCCTGCCATCGCACCAGCACAATCCTTCCCTTGAGGGCTAGGGCGTTCCCCCTACCTTTTTCCACCTCCACCGCCAGCACGTGTCGCTCCCTGGTTTTGGAGACTCCCGTCACATTTCCATGCTGTGCCCTCCTGTTCCGCTTTCCTTACACTGTCCTCCTCTTCCGAATCTGTCATCGCAATGAGCACTTCGTCCCTTCCGTTGTCTACGCAGATTCTTTTCGGGTTCTCCATATGGTCCCGTAAATTCTTCCCATCATTTTACCCTTCCCTCCGCCGGCGCCGTGTTAATCATCATCCCCATGTAGTCCAGTGTGCTAAGGCCTTTGCTGGGGACTGTAACACCCTTTTGAGCAAATGGACGTATTCCCCCCGGTCGATTCTCTCGCTCCCCTCGAGTAGTCCCAGCTCAGGGTACGTGTCCATATCACCTCCGCCCATTTATCCATTTTGTGGTCTGATCCCACAAAGAATTATGCCGTATCCCATATGTGTTTTCCCAAGTAAGTGGGTTCATATGGCTTATTTTTAACTGCCAAGACTTCCTCGGGCCAGTCGCACTCTACAATGATGATGATCTGAACGACACCCGCTATTTTAAGCCGGAGTTACGCGAAATATTTATCCATAGTAACATAACTGGAAAATTTGAGATTATCATGTGTAGTTTCATGCAATCTGCTCTCAGTTCGAAAAATGTTATACCCATCCATTAACCCAGCCAAGACGAAGGCTCCCGCAGTTGCAGCGTAGAAGCATTTGTGGTAGACTTTCTTCACTGAATAACAAAAATGGCGAGGCAGAGCACTCCTCATATTTTGATGCATCAAGCGTTTTGTCTACCCTGAAGAAAGACCTATATCTACCTCGTTCCTCAATTTATAATAGGAATGCACTTTCCTAATGGTATTCCAAGCAGAACTTGTAGATAGAACGCAGTGGGGCTATCCTTACACTACTGTGCACCTCAGTATGTTTTGTCGCCGATGCTGATGAGCACTGCTCTGAGTTTTAACAGCTGCACAATCCAGAGCGTCGTACGACCTCCATTATATGCCATGATGGCGTAAGGGAATATTTCTATATTGTTTCGAAGGTTGTTTTGTCCAACTTACCTTCTATGTCTATGAATGCTCCAAAGTGGTGGACTATTTATAGTCCAACAATCACTCAATCCGTCCTCTTAAGAAGAAAAGAGATTAGACTGATTGGCCGATATTCTTTGGGTGTGAAGTACCTAATCACCTCTTTGCCAGGTTTGGGGATAAAAAAACAAGTTTTATCTCCCTTCATTGTTTTGGTATGATCTGAAAGCGATACAACCCGTATAGATTCTCACTAGATGAAGAATAAAATCCAGTCCCCATTGCAGAAGAGCTGCTATTATGCGCCGTCCAATCCGCCTGGTGATTTGTATGATGAGAACGATTTCACTGCCCAGGTGATCCTCACCACATCCACCATCTGGTCATCCTTTGTGGGAATGGAGGGGACTGCCTCTGGCCAGATAGGATAGGAGTAGTGATGGATACAGGAAAGTGAGCGTTTCTAAAGTACCTCAGCTATCTCTGAGAGGTTGTTAGTGTAAGAACCATCCTCCCTTCTGAGGCTAGCTGGGTTATAGTGTAGGTCTTTGGCTAGGATTTTGTTTAGGCGGGATACAGATGAGGATTCTATAGAGGTGCAAAATCTCTCCCATGCCTCCTAATATGTTTGTTGCTACAGGTGCAACTATTTAACGGAGAATGGGCATCACTAGCCAAGCTGCCAAAGCAACCTGTGGTCAGTGAATGTTCAAGTGTAAGCAACTCACTCGGAACGATTGGGAACTGGGATGAGTTTGCTAAAAAATAATGAAATCGATTTAATTCAAAAATGAAAATAAAGCCCTTGGTTTTGATGGAAAAACATGTAAATAATTTAAAAATCGTGATATGCTCTCAATAACAATGTTGTCAGAAAGAATAACAATTTTTATAACAAATAAAAATATAATTAATACATTTACAGTAAGTTTAAATACATATTATAGCAAGGAATAAAGCTACACTTTTGCTGCAGCAACAGTAGCATTAGGTGCTTGTGATACTGAAGGTGCTGAAACTAAAGGTGGATGTGGAACTACAACAATGGTACTTTCTGGCATATGGAAAAAGAAGACTTTAAAACCTATTGCCAGCAACAAATGGCAACAGGCAACGTACACCACTAAAATAAATTTCCTCTTAGATAATTGTAAAGCGGGATACAATGTTAGCACCAAGACAGATCCAGATAACACAGCCGCAATTAAGACAAGCATCCATTGCAACCATATTACCTGAATCGACCAAAGTATGGATACAGGAATATACACAAATAACGAGTACCCATAAACGCATATTAACTCTAACGGTTTACTTATAGTTTCTTCAACAAGTTGCTCCAATTCGATGAATCGATTGTCCACTTCAGTAAACCCCAAAGTATTAATGGAATCACGCTAACGTAAAACACAATTGTCGTACTAACATACGACACTAAGTGAAAGTTGTATTTCCAGTGATACTGTTCATTGGCATGTTGTAAATAACTGGCGACATTGCCGCTTATCGCAATTGTAAATATTAAAGTCATAGAAATCCAAAACGGTCCGTACAAATCCGGTTTCAGTTTTATTTGGTTATTTATCATACTATTTCGTTTGGGAAAAATTGAAGATAATAATCGTTCGACCACCTCTGACGTGTCAATGTCGAAAAATTGTTGATAATAATTTAATGTCCAAAACGCTTTCGAATTTGTATCTAAAAAAGAAAACTGTATTGTCGATATTTGTCTATTTGATAATGTACCTTTGCCATCTTCTAAAGATGTAGTATCTTCTCTTCTTTGTAAAGCCTCCAATGTTCTTGAATTATCCGAATATCATCCGTTATTTGTATTGAAGCCGTAGTTACATTTTGGTATGTACTCGGATTTGGCATATCGGGAAAATCTTGAAATGACAATAATTCGTCCGTGGGAACTTCTTGCATACCGGTCATTTTAAACTTTAATAACAATATTAGAATATTTTAATTATGTATGTTTTAAAGATTTTGTGTTTAACCTCTACAATTGACACATCACGTATTTGTTTTCTTCTTGTAGACAAGTGTCGGTAGTGTCTCAAGTCACCTTGTATTTTACATCATTACATCAACTGTGCCTCCGACAGCAATCGGCGAAATGTGATATACAGTAAGAGTCAAAATTAATGTTGATTTTTAATATTGAAGAACATCTCGATTATACCACAGATGTATACATACTAATACATCTGTGATATTGATTTTTAGGTTTTCGCGGCTGCTGTATGAACTGCTGGTTCCTCGGGTGTTGATCCGCGTGGCACTTCTGGTCTTCAAAAGACCGTTTGTTATACGACGTTTCGGCAAAGTCTCACTTGCCATCATCAGGTTAGTAACTGTCTGCTGCTGCTTCGAGTTACTCGAACTGAACTAACTTCCTGTTGTATGTGCTGCTCCTTATGTAACCTCTTGCTTTCACTCGCTGTTGCCCTTGATTGGTTGCGTGTTTGTGGTCAAGTCGCTTGGGTCTCGAGGTGAGACTGTGATTATACGTTTTTTTTATTGACTCCAAGGTTATTATACAATCAGTCCATAGAAGACTATAGGTACAACATGTGTAGGCCTTAGTGTAGGGACTTAAAACTAATATAAAACATGACATATGTAGGGTAACACTCCAGCGAGTGCCCCCTTATATCCTATTGAATCACATGTTCGTTGTTTAAGTAAATCGAGTAGGAAGGTCGCTAATTTTAAATCTTTTCAGTCACCTGTCGTCTTCGTCATCATTTACGAGTGAGACAGCAAGATCGTTTGGGTGCACGGAAATTTTATTTCTGTATTTGATGCTGTGTTTTGTTATTTCATCCTTGATGGTTAGTATCTTCAGGTCAGAATGCAGGAGATTATTTGGGATGTACCATGGCGCATCTACAATTTAGTTCGGAGGAATTTATTTTGAAAGCGTTGTATTTCAAGGTTTTGAGTTACTCGCTGATCTCCAGAGAGATATCCCGTATGTTCATATTGGTTTAAGAATAGCCTTATATAATAGGAGTTTATTTTCTGTTGATAGTTTAGATTTTCGGCCGAGGATCCAATACACTTCCTGCAACTTGAGTCCGAGCTGTTTTCTTTTTGTAAATATGTGGGTGCGCCAGGTTAGTCGTCTATCAATGTGGATGCCTAGGTATTTATCTTCTACTTCTTGTGGTATTAAGTTTCCATTTAATGTGACTGGGGGACAGGTATCTTTCCTTAGTGTGTATATGTAACACGTGGACTGATTTTTTCTCATTCACTTTTATGCGCCATCGTTTTAACCATTTTTCAAGTTGATGCAGGTGGTTTTGTAAGTTCCTAGTGGCTGTTACATGGTTTGGATGTGAGGATAGAATTGCTGTGTCGTCTGCATATGTAGCTGTCATGGTTTTTCTAGTTTCGGGCAGGTCTGCGACGTATAATAGGTATAAGATAGGGCCGAGAATGCTGCCTTGGGGTACCCAAGATTGAACAGACTAAAGTTGGGTATTTTCGTCGCGATATTTCACTTGAAACGTTCTATTTGTGAGGTATGATTCAAGAAGGGAGTAGTAAGGGTGCGGGAGAGCTTTTTTAAGTTTGTAGAAAAGTTCCAGGTGCCATAACTTGTCAAAGGCTTCGCTGATGTCGATAAAGAGTGCAGAGCAATAACGTTTGCTAATTTTTCTAATAAGTCTGTGTGCCTGTTTTACAGTTCCGTGTCCCTTGCGGAATCCAATTGATGAAGGGGTATTAGATTCTTTTCTTCAATGACGGGCATTAGACGTTTAACTAACAGTTTTTCAAAAATTTTGCATAAAAGAGGAAGTAGACTAATTCGACGGTATGAAGTTACATCATTTAGAGCTTTGCCTGGTTTAGGAATCATTATTATTTGTCCTACTTTCCAGTGACAAGGAAAGTAGTTGGTTCTGAGGATGGAATTATAAATTTGTGTTATTGCTGCTTTTGAGAGAGTTCTTTCAGTATTTTCCCAGTGATTAAGTCACATCCAGGAGCTTTTTTTGGATTGGTTTCTATGTTTATAACTGTTTTAACCTCATGAGCTTTAATTATTTTTATTGGAAGGTCCATCTGGTGCGGGATCTGTAGTTCTTTACTAATGCTTTCTTCTTCATCTACTGTGATTGAGGAAGGAAAGGGTTCAAACACTGATGCGAGATGTTCTGCAAAGGCTGTGGCCTTCTGTTGGTCAGTTTTTGCCCAGGTGCCATCGTTTAGTCGTATTGGTGGGATTTGGTGTTGAGGTTGTTTCATTTTTCGCGTGGCCTTCCACAGTGAGTAGTCTGTCGATGCCGTTGGACTGAGTTCTATTAGGTACTTTTGAATGGCTTGATCTTTCAGATTTTGTAGCATCTTCTTGAGGTTTTTAGCTATTTTGTTGTATCTTTGTTTGTCTAAAGGATCTCTTGTTAGTTGCCACTTTTTGCGAGCGTTTCTTTTTTCTGCTACCTTCTGTTTAACAGTTATTGGGTACTCTTGATTTATATTGGTTTCAGTTATGTCTGGTGTTGCTGATCGCCTTGCTCCATTTCGTTATAGAGAAAGCCGTAGAGCATATTATGCTCTACGGCTTTCTCTATATCAAGTTCCGTTTTTAATGGTAAATCTAAGTGTATTTGCTTATCAAGTCGTTCTCGAAATCTATTCCAATCCGTTCTTTTGCTGAACAGTGAGGGCTTTTTGGGTTTTCCAAGTACTTCGGTATGCATATTGACTAAAATTGGTGTGTGGTCTGATGAAAGTTCTTGGCAAGATTCAACTGCGACTTTCTTGGTGTCGATTCCTTTCGTTACATAAAAGTCTACGTCTACGTAAAGGCATAGTCTGAACTAGTAAGTCCTGTGATGACTTTGCAAAAATAGTGATAGTTAAAAAGTATGTTATCGGGAGGTTGACAGGATTAGATATAAATTATTATTAGTACATTGACAAGTAATTAGGAAGTAATTCTGTTAGTTGAAAGTGTAGTGTTTATACTCTTTGTTACTTATAATAAATGAGAGAAACATATTAATATCCTGTGTTATAAACAACGTAGAGTAATCTCAATCACTTGATATTTACAAGGAATGAAATAGTAGTTTACGTAACAAGTCCCGAAAGTGATCTTTTAATAAATTTAATTTTTTTAAAATCGGTCAGAAAGTAGTAATTTCCGGTTTATTTTTAGGTCAGAAAATCTCATTTTGTCGGACCGACCCAGAAAGTTATTGTGATAGTCCGGTAAAAGGTTTTACCGGACTCATTTTTACTTTCCGGCCTAGAACGGTCAATTGTTCTGCCCGTTTACTACTTTCTGACCGGTTAAAAAAAATATTGTAAGTACGTAATACGTCCCAAAAGTGCTTTTACTGGACTCGCAGGCTTGCAGGACTCGACTGCGGCTCGCCCTGTAAGCCTGCGAGTCCAGTAAAAGCACTTTTGGGACGTATTACATACAATATTTTTTTAAAAATCGGCCAGAAAGTAGTAAACGGGCAGAACAATTGACCGTTCTAGGCCGGAAAGTAAAAATGAGTCCGGTAAAACCTTTTACCGGACTATCACAATAACTTTCTGGCTCGGTCCGACAAAATGAGATTTTCTGACCTAAAAATAAACCGGAAAGTACTACTTTCTGGCCGATTTTAAAAAAACTACTATTATTTCATCCTGTAGTCACATTCTTTGATTTTCCGGACTCATTTCAGTCCGGAAAATGAAACTCTACAGTATTAATAGTAGTTTACGTAACAAGTCCCGAAAGTGATCTTTTACTGGACAAGTAGGCAAATTACAGGACGAGCCGCAGGCGAGTCCTGCAAGCCTGCGAGTCCAGTAAAAGCACTTTTGGGACGTATTAATTACGATATTTTTTTAAAAATCGGCCAGAAACGGGCAGAACAATTGACCATTCTAGGCCGGAAAGTAAAAATGAGTCCGGTAAGGTAAAAATCAGTCCGGTAAAACTTTTACCGGACTATCACAATAACTTTCCGGCTCGGTCCGACAAAATGACATTTTCTGGGCTAAAAATAATCCGGAAAGTACTACTTTCTGGCCGATTTAAAAAAAATACTATTACCGGACTACAATTTTTAGAAGATTTATTCATATTTATTCAATCAAAATACATTAAATATATATTGATGTTAATATGTATAGAAGTATTAGAATTTCCTTCAATGTTAATTGGAAGAGGAACAGTTTTATTTTCAATTGGAAAAGTTGTTGAAATCTCTGTTTTTCTGTTGCACCATCTCTATCAAATTTCCTCCTCTTTCAGTTGTTTTTCTTATCTCCGTTTTCTGTCCAAGGATCCGTTTCCTGTCCTCTTCTTGAGACTGCAGTACCTCGACAAAGTTTTCTCCTCCTTGGATCATTCTTGCTACTTATTTTCTGTTTAATGCTCTCGTCCACATACCTCTCAGCAATTGACGCACTTTTCCAGCCTCCATGTCTTTTGAGAACAGATAAATCCGCCCCAGCGTTTGCAAGAAGCGTCGCAGAAGTTCGACGAAAACTGTGACCTATATATGTTGTTGGATCTTTCAATGTAAGAAATTCGACGATTTTTCGAGGCATCACTCCAATGGTGTGAATGCCAACCCTTTGTGCGATGCATTTACCATTTCGGTATCCAACAAAAAGCATTTTATGCTTCAGATTTTTTGGTCTCAACCCCAAATACCTCCTGAATAGCTCCAAAAAGTGTATCCCTTCCACTTCATTAATGACACTAAATATTCTCCTCTGATTTGTTTTGGTATAAGGAATAGTAAACACTAATTGTGAACCTGTTTCTCCCACATCATCAAGAGACATATTATGTAACTCCTCCCGACGACAACCACCTACAATACCAATCATTGCCACAACTTTTGTCAAAAGATACTTCTCATTAGCCCCTTCAAGCCCATGTTGCCAAAGGTGGCAACAAATGAATATCGAAGTGCCATCCCAGATTGTCACTTGTGGCAACAAATTTGAAATAGAATAACTAAGTTGGAATAATATTTCAGTTACGTAGATATGCCCTGGGATGGCTCATATTTATTTACTAACATGAGATTGGCAGGTTCAGGGTCGAACGATTTTACCAACAGCAAGTGTGTTTCATTCGCTTGCAGTAGTAATTTCGATTTTGTCAAGTGGATTTGTGGATAAATATAAGATTTTTCAAACCACTTTTAGTGCAGAAAACATGGTCTTATACCTATAAATTAATAATAAGCAGAAAAAAACAATTTTAAAAAAACATCGTTTTTTTACAAAATCTGGGATTGCACTACAACCTTAGAAAATCGACCTGGGCTTGAAGGGGTTAGGTGCTTGCTCTAGAAACCTCCGCATTTCATCCCTGCTCAACGTTTTGGCCTGTGTAGGTGTATAACCCACTGATTCCTTCTTTAAAAAAGCAATTACTTTCGAGAAGCGAGAAATATCCAAGTTTTCATAAACTAACAACATCGCTTTCACCATTGAATACTTAGACCAAAGAGAGGGCTACTGATTTTTTTAGACTGCAAATAATATACTTAAATATATACAATATATACAGAGGAAATGCTTACCAAATCTAACATATAAGCCAACATTACATCCTCATTGACTATTTTCACTTGGTTTATTTGTTTCCACTGATTAAATAATTCAAATTCTTTTTTATAACGGTTTGCCGACTTAACCGGAATTAATTTTTCAGTAGCTTCGGCCGCTTTTTTCAAGATTTTCTCGGAAACTTCGTTTTCGCAATTTATTTGAGACATTTTTTTTCCAATATCAAACCGTTGCTATAGTCACGGCAATCCTAAAAGCGTTGCACGTGACATATGACGTAAAAACAGTACCAATGTAATACTAATTTTTCAGATTGTCATTAAAGGTAATATTCTAGGGTAAAATAATTCTACAAGTTGGCAGCATCATAAAAAATGAAATTACAATGTTGCAACCAAGGACATCTGTCATTTATTGTCTTCCATTTCGTATTTTATTCTATTTCGTTTTAATCTATATGACAACACTGTTGACATGTATATAATACTCGTGACGTGCAACGCTTTTTGCTTTGCCCCAACTTTAACAAAATTGTGATTCACACACTGAATGATTGTTGTGACATTTAAAAAAATTTTTAGTTTTTTCAAACAATATTGCTCACAGGATGAAATAAAACGTTATACGATATACGTCCGGTAAATATTTCCACAGTACCTACTCGTTTCGAAATTCTTGACTCGGCTCCTTCGTCGCCTCGTCCAGAAACATCTTACTCGTTACTGTAAAATCTTATTTCCCGGACTTATAACGTAAATAACTATAGTCAGCTCATTATTTCAGCTCAAAGGTGCAATTGCACTTAAGTGCATTTAGAACTACCTATTCAATCTTTATGTTTATGAAAATTTTTAACGATATTTTAAGTTGTAGAGCCACACATTTATTAGTTCTTTCAGAGTAAATATCACGTGACAGGGGGTTCTTACATTGAGATTGCTCGACGTATGATTTGAAAGCATCATAGATAATCACCCCAGAAACAGAGATTGTTCGCTAGTCGCCTTCATTGCCGATTAATTATATATTATAAGTATCAATTTGAACTGCAAGGAAAAGTTTTGGATTCTGGATTCTAGAGTGAGATGGGGAGACGCACATGCCTCATATAAGGGGTCCCTTGGGCTGATTAAAGTCGTATAACTCCACACGTGAGATATTTGTGATGATGCTGGAAGAGGAAGCGGTTCGAATCATAGCCGTATCCGGTCAAGATTATCCCAATACGGATTCTTTCAGATAGACAAGTGCAGAACACTCACGATAAGACTGTTGTCTGTGTTTCACCTTGTACAACATGGTAGTATTGGAGAAAGTTCATTCGGTGTATGTGCTTAAACCGCAATTCCCCTGTGCATAACGGTCGGCTATAAGTATGCATTTCAGGCAGTAAGGTTCTGTGTCCGATTGAAGGGGTTTGTGTCTCCTAGGCTGTTAATCAAGTATCTATCCATTTCAAATCTCTCATTATTTCAATGCTGAGTAGCCACCCTGGTGCTCCCCATCGATCACCGACGTACGGGATTCGCCTATGTAGAAAACCTAATTGTTGGACGTGATGTTGCCCGATTTATCACATTGTCAATGTGGCCCCCTTCATTTCATTAGGGGTGTAAGTTCTCAGACTGGCAAATGTATTTAGCAGTGTAAATTTTGCAGTGTGGGAACGCTCACCATCTTCTGAGAATTGACTAACATCGGGCGATCCAGAATGCCCGAAACACGGGTCGCCTATTAATATATAGGATTCTTGGAAAAAGCAGTCCCACGCGTTCCCGCTCTACTACATCCAGTGGTAGGTAATTAGTAAAGTGTCACAACGATCTAATGCCCTTCGACTTAGATATTGATAACCCTACACCATTAACAGTCTTCTACCTACTACCTACTATCCTTAATGTCCAACACATAAT
Organism: Pyrocoelia pectoralis; assembly: GCA_036250285.1. NCBI lineage: Eukaryota > Metazoa > Arthropoda > Insecta > Coleoptera > Lampyridae > Pyrocoelia > Pyrocoelia pectoralis. The sequence continues at coordinate 44,119,203 of CM070078.1, forward strand.
TCGTTCAGTTTTAAGGAAATCTGTAAGAAAAAATGGCAGTGTAGGTACACGTTTCTTGTGGCACAATCTAAATTTGTTTCTTAAAAAGATCTTCTTTGAAAAAGTCGTTCGCTTCATGCGACGTATCGTTGCGCAGAACTAAATTGAACTAAAACTGTATTCCGGACTTTCTTATTATTATGATAAAGTAACATTATAATATCATATGGCTTCGTGGCTTAATTTGAACTTGCTTTGAGAAATATAATGTTATACTACCTTGTCTTGCTTGGGATGGTTCTCTTGTGGATTTTTGTGGAAAGTAATGAGCATTTGCCATGGTTGAGTCGATGAGCGAATACAAAAGATACGTGGCAGGGCTCGCTTTTCCAAATCGAGGGAATACCCTGACATGGTGCTCATATTTGAGCCATAAATTCGAAGTAGCTGCATGTTTAAAAATTTATTTACACGAAACAGGTTTGATAGATAAGTACCATGGTGCTCTTTAGTTTAACTACTTATATTTCTTTCTCTATTTTGCACCTCATTAGTCATCCTATATATTTTCCACGTTTTAAAAACATTTCGTAATTTTCACGTTCCTATTACCTACGTTATAACGTGGAGATAGTAGTCTTCAACCTTTTCCTTCTGTTCTATGGTAACTGTAATTTTCACCTAGTACTTGTTCTTATCACTGATTTCACCGACCAACTACATCGACTTTAGTCTACATGAACTAATTTGGAATTTGAGTGTACCATGTTTCCGCTCAGTCAGTTACGATCCAATTGCTATTGGGATCTTCGTTTGGGGACAAAGCCAAATGTGCTCTCTTCAAACACAACACTCTAGTATGATATTGGCGTTTCATTTCACTTCCCTGTACACTTTAATCCCATTGCACAGATATTACCAGAATCAATTTCACATATTTGGGACACGTCCATACAGTTCACGTTTCCTTTCTCCCACGAATTGTCACAAAAATTCACTAACAGTGTCTGGTCTCAATACTTTTGATTTAAATTATTCAGAGACAGCCGATCATCCCCCTCCGAAGCGGTTTCGCCACTGAAACTGATATTACAGCCCTAGCCCTATCAAACTGTAAGCAAAACGTATTGCATTTAAAATTATGTTCGAGTCAGCCTACTCGCTCTCATTTTCACTTGTTCCATGCGTGATGATACTCGAACTGTAAATCACCATCGTCTTTCATTTGTAACACAGTGTAGGTACCTATCGAGAGATCGAATCCGCTTTCGATTTCTACTCAGAACTCGTTTCAGTACCTTTTAAGTAATGCAACCTAAAAGTGCGTCGAGACTAAAACATTAGACGCTAATACCTACATCACGTTGAAGGCGGTATTATTGATAAACCACATCGTGGGAAAGTTACAGAAATAGAAAACATTAAGTTAAGTGCAAGCAAAACTAACTACTCTTCCAATCTTTGAAGAGAATTTGAGAATTTCGTACACTATTATTATAATGCTTAAAAGACACAAAGAAAATATTGTATGAGTGTAAAATTCAAAATTACTGCAAAACTACTTTTCCGTGTAGTTCTTCGTTCATAATAAGCTCTCCTAAATCACCAATTGCTCCCATATATTCCGACTTTCCAGTAGTTACATTGAGAATTTTACGGATGTGAGCTGAAATGTGACAATAAATAGATTGAAATGAAAGTGATTTGTAAATTGCGTACGTTGAGGATCCAAATTGTTTGGTGTTCTCGTTTTTATTGGGGGCTCCATGGCTTTAGGGTTAATTACGGTAGGATCCCTGTGAGCATACTTCTGGGAAGTGAGAGGTATATCCCAGTCATCAGGAAGTCTAAACATGTTCTTCTTCCTCATTTCTTCTTTATATTCATTGTCCTTCTCTAAAAATTCTAATTATTGTGTGATTACAAACAAATTTTCTTCACCTAAATCGCAATAATCGATTTGATAAAGTGTTCTTCCATTATAAATAAACGTTTTGGTCATTACTTTATTATTGATCGGTTCTTTGAAATGCATCCCCGCAGTCTTGGGGTGGTTTGCTTTATGCTGTACTAAAACAGTACCTATGTAAACTATAACACTTTTATTTGTGTGACGCACCGTTTTGAGATAGGTATCGGCATCTGTAGCAGGTGGCTCAGGGATTGTTGGGTCGCAACTGAGCTGCAAATAGTTTTTGTAAGACTCTCCAAGGGGATCATCAAATTGTGATAAAACTTTTGGTCTCTCTCTGCAAATCGGAAGTTGTTAAACAAGTTTTAGAGCAATACCTATACATACTTTTTAACCGATTTTGCATAAAAATCTTTCCTGTACGTGGTTAAAAAGGGGTTCATAGTAGATAAATTAAAATTTGTCAAAAATTAAACGAGTAAAATGTCAGCTATTATAAGCTGTTGCTATAGTTTCAAAGCGGATGATTAGTAACCGTATATATATATGTATACAAAGAGCATGGGAATTTTGAAAACGGTAAGAGGTACGAAGGCGGTTAAATTAGAGAAAAAGTGTATAATTTAGGGCATGTTCACATGTAGTTTGCAAAAGTTCATTATTGTTTATCGTTTCCGAGATTTAAAACAAAATACGATTTTTGGATTTTTCTTTTTTCGTAATTCCTTCGTTTATTTTAAAAGATTTTTAAAAACCAAAGATACTTCTTCATTGTCACTTTTTGAATTCTATTAGATGGTGTTTTCAAATTTTTTATTCGACGTTTGGTCTTCGAGAAACCATCATCAGCTTTACTTTTTTATATCGGCGCAACAAACGAAACACCCTGTATTCGATAGTATTTTTTATTACGAATTTAACGATTTATTTACACATAATGGTTTTGAAGCTAATTTTCAACAAATATTCTGCCCTCTGTTCGTCGTCGTAAAGCTCTTTGGAGTTTGGTACCTTCTGGAATTTGCTCCATTTCCTCGCAGTGCCTCCTCTACGAGTCACGTTTTGCCTTTTTTATGGCCTTATTGTATTCGGTGAATGTGGTTTCTGTATGAACCCTATTCGCCGTTTTTTTTGCTCTATTAAAGAGCTTCCTAGTCTGTACCGGCAATCAAGAGAGTCCCTCATGTCACCAGGGGACTTTACTTGAGGTTATCTTCTCTTTCTTGAGACAGTTTGCCTCATAGGCATCTTTGATGGCCATGCAGAGGTTTTCCTCCATGGCCTCCAGTTCCGCCGAGCTGTTAACCTCGGCGGGATTTACGAAAATTTTACGGATTTTTTAATTCTGGATGAATTTTTGTGTACTGGCAATCAATGGCGTATACAAAGGGCGGGAGAGGGGGGGTTTGAACCCTCCCCAAAATAAGTTTACATTCTGCACTAAATCCTAAATCATATGGTCAGCCGTAAATAATGTTCTCATAACTGATTTGGGGATAGTTGACTCGATCTGACGAACTCTCACTCTCATGCTGCCCCCCCCCCCCCCCCCCCAATTATCTATAGCTACGCCCCTGCTGGCAATTCTCCACAAGCACCACCCTAAACCTCTCACTACCAACTTTCAGAGTTCAGAATTCTTAGTGAGTCATTTTTCAATTCATGCTGAACCTCTCCTCATTCATATCTTACTATTACTATTATATTTTGTCTAACTACATGGAGATGAAAAAATATTATATCAAAAGTATATTGGTGCTACATTCTCATATCACAAATTAAGAAACAAAATCGTTAAGTAATCACTAGCTAAATAAATCTGTATATTTACAATTTTTCCAGAACATTACATTTAACATCAATACAAGAATTTTAAGTCGTAGATTCTATGCCTTGGAAAAATCCACATTGCCACAATTAGCAATAAAAAATAAGCAAATATTTTATAATAATAGTCAACTCCTTATAAATAGATACGTATTATTTTGAAGGTACACTGGAAATGAGTTCTCTTCGTTTGTATACAACTCCAGCTTGCGAAGAACTGCTCTCCTTATTTTGTCCATTACTACTAACTTCGAGCGATTCAGCATCCGGTATATGCCTGGTTAAGTGTTTTGTATCTGTGTATCTACGTTTTGTGTACTTTTTCTTATCAGCATTTGTTGTAGTAGTAGACGTTTTGGCCTTGGTGTCATTCTTCGAAATTCGCTCGAAATCTGCAGTTCTAGATCTCAAAACAGCGTTTCCAATACTCGATATCGTTGGATTAAATTTTTCTGCACTTTTTACTTGTGGCATAGGTTTTGGAATCTCCGAAGGTCTCTGCTCAACTTTGGAGGTTACCGATCGCGTACTTCTAAGTTCGGGCGTAGACGTGAACGTCACTTTTTGGGCAGTGGTGGGACTGGTTACCATTTTCTTGTGAGTCGATGTTTTTACGGTTGTCTGTTTGAAATTAGTTACATCTTCGGGGATATAATTAACAGAGATACGTGTATTGTCTGGAGATGCTGGAGGGGATGATGTCCATGACAAAGGTGAACCTACGTCTGCCACTCCGCTACTAATACTAGAAGTTGTCGTTTGAGGAGGGCTTCCGATAGGAGAGTCGTAACCTTGAATAATCGAAATACTGCCGGTAATTGGTTGAACTGTAGAACCACCCGAAGACTCTGAGTTGTGCCTTCTTCTTGGAATTTCAGGTTTAGAAATGCCAGACTGTCGCCCGTTGTCTAAAACGTAAGCGTATCCACTCATATCTTCAATATATGGAATGTCAGTGTGGTCTACATTAAGAACTAATGGCTGATTTCCTGTTTGCACTGGTATTGTTAGGCTCGCTTTAATAACACCTCGGGAATCCATCATATACGGCGTTGATCTTCGCCTATCAATTGTAGGTACCTCTATACCGCTAATGCGATCATCTGCTTGGTAAGAACTATTACTATCAAGAGACGGTGATCTTAATTTTGAAATTTGATTCGAATCGTCTTCTTTTTGTCCTCGTATCCGTGATATAATATTCATTGTTGAACCTCCGGCATCATCCTCTCTTCTTCGTCCACTAGTGGACTCATCACGTTTCTTCTTAGCCGCTCGCTCTCTAAAACGATCTTTACTGTTCCTAAAATGAGACAAGATTAAATCGTGAAGGTGGATATTTCAAAATTTTACCTAAATCTAGCTACCAAATTTGGCCCACCGGTGGCAGCTGCCTCGTGCAAGAATTCTTCCCGGGACCATGTCCTTCGCGGTTCAGGAGGAGTATTGCAGCTATCAGAGTCCGTGTGTATCACATGTTCGAGTGCCACATGCGAAGTTGGTGCTGTTGGTGTTAATGGAGCTGAATTACTTTCACTGTCTAAATCATCGGCATAACTAAAAATGGTATCATCAGGAAAATGGAAAATGTTACGTTTTAGGACTTACTCATCTCCACTACCGATCGCCTTTCTGTACAGAAGTTGATCTAAAACTTCAGGATGAGAGTCCTGCATATGAATATACACATCATTTAGTAATTCAGCTGGTACATTAAACAACGTCTTGTTATTATCAATTAAAGTTCTAATGACATTTATAACGTCTATGTGATCTTCAGGACGTTCGGAACCTTCCTTTCCCCCTTGCTTATTGCAGTGAAGGATGTTGGGTGCGAAAACGGTAGCTAAATTATTCGAATCCATTTTGTTACCACCTTGAATTTCACCTAAAATTTGAGTCGTAAAAAAAGCTTTGAAAGATCAAAATTAGGTACCTGTGGCGTATGTTCTAGGTTCGGCGTTCCTGGCCACGTTAGTTAAGAAAGTCAGTAAAGTGCACAAGGTGTCGCTGTGAGATATTGGTAGCAGTTGCACTAAACGTTCTAGTGCCTCTAATTGCATTGCCCTGTTGCGGATGCCTAAAATCTGGGTTGAATATTGTTTTTAATAAGGTCGTTGCACCTTACGCTGTGTCTTAACAAAGGCATGATATAAATCTCGACATAGTAGTGGATCTGGAAGGTCTCTTAAAAACTCTTTCAGTAAAGTGGCGACGTCATGGGGGCATTGATCGTTTCCCAGAGTCGATTCCTTACCACAATCGAAATCTTCTCGTAACTATGAAAGGAAACAGTCAAAAAGGAGTAAAACAAAATCGGTTAATATTACCTGTCTAACTCGCTTCTTTGACGGACTCACCCTAAATATTCCAACTGTTTGTAATCCATTAGCTTCCAAGTGTCTAACGCATTCAGTTAAAATATTTGGTACTGCTGGCTCATCGTCATGGGAAGCTGTAAGGATATCAGCTGTCGAACCATATGAAGAAATGCTGTCTAAAAGGCCAGGGACGCTTCCCATTATCCTCTTCTCGTGTGTCAGTAAGTTTTCCCTCGACCCAATCTGAGCAATAATTAAAGATTCATTTTTTTGCCAGAACAGTTTCAAGCAAAGGTAAAGTAGATGCAAAAATATCCAATTAATGTCAAATCTTTCTGCACGATTTCATGACGGCCGGTTGATATCCCTAGCATATTCTATTTAAATTCTGTGCCAAATGAAGCTGACGTCAATGCTTCATGCAACACAATGATGACGTAAATAAAAAATTAGGCTAAGTGGCAAAGACATCCAATCAAATACTCACTTTCAAACTAAACAACATAGTTGTGATAATACAAAAATAGCCCTAAATCTTGTCATCATCTAACTTTAAGTCGTAAATCATATTTTTTTTATGGTTTCCGCTTTTTTAATTATCATAAAATCTCACTAAACAGCAAAATTATAATTTTTATGTTTGGTTTATTGGCAATTTACATTTGTTTTTAGTTTAATAACGAATAGTCGGGACAAATTGCCTTTAGAAAAAAAAAAAGCTCTAAAATATATTAATTACGAGCACCTTCTTGTGAAAGTTTCAAAGCTTAATCTAAATCTTGAATTTTTATTTTCTCGTTAATTTCTTTTTATATCTTAAGAATGTTAGAATAATATTTTTAACTGTATTATAAACTAACCTCATCGTCCTTAGTAGTGTCGACAAGGGATGTACAACTTGCTCTACTATTATTTCTTCTCAAATTTGATTCGTCTCCAGACAAATCTCGACTGGTTGCCGCCGTAGAACTTCGTGATAATCTATCATTGTCCACGCATTGGGATAAGGGAATTCCAAATACTAGACCAGTTGTTGCTCCATCTAGAACAAAATTTTTCGTCATTTTTACAGTCAAGACACAAACAATTTTGAAGAATAAACAGTACTTTGATAAGGACTCCAGTTGTGTAATTATTGTATAAATATGATGAGTACCTCTGTCTTAAAAACAGAATCTAAACATATGATGAAGGAACAGTGGACACACCGAATTCTTGGATTACATGTTTTAGCACGTGCAAATCACCTGAACTTTCCATGTTAGATAGTGAAAACGAAGCTCAAGATTAGTGTACAGATTGGTAAATATAAAGCAAGTTTGGTTGTGAGAGAAGACACTCAAGAGAGATAGTTTCCGTTAGGTTCATTAAAAGTTTTAAAAGAATACACGACCTGGTACTCGGGAATCTTCACAAGAATATTCACTTGGAGCATTTGAACAGGGAACAGGACGATTCCAAATGAACCAATTTCGCATGGTATGACGGGGCGGCGCGGCGTTGGGATTTTGAAAATATCATCATTTTGAAGATGTCAAATTCGATTATAAGTCAAATGAAAAATCGCAAGAAGATTTAACTTTGCACACGCAATCATGCAAACTAATTTATACTGGGAAATCTTCAAAATAATGTTCACTTGGAGCATTTGAACAGGGAACAGAACGATTCCAAATTAACCAATCTTTGCACATGTGGTACATGGGATTGGTTAGTGTTACTATCAAAGAGTTGGTAAAGAAAAGCACCTACCACAGCACATACAAATAGAGCATAACAAATATTGATGGAACACCAAAGGCACTGGTCTTCATCTTGGTGTATTAAATTACCATATCAATAAGAAATCTTGGTTTTTGTAACACTTCGTAGGTATTCACAATCTAGTCAAAAAATGTTCGTTAACTCAAAACCCTTCTTGCATCTTCAAAATCTTCATGATTCTCAACTAATTATAGGTATTAGAAATATCTAATGAGACCAAACAATTACCTACTGCTAAAGACCAAAATCTTTCTCTATGCGATCATGGTTTTACAAACTTCACTGTCTTCCTTCCCTCAATTTCCTCCATCTTTTTTGGTTAATCCTGTCCTCGACCCTCATTCCTCTTCTTTCAATTGCATCATCCACTTCATTTCGCTGTGATTCTCTTTTCTTCCAAGGGACTTCATTCCATTACCTTACTTATCCATCCGCTGTCGTCGACTGTTCTTGCATGGTCGTTCCATTTAATAATAATAATAATAATAATAACTTTATTTGTGCATATACACAAAAAGGTAAGGGTTTGGCAAAGCCATTCTTACACCCTTCCTAGCATATTAAAAATAGCTGTTAACAACGACTAATAAGCTTACTAGAACCATAAAGAGAACTCAGCGGCTAAAGAGTACATTTTGAACACACTGCAATGTTTGTGTACCAAATTTTGTAAATATTTTGGAAATTACATTTATTTTAGTAATGCTATTATATCATGCTTAAACCTAGCGATTGGGGTTGCCGGTATTTTTGAAACATATTTGTTTAACATTTTTGGCGCAGCGTAGGAGAAACAACCTTTGTATTTTTCTGTTCAATCTGTTCAATCTTTTTTCTTCAATGTTCATTCTTAGATCTTTTTGTATTTTCATTCTTTGTTTTATTTCTTCATTCTTTGCTCTCTCTTATCGGTTAACCCTACAACTTCATCTTACGTATTCCATTTCTGTTCCATTTTATTCCCGTTTCTATTGTTTATGACCTAATTTTCGTCTCTGTATGTCATTATGTCTTTGTTTCATGTCTTCCTTCGTTAATTGGTTCTTTGATAAAAGTAAACCCTACGTAGTTACATTCCCCATTTCCTTTATCCTTACATTTTCTTCAATTTGTAAGACTTCCATTACATTTCTCCTCCTCCTTCAACCTTCTGATCATAAAACCTAAATCGTCCGAGACCTGGGCAATCACTGCTTGGTCATCTGCAAAGTTCGGTGTATATACCTACTTAACATAGGTAGTCGCATGTTTCTGGTATCCCTATTCCTTCAGGTTAAGGAATTTTCCCAATATATTTCGAATATATTATGTAGCCTTGTAGAAGTCCTTTTGTTGTAGTCAATTTTTGTGAATTGTTGCCCCCACTTTAACAATTACTTTATTTTGCTGAAATGTATTCATTTTTTTATTTATGTTCAACTGGTTCATAGCCTTTTAGAGCTTCGACCTGAGAACGGAGTCGTATGCCTTCTTTAGGTCTATAAAGGCTAAATGTATGTCTTTGTATTTTGCATTCTTTTTTCCCAACAATTCTTCTATTGTACATAATATGTGGAGCTGGAAACCTTGCCTAGTCTGCTCCTATCTTATTCTTTATATTTTCATCCAGCTTATTTTTCACCACTTCCGATAGGTATAATCTTCCCATCACAAAGACTGTAGTTCTCGCATTTTTCCGGCCACCCTGTTAACATATAAATATATGTTAGATAAGCGTATGTCCTTTGGTCTGATAAACTGTCTCCGTTTATTGCTCTATGGGACATATTCCATATCATCCGATGTAATTTAACCGAATTATGTTTTATAGATTCACGTAAAACACCCCTTCTTCTCGGATACCAAGGATGTTTGGCACGATAAAGAGCCCTATTCTAGTAAGGATAGTGTTAATAACCAAAGCAGCTGAAGTGCGTAGAGGTACTTGCAGTGCTTCACCAATCCAAGTAACTTGACTTGAAATATAATAGCTTGGCTTGGGCTTGAAAGGAAAGCTTTTTAAGAGAAAAGGCTTGGTTTGGCTTCATGTTTGCGAATGCAGGCTTGGCTTGGTTATCAAGCTTTCGCAAGCTTTATCAAGCTTTTTCAAAAATCTTCTTGCTCCTCCCGTAAGAGTAGTGAGGTTGGACACATTGCACATTACGTCATAGGTGTATAGCTCAGTGTCGAACTGTCGTAGTATTACTCAACTGCTGATTAGTGGTTAGTTTTAGTCACCGGAGTTCTAACAAATTATCTGAAAATTCCGAAGAACCGTTATTTAGACCGTACATTTTCAATTCACATTTTCTAATTTATAATTTTTATCATTTCTGACTTTGTACAAATCAAAAACCGTTGCAGGATATCACCTGATAGCCGTGTCATTTTACAATTAAAAACTAGTGTTACAGCGTGACGTGTAACAGATTTTGTACAAGGTACCGTTGCGCCCATTGCGATTTTGACAGTGAATACTTATGTACAGCGTGTTTCTACTAAAAGTGGACAACGTAATAGAATTTGTAGAACTCGTCAAAACTAACACGTTGTTTAAAACAATTTTTTCATTTTGGCTTTTGTTTTCGAATTATGGAACTGTTTTTGTTTTTTACACTTCTCCATATCTCCATTACTTGTAGTCGGAATTCAAAAATCAAAGTTTTTTGGAATCAACAGTTTAATATCTACAACTTTTGTTCAAAACTTTTTTACAAAAAATGTAGAACAGCAAAATGGCTGTCATTTTAAATTTTGGAAATTAAATAGCACAAAATCTACTCTATTGCGATAATTTAAAATGACCACCATTTTGCTGTTCTAGATTTATTGTAAAAAAGTTTTCAACAAACGTTGTAGATATTAAACAGTTGATTCGATAAAACTTTGATTTTTTGAAATCCGACTACAAATAATGGACATATAGAGATTTGTAAAAAAAACAAAAAAAAGGTCTATAATTCGAAAACAAAAGCCAAAATGAAAAAAATTACTTAAAAAAAGTGTTAGTTTTGATGAGTTCTACAACCTCTATTACGTTGTCCATATACTGCAGGTAATCTTTTTTACAATGATTTTAAGTAAAATATTCTTTTCTTACTAAATCGAATCAACATACCTACTAATAGAACGAAAGAAAAACTCTCTCAACCTTCCCCTTTGCCATTATTACCTTTAACTTACGGTAAAGGGGAAGGTTTAGAGAGTTTTTCTTTTGTTCTATTTGCTGTAACCCCTTTTGTAAGTTTACGAACCATCATGGATTCTTCATACCTACTAATGGTATATTTTGTTTGAGTAGAGCACAGACTATATCAAATATACCCCGAATTACACGATTGAGGTAAGAAAAAATGGGATACCTACTATGGTTTTACAAGTTCAATGGGCAGATCTACTTTAAGTAGTACCTGACCTTCGTATATAACATAATAACCTATGGTATTTGGATTCAACGATAATACAATTAAGTAGTCAGGTACTACTTAAAGTATATCTGCCCATTGAACATAGTGTCCCATTTTTTGTTACCCCAACAGTACTTCTTTTATACCGAATGAATATATTTTATGGTAGAATGCAAAATCATCAGCTGGATTTTCTAAGAATTATGTTCCATGGAATAGTAAAAAAATGCTTAGAAGTATAAGCTTGAAAGTTTGACTTGGAAAGGCTTGATAATTCAAACTTTTCCACAAATAAGCTTGACTTGGATAATACTTACACTTGACTTGGTTTTTTGTAGGCTTGACTTGATTTTGTGTCAAGCTTTAAAAATTCAAGCCAAGGAAATCCGCTATTACCACAAAATAAATAAATAAAAAATAAACTGTTATTTTTCCTTCATTCCTAGGCCTTTATAGATTCCTTTTAAGTTTGTACATTTTTGCAATGCTTTCAAATCCATACTCCAAGAGAAATGAAGTCACGAAACCACATCATGCTGAAAAATTACCGAAAAGTTATTTCCATTTAAAGTCGCGACCAGGTCCAATGGACTCGGCTTGCCCGGACAAGGTTAAAAATACCATCTTAAAACAGCAAGTGTCACCGTATCCTGCTGATTTTGTACGGACATACTTGGAATAGTGGAGCTCGAAGTTTAACGGTCGCACCCACTTTAAACCTCTCAAGAAGTCATGGGTCCATAATATACCATGGCATGAAAACATTTTTACAGTTTTATGTAGTTAGCGTTATGAAGAGCATTAAGGAATACAAGAAAACAGTGGAATAATCAATAAATTTCGTGAGAGGAAGAAGTGTGGAAGAGACAACACTGAGTGGGATAATTAGGGAATGTGAAAAACAGAAATGATCGTAATGACTAGTCTTCTAATCAAGTTCTCTGCATAGCGGTTTTATCCTTGTTGTTCCTTAGCAAGTACGAGGGAGAAGGAAGAATTATGAAGGTGGAGAATTACACTAATTGAATTAATATTCGGGATAGAGCGTTTGAATATGTATTTTTTTGTACATCTGCTAAACGTAAAGAAATATTAATTTATTCTTATTATTTGTTAATTACTTACTAAAAAATTAATAAATTAATTACTTACTTCTAATGTTCGATATATATGGAATGGGGAAGTAATGATTTACCCCCTGGCAAAACATGTTTAACAGAGGGTAGTTAGACATTTAGCACTATTCTTTTCCAAAAACATCCATGTTTGAGAGAAATAATTTTTCTTTGAAAACGTTTGGAAAATTGCTATTTATCAAACTTTGCCTAAAACGTCCCACGGCTGTATACAGAATAATTCTAATTGTAATTTGAAAAGATGCACACAATGTTTTTACGTGTACTGTATTCGAAGTAATAGTTGCCACATTGCCTGTTATTTAAAAACAAAAGGAAGAAAGAGTATGTGCCCGAATAGCACTACTTCTTGTTTTGACGCGGCGGGGTTGGGTATTTTGAAAATCCAATCATTTTGAAGATGTCAAATTTGATAATAAGCCAAATGAAAAATCGCAAGAAGATTTAACTTTGGCACGTACTCATGCAAACTAATTTATACTATGCAATGTAATGATATATCAATTGACGTAATAGTACCGAAAATGAGTGCAAGGATTGTATATCCTTGATTTATAATAGCACACCTAAGTGTATTAAGGTCGAATCATTACGTTTTAGCCAAAACTTTATTATTTTATTTATAAAACTGTCACATTTTGTTCCTGTATGTAGTAAAAGTGAAACAGATTCCATAATTTCAATCCCAAAATATTTTATCGAAGGCGTAAATAACAAACGAATTGCGCTACGTTAAAAAGTTCCTACAAACGAATTCTAAATTTGTGAACAATTTTACTATTTTTACAATTTAAGGTTGTTTTAAGACTAAAATTAAAAGTACTTCATTTTATTTTTATCTGTAAACACACTTAAGACTTCGGAATTATTCATTCATTATGGGTGCTTATAGACAGTTTCATTACGCAGCCGATAAAATCCAAGCGCAAAAAATAACTTTCTTATAAAATAAACTGAATGATAAAAATAACAAAAAAATTTATAAATATAAAACGCATATTTGAACGTACATAAAATGAAAGTGAGACAATGTCAACGTTTGGCTTCATTACTTGTAATAATTCATCGAGTTTCACATATCTGTCAGAATACCTAAGTTTATGGATAAGAAGATTAATGAAATTTTAGGCATCTTAATTGGGCTGCTACGATGAAATCGCCTTTGCTAGACATTACGGGTCCGAGAATTTATTTCTTCGTTACCAAAGCTCACGTGAGTTAACTCGACGATTAACATTATTAAAAAGGTCACGAGAACCTATGATTCTTACGTATTTCGGCTAAAATTATTCTAACAATTCAAGAGAGGTCATTTTTTTATCAATTGTGTTAAGTACGTAACAAAGAAACTCAAACGTACAACAAACCTTTATCCTTGTCTCCTTCCTTTCGATTTGCGTCAAAAAATCCAGTAGTCAACGCCTTTCTCTTCAAAAGGTAAGCTCTCCGTTTAGGTTTTTGGGGCGTGGTAGCAACTGAATCTACAAAGGGAATTGCAATAGAGAATAGATCAATATAATGGTTATAGTTACCTGTAGGAATTTTCACGTTAACGCCCAAATTTAAGGCTTGTAATTTCGCCAAGGCAACTTTCTGCAAAACTTTTCTCTCAATATCGGTTAACTGGAGTAAGGTTGTCTCCCCTAAAATCACCTGTTTTCCAGTTGTACTGTTCCAAACGCATCCACCCTAAAAAAAAGTTTGGCATGAGTAAAGTCACGTACAAAAAATAGATAGTTTAATGGTTATAATCGAACATTATCTGTGCTCTTAAAACACTTGAGTTGCCAACAAAAAGAATTCTGTATAAATAAAACTCGAACATAAAGTGCCATTGAATAATAAAGCCAGCAACTTGTTTGATTTAAAAAAATATTTTTATAAAGCAAAGAAAAATATTTTTCATCACCTACATAACGACAATTTCCTAAAAATTTTGGAAGATATGTAAGGTATTTATGCGTTCTTTCATCTTTTAGATTTTCAATTGATTTCGCACATCATTAAGTTTCTTTTAATACATTTCCATTAAAATTTCTAACGTCATTGTCATATATTAAAAAATATATATTCGCATGAGTAATGATTTGAATTTTTTTTTAACTTTCATTCTAAAAGTATGTGATGGATGGTATAGTAGTGAGTATTACTCACACTTTGAAACAAACCATCTGGTCCAATAATTGACTTTTGATTTGAAATATGTTTTGAAAAAAATACATTTAGGTTTTTAGTATGTGATCATGTTTTGTGTTCTCAAATGTTTCCAGATGTACAAAAATCTTACTACTAACCCAAATTATCGCTTAAAATTCAGTAACAGATGTATTAATTAATCTAGATGATGACTACAATTTTACCAATTGCTTTGTCCACATAATTTTGGTTTATTTTCAGAATTGGGTTTTATCAACTTGCTAAATACTAATAACGAAACTTACAAAAATCGTACCGTTGATTCACTCAAAGATCGTACCTAAATCACATTCCACATTAGCGTAACATGGCGTTTCAATTTCAATTTACATTAAATAAAATTTGCCCCCTTGTTTCAGTGCTCACATACATGTATGTATTATAGATACCATATAGAGAGCTTTATACAATTGCATTGCTCAATTAATTTGAGTCGGTGACCTTGATTAGGTGAAATGATTTTTTCCAAAATTTGAAAATATACAGTACGATACAAATAAGCATTAATTCCTTTAGCCGTATTTCAAATTGTAGATAGTGAAACTGTTTTTTTCAGTTTATGAAACAATTCAAGGGTACGAGGAATTAAATTTTTTCCTGTGAATCTCTCTCAAATACATAAAATTAAAAATTTATAAATTCCTTTTCAATATTTTAACAATAAATTATTATTGAAGATTTTAATGAAATTCATCATATTTTTAAAATTCCATTAATTTTAATCCAATCAACTTTTTACTTTAATAAGCAGACCTATGGAAACTTTACTAACTGACAAAAGAAGGGCTCTTAATAATATTATCTAATTATGTTCTTTGAGGTTCTGACAATTTTTCCTATAATTACACAGAGTGTACAACACTTCAAAACCATGCCCTTTCTGAATATTTGATAGCTTGTTGTGTGTACCCGAACTCTGGATAAGCATTGCTTTAAAATTCGATTGCTCACAGTTTCTTTCGAGATTCTTATGTGCGCTGTGAGCTGATTTTGTCTTTCAGGGTTTTTAGTTGTCTATCTTGCTGTCCATCTATGGTAAAATTACTTTCAGCTCCATGACTTAGGAGGTGATTAATCAGTATTAAGAAGATATTGTTTCAAAGGCAACAGTTTACAAGTGGTACCAATATTTAAGAATGTGCCGAACATCACTTGACCAGGAAGAAAGTACAGGCTGTCCACTGGAGAAATTGTTGAAAAAGTACGGGAAATCATAAGTGAAAATTCTAGATTTACAGTGAGACAAATAGCCGAAGAATTGAGGATTTCTTATGGGCCAGCCCATAAAACTGTAAGAAATTACCTAAAGATGAGACGCGTTTGTGTCAAGTGGGTACCCCATTTCCTCAATGAAGGCCAAATGGAAGCTCGAAGTGAAAGCATACCAAGAAAACCTGAAAATGTTTCGAAAATTGGAACCAAATGATATTAGCCCATTCCTGACAGGTGAAGAGACTTGTGTTTACTTTTATGATAACTTAACTTCCAAGGAAACCAAATTATGAGTGTTTGAAGATGAAGACCCACCCAATTTACCCAAGAAAGAAGTTCATGTTCGGAAGATAATGTACGCGGTATTTTTTCGCTGAAGCGGTTTAGAGAAAGTTGTCAAATTGGAAAAGGATCAAAAGGTCAACGCTAATTGGTATACCACTGTTTGCCTACCGCAAGTCTTCCAGGCTGTGCAGGAAAGACGCCCAATCCATACCATTATTTTTAATCAAAGTAATGCTAGGCCCCACACAGCATCAGCAACATGAAAATTTCTGGAAGAAGGCCAGGTCACTTTGATGATTCACCCGGCCTATTCTCCTGACCTGGCCTTTTTTCAAGCTGTTCTCAAAATGAGTGGCTACAAGTATTTACAAAGTGGCAAGAAAGAAATTCAAGTCATGGGAGACTACTTTTAATTTGTACGTAATAAATTTAAATTTCTCTTATTAATTAACTAGAGTCCCCCCATTTAATGATCATCCCAGTTAAATAATTCTTCAGCTTAGTACTTACGACAAATTTCTTTAAGTACTCCTAATGGAAAATTATAAATTTAGATTCACGATCAGGATGAAGAACTAAACTTTGACGAAACATGACTACAACCCTCATTACTTAGTTATATTAGTTAATGTACTTTTAATCGGTTTGTTTATTTATTTCTATATCCCCCGGGATGTTGTAACCGAACCTTTATTTTAATAAGGTAATAGGTAAAGACTGAACGGTACCTACGAGTTACTATTATCAGAACCTGCTTTCTCCGTAGGAAAACCCTGCGCCTTGTGGTTCCGGTTAGAACCATTTTAATCGTTACTTACCGACGCGGCGTCGGCGTTTTTTTGCTCTATAATGATGGTACTAACATTATTATACTTTAGTTAGTTGTGTACCCATAGTTAAATGTTCATACATAAAAGCATAAAGTGATAGTAGTCAAGCCCATTGTTGTCGAAACCACAAATCTCTACCGCTGCAATTTTTGTAAGTAGTTCTTCACCATTGAATCGAAGCCTATAGCTCGTGGTACCAAGTTTGGCTGGCAGCTATTCAAGGGCAAAGTCTTTGCTTTTAATTTTTCACATAGAGATCTACTAAAATCGATCTATTTCTTAGGACGATCAGTAAATATTATTATTCTAAGAGAAAATATACTCATCGTATTCAAATTAGAAACATCTATGCGGATCCTTTTGAAGCAGTCATATAATGAGGGTAAACATTATACATTTTCATATACCGACATTATTGGATAAAAATCCAATGCTGCCAAAATTATAAAACCTTCGACATAATTTGTTCAAATTTCTAATGTTCATGCGAGACAAGTCCATGAAGAGTTCTTGCAAACCAAATCTTCAGTAAATGAAATAAATCCAAAGAGTGCAATATTACACCACCTATCCCCAAAATTGGGGAAGGAACGTTTACTTCAGCACAAACAAGAGAAAGTTTGATTCCTTCAATTACTCATTCCTTTAGCCAATTAATAACACCATAGCGTCTTAATGTTTAACAATAACATTTCTTGAGAATCATTTGGTTAATAGAAGAATGCGTTTTTACGTTTGCAGGGTGTAGGGAAAGAGGAGAATATGTAAGTACATTCCCCGTTAATCCTAATACTTTTAAATTAGTTTGTTAAGTTAAAAAAAAATAATAGCGCCCCTTTGCTATTAAGATACGCACATATTGAATCTTTCATTCTTTCATCACTGGTAAATTCCATTTCCAGTAGCTTTTCGGGATGAGGTAATATTTTCCCGTTGTGGAAACGCACTTTTTCTTGTAGTCAATGATTGGAATTTCCTTAGTGCCGAAAAAAAATAGTTGCCATGAGTTTTCTGTCCAAGTTTCATTTTCTCGTTTCCGTCGAGGACCAAAAACTCACTTGAACATGGAAAGGTCTGTTTTTTTTGGTAAAAATAAAAATATTTGTACGATCGAACGTTCTTTAAATTCTACACCATAACAATTTTTTCAGGATAGCCGAACATTTGTGCACTATGGAAAATAATAGAGATTAGAGAATGATACGATTTGTGTCATTTTCTCATTAAAATTGAGCTCCCGATACATAAATATGACTTCATTATTCTTTTAGTCACATTACAAGCCAAAGCGACTTGCAACACATATAACAAGATTTGGATAATATCTATCAAATTATATAAACCCATCATATCTTTGAAAATAATAATAATAAAAGAAAATATTAAATTTACCTTATTGAAGAAATATCTTCTATGAATTAGTCCTTCATAGACTATGAGGAAAACAGCATAAAGTGTTTTTGTAATGGAGCTTTCGGTTAATAATTCCCTAAGCTTCAAAGCTCGATAAGAAAAAAATGAAATTAATTTAATTTATTAATTTATTAATTTATTTAATTGCAAAACATGATAAGGAGACACTGAACCTTCTTAAGAAGAAGCATCCTGTGGCTCAATCCTTTTGCCTCACTTCAGATTTTGATGATGTCCCTTCTTTTCAAGTTTCTCTTGATGATGTTATGAACTCTCTCTCTAGTTTTGATAATTGGACCGCAGGAGGATTAGATGGTATTAGGGCTAGTCATTTGAAGGACTTGACGTCAAGAGAATCAGGAGCTTCGGGAGTACGACTTCTTTCAGCCCTCATGAAGCTTACGAATTTACTACTTTCTGGTGAAGTTAATAGGGCAATTGCTCCGTTACTTTATGGAGCGACTCTGTGTGCTCTAATTAAGAAAGACGGAGGAATCCGTCCAATAGCGGTGGGATCCATATTTCGAAGAATGGCCGCTAAATTGGTTTGCAAGGAGACATTTTTTGGAGGAAATCAAGGTCCATGCTCCTGTGTCATTGAAGTTCTTTTCTCAATGCTACTGTATAAAGTCATTTCGTATGTTTGGAAAAGAGACTATTTTATCAGAAAGCGGTATACAACAAGGCGATCCCGGTGGTCCTTTTCTTTTCTGTTTGGGAATTCAGCGTGTTGTCAGCTCGTTAAGTTCGGAGTTGAATGTTTGGTATCTTGATGACGGTTGTTTGGCCGGAAACTATCAAACTGTATTAGAGGACTTTACAACTGTTATCAATGAATGTAGAAAAATTGGTCTTGAGATAAACACAGAAAAATGCGAATTATTCTTTTGTGGAGAACTTGATTTGGAAGTCCTTGAGGCTTTTAACAGTGTTGCTCCAGGAATTTTAGTTGTTGAGAGTGACCTATCACTTCTTGGCGCACCAATAATTGAGTCTGCTACAAGACAGATATTTGAGAAGAAGGCAAAGGATTTACAAAGATTGATTACTAATCTTCAGTTACTTAGTCGTCACTCCGCGTTCTTTTTGTTGAAGAATTGCATTGGAA
Organism: Pyrocoelia pectoralis; assembly: GCA_036250285.1. Classification (NCBI taxonomy): domain Eukaryota; kingdom Metazoa; phylum Arthropoda; class Insecta; order Coleoptera; family Lampyridae; genus Pyrocoelia; species Pyrocoelia pectoralis. The sequence goes on from CM070078.1 coordinate 44,138,572, forward strand.
TACCGAAACTGACGTATTTACTTAGGTCTACTCCTGTTCGTTCAATTAACTTAAAATTTTCTATCAACCCTCATGGTGTTTATCTTTTGTTATGTGCACTTGATATTGTGGACACTTAAGATGAAAACTAATTGGAAGGGAATGTCGTTTTTGAAGAATTTTAAGCCCAATTATTGTGTGGCTACAAAATACTCTTTACCAAGCTATCTGTAGTCTCAAGACATTTACATTTCAAACTTTGCAAATTTTCTATTGCTAACCATTATTTATGAACGTAAAGTATTCACGGAAATCCTGTTGCTTTGACTCTCAAGGAAGTATAACTAACATAGTTTCATGAAGATTTATGCACGTCAATTATGTTTGAGACTTCCGAAAGTTTTTAAAAGATGTGTAATTTTAAGTACTATTACTATGTATGAAGTAATTTATCTTGTCGTAAAAATATTTCTATGTTGTTCTTTAAAAGCTTGTCAATTTCCTTTTTGAAATTTTGTACCAAAATGTCGAAGTTATGACTTTAACCATAAATAAACTTAGATTAATGACCTCAGAAAACATCTGTCATATAACAACAACAAAAATTAAAAATACTCACTGTAATTGGTAGAGTAACATTTTTCTGAGTAAAATGTATCATCAATAACATTCTCAACGAAGCTGAGCACAATTAGCGCCAGTAGAGTAGTTGATTGTTACTTTTGATCTGTATAGAAAGTTCCACTCTATTTGTGCACTTGACCATAAGGAAGGTAAATGGCATGGGCTTTAAAAGCAATTTTGGCACCGCGGTGAGGAAGGTTAGTAACCTAGGAAGAAGTTTTATATTTCAATCGCTTAGAACTAAGGAAATGACTCAAACCGGCTAATTGCCAAAAACATACAAATTCATTAGCGTTCTTTGATTGATGACGTGGAAAGACAGTCTCGATGAGAATATCAGTTTCCACTTCCGAGTTTAATTTTACCTTTCCAAGAACCTTGCAGGATCAGTAACTACTCTGTCTCGTAAATGGACGAAGGTGCCAACTTACTCTCAATTTTATAAACTGTGAAAATGAGTAACATCAGTAATGACGAATTTTCACATTTTTATAGCTAATTGGCTTCGTAACCCAATAAATATACAATATGTGAATTTTGAGACTAGTTAAGCTCGCAGAAGGTGTTTGGTCGCCGAGTCTTCAACTTTTATTGGGTATTCTAAATACATACTCAACAAAGCTAAAGAAACTCAACACAACACGCCCCAAAGCAACCGTTGTTATCGTGAAAATCGTTGGAGTTATCAAATTTCACCTGAAGTTATGAAAGCGCACTGAAAACATATATTAAACATTTCTGGCAACACTCATTACAAGCTCGTTCTTCTGGATAAATTGAAATTACTCACCACCCATCATGGACGTTACAGACATCATCAAATTCGGCCGATTGTGGACTGTGATCTTTTTCCCTGATCATATTTTTACGATTGCAATTAAAAACCAATAAGAAACGAATATATTATACTACGTCCCAACTGCCTGCTTACCCCATATGGTATATGATTCACTACGCAATTAGTGCTGTAGTCCTTACAGTTTCACCATAAGTGAGAGATCCCAACAGAACAATTATATAAATGCCCGTTCTGTAGTAGAAAATTGTAATTAATCGCAATCCCCTGATATCTGAAATTTTTTAGATAGATGATCTATGAAATATAAATGTAGACGGCCTTGTTTCATTTAGCGTAAATATCGTAGGTAGATATGCGACCTAAAAATCAAGCCCCTTTTGGGATCCGATCCTGATAGTTTTGCTCATTAACTATAAGTATAGGACGTTAACAAGAAGGGGCTGGCTTACCGACACCTTATTTTGAAGCCAACATTCCACGCCCCGTTTTCCTCACGTTGCGTAATTACGAAATATTTCGTGAATGATGAATTAAAAACGTGCAATCATTTCCTTCACAATTTTCTTTTTTCGTGATTTCATCATTGCAAAAATTTCCAAGTTAATAAATGAAGAACGTATATAAAATGCTAAAGAATAGCTGAATGCGAATGAGAAAATAATAAAATAATAATGAATTTTCCAGTATGGTACTTAAAAAATGGAATGGTAACGCCACTGTTGCTGCGGAAAGCAGTAACATACCCCCTTGTCTCGTTACAGTTACCAAAAAATTAAAATGCTCTTCTAATCGATGGGCAAAGCCTTTATGCAGCCACTCCTCGCTTTATTATTTCAATCGGGTAGCAAATCTCACTTAAAAATTTTCAAAAAAAAAGAAAATTTATTTATTCTTAATCACTAGTACCACAGCCGTCTGAAACTTGTACCCAACCTCAGACGTACTTCTAATGCCACTATTTCATTTTCAAAATCAAAACTACAAACACTAATGTCCAAAGTAGGCAAAAATGTTCCCAGCAATCGAAAAAACTGATCAATAAAAGGAAGTCTTCGTACTACCACTCGCTAATGAACAACTTCTTGTACTATTTAAACGCTCAAAGATTCTACCGAGGCCTTTGTCTTTGAGGTGTGCATGAATACTTGCTTTGGGTGGGGGCCGGAGCATACTTTTCGCTTATTCTTCGAGTCTTCCATACACCTTGCTAAAAAGTAACGCTTCATTAGTTAAATTAGAAAATATATCTTCAAAATGAGTACATTTTTCGCTATAAGAAAGACTGCGGTAAAGAGAAAATTATTTCAGCGTTTCAGGTATACTGCCAAATAATTCTGTATTACATAAGTACCTCACTATGTGGCTAACAATCAAGTTCTAAAAGTCAGTGTCTATTACCATAAATCGACATCTATGCTCAAAGAAACACCTATTCATCTGTAACTAAGGGTTGAAAACCGAAAAAATGATTTGCTATTGTGATAGATAAATACCATGCACAGTACGAACACCAAACATTACCACAACCTTCTTGTTACACATTCGAATCTGTTTCAGTAGGAAAATTGATCATGAAACGCTTAGAATGTTTCAAAAAGTGTTCAGTGTTCAGTGAAGAGGCACCAAACTAAGATTACAAGGGCACTATATTTAACTTCGTACCAAGAAAATATGAATCCTACTCAATTCGACCATGTATAAAGGGCATAAAAGCTCCATTTTGAACTCGATCCCGCTAGCAGAAATTTTCATTTGAAAGTTGGCGGGGGGGGGGGCTGAGTGAATATTCACACAGCCCCACCCCCCCAGCGCTACAAAGTAACAACGGAGAATTGCGCATAGGTTCATAATTAGGAGCTCTTAAACCAGGGTAGTATCGATTTTCGAGGTCCACCCCTTACCTTAATACAACCCCAAAACTAGTTTCGCTGAAGAGATAACTCATAGGAAATACTGGGGTTTGAAAACTCCTAAATAGATTCTGATTCTGAGCTATTTTTTTATGAGCTGAACGGAGTTAACAATGTATCAACGGAAAGTAATGCACGTTCTTACGTTACAAACTGAATAGTTTCCGAAAGATGAAATGCACCTCTTTCTAAAAACTATTTATTTTAAAAAAAAAGGCTACTGAACACAATATCGTTTGTACTCCTAAGGCTTGTTTGACCCCTTAGGGCCCAGTGTGGAAAAAGTTTTATTCTTTATCATCTGAAATTTTATTAAGTTGCTGGACGTCAGTTATTCTATTATATTCAGTATTTTTTGTTTTACTTATTTTAACTTTGCAATTGATACGTGACAGAAATCATTATTATGTCGCTGTTGCAACAATCCATATCGTCAATTAATTAATTGATATATGTAACTGATATATAATCAAAGAAATTAAAATAAAAAACTCACCCTCCCTAAAAACATCAATATAATGGACTTCAGAAGGTTTGGGTTCGAAGTCTGTTGCCATAAAATTTGTCATGGCAAAAAAAACCGAAACAAAAATATGTAAAACCGGGCTTCCAAAATAGGAAGGAAGAGTGATTTAAATCAGGAACGAGTAGATTGACATTGAGAAGGAGTTTAGGGATAACCATAAAAAATGGTAAGGTACAGTTGTACTGAATTGCGATTTACTTGATGATGGTGCATATGCTGCGCACAGAGAAGCTTATCGTTTCAAATGGCACAACGAACCTTGAGCGCGCAGCTCCATGTATGTCAACAAATACCTCAACTCTAAATTCTAGATACGTGCAGCTCGACTCATATGAAAAAATGCTGACGTAATTACGTTTTGGTCGGTATTTACGATAAAATAAATAAAAAATGTAAAAGTTCAGTGGGAGCTCAGCGCGTGATAGGAACAGGTAAAATTAAGGACGTCATATAATGTAGTGATCGAACGTTGTTTGGCTCAATACCATGATGGCCAAAGCACCTGTAAACATACGTAGCCTACGAGCACGTAGGTATGTGTTTTTGAAGTTATCCAGTCATGATAATTTTCCAAATTTTTACTCGCCATAAACCGATCATCGATCCTTCTTTCCGTCTGATATATAAAAAATACGCGTGACTAACAAAAGCAATTGTTTCCCGCCATTTTTTCGCAAGTTTAACAACCAGCTTGTCATTATGAAATTTTTTATTTCGGTAATAAATTGAGAAACGGTGCCAAGTTCTATTGTAATAATAGCCGCATAATAAATTGTAACTCAGCTGAACATTGGAATGACAATTTCAATTATCTACGTGAATTTTGGATGACCTTTTCCACTTCTCATGAGAAAATAATGACTTCGTTTCGGAAAACGGCTCCTATTTGGCGTCAGGTTAAAAACAATGGCGAATTGTTAAAAGTCTGTTTATTTTGGATCTTATTGGCTGTAAATAGTTACTTAATGGCCGTATAACCTAAAAAATTAGCAATTGTAGTAATATTTACATCCATCGGGTTGGTGTTGAGACTACGTTTATAGTAACTTCGTCTATTTTAAGTACGTTGCTAATCAAATCACACCTTATATTTTTAGCTTCACGGTTAAATGTGTAAAACTTACATTTAGAAGAACAAAGTATATTTACTATTAAATTAAAGAAATCAAATATTTAAATAAATCAAAATATACGTGGAATTTGATTTCTAAAAATAGGTACAGAGCAAATTGTTACAATTATTTAAAGTTCTCACCGGAAAAGCTGTTAGGTGCAAGTATTTAATGTTATGTTTTTTATTTTTATTTTCTACCACATTTTGTAATGTAGCGTAAAGGCATTTTAAGTTATATAAAATGAAAGAATGTATAAATATTTATTTTCGTGTTTAGTGGTATTTTTTATACTTTTCTTGTATCAAAATTTGTAAACTATCAAATTTTTAACCTTTTTTCCTCCACTTTCTTTTGTAATAAATAATATATACGGGAAATGTTTTATATCAACATCAACGGATAAAAATAAATATTTGGTCGATGAAGATATTGCATTAGTGTCAAAAAATTGTTTTGCTTCATTTAGCAGTTCAACACGTGAACAACAATTTGTCGTATTTCCGTTCATGTTTATTAGTGACGAGGAAGTGAGATGAACGCACGTGTAAGAAATATTAATAGATCAGTATGCATCACTGTCAAACAGGTGTTCAATCCTTATAAAGAACATGATTACATCAATTTTCGGTTTAGAAATAATCGTGGTATAATAATAATTATTCTGATGGAAGTATAGTATTGTGTTTTAGTGAAAGCTCAAGTGCGATTGTTTGTATCCAAGGTTTATTAATTCACTTAATAAACCTTGGTTTGTATCCCCTTCTGTAGTAGTGACTGAGAATTTTTAATGAAATACTTGGGTGATGTTCATGATGAGCCTTTATTTTACTGTCATTGGAATGAAATGGATCATGGTTTTTTAAGAGATTGAAAAGTTAGAGGTTTGGCTGATCCTGTTTTAGGTAGCCTTGGCTGATCTAAAGCTTTGGGTATCAACGAGGCGGGGTGCGTGTTATTTTGCTTAATTATGTACGACAGGGGATGATATTAATATGGAGCAATTTAGGATATCAATTTAGTAAAGGCAAGTTCATTGACGTTTTCCCTCCGTTTGAATGATTTATGTATGGACAATGAGGGTGCTTGCTTGAAAATTGTAAGGAGTCAGTGTGCGGGGGGGGGGGGGGTTAGATTGGTAGTGAGCGGGAATCATCGCAATTGATCTGGCGGAAATATCATGGGGTTTGGGGAATAAGTAGGATTGATAGGTTCTTGGGAAATTTAATCATAGTTTGTACCTGGTTGTTTCTGGTCGTGTCAGATGAATTTACAATTAAAATTAATATTAAATGCTTTCAAATTAGGTAGACAATTTATCATATTACCTATTACGTATTGAGAAATTTTAGCAATGCTTTTATTCATTAATGGCAAGTCAAGGACATGCAAATATTCATTTGATTGATAAAATACAAGGATAGCAGCTTAAAAATGCATGAAATGTTCAAATTGAACCAAATTTTACATCAAATAAACATTTACATTCTTTTAGGATAAAGGAATAAAAACTCACCCGACAATCCTGTGTTAAGGAGCAGTAAATGTATGGCTACTCTACAATCGGGAATACCCTTTGGAATCCTTTGGAACAGTGTAAATGAAGTCACCTTAATATAGAATAATAATTGCCCAATATATGAAGACGTACAAACAAACAGTTGAAATTATGTATTGTTATTGAAAATATTTACGCCGCGCCGTAAATGGAACACGTACTCCAACTAAATAGTATCTTCGAACAGAAACATTCTTCTAGGAATAAAATGACTCGATACAGCTTCCATTATCTCAGTTTGAAAAAAAAGCTATGCCGTATGAAACTATTTTTTCATTTGAGAAAACGAGCAATACCAGAATTCTATTCTATTCATTGCCCGCCACTATTCTGCATAATTTTATGAACAAACTTGGACGTTCATTCAGATATTTGTTTGCTTTTCCCAAAATAATTAATGATAAAGTATACGCCATTGTGAAGGTCATCCCATAGTTATTGCCTACATATTTAATACAATTCCAAAAGTCAATTATTAATTAGTAATTCTAACTATGGGCTCCCAATTTTTGAGTTACCTACTGATTAAACTCATCAAATAAGCGCCTTTTGGGAATACCTTATAGGGTTTATCAAATTACCATTATCATGTTATATTAAATTATATTTATCTCCCGTACAATATTTCTGCTAATTTTGTTCGTTAAAAAGATGCTTTAGCGCTTACTTTTATCGATAACTAACATTGGAAAATGATGCGCGTCGATGGGCGAAGGTATAGAGTACAGCAACGATTCTACTTCATATAGAATATGCCATAATGTTTTCGTTGTAATATTAGTTTTCGAAAAGCTCTCGTAATCCAAAACATAACAGTTTGTCAGTGATTTTCTAACTAGTATACGCGTTAATATTTAAAGTTAATCGCCCATGACGACCCAAGATGTTTCATAACGTGAAGGTTTCATACCTATCACGATACGTAACCACGACTATTTTTTATACGATTATGTATTACCTTCTAAACAAATCGTGTAAATATAATTTACAGAACTGTTAAAATGGCATAACCCCGATTCAGCGGCCCCGTATTCAGCGCTCCCCGTTTCCGCAGTGCTCCGTTTCAGCGGTTCCCATTTCGGCGGTGCCCCGTTTCAGCGAACCCCATTTTAGCAACAAAGTGGACCTAGTTGCGTTAACATAAAAATGAATGACCTTATCAAGTACTTTGGTTGGTCAGAAAAAAGAATAATGGTTTTCACAGCATGTAATTATTGGTTATATTCTATATGAATAAGTTAATTTTAATTAATAATTCAAATCAACTTTTTGATGGAGTAAACCGCGTCCTTTTTTCGCGGCGTCCTTTTGACAACCTGTTTGCCTTTTTGTCGTAGATTCGTTTTGTGCAGTGCATACCGATTCAAATAGTGCTTAAAAATCAAAAATTCCAAGCGCTTTTCAAGACAAACGAAGGAAACCGAAAAATTAATTTTTGAATAGTTATTTGATTTATTGTAAAAGGTACAAGAATTGAAATATTTATAGTAAAGTATTTTAATTACAAACAGTTTCGTAAGGGCTCATCGTTTAAAATTATTTTTTCAACATTATATGCTTTCTCGTTAATCATAAAAGTTACTACGAAACAGTGCAAAGGGGCTCTGAAAAAGATATACCGCCGAAACGGGGGCCGCTGAAGCGGGTGACCGCTAAAATGGGAACCGCTGTAACGAGTGGTTCCTAAAACGGGGGCTGCTAAAACGGGACCGCTGAAACGGGGACCGTCGAATCGGGAATCGCTGAATCGGGGTGCAACCGTTAAAATTTAGTACAAAATGTTTCTACATCGTGATGTGAATGGATAAATAAGACTACAAAATATAAAAAGATTTCATTTTATTTGTATTGGACTATAAAACGCTTTGAATACATAATAAGATGTAGTAGGTATGAAACATCCTGGCTGTGCGTATGAATCGTCCAGACTATGAAAAATTTTGCCTATGAATGATCTCTGTTCGAGTATGAATCGTACGCGAATGAAACTACCCTACCTGGGATGACAAATGAAAAAAATAAAAGCTAGTAAAACGGAGAAAATCTCATCCTGAAAAATCAAACGCAGAAGGAATGTAAAACATTTTAACGATTACCTAAAGGAACATCAATGTTAAAGGACCTAGACATAGTCTATCGTCATCTAATTTATTCTTCCTGGATCCCAAGAAAATTTTCAACTCTGTAGAACTTTTTGAACAGATGAAGCTTTTAGTAACGAGTCGCCGCGGCGCCGGCGCCGGCGTGATGAATCTGTAAAAATCTGCAGAGGTGGGAAGTAAAAATATCCAAAGCAATACGTACATCTTACTATCAACTCGTCTAATCGATGATTTACTAATTGGACCATATTTTTCCCATAAAATTAAATGCCTTCAGTTCCTCCCTGAAAAATTGCCAAAGCTTTTGTAGGAAGTAATAATCATAAGAAGAGATATGTGATTTCAAATGGACTCAATCCCTCCACAGGATTGTACTTTTAGAACGAATAAATATGAAACTGCCACTTTTGCACTTGAATGTTGTTAGATGAAGCTTATGGGAAAAATTAAACATTGTTATAAACACTCCTGAATATGTTGAGTAACTAAGATTACATTTCTGTTATCTTTTAGTCCGTCTTGAAATCACTGATCCATAAGGTTATTTTCATTAATTTTTGGAAAAGTCTTTAATTGGTTCCTCTTCACTAATTTTTAGAAAATTGTTTAATAAATTGGTTTCTTGGTAGATATAAGTATTTTTTGAGAATCTCAAACACATTAGAATGAACAAATAATTGCAAATAACGTACGTATCACGTCATCAATTTACTAAAGTACACAATTGTACCGTACATTTGTGGTTTATGTTACATGTATGTATTGACCAGATCTAGAGGGTTCCATTTGTTGCCACCTGTTAATTTCTCTTTTTAATTAACTGAGAAATAATTAGAACAGAATAAACACAACTGCAAAGCTTTTATTTATTTTCTTAATGTTTTCCTTAACTACCGTCTCCATATCAACTAAAACAAGGTAAAAAAATACAACGTTGATATTACACATAACAGCTCCTCCCGAACTTATAAATTTAATCGTACAGGTGCGCGTCGTATGCGAGTTGAACGGCGCAGTTCCATCTCAGGTGGCTCCTTTTCAGTAGTTCCAACAGGATTGTCACTAGATGGCATTAAAATAGGTTCATCTTCATCGGGTCGTTGATCGGGTGGAGTATCTTCCGTATCGTTTGTTTTCTTGTCAGAAATATCAGGTTCAGGTAGGATATCAGATTGGGTTTCATGTGGAGTGAACTCGCCAATCTTTCTCAATTGATCAACATGTCTTTTGCAAGTTTCACCATTGTCAAGTTGAACAATATAATGTAATTTTCCCAACCTCTTAAAAATATTACCAAATCTCCATTTAGCATCATTTACATAAACTCTAGCAGCAACTCTGTCATTTACGTTAAAATGTCTTGTAGGGATATTATCATTTGAATTTTTATGTGATTGAAGATCAGGTTTAATTAAATCCAATCGAGAAGTTATTTCTCGTCCAAAAACTAACATTGAAGGTGATTGTTTAGTAATACTGTGAGGCATTTTACGGTATTGCAAAAGTAATTGACACAATTGTTTTTGAATATCCTTAGAATTTCCGTTAATAGCTCTTATTGACTGTTTTAATATTTGAACATAGCGTTCCGCCAACCCATTTGTAGAAGTCGTCATTGTAGTAAATTGTAGATAGTATGTTCTTGTAAGTAGGTAAATCCAAATCCTCGTCGCCAATGTTAATTTCTCTTTTTAATTAACTGAGAAATAATTAGAACAGAATAAACACAACTGCAAAGCTTTTATTTATTTTCTTAATGTTTTCCTTAACTACCGTCTCCATATCAACTAAAACAAGGTAAAAAAAATACAACGTTGATATTAGACATAACACCACCAATCTTTTGTTGTACGATACAGTAACAGTTACTTACAATATAAGGTACTTAAACTCGTTGGGGAGACGTTCAGGCTAGGCCTAATGGGCTGACCCCTTCATTTTTCCAAATCAAATAGTTGAAGAATGAAGTACAAACCGAACAACATGCAAGATATAGAAAAGTTGATGAGGCAACTGAACAAATTTTTACACAGACGTAAGTAGATGATCGATTAACTTTTCAGTCATAAATCATGCTGCCGTCATAAATTCTTTTTGAATACATTTACCGGTAATTGTTTTAAGTAAGATGACAATTCGAATCATCGCATACTGTCATCGTCGGCGAACAACTATCGCAAACACGTACGGTGTAATAAATTATTGCTGTGGTTTTGGTGATTACAGTGCACTAATTTAAAATTAATCATTAATTTGGTCCCAAAACGTTCTTTTGAATTAATGTCCTGTCCATTATTTTCACTTTCATCGGAACTTTGTAATCCCAATCCTTTTAATTTAATATTCCGGGCATGATTGTATCTACTAATTTCGTATATTTCATTTGAAGGCTTAGTTATGTTAAATAAATTGGTGTCGAAGTGAAAATAATAGTCTAAAATGTTCAGTAACATTTTAATGATTTCGGCTCAGTTAAGCCGTAATCAAACATTTTGTATTTTCTTGAAAATAATTATTACCTATTTCAAAAACCCTTTCACATATTTTTATGATATTTGTTATACCTATGTCTTCATTTCTCAGAAGTCTACAATTTCCCAAATTATATATTTTTCAAAATTATCAATTTTCAAAATGGTGGACATTCAAACATTTAATGAAGACAAATACCGTATTTCATAAAAATATGTTGAAGGGTTTTTGAAATAATAATTATTTTCAATAAAATACAAAATGGCTGATTACGCCTAGGTGCACTAAGCCGAAATCATAAAAATATTACTGAACATTTTAGACTTATTTTCATGTGTAGAATTCGGTTATGCATTAGCCCGCTACAACTTTTTGAAACACCCTGTATATAAGTTTTCACCCAGCGCTTCTTGTAGTGAATTTCAATATGAAAAGACGTAATCTCTCGAAAGATCTCGAATAATTTAACGTAATTTAAAACAAGAACTAGGTAAGGTACGCAATTTGATTCAAACTGTAAAGGGGTAGGTTTCCCTATTCAGATTTGCTCCTAACAAAATACAGCAAACTCCAGAACACTTTTCCGGGTTCATAATGAACTACGAATAATAAATGACCCGTTTTTACTGGGTGCTACATTTGATATGATCGACCCAATTGGTAAAATGGTAAAAAAATGAATACCTATCGAACCTGCTCCATGAAGTCATTATTATTATTATAAATGGAAATCTAAGGTATGTAACACAGTCAGACATCTAGTCTGAAACCGAATATTGCAAGTATTTTTAGAAAATTGAAGCAATTTTTAACTCCGATATATCTATTAAAAGAGTTTTTTAATTTACTTTACAGATTGAGCGCATTGATATGCCTTTGAATTATTGAATTGAAAAGATTGAAAAACAAGATGGGGAAAGGTGGTTTAAATTTTGTTGCAACTGCACTTAAATAAGCAATACGTTCGTTTATAAATAGTAGTCAGCAATAAAACTTGAACACAATGACGTTTTAACTGCATAATAGGTTTGCTGCTTAGAATTATATCCGTAAATATAAAACTATTATTAAAGTAGTAACGATATTAAGCAGACGACGTTAAATTAAAATTGAAACTATAAATTCTTGTTAAATAAACATCGGTGTTCTAAGTTTGAAGCTGTTTAAAATTTGGCGTTAAATGTGTCTCATTCAAGGAATCGAGCTTGGAAATGATTGTTCTCTCTCTGCCCTTTTATAGTAATTCTTTAAGTACTTCTAATGAACGTTTCTTCCCTTTTCGTTCTTACTGAATTTGAGGCATTTGATTCGATAACAATTTTTAATGATTAAAAAACAAGTCAACAATTACATAGTCAAAAAAGGATAAATGTCGAATTTAATATGAATCAATCTTAAACTCCCAAATATTGTAAGAAACTGAAAAAATTCCTTAAAATATTTAAATTATCCTTGTTTTCCTAAAGCAAATCCAGATTTCAAAAAAATTCAAATCGAACAAATCGGAAAAAGTTAAAATTTGGAATAACGTCGATATAAATAGATAAATAAACAGCACTTGTTGCTATCAAATTTTATGTAGGTACATGTTAAAGCAATTGGCACCCAATGACAAATAAACGAAAACTGTGTATCTACTTCAATCTGCAATTAAAACTTAACTACCTCGCGGAGATACAAATACACTTTTTTTTGTTATGCGAAAATTTCGATCACTGACCTCTGGTGTCTGGTGGTGAACTAAATGCACACTTTTAGGGTGTAAACACAAGTGATTCATGATATGTTTTATGTTGTAGACGATTAACACCTAATAAAAAAATATATTTTTAAATAGATAACTTTACCTAAGGATTTCAGAAAAATGCAGACATTAAATGTACATAAACACAGTTTATTGCATAGCCTAAATTTATTATATGGCCAACTGGAAAATTGTAAAAAATGGTACCTACTTAACGTAATGCACCGTATTATGCGGCTTACTTTCATGTACGTCACACATAATAGTTATGTACAGTACACGTTTCTAAATAGCACCTCGTACAAGCATTAACATAACAATTACACGTGAACAATCAGTCATGTAAATTTCAATAATTATTGGTCAATGAACCGCATTCAATACTCTACTAAAAACCCAGTTGAAAGACTATACAATATGTATCAAGATTTCAGCAAATTGTACCAATTTTTTCTCGCCCACGAGCACTTCGTGTACTGAAATAAAATCTAAAAATACCAAACTTAGTGACTGAAAAAACCTAAAGCAACCAGACAAATGCTTTATTAATTACAGAAAAATGAATCGACATTCGAAATAACTAATATGCACTTATATTATAAATTTGGCAACCCGCCAAAATTATTCTTATAAAAGTAACTCTACAAAAAGTCATTTTTCTACATCTTTGATGTCCAAAATTTTATAAAATTGTCTTGTTCTTAGTGTGATTATTACGTATACGAATGTTCGATGATATATTTGTTACGTTTGATTAATGAACCTAACTTTATCACCAATTACAAATGTTTAGGAAGAAGCTTTGATCTGAAATGGGCGGTACATGTAATCAAAGTGGGATAATTTGTACATGTTTTTTAATCAATTAGTGTCTATAAGTTGCTCGGTGTTGAACTGTAAAATGCGGAAATTTCAAATGAGATACTTTGTATTTGTTGTGTCCTATTTAAACGTTTTAATTTAACCTAGGAGGAGGAGATTTAAGTAACTAAACTGTATTGTAAAAATATCCAGTTTTATAGTAATAATAGCGTTTATACTGGGTATAGCTTCATTGAGAGAACAAGTTGAAGTTGTATTGAATCAACCATCAGTAACTGAATGAGACAACCGTCAAACAGTGAAATTAGCTAAAAATTAACAGCTGGAAATGAAGCCACAGGTGGTGTAAAGAGTGGTCGTGGAAAAGCATAGTGAACATCATCAACATTCTGCTACCAAGAAAAACAATACTGCAGTAGCAGTTCTGGTAGTGATAGTGTTTCCACGTAGCTTGACTAAGAACAACAATGAGTTGAGAGTTTGTGATAAATAATTAAGTTTCTTAAAAAAATTCTCATTAAAAAACAACGATAACGATATATGGGGAAGAGGAATTGATAAATATTTAGAAGAGCCAAGAACTGGATTGTTCAGCAGTTGCTCTGGATTAGTGGAAATGCTACACAATTATTTTTTCACATTTGTCTAGATCAGCGCCTACGGAACGAAATTTTTCTCGCTTTTCGATTAAAACTAGAACAGGCTAAACGATGATAGCATTCGGTCCCTGATATACCTCAATTGCTGGATATAGTATAATCTGTCTTAAAGTTCGCCATTTTAAGTATATCATTCTAAAACGTACGTTTGTTATTGAATATTTCTTAAACAAACAAAGTGTTGAACGACGGAATCTGTTTTTTGTAGTAGGTTATGATTGGTTATCTCTACATTTATACCAGTTTGAAACCTGGCTTCGAAAAGCTTGAAAATTAAGTTTTTTTTTTTTAGGATAGGCTTGCTTGGCTTCATTTCAAAATTGAAAAGTTTACACCGTGAAACACCAAAAATGAACCACTAACGTGGATAAGTGACGTAAGAGACTCTATTGGAGATCGGTCCTGAAAGTCAGTTAAACGATTTTCCATGATTTAATTTAATGGACTCTGTTTGTGCCTGTATCTAATGGAAGCACCGAATATTTCCAAAGATTGTGAAGGTAACGAAACAAACATTTAGCTCTTTGATGCACTCATTACAATTACGAAACGTTGGCAACTGTCAAACGACTACTGTATTTAAATTATTTACCTTATTGACAACGACCGTATGAGTATATCCAAGCAATTAGGCGCGAGAAACCTCTTCTCAGAAGTAAAATCACCAAGCGCACCCATTGTATTCTTACAAGAATAACAAAATTTTATGAACATATATGTTGGGAAAAATCTGCATACCTACCTTTTACTCAAAGGTATATTAAACACCTCAGATCTCTTTAAAAGTTTGAGCAATTAACCATAAGTAATTGGGATGTACGTAAAATAGTAACAAAAGTGTACTTAACCCGCCATGAAGGAGGTGGTTTTGGTTGATTATTGTTCAACACACCATTTCAAGCCCCAAATTATGTCAAGACTTCCTTGACAATAAAAAAAATGCACACAATACGAAATTTTATTACACAATATTTTTTCGAAAACCAAGGAGGAATAAAGGTTAGTATAATTGCCAATGGTTGTAGTAATGGTTCGTATTGCTTAGAAATAAAGCCTTATCCTGATAATGTTTATCGCGAAGAAATATTATAAAACTTCTGAAGTGTATGGGAAAAATGAAACATCAAATGCAGAAAGTGTTTGTCGTATTTGTGTAGCGCCAATAAGTCCGAAATTGATCACAAAAAAACAGCGTAGACAATTAAATTTTATTTTCCAATCAATGCACTTATTCCATTGTTTCAGCAATAAATAAGTAGCTCTAAAAATATTCCTTCGGCTTGTCTTCAAAATGCGAAAACTGCAGGATTGACCTCTTCGCTACCATTGAAATGGCTCCCTCGGAGTAATAGTTAATGGAGACCATATTTGGATATACAGGGTGAGTTTTTTTTCATTATTTGTATGGGGATCTCGGAAACCATAAGAGTAACACATTTGCTTAAATGGGGAAAGATTTGCTTCTTTGGAAGACTAATCCAGATACGTTTTTGTTGATTTAAGAAAATGCATGGCTTACTAGATATTTGTAAAAAAGTAAAATTCTCCAAAATCATTTCAGCCCTTTAATTCGTTTATTTCTAAAGATAGACAAAAATTTTTCAAATACAATTTGTAGATAATTTTGTGCCGAATAACGTCACCGTACTAGTTTTTTAATTTTGCTTAGCATTTTGAGGTTATGAAGCAAAGTTGAATTTTTTTAAATGGAAACAATAGTTGGCTATGACGTATTTTAATAGTACATTTTTTTCTGATTATAATGATGTTAGGGTTGTATCACTTATTTTGATAAATAAAGGCACAATACACGTTTTCCTATTATTAGGTTTACAAAAAATCATATCCTACCATGGAAAACAAAAGAAATTATTATCGACACACATTGCGACACCTTTTCAACACGGAGTTAACAGCTTTCCCAATTTTACGCCAATTTACATCTAATCTGCTAAACGCATTAATAACAACTTCCTGCAGCTCCTGCATCTTTGATTCCTCCAAATACAAAAAAGTCTAAAGGTGTGTCGATAATAATTGTGTACATTTCGAACACTTACTGTAAATTCCTTTTGTTTTCCATGGCAGGATGTGATTTTTGGTAGACCTAATCATAGGAAAACGTGTATTGTACCATTATTTATCAAAATAAGTGATACAACCCTTATATCATTATAATCAGAAAAAAATGCACTATTAAAATACATCATAGCCAACTATTGTTTCCATTTAAAAAAATTCAACTTTGCTTCATAACCTCAAAATGCTAAGCAAAATTTAAAAACTAGTACGGTGACGTTATTCGGCACAAAATTATCTACAAATTGTATTTGAACAATTTTTGTCTATCTTTAGAAATAAACGAATTAAAGGGCTGAAACGATTTTGGAGAATTTTACTTTTTTACAAATATCTAGTAAGCCATGCATTTTCTTAAATCAACAAAAGCGAATCTGGATTAGTCTTCCAAAGAAGCAAATCTTTCCCCATTTAAGCAAATGTGTAACTCTTATGGTTTCCGAGATCCCCATACAAATAATGAAAAAAAACTCACCCTGTTATGTATAGAGACTATACGGAGGGTCATTAATTTGTTCAAAACCGTAGTCAAATACTGGATCTTGCGTAATTCCAAAAGTGTGAAAGATCGTAACCGTCACTTTTTGAATTTGCTCACAGGCCTTTAATTTTCCTAGAGGCGCCTCTCATTTTCGCCACATTTTGACATCGAGTAAAGAACCAGGTTTGACAATTGTACTTTAGACGTCAACATTTCCTAAGTAGAATGAAGTGAATGATGCCCAATTTCCATAAAGGAATGGGGAGTTGTAAGAAAGCCAATTGATATAACACTAATTTATGTTTTTTTCCAGATCTAATACGGCTTGAACTTGTACAGGGTGACCCAGTGGGATATGGCGGTTTTTAGAACGCTGCCGTTTCTGGAGGTTTTGTGCGAGGGAAACATAATTGATTGCTATGTGACCTTCATAACATGCATTTTTTATTGTCAGTGTACAGCACGACATTATGGCGAACTGGACGGTGGCAGAATGTGTTTTTACAGTGACTCCATTTATTATTATTATTATTGTTGTTATGGGGATTTTTAGAAAGTAAAGTGTACTGCAGTTAAAAGCGGCTTATGATAAGCTTCCAGCACAGATTGCAAGAGTGTGTAGAATGTCATGGCGGCTACTGTGATTCCCGTATAAACGTGATCTTTCAATTCCACTTAAATATCGAACAACAAGGCAATAAAAACCGTCATATCCCACTGGGTCACCCTGTATGTTATTAAAATTTGTGCCGCTGCGATACCTGGATCAATAATAATATATTATTTTGAGAATAAAGTGTCCAAAGAACCAATTGAAATACGAGGATGTAACTAATTGCTTTTATGTCTTCGGCTACTTTAGGAAAAGCTTGTTAGAAGGTCCACCCAGAAGTTAATCTTCCATTTTCTGTCCGTATTTAAAAGCAGTGAGTTCCCTTTTCATTCCAAATGTACAAACTGGGTAGTGTGGACTCGGAAGCAACCTTATGCAGTAATATTTTGGTTCTAGGTCTGCTTAAAAATGTACCCTCTACCAATTCTTAAATCTAGAAAGAAGAAGAAGAAGCAGATTTTTATTTCGGTCACAGGAAAAAATACTAGGGCTGTAAAAATCCGCAAATTTTATGGATCCGGGCATCGGTTCCAAAAATATCCGGATCCAATGGATCCGAATACCGGATTTTTGTGGATCCGGATCGAAAATCCGTAGGTTAAATCCGGATCTACGGAATTTGGGGTTAAATACGGATCCACGGATCTACGGATTTGTGAGTTAAATCCGGACCTTGCTATTAATTTACATAGGATCCGGATCTAAAGTCTGTAGCTGTATCCGTTTTTGACATCGACGTTTTTGAATAAATTCGTGGAGGAGATTACTAGATTACAGTAAATTTCATTTACTGATCCAGATACCTCCATTTTGAGACTCCGATGATAAATTTTATAGGTATCACAAAGAATCACGAAGTTCATTCCATACATCAACAACAGAATTCACGTGTGATCGAATTTCGGATTCGATACGCGGATCCGGTTAAACAAATCCGGATCTACGGATCCGGATCTTAAGGATCCGAAGTGTGTATGAGATCCTGAGAAATCCGGATCCGGATATCGTAGCTGGAGATCCGGAGAAGATCCGGATCCATACCGGTGTGAAACGGTTCCGAATCCAAAACAAGATGTTTGGATCCGGAACCGTTTGACATCCCTAAAAAATACTATAAAAGAATGATTTTGATCATTCAATATTTTGAACGTTCACATACAAATATCATGTAATGCAATATGGCGCTGTTTTCTATTTATAGGTAGCTGACGTTGATACCAAAGAAACATTTTACCATTTAATGCTACGAGACCTCCACATTATATAAGTAACAATAAAAAATTAGTGTGTTGTAAAGTTATAAATGACAAATGTTTAAAACGACTTTCACTTCAAGTCCATGTTACAGAAACCTGCATTTTTGTAAATTTGTACGAAGAATTTGAAAAAATTTGCTTATTACACAGTATTTTCTTGTTCTTAGACTATAAGGTTCAATTAATTTCCCATATGAATTCGAATTTTTATTGAATTGGCAATTTGGGGCAGTTTTTGTGTTTTCCGTCTGATGACACGTCAAACGCCAAATATCGCAATAGTTCATTCACAATTTTATCCATTTTCCCTGCTAATATAATGAAGGTGTACATAGTTAATGATAAACATTAATTCATTTTCATGGTTTATTCTTGTGTGGATCAGTGAAACTTTTCGAAACGTTTGTGTTACATTTACACATTTTATGCCCACCGTCGTTCTTGTCATAGAATTGTTCAAACTCCGTTTAAACATTTATGGTTTTGTCCGCTGATCATGTTGGTACTAAATATCTAACTATGATCCTTCTTGATCTCAAACTCTGCTCCTGCCATAATTAAAAAATATATTCTTTGCTTTTCAACAACAATAACACATTTGGCTGTCCTCGCTTGTCGTTCAGTAACACACCACTTTTGGTTAGTAACCTGCATCGACAAGGACGAAACTTGGCGAACCAAAATAATTTTTCGGAATTTTTTACTCTTTAACTATTGGCGTCACACAGACTACAAGTTTGCTTTGAAATTACTAATATATAATAAAGTGGTTACTGAGGTAGAGATTAATAGCTGTTAGCCCATAAGTTTTTCTAATAAAACACCAACGCACACAGTCAACCCATGGAGCACACATTGCCAAACAACAATTTAGATACAAAAATAAAACAAATAGATAATAAAAGAAATCGAGTCACTAACTAACTAGGAATTTTGAAATGAAACCATTTTGATTTACAACTTCTTCGAATTGGAAGATAATAGTAATAAATTAGTACATAATTGGCGGATTCTTGGAAGTGTATTATAATCAATCAATAAAAATGCTGTTGACAGATAATTAAAAAATATTTATGCAAAAATGATGATGAAAGAAACCAAATGCTTTCTAATTCTAATTAAATTCAATTATCTAAAACTAAGGCAACTGTAGCTAATAATAGGAATAAATAGTTTTAATAACTTCAAGGTCGATCCATCAAAATTGTCGAAAGTTATTTTTTCTACAAGAAAAGACGGAAAACATATTGCCAGCTGTTTTACAACACGTTGTATGGAATGCATTATTTTACTTACACACGCCGTCAACATCTACACGTTTCTTGTAGTAAATAAAATTCTATATTTTTAAGATAAGTGGCGCCTGTTAAAGAAAACATAAGTATTAAAACACTCACCATTGGTGTCCAACTGGATTGCGTAGGTGCTGGTCTCGTTTGGCTCTTGGATCTCGATCTAAATATTTTTTTCGCCATCAGCCGACTACCATGATGCATAACACTAGAGGAGGACTTTGACTTTTGCATGGCTCCTCCAGTGGTAGTAGCTGCAGGGGAAGATTTATCGTGTGTATGTTTACCATGCAAAAGATTTGAAAGAAAGGTTTGGCCGGTGGAAAAGAAACTAGGATGGGTAGTTGGAGATTTTTCCGTTTCGTCAACGGTTAACATGTCTAAACTATTACGTGAACTTAAATTAGGGTTATCGCTAGAGTCGTAGAACTTTATGTCTTTCGCGTACATTATCCAATCGTCATTTGTCTGGCAACCTTTATTCAAACCGTCATCATCCCCCGGTTTTGTAATCTCACCCTTTGCTTTAATATTTCGTAAATTTCGATCATAATTAACACGTTTAAAACGATCGTTTTTATTAGAGTCCACGCTTTTTTTACGCGCCATCCTTAAATATCGTTTAATTGTATCACTAACTGATTGGGAAACGTCGTCATTATCCACACTACTTCGCCTCCGATGACTGTTACCTTTGATATCCTTAGGTTCGTCCTCTTCTCTTTCAGCTAACATCTTCTTATATTCCTCTTCAAGCTGTAGGAGGGTGGCTTCCAAAATAGAGCCCGTTTGAACTCCGGCATTCTCATAAGTTATCTCAGTCGACTCGACAACCTCAATTAGAGGAGGTGGTGTGGTAAAGGAATCGGTAAATCTATCCGAAAATTTGGAACTTCTCAGATTTGTACCACTCCAAGGAGCAAATTGATTACCGTACCTCATACCACGTTCACTACGGAATCCTTTAGCTCGCCTTAAGTCAAAGTATAATTTCTCTAACACTTTTCTATTGGTAAGTAAGTCCGATATCACCTTATCCCTGTTCGTATATTGGCCAAAGTACCTACTGAGTGTTTCGGCGAGCGACTTTTGAATGTGATCACCTTCGAAATGCACTTGTTGCTTCGAATGAGGAACGTAAGCTTGTGAAACACCCGCACTCTGTGATGACGCTAAATGTCGATGTAGTTTATCGATGAGTTCCTGGTAATTGAAGTCTACAGACGTATTGGAAATGTTTCGTGGTTTTTCTTCTGCAGTGGATATTGTTAGGTACTTTTCTAACATTTGCAGTAATTCATTTTCGGAAAGCTCCTCTTTTGAAGGGGAAGGCAGCGGGCTAGTTTTGAATTGTGATTTTACGGAACTATTCGGCGATGATGGCTTGTTTAGGAAATCGTATTTCATTTTTTGTATGTCGAACCTTCCACCACTAATAGATGGAATGGCCAAGTCTTTAGGTCTCTCAGGCTTAAATTCAATTTCGTCCGCGGAACTGGCTTTCCTACAACTGCCTCCCTTTCGCCGCTCTCTTCGTCGACGCTGTGATCGAAAACACAAAGCTCCCGGATACGAATTTTTCCTCCACAACAGAAAATGTGGTTCCCTTTTACACACCTCTTGAAAATATGCTTCGATTTTAGGTATGTCTTCCGGGCGGTTTTGTACACCTTCCGGTATTAATCGCTTACCGGCGTCTGTCATGTATCTCCAAGTTTTACGGGTCAGCAACCACCTTTCTTTCGGTTTCTTTCGTTTCTCTCTAATTGATTTGGCCATCGTTCCAGATAAAATTTCCTCGTTACTTTCAGTGGACGGATTTCTAAACAAACGGCTATTTCGTCGTTTAGAGCTTCTATCAGCCATTGTTAAACTGATGGAAGCCAAACAGGTTGTAATTTTAATAGTGAACACATAGAATTAGATGTTAAATATTATAGGTTAAGTAGATTCTCTATCACCTGTCGTATAGGTATTTCCGTGGGGCATGATCGTGGATATTTGCCAAAATTCTTTAATTTGCGAATTTTGAAACATTTTGTTGTACTTTGAATATCAAATAAAACTATTTAACAATTAGGCAATGATTTAAAATTAAATAGTCGTGACAAATGTATACTATATTAAACACGGCGTGGGTTAAAAAAAAATATAAGTGAGATCTATCGTAAGCTCAAGGAATTTTTATTTAAGATTTTGCTAAAGTATTAATTATGTTCCGTTTGCAAAATGTAGTGCTTTAAACATACTTCTTTAAAATTACACTTTCACTTCCATTAGAGATCACTTTTTGATAACGTGTTTTAAAAATAGTCCTATGTGTAGGTTTTTTTAATATGTTGTTACTTTCTTAATATAAATCTCACCGAAAATTCGGTACTAAACCACATGCACTTCGCTGACCACTCACCACTGCCGCGACAGCATAAGCAAGCGGCTGCGATGAAACAAAAATATCCTATTTGGCAAGAGACACCTAGTTGACTAGACAGAGTTAGCAAAATAACGATAAAGCAATTCTGCCAGATTTCAAGAATTAGCTCTCTACACCTATAATACAATTAACCCTAATTAGTTACAAAAATCTCAAAATTTAACATAAAGTTGCCCTTGAAGCTTTTTCGTTATTTTCTCCTCTTACAGTTTTTATGGGTCGAGGCTTCGTCAGTTGAATAAAAAAATCTCCACTGCCATAAAGGAAATTTTCAATACTTTTCTTTAATTTTTATACCCGTAAGACATTTACAACAAATTAGCTAAAGCTAATCCTGATTCAAAAACTACCAATAAAATCGTTACCATACCCTTTAGGTGCTTTATATAAAGGTCGGTTTATAGTAATTGTAGCGAGCTAATCATATCATTTATTTATTTAGTACTAGGCCTACCAACAGAGTAACCTGATCCCAATAATCAGAAACTGTGGATATTCCAACCGGTGCGCTCCTATTTAGACGGCCTCACTATCCCAAAATGTTTTCTAGGTTCGTAAAGGAGAACTCCCTCCTTTGTGATGCTTAATAGCGGTATTAGCTTTTCCCTACGACTTCATCTTAGCGAAGGTTATACGAGAAGGAAATTGCATTTCACATTAATTTTCTTTTATTTGGCGGATGAAAACCGTTTGTAGTTATCTCTGCGATCCATAGATTTAAAAAAACGTCCGTTTACTTGAATCGATACCGTTTACTTTTAAGCATTAATGGCCTTAGATAAATGTTCCCAAAGGACTGGCGTTTTTTACCCAGTATCTTTGACAAATTTTTTTTATTGAGTGGGTTTTGCTAGCAGGAGAAATATAAAGCAAGCTCTCGAGCTAAACTATTGTTTGGGATGCTCGATGCAAATGGTGCACTTACTTGTACAGCAAAAAAACAAAAAGGCGCTTGGACTTAACGAGTGCTTCCCGAAACGAAATGCCATTATTTTTCCTAAATATAGCATAATTTTTTTAAGGAAAAAATGTTAGATCAGTACCTAATTTCATTCCAGAATAAGACATTGAGCTACTCTTTCAGTGATCGATTTCGTGTTCCTCTCCCTAGTGCCTGAATAGATGTAGATTTAGATTTAGATTCAAACAAAAAATACAATTTTTAATTAAGCTGCTTTACAGTGCGTAAATGCTGAGCACTCTATTACTTTGGTATAGTTTCCCTCAGAAGAAGATCAATTAGAAAGTAATTTAACAATTAATCCCCTCATTACTTAAATCTTAAATCATTTTCATATAATATAGTTACGTTATAGGTATAAAGCTTTTTCTCCCGAATTGAAATCATGATCGTTACAAAGTTTTAAACACAAAACGCGATTGTCCATTCTCATTCTGCCTAAAATTATGTATCTTATATAATCTTGTTAATATGTGTAGCATGTTGTAAATACATGGGATACAGCCGAGTTTTTACAGTCTTACATACCAATTAATCTGTGATTGTTCCTCCATGCGGCAATAATATTTTGGGGTTAAGTGGAAGAGCGGGGAAGAACCGGAGTGTTCTTAACCGAACTTCGCCTTTATGTCTAGTGACAGGTATATAATAATTATTATGTTATAATATTATATTTTCATTATTATTATTTTTTTTTACATATACCGGGTGAGTCATTTAACCTGGAATTTGAAATATCTCAAAAAATACGCATTGTATAGAAAAATTTGCCGAATCAAAACTTGAATATCTCCGAGGGGGAAACTTTGTAGACCTAAATTACACCCCCACCCCCATCCCCCGTAGGCGGGGCGGGCGGCAAATTTGAAATCTTAAATAGGAACCCCTATTTTTTATTGCAGATTCGGATTCTACGTCGAAAGTTACGTACGATTTGTCCGAAACATTTTTTTCGATTCGCGATAGAAGGCGCTGTAATCGCAAGAAATGGAGCAGAAGTCAAAAAACAGATAAACACGTATTTTGTAAGATTATTCAATGATGTTATAGTTGCCCCCCTCTCCTGCTCGTGTGAAGGTGTGGGGGGATGTTTAGTGAATAAACTGCTTTTAACGTAACCCAGGAACAACACTTGATTAGTGAGAGGAAAGGGGATTCACGTTAATCAAACACTCCAAACGGAACATAAAACTATTACGTCCTCGTCGTTGTTCCTGGTTTACGTTAAAAACCTTTAATTCGCCAAACACCCCCCCCCCCACACGCAGAAGAGGGTCGGCAACCATAATATTATTGATGACGTGTCGAATCTTACTAAATGCGTGTTTATCTGCTTTTTCACATCTGCTCCACTTCTTGCGATTACAGCGCCTTCTGTCGCGAATCGAAAAAAATGTTTCAGACAAATCGTACGTAACTTTCGACGTAGAATCCGAATCTGCGATAAAAAATAGGGGTTCCTATTTAAGATATCAAATTTGCCGCCCGCCCCGCCTACAGGGGGTGGGGGTGGGGGTGTAATTTAGTACTAACGAATTTGCCCCTCGGAGATATTCAAGTTTTGATTCGGTAAATATTTCTATACAATGCGTATTTTTCGAGATATTTCAAATTCCAGGTTAAATGACTCACCCGGTATATAGCAAATTTATTATTATTTATTATTATTGTTATAATATGATTATTTGAATTATTTTGTTGCTCTGCTGCAAAGATGCACTTTCAAAACCGTTAACGGTATAATTAATGATCTATTAACCACTGACCCTATATAAATCCAAAAATTGCGGTAATTAATCTGCAAACACATTGTAAGCGAAAGGGTGAAGTTATAAGTAAAATATAAACTGAAATACGTTAGCTTTAAATGTGTGCGTTACTATGTTAATCTACTGACTCTGTTACTATGGATCTTGTGGCGACATCGACGGAGACGACAAACAGCAGAAAACAGAATGGGTAGAAGCAGAAGACGAGGAAAAACGGCCATATAAGCACCGTTCAAGGGACGCCAAGGGAATCATCCTAAATGTTTATAAGAAAGCTGCAACGCACTGGATACAAGATGCTCCAGATTCCCGTGGAAAAAGAATTTATTATTCATCACGCCTAATCGCATTTAGGATGGTGGGGTAAATGTTTACTGTCCGGAAAAAAGTCCAGCTTAGCTTACCACGAAGGCATGACGTCTCAGTTATGGATAAAGCGAGCTACCAATCTCGATTACGAGAAAGGATTCCTTACTCTTCCACTACGAAGGCACAAATTGTCGAGTTTCTAATTAACGAGAAGGTTAAGTAATTATTAAAAGTGGTGGGATCTTAAAGGATTACAACACAAACTTGTGGACACGTAGTATTACGACTGCCGCATTATTACTGTGGGTTTAATCCCATGGAACAATTGACACCACTTCATTATCATTAAAATTGACTACTACCTCAGTCCGAGTCATTTACATATAAGGTAAGTACCTAAAGAATTCTAATGCCCACCCGATAAATTTATTTAAATCTTTAGTTTCGAAACGTCTTTAACTAATTAAAAGTGTTTTGTTTCTTATTCCAGCTAATTTAATTATCGAGTTAATTACCTTTAAAATATTGTTTTGGCACTTAGCGTGTTATTTTCATTGTTTATTTCATTAATTAGAATTTTATTTTTAAAGTGATTTCACTTCATTGTGGCAACAACTTTTGCTTACTTACGTTTTGTATATAAATCCGGTTATCAATTGCACCCCACCTGCCACAATAAAGAATCACCTCACTAATAAAGGGCGCGAACATTTAATTATGTTTAGGGGAAATGCTAAAATACATATGTAAAGGTAGTTTATTAATTTTTTAAAGAAAATCTACAGAGAAGAACCTCAACTAGGGTTGCCAACCGTCCTTTATTTTAAAAGTATGTCCTTTGTCCTTTTGAAAGGTGTCAAAGGACAGAAAATGTTCTTTAAAATGCGAAAATATAAATAAGCGCATTTAGGTAACAAATAAATTTAAAAAAAAGTGCCATAAGTACCTACACCACATAAATACTTTATTTTTAAGCTAAGACTGTAATGTAATCGTTTTATCCTGTATAATGAATAATAGTTTATTGCCCAAAAGTTTGTTTTATTTGAACATTACTTTAAAAATATTTTGCCACGCAACATTCAATCACAGAAAAGGATTTTGTAGGTAGAGTTTTCAAAATCTTTTTCAAGTGATAAATGGCAATTTATTTTTCAGAAACTTGACTCTGATTTTACCAATCTATTTAAAATAATTTCATTTTTTATGAATATTCATCAACATTTCCTGAGAGTTTTTAGTGTGGTGAATTTAAAGTGGAGTGACGAACGGAAGAGGTGTGGAATTGATTTAATAAAGAACGAATTATGTATGTTTTTAACGTGAACGATAACTGCTCGAAATTGTATGAATCAATTAAAAGCAATGGGGCCTTACTTCGTAATGCCAAAAAAACGAACTAAATACAAAATCAAAAATGTTATTCGAGAGACGAAAATTGATGTTTTTTAGAAGTGGTATCGTGGCACCCAAAAAATTTTCCCAAGGTGTCCTTTATTTCAATAACAGAAAGTTGGCAACCCTAACCTCAACCTTTGATCGTGCATCACATGACTCGCTGTGGTATCAAATCTAGTAATTGATGAGAGCACTTTTATTTGTAAATGGCAATTTTCAGTATGTCTTGTATCATATGACTATGGCCACTCTGCCTACTAAATTACTCCTAGTGGTACTTCTAACAAGTTCCCAAATTTTAGTCGATATCATTCCAAACGTTGTTGTCGATGCGAAGTAGTGAGAGTAAATCAGTCAAAAGCTCTAAACCTTTTGGAGTGTTACACGATTACCTTGGTAATATCAGCAAATGATTTTTGATTTTCGCTCTCTTTTCACTGCATTTCTTTACTCTTTGCTACTACATGTCTGACATCATCGCACAACAATAGTGTGATCAAACAGATGAAATGCTATCGAAAAGATTACTTCAAAGAAACAAAAGTTAGCCAACAAGTACCTACCTTTCGCTTTCAATAAAGGAAGAAACAACTGTAAAGAGTCAATATGGGCGAACCCAAATATTTAAACAATTATTTGAAGTTATTAGCCACTTTTACCAATTATTCTCGCTCCTTATTGATATTGCAATTTACACGTTTAATTATTTTTCATCGCCAATTCCTTTTCCGCTCCTTTTTGATATTTAAATGTGTCAAAGTTGCTTCCTTTATGACTTTTTGGAAAAAAATAGCCCAACAATTTATATTGTGCAATCAGTCCGTAAGAAAATTTGACCCTTGGGATGAAGATGTCATTTTGTGGCGAAATAATTCGACATCGCAAGGACTCGAGAGTAAATTTGAACACAGTGGGTCCCTTGACATCAAATGTGGTGTCAGGTCTATTGCCGTATTATCAGAAAGTGTTTCGGGGATCTCACATTCGACGATTAGCAATCTGTCGCAGTAATGAAACATTAACAGAAGCAATTTACAGAATATATTTAAAAACGATCTGTTTCTGAAACATTTTCAAAAACAAATGCTACCAGAATTAGAACCAGCATAGGGGACGCTTATAAAGAAGAGTCCGCCCATACACTTTTACTTTATATAGTGCCATGCGACATTTTTCTCTAATTAATCCACTCCTTTTGCAGGCCCATTAAGTGCAACTACAATGAGAAAATATGCATAAAATCTGTATAAGAAAAACCGAAATATTAGCCGAGGGCCTTGCCACGTGTAAAAAAAAACTTTTCTAATTTGTATAAACATCGCAATTTGTCTATGTGGCCTCTGACTAATTTTACCTCAAATTTAAATAAAGGTAAGTCCTTAAGAGCCCCAAGAAATTTAGACAACCTTACGTGCTTCAATTGTTTCTTTGAAAAACGACAAGGTGAAACGCGTTTCCACTAACATTTTAAACAGTTAATTAATGCAGTTCATTAATTTTGAATTATATTCCGATTCATTTTGCTGCCCTTCATCTTAGATAATCTATTTTTATTTCGTAAAAAGTGGAGCAGCTTTTAAAAATATCTACGTTTACTTCCTGCGTCGAAAAATAAAAAATAACTTAGTAACAAATACCTGGTGTTAACTCATTGAGAACATTACTTACACTACCTGAATAAATTGATATACATATATACGCGCATTCTTGCGTATTTTATACAAAGTTCCTTTATTAATATGCCATCGCTTCTTAAACTGGTCTTTTACACATTATTCTTTATTAAAAGGAGAAACCGCGAAGATATATTTTTACACTCGCTTCTTATTAAGATAAATTACCACGAGACGTTCTTGTACACCTTATACCAATAAAAATTTTAATGAATGAAAAGTTTTCAACGGGGTAAATTTTCGTCCTAAAAGATCAAGGAATCGACGATTTTTTCATGGCTGATCAAGTTCGTTCCCATTGACCTAAATACATGAATAAATATTTAGATTTTAAATAAAACTGAAACGCATTTAGCGAGGTTTTCAGGTACCTACTAAAAATCATTTAAACAATGTAAGTAAATATTTATTACATTGTTGAAGAAATCTCACTAAACGCAGTAACTTACAAGTTTTACATGGTAGTCCAAATATATTCTATGCCAATGCAATTATATCACAACATTAATAGAATACTTGTAGCCAACTTATTATAGCTGCGTTATTTTAAGTTGACAATATTGTTATTACAACTTTGGAATGTGTGCGTAATAGATAAATACTTTATTAATTTTAGATACAAGTTTGCTGGCAAAAATATTAGGACAGGCCAAGATTTACCGATAGATTAAGAACAATTGAATTGTACAAATTATGCTTTCGTTAACAGTGAAAATTTGCCTAATTTACAACAATAATTCACTATTAGTTACGGAAGCCAATATGCGATGGTTATGCTACCAAAACTAAGATAGTTATCTTACTGGTAAAGCAATACTAAATTCTAATTATACAGGGTGTTTAAAAAATACGTTCGAATATTTGGCCCACTTATACATCTCATCAGTACAAACAAAAAAGTCAAAATAAACATAAGTCCAAAAATCAGCCGTTTCCTAATTACAGCCTGTTTTTCAAATTAAAATAATTTACACTCAGTAGGAGTATTTCAACGAGGTTTCTACTAGAACATGAACAAATATCAGTATAAATACATTTTAATTATTACAAATTAATGATTCTTAAAGAAGATGTTCAAAATGTCCTCCTTCCATTTGTATACACATTTCACATCTCCGTAAAAGTGAACGCCGCACTCTCTCAAAGAGTCCCGGATTTATACGAACAGTCTGGCAGGCATGTTCAATTCGTTCTCGCAACTCATCTAAATTATTCACAGGATTTGAATAAACTAATGTCTTTAAATACCCCCAAATGCAAAAAAAAAAAAAAAAATGGCTTTGCCATACAATTATTTTAATTTGAAAAACAGGCTGTAATTAGGAAACGGCTGATTTTTGGACTTATGTTTATTTTGACTTTTTTGTTTGTACTGATGAGATCTATAAGTGGGCCAAATATTCGAACGTATTTTTTAAACACCCTGTATAATTGATGGAACAGCCCTCTTCCAATACGATTTTTTCTGTTGTTACGTTAACATATGAAATTTGTAATGTAACTTATGGCTGTACTTCTACGTATAAACAAATAAGTACATGTGAGTGGGAACTATTACAAAAGCACGCAACTGAGACATAAACGGGAGCACAAACAAAAATCAACGCCATGGAAATGGAATATTGGAGAAGGTGCTTCCGAACAACATGATATAAAATAAGAAGCAAACTGAATGTCCGAGCGGAGGCTCCCACGGCACAAATTCAGTTGTTAACACAATAGTAATCAATTAATGTATAGGCAAAGAGTATATTATATACTCTTTGGTATAGGTTTGTGGGAAAATGTTGTGCTAAATATATGCAAGACTTCTGAATTTGCATTCACATTTTTGTGTGCAGGAGGTCACACACGAATACAATTCACAGATAAAGTACACAAAGCCATAGAGAAAAGTAGATAGAAAGGAAAACATTAGGATCAGGAAGATGTTATAGTTGTTAAGAGAAGGAATGCAGTGAAAGCTATGCAGACCTCAAAATATTTGCAATAATCAACTTGGTGAGGATAATACCCACACAGACAGTGGTCTAGAGCTTCAATTTCTTGCTTCTAGTTTTGAAAGAGCTTTAGGTAACCCATCGTACTAAAACATCCAATGTGTAGACAGTTTCTCGTGCAGTGTGCTTGGTAAAAGGATTACTGATCTTTACGTGGCGTGAAGATATATTAATCTTTGCATATGCTTCTTCATTTTAAAAAATCACAACACAAAAAGTGTTGGCAATATGGCTTTAATTCTTTTTTCTGTCTACAAGGGTACATTTAACGGGTTTTAAAAACGACTTCTCGAAGGTGGCCATCATCCTCGTCAAAGCACCGCGATCCACTTCCACTTTTTCCAGAATATCTGTGCCTATGTCGGCAATAGCAGCACGAATATTGTTTTTCAGGTGACGAAGGGTCTTTGGACGATCAGTGTAAACCAAAGATTTAAGGTAGTCCCACAGGAAAAAATCACATGGCGCCATCCTGTTAAAACCACGCTTTCCCTACATCCATTTCTTCGAGTATGGGTAGAACGAAAGAACGGCTAAAGGCAAAGTAAGCCTCCGCGACCAACGCGCGCTCTTGCTTTGTCTATTGCATTGTTGACACTGAACTAGTCATAACAAAAACCTTAGATAACGTGCTTACGAACGCGCCATATACTAACGCTCTAACATTAATGGCCGCTTGGTGGCGCGAGTTTCAAAAAAGGAAGTAACCACGCCCCACCCCGTACATCAACGTGTAATACCTACACAGAGGACAGTCCACATAGAATCCCTCTGCCACTGCCTTTTTTGTAAAATTCGGTAAAATCTGCAAATGTTATCTTTATTTAAGATCCCACGAAAACTAACAGAAAGGAAAACTCCTACATTCGATGAAGCATATAAGGAAAATATAATTAATTGAAGAACTTCTTTACTTGCTTATAATTATAGGGTGTCCAGAAATGAAGGTCCCAAACGAAAATCCCAGTTAGTAGGCATTATTTTATGTCGATTTAACCCAAAGTCCAAAAATGCTTCTTAAGCGAGCTGTAGCTCCTTATAGATGGTGCCATGAAGTACTTTTTTTTGTAATATATATTGAAACAGGCGGCCGTCATGTAGAGCACTTACTGTAAAATTTGTTGTTTTTGATATAACTTGATATAAGAGTAATTTAGTTAAATAAATTAATAAATTAGTAATTTATTTTTCTGGAGAAGGGTGCATCCAAACGATTTGAAACAAGAACACATTATTTTTAGAAAAGATCCTAGAGAATTCGAATTTGACACAAAAAATGCCAAAAAGAATAAATGTTAAAAAAAATACAATCCAAAATGTCTGCGGCCCCTCCCAAATGCGACGCTAATGGCCGCAGCAAGGAAGTATTATTTACAGCGACCGATGTGTGATCAGAAGGTAAGTCATTGTGCAAAGTTTGGACATTTTCGATCGAAACGTTTTTGAGATATTACAAAAAAAAGTACTTCATGGCACCATCTATAAGGAGCTCCAGCTCGCTTAAGAAGCATTTTTGGACTAAGGTAATTTGGGTTAAATCGACATAAAATAATGTCTACTAACTGGGATTTTCGTTTGGCACCTTCATTTCTGGACGCCCTGTATAATATATGTACCACAAGTGTGGATGACAGGATTTCAATCCGCACATTGTCAATTTCCATACATTATCGTCCAAATTCTTTGTGTATTTCAAAGCCAAATATGTATTGGATTAATTTCATAAGTTCTTTGGTGAGAATTTTTACATTTCAAGATCATAAATCGCTCCAATTCAAAAATATTTCAAAATTGTGTTGGTCTATTCATTTTTAGGCCGTCCGGTATATCCGAAATTGTAATTCTATATATTTAACCGTTTTTAATAGTTTTTACACTCCTCCCTTAGTATGAAATTTAAATCTTTATTGATAAAATATAAATAATTGTCCCAAAAATTGAAATGTGAACAATTTTACATATTGGCTAAATATTACTAAGTGATATTATTTCAATATTTGGGAAAATATTTATACAATATTGGCCCATTATTGTTTTGTGATGTCCCAAAATAGTAAGAAAGAGGGTGACCTGGGCCACCCCAGAGCCTTAACTGTTTCGAGGGACTATTTCCCAGTGCTCTGGTGGCTCCTTCCCCAGGAACCCCATTCACTTCGTGTAGACTCGGAAGAGATCAGTGATTCTGAATAGCATGATGCCACTGAGCTACGGAAATTTATGCAATTTTGGACTTTAAAGTTGAATACTATAAAATATGCAGGAGGGCCTGATTAATTTCGATTATTTTGATATTTCTAAATCGGCGAAAATTATCATCCGGCGGATTTTGAGAAAGTAGCATAACCATGTTTTGAATTCGAAGTGGTTCACGAAGGGGTGAGATAGATTGGTACGAAAATAACACACAACCTCCCCTTAATAAATTGTATTTTATGATGGATGATGATGAAACTTATACGATTTTCATCATGGCAACATGTTTCGGGATAACATATCCCATTATCAAGCCAAATAGTTATACATCAAAGTTATAAAATATTTATGTGAATTAGGATAAACTAACAATTATGTTTTTAGAAACAATATTTTATAACTTTGATGTATAACTATTTGGCTTGATAATGGGATATGTTATCCCGAAACATGTTGCCATGATGAAAATCGTATAAGTTTCATCATCATCCATCATAAAATACAATTTATTAAGGGGAGGTTGTGTGTTATTTTCGTACCAAGTAGCATAACGTTATTATTTGTGAATATTTTTTTCATGTTGCCTAAATATCCAGTAATATTGAAAACACAATATCGTTATGTTATTGATAAATAAATATTGACTTTATATTGTATAGGATTATTTACGAAATATTGTAATATATTGCTTAAATATTGTTCTTGTATTCACTAAATATTGTATTTCCAATACTTGTATAATATTACAAAAATATATTCCTCCCGTATTGGCTGCAGTTCGAATATTGCCCCAATCTCTCTATATTGGTGATTTACCAGAAGTTTTCAACAAAATTGGGAAGATTCCAGATAATTCTATGTTTTCTGTGAGAATTCACGTGCTGACAAAAGTACTGAATGGTTTTTTAAACACAACTATTAATTTTAGATCTGTAAGTTAAAAAATTGTAATTACTTCCTCTGTAAATGAGTGATATTCAAACATCTCTCATGCCTTTTGTAAAACTCCCTTAAGAAATTTCTTACCCAATAAATTGCTGTTGTTCAAAAATGATTTTGATTAAGACGTTCATTCTGTTGTAGAATATTAGTTCGTGCACATTGATTAATAGTGGCACTTGCGTTATCCCATTGCAACCGCCAATTATTATAATAAATAAGTAAAAGTAATACTTTTTTCTTTTTAAAATTTTAAAATGATTTTGGTTCTAAAACCTCTAATCCATCAAAAGTACCTATGCTTGAATTTTCGAAAAAAATTTCAAATAATCAGCAATTGATAGGCTACGTTTGTGCAAGAAACGCCGATTTCTACCCTTTTGTAATCTTACGAAACACTGTCACCTTTGTTTATTATTTATTTATGGATTTGATGTACGATGCACTACCAAATTTTCATCATACTGCGTTGGACCATTGATTATATGGACAGACCTACACTTCTGCAATGCCATTGCCAAAAGCATTGATCCATTGATATTCGACAAGTGGGCTGGAAATAGTTTGGACTCAGTTACCTTCAAATATAGCAGTTGATAAATGATGTGACACATATGACCTTGATTGGTGCATAATCTTCACATATTTCACAAATTTTTAGAAACGTTTTCCTACAACAACAGAAACTATCTTGTCCTATGCACACTATAAGTACAGGGTGTTTCCACTCAAAGTGGACAACATAATAGAGGTTGTAGATCTCGTCAAAACTAACACTTTTTTTAAAGTAATTTTTTTCATGTTGGCTTTTGTTTTCGAAACATGGACCTTTCTTTGTTTTTTACACATCTCCATTGTAGTCGGATTTCAAAAAATCAAAATTCCTTGGAATCGTGAGTTTAATATCTACAACGTTTGTTCAAAACTTTTTCACAAAAAATTTAGAACAGCAAAATGGTGGTTATTTTAAATTATAGTATGTAGGTAGTAGAGTAGATTTTTTGCTATTCAACTGTATAAACCAAGATTTGTTTGTAATTTCAAACCGCTTTGTCAACGTGATTGATTGACACTATTTTGATTCCAAGAAATCTAAAATTGGACACAAAGCCCCACCTTTTAAATAATTCTAACACTAATCTATTTTTAACCAGTAGCTTTCAATCAATTTGGAAATTTGTTAGTGTTGATGATGACAGAAAAAATGTATTCACGGACTTTGGGAACGTTCGCTACAGCGTCCGGCTCTGGTAACACTTTCATACTCGGAAATATGAAGAGTTGACATGGCATGAAAAATGAATTTGGTTTAAAAGTAAAGCAAAAGAATCGAAAGCTGAATCAGAAGCAGAAACACAAGTAATTTTCCATATTTAATTTAAGTATACTCCTTCCATATTCCAAATTAGAAAAATAAGTCCTCTTTGGCAAATACACACATATTCATATTAAATTTTTACCGAAATTTCAATTGTAAATTTAGGAATTTATCTTCGACAAAAATTCCGGCTACCAAATGCGGTTTTCTTAAGGAATGTCGTCGATTGATCTGCACTTGGTAACACCAACGCTCTTGACCAAGACCATTATTATGAAGTCAAGTAAAAATATCAAACATCCTATATATAATATGGAAACCTTTGAATGAACCGTTCATTCAGTGCATATACCGACTTTACTTAACAAACTTTTCAACTACATTCACATTTCTTGTTTGGTGCCAGGATTATCTTCTTTCTAATTAAGACTACTCACGTTCAATTGCACGAAACTACAGTTAGTAATGAATAAGTTTTATAACAAAACGCTCCAAATAAACTAAGCTAAACTTTCAGGGCATTGATCAAAAGGGAAACTTTTCATAGTCAAAGAAGGTCATTGCTTAAATAACACTTCAACTTTATAATACCTACTGTAAGTTTTTGTGTCTGCCAAATTTAGTGAAATCTTAAATTTGACACAATGCATTTATTTTTACTACTCATCTCCTACCACCAACATTGTTGAGATTAGTTCTTGCAAAAAGTCTAAATCTTCAAGATCTAAAAAAAGCTTTACTGAATAATGTATATGAGGATTTTCCACGTTCCACCCTACATTTTGTAACTGTCGTTTTATGGGAAAAAAAGAGTTTTCCGAATTTGGAAACCATTGATAGTTTCGAAATCAATGGCTAAATCACCACGAAGGTCGTTTCTCAGGTGTAAAAATATCTAATCACATCACTTATTCAATTTGTTTTTTTGGTAAGCCAATATGTGTCAGTTCTATAATCGTAACATAAGATCAAAAAATAAACTACGCCAGACATCTATAGATCATTTATAAAGGCTGCGAAAACGTTCAATGGTTTTAGTTTATGAATAGTTCAAGTAGCGAAGACTATAACCACCTTGGCAGCACAGGCAAGTTACTACACTTTACAAAAATAAATCTTGGCAACATTCACTAGATTGCAGTAAGGTATATTTTAAATTTACGTAGTAATAGTAAGTTTTCACTCACGTTACCAATTCAGTTATAGACAACGTAACATACTATTTGTGTAAAAAATAAAACCGGTTTTGTAACAAATCAAAAAATTGGCATGTCCTCTTCGTGTTTACATTTTTGAAAGAAATCATCTAAAAATTTCTACATCTTTAAGGAATGCTACTAGCTATCTTAATAGGTGTACAGGATAATTATGAGTAACCACTTTATTGTGGTCTATTTTAGTCTCAACAACGGAAAAGAGACAAATGGTTAAATAAATTCTGTTTTATTGTCAAAAGCTTGTGGTGAATCAGAATCAGTTTTCTAGTGATCTTAAAATATCATTGCTCCTTTGTAATTACTCTCAGTATTATCTGTGACACACCCTTTCTAAATTTGGGTTCTTTATTATACAGCTTCGTATTCTTTCTAACAATTCTGAAAAAGGTCAAAACTATCCCCAGTAAATTTTAATTTTACTGGGTGCTTTCTATTAACTATTTTATTCCTATAGTTAATTTTCAATGCGTTAACAAATGAAATGTCCACAAGGTTTAATTGGCGTATCCTCCAACATGAATTTTGGGGGCGAAATTGATGAAGATCTCTTGAATCAGACACCAAGACCAAGAGTACTTTCAAATCATAAAATCTAAAAAAAGTCTGAGATCGTTCTCTTGGAGTAACTATGATCTATTATATGTATAGTTCTCTTAGACTGTCATCGTGTTTTCAAATTGCAAAATCACGTAAAATGGAAAGGGCCGACATTTTATCCAAAGATGAAGTAATGTAAGCTATGAAGAAATAATTTGCAGAATAAGGAGACACGATTTTCCAAGGAGAGCAAGAAAAAAAATGCCAAAAGACTGCAGTAATTATATTGCTTATGTTGAACAAAAAATATGTTTATTTTCAAAATCTTTGGGATTAGCCCATAAATACGTGTGCAAATGTGACTATAGATACCTACATATGATTATAATTTTGCTTCAATTGGATTATTAGTCACAAAACCAAAGATTGTCCCCAAATTATTCTATATCAACATACCAGGGTCAATTTGAAAATTTGCCAGACCTCATATCTTCGAAACTGTAACAGAGATAAGTAAAATTTCTCGAAAACATTTTTATAACATTGAGAGTTAACCAATATGACTCCAGCCACCCCACTCCAATTTTTTTAAATTGCACTACTCCATGTGTAATAAATCATTGGAAAACTATTCATTAGTATCAAAGAAAATGTTAATTATCCGAGTATTTGTTAAATAATACGAAAAATAGTATTTAAATCAACTTACACATTTATCGTTTTAAATGTCAAATTAGATACTATGGATTTTCAAAAAACAGCTTATCAACAATAACTCGTAGAGAATTATACTTTCATGATTATTAGCGATAAATACGAAAAGATACAGGTAAGTGTTACTGAAACTTCTTATGCTTTTTTCATCAAAATAATCGATTAATTAACATTTTGTGTAGTACTGATGAATAGCACCTTTAAAAGGCTTTCCAATGAAATGTCACACATGCGCAAATTAAAAAATTTTAAAAATAGGTGTGATATGGCTGGAATCGAAGGGGTGAGTGGCAGAAGATTACCCTGCGCGTCATAGTGGTTCCCCCTCCATGTTCTAGAAACGATTTCGAAAATTGTTACTTACCTATATGTTATAGTTTAGAAGTTTTCACCTGAACGCAACACGCAACAGAAAGGCTTGGACTATTTTTTAGAGTTTATTTAATTTCTTTAATAGGTAAATAATAAATTGTATATCAGAAATTTAAATAATCCAAAAATGTACTTGCTATTCGCAATCGGCTAAGATTTTTACATATTTTATCAATAATGATGTAATAAGATGACCATTTAAAGATTTTGGTTAAACATTTTCATACCAATTTTTCATTGAGATTTATTATAATAATGAAATTATAGCTAATTAGTGTCATTGCGGTAAAGACTACAGCAATTTTTGTACGTTCAATAAACCTTTTCGAACAAAATAATCTCTGCGAAGTTATCTTTCCGAAAATCGTCTTGGAAAAGCATTTTCCTGCTTATTTACGCGCAGGAAAATTGAATTTTTCGGATTAGTACTGTAAAGACTTTACAAGACGTAAAATATAGTTTATAACTATAGTTACTAACAAAATTGACAAACTTGATTTTTGTGGAATTTCGAACAAATTTTTCTAAAATTTTTATAAATTCGTCTTTTTTGCGATTTCCGGAAAAATTTTACAAAACATGTCAGTCAAATCTCTTACTTGACTCGGAGCTTTAAAATACTCGGGCACAAAGTGCTTCGTATTTCAATTTAGCTCCTATTCAGTAATGTGAGAATTTCCTGACTTTACGGTAAATAACTATTTCCGGAAGTCGTCTTGGAAGCAACATTTTCCTGCTTATTTACGCGCAGGAAAATTGAATTTTCCGGACTAATACTGTAAAGACTTTGCAAGACGCAAAATATAGTTACCAACACAATTGACAAACTTGATTTTTGTGGAATTTGTAAAAAATTGTTCTAAAATTTGTAAATTTCGTCTTTTTCGCGATTTCCGGAAAAATTTTACAAAACACGTCAGTAAAATCCCTTACTTGACTCGGAGCTTTAAAATACTCGGCACAACGTGTTTCAATTTAGCTCCTTTTCAATAATGTGAAATTTTCCTAACATTTATGTAAATAACTATTATATAATCATTGTCATACATAAAACTTATTAAAAATTAGTATGTTTAATGACAAATTCCTTGACATAAAAATCAAATCGTCATCAACGTAAGTTGGTAGGTATCTATTTTCTAGCATTTATGTTCTGTTTTTTTAGTTTGGTAACATGTCGACTTCATTTGTAGAATACTGTATTTCGGTAACCAAATATCTACCATCGAAAAGCTTAAACGTTTAGAGGAAACATCACGCGAGTTTTCTAGATAAACGTTACAGAAAAGCGTTATGGTTTATCCAAAAAATAACCCATTTTCACTTCAAGTATTACAGTCTCACTGCTATACACAAACTTGAGTATAATAATATACGGGTACTTTCGCTAAAATTAAATTTTATAACCCATTGGAAAACCATCAACACAGCACACGTTACGAATTACTTGCTCTCTGATAAACGTTTTATTTTAATAGCGTATAACGTGAAATAGGTTTTCACATTGTAAATTAAATTTTTAAAACGCTTATTCTAAGAAAAAATGAATGGAAATTTAGGTGTTTTTTTTGTATACAGGGTGACATTGAAAAAACTACAATGCATATTACCACGCGATAGAGGGCCATGAAATAATGAAAAAAATTCCTATACACTAATGTCCGATCGCCTTTTGTTTTTAAGATATAGGATCTTAAAGGTTTTTGTTTTTTTTGTCGCTTTGAAAATTATTTTAACATTTTTTATTCGAAAATTTATTGCTCTTCAACATCTTATAACAAAAAAAAATCGCTACTTAGTCGGCAGGAGCTTTAAAAACAGCAACATAACATGACATAAGAACAACAATAATTAAATTTAACACATAATCATGTCTCTGTAATCTTCAAACGTGTAGAGAACCATTTTAAAAAGCAATTTTAAAAAACGAGAAAAGCAAAATAATCAAACAAAAACGTAATCAGGAACACGAGAAACTTGAATAAATTATTACAATAT
Source organism: Pyrocoelia pectoralis (assembly GCA_036250285.1). Taxonomy (NCBI): domain Eukaryota; kingdom Metazoa; phylum Arthropoda; class Insecta; order Coleoptera; family Lampyridae; genus Pyrocoelia; species Pyrocoelia pectoralis. The sequence continues at coordinate 44,178,432 of CM070078.1, forward strand.
TAATTTGACAGGTGCCATTATGTCGTAGTCAAGATGCTCTATCTTAACAACAAAAGGTGATCGGACATTAGTGTATAGGAATTTTTTTATTATTTCTTAGCCCTCTATCGCGTGGTAATATGCATTGTAGTTTTTTCAATGTCACCCTGTATACCGTCGCTCAAGGTGCAAAGCAATTAAGGTATGTTGACTAATTTTGTAATAACCTAAAACTTATTTTAAAATACAACGCGTAAAAAACAAATGAACTAAAACTGTGTGGCAGAGAATCAAAAGTTGGAAAGATGGTACTTATATATCTTTATTGTTTGTACATAATGGTGACATTTGAATTTATGCGTGTCAGATGTAAACTTAAAATAAGTACTGAAAAGAAGTACAATTCAACCGTAGCGTTTCACTAGCACGAAGTATCTATAATGTAGAAGACGTTAATAATAACCCAGGCGTGTGCTTAATTAGTGACATTTCGCCATTTTTTTGTTCAAAAAGATATCATGTTCCATTACCATGTAGTCTTAAAATATCGGCCTACTCGGAAGAGTATGTGACAAGTATTGGCATTGTCGCAATAACCTTACCAAACTACTAAAAACGAATTGAATAAAGATGTTCTTCTAAAATTACTTTGTTGTTGTTTAGAAAAGTTTGATGAAATTTAGAGTTAGAGCTTTTCAATTTTTTATCTATACAGTGTGTTCATTTTAAAACTTACCACCCCTGTAACTTAAAAACCGCAATAATTTTCAACATTCGCGGGGACACGTCGATTTTTATTTTAGGGGGGAACGTTTTTGACAGTCAAGTGGTCTTGATATGTTCATCCCTCTAACCCCTAGCAACCCCAATTTTAAAATCTCCCACTACCCCACTTGTTATACATCATTTGAAAGCCCCTTTCAATACCAATACAACAGTGCATTCCATTTGAAAATTGGGTGAGATTTGATAAAGTTATGGGTCAAAAAGTAATCATTTGACAAAAACTTATTTATTTATTTTTTTAATGGTTAATAATGAAAATCCCCATCTATTCCGGGAAGGTAATACGCAATACCCCCAGAACATAAATGTTTGGGCAGGAATTTTAGGAAACGCCATAATAGGTCCCTTATTTATAAATGATTCTCTAACCGGGGAGGTGTACTTAGATATGCTTTGGGGCACAGTTGATGGACTAATCACTGAATCTTTAGAAAATCAAGTGGATCATCACGGAAATTCTTTACTGCAAGAAGACCTACTACACTTTCAATAAGATGGTGCACCCGCGCACTACGCTAGAGCTGTACGTGATTGGTTGAATATCACATTATATGACCCATAACTTTATCAAATCTCACCCAATTTTCAAATGGAATACACTGCTGTATTGGTATGTTGAAAGTTATTGCGGTTTTTAAGTTACAGGGGTGGTAAGTTTTAAAATGAACACACTGTATACACCTTAAGATATGTATTTAAACTAGATTCTCGAAAGCAAAGATGATATTTTTGACCAATAATATTCATTACACAAATAATTTTTTTGGCGATTGACGAATGAGATTGCATGTTTTAATTCAATAGAAGCCAAAGCGCATGGTCTAGTGTAAATGACGAGCATAATCAGACACGTGCTTTGTAAATTCTGCTTATAGAACAATGGACTTAAACCAATACCTTCATTCTATTACCTTTACTGTACAAAATTTGAAAATCTCTTGAGATTCTCTGAAAAATTCCAATTCTCTTCGTTCTTCTAATACACGTTACCTTTAGAAGATCGAAAAGAATGGATGAAGGTCATTTTAACATTTTTCAGAGAATTTCCATTCTTCCATTCTTTTCGATCTTCTAAAGGTAACACGTATTAGAAGAACGAAGAGAATTGGAATATTTCAGAGAATCTCCATAGGATTTTCAAATTTTGTACAGTAAAGGTAATATGAATGAAGGTATTAAGTTAAGTCCATTGTTGTATAAGCAAGGCTCGTCATTTACAGATTTTTTAGCTGATGAAAACCCTGACTTAGTGCGAAACTATTTGTAATAGGCTCTCTTGACGCTGTGATGTAATCTTAATTTTTATGTGTGTCATGTTTTTCTTCCATTCACGTATTAACACTATTACCAGCGCATGGCCCTAACGAAATAATACATAATTATATCTTCCACCAATTTTTATGTTTAACTGATAATGTTGATATGATTATACACTAAAGGCATGTGTAGCTAATATTTTGAATTGTGTATTAAAACTTCTAGAACGAAATAAAGTGGAAGATTATATCTCGCTTGACAATATTCGAATTTGAAAAGAGCGACTTCCTTTTACGTTTAGGAAAGTGGAACATATGAGAACAAGAAATGTCCAAACCGTAAAGGTCTAAATAAAAAATGAAAAAACTGCAAGAGAGATAGTCTATTTCTGTAAGATACACGTGGAAAATTATATTTTTCATCTATTCAGTTTTATGAAAGAACGTTAGACAATGAGCTAAAAGATTGTCGGAATGAGAATTTATGCACACAATCTTATTACGATGAGGACTACGATGACACAGTTGTGGAAGATGCAGAAGTTTGGAGATGAACTGTGATTACGAAAATAGACAGGAACCTTCTGATAAATACGACGAGGAGACCAACTCTGCATCTACATCTGATCCAACCAGTTTGGTACGTAATAAGGTTCCGAGGTAATAAATAACTAAATATTGCCAGTATGATTAGACCTAAACGTTCCACTAGAAATATATTGGTACCTATTGACGTTTTTGTAAGTAAGTTCTATCAAAAATAAAATGAAAGGGAAGGGTTCAATTATTACATATTTTTAACGAAGGAGCCGGAATTCAAGTCTATATTTTAGTTAACGTAATTTTCTTGCTTCGTTTTACGTTGTACGTCAGTCTGAAATATTATTTTTGTGTCTACATTTCCGCAAGGTATGGCAAAAACGTAGTCCAAACCTCTCAAGGTAATAAGTATGTCACTCATTAAAAATGAAAGGATACCCCCAAAACAACATCCTTCCAAGTAAAAAGGGGTTCGAAAGACAGCTTTTGATTAATAGAAGGATTCCACTGTTTTACGTATCACTAGAGGGCGGATTATATGCAAAATGCATATTGTTCAATATTGATGCTGTAAAAATACCCTTCCGTATCTAGGCGAATTACATTAATGCGAGTTATATGACACCAATTTAATTTTGCATATATGTATTTGCAGCAATGTTCATATTTTTGTAAAATGTGTATATTATTGCATAATTTGTACATTTCTAAATAAATCTGACATTTTACTAAAAAAAATTCTCTAATCTCCTCAAACGAGCACAGTAAATGAAACTGTTTAAATAAAAGATTAAAATCTAAGAAAGAAAGCCTTTAAAAATTCCCGTAGAAGGTAAGCTGCTTAAAATCATTGACAAGAAGCATCACTGCTATAATTTGCCGTAGCAAGCGATCATATCGATATTGAGATGGAGCTGCCTTGCATTTCTTACCAAGATTTCTCAGTCGCGTCCCTACATTCACTCGATAGAACGGAGTTTAGCTGATAGGCGACAAGGATTTAATTTAAACAATTTGGAAAAACACCTTATTGTAAATTGTTATAGGCAGAAAAGCGATAATCAGAATAATATGTTTAATTACTTAATTTTTTTAATTTCATTAAGAACCTTTTTCATATGATAACAGTTTTTGTTTAATACAGGTTGTTTATTATTTTTTGGTACGCATATTTTGCATATAATGTTGCATATTTTAACAAACTGACTGCATATCTTTTACATATTTGGTGCATATATATGCGCATATATGTGACTTTTCATGTGCATATTAATCCGCCCTCTACGTATCACAAATGATTGCTAATTACACTATTCACCAATAATTGCAATTTTCAGTTTATTGAATATTGCTTTCATAAATAATAATTTTTCAAAACGTGATCAATAAATACAAATTTATTCCCCAAGCAATCAAATAATTACCTATAGATCATTATAAAATACCAAAATCAAGCAGAATACCTCCCCTGCTCGTTAAAAAGAAAACCAAAATATGTTACAGGAACCCAAATGGTAAAGTTAAAATTGGTACGCACGAGATAATTACTGATCAAAGGAACAGTTAAAATTGGTACGCAGAAGATAATTACTGATCAAAGGAACAGTTGCTTAACTTTCAGTACTTCTATCTCAGAGGCACAAAGGAGCATTTTTTGCTTCCTCACAGTTCCGCAAATTCTAAATACCGCGTGAAAGGGCTTTCTTATTTTGAGATCAGTCTACGAACTGATGAGTGAAATACTTTTGAAAATTAGACAAACCGCTGACGGCTCATGAATGGATACTGTGAATTGCGCATATTTTTGCACAAGAAAGGAACATTACGCAAGTACTAAGATAAGGATAACACATAAACACGAAATTAGGACATTCTTCAGGAATTTTATAGAAAAGACATCTATTTGTTTGTCCAGCTGCCACCATTGAGGCATTAATGCGAGGTAGACGAATTAGTGGTATGTAGTTGTTAGTACATCCGGACTATTATGTTTTTGTTGTGCCGGTGAACTTCTTCCTGATGTATGTTGGATATTCAATTTATAGCTGAAGTGTTGTCAAGATAACTAGTTTTATAACTATAGTTATCTCTACTAACTCTAGTTAACTCCTTTGAGATACTTTCTCAAAGGTTAACTCCATAGAAACTATAGATACGGTACGGCACAATTTTATTAGGTGTTTTAATGTTGAATTCATGCTATTGTATCTTCATTGTAATCAGAGATCTAGAATCAGTGGATTTCTAAGGATTTCTATATACATAAACTATTAGAGCTAGAATTAGAGAAGTTCAACTCACAAGGGATCTTTAATGCCAAATATCGTATTGACATAGCACTTTTGCTAACTATTTGAAAAGAATAAGTTTTTCTCCGCTTTAGAAAAATGGATACCTACGTTTGTCGGGTTCAAATCCACGTCAGCCGGTGAGCGAAAGGTAAGCACGTAGCTTAATATTGCTGTTATTGGTAATTTAAATTCCTTTTCCATATAGCGCTACGGAAAGCTCTGTGCACGCCACTTGATCTAACATCCAAATTTTCCTTTAGGAATCAAGGTAAATAATGTCACTCTCCTGAGCCAAAACTGAAAGTATTTCCCACACAACTATTTACAGGAAAAGATATACCTACTCACAGGTAGTGGTAACGATTCACGCGAGGCGGTGATCATAGGATTATTATCTTTGGAGCGCAAAAGCAATAGTGACGCATGGCTCGAACATAATGAGGTAAATTTGATGGATGATTACGCCAAAAATTGGCATTCTTATATTTAGCACCTTTTTTGCTTACCATCATCTTCATTTGCCGGCAATATTTTCCAAGTACGAAACATCCGAGACATTCGGTGCAGTAAATGCAAAACTACCAAACTCTACTTTTAATTCAATTCAATTCAATTCAATTTATTTAAAAAGTTCAAATATACATTCATAGACAAACAAAACGTTTATACATGAAAATATAACCAAACTAATCACGTCAAAACAAACTAAAATAAGAACATAAATAGGTACGACAAACAGCAGTGTTTAAAACATTCCTTCACAATCTGCTACAGAATTGAAAGAATTCATTAATTGAATATGGAACACAATCAACCAATATAAGTTTCATTACTGTATGTAGTTACTTATGTTCAATTTATTAAAAAAATATCTAAATAAAGGCATTACAAATGTACAAAATTATGTAGTTTTAAGCAGGGAAATAAAATATACTATTACTATTAAGAATAAGACTAGGTACAAAACCCTTGGCTACACTAAGCAAACATTTAAAGCTCACAGTTGCCTTTAATAATCACGGCAATATTATAACATTTGAACACAGTCCTCAATTTTTCGCTGATTTCATTCACAATTTCAACTAGCTACTTTATAAGAACACTAATCGATTTCTTGCACTTGAAAATAAATATGAAATAAATTTATTGAAGTAGCTAGTAACTGTGTTACAATAATGTTTCAGTAAACTATTAGATGTCGATATATTTATGAGGAGTTCTTTAAAAGCAGAAAAAACTGGAATAAGCTTGATTAAGTATCCATTTAAAGCGTCATGAATTGACTATTATATAATAGAGTGAAGTAATGCAGGCACAACTCACAGTAAACACGATTAATTGCTAAACTTGAGTTACTGCTAAAATATCTAAGATGAAAGTAAGAAAACAAGGGCTTCACCTTAGTTAAATAGCATCAATGAAAGGTTTTTTTAGACGTAATAAAAAACACCTAAAAATAAATTGTTACGCTCAATACCCGGTTCACGGAACATTAACTCTCAAATAAAACATGAAGACCGTTTGTTAATGATCGTAAACTCAATACATCAAACAGAATTAGAACAATTTAAGCTACATAATAAATTGAAGTCACAATGGAGAGTTACAAACAAATATTCCTTTGGACAGGCTAATTCCGGCGAAAGTTTTCATACTAATATCAAGTATTTCAAATTATAATTCCAAAACGTTTCCTACACGTCATCGAGGTTTCTAGTACATCGTAAAAACTTGCCAAATTTTCATCGACCATGACGTTTTCCGAAATTCCGCAAAACCACATCACAAGTATTTTTCAATTTTGGCCAACTTAATAGTTTTTAAAATGCATACCAGACAATATTTGGTTTTTCTGGGTTACAAAAATCTAATAACAATATTATCAAGTGATCAGTTACTCTAAATTTCTTATTAAACTAGAGCACTAAAGCTGCCATATAAAAATTGTATCTTTTTTGAGTTATTTCTTGAATTCAGTTTATACCCATTGTGCTACTGTAGCTAAAGAAGGGAAAACTTAGCCCAACATAACTTGGTGTAAATTAATCTAACACGTCCAGAGTATTAAAAGGAGACCAAGGGACACAATAGTATAATCCAAGAGAAAAAAGTGGCCCAAAGTGTACAACTTGTTACCGCTTCACTGTGACAAACCTTGCTTAAGCAGATGAACAATTTGATTCATACCAGCACGAAGCCCGCGAACGATAGCAGGAGTCAATTCGCATTTGCGCACAATATATTAATTGGGCATGTGTTACGTTGAGTTATGACTGGCGATTTTATCGGCCACAATTGTGGACTGTGGTCGGTGAACATTATGCTTCCTCATAAGTTTGCCAAAAGTTCTCAAATGGTGCAGCAAAATTCAAAAATTTGCACTGATTAGTGGTTATGCCAGAGCCACTATTACAGCAGCAACCTATAATTAGAACCCTTCCTGAACACCCCATCAACCAAGAACATCTTGCTCAAAGATTTCCAAGAATTTGGGGTGGCATTGAGCAGCAGGCAATGTTATGGTGTGAAGCTGTATTTTGCTTTTATTTTGCCAGTTACAAGTTAAACTTTAGGAATGTGTTGAACTATTTCATTAACTTCATCGGCAAACTTATTTTTACGTACTTTGTCATCGGCGTAATTTTTCTTGTAGGCTATTGCACCCCCCTTTCTTCCTTTCCACTTAATGTTGAAATAATCCGTAAATAAAAGTTGTAATTTTTCGTGTAATAGTTGTATCAAAAAAGGCCAGCATTCCGCAGATACATGGATTTGCAACAAAAATAGGTTTCTGTAACACTTCCCTATATACGAAGATGGGCTTATTAGGAAAAATCGTATCACCCAGTGAGAAAGGCTAAAGATGCATGCAATGGAGCAGTAACCCCTATTTCAATGATACGAAGGATAAAAGGATCTGAAACCGAAACTAGCAAAAATGCGAAAAATTCAAAGTTGTTTACAAGAAATAAACTATGATAATTCCAGTAAATAAGGATGGTCTAATACCAGGTTTTCGATGAATAGAGTAGTATTACTAACAATGTTTTGATATGTTAGCAGCTGTTTTTATATGAATTTCGTAGAAAATAGACATTACACACAAATATTCTAATAGAATTCAGTCTTCGCTCACGTAACTTTTGCATGGTATATGGGCCAAGATTTATAATTATATTGCTATATTACCAAACATTCAATTAAGGGATGAACTGTTTCAAATAATAATTTAAAAAATCATATATATGTCTATACTAGGCGTTACGGGTGCAAGAATGGTAAAAAATAATTCTTCCCACTGAAATGAGAGACTGAAAGCACAATTTATTATCTTTTAATTAACTGGAATAGTTGTTCAATTAACTTGGCAGTTTTTCATTACGCTATGCCCCAGTTCGAATGCGTTACGCATCCTTCACACATCTACTAATTATTTTATGGTAGGACAGGTTAAAATAATTTTATTTTTATTTTTCGTACATGAAGTGCCCATTGCGTCATTTGTACTCAAAGAAGACACCCGCTTGTATTCAATCTATTGGACGGAATACTCACAACTTAAAATTTTGGGTGGTTTCAACTTATCATCATGGTAACCTATTATTATGATTGAAACAACGACTTATCAATACAATCCGATATATTTTCAACTCAGATTTAAGCTCTATATACGAGTAATTCCAACAAAATTTTTAAGTTGGAGCTTTTTAAACCCTTAATGAGGACAATCTGTATTTCACTTGGTTATGGTCAGTATTTACAGTTCACCAAACGGAAGTTTCCAAAAGATCTTCATTCAAAAGATGAATTGGGTGTAAGAAACTTAGCTTCTCTTTGCGCTAATTGGTGTCGAAAAATGAAGAATCGTTTCAGAAAGACGCTCAAGAAACGTTAATAGCATTGTAAATGGTACCTAACCTTGTTTTAGATGATTTTTGCAGTTTGTTAAAAAGTATTTTTGGACAAATCGAAAAATAGCTGATAGTTTAAGGATTTTAGAAATGTCTTATTTTCAAAAATCGATCGAGTGGTTTTCAAAATATCTTGTTTTAAAATTATTATTATATTATTATATAACTACAAAAATATTTTAGAGAACCGAAAGCAAATGCTAAAAGTTTGTGTATTTTTTAAATATTCTTTAAAACAAGGAGTAATGCCGATTTTTCGAAAAACAAAAACCAATAACTATAAACTGGGGCTACAAATCGAAAATTTGAACTCAGATTTGTTTCAATGAGTTTTAACTGCCGTTTTCGGGTATTACAACTTTTAGCATTAACACCCTGTATAAGAAATAATAAAGGAAGCGCACTTTCTTTCCTAATATATCGCTGCGCTTACTTTTAGTCGGCTAATGTCATATTGTGGATCCTTTTGGTTTTTTTTAGTGGTAGCAATTTTTTGGTTGTCCTTCGCGTGAATTACCAACTTTGAGCCACCACATTTCATTTACAGACTGAGCAATTATCACTTTGCACTCGTTTTCCTATTGTGTATGATTCTGTAACATTCTGTATTTGGGCGATTTTAACATTAATTTAATGCAATAACAAATTTTTATTATGTAGCATGTCTTAAACAAATTCGTTTTCAGGTTTTCGAGAGTAGTTACACAAGAATCCATTCTAGGACCTTTAATTTATGCACCTCAAGAACTAAGTTTCATACATGTACTTTTTGTCGTTTTTTTGACATAAATACTGAAGCTTTCTACGTTTTCCACTGTATCATTGACCTACAGGAAGAAATTTCCGCAAACTTAGTCGTGCCCATTCTTATGCACTGTTTGGGCCAATCCAATTTGGGGATTATTGCACCGCGAGTCAATTTTTCCCGTGACTGAAATTATCAAGCGGCCCTTTGTCTCATTCGCTTTCTAATCGAGAACTTAACAAACTTCATAATGCATTTTATTACCAGTTTCCATAATTAAAAATAAATTGCCTGTTTTGTTTACGAACTTTTTTGTCTCTTGTAGTTTTTCGAATCTGCGACCATTATTGGAGAAAAAATTTAAGAGCGATTTTCTGTAATTGGCGAGATGTAATTAATATGAGGTTAATTAAAACCTTCCCCATGGAACTTTTAATATAATAACTAAATTGCGTAATGAGTGGATGAATACATTAATACAACAACATGTTGTCATCATCAGGCTTATCTAAAGTAATTAACAGGTAACATTGAGTAAAAACTTAACTAATACTTATAATAGCGGCGAGAAGTAAGCAAAAATGTTTAATAATAGCAGTTAAGTTGATATAATTGAATTAATGGAATCCTAATACTAGGATCAAAGGAGTGGCCTGAATTTAATATGTGATTCGCAAAGGATAAATAGGATAAAAGGTTATTTTTCTATATGTTCTGACAGCCTAATTTTAAACTTCCTCCCAGTTTGACCGATGTAAAAGCAATTGCAAGACCCACAATTTAACTTGTACACACCGGATTTGTCCATGATGTTAATTTTGTCTTTAGTGTGGACAAGATGACTCTTGAGTTTGTGTTTAGATAAAAAAGAAAGGTTGAGACCATGTTGATTGAATATTTTTTTGAAAAAAGAGGAAAGAGGTCCGATGAAGGGCAAGGAGGAAAATTTTTGAGGCCGAGACAAATTAGGTTGATCAATCAAGTGGTAAGACTTTTTAGTTTGAATTTATAAGAATAAGTAGTTGAAGTAAAGCTTGGAGATTAAGTGAAGTGACAAGTGTAGCCATTATGTTTAGCTAATCGTATTCTCTTTTGAAATTTTGTTTACTGAGAGGTAGGGTGAAGATTCTGTGAAAGATAAACCTAAAGGCGGCAAGTTTCTGTGAGAGGGGGTGAAAAGACGAAAAGGGTACAATATGGTCAACTTTTGTTTCCAGCGATGAACTCTTGTGGTCGGTTTTGTTACCTTGATGAATCGGCATTTCCATTAATTCAATTATATCAATTTAACTGCTGTTATTAAACATTTTTACTTACTTCTCGCCGCTATTGTAAGTATTAGTTAAGTTTTTACTCAATGTTACCTGTAAATTATTTTAGATAAGCCTGATCATGACAGCAGATAGTTGGCGAAACACGTTGCTCTCACTTATAGCGCAATTGAGTTATTATATTAAAAGTTCCATGGGGAAGGTTTAGAGTTATCCTTTTAATTATCCTGTTATGTAACACCCCATTTTATGAATTTCAATACCACAATGGAATCAATCAACTGTAATTAATATTTTTAAAATGATCTAGTAGCAATAATTTATTACAATACAAAAAAAACTAAATAATAACCATAACAAAGAAACTACGTTACAACAATTATTGAAAATGACCTCCACCAACAACAACGAAAAAATCTTCAAATTTCAAGACCCTGTAGATTAGTAAGGAAGCGTTTGCCAACCTATGATTATATGAACTTTTAGTTATGAAATAAGCCAAAGAATCGCCCCATTCCGTATGTGTATGACATTTAGGAACACCCTGTATATTTTACGGGACTAATACTCGTGAGTTAGCAAGAAATAAATGATATGATTATTATATATAAAGAAGTCCAACTTTATAGAACTAACTCTAAATGGCAATACAAAATTTGTAAATTTATTTATGCGTTCTTCTTTTCGGCCGAATTAAAATAAAGGCCAATTTGATACTCATTAAAATTTGGGTCAGTTTTGCAAGACGATTAAAACCATTTCAGGTGTTCTTGCCAAAAGATTTCTTGGCTACTTAAGAACAATAATCAAGTGTGGGAATACTTCAAACTATTTAAGCCATTTAAATTGCAATATACTTCAATTTATAAAAAATTTTCGTCACGATAACATAATCTGCAACTGAAAATCTTTACATAGTATTTCACATAAATCTGGCTTTTTTTAACTACGAGACATTGAAATAAACAAATTTGCGCAAAGATCGATTACCAATCAGTCACACTACGTAAGTTGGTGTATTTTAAGCTCTATGTGCTTCGCAAAAATTTTGTGAAAGCACCACTTTTTCCAACCGGTGGCTACGTAAATCGAACTAGAATGTCGAAGGGTGAATAACAATGTCGTTCTATTTCTATTGGTTTTGCATAACGCTGCTAAATAAATTTATTAGTACCGCTATGAATTTAGATCAAAAAGTACGCATATATAATATATCATGGAAGTGTGTCTGAAACATCTGGCATATATATTTGCGTGAAACATTGGATTTTTGAGAAACTGAATATCGTTATTCATCCGTTTACGCCTTGAAGATTTAATATGCACTTGCGTAGACATGCTGTCTACATATTTACGTTTTTATCTCAAAAGCGTCAAAAGAAGATTAACTATAATGTGACCAAGATCAAAACCACATAATTTCGCACTTCTTTTATCCAAGAATATACGAATGTGGGTTTTGAAATTTACGTTTCGTTGATAGGTAGCATTTTTCTTTCATATTTACATATAGTCCATATTACGTTAAAGCGATTCATTAAGTGATAGGCTCAGGTCATCCTCTCTTCAGGTTGTTCTGGTTTTCATCAAAATACACCAGACGTTGGCAGGGAATTAGACCTCCCATCATCTTCTTTGAATCAAGTATCACCGTGTGTCTTGTTAATTTATACGAGTACACCTACAGATATATTTTACAAGAATTTTGATAATTAGACGTTATTTTTAAATCTCTCAACATCTGCTAGGAAGTAAAGTGGCGTACGCCAAATGTTCTTGCTCCTGACAGAACACATTTCTTATTGTTAGTAATGTGTTTAGAATTTATCAATGAATAATTAATAACGTTAAGAGTAACCGTGACACACTGAAAGGACGAAAAATGAATATAAAACAGTCAAGACCACAGACGGAAGTAAGTAATATGGCATAAATCGTTTAAGGAAAATTCTATTGTTTGAGTGTCTTAAATTGGAAATTAAGCAGGAAGTTAATGAATCAAGGAAAGCATAATATTTGGGCGGGTCATAAAAGTGAGTAAGTAAGTAGTTACTATTGTTAACTTGTAGCAAAAATGACACCCACTTACGAAGAATTAGCGTCTTAAACATTTTTAATACACGGCCAGTTAACAGAATACAGATATATCTGTCAGTATTTTATAAAATAGTAAGTAGCTCCTAATGTTTTTAAAGTACTTTTAAACATGTAAATACAACACTAATACCGCTGAAAACAGATGATACACATAAAATCTTATATTAGTCTTCAAGGTTAACTTTATTTCTGTATATTGGTAAAGTAGAAAGTGTAGTTAGACCCGCTCCAGACAAATTGCCAACAAAGAGCATAATTTCCAAAAATTTCTACGACTCCAGCGAAAAGGAAAGGTAAATGAGTGGGAAAAAGATTCGATCGTCAACTTACCCATAATTGATTTATCCAAAAATTGAGTGGTCGTTTCGATTCCCATTAGTGTAGGTGATTTAAATGATAATACTCCAACTTGAACATTATTATTATTATTATTACTTACGGAAATCATTTAATTTGAGTTTAATCTCACATTTATTAAACGTTTTATTGAAAAATAAATGAACGATTCACATGTTTCATTAGATTTAAACGGCTTACGGAGTTATGATACAATTATATTTAAGCCAAGTTGACTTAAGCACATTGGTCGAACTATTTTCAGCAACAAAATCGTACACTGTACAGTTAAACTGAAAAATTAACACTGAATCTGATTCGGCATAGCTTTTGGCTCGACTTCTTCGTTTTTCTATCTTTGTCTCAATCCTCTTTTGTCATACTAGTACTTGAGAATAATTTAAGTACAAGGGCGTGCCTTGAGTTGATACGTTAAATTTTTTAAAAAAATCTTATCACCTGTTACCCCCTAATTTTTAAATTGACAGCACTAAAGGTAAAACTTTAACTACTGAACCTATCGTGGATTAAGACTGAGGATTTAGTTTCTAATTTGTCCCCCCACGTTATGCGTACACACTTCTTGCATTTCCTACATTTCTAAAAATTCCACATAAATCTTTTTCAAAAATATTTTTAGAAATTCGCTCAGTTGACAAACGTGACGCACAATCTAAAGCTATCTTATAACCGTTATTAATGTGCAATTTTTCAATACCATTTAACGCGAAAAGCTCCCAAAATATTTACATTACAATTCAAATTAAATCCATTATATTACATGCAGTAACTCTCCGTTTCTTATGTGTTAGGAGAATTGATATTAATACGAGCTTTCGACTAAGTAAATATTTTTGTTTGCACCATTATTTAACATATCGAAATAAATGTTTTAATTTAAATCAATTTATTTCTATATTTATGTATTGTTATAATATAAAGTTCCATAAAAATCTCAATAAATTGAGGCGTAAAACTCGAATTAGAAAACGTATAATATTGTAATTGACAACTGTTATTAATTTTTGCCAAATTCTTTATTTTACAGTTTTCGGTTTTCCAATTTCTAAATTAACGTTTATAATTTATGACATCGGTTCTTTTCACCGATATAAACGCGCAATGACTCACAGCTACATCAAGGGGTAATGAGCTTGCTGGAAATCTAAAAATTTGGGGTTTGTCAGAAAACCTCTTTAATGTTAATTTGTCACTGTCTTTGTAAAATGGTATATTTGGAGGCTTTGTGTGTTTAAGTTTCAGGAAATATCTACAAACTGAAATGTGACAACATGTGATTGGGGTAGAAAGGAAGTAAACGAATTCAGGCAAAGTGTAATTATTTAGTGATATGGTAATTATGCTGGTTCTTATTAATTAAATGGTGATCAATTAGGAACAGTTACGCTACCTTTGAGCTCGAAATCCATACGTATTTAATTAGGGAGCCCCTTAATTCATCTTTTGTTAAAGTTTTAATTTGGTTAAATAAGTTAATTTACTCCAATTTGAAGATCATTAAAAATAGGATTAAAACCAATAAAAGATGCCGTATTATTGGATAATAATCTTATTAAAAACGTCAGCGCCCTGATTATTTCACCATTAAAAATATTCGTTCTGTTTTCACGGGTTCAGGTTGAAACCTGATCCCCAGGTTAACGGATTTTCGGACCATAACCAGCTTCAGTGCGGTTTCTCCCTTTCTTCTTACTGCAGCAAGTAGAGAAAACCTCAACGAGCATTTTTCACCACGTTGAATTGGTCGTGCTGGACCGAATGATGTTCTAATGATGCTCCATGTCTCGCCCGATCTAACGTCTTGCGCCTTCTTCATGAAAAGATAAGACGATAATCTTTGGACCTTACACAATATTGCTTTGATGGAGATCTAAAATGTATTGGGCCACCACACCAAAGCTCTACATATGTCAGCGCTGGTTAGATAACCAGTGTACTAAGACCGATTCTTAAATCCATTTTTTCATTGACTAGCATGGTAGGTACTTGATACCCTTTGCTAATTTGTCGATGTGTTAGTTTCAGATCAGTTTAGTAGAGTCTAATGTTGTTCCAAGATGTTTCTAACCTCCACCTTCACTGTTATCAATTTACCAATTAATATATAAAGGTTAAGTGACCTAAGGTAAATTCACCCATTACCGCCCCACTTAAGGAAAGTTTGAATTTGTAGTTCAAAATTAAGCCCAGTTTGAAGTCTTTGGTGTATTGGATGTTTTTTCTGCAAATGAAGATTTTCTTATTCAATAAATGTTTAATTTTTTCTTATAGGACAACACCTTTAATTAAATTTTATTTTATTTAGTAAAGATTACGTTTTTTCCTATTACCGCTCCACCTTAAGAACCGCTTTCCTGTTTTCGCCCTAGAGACATCCTATTACCGTCCTATTTTTTAAATGACATGAACAAAATATGTTCATATTTTAACCTTTTTTGTCTGAATTCCACAGGTGTCACGTTCATATTTTTTATTAATTTTATTAAGTACCTATTGTAGTTTTTGGAATGCCATAGTTCTGACTGTTCTGAGATGCTCGGTAAAAAGACATTCCGTTTTTCTGATTACCTTCTAGGGCCTTTTGAAGAGCTTCAGAAGTATGATTTTTTGCTGAAAAACGTTAAATTTAAGAAATAAATAGACAAATGGGAACAAAAACCAGCAGGAAAAAGAAAGAAAAGTATGCCTAGTCATTTATATGAAATAGAGCGGTAATAGGAATAAACGCATAACTTTTCGAATATCACCGCCTGCATTAAAAATAAATATTTATTAGTTTTTTTTTTACCTAAAATAAAATGAAAGACATAAAAAGTGCCCTAAATATAAATTTTTCATGTATATTGGGTATAAATATTAAAAATTGATTTTTTGAAATTTTCGTTATTTTAATAATTGAATATTGGGTCCTAATTTAATCCTTAAAATAAGGTATTTCTGAAAGCAAAATCATAGGGTGGAAATTGATTCTAATCTATACCAAGGATTATTTAAAAAATGTACTATAGGAAAAAAATGTATTTCCTTAATTAATTTCAATAACTGGGATTTAAAAAAACATTAGATTTCCCTTTTACCGCTCTATTTTTATTTATTATTTTTCTACTTTAGCGTAGTATTTATTTCCAAGAAAACCTATATACCTATTGCTGAATATCTATTCTGCTTACTTCTGTATAAGACTAATAAATATAAAGATATAATTAAAGCTTTTTTTGTGAATGCACAAATGATTCTACGACCATTTTTGTAGACATCCTTCGGCCTCTCCGACTATGTCATTTGGAGCCCCCCCTAAATCATTGACAAACGCTGAAAATGAGGTGTTATTCAATGCTTCTTCTACATCCAGACAAACTCTTATGGCCTATTCATTATTCAATAATCTATTATTATAATTATATAATTTCGGTAGAACTTTGCCAGTCGAATAGGTTTATACGGTTTAGGCGTAGTGATCACTCCGCCTACCTCCACCTCACACCTTACTGGAATGTGACCCACTATTAGGCTTAAGGGAAAGCTTTTCCTCTCGATGGTCACAAAGTATTGCGAATTAAAGTTTTAGTAATTGTATGTAAAAGGTATAACAAAAGGAACACACATTTTAATAAATAATTAATTGACAATTTAATAGGTACATGAAATTGTAATTATCCAAATTAAATATCGTGTTACTAGGTAGTTTAAATAAGAGTAAATAAGTTAGTTCGATACCAGTACGGTAATTTTGATACAATATTCTTCACTTAACGTAAGATAGCTTAATGAAAGCTTACAGAAATCTTCCTGTAAATATATTCTTGTTCAAAAGAAATACGAGCTCCAAATTTTGCTATGGATCAAAATTAAATAAAGTAACAAATTTGACTTTTTTGACTACCAGAAACCGGTCTGTGAGGAAAACGAGGTAAGAAACTCATAAGGTTAAGACTTAACAGTAATTGTAACTCGTTAAAAATAAATTTTCAAGAGTCAAGAAAAGATAGACAATTAATAGTTATCACTAAAGCCGGGGAAAATTACGAAATTATTTACATAGTAACTTAAAAAGTAGACACTTTCAATACAAACTTGCAAATCTGTCGATTACATTCCAGCTAATAATAAAAGATCGTAACAAACTGTTTAGTGAAAAGAATGTCGCCATATGCACCCCAGCACCCTTACCATGAGATCCGACAATTGTTTAAAGTGTGGTAAGTCTTTCAGTATGGGAGTAACATTATGTAGTCTGTGGTATTACCTGGCGGGGATTGGTTTTAAGTAAAAGGAATTAACGATACTAAACGGTGAAGTTCGGTAATCGACCGAGGTTGAAATTAGGTTTTGTAAGTGTAAGTGGCGTTTAGAGAGCAGAAGACGATGTGGGCCCAAATAGATAGTGTTTGCTGATGCGAAAAGTGAACCTTGAAGAATCTCACCCAATAGTACGAACAGCTGGAAGGTGAGAACTTTGGACATTATTTGATTTGAATTCTAATGAAATTGATACAAATGGCGTACATAGTATTATGTGACCATGTGCAATTCAAATGGAGGTGGGTCGACAGGAGGAGGAGGTTTGGTAGGACCTACGTTAAGGATAGGGATCGCCACTGTAGTGGCGACTTTCCAGGGCGTAGGAAAGCATGAATTAATTTGTGAGTCTTCCGTAATCCGGGGCCTGTTTATGATCCGGATTCCTTGTCTCATAAATTAAAAAAAAAATGGATAAACTTATTTTAATGTGTGAAACTAAATACAGGGTGTTTCCTAAGTAATCTAAAATGTTATATGGGGCGCTTCGTCACTCAATTTTAAGACGAAAAGTTCATATAAACATGTGTGATAAGTAGAGCACGGAAAATATGCAAAGAAATTTTTAAAAATATGCGCATATATATGCATTGTTTTTAGCGAAAATATGCCGAAATATATGCAAAATATGCTTACTGAAAAGAGAAAAAATTGAAAGACGTACAATACAATAATATTTATGACGATACTCGATACTTGTACAAACTATTGCGTTACCGATAGCCTATACTTAAAAAGTATCGCAATACTTTTAACAACACTTTTAATTTAATTTAATTTACGACAACTTGAAGCTTAGGGTTAAAATAAATTTTTTAAATAACCATTCTTAATCTAGGTAGGTACTTTAGCTAAAGATAAAAGGATAAAAATAGATACCTACGTAAAACCCTTCGCATTGATTGCAAATATTTTCAGGTAGTCTCTACATCTACTATCCATAAAAACAATTAGCTAACTAATTTCCTTGAAAAAATAGTCAAAAACATTCAATTTCAACACAAAATAGGTACAAAATAACTGCAATTTATTTATTTAAATGGGTAGGTACTTGTTTGGTCTTACTGTTTCTTGTTTTGTTACCAGCTGACGAGACTTCAGAATTATGAATTCATTCTTTGGGCTTTTCGTGTATTTACTTTTAAATTTAATCCTCACGGAATTTGTTTTGTTTTTTGTAGAAGTGTGGGACGCATAAATTTTTTATAAGAGTACGAGATGCATAAATATGCCAAGAATAGCAATTTTTACGAAAAAATGCAAGAAAAGTACAAATATGCAAAATATGCAATATAAAAGTAGTGTCAATCGGTTCGTAATCGTGAAAATCGTAAAGGTTTGAAGACATACAACTAGATATACTAAAAACAAAGAATATGCATTTTTCATATTTTCCGGGCTCTAGTGATAAGTCTTGTTGTTAATGAGATACAGGGTGTTTTATTATTTTATTAGAAGCAATGTGTTAAACATAAAGAAAAAATAGTACCTATATTTCAAGAGAATATTGTAAAAATGTCCACCTGCAGCTAAAATGCAAGCATCTGCTCGATGTCTAATTGATTGCCGAATACGTTCGAAGATACCAGGCATCGTTGTTAACTTAACACAAAAAGCTCGTATTATTAAAAATTTATTGTTAGTTGTTTGCGTTGGTTTTTAGGTTTGACACAGTTGTCAACGTTACTCCAAAGGCCACTTAGAATAAGCATGTTTTTCGTATTACTTCTAAAAACCAGTAGCGTCACCAGGAAAAATTAATTTCAAATACAATCAGAGCTGATTTATTACAAACAATTCAACACCCCTTAACGACAAGACTTATCACATATGTTTATATGAACTTTTCGTCTTAAAATTGAGTGACGAAGTGCCCCATATAATATTTTAGATTACTTAGGAAACCCTGTTTGTTACCTAAAAATAAAGGTATCAATTTCTTTTCTAACGAAACTAAAAATTAAGCAAGATTCTGTCACTAATATCTACAGTTTGCCAAATTTCTTGTCAAGATCATATTTTCAATTCCAAAAAAATACAATTACTCGATAAAAATTAAATGCTTAAGCAAAACCAAAAAGTGTCCTACTTCTATGGCAAAACGCACACTAAATATAAAACTTTGATGATAACAACACCGGCATTTTAGTGTAGGAGAAAAATTATTAAAAAATGATTGTCACAATAAATATCTGTTTTGGTACATATGTAGGTATACCTAATACTATAATAGTAGATTTCTAACAAAAATTAAATTGGGTAAATTTTATGAGAAAATCAAATTCGTCGACAAATTAAAAGAACGTAATTTAAAGTTGGTGTAACTATTATATTGACATATTATAATCAATACAAAGTGCGCCTTCTTCTATATTTGGCTTAATTTGGAATAGTATTTTGACCTTTGGTAGTGGGTGTGGTGTTACGAACACCACACATAGAAAATTTCAATAATCTCTTCCTTTTTAGATAATATCTCTTCAGAGTGGGCGCGTGATTTAATTATCAAATATTTGTACAACCGCCAGGTTTTCGAATGCCTCATCAAATTTTTAATTTTGATCTAATCCAAATTATGGTGTGTATTAAGGCTGTGACGCTAACACTGAAGGTTAATAATTCATGTCATCTCTTTTTTCAAGTACAAATGTATAATGGCGCCGAAATTTTGAAATTTCATCTAGATTAGTAATAGTGTAGTAAATATACACAATAAATTTCTCTAACGTTTGATGTCCACCAACGTATTTAATCTCGCGAGTGACTATTATAGAATTTACTCACTTGGACAACGGCGGCGGCGTCTCGTAATTATCCAATTCTGAATACGCCACCATTTTGTCTCTGGCAGTGTTTGTTGGGTCTAAATCACATTGCATACCATTGCAAAGCCAAAAAAACTTTTCAGTCAATAGGTACCAAAAGAAAGACGTACTTTCCGTTTTGCAATACTGATACTTTTTTCTTTTTTTAAATCAGAACAATGGCGGACAAATTATTCTTAACTTGAGAAAATGTCATTTTTATTATATACAGAGAGAGAACAGATTATAAATGAATAAAGTAATGCAAATATTTAGGGAGCTTTATTGCAATCGTTTGAACCCACGTAATTGGGAAGACAGATAATGATCTTTTTTTCCTTTTAATCTGTCGTATAATCGTCTGTTTACACTGCAGAAATGTAAATTCCGGTGTTACCCGGAAAGGTGTAAAAATATTTTAAGACACGCACCAGAAACTACAAACAATAACCTGTATAAAGCAAAAGGGCAATGACAGGAATTGGATCTATTCTCTACTGACGTCAACAGCATATGATGTGCAAATATAAGTAGAATAAATTTAGAAATGACGTGTCGAAGCCGGTAAGATATACTTAGCTTACATTTAGATTTAGCTTCCGTGGTAAATCAGTTTATAATATATTACCTAGTAGTTACTACATCACTGTGATTACTGAAGTACTGCCAAGAATGAAAGCACAACAAAAATTAAACACCTAAACATTAAGCTGCAAATTAATTCCATAAATTGGAAATAAAATAGGAAACTGGTTGATGAAAATACATTAGAGACTAAACATCGCTAATTTAAACAAACACAAATGGACGTGGCGAGATTAACATTTTAGGTTTGCTTTTATTATGTAACCTTTCATACACAACTATTATGTATGAAAATCAAATTTTGATACGCAAAACTAGGTATATGAAGACGTACATAGCAACATTTGATATGTTTACCCATCACGTCAATGTCAATTCTATTTTGGCCTCGCTTGATAAATGGCAGCGTTACTTTCAGTTTAAAAATGCACGTCACATAATTACGTCCTCGATATATTAAGAAAAATGCCAAAGAAGTACAGGGGCTCCCAAAATCGGCAACGTGGCCTGTTATTCGAAGGGGTACTTTTGTAACTGAAAAAAATCATGCAGACAACGATAAAGCACCCTTTCCTTCCCCGGTAGGAAAATAAAGCTCTCTTGCAAAGTGTTCCTAGCTAATCTCTCCACTGGGATTCTATGCCGATTTATAAAATAATCTGAATTCATCAATAACTGAATGCATTTTCCCTGAGGTAATGTCGAGTCCTTTTTGGTACCGAATTTTGAATGGTCAACAAGTACATATAAAAAATCAAGCCGAAGAAAATTCAATTCACGCAACGCTACCTATGGCACTGATCGCTCTATCGGCAGTGCAACAGGCAGGGAAAAATTCCTCGATTCGACCTACTCAAAGTGGATTTTCTATTTTAGATTCTAACAGGCAAAAGAAAGAAGAAGAAGTAGCATCAATAAGTATTGTCTCACGGCCAAGTACCATGCCAGGATATAACGCCAGAAATGTTTGGATGTTATACAAGGAACATCTGGATCAACTCCATGAAGCATATCAAATTACTGGAACTTTGTAACAAACGGTAACATCCCTTAAGTAATTGGATTGAGTTGACAGCAATCATTTACTTCCTAAAGATCTTGTGCTGTGTACTTACTTAAAAATAAAGAAGCTTTAAAATTATTATGGTACACGGTTTAGAATAAAGCCGAATGAAAAAAAAAAACTTTCCATTTCATTTCAAAAAAAGTACCCCATCTTAGTCAGCAATTTTCAAAAAGAAAGAAGTTGGAAATGGTCATCACCAAGTACAGAAGGAGTAAAGCAATGGTCGACAGGTTACGGCAAAGGTTAGAAGAGCAGCACCTATGTATGCTATAATTACATTATTATAGTAATAACTACATACACAACAAATTTAACAGTCACTAATGAGAAATTGTTCCAACTCTTTGAATCTTTGAATAAAAAATTGTATTCGAAGGTACTATACATTGTACTAAAACTAATTTACTATTATTATTGTTATTGTTAATACGTAAATATATGCATAAAATAAGTTTGAGGAGGATTAAACTAAAAGACTACAACATTAACGTAAAGTATTACGACAGCAAAACATTATAACATTGAGTGTAGTGTAGGTTGTGGAAACGAGCTCGGTAGCCTTTACTGTAATTACTATAAACATTAATAATCCAGATATTATTGTATATTATTAACATAAGTCAAGTAAGTAAGACTTTTTCGTTTCCTTTATAAGTCAAATGTGGAATAAGAATCGAATAAATTTAAAAAAATTTGCACTAGGAATAAAAATATTGTAGGTAATATTTGGTTTTGCGTAAATTAAAAAATTGCAGAAGATTTTAATTGGTATTAATTTTCTCCACACTTACTTTGTGAGAAACTCCATAAGAAATTCTAATTAAAAAAAACAATAATTCCACTAATTTTTAATTTTAAATATAACTCAACGCGCTTCGACACTGTGTCATTATCACTTTAATTAACTAATGATCAGTATATTGCCTTTGATAAAGAGAGATCGTATCGAGACGTGTTTCATTAAAAAAAAATTAGTAGAATCGCTTGTTTTTATTATTACAATATTCAACGAACTTCGTTCGTTATGTTACCGGGTAGCTTGGTATGTTGAGGGAAAATGCGTGGTTGTATTGTATATACATATAATTATGAGAATAACTATATACAATTCTAATTACGGTTCTTAATTTACAATGCGTATGTACAATAATATATACAGATATAATGATATACAATTTACTTCTTGCCGTCGTTGCTGTAGTGGTGTGGTTGATCTTGGAGTCGCGGATGGAACTCTGATGATCTTGAGGTTGACGGGGCTGTTGTTATGTAGCCTGGACCGCCCGCGGTCGTGGTAAGGGTAGCTACGCCCCCGCAGTTAGCGGGGTGCGGTAACACGTGTTCCCCGTTGAGAGTAACGGGATCTACCCTTGTAGCCACTCCGGTGTCGGGGTTTCCGCGCGCAATTCCTATTGGCTGAGCGTTGGTAACAGTTCCCCCCTGCTGCGAAGGAATTGCGGCGGGGTGTCGGATGCGGTCCAGCAGGCGTCGGTGGTAGGGCTTCCTTCTGTTGCGGGGAGGCGTGGGAGATATTACCACTGGTGGTGGTTCTTGGAGGGGTGCCTGTGGTGGCGTGGGTGCGTCGTCCGGCGCTGGATCGCGCGGTCGGTTGGGTGCTGGTCGGAGGTCGTGTATATGGACCTTGAACAATTCCCCTGCTTCCCGCCTGATCCAATATGCGTTGGTGCCAGCGGCCGCGACGACGGGGTAGGGGCCGTTCCATTTCCGGGCGAACTCTCCGGTGGTGGTAGCCCTGGAACGTTCCATCACTTGGTCGCCGTCCTGAAACTGTACCCGTGTTGGCCCGTAGTTCGTGTACCGGGAGCGGTATTTGTGTTGGTTTCTGTGAACCGTTCTTATCCGCTCCTCTCTTGCCTCTTCTTGGTCTACCTCCGGTTGCGGTTGAGGTATCGCATGCCATTCCCCTGGGCGAGGGAGCTCGTATCCCAGTAGAGCGTGGCTGGGGGTCGTTCCGGTGGCCGCGTTCTTCCTTGTCCTCAGTGTGTATAGGATTATGGGCAGGATCTTGTCCCACGTTTTAGGATCTTTGTTTTCTAGGTGTATACGGAGGCCTTTCTTGATTTCTTGATTTCTCCTTTCCACCGGATTAGCTTGCGGGTGGAAGATGGGGGCTGTCCAGTGGTAACATCCCCAGTGCTGTAGGGCCGCGTCCCAGGTTATTGAAGTGAACTGAGGCCCGTTGTCGGAGATGATGGCTCTTGGAAAACCGTATCTTCCGAAAACCTCGTTTTCCATCCGGTTCACTACAACGTCTGTGGTGGTGAGGCAGAGTGGGAATGCTTCCACCCACATGCTGTATAAGTCCGTGATCACCAGTATGAATCGGTTTTTGTTGTACGACTCCACGTATGGGCCCATCAGATCGACTGAAATCACCTCCCACGGTCGGCTCGGTTGTCGTGGCCGAACGGTTGCTTCTTGAATAGGTCCTCTTTTGGTGGTGGCGCAGACCCAGCAGTTTCTGACGTAATCGCGTACCGTCTCTTCCAGTTTGGGCCAGTGATAGTGGGTGCTGATGGCTCGGAGGGTTTCCTCGGCGCCTGGATGTCCAGCGGTTGGGGCATCGTGGTAGGCGGTTAGGACGGCCTCTTTCATATTGGCGGGTACTACCAATCTGTTTCCGTTCGGACCTCGTTGGTACAGTAACTCGTCCTCTACCGTATGTGTTCGCATAAATCGTCGTTGGGCTGCGTCGGCGTCGGCGGGGCCGAGTTGGTTGAGTAGACCCCAGCCGCGTATGAGGTTCGCGGCGTGGGGGTTCTCCCGTTGGCTCTCTTTTACCCGGTCTGCGAGGGTTGCTACGTTGATGTGGGCGATGGTGGCTTGTCTCGTCTCCCCTTGGGGTGCCTCTGTTTCGGGCGGTAGCATCCTCTCTATGTCGGCCTCCGTCGCCTCGTCGGCCGGCTCGTCAGAAGGGTTACGGGATAGGTGGTCTGGAAGCTCGTTGGTGTTTCCTGGGCAATGGATGATCTTAAAGGAGTACTCCTGTAGCCGTAGTGCCCATCTGGTTAGTTTACTACGTTCGTCTTTGGTTCTGTCTAACCACAGCAGTGCTTGGCTGTCGGTTTTCAGGGTGAAGTGGCGGTCCTCTAAGTACGGCCGGTACCTCTTGATTGCCCATACAACGGCCAAGCATTCCTGTTCGTTGACATGGTAGCGGCTTTGGGCTTGGTTGAGCTTCGCGCTGGCGTACCCCAAGATTCTCCGGTCTCCAGTGGGGGTCTCTTGATAGAGTACCGCTGCGATACCCTTGCCACTGGCGTCGGTTTGGAGTGTGAACGGCAGCGAGAAGTCTGGGCGGGATAGTCGTAGGGGTTGTGCGATTGCGTTCTTGGTATCGGCGAACGCCCGTTCTGCGGCCTGGGTCCAACGAAAGGGGGTGTTCTTCTGTAGTAGGTGGTTCAGGGGGCCTTGCAGCTCCGCACAGCGTGGCACGTACTCCCGCAGCCAGTTCGTCATCCCCAAAAAGCTTCGGAGTTGTTTTCGCGTTGCTGGTCGGACCGCTGCCTTGATAGCTTCTACGTGCTCGGTTCTGGGCTCGTTCCCCTCCGTTGTTATGGTGTGTCCGAGGTAGTGGAGTGTTTCTACCCCGAAGTGACATTTGTCGAGGGATAACCGGAGCTGGTGTTGTTGTAGTCGCTCCAGCACGAGATGTAGATGGCGGAGATGGTCGTCCCACGTGTCGGAATATATAATTATGTCATCCAGGTATACCATAGTGAATTGTCGGAGGTAGCCGGCTAGTACCTGGGTCATTAGCTTCTGAAACGTCGCTGGTGCATTCTTTAGCCCGAATGGCATTACCCGAAACTGGTAGGCCGCTCCATCCGGGGTAGTGAAGGCAGTTAGTGGCTTCGACGATTCCTCCAGGGGGACTTGCCAGTAGCCGGCTTTCAGGTCGAGCGTGGAGAACACCTTGGCGGTCCCTAGGTCTCGGAGGGTTTCCTGGATGATGGGGAGGTTGGAGCTTTCGTCCTTCGTGATGGAGTTGAGCCGTCGGTAGTCCACGCAGAACCTCGGTCGGCCGTCCTTCTTCTGTACTATCACGATGGGTGATGAGTATTCCGAGGTGCTAGGCTCGATTACGTGTGCTGCCAACATGGATTCTACTTCTTCTACTATCGTTATTTTCTTTGCCGGCGAATAGCGGTATGGGGGCAGCCTGAAGGGGGTGTCCTGTCGCAGGCGGATTTTGTGCGTGGTGGACGCCGTGGTTGACACGTTGCGGTCGCCGTCGATGGTGGCCTCGAAGTTCCGTAGTGTGTCGACGAGTCGAAGGGTTAGCGGTGGCGGAAATCCGTGGTGGATGCTGTCGGCGGTGAAACTCCTTATCTCTGGTTGCGGTTGTTGGCGTAGCCAGTGTATTGTACGCCTGTCCTTGGTGCCCCAGTGGACACATCCCCGTTCATAATCCAGTACTGCTTTGTACGTGCGCAGCCATGCCTGTCCCAAGATGAATGGGGATACCAAGTTGGGGGCGACCAAGAAGTCGTCCTGGTGGTGTTCGCCTTCTATAGCGTACGTTAGGGTTGTGGTGCCGCTGATGAGGAGTTGGTGGTTTGGGTCCGCCAGGTTGGCGGTGTGTTCGGTATAGGGTTGGCAGTTGTTGACCAGTTCACTCCGGACGAAGTTGTGGGTCGATCCGGAGTCTAGCAGCGCTTTGATGGTCCTCCCGTTGTAGTGGACTGCGATAATTGGGAGGTCCGTTTCCATCCCGGATTGGATTAGTTGTGCGGCCGGTCGGGGTGTCCGGCCGCTGGTCCGTTTCCCTGGTTGCCATGCCTCTCGAGTAAGGTGGGGCAGTCCCGGTGGAAGTGATACCCAGGGCAGAATCGGCACTTCGGGAGGTTCGGCTCGCGGGTTGTAGCTTCGTCTTGTCCCTGGGGCATGGCCTTGTGGTCGTTTTCTATCTTCTCCGATATTCGAACGAGCTCTAGGATGCTCCCGGTGGTCGTGGTGTGTAGGAACCGGCGGATGCGTGGATTCATCAGCTCCTTCAACAGCTCGGTATGGTCCGCTATGGGTAGCTTTAAACGGGTTGCCAAGTGTGCCTTCCGTTGTAGGAAGGTCCTCGCGTTCTCGGACTTCTGGTCACGGCCGAAGAACTCCGCGGCGAGTTTTCCTTTCACCCGTTCGTTGTCGTATCGGTCCAATGTTTCGGCTTTGAGCTCCTGGTAGGTCGGTTGGAAGCCTTCGAACCCCTTCCACCATTTAGCGGCGTCCCCTCTCAGCTGTTTGATGGCTGTCTTCAACTGCTCGGTGGCATCTTTGGTAACTGATGCCTCCTCGAGGGTGACGAAGAATTTCTCGGGGTCTTCCAACTGATCTCCGCTGAAGGTGGGTAGTAACTCAGGTTGGGATGGTTTCATCTGTTCTATCGCTGCTACCAGCATCGATACTGGGTCGAGCTGTTGTTGACTGCCACTGGATTTTGGCTCTGTGTCCAGGCTGGCGTCGGGTGCTGCGGCTGTGGTTTCCATGCTTCGTGTGGTCGGCATGTCGTGGTGGTTTGGTTAGCCGCTGTTGCTGTGTGGAGGTCGTGGTTCCAGAGCGCGATGCTGCTGTCTGTGCCTCTTAAGAGCGTTGGGCGCCAATTGTTACCGGGTAGCTTGGTATGTTGAGGGAAAATGCGTGGTTGTATTGTATATACATATAATTATGAGAATAACTATATACAATTCTAATTACGGTTCTTAATTTACAATGCGTATGTACAATAATATATACAGATATAATGATATACAATTTACTTCTTGCCGTCGTTGCTGTAGTGGTGTGGTTGATCTTGGAGTCGCGGATGGAACTCTGATGATCTTGAGGTTGACGGGGCTGTTGTTATGTAGCCTGGACCGCCCGCGGTCGTGGTAAGGGTAGCTACGCCCCCGCAGTTAGCGGGGTGCGGTAACACGTGTTCCCCGTTGAGAGTAACGGGATCTACCCTTGTAGCCACTCCGGTGTCGGGGTTTCCGCGCGCAATTCCTATTGGCTGAGCGTTGGTAACACGTTACTGGAATCAATATTCCGTCCGTGCGTCCGTGCGTTGCAAGAGATGCGTATTGTCTACAACCGAGTTAAGATATGTATCTTATGTGAAATTTTATGCTGATTCAAGATCCGGTCCCAATTTTTCGATATCTCAAATACTTTTCGAAATATTTGACTTTAAAGTCGAAATTTCGAAATTATCAAATTTTGTCTTTTTGATAAGGCCAGATTTTTTATACTTTCGTTACTGCGGTATTCGGAGTTCGTTTTGTAATCCAGGGATTTCAACTTGTTTAATTACCCAATTACATATAATATAGGTAATGTTGTCTTTCCATTCGATTCCCATACTACCTTGGTGTATTGAATTATAAAATTAATAAGCTACCGTCTAGCAAAAATCCAGGTCCAAGCTTCAGACCAACTACCAGATCTATTCAACGACTGTGGGTAATTTCTCTGGGTACTGTACCTATCTATTTTATTTTAGTCAATTTAATTAAAACTCGGGGTATAAATTGTAACTGTAAATAACCGATGTAGCTACTAATCCTCCCGCATATTTGAACATGGCAAGAATTTGGGTTTTGGTTGCCCCAACTATAACCGTAAGCTAACCATTCTATTATAATCACCCAAAAATTATGTTTCTTTTACTACTTATTTTGCGAATATTGGTTTTCTTTGGGGTTGTCTCTTGAGAGATTTAGACGTCAAGGCATTCGGGTGAGATCCCTAGAATACTAATTGTATCAGGGTTGTAGGCACTTAGTTGCCTAACAACAAAGAAGAAAAGTCTAACGTTTGGCTGCGGTAAATAAATGTAGTTAAAGAATTAGGGGTCGATTTTGGATAGATCGGTTAAATATTTTTCTGTACCTTTAATGGGACTAATACACGTTATTTAACCCAGAGAAATTAAGACATCGTCGTTACCGAGGTAACTTCCAATATCTACGATATGCAGTTTGCGCAAACGCTCTATTAAGCCCAGTCTGGTTATTGGAAACCGTACTGGAACAACTAAACACCCGCTAGTCAATAGAGGGATCCAACGTCTCCAAATCCTTACTCTACTACCTCCTCGAGCAAATCAATCTCAGAAAATGTACTTACAACCGTGAATCATTTCGGAATTGCGCAACAGTAATAGCAAAGAGCTTTGGTAATAGGTATATATTTACATCGGCATCTCCTCATAGAGGGAATACCTTCTTATAGTAGAGTGTATCAACTATCCTTTCATACTATCAAGAAGATACGTTATGTAGTTAGTGCAGGCAATAAATCCATAGTCGGAGACGCCTCTTTGCTATTATTACAACAACAAAATGGAAAATTAATGTCTAAGGTACAGTAAAGTGCCGACACCATGACACTCAGTACACGCATTGTACAGAAGGAGCATACTTAAACTAATCCTGTCAAACGGGGAGATTGCATCGAAACAATTAACTTCTTCTTCAGCGACGAATCTAGATGATTATGATACGAGGCACTCAATTTTTGGTTAGTGGCGAGTGAAATCTCAGACACTGTAGAAACTTGCCAGCGTCCTATTTTACCTGCCTTATTCGGGGAATTCCGCGTGTTGTTCACTTGCCCTCGATTTTAGCAGTAGCCTTTTATAGCCTCGCAAGTGTGGTACGCAGTCGGCATTGACAAAAGGTATTTATTCAAAACAGCGACAGTGAAACCCCGACCATGTATCAAACCGCTTGAACTTATCATCTTACTCATCAGTGTTTGTTCAATACTCATGTCAGACCACACACCTGCCCAAAATTTATCCGTGCAACGAATCGTAAAATATCCTTGCTCCGTGAAGCGTTGAAAGTCGGCCTCAATGGCCGCCGGCTGCATGAAATACAAGAGCATAGCTGTAACACAATTAAGATGAAGGTCCCAGTTTTCCATGCGTTTTGCCTCGATGCGACGGATGATAATCATGACGTATTCAAAATATTGGATCCACAATGCAACCGTTTTATTCTGGGCCACGACCTCTTTCGCTTTCATGAACAATGGTAGATCGAATGTGACGTTGCATTTTTTCTGTCCAGATTCTTGCACTGATTGGCAGCGTATTTCAGCACTTCTTCTGAGGGTGGATTATTCACGACTGGAAGGACCTCAATGCGTGATTGTATTGGTAAGGTGAAGTAGAAAAGGAAGTGATCGAGGACATGAAACTGTATATGGAAGAAAATGAAGGTCCATGCGGGAACTTTCCCATCAATCAAGTAGAAATGGGATTCGTCAAGCGTGTGTACGACTTTAGCGTCATAGATGTTCATAAGTGGTAGCTTTGCGTGTCCCCTCTTTAGATCCTTTCGAAAATTCAGGAAACGAATTATCTGCGATTTCGCTGTAATAACTGGCAGTGGAATCGATGCCAACTTTGCAATTTTCCCCTCTCTCAGAGCTGTGCGCAGAGTGATGCATATGATCAAGAAGGCTGTGTTTCGGAGTACATATTCCATACGGTGTGCTTTGAAGCATCGATATCTAACAGCCATCGGATTATAAACAAAGCCTACTTTGAAAACAACCCCCTAAATCAATCGCTCATAGAATGAGAATTATTTACTGTACGTAACCAAAAAAATGGTCAGACAAAAATTGTAGGAAATTTTAATATGACTATTTTGTATTGGAGGTTGTGTCGAGCAAAAAATGGCAAAAATCCCGACTTTGTACTTTGAGGGTGACGTTAAGGGGTGCAGAGAGTATCAATGAAGGATCATAAACGAATTGTTATATATTATTAGGTCTGGGAAACAGTTCGTGCTGTTTTTTAAGTAAAATTCAACTGGTTTTCTTATAGTGTGAAAATGAATTGATTTAAACCAAATATGCTCCATTATTATCGACAATGTTTCGCCATTTTTCGGGTAGATGATACCATCGGTGAATAACTCTGTGGTTTCTTGTTGAAAAACTGAATCAAGTGGTTTTAACAGGCTTCTTTTGAAACCAGCTTGATTCAATTGAGAATATTCTGCAGAGATCGGAACAAGTGGATACATCAAGACTTCCCAACCAAGCTTTCCCAATTTATGACGGGTCATCAAAGAAGTATGTGGTCGGGTGTAGTCATAATGGAAGATAACACCTTTCCTATTATTCAATTCGGGCCGTTTTCTTTCAATTGCCAGGCGTAATCTGTTCCACAATAGAGTTGAGAATCAATCATCTGACCAACTGGAAGTACCTCATGGTCGACGATTTCCTTCTAGACCCACTACTACACACACAGCATCACCTTGTTCGGCGTCAATCGTGGCTTCGCGGCTCACTATCCCTTGTTCATACGATCTTTGATAGTTCCAATTGCCGTACGTGACCCATTTTTCACTACATCAGCAGCGCATGTCAGATGTTACTTCAGTGTATCATGTTCTTCGCGCTCAACTCGTGAGAAACTCATACATCGAACTTCTTTTTGTAGCTAGCTTTGCGTAAATGATTCAAAACAGTTTTGTGGTTAATGCCCAACTCCATACAAATATCGACACTGCTGATATGCTTACCTTGCAGGACCTTTTCAGGAATTTCATAAGCTTTTTCAGTGATTGGACGACCAGAGCGTGAGTTATAGTTCCCATCAAAATTACCAGAACGAAAGCGAGCGAACTATTTCCGCGCAGCAAATTTTGAGAAAGTAGCTTCACCGTACACAGCACAAATTTTCCAGCGTTCTTCTCTTTGTCGTAATAATAATGCAAAATATAGCGCAATTTTTTATTACCTACCTTTCTCCATTTTCAAACGCAAAAACAACTCTCCAACCACTGCACCAATCTATTTTTTATTTGCAATTGACGTCATCTATTGAGAAAAACGCCACGAACTTTTTCCCAGGCCATATATATAGAGGAAACTTTTAATTTAATAATATTTCAAGTACCTATTATTTTCTAGCTTTGACAGATAGAACTCGGAAGTCACAACATTAATTTTTTAGCAATCATTTCAACCATGGCCCGCACCCACCTAGCCATGCCACTGGTAAAGGGATAACATTGTTATCAATATTACCGAAAATTAATGATAACCGTATTAAAGTGTGCTCATTTAATTAAAAAATTCTTAAAGTGAGCAACAAGAGCTTTTTACTTTGTGGTTAATATCAGTTTGGGATCCCGTTTATGATTAGGGGGATGATACCAAAGAGTAATTATATTTTCTTTGATCATACTTTCTGGTAACGAGAAGTGCGCAGCTTGCCTCTTCAGAATTCCTATCTTTCATATGAACCTGAATCATTAAGCTTTATTTACATTTTGTCGTTTTACAAGAAATTATTTAATGGTCACCCCGTTTCAGGAACTTGGTTTATTTGTGGATGGATCAAACTTGTCTTTTTTTGGACGCTTCATCGTTAGCTAGAAGAATATCGTATCCAACTTTTCCATGTGTGACTTCATACGTTGTTATAGGATAATACATTCTAGACGGGCGAATGTAACCATATACTGCAAGAAGAAAAAACTAGAAAAACTAAGTAGACGGTATTCGGTGAAATATAGGAGGTACGCGAACTTTAAGCCTTTGATGTTTAAATATTTTTTACGTAACTACATGTGGTTCGCATTAAAAATAATTATAGTACCTAAGCTAATTCCAAAATTCATACTCTGCTTAACTCGGAAAGAGTAGCGTTTTATTTAAAAAGTTCCAATTAACCTGTATAATTTTCGTCTTTTCTTTGTAGTAAGGCAATATTGCACTATGTAAAGACGCTACATTAATTTACATCATGTTTATAAATCATTACCCTTATTAAATTAATTTACAGGATAAATGATGCTATTTATGGTGTATTAGATTTATTTTCGCAATTTATTAATTCAACGAGTGAAATAGTGGAAAATTAATTTGCAATGCATTTTAATTTCGAACGGCGCCATTAAAGTTGGCATCTGATAAGACTGTTCGTTAATTTTTCTGGAATATAAATTCTCTCATATGCCAATATAATAATAATTTTATGGTTTAACAGTCAAATAAAGTATATTCATATTTTATCATTTCAACATTTATGTGTATAAATATTTTTTAGTAATTGAAAATAAATTCTTGTAAGAATACCTACGTGTATATTTTTGAATCATCTTTGTATATGACATATGAGAATCGAAAATAGATTATTGTACTGTCAATCGCAATCGCCCTCGATTGAAACTTACCACGTTTTGACGTTGGTAGAGGTGGTGGAATCTTCTGGGTTTTTGGGCCATAAATTCTATTACCGTGTATTAAAATCGCATTACCTGTTGGTCCATCCTCTTCGCCGCTACTGTCTTTAGGTATCACTGTAAACAGCATGTAAACCTTAACGTATTATCAAATTTTTGAACATACTGCCCGCACAGTAATGCACTTGATAAGTTGACCACAATCTACCCCTATTCATTTGATGAATCGCAGCTAAAGCAGCTTGAAGACCAACGCCTCCCTGAAAATTACTTTAACCGCGACTAAGTGAAAGCTGTAGTATACCTCATCATCCTCCCCAACTTTCTTATGAACGATCCAGTTACCTCCCTCCGGTAACTCCAAAGCAAATCGGTCTACAGGACGTAACCTAGAAAAATGTGAAATATCGCGAATGTCAAGCAGTGTCAACCTAAACGTTTACTGAATCTTACGATTTTCGTCTTTCAATAGCGTGTTGCCGATGATACTTTTGATAGGTAGTTGTAAACGCTTGAGCCATAACTAGAATTTTTTTTCTTTAAATTTCAAAGGAAGGAAAATTTGGAAGAGATTAAAATTAATTCACAGCATTCTTAAAACAAATAATTTACTATAACGTGTCATCGGCACAAGGGGAATTTGATTTTATTCAAATTTATTATCTACAAATTAGTTTCGGCATATCTACGTCGGCTGGATGGAAGCGGTTCTTTATACTGTTGACGGTTCTTCATAACCCCAAGACCTGTTTTACTTAATACATCTTGATACTCTGTTCTAGCACCTTCAGCACCAAACCAAGAAGTAACTGTGGATGGGGCTAAAAATATCAATTAGTATCATGGGACCTATTACAAAGTGTCTACATACTAGTTCCAAATGTTAGTGGTGGACACGAATCAATGGTGGGACGTGGCATGGGCGAATATCTAAATCTCGTTGGGTCACGATAACCTTGTCCAAGACCAATTGTGGGATTTTTGACGGGAACACCGGCAGGAGATTCGATTGCGGGCATTAGTTTTACGTATTCGGCTGGAGCCATACCTGAAAATTATTTTAATTAATTGATTTACTTGAAGAGTGGTAAGATTATTTTTTTAATTTTGCACAAACAAATAGAAAAAAAACGATAGATTGCAATTCATTTAATCCAGTCTTTAGTTGGGAGTTGAAGGCGTTGACCACACTCACACAGTACAGTTTTTGAAACTTAAAAGAATCGTGAGAACTAATATCGGGGTTATACAAAGGATAACACTATGTAACACCATTTTTAGGTCAAATTTAATGAAAAATTAGGTTTTTTTTCCTACTATTTTCGCAATAGCAACCACTTCTGGCAATTCGTACTACTTCTCCACACATTTTCGAATAATTTTAGATACCGACAACCTGTGTTGAGTTAAGTTTATATACCGTTAATACAGGATGTTCACAACAAAGTTGACGTTTTCAAAAAAAATTCACCCTGGACGCAAAAGCAAACTTTTTGGCTTCGGGTATCGAATATAATTCATAGAAATACGCGTGGAATGGAACGCAAACATCGAGAATGTTAGAACAAGAAAAAGTTGAATTTTGTTACATAGTGTAATCTAACAATTCTATGTTTCGCAGCTCCATTGATTCTTGGAATAGATGCGCACCCATATAGTTATTTTTGTGGATGGTTCATTCTTTCCGGTTGGTTTTTCAGAACTAAACAATACTTCCGATAAAAAAGAGGATAATTCTTATTTTTTCTCATTTTAAAGCAACGAAATGGTGGATTGTGGTTTATTTCTCGCTTCATAAGAATAAGCGCATGATTCTTCACCACAATATTTTTGATTTCCATTTTGTGAATCGAGTAAAAGTTTTTTGGTACTAAAAGACGCGAGCTATCTTTCGCCTTTTTACATACCCATTTCATCATGGAGGATGTTTTAAATTGAGGCCTTAGAAATGTGTAAATATGGCTCTAAATATCAAAAATAAACTCGAAAATCACTCAAAAACCAACTACAGCTAAGTGTCGCCAATAAACATTGAGGTAAGACAAAGAGCACGTACCCTTCATCTCCGAGCAGCCCTATTTTGAAGAAAAGTTGTAGTAGATATGGGTTCGCATCACTTATAATCCGAATATGCATTAATAAAAATGCAAAAAAGGCATTGAAT
This sequence comes from Pyrocoelia pectoralis, assembly GCA_036250285.1. NCBI lineage: Eukaryota > Metazoa > Arthropoda > Insecta > Coleoptera > Lampyridae > Pyrocoelia > Pyrocoelia pectoralis. The sequence goes on from CM070078.1 coordinate 44,213,790, forward strand.
TTGAAAAAATGATTACATATCTAACCTCAGATAATTCGATTGCATCTAACCTTAGATTAATTCGATTGCCTTCTTTAACTTTAACTTTAATAACTATCTTTGAAAATACATTTCTTCTTCCATTTTGTCCAGAAGAAGAAATTAAAAAATGTATTTTCAGAGATAGTTATTAAACATAAGGTTAAAGATGGCAATCGAATTATCTGAGGTTAGATGTGTAATCGTAATGATTACACATCTAACCTCAGATAATTTGATGTAAATGTACTTTCAGACATAGTTATTAAAGTTAAAGTTAAAGAAGGCAATCGAATTATCTTAGGTTGGATGTGTAATTGTAATGATTACACATCTAACCTCAGATAATTCGATGTAAATGTACTTTCAGAGATAGTTATTAAAGTTAAAGTTAAAGAAGGCAATTGAATTATCTGAGGTTAGATGTGTAATTGTAATGATTACACATCTAACCTCAGTTAAAGTTAATGTTAAAGTTAAAGAAGACAATCGAATTATCTGAGGTTAGATGTGTAATCGTAATGATTACACATCTAACCTCACAGATAATTAGATGTAAATGTACTTTCAGAGAAAGTTATTAAAGTTAAAGTTAAATCGATTGCCTACTTTAACTTTAATTCTCTGAAAATACATTTTTAAATTTCTTCGTCTTCCATTTTGTCGTTCAATCGAAAACTGGACAATGCACCACCGCCAATATAGAAAAGTGATACTGGATAATAATAATCTAATTAAACAAAGACTGTAATCCCTACCAGGTTAATCTATTGTGGCCCAGTTAATTGATGTCGTAATTTACATTTGAAAGGCGCTTGGCCGACTGTAGACAGTGAAAATAATGACTTGTGGCGCCATCTGTAGTCGCCACTCCAGCAGGTTAAATTGAAACAACTTTCTCCTTTACATCAGACCTATGTATTTATTCGCCTATGATAATACCGGCAATGACCGTAACCACCGCCGCTTGGGCTGATGCTTTGAGGCTTTCGATAATTGTAACAATAAATAAATTATAGCTCTGAATAATAACGTGATCCTGGGAAAACTGATTTATTTTTACTATTTTCACCTCAGGAAAGTAGCGGCGCTGTAAATGTTAGAGTTAGAGAAATGGGCCGAACACATAGGTAGGTACATGACACGTCGTGGGATTCTCCCCAAAAATTTTTCACAATTTTGCACGAAATATTACATGACGAAGAACTAAGTTTATAATATTAAAAAATGATATTTTAGCCAGATGCATTAGACATTTTTAAAGATTTATTAAATCTTACATCAAAATAGAATCTCCTAAATACAGGGTAGACCATTTTTAGTGATACACGCGAATATCTCGAAAAAGAGAATTTTTTTCAAAAAATGTTTCAGATGAAAGTTTTGTGGTTTTGAGGGGGAAAGATGATGACATTGTCAATTCAATTGTAGATGGTGCCACTTTAGAGATTTCATCATGGCAGCCATTTTTTTAAATGGGAGTTGATTTTTCTTTCCAAATGAAAGTTGTAGCTGGCAATAAGACGAATACAATGGTTTTTGGTTTTTTGTAATCGGATCATTTTTCACTGAGTTACGGTGTTCCATAGTTTATAAATTAAGTAAAAGTTTCCACAATTCCACCTCCCGTAGTGTTCGTATTTTGTAACTCCACACCACTCTGCATTTTTCTCCCCTCTCTGTATTGTTCCTATCCGTTATCTGGACCGATTCTGTTTGATAGCCAACCAGGTCCAGGATGATTGACACGCATTTTCCCCTACGTAGCATTACCCAGGATGAACGACGTGGACGTGACGGGGTTTTCATCCCTTTGGGGTGCTTGATTAGCGTGAGTCCCCTTGATTCTTACTATTCGGAGTACTTGATTAGTGCGAGAGGTGTAGAATTACAAGTGTAAACTTTACTTATATTGTTATTTAAGTTTCCACGAGTGATATTATTTGTAATAACATTCATTTTAGGGTTTATCTCGTGTAGTTTAATTAATAAATTCAACGTTTCGAAAACTGCTACGTTTTCTTTATCAAGAATTGACAATTTGTCATAAATGAGCTATGCCATCTAGTTTCCAATTTTTGACGTGTCGATGACAAATAGACGGTTAAATGTCAGGGCACAAGAGCATCAACTAGCTATAAAACAACACAATACCTCCTCCTCCTCCTTGGCAACTCATCGTATGGACACTAGCCATCATAATAGACACTGGAAAAATAAAATTACTAGCTACGGCATATACTTTGCAAGAAAGGATTGATTATACGAGAAGCCATTGAAATTGAAAAAAGACCTTTGGCCCTTAATAAAAGAGACGATACATCTAGAATTCCTCCTGTATGGAAAGCTTGTCATAAGAAAGCATGAAACACCTTTACGAGAAATTAACACTAATCAAGATTCAGATCAACAAATTATAAGTAATGTTTTAAATGTTCAAATAACATCTACCTACAAGGGTCCCATCACATGTAGTAGAGCGCTCATCGATACGTCAAAAATTGGAAACTACTATCGGAGTAAAAATGCAAGGCCTCTGACTTTAAGTGGTCATAACGAATAAACTGGGGGGTGAAATTTCTTCATTTTTGGGCAGTACATTAGTCATTTATATATGTTTAACATGTGTAAAAATCAAATTGGTAGAATCAGTTGTTTAACTTTTATTTGAATTAACAGCAATAAAAACGCTGTATTTAGTATTTTCCTGACTGACGGTCAGTTTTAACTTATCATAAAATTGTTATTGTTTCATAAATTGTTACCAAATTTACAAATGTTGTAGCACACATACTTCTGAAAAGTCGACAGCCAATAAATATTGATTATTCATATAATTAACTGGTTTTATAAGCCCTAACCGAAAATGTGCTATTTTGCAATATACGGTAACTGAAGAAAAAATTCTTGTTTTAAATGTTAAATTTGTATTATTCAAATCGAGCTGCATTATTCCTTTATTGAAAACAAAATTTGTTTTCTTGTAATTCAAAGTAAATGTTATAATTTTCGCGAAAGAAAGACGCACATATTCCCGCGAGAGGTAATCTACCACATCGTAAATCGTGAGCGGCAAACCACAACAATGTGATTATTCTTTAGCATTGTACAAAACCATGCGCTTCATAGCAATAGTGTACGGCACCATCTTCCACTGCACCTCGCCGCGCACACGCATGCATCCATCCTTTTTTCCAAATTTCTTTTAAACAAAACATGTATACATGGCATTATTTTTGTGAATCGTGTTAGACCACAATATAATTGCTTTAACCTTGTTATGTTACTGTCAATATTATTAATATCGAACGTTCAGGTATTGAGTTACACAAGATGCCGTTTTTTTCATTATAGTTTTAAAACTAATAAACCAATTGGCCTCAAAAGCATCTCACGCCGACAAAAAAGTATACACTTGTCAAATATATCTACCACAGTTTCAATAATATAGCCGTAATTAATTTTTAAAGTCGAGCGCTTGTGCGATTTGAGTCACAATTAGCGCTTTTTCGCACATAAATTAATACAGAAAATTAACGATGTGTTGCAAAAATCTAAAACTGTACACCTTTATGTATAGGAATAAATGATCTTTTAAATGCACTTTATTTCATTAAATTATGATTGCTAATTACTGAGATACAAGCTTCTAAAGTCGGAGGCCTTGCATTTTTACTCCGATAGTAGATGGCATAACTCATTTATGACAAATTGTCAATTTTTGATAAAGAAAACGTAGCAGTTTTCGAAACGTTGAATTTATTAATTAAACTACACGAGATAAACCCTAAAATGAATGTTATTACAAACTTTACTTACTTATTTTATACATTTTGGAACACCGTTGTACCTCACTGAAAAATGATTCGATGAAAAAAAACAAAAAACTGTTGCATTCGTCTTATTGCCAGCTACAACTTTCATTTGGAAGAAAAAGTCGTTCTTGCAATGGATTCCAAGCATAGTTCGAAATTTTTGGTTTAGTTTTAAGGTCCAATTGACCTCAGTGCTAAGTGCGGCTGTGTAATAACTTTTGGAAAAACCTTTTCCGTCAATTAACATGAAGAGGATAACGAAATCTTCACAGTAAATCTATAGTTAGAATACCTACTACAAAATATTCAGAGATCAAATGAAACTAAATTAAACATTAATTGCGGTCGTAAACTAAACTAAAATATTAATTTCTCGGTTATTTCTGAACACTGTGCACATAAAAAGATTAATACCAATTATACTACCAATATTTCAAACAGAAACTCCTCGATGTCTAGCTGTCAGGTTTGCACAACGTTCTTACTAATTCCTTCCTAGAATTCTAAGATAAAACTGTGATCTATAAAATATGTAATTATATTAATAGATTTTCGAGAATGTCTGAATTTTCATGAGTTATATATTTAACAAGTGGACGCGACACCTTTGAAGAAAATTGGGATGACTCCCCTTCCGAAAATACTAAAACGCAATGCACTTTGTTCACGAATATTTACCTCGCTTCGCAAAATCAATTCGGTAAGTGGTTTCCATTTTTTCATTGTAACTGTCGCACTCATGTTCTAAAATTTCACCATTCAAATTCGCCATCTAAAAGAGTAATTGTTGAAAAGGGAGTATTGAACGATTGGGTTGTACCTCATTGTGAAGAGTAGTCAACTCGTCAAGAAGTTGCTTCTCTTTCTCAGATAATTTCAAGTATCTATTCGTTAAGGGATCGTAAAGATGACCATCGCAATGACAATATGCATCAACTGGACCTTTGACGAAGAAATTTTTACCTTTAGTTTTTACTGGTGGTTGGGTTGGCCTGAAAATGTAGGTCAAAAGCATTATCATCCCATAATAAAACACTCACTTCGCTGTCAAAGGTTTCGAAAAGGGCCATTTGTAATCCTTCCGGGTCATACTGAAGAAAGTTTCCTTATCCGCCATTTTGTGCCGTACTACTTACAGAAATTTATAATTCACTGTAAAATTTTAACGCACTTTTTAAAATAACTACAACATAAATTTAGTACAAAGCGAATCAAACTGTATAGTATGAAATTTTGTGATATACGTGTCAAAATTGTAATAAAATCCATGGCTGACGTTAAGTGAGTCTTGTCGCGCTTTCTAGATTTCGAAATATTCCCATAAATTTTGATCTAACGCGTTTATTGAAAATATGCAAACTCTCCGCAGAAACGCGATAAGTCAATAAATTCCTATTAACGCCGGCTAAAGGGGTTTGTCATTGTTTGTATTTCGTACATTTTCAACCTACTACAACTGATACTCCGCATTCCGAGCAACCTCCTCCCTGTCTTTATGGAGGCAGAACAGGCAACTTCCAAACGTTCGACATATAATTGCTACAAACGGCCATTGTGCATATATTATGTGATAGACTGTAGGTACAAGACTTTAAGACTCATTTAAAATTTTAAAAAATATAGCCCATTGAAATTTAGGAAAAAATAATAGATGTAGAACTCACACAGTCGATACTAGCGAAAAGTGTCATTAGACAAGGAAATATTTTCATTGATGGAGTCCATTAGCATAGACTACACAGGGTGGTTTGGCTTGCAATGTCCAGACGATATTTCCTAAACTATTATAATACCTTTAGAAAAAAAATTTCAATCATAAATTATTGAGTATTGTGTATTCTACAGGGTGAATCATTAAGAATGTCCAATCTCTGAATTGTAGACTCCAGACCTCAAAATATGATGATTCAATTTCTTTCTTTTGCATGAGGATTGCCATTTAATTAAAATTAATTAACTAAAAAACAAAAATAAAAACTTCGAAGAAATGTTCAAAATGTCCACCATTTACTGCAATACACTTTATGATTCGTTTTCGCAAAGATCTCTTCATATCAAATAACCCTTGTCTATTATTTTTAATCACATTAATTAATTAATTAATTAATTGTTATTGCGAAAATAAAAATTCATATTTAAACTTTAAACACCCGATATCTCGGAAACTAGCAATATTTTTATAAGGCATGTTGGACATAATCATCATATTTTGAGGTCTGGAATCTACAATTCGGAGATTGGACATTCTTAATGAATCACCCTGTATATTATAGGGCAAAAAACATTTTGTTTCTTGAGCCATTTTTGGTGAAAATTTTTTTTTAAAATAGCAGCATCAATTTTGTTTATAGTTTAAAAAAGAGAAAATTTTTCTGAATTCAACGATGTATAGGTAAATTTCAAATATTGAGATGAATTTATTTAAATAAACAATAGTTTAATGTTTTAATAACATACAGCCTTTTTGTTATTTGTAAAATTCAATACCATAGTGATCGAATAATAACAAAATAAATCAACTTATTATGTTTTTGTTACTTAAAACATGAAAAATTTGTTGACAGACAGTTTTGTTTTCATAGCATCCTATCTTAATGAAATCAAATATTTCTTCTATTGCTATTAAGACCAGTGCCGACCTAAGGCGTGTGCGACGTATGCAACCGCACACATGCGATTTTGAGAGGGGTGCCGAAATGAGAAAAAACAAAAAATAATATGATAAAAATGTAAATTTTTATGTAATTTCGAATGCAAATTATCCATTTCAATATGTTAGTAATTGTGTCTTATTTTCTATTTGACAAACAATAAACTGAGTAAAAGAATTTGTTAGGAGTTTGCTCTTTACACAAGTATAGTACAGAACGCCTATTGATGTTAGTTTGAAAAAGTCAGTTAAAAGAATTAGTACTAGAAGAAGATATTAAAAAAATAAAAATAATGAAAGGGTACTAAATGCTTTAATATTTACTATTTATCTATTACTGCTTATTAGTTTTAGTTTTTGGTTTGTAATCCCTTTAAAATGCCAACTTCAGTTATTAAGTTCTGACAAATTTCGGTTATAGAGCACCCATACAACCTTTTGGAGGGTTTTCTATTCTCATTTTCATTGTAAGGGGCGCCAAAACTCATTCTTGCACATACAGCATTTTGCTCTTAGGCCGGCACTGATTAAGACATTAAATTATTGTTTATTTAAATAAATTCCATATCAAAATTTGAAATTTATACATTGTTGAATTTGCGTTGATTCACTCTAAATGTGGGCGTACATTAACGTTTAAGGGATATTAAAACTCAAAACCTTTCCCATGGATAATTTTATTTTATATTAGTTAAAATAGTTATGTGATTGTAGCGACATGTTTCGATACATTTTAATTATCATCCTCAGGCTACATGCTAAAAAATTTAAGGCATCAATATTTGAGTGTAGCACAAAATTAATACTTACAACTTGGTGAAATGTAAATAAGATTAAATTAATATGGAAAAGAATGGAGTAGGTACCTACATAATAACCAGTCATCGACAAACGTCAAAAGACCAATGAACTCCAATCTTAAATAATTGAAATTAAATGAATTAATGCTGTAAAGGTTAACTGCATTAACAAAAAGTGTGGTGAGAGGGTGGATACTTACGGGAAACTAGTTGTAGATTAATCAAGTTAATAATTATTTGGTCTAATGCTAATCCCAAATAATTATTAACTTGACTTACGACAAACTCTTGGATTTGAAATTCAACCGTAATAATAGAAAGTAAACATGTTAATAGTTGAAACTACTAAACACGTGAAAGCAGAAGAGCAGAGAAACGAACATCTGCTCTCTTACTCAAGGAGAATGAATAATAAGAGAGGAAAAAGATAGAAACCAATGACGTGACCGTAAAGAAAAGCAACTTAAAACAGAAACTCGGGCGGAAAGTAAAACACAGACACCCAAACCTACTAAAAAAAGAAGACAATCTAACGAAATGCCGAAAAGAGAAAAGAAACACTATTGAAGAATATAAGTCGTTGATTATAGTATCAACTGAAATGCTAAAATAGAGAAAAACTACGACTGAGATGTGTTTTTTCACATGGAAGATGACCGTCAGATAACAGAAAGGAACAAGGCTATGCAAAATGACATCGATATTTTACTGATATTGAGTGATTCAGTGGATAGCCCAACGTTCAGCAAAAGAATCATACCAGGATAGCAATGAATGTTTCTGAATAAAAAATAGCGCTGACATCCTTTTAAACAGTTCCGTAAAACAGGCAGCACAGTTTTACTTGAAGTCTTCACTTGTTCTCTGGTGTTGAAAAATGGATGCCACATAATTTCTTTAAATTAGTTGGAAAGGGGAAGAAATCGCACAGAACTAAATCACGGCATAAGGTAAAGGTAACATTAATTTTATTCCAGCAGAACGAAGAAACTCGTACTTTTCAGAATGTGCTGGAGCATTGTCGCGGTGCAACAGAATTTGATTTTTCTGACCTTTTGGCGAGAAGACGTTTTATTGTGAAAAGTCGATTGGTTAGATTACCTACTGCTTAGTTACTTTGAAAAAAGATCGTACTCAAATAAGCTGTTGCCATGTTCAGCAACATTTAGTGCGATCTTCGTAGCTGTAAACGGGGTTATAACCCAAATCTCAAATACTTACTGTATTAATAAGATACTCTGTAACCCTTGCAAGACTAAAAGGCATCCGCCGCAGAATTGCATACGAGATCTCTAAAGCCCATCTTGGAGCAGATAAGAACACTCGCTTCCCGCGTTTTAATAAACCAGTTAACGCATGCAAATGCTGACCGGGTTAAGCATTGCTGAACTTCCTATATCTGTATGAATAGTGTATATCTACTATGGCGGTACTGCAGACTATAATACTACAGAGCCTTTCAAGAGAACCTGAGCCAATATAAGAAACCAAAGATGGGTTGATAACCTTAGCAAAGTCTCTAGCTGGAAACTATGGAAGTTAATACGGTTATAGAGGTCGTCTTCGGACTCTCTACATGCAAAATGATCTCGGGTTACATTATTTTACTTGTAGCGGTGGGCTTATATTCCGTGCAATCAATGCAGATTCGCCACTGGGCAAGCGAATATTTCAAGAATTGCAAAAGGAATATTGTGCTTTGTATCTCAGCGTATAGAGTCCGGAAAGAAAACCATACAAACGTGCAAAGTAAGTGCAACAGAAAAGGAGTGCATTATACTTTATTGTTACAAGAGGTATAAAAAAATTCTTATCGTAATACTTTTCTTGCTGGTACGCCGATGCAATGCGAATGTAATGTATCCCTAAACAACATCTGGCCCCAGGTGCGAATTAAGGGATCGTACTTGCTTTGATCCTTATCAAACGGATCCCAAGTGGAAATGTCATTGCCTAGGAAATAAATCACAATTACTTCTTCAGCATTTACTTACGAATACATATTATACCAATACAAATAACATACACAGACACATACAATTACAAAACGAACGCCCTATTTCTTTTTAGGGTAGTGCAGTTTTTCGCGGATTATCACTTGACCCACTTTCGATACACCATCTTGATATTCTGTAAGGCCGGGCGTGACGCCGCTTAAACCGCCCCCTGTGAAAAATTAATACAAAAACACGGTCCACTTGATAAATCGTCTTTATAAAAGTATTCGACACTTACCACAAGGCTTTCCTTCGCCACTGCTTTCAGCGCCACCTTGCATCTTGGATATGGTGGCAGGTCTGAATGCAATAGGTTTTTGGTTAGGTCGGCAAGGATCTCCAGGTAATTTGACTGGTTCAGCACAAGGAGCAAGCCCTTCCATTCCAGCCGTACGTAGCAATTCATCGTATGGTGCCGAAGGATACTCTTCTGCATATTAAATGTAATAAAGGAATCACTGACAAGTACCTATCAACTTACGCAATTTAGAGAAATCAACTTGGTATGTTGTTCTTAATCTATCTTTGTTTATCCTTGATATAAGATCGTCCGGTGGTGCCTGTTCTTAAAACTTCATATATGTAAGGATATTTATCTTGTAATTTTTTTAAGAACACATTTGGTTGATTGAATCTCATAGTATCAACTTCAGGACTTCTTCCGACTCGTGCAGGATATAATTTTGGATCCATAAGAGGACCCATAGGACCTTGACGGCTCCATGATTGTTCATTTACAGCAATGAGGTCCTGATGGCTTACTGTCATCGAGCGAAGGTAAACAGTGGCACGGACATAAAGGTTGATTGGGATCACGAACTTGTGGTTCATAAAGACGATCAGGAGCAGGTCTATGATAAAGTTTGTTAAAGACAAATATTTATGTATATTTATATAAAAATTACTTATTGCCTATGACGCGAACGTATGGCCACAGGTAGTCCTTGCGATAAGTGGTTACAAATTGTCCCATTACCATCTTGAACAGTTTTCTGAGTACTAGAATTTGGATTTTTTCGTTGTAGTAAAAATGTTACATTGCTAATTTCAAAAAAAATTGTCAAAATGACTTAATTACGTAGTTGCTATAGTTTTTGTAGAAATATCCACATTTTATAAGCGCTCTATCAATAGCTTACTGCTCGGTTTCGCCTTTTTCCGTTTAACCCTTTGAGCTTTCGTTGCCCCGTTTATACGAAATCGAAAAGGCGCTTATTCCTTAGCATTAAGAAATTTAAAAAATTTACTTTTTAAGACGTTTTAATAGTTGCACATCTCTATGGTAAAATTAGACTTTAACCGTAGTAGGTATATTTTGCAACTAAGATAGGTAGGTACATTATAGTTCTTACTGCTGACTTTTTGAAAGATGATGCTTTTTTAGAAAAAAACATATTTCTCGGTTGTTATTTCTGTAATCTCTTCAGCATAGTTCTTGAAAGATTGTTTATAATCCAGCTAGAAAATTAAATAATCACCCCTTTCATTGGCTTTTATTTCATTATAGACAGTATTTTCTTCGGGTTTCATTTTTTCGTTCCAATCTCTTTTCTAGTTAGTTTTTCACAGGAGTGGTAGTTAATAGCTTTGACTTAAAAAAACGTCTAGAAGGAGCACTTTCTTTACTTCGACCCGAAATGTGGCCTGGGAAGAGGCGCCTGCTCCATTATTATGTGCTTTCCATTACAATTGAGTTTTCAAGATCTTTAGATCACCCCGCGTGAATTTGAGCTTTCATTGCATTTATTATTAGTCTCAGGATAGTTAGAATACCAGAGCTGAAGCTCGACGCTAACTGATTTTCAGACTGAAGTTTTATCCGCAAATGTATTGGATATAATTCTTCCGTCATCTAAACATTGATATGCGAGTGTGGCGTAAAATGGTAAAAAGTCCCTGTGAATACATCGTCATTGCAAGTCCAAATTCAGCAACGTCGTAGACTCTGCAACCAGGATGAGTGGTCACCCAGCCGTTTCAGGTATTGTTATAATACTATTACACAAAAACATAAATGGCCTACATTCCTATGCAATGACAGCTGCACGCAACCAGATTCCAGCAAGGGAAACAGCTCCGAAAGATATAAAGTGGCAGTTTAAGAGAGAGACATCACACAACAAGTCAATTTCAAAACAAGCTCCACTAAAACGAGGGACACAACGAGATCAGCATTGTCAAAAGATGTTGAAAAAGAAAGGCCATTACGATCCCAAAAAGAAGGAGGACATCTTCGCAAACATGCCATACGAAAATTTTTTCTGGTGGATGGACACAATAGCAGAACCTTGCAACTTAAGCAGTCACGATAGCAGCATCATTTAAGAAAGAAAAAGATTTTGACAAGATCTGGTCCTCGTCAAGTTGCGTCAGGGGCAGAACATCCCCAACGCATACATCCAACATCTCCACACCTACGAGGGTTTTTTTTCAAATTCCGATCGCGTAAGTGAGTAGCAAGACAAATGTGGCCACTAGCGCAACCCTCTCACGTCGTATTGCACAGACAATTTGTCGCGCATCACTTCGGTTTACGCTGAGCTATGGTCCCTGTTATTAATTCTTGCGCCAAGTGCGAGTTGAGGGGTGTTATGAGTAATGGTGTTGTTTGTGAATGGTGTAAAAAGTTTAAAATTGACCAAACAGACATTCATGGTGAACATTTATTATTATTATCGTGCTAGGGGTGGTCCCAATTGGTTCCTGCACTGCGAGAAAGTAATATAGGCTGCACAAAAATTGGTGACGGCTGAATTGGCCAACGACCTTAGCCGCTGTCAAGATAAAGGAGAGAAATTCTTGAATTCCATTGTGACGGGGGATGAGACATGGGTTCGATGCTTAGAACATATACACTCCGTAGATAAAGTGTTAGCCTTTTATTTTGTGCCAGCTTGAATGACAAAGAGCGTTGGACACATGCGCATTAAACCACACTTGTAACCCACTCTCGGTTCTGGAAACAGGGTTTAAAGTACGCATGTGCGAATAGCCTTTAAAGACATCTTTTCTCTGCATGGCATCTTAGGTCGTTTTCTGTATATGGCAAGAGAGGCTAGTGCTTGTATAATAAGATCTAAGCTACAATCAAATCCAGTGGTGTAGCTAGAATCCTTGACCACTCCCTCGCAACTTTGGCATTTATAGCTCCAATACTTCAACTTTTAGAATAAGGGGAGATGACGAAATACACATTTTTCGCAGCAATTAAAACCTGAAACCCCGGTTTAAATATTCTCCCTCGAAATTACCGGGCCCCCGATATCAGCCCACCTCCTAGCGCCGCAGGAGACGTTCACTGCGGATGTTTTTTGAGAAATGTTGCTGATGGATACCAAAGAGAACACAAGAATTAATCTTTACTTTTCCTTTTTTAAGAAAAACCTTTACAAAAAAACGTTACATTTTTTTCCTTTTTCAACAACAGTTTCTACGGTAATACTACTACCCAATCATATCTCCACAAAATAAACAAAAAAAATGCTACTGTTCCTATCAGTTGCGACGTAGAACTTAAAGACAGCGTGGTAGTCTACTTACACTGACCTATAAAGTATACAGCAAGAAACAAAGCAGGAGGTGATTATACCACTTAGGCAGGCCCAACGCTGTGGAGAAAAGAAGAAAATAAATATTTTTAAGGCATTCTCCAGAGCTGTACTTACATCTTCATTACCAATATAGAAAATGCTTACGATGGAATCTAAAAGAAAGAAGCATGAAGCGGTAGAGGTCATTACTCTATGTACGATAACATCAGCCGATTGTTCGTCCCAATGGAGCAATTTGGTGCGTTCATTAATTCACCCACATTCACATCTAAGCTGAGAAAAAAACAACAGTAGGTATAGTGTACAGCATGTAGTAGAAGATGAACATGAACCTGAGTACTTGAATGTTTCGTCAGCGATTTAACAGCACAGTTTAGGAAGTGATTCACGATAGGCTTTTTATGTGATGGATGGTCTCAAGAGAGAGTGAGGATGATCAGAAATGGCCGCACTAACCTCCCACTAGTCTAAGAGCTAGCGACCGATTTGATCAAGTCATTTCCAGATGAGGAATTGTTTTTTTTTTTTACATTCGATACGCTACTCGAAGATACTGAAGTAAGTCTTGGCCCGGCCGGATTTGGGAGTGGTGGGCGTTCGAAGTAAAATGGAAAATGGCCTACTTTACCCAACAGGCAGATGGTCGATTTTGATCTTATTTAATTCGTGGTCACGTATTGTGGTAGGAAATGACAATGCCACACGTTTTAGTGCGCACGGACCCATTGCTAGACCTCAATAACCTACTCTCATCGCATGAAAGTGCTTCATATATCTCGAAAAATATGCAATAATCGAGTAAATATGAAGAGACTTTTTGGTCGCTAGCTCTTAGCCTATAAGTAATCCATTGGATAGTCGCTTTGTAACGCAAGAAGTATAGAAATGGGCGTTATTGTGCAGCCAAATCTTTCGATAAAAGTCTTTACGGTCCATTTTTTGGATTGTTGGCAATAATTCTGAGCAGCGATTGTTACGTATCATAGAAGATAATCTTCATTGTCTCTTGCGTAAAGTTGCAGTTCTTTAATTCTTCCTGATATTCACACCATCTCACCATTTTCCGTCACGCAACAAAAAAGTCGATGTTGCTGACGATTTTTGTTGCTTTTGCCTATAGCGTGCGATACCCATGTACCTATGTCGGAAACGCTCATCTTCCGTACTTGACGATCCGTCTTCATTTTTCTGCAAAACTGAAAGTTAAAAGGTATTTACTAACCCGACATTCCAACGGTAAAATGACAGGGATGGAATTACAGAACGGACGTATTTGATTATCCAGTCGCTCCTTATGCATCTTTATACAGGAACCAAAAACCCTACGTACTTATGTGTGAACCCAAATCAGAGCTGAAACTGGTTCAATTAACTCAAAGAAAATAAAAGACAGACGTCAAGAGTGAAGATGCAAAAAACAAGGATCGTCGATTCTTGCAATTCTGTAAAAAAAACAAGTAGGGATTTTGCGAAAATATTTATTTCAAAAATATTATCATAAAAATTTGTTTTTTTTTTTGTTCTTCTTGTAAGGTGAGGAATGATAATTTACAGGAGTAAAATTATTATTAGCACTTGTGCTTTGATATAGGTACAATTGTAACTAGAATCTATAAATATTTAAAATTGAATTCTTCTAAAGAATGCACTGATTTGGTAAACAACCACTTTTATCACAAGACCCCCAGATTAGATTAGGCAAAAGTCCTATATTTCATAGTAATTATATGAAAACCGCAACTTTGTAAACACCTGATTAAATCTTATAACAATTAACATATTTACATAATAAGATTTTGATACGTCCAATAAAGCAGGTTCTAAACAAGTAGCATAAAAATATTAAACAGTGTCATTTTTGATAATAAATAATATACCTACATAGGGATATGTAATTTGTCACGGTATAATTACATAGTAACAGCCAGGATGTACAGCAACACTTCAAACATATTTACTGGTTTCATAACTCACGCATCAATTCATTTTGTAGCAACTACTTAATTAATTCCATTATGTTTTGTGCATTTGGTCCCATGCATCACATTTGTGCAGTTTCGATACAAGGTACTTCAGATCTGGTATCATTAAAAAGTGTAAGTAATATTAAATAGCTACTACATTGGGTGAGAAAAACATAACAACATAGATTAACACAAGTACCAGTAAAGTTTTCAATAAAATATATAAATGTGTTAAACACAAAAAAACATCAAAAAAATTTTTAGTGCACATGTGCACAAAATAAATGGACGGATAATGTAAAAATATCACTTAACGTTCTCAAATTATTAAATAAATTAAGAATTTTTAACACATATTATCAGATTTGTCATAAGGGCCATCACATCAAACTTCGGTGCTATGAGTTTGTATTCTCACTTTTTTTACACTACCATTTCGCGAAAACGTAGGCGAGGAACCTGAAAATCCAGGGTTTTGAATTCCAAAACCATCTTTTGGTTTCGGTTTTTTTAGGCTTGATCGTAAAGGTGATCGAGTAACCGACGAACCAACTGTTGATCCATTTGAGCCGACTGATGATGCACTCGTCATTGTAGTATTCATTGACATGGTACTACCATTAGTAAGATATGGTTTTCCACTAGCATCGGTCATTGATACACTTGTTCCTGTGCGTAGTTTATAATCAGCACGAAATGCTAATGGTTACATTGTACTTACCATTTGTTGGACCACGATCGCGATATCCTGGATTACCATACGTCGTTGCTTCCACTGGAATTGATACAGACTTTGTTGGATCTCCTCCATCTCGTCGAGAAAATATCATATCATATAATGACATAACGAATAAAACGGCGTTTAAAATTATTAACAAAATTTGAATGTAAAAGGCCGGTCCTCGAGTTATTTGAAAACCACTATTCGCTTTATCGTCAGTTTGAAGAGCGAATAAGCCTGCTGCCGCAATGGCTAACAAAGCTGCAAGGATATTATACAATATTTTTAATCCAGAATGGGCTTAGCACTCACCAGCGAGAAGTCCCAACGCAAGTTTAGTGGTTAAAACAACACTATACTTCATCACAACCTTTTCTTTCGAACTTAACATAGCTAATTGGAGGACACTTAATATGCAAAAAACTCCTAGGATAGCCACACCCGTTGCAGCAACCAATCCGGCTATCCAAACTACAACTGAAACAAAGCGTATTCAGTAAAAATTATATTGATTAGGAGCAACATCAATTTTCTTCAATAATTAATAAGATGGAGTATGTAATTGTTATAAATATAGAGATCAATTTCAACTAATTGTGACAACCTTAACAATTTTAGACTTATTAATTCATGAGGTCAATTTAATTACATAACTAAAGCATTGCGTTATTCCTCACCAATTCGTGTTCAGTTATAATTATACAATCTTAAGAGTTATTTACAATGAAATATGGTTTAAATTCAGTGAGCATTATTTTCTCGCCGCAATTATTTACGGCACGCTAACTTTAAGAAACTGTTAAACGAACTTTAAATGTCTTCTTAACGCTCGCTTTTCGAATTTTTCTACATAGAAATAAAGTTAAATGTTATTACGGTACATTGTCGGTACAGTTAGGCATCGATTTGAATTATTTACCATAACAATTTGTAAAAATACTTACTAGAAACTCTAAACCTAGAAGCATCTTTTCCGCACCTTTCTCGATGGTAAAGCAATTGTTTACATGTTCTCCAAGGTCCGAAGTATCCTTTTTCCGCACTGGGACCACCTAGAAATAAATGAACAATATTCAATAAATGAGAATTTAATAATAACTTTCTCTATCTCCTCGTGAAATTTTTTAAAATTTGTTCACCTAATTGATTTTATAAATCGGCTGATTAGTGAAAATATGTATCTATCTATAAAATAAAAATCCCATACTGCAGCTTTGCATATGGGAAGAAATGCATCAAGGCGAATAATTTAGCTTTTCTCCAGGTAGAGACGAGGGAAATAAAGGTCGATAGTTAGTCTACACTCTACACTTCGTGGTATGTTAAAAAAGTTAGGTTTTAAATATAAAAGATCATAAAAGTTAAAAGTAATTATGGCGTCGAACAGAATTCAAAAATTAAGACGTGAGTATACTTAACAAGTATCAAAAGGTGCGAATATGTATACAACTAACCCCCCCCCCCCCACCTCAGACACAAGGATACCGGATTCTTCACAAATGAAGCTTTGTTTTTCTTTCCACCCTTAAGGGGGATGGGAGCGGAGAGAGTGACGGACAATTTGTAAATCACGAAAAAATGTTGGAGGAAAAAAAGTAAAAAATTCTCCCCCGCTCCACCCCCAAAAAAGGAGTTTGAGGGTGAAATTTGCAATTAGAGAATGGTTTTTTATGGAGAATCCAAAAGTGCAATAAAAAACAGGTGTCTTTATTTAAATTTTCAAAACTCACCCCCGCTCCACTCCACAGGGGGGTGAGGGTGATGTTAACATATCATGACTCAATAGGTTTCAAAAAATAAAGGAAACGTGTTTTTCCTTTTTGTAATTTGATGTGTTGTTCTCGAGATATTCAAGGGTGTATATTTTGACTTTAATGGCGTCCCGACGGCGGACGGGTGGTCCGATCCAAAAATTTACCAGAGATTTGGAATCAGTAAAGAATTTCCTATAATATGACACCACTTCCAGCTTTCTAAACCCTGTAACATCGACCAACGCACAGACACAGACATCCGGACGAATTTAGTAACCAACTTTTTGAAGTTGGTTGAAAAAATTAAGGCATTCCTTGCGACAGACATACATTATACAGGGCTGCCCCATGTTGTGAGGCATTTCTTATTCAAATGCTCTTTTTACAACCTAAAAATATTTTCAGGCCCGCACTGCTCTCGGTTTCGTCTGTACAGGATCGTACTCGATTATTTTCGAGGGGTGAATATCTGACCAAAATTTTGTACACCATAAATCCTTTTATGTAAATAAATCCTCATAAATCCTGGTAAATCACAGAAAATCTTGATAAATCACTCTAAATTCCGTTAAATCACGATAAATCCTTCTAAATCATGATTAATTCCTCTAAATCACCATAAATCTTTATAAATCCTTCTAAATCCTCGGAACTAATAAACAGTTTTTTTGTGTAATGTGTATCTAGATATCCGTGAAGACCTAAAATCGGCTAAAACTTGTTAAGCGGGCCGCACACGGTCAATGTATTGATCAATCGAGGGTAATATTGATCAATATATTGACCGTGTACGGAGTGGATTGATGATGGTATTGAAGTACATTATCGATATTGATGAATATCTAGATTTTTTGATTTTTATTGATCAATATCCGTATATTGATCAATATTCTTGACAGTGTGCTGTCTAATTCAATATATTGATCAATATTCAGTTAGAGTTGACTTCTTGTGTTCACAGCATTGACTTATGTCGTTTGTCATAGACACATGTCCAAAAAATAACCTCACTTTTACGTTTATTTATTCCTTCCTTTATTTGTATTTATTCAAACCGAAATGGATGAAGATTATTTGGACGACAGCGGCGAGAAGAGTATGAGAGATTTTATAACAGCATACGAAACATTGCCTGTGTTATGGAATACTAATCTAACATCTTATAAAAATAAAAATAAACGAAAAGAAGCAATGGAAGAACTCCTCAAATATTTTGAAAAAGTGCAACCGGGAGCAACAGTAAAAGATTTATCCAAAAAAATTAATAGTATTAGAGTAAACTTTCGAAAAGAAATGAAAAAAGTTATTGCTTCCAAAAAATCAGGCAGTGATCCAGATTCGGTTTAGGTCCCATCGTCATGGATGTATTGCTCTTAAATTTTTGGAGGAATCGTCAGCCCCAGTTGGATATAATCAGATTACAAATAAAAACAACATTAAATAATGATCGTTTATATTCAATACATTGGTCCAAAATTAAATTAACATTACATTGTAGTTAGTCGATATATTACCTAATTTTTAATCAGTTATAATTATTTAAGTAATCACGAAACTTATCTCTCGCCTTCTTTGCATCCATGTTACTGTTTCTAGCCCTCGTCTGTTGCAAATTGGTTAGGAGATTAGGTTGCATAACTTCTTGATCATTCAGCTTACCATATACTGAGACTTCGTCAGACAGAAAATTATGCAAATAACAACACGTTTGAGTTACAAGTCTAGCTTTTTGTGGACTAAGATGAACGGGTTTCTGAAATACACCAAACCTGGTCGCTAATATTCCAAACGCGTTTTCAACATTTACTCTAGTGGAGGAGAGAATTGTATTGAAATTCTGAGTAGCTGAGTCAGTTGCTAGTGGATATGGTTTCAGCAAATTAGGTTTTAGAGCAAAAGCACCATCGGCCAAAAATACAAATGGAAATTTTTCTGAAGTATTTGGGAGCGAAGCAGGTGGTGGTAGGTTTAATTGACTGTTGTTAAACATTCGTCCAAATTCAGAATAAAAAAGCACCGCTCCATCTGATAGTCTTCCGTTTGTACCTATGTCCACCATAATAACCCATAGTAGGATGCATAATCTTTTGGGTCAATAATAACCAAGAAAGCTGTTTCTCGCATGAAGAGCTCCATATCAAGAACATCTTGATCGCAAAGTTTTCCAAGTACAAGTGGATTATTAAAACCGTTAATTAACAGAATTTTTTTTATCATGGGCGATATCACAATTTTCAATGCAATTTCTGCCTCTGCAAAAATGTCTTCCGCTAAATGTTCCATTGTAAATGAAAGTGTCATACGTTGTCATATATTTGGCGAATATCCTGCAAGAAAATAAAACAAAATATTTCAAATTTCCGCTTTCAATCCTCGTTTCAACCTAAAATTGTTGTTCTAATAGCGAGTTGCATGAAACTTCAATACCAGTTCAAAATCGGGGTAAAACGGCATGTTAAGCTCAAAATATTTCACTACAAATTGAGGTTATGTCGCTCCAAAATCACTTATACTTTTATGTGAAATGATTAACAATAAGAACAAATTGAAATCTTACCTTCTAACTTGCATGACACACACAAAAACAACTAATTTAATCACCAATACCGCCAGTATCTACGTGAGTCTCGACGTGAGTTCAAACGTATAAACAAAATTAGTGTTATGCGCATGCGCAATTTTCCAAAGAACTCATGTAAATCCTGGTAAATCCTAATAAATCCTCAAGAAATCACTTACATCCTCGTAAATCCTCAATAAATCCTCAACAAATCACCGAAATCCTCTTAAATCCTCAATAAATCACTTAAATCCTTGCTAAATCACTCTAAATCATTGAGGCTGTACACCAAAAATCACCAGATATCTACCCCTCGATTATTTTTAAATGGAACGCCCTGTAGATTTTTATATTTTTGAAATCAATATTCGATTCTAGACCAAGTTTGTTTAGCCTTTCACCTACTTAAGTCAACTCATTTAGGAGAAAATAAATGTTTTTTAAACATTGTCGCCGAAATCAGCAATCAGTAAAAAAATCATAGGTACCTATTCAATCATTGGCAACAGAGCGACAAAATTTGAGATTATCATAAACAAAGAGCGTTTTATTTCTCGATATGCCGATTTTGAATGAAATTTGTTGCAAAAGGGACGTACTGAATTTTTTTCTAACGATCACAGAAGAACACCCAGGTAATGTTTTGTGTTTTGTACCGTTCGATTTTATGTAAGTTTACTTATTAATTAATGTTATACATCAGCAAATAGTAGATAATAAGTAAATATCTGATACAAATAGTGTTATTGTTTGTTGCTTCATTTAATTTTATTTCAGAATTGGGAGATAAAACAAAATAATTCAAAATAAGGTTATTATTTCGGAAACTATTACACTTTAGATATAGGACATATTTAACAAAAATCAAAGCTAACTTAAAAAGCAGTTCATTCATGAAAAAATACACAGAGCGTTCTATTTAACATAGTCGACTTTTGGCAGTTCTTCTATGGTCGTTAGAAAAAATTCAGTACGTCCCTTTTGCAACAAATTCCCTTCAAAATCAGCCTATCGAGAAATAAAACATTCTTTTGTTTATGATAATCTCCAATTTTGTTGCTCTACTGCCAATGATTGAATAGTTATGATTTTTTTACTGATTGTTAATTTCGGCGACAATTTTTAAAAAACATTTATTTTCTCCTAAATGAGTTGACTTAAGTAGGTGAAAGGTCAAACAAACGTCATCTAGAATCGAATCAGAGCTGTTCAAAATACCGAACAAAAGTATTTCAATTATCAAATACCAAATACCATCTAACTAAAGTATTTGCAGCTTCAAATACCAAATACTAGGAAAGGAAAGGATTTGAAGTACCAAATACTTGAACAATTGCACAAATAAGGTATTTTAAATATTATCTAGTATTTGAAGTACCGCGTGTTGTATTTGAAATACCGAATGCAAATACAACGAGCAAGTACTATTTCAAATACGAAGTACATACCAAATATGTACCAAGATTAAAAAGGATTTCAAAAAAGTGCTTCAAATACTGAAAAGTATTTGAAATCATTTTTCAATTACTTTTATTTCAAGTACTTGCAGCTCTAAATGGAATATGGATTTCAAAAATATAAAAAACTATTATCTATTGAAAATAATCGAGTACCATCCTATACAGACGAAACAGAGAGCAGTGCGCACCTCAAAATTTTTACGTTGTAAACAAGGAACATCTGAATAAGAAATGTCTCTTGACCTTTTGTCCTAAAATTAATATTAAAGGTACTATCGAAGAACGAAGGGCAAGTGGGTAACCCAGCTGTATACAGAACTTCACCAAGAGTTAAACGTTTGAAGTAGTGGTGATAGTGACTTAGAGCCGATGCGACTTTTACGATATAGAATTAAATTTGAAAATTCCACTAAAACGTGAGATCCCTAAATGTTAAGAACTATTGTAGACCATTTAAGTGCCGAAGATTTTATAAATGCATTCAAGTCACACCCGACTACAGCGATACCATCGTAAGAGAAAAGGGCTGGGTGGAAATTTGCACCCAGTTTGATCCATAATTTAGCAACAGATCTTCATATAATGTATGACACGATCCTTTTCACGCTCATTCGATTAAAATGGGTGCCTAGGCATACCTCGAATACATCGACGTTTTTTTTTTAAACTAGAAGCACTAGCAACGTCACATCACTTGTTGACATGTTCATCAACTAAGCAAATAAAAAACTCCAATTCAGTCAATCACACAATAACTGTTGACAATTTTAAAGGACGGTCCTAGCAGGGGACCTATAAAAGGCTTTAAGAGCCATGATTAAATCGAATAATAACTAATTAAACCAAGACAAGGTTAGTTAGGTATTATTCCATTTAATCATGGCTCTCAAAGCCTTTTATAAGTCCCCTGCTAGGACCGTCATTTAAAATTGTCAACACTTATTGTGTGTCTAAGTCAGTTATTTTTACGAATTTAATTATCTAACCCCCTTTTTCTACTCTACTGGCGAGTGGTTTTCAATTTATTATCATAATGTTTTTTTGATTATTGCTATTGTCTCATCCTTTCATCAATTTTAAGTATCATGAACAGTATTGACGTCAATTTTATTGAATAATTCGAATAGCTTGATAATGGGCTTAGTTTATTGCGAATCATGACGCACAAACACTTTATAAACCACGATTCCTCTTCATTGTCATCAAGATTTATTTCAATTTAAAGAAGTTTTTGAAGGGGAGGTTGTGAGTTTGTATACTTAGTATTATTCATTGCAATTCCCTTATGTGATTCAAAATACCCAAAATGGTGATGTATGGAGTGAATATGCGGGGGTGGAGGGAACGGGAAGTCCTGGAAAGGATGCAAGATAGGGGTATTGGAGATGGGTGTTAGGTGTCGAGCGGGGGACACCGGGGTATATACTGCAAGAAGACGTAAAGGGGAGAAGATTAGAGTACAGGACGGGACAGTTGACGATAAAGTATGAGGACGGAATGGAAGGGAAGAGTGTGTGGAGTTGAGAGAAGAGGAAGGAGGGGAAGGAATGAATTAGATGGAGGAGGGGGAAGAAGAAGGGTAATGGGAAGGGTCGAGAAGGGAAGGGAGGATGAATTGTAAATAGGAATGGGGAAGTGTTGTAGTTAAGTTAAGAAATTCTTGTCAAAATTAATTACAAATGACAAAAAGAATACATTACTTCCATTACATTACTAAAGGGATTTATTTATATATTTCAGATTTGCTGCACCATATATCATAAGAGTCATAAGACACCTATTCCTTTCTAAAGAAGTTTCATTGTAATGAAATTTGCAACAAAACGGTCAACGTACTCAACGTACCCAGGGCCGGATGCTCCGACGTTCAGATTTCGTCAGACCGTGCGCATGACGTCACCCGTAGAGTGAATTACATTGCGACATGCTCATTTGATGTGTTTTTCGTCGTACCGAGTTTATTTTTCGAGATACAAAAAATTCCATAAGAACATATGCTCCTTATGATGTCTTTTATATGTAAAAATAATAGGGTACCATCTCTCTCAGTTAACCTGAAAAATACTTGTAATAAATATCATAATTACATCTGATGGTGTTTGCGCGCGACGACACAAAAAACGGTGCTAGAATAGAAGGAAAATTGCATAAGAACAATTGTAGAGCACAAAATTTACTAAAGAAAGTCCGCGGTAGGGATGTCACGATCTTCGATAGTTTAAGAGTTACAGAGCGGTCCCAAAATGATGCAAACCTAGGTATTCGCGCAACTGTCCCAACACCGCTTTTTCCCAAACTAATGGAGATAATTACACCCTCCCGCGGACTTTTTTTAGTAAATTTTGTGCTCTACAAATTGTTCATATGCAATTTTCTCTATCGCAAACACCATCAGATGTAATTATGATACTTTATACATGCATTTCGGGTTAACTCAGACAGATTGAGCTACTGGGATTGAGATAATTACACCCTCCCGCGGACTGTTTTGTAGTAAATTTTGTGCATTACAAAATTGATTCAGTTCATTTTTCTCTGTCTAAATATATAATGGTTTTCGCAGCGTTCGAGGAGAAAGCGTTAGGAGATCTGGGTGATTTCATTGATGGATTCAAGACAATTTCGCACTTAACTCTATTTTTTAACACCTTGTGGTAATTTACATTTTAAAAAAATGGTTACCTGTTGATCTGCACAAACATGAACATCATAACACAAGGTGGAAAAATGTACCGTTTATTTATTTATTGAACATAACTTAAATCGAGGCGTGGTTTAAAAACGTGAAATAAAAAAGGTAACGTAGGGTACCAATAAAAAAAGGTAAAGTAGGGAACCAGTAAAAAATATGATAAAATTAACATAAAATTCATTTTGTGTCTTTTATATCTTAAAAATAATAGGGTAGCTCAATCTCTCTGAGTTAACCCGAAAAATACTTGTACCTATAAAGTATCATAATTACATCTGATGGTGTTTGCGCCGCGACGACACCAAAACGGCGCTAGATAGAGGAAAATTGCATATGAACAAATTTGTAGAGCACAAAATTTACTAAAGAAAAGTCCGCGGGAGGGTGTAATTATCTCCATTAGTTTGGGAAAAAGCGGTGTGGACAGTTGCGCGAATAACGTTTGCATCATTTTGGACCTGTAACTCTTAACTATCGAAGATCGTGACACCCTACCGCGGACTTTTCTTTAGTAAATTTTGTGCTCTACAAATTTGTTCATATGCAATTTTCCTCTATCTAGCACCGTTTTTGTGTCGTCGCGGCGCAAACACCATCAGATGTAATTATGATATTTTATACAAGTATTTTTCAGGTTAACTGAGAGAGATTGAGTTACCCTATTATTTTTTACATATAAAAGACATCATAAGGAGCATATTTGTTCTTATGGAATTTTTTGTATCTCGAAAAATAAACTCGGTACAGACGAAAAACACATCAAATGAGTATTCCTCAAATGTAATTCACTCTACAAGTGACGTCACGCGTCATATTTGCGGACCGCCCACCATGCGCAACATCCTATCTTTAGTATTTATATCGTGCAACGTACCTACTCAAAAGTTGTGAAGGATAGAAAAATAAAATCACGTGGTATAAATAATGAATGATTACATCCGTGACGTGCACAATTTATGTACGTATATTTTTCGGAAAAAAACACTCGAAAAAGCTATCATTATAATGATGACGTCAATTCGCACAGGTAGGTAAAATAATATAATAGATCCTGTATGTGGCCGGTATTTGAGACACTATCTATTGTTTTACATTACACATTTTAATAATAAAAATAGGTGGGAAAGAGATTAACATTGAATGTTATGAAAAATAACAAATAAAACGGAAAATCCTTCCTATAACAACATGTTACAACAATTTGTGCCATTTTACTACGAATTCCACTTTCGCCATGACGTAAAAGAAGAGGGGTTATAAAATGGTTGCCGTTGCGCGGGGATATCAGTACCTGTTAGTCATCGGGGCGTGTTAGTTACATTCACGTGATTATTGTTTAATAGTTTGCACTTTTCACTTAATTATTGAACATATTTAAAGTTAAAACACAAATTAATTTCTATAATGGATAATACGCCAAGTAGGCAATTTCTGTGGGATGTATTTACAAGGTAAGTTTATTAGTACATAGCCATAACCTAACATAAAACAGCAATAAACCGCTCGTTTATTTTTAGAATTGACAGAGATAGAAGTGGATACATAACCGCGGATGAATTACAAGTTGCACTATCGAACGGAAGCTGGAGCCCCTTTAATCCAGAAACTGTACGTTTAATGATAGGTGAGAATCTAACCTTTAAATTTATTGATTCCATCACTTTTGTTTGTTTTTTTGTCAAATCAATATAGTTAAAATCATTATAAATTTGCGTATGACTAATTCCTAATAACTGGATTATTTAATTTTGATAAACGTATGTCCACGTTAGTATAATATTATGATTTTTTTATACAGATTTCTGTATTACCGATAACATGTAATTCACATTTAACTATACTCATGCAAATTAACTTAAAACATTCCTAATTTTCAAACTTTTTGTTCGAAGATGGTACCAATCTGACGACCTTTGACCTCCGACTTATGAAATTAGCGTAAAAAGTGATCAACGAAATTTTAATGTGGCAACATTGTTAAAGTTGGTATTTGTTAGAAAATCGCACACAAAAATTCAATAGCCAATGAAAACATTGCTTTATGGTGGTAACCATGGCAATATAGGTGGTCTTTCCGCGGAAATATTTTCTTCCTGGGTACGAGGAGAAATATTTCCTTCCTGGGTACGAGGAGAAATATTTCCGGAAAGAACAATTAATAAATAATAATAATAAAAGTTCGTGCGATTTTCTTACCGAATATCCCTCTGTATCGATTGATATCCTGGTAATTTTGTTTTCGTGCACCGATGTCAAAGAGATCTGTCATAAATATTTTTTACTTTCAATAATAAATTATTGTCTCGTCTGTCAGACGTGTCTTAACCGCTAGTACACTAGATTTACTCCTTTCTACAACGTGGTTTCGATTATGTAGTTTTGAAAAAAATCTGTTATTTATGTACCTAATATATGAAATAAATCTTCTACCTAAAAGGAAAATTAAAACAAAACGTCAAAATGGGGAAAAATAACAAATTATATTAAGTGCGACCAAAGACTATCGTGCGACATACGATTATCACAGTCTGTGTCGCATATATTAACACGGCAGACTTACTTTCCTTGATTCTGTTTTATTCTAGCACACATGAATAAAAAAATTTATAATAACGACGTATACATACGCAAGCTTAACTAATTTTAACTTTAACACGAGATTGTTTTCGTAGGAATGTTCGATAGACAGAGTCGTGGAAGCATAAACTTTGAAGATTTCGGTGCCCTGTGGAGATACGTAACCGACTGGCAAAAGTGTTTTCGTTCCTTCGATCGAGATAGCTCAGGAAATATAGACAGGCACGAATTATCAAATGCACTAAAATCGTTTGGGTATCGTCTATCGGACGGTTTGGTAGGAACATTAGTAAAGAAGTTCGATCGTCACGGTCACGGCACAATACTATTCGACGATTTTATTCAATGTTGCGTTATTTTATATGTAAGTTTACGCTTTGCACTGTGCAATTTAATTTTTTTAACATTTGCAGACTCTTACCCATGCGTTCCGTGCATACGATACAGATCAAGATGGTGTAATAACAATTCATTATGAACAGTTTTTAAATATGGTGTTCAATTTGAAGATTTAAATGGCCTAATTCTGTTAAATATTTAAGACTGTTATCTCTGGAATCTCCTCCTAAAGTTGCTAATTGTTACTTAAAGTTGTACATATTTATCGGTAATGTTAGGTTAAAATATTTGTTTAGAAGTTGCTATTAAGATACCTTAATTATTATGTCTTAAGCTTATACTTTTTATACTTGTAAATAAACTGTTAATTAACTATTGTTGCTACTTGATCTTATAACTGGTGCAATTACCTCTAGGTTGATTTGTGAATGTCACCATGCACTAGAGCAAGCAGCAATACCGTGGAGCTCGTATAGGTTTAAGGGCATGCTGAAACGAAAGCCTATGAGTTGGCCATGGATTTCAAACAGGTGTTATGGTCCAGAATCGACTGTTCCACTTACAACTGTAAACAACTTAATAACTCAAAGGGTTGTTGAACAGAAGACGTATTGAGGTGGGTCACTCTCGAATTATGGGCGAGACAGTCAAGCGACTGCCTATACTAGAAGGATGATCTGACTCACTCATCCTTCGATTTATACTAGGGAAAAATTACCACATCTTCTTTGATGCGGAATGGGATCATCCCAACCAAACATACGGATGTAGCTAAAACAATGGACGGAACAGAACAGGCACCGGAATTTATTTCAAAGAACTAACTTGCATATCGGCCAACCGCTAGGCAAAATTTTGACTGTGTTTCAGGCAGAACTAGCAGGAATAACACTTAGTGTAAAAACAACTCTTATGCACAGCATAAAAAATAAAATAGACACTGGGTCAATACAAAATCACATCTAGACTGCTTTGCGATTGTTACCAAGTACTAGAGCAAGTGACAAACAGCAATATCCTGGAGCTCGTATGGGTTAAAGGGCATGCTGGAACAATAGACAATGAAAAACCGCGACTGGGCTCAAAACAACCGTTTCATGATCCAGAGCCGGCTCTTCCACTTACAGTATCAACTGTAAACAATTTAATAACTTAAGACACACAAGGCTGGGTGGAACTTGATGTCAGACTGTCGCCGCGCGAGAAAAACCTTTAGAGGACCATTTTGTAGGCATGGCACGTTTTTACACAGGGCTATCCAGAAAGAACCTGTGGGTACTTGTAGCCATACTTTCTGGGCACTGTAAACTTAACAAACATGACCTTGGTCTAATCACCATCCTGTAGAAGATGCTACACAGACCAGACAGAGCAACACATACTTTGTGAGTATCCCGTGCTTGCCGAATTAAGACGATCAATGTTGGGGGAATCATGGCCGGACATGGCTAAGATTCGAGCCGCTTCCCCGTGCAGAATCCTCAGGTTTATCTCACGCGTGGGATGGTTTGAGTGACGTTACGGGGTCGAACGACTCTCTTCAGGGAGGTAGCAGAATCCAGAATAACTCAAGACATCCAAAACCAGCACAAGGATAGCTGGAACTTGATGGATTGTTGTCATGCGAGAAATCATCAATATAAACGTAGTTACATTTATCATGCATTATTGTAATACTATAGGTACCTTGTGTTTTGAAATATAAGGCTGAATCATTTTTGATTAGATTAGATTATTTACCTAGTGAGTGTTATTAGGCACTTAATTTTTGATGTTTCATGTAGTGAAAAACTTGTACTAAAATACAAATACAAATAGTTCCACATATTACTATGACTGAAAATGGTTGGGTTTTTCCGATCATTAGACATGGTGATAAAATTAATCATTATTTAAATAGAAAACTACACATCTTGCTGAGCAGTGGACTATCCTATTATTATACGAGCATGAATTGAAAAGTACTCGGCTTAAACAAAAGATAATCGCATAAACAATAATGCCTTATTTTTGAATGAATCCCAATCAAGCTGAATCACCCTTAAGTACACGTCATTTCATCTTAGTGGCTAAAAGATGAATTTGTGACAGTACGTACTTTTATTGTAAACGAAAGCGAAGTGAATTCTCGATAAAAATTCTTATACACTCCGCAACGTCACTCAATTCATTCCACGCGTCAGGTCAGATAAACCTAGATGGGATCGTAACAAAATAACCGCCGTTTAACTCGTCGTCTGTATAACATCTACAAGATGGTGATTCGACCAAGTCCATACGATGCATGTGCTTAATAATTGTCGATTCTTCCTCGATAGTCCTGTTCGAAATTACGCCAGAGGGAGATGATTCTCTCCCTGAAGGCCTCTCTCGCATAACGACTGTGGAACATCAACTTCCACATAGTCTACTATAGGGTATTGTCATTTGCTACTTTCTCTTGTACACGATGGCATTCGGAAACCAACCTAATTACCAAGGTAATTTTTCAGTGACCTAATGCGTGCAAAGCCGCCCTGATGTTACTGAATAGTAGTGTCTCAAGAAACACATATCATCGTCCGATGGCCGGGAATTAATCAGGAAGGTCGTATCGCTAAACAGAGGTTAAATCGCCATTGGAATATCTGAACTTCTGGACTGTGAGTTTTTTAACTAGTTTAATCAGAAATGTGCTAAAAAATTCCTCCTCATATATGGAATAAATCGTTTCCAATAAGGGTTGTTGAAAAAAGGATTCTTTCTCCTTTAAATCTCCTTTTAGATGAAAAGGATATGAGAATGAAGACGAAATTGTGTCAAGGTGTTTTAGATTCGTTATTAAATATTAGAAATGGATCGATTCCACTGTCCAGTGAGGTGGTTCAACCTTGTATTTAATGATTTATTTCATCAGGGTTGTCCAGAAGAATTATTAGGATAAATTATGACCTAACCGATATGCGTACGGAGAGTGTTTTGTGAATTTGTGATCTGAGTTTTCAATACAACTATCACTTCTGCACTCAGTGATAAGGAATACTGTCATGTAGGTACGCAACAGCTTCTAATCATAAAAATGCTTGAAATTTTGAGAAAGCTTAAGACACACTCTGCTTACAAAATAATAGTAATAATAATAATTTTATAATAATAATAATAATAATCGTGGATAGAAGACTCCACGTACAAACCTCGCTTTTGTGGGTATCTTTTATTTTATACAAACTATAAATATAAATCTAATAAAATGAACAAAATGTAAGGGAAAGGTGTATAAAATAAAATTATTATTATTGCTTACAAAATACGTAAGATGACTCGATAATACATATAATGACAATAAGTAATGCATCAAAAATTTAAAATGGAAGATTACCAATGGTCATATAGTTTTTTAAACCATCTGCTCGCGGATGCTGACTTCAGAAAATAGTGATGGCCACAAGACCTCGGACACGAGCAATAAATGAAGTCTTGTCTCGCAGAAAAGTCTCATCTTGCGTCTCGCGGAGGACCTACACATTTAATGGGCATTTTTTGGAACGGAGAGTCTCGAAGTAATAACTACGTATTATTTTTAAATTGGTGCGAGTCAATATTGTTGGTAAGTCAAATTAATTTTACGGTGGGACGGTATCTTCATAGATCTCAGACTGTGTTTCAAATCCCATACTCACGAACTAACACCCTAACTCCCTTATAACTTTATAAGACAGTGAGGCACAGTTTTTAATTTAATATATCCCGAAAAAGTTAGACCATCTCCAAATTATACCAATAAGATCGTATAAAAGTCGGTTGTAAATTAATAAACCACTCACAGCCAGCGGCCTGAGTAATAGTTATGACAAAAATATGTAGCACAAAGTACTGCCAGAGTTGTACGAAGTCATTAATGACAAATGACAAATATATTGCAATATGTATAGGTACAGGGATCAGTATTACAGTTTTTTTTTTAATGAAACACCCTGTATACTTCTAGTTCTATGGAAAGTTCTGCGTAAGAATACAACGTTTTTGTTCAAATTGCATCTAATTTTTAGGAAGAAATGTAAAGGGTGTTTCATTAAAAGCATCCTCTCTTTCTTCCTCGCTACCGTTGCGTTGGTAGGTATATTCTATTATTCATTTTAAAATATTCATTTTTGGTTTCGTCTCTTTATTTCGAGACTAAACCAAGGATTAGTCTTAATCTTGAATCTTACTTTGTCTCGAGAGTCTCGTTTGGTCTCGCACCAACCGCATAGGACAGAATGCAAACACGCAAAGTGTTTCAGTAAATTATTATTAATTTGTTGCACCAGACAATGAACGTTTTCACACGAAATAAGGGTGGAATTGATTGATTCATGCTAAGTCCGAAAGAATGCAGTAATGCAAAATTATTGTGTAAAATAATCAACGTAATGTTAATTTTCTGTACACCGTAAATCTGCGTGAAAACTAATTTGACGCGGATAAAACCAATAAGAAAAACGCTTAAATTTGCTTAACGCTGCTAATACGCTTGCTGGTCCATAAATAGGTACAACGGAACATGAGAACCCAGCACGATGTGAGTTTCTTCAAAACCTTACGTATTTTTGAGTAAAATAGTAACTTTATTAAAAAAGTACCTACCTCCATTTTATATTTTTCTTACTTTACGAAAATGTAATTTACGACATTCTAATATTCTCTACTAAGCATTTTGGCCTCGATTTTGGCTCTATGTAAGAATAGGAAAATAACTGCAAATATAGACCTTTTAAGAAACTCAAGAAATATCTAGCGGGATTAAGATCAAAATCGTGTCATTAGCGCGGAATTTAAAAAAATATCACTCACTTGAGGCGGCCTTAATTAAACAAAGATTTTTAAACTTGAAAACAAGAAATCCCGGAAGATCAATCTAGAAATATTTTATTTCAATACAGGGATGGATGATATTCTTCAATTTGTACAACAAT
This sequence comes from Pyrocoelia pectoralis, assembly GCA_036250285.1. NCBI lineage: Eukaryota > Metazoa > Arthropoda > Insecta > Coleoptera > Lampyridae > Pyrocoelia > Pyrocoelia pectoralis. The sequence continues at coordinate 44,245,622 of CM070078.1, forward strand.
GCCAACATTTTATCTTGCGTATTATCTCATAGGATCACCTAATTCAAAATTGTTTAATTTTAGTCGATTTTACGTGAATCACTAGTCAACATTCTTGTTAAAATGTGACAGTAACAAGTTTTGATAAGGGTAAACAACGTTGTGTAACTTTTCGAAGATATTACCGATCAGTACATTCACGACTTTTGTGGCGATGTGTAGTGCCTGTGCAATTACTATTTAAATCGTAAACGTTGTTTAATTAAAGTTCTGGACCCAGGAAAACAGATAATTGCTACAATCAATTTTCTAAATTCACTCATTTCTGTCGTTTTTCATTACAGACGAACTGTGGCGGCGCCGGCGTAAGGTAGGTGTCATTCTAAAGTTATTTTCTATACATTTATTTAATTGCTTGTTATGTTGTGTTCATAAAAATGAATCCAAATATTAAAGGATACAGTAAATAACAGAGAAAACTCAAAACCTCCCCTTAAAAACAGTAAATTGAGGTGAAGATGATGTGGGTGAAGGATGAAGTTATTTTTTTAAATATAAAAGTACCGAAGTACTAAAACTGACGCCGATGCAAAACGCCAGGGTAAAATGTTGACATAAATGGACGCTGACACAGCTTATCCAGTGATAGCCTACTGTTACTAGCCGTCTCGATCAAAAAGTAATGATAAGTGAAAAAATTTGAAATGAAGTTTATAAAAGTGTGGAGGGTAATGGCAACATGTTTCGACGCCTTACTGGCATCATTATCAAGCCAACTATCGATTACGCCAGTCGAAACATGTTGCGATTACCCCCCCACACTTTTATAAACTTCATTTTAAAATTTTTCACTTATCGTTTTAGTACTTCGGTACTTTTATATCTAAAAAAAATAACTTCATCCTTCACCCACATCATGTTCACCTCAATATACTGTTTTTAAGGGGAGTTTTTCTCTGTTATTTACCTTTAACTCCCTTTTTGAAATTACGAACCACTATAATGTTAAAGGATACAGTGTGTGCAATTTAAAATTGCCTACTTGGGAACATTCGGTTAAATGACATAAAGTTGGTTAATTGAGGAAAAAATACACCTTTTTAGGCTTATGACTATCGATTTTTATATTTTTAAAAATCTACTCCCAAATGTGAAAATTAAAATAATGCCTTTAATTGTTCATTTGTTATTTGAAGATTCTAAATGCGTCACACGACAGTTCAAAGGTAAAAAGTGCAAGGAAATACCTACAAATTTATATGAATTAGTCACTGTAGACCTTGAATATAAAATGAAGGTAGGTATTTAAAAACACCATAATGATTGGACACACTGTAAGTATATGAAGAGCTAATACAGATTTAATTGTAGTTGAAATGATTATTGATCTGTATTTGTTTAAAAAAGCACAATTTATTATCATTGTATATTATTTAAATGTAGGTATTTGTTTGTGTATATTTTTCTATTACAGGTAGCACAAGGTAGGTCATTTTTTGTTATTTTTACTATGTTTATTGAACTGCTTATTAAGTTGGGTTCATGATATGATAACGAACACAAATATTGTGCTTATATTGAAAATAATTTATGAAAAGTTATGATTTTGAAATGATATTTATGTTGGCAATTGGGAAACTGCATATTTTTGTATTACAGGTAACATAATGACACAAGGTAGGTAAGTCATTTTGTTGTTATTTCCTTTGTTTTTTTGTGTACCTACTGTTTGTTAAGGATTCACGGTAATTACAAAAAATGAATCTTGATAGAATAATAAAGTACTGAAATGAATATATTTCGCAACTATCTGCCAGTGAACATGTGTGGTATGTAATAAGAAGAACTCTTACGAGTTGTGGGTTATCTGTGAGACTATACAGGAAAAATAGGGCACTGACTGGCTATGATTACATGTTGCCAATATCACAAATGTAGGTTTCCCTTCTTAGTTTGATTCTAGAAAAGTAATAAAAACTGCAGCTTGATACGCATCCATTCCACGAGTGTAATTAAAAAAAATTAATTGCCAATTCCCTAACCAGTTACCTACTCAAATACTATAATTGGCATCACGCAATAGGTAGATAGGTACAACATAATCAGTGATGAAGAAAATAACTTCCTTATTTTTCAATTTTTCGTTATATACACGTAAACGTAATTCAGATGATAATTTGCCCTATATTACACGGTATACAATGAAAATAATGATTACACAGCGTACTTAAGTGCAACAAAGTTGGTATAGCGACTGTGACGTGTTCAAAATAACTGTACCTACAAGTACACCTTACGTAATATGAAAAACTACTTCGCAAATACACAGTGTGAAGGTTACATGGCAAACAATTACCGATGTATAATAATTCAGACACTTTTTTAAACAAAAATCTGACTTAACTAACAGAGAAATTGTTTATTGTTGTATAAATATCCTACTAAATTTTTTCAAATTCAAAAGGTAGCCTTAAACGAATTTTAATAGGAATATGGGAATATACCGAACAAAAGGAACACAATCTGTTACAGTTATTTAACTTTAATAATTTTTGGAAATTATACTTGGATTAAGATCAACTACTGCGCTTTCCTTGTTTTTTTTTCCTGCGGTTGCTACCTCTCTAGGATATAATCTTCGTTCTACCAATTCGTCTCAGTTCAGCTATCTTCTTTATTCGTTAATCATTAACATGAAAAAGATCAAGCTGTAATTATTTTGCGATTTTGTAATACAGAAGGTAATTACGAAAGTGAATAAAGTTAGCATAATGATTTTGATTTCATTTCACAATTTAATATTGTACTTGTACACATACGGTAAGGGGCTAAGGAAAGGAAATAAATGACCATTTCGACCATGTCTGGAACAAACATTCCGAAATATCATTCCACATACGAAAGTACAAAGTTTGAACTTTAAGTAAATCTTTTGCGTTGATTCATTCATTAAGCGCCCCCCCCCCCCACCCGCATCATATTGCGACCAATTTTATAAGTGTTCAGGAACTATTTACGTTTTCTAATTAAAAATTTACTGTAGGTACTTGCCGTTTGGTACAAAAATGTATAATTAATATGGGTGCGGCTAATTTAACGTTAAGCTGGGAAGTCTGTTAATCATATAAATCAAATACCTAGTTTCCAGCCAATAAAATGCTGCCACCCTTCATTTTCTTGTAAAAAAACTCAAATGCGCACATCTCTTGAGTGAGTTTTTTCCGATTTTTTTAGTTTAGCATGGGAAACGGTTAAATGCGGAAAGATTTGCAGTTTTACTAGCTCAATTTAATAAGCTTTTCGTTTTTTGGAAAAAATGCATGACTAACTAGATCATTAGGAGCAAATTTTTTATACAAGCTCTAATTTTTGAGTTATGACACAAACTTGTGTTTTTTCTAATGAAAACCATAGTTGGCCATGACTATAAAAAAGGCAGTTTTTCAACGATTCTAACAATATATCACTTGACATTTTCATAAATAACTCAAAAATTAGAGCTTAAATAAAAAATTTGATTAAACTGTATGATTACTTGTTAAGCCCATAATTATCTACAAATTTTTCCTTTACACATTTTTCAATAATAAAAGAGCCATGGGCATTAAACAAAAAACGAAAAAATGATTTTTTTTAAATTTCTAGTTAGCCATGCATTTTTTCCAAAAAACGAAAAGGTCGTTAAATTGAGCTGGTAAAACTGCAATTCTTTCCCCATTTAATCGTCTCTCTATCTCTGCTAATTTCCAAGATCCCCATGCTAAACATCGGAAAAAAACTCACCCTGTATACCTACGTATAATATAAATACAATTGGGGGCGCTTAAGCAAAAATTAAGCGTTTTTCGACATAAATATTCAAAAATACCATCACGGATATCAAATCTACACCTATCAGCCCTTAATTAAAGCCAGTAAAATGTTACCCTTCGTGATCTTGTAAAAAAAATTCAAATGTGTACAATGTACCTACATCCCTTTATATACCTACCTATAACATAAACACGCTTAGAGGCGCTTAAGACAAAATTAGGGGCGTTTCGACACAAATATTCAAAAATATTATCACGGATATCGAATCTATTCCTTAATTAAATATTAAAGCCAATAAACTTTTGGCACACACCCTTCATTTCAATCAATTGTTTTCGCATACCCTTCATTCATTCTTTATTTTTCATCCTCTTGTTATTTGTATTTTTATTGTCAGTAATAGTCAATTAAACTACAAATAAGCAAAAATAAACAATTTTTTCGCACCTTATTTTAGTTCTTTCAACTTTTCGTAACACTTGACCATTTTAGAGCAAAACAAGTTAAATAAATATGTACATCTTCGATTCAAATAAAAGAATTTCTGTTTGATCTCTTCACTTTTACATTTTTTATTATTTCACTTGAACATGGTTCTGTCATTTTCTTAGTTATTCTTTTTTGTGTTACTACTGCATATTTTCCAAATTACCGTAGTACACTGCAGTACCGGATGGTGGTAATTATACTTGGAGGCCTCTGACAATTAATACAAAAAGTATGAATGAAGTTTGCAGTGTTGTATTCAACCGTAGAAAGTGTTCCCATTCTTCCAGTATCAATGAAAAAATTTTGAAAAAGAAGTTGTTATACAGAAATATAGAAAAATTCAAACGTCTGTAGAATTCACAGACTAAAGTCGTCCAGTAATGTAAAAATTATACATTTTTCAAATGCCAAAAGGTAAGCAAACTTTTTTCTTTCTTTTTTTTCTGTTCACGCCGTCTTATTCTTTCTTGCTCGTTTACTGAAACTTTGACAGACCTGTCAACACGTAAGCAACACATCAACAAACAAAAGTCTGTTTTTATTTAGTTTATGTTGAGTTATTATTGCAGTAATCTACCCAAATTTAATATTTAAATTGGTACAATGCTGTAGTAAAAAATTCAATGTACGTACTTAAAACTTTAAGAGTAAATTACGTATTCGATGGCAAACACAATAAGTACCTAAAGAAAAAATCGATATGTTTTCAACAAAACCTTCTGACTTTCAATAAATTTAGCATGACCCTCGCATACCTAACGGAAAGGACACGTAAACTTGGTAACTAGGTTTTATTGATTAATTTCTAGAAGTGGTTACCGTGTATGTATAACAAATTAATGTCTAACATCATGACATTGCTTAATTTTAGGTGAATAATTCGTAAAAGTAAAGGATTAAAAGAAATAAAAAGTGTAACAAATTTTCGTTTCCTTCTACCTAAATATAACACAAAGAACTTGTTGGGTGATAAAGGCGATCATCAATCATGGATTCGTAATTCCTAACCAATTGTTTGATCTACGTAATTCCCACAACGAATCGTAGTACTTAAATGAATTTTTCCAAAATTGCTTTCATTGGGCATTGTCCGGAATTTTTCGTTGGCCTTTCACTCACCATTAAAAATAATAAACTAATTAGTCATTGTGTAAAAGTTGGGAATCCGCACACGAAATAGTAAAAGTGGTTGTAAGAAGAAGAAAATGTAAATCGGGGTCAGTACTATTTATCACTTCCTAAAGCGTGACAAAGACTTAGTTAAACTAAATAATTTAATCAGGACAGCTATAGGTACATAGGCATTCTTTTAATAATAAAAACGGTAAATGTGTAATTTCCGGTTGAAAACTGTTGACTGATTGTGTGAGAGTTTGGTTTTCATTAAAGGAAAATTTTAATTGTGTAATTTTAAACTACACGATTATGAAATTCCAATGCTGTTTAATCGTACAATGAATTTTGACGATTGTCACCAGAATACTTCGCACTAAGGAGTGTTTGTAATGGCTATGCTATAGAAGATTAAGGAAGTAGTTTACTTTCTCATGCTCTCATTTATCTTGAAGAATTCTTTACAAGTATTAATTTATTACAGTTTATACTTAATGAGAGGAAGCAAATGAGAACCACCTGTAAACGAGAACTTCTTTTTACATAACTATCGCATACTTAACCACTTCCCATCTCACTGCTTTCCGTGAGCGAGATGCTGCATGCAGAATTACATTTTAATATACGAAATACAAGTAGGTCCAAAAATTAAGAGTTAAACACTGCAGTAGGGAGTTTTTAACTCAGTGAGTGCTCCACTTAGCATGTCCTTAATGTGGGGTTACTATTATTGTGCCTTATTGAAAACGAAGAATTAAAAATACAAAATGACTTTATTTAACCACATTTTATGCCATTATTATCAATGTCTTTATTCGATTAGGTATGTATATCCTAACTTTCTTCGTTTTCGAGAAGCAGGGTGTTAAATAAAGTCTCGAATAAAATCGATTTTTCACTAATTACTCAAAAGTTCTTTAGCCGACTTTGATGAAATCTTGTAAGTATGCACTTATGCAAAATCTTGCATCAATAATTTTCTCCTTCCTAACCAATGATTCGTGTTGATAGCTGCTCATTAATATAATCACCATTCTTTGCAAATACATAATTATGTGGTGCAAAAAATAAATATGAAGACTTATCCATCTTGGCTAAAGAGTACTTTGCGTTGCCCGGTTATCGTCATAGTTGGTCTTAAATTGCTTGTTATGAACACAAAAAGGACCCACGACCCACCCTTAAAATTTCAGAAATGCGCTTGAGGGGAACACTTATTGACTTATTGTCAGTTTCACATTTGTATCAGATTAACGGATTTTCTTACCCCTCGTGTTTTTTTGCATCTACATTACCTTTTAAATTATAAATAAAAATTCTTGGTGGAAGACAGTAAAAAATCTTGGGATTTCTTTTAGGAACATGTGAGGCAGTCGATGAGGAGAAGACTTGATGCTTGTATTGCAAGCCGAGGCTGTAATTTTTAGCATCTGATTTAATTCATCCTTAAGTACTGAAATATGTTTCAAATTTTCGAATAGCGTAAAAGACATAAAATAAAAGGATACTTTCATTATTATTATTAATTTAATAATAAATTATTATTTTAATTTTCATTACATCAATAGAAGTTCCTTGTTATGATATACTATATTAAGGGTGAAACACAGGTTTTATTAAAATCAAAATTTGACTAATTAAAGGAAACATTTTTTTTAAATATGACAATGAAATGAAAACATTTACTTAGCATACACGCTGTAAAGAATGTTTCGCCACTCAAACGATAAACTTTTGCGATGGATTCTAGATGTCATTTAGACTTCAAAATTATGTGATACAGTGATACATGCGCAAGATTATAAAAGAAAACATAATTATTAATATTTATTATAAAAAATACAATGGTTTTCCCTCGGCTTTTCCTGCGCATTTTTATCATCTCCTAAAGTACATGGTTATGTACCTACCCATACTGTGTAAGGGTTTATAACTTTTATATTTTGAAAATTGCTTGCCAATGGTTTTGTTTTGATGAAACACAAAAACTATCAACATTATTTAAAAGCACCAGGGTTGGGTTGATTTATATCAAATGATTTAAATCACGATTTAAATCAAGATTTAAATCGGATGATTTTTTAAATTAAAATCATGATTTAAGTAAATCAAACTAACTTTTTATTCTTGAATACAAAACAATATTAAAAATATTCTTAAAAAAATAACAGTAGGTATAATACATTAATACAACACCTATGAAGATAAAAACGTAAAAACAAAAATACTAGTTTCCCGCTTTCTCAAGTTACGACAAGAACTTTCTAGCAAGACGTTTTTGCAAATATTTAGAGTGTAATAAATTGAATTACGGATAGTTGACGATAAAAATCATATAGGTGAGGTGATTTCATTAAACTATTATTAATATTAGTTAAAAACAAATGAACTAATTAAAATCAAAAAAATCGCGATTTTTTTAAATAAATCAATGATTTTTGATTTATTATTTTTGCCCAACCCTGAAAAGCACCTACTCTAAACCAGTTCAGAAAATTACAATATTATACAATGCTAAACTGATAAAATTAATATCTATTAAAAAGTAGTTGGTAAATAGGCAAATAACTGTGATAGTGGCAAATGTAGTAAATATTGGGCAAACATACTAAATATTTTATAATTTAGTAAATATTGGGTAAATGTAATACATATTGGTAATTATAGTAAATATTTTGTAAATATTGAAATAGTGGTTAACCCCTCGATTATAACTAGGTAGGTATAGGTCTAGATCCATTTGTTTTCTTTTTTGATATATCGAAAAAACTAGATATTATCCGCGAATTGTTTAACAATACAACAGCAGTAGTCTTTGTTAAGATTAGATCAACAAAAATCAACAACTTTGTAACAACAAATTTTTAACAATACATACTAAGAGTCATTTTCTATCCATACGTAACTCTCAGCGCAACAGGATGTTGCCAGAAAACTGCTCGACGAGAATTGGTGGTTTCGATTATTCTGTGCGTGTCTGGCTGGCTTAGAGCTGTCGTACAGACAACATTTGAGACAGTCAAACGACAAAAGGCGCGTGGAGGCAGCAAATCAGTTAACCAAGCAAAACAACAGCACCTTTCCCACTTATCGAACTCCCGGGAACAATATGTGTAATTCTGTAAATTTGTGAAGATGCCTACTTATGTTCTTCGTTTTAATTTTAATGATTTGTTTTACAAACTTGTTCGAGCGAAGGCAAAAATTGATCTTAGAGCCCAAGTTCTTTGATATTATTTATTATTTTTCTACTGTATTAACTACTGCCAAAGAGTATACTTATAATAGGGGAAGGGAGTCAACCTTATAGGTAAACGCGAAGGACGTAATGTGTGTTGCCTATGGCTTAATATCATTATTTCATCTTTACTCTTCTATTGTAGAAAGAGCAAAGTGAATGTAAGACGACCATTATTGCAGGGTAAGTGTCACTACCTGCTCTTCGTTTACCAATGAAGTATAATTACATTTAAGAACTCTAAAGGTTCACCAAACAGGTAGACGCCATTCAAAACTGCAGAAATTTCACGTCATAAATTAATTACTGTTGTGTATTTAACCGAGTCGAGGAAACGAACACAGCTAATTAAATAAGAATCGACATACGGTATTGAATAAGCAAATGCAGTAGAAAGAGTAAACCCATAAACGCAAAATCAATTTGTTTTATATGCATATGAATTTAATTTTCATTTGACTAATATAGTAGAATTTTGACTCATGTTTTTTATTTTACACCATAGCGTTATCCGAAATTGTAATACCACCTTTAGAAACCTTGACATCGAAGCACATATTACCTGATTTATTTAGAACTTCACCTTGAAAAACAGTGTTTCTAGAATTTAGATTGTCCTATCTCTAAATCGTTTCCCTTAAAATTGATTAAATATTGTTCAAATCTTTTATGAATCTTGTTATTTAAATGAGGTCTCTATAAATGTAATCTACCGCGGAACTTACGTCCTAAATTTAATTTTGCAGGAATTTCACCCGAGATTTCACTTGTTTGTGAATGTTGAATTGATAAAAAACCACATTTAAGTAAATCTTTATTTTCAATTCTAGATTTATTCATAAAGTTTTTAAACAATTTCACAATGTTTTCTAGTGAAGAGAATTCATACAAAAGTGTTTGTAAATTGTAAGTTTTGAAAGGCGTATTTTTAAAGTAAGGCCATAATGCTCATAATGGCAATACAATATAAAGTGATCAGCGAAATTCTACCGGAGGTTCTTCGACATTTAAAGATAGATAAACTGAATAAAACACCCGTGTCAAGTTGGCCCCCCCATTATAAAAATTTGAAAAAATTATTAGATTTCTAGTTGGGCCCCGAAGAGTTCTAGAGTTCTCAATCGCTTTTAGAAATAGTTCTGGTGTTTTAAATAGTCAAAAAGGCAATTGAAAAAAGGAGGGAGTTACAATGCAACTTTTGTTCTGATAGAGACGTTTAACTTGTACATACATAACAAAGGATTGCTATGCTATGCGGAAAATATACCTACCTTTTAACAAATCTGTTCCCGAAAAAAATCCTCTTATACAGTTATTAATATATGCACTTAGTCGTACCTAATAGTGGAATAATGGAATGGTGGAAGAAAGAGATATAGTAGCCAAACTTTTTGGAACAACCTAAGAGCTTGGAATGAGAAAAAGGTGTACGTTTCAAATGTGGTTATTAAGAAAACCATCGAGATAAAAACATTTCCCAAACACTAGTTTTCTGTAATTTAGGTATTAAACATTCCAATTTGCAAGCGTCTACTTTCGTCTTACTTTTAAGGGATTTTTTTTGCTAAGAAATGATTTACAAAATGGTTATTGCCATTTTTTACTGATATAACAATAAGAGTATTATTGACCTACAGATACTTGAGTTGTCAAGTTACTATAATACCTACCTATTACTACTACTATACAGGGTGTTACAGAATGCTATGAGGAAAATTTAAGGACAGATTTTACATCTCAAAATACGAAAAAAAGTTCATATAAATATGGGCCCGTAAATGCTCCGTTTTCATAGTACGGGGTGTTTAAGCTTAATTTTTTTTTTTTAAATCGGCCAGAAATTAGTACTTTCCGGTTTATTTTTAGGTCAGAAAATCTCATTTTGTCGGACTAGGCCGGAAAGTAAAATGATTTTTAAATTTTTTACTTTCCGGCCTAGTTAGTCTAAGATAACGGTCAATTGTTCTGGCCGTTTTAAAAAAAATATTGTACGTAATACGTCCCAAAAGTGCTTTTACTGGACTCGTAGCAATTTGCCCACTTGTCCAGTAAAAGATCACTTTCGGGACTTGTTACGTAAACTACTATTACATTTATCGAAAACCCGTTGTACATAGTGAGATGAGTTTGGTACACGCAAATGTTTCAATAAAGGTCACGTTCACGGTTCACATGTACAATACCCGCTCAATATTGTATCATAAATAAAACAATAAATCCGTTTGCGAAAGGGTGGTGTACCTAGAGGTATAATATAAAATTTCGCGCGTTTGTCGGGATACTCTACAAGTGATTTAGAAATGTGCAGAATGGGCGCCAACTTCAGCGAACGTGATTTTCACAATAACAAATTTTCGTAAGCTGTCTAGGAATTACCTGTCTAAGACGCCCTATAGTATAGAGTGACAGCCGACAGGGTGTAGAATCCGTCGATGCACCATAGAGATTTCAATGTAAAAATCATTATATTCGATTATTTGCTTCCCTGGCCAGAAAGACTATTTAATTTTTTTGTAGATTAAGCAAATCTACATCCGTACATGCTGTTTGTTTTTATTTTACTTAATATAGTATGAAGAAAAATGGACAATTAAAAGTGATACTTTGGCAAAAAATAGTGGTGCCATGGAATCGTTGACATACTTAACAATAATAGTTGTTTGTCTGTCAACGAACATCATTGCAGTGCATTTTATCTAATGTGAGCGTCGTTGCAGCAAGATTCAATCATATACCTATTCTACAAACGAAAAAGTCGAAATGATGAAATGGGTTTATTCTGGTTACCATTAAGATTCGTTTAATGAAGTTATTTATTTTATTTATTTCGTATTATCACAGACATGTGGTATTATTAATCAAACGAAAGTGTAAATTTTTATTTGCCTAAATATTTGCTTTCTGAAAAATTCAAAGTAAAAATAAGTACATCAGTCGATTTAGAATTTTTGTCTCTACAAAAAAGTTTATTTCTGACAGTGATATTATAAGCTTATATTGTCATAGTTACAATACCAATAAAGAGTGTCATAACTCCCTTGGGATATAAAGACGCTATAATTCCCTCTACGGCTCTTTTATGAACCAGTAACCTAGCAACAACCAAAACTGCAATCGACGATACCTGAATCAAATATACCGGAAATGAACAAATTTTATTAAACTCGGTCAGAAATAAAATTATCTATGTATCACGGGAATTAATAGGTCTCAATTACCTCGGGTAATTGCTGTCCCTCGGGCGCAAGGCCCTCGGGACGCAAACTTTACCCTCGGTAATTAAGACCCTTATAATTCCCTTGATACATAAATAACTATAAATAGACGTTTTGTATGAAATAATTAGGGAAGCAAATAATCGAATAGTAAGATTTTGACATTGTAATCCCTATGGTGCATCGGTCACTTCTACACCCTGTATATCCCTTATCTCAAAAAATCTGAAAAAAGCACACATTTCAATTGTGGATAATTTGATTTGTTTACTGGAATTGTACCTGTACCTATAGTAATTTTGCCATCATGTGATGCAAATTTTCATTCTCTTTCAATTTTATTAATGTGGCCTTATGTCATATGTGGCTATAGTTTAGGAGATATTTGCGATTGTACAGTTTTCTGAGTTGCTGGTTCCGATTTAATGTATATTTTGGACGAAATTCCACTGCCACACTACGTCGTATATGTGCCTACCAAGAGGAACGACGCGACGTACTGTGTCGTGTCGAGTGGAAAGTCGTCGAAACCAGGGTGGGACTGGACAGTCGAAGTTAAATTAAAGATGTCAATGTCGTGGTATCGGATGTCACCAAGCGAATATCATTGCGTTAGAAGAAATTAAAATGTCAAGCAAATTTCATTCCAAAACCATGTCAGAGGCAAAGCTGTAATATATGAGGTGTTTTAATAAAAATATATCAAACCATATAACCTACTATTTTACTAACAATCACCTTAGAAATTTTTTTTAATCGTATTTAGAAACATGAACCTGAATTTGCAAAAAGAAAAAAAAGCAATTCTGCGAATATTTTGAGTGCTGCTAATGGCCTGTTCCAGTTTGCTTCCCGTGGAATCAAAAGAAAGGTAGGACAAAATCGTTGCTATGCAGTAAAATGCCTTTTTTGAAAATTATGAAATAACACCAAAACGGTGAAATAAGTAAATTCAAATTATGAACAATTTGGTTCGGCGAAACTTTCATTCGAATCATTTTTAGATTTGTTAATTCGTCTTAGGCGCGGCACTCTGTATGAGTATCTACGCCAAATCTAGAACCTCTTCAATAATTGTTCAGCGGACGATGTGGCCCGAGAGCATTGGTGTACGTTTATTTGTATGACCTCTTGAATTTGCCCAAATCTTTCAACCGAACTTTATTATTATATCCCATTTAACATGTTACATAATGCTACAAGTCATCAGCTTCGAATTTTTCTAGAAACTTTTATCTTTCCCATTTAGCTGACTCAAACAGAAAGGATTCGTCAGAACTGAAAGTAACGCTGTGTTCCGGTTATCTTTGCTCACTTGGTAATTTGACTTAAACGTTAATTGGTAATTTAACAGTAATTTGATAACTCAAGTATCTGTAGGACAATAAGAGATTTATCTTATTGTTATGTGAGTAAAAGATGGCAATGAAGGAGTGAAGGACGCTAACTTATCTCTTTTGTTGAAAACCATATTAAGCAAAATGTTATGAGAAATGTATTCAGGAACTGAAGCAAATGCAAGAAAAACAAATGAATCCCATCTTTGCGTTTTTTTTTGGTTTTATTGGAAGATCTATACTGGCACTTCATAAATCATTTCTTCGCAAAAAAAATCCCTTAAAAGTAAGACGAAAGTAGACGCTTGCAAATTGGAATGTTTAATACCTAAATTACAGAAAACTAGTGTTTGGGAAATGTTTTTATCTCGATGGTTTTCTTAATAACCACATTTGAAACGTACACCTTTTTCTCATTCCAAGCTCTTAGGTTGTTCCAAAAAGTTTGGCTACTCTCTTTCTTCCACCATTCCATTATTCCACTATTAGGTACGATTAAGTGCATATATTAATAACTGTGTAAGAGGATTTTTTTCGGGAACAGATTTGTTAAAAGGTAGGTATATTTTCCGCATAGCATAGCAATCCTTTGTTATGTATGTACAAGTTAAACGCCTCTATCAGAACAAAAGTTGCATTGTGTATTGTACGGCGGCCGATGTGGCCCGAGTGCATTGGTGGACGTTGTGACCAAGTAGCTCTTATAATCAATACTAGAAGTGGGCGTTGTGACCAGAAAAAGTAAAGTGAACGTTACGACGTACGTCGGTGGGGGTTGTGACCAGAGTGGACGTTGTGACCAAATTGAAAGGTGGGCGTTGTGACCGGAAAAAGAAAAGTGGACGTTACGACCAACGTCGGTGGGCGATATGACCAGAAGGCGTCGGTGGAGGTTGGGACCAGAGTGGAGGTTATGACCAAATTTAAAAGTGGACGTTGTGACCAGAGTGACAGAATATACGGTGGGCGTTATGACCAAAGTGGACGTTATGACCAAATTTAAAAGTGGACGTTGTGACCAAGATGGCGGTTCAGAAGGCGGTGGGCGTTGTGTCCTAGACCCCTTGTAAAGTCTTTACAGTAGTAGTCCGGAAAATTCAATTTTCCTGTGTGTAAATAAGCGGGAAAATGTTTTCAAGATGATTTCCGGAAAAATATATTTTCTACTTCATTATTATTTAACCTGATTTTCTATTTGAAACATACTTAGGTATTACGTAACAAAATACTGAAAGTATAATGCCTCCTAGATGTACTCGAGGTAGGTATATTATGCATTTCTGCTATGAGCTATGATATAAATTATAAATTATCTTTAGAGGCCGAAAAGTCACCTAAGCAAATGAAATTTCCTTATTGCACTATCTGTTACTGCAAATTATTAGTTTATAGGCGTCGGCGTCGGTAGTTACCTATTGGTTTTTGTATTGTACTTATCTATTGGTGGAGATAGATTCTTTTCCATTTTTAAGGGAAAAGCAGATTGTGGTGAAAATGTCGCAGAAAGGTTTTAGCAATGATCCATATCCGATTAGGAGTTTGTAAATTGATGTTAGCGAAAGGTAACAGTAGAACTTCGATGAGAATTTCAGGAGCATTAAAATCAGTACGTATACTTCGAGAAGTAATGGGTGGGTGGTTTTTGGGCGAACAATTCTACAGGAGATAAAAACTATATCATGCTCATTACACGCTCAAAGAGCATTCCTCTTAAATCGGAAGATAAGTAGGTACAAGTCCATTAAATGGTAACAGCATTAAAGGGAAAATATCAATGAAGGTTACGTAAATCCATTGTAAAATGAACATTGTGGCATTTATTACATTTTAAATTTATGGCGTTCAGGTCATAGTAATAATAAATAGCTATATAATTTAAATGTCGATTAAATAAAATTCAGAAATTGCACGAAATACTGTACATAACAATAAAGTACAACTGTATACCTTCGCTAATTGATGGTATTGAAAAGTAATTTCAAAATGATTATTATCCCAGTTTCAGTTTATTATCCGAGCGTACCAAATGTGATAAACGGTTATAAATATTAAGAATGACCGTACTTAACGTTTTACGACATTTCACTTATCGATTTCGGTTGCTTCTATATCTGTTGTAGTTCTACATCAACCAATGACAAATTACCGTCGTCTAAGAGAAAAATAGTTTTGTTTTCAAATGCATATCGACGAATTATTTACGTTAGTAGCGCATAACTTCACGCACAGCAATAAATAATTTAAAAAAAAAAACAGTTAAATATGTCCAGCCCACACCTTATTTCTAATTAACATATGAGTAGAATACGGAAAAATGACAAAAATATACTATACTTTTCTAGGTCAATAAGTCAGTAAATAAATTAACTAAAGTGACTATAAATGAGGTTACTAATAAAACATACACCTCAATATACAGGGTCCTGCACCTCACCTCCCGTCTTCTGTAGCTCAGTTATTAATTAAGTTAGGTTTTTGATATTTTGTAGACGTTTCCTGTACCTCAGATTATATTTCAGGAAAATATTTTTGAATATACAGGGTGTCCTTACAAAGTGTGACGCCATAATGATATATTTTTTTAAATTACATGCTTTACTTTTTTTACTTATTTGGTCGTCTTTTATGCTTGCCTACATATTCCTAAAATTCTATTGAAATCGGTTGGATGAAACCAGCGAAAAAAAATAAACCCTGTATACTTAATCAAAAATATTTTCCTGAAATATAATCTGAGGTACAGGAAACGTCTGCAAAATATCAAAAACCTAACTTAATTAATAACTGAGCTGCTGCAGAAGACGGGAGGTGAGGTGCAGGACCCTGTATATGTTATATGTCGAGTTATATGTACTTAAAATCAATTATAAGTAATATTGATATCTTCATACTAAAATTTTTGGATTCTTATTAACTTAGGTATTACTTATATGCATGCGTTCAATGCAGAATCCCAAGCTATTCTACTTTTCTGTAACAGAAACCCATCTGATCTGGTTATGTTTTACTCACAAAAGTACCCAGGGAGTCACCACAACTTATTTGGGACGAAAGATTTCCCTATAGCAAAATCTCTCCGGGATCTCCCTGAATCTCTCCGAATTTCCACAAAATCTCCTGGGACCTCCCCTAAATTTCATTGAAATTCTACTGTTTGCTGTTTTTGCATTTTCTTCTTAAATGTATAATAATAAACTCACTTTTATCTAAATGAACTTTTGCACGTTTTTAATAATTTTTATTTTGAAATTGATATTAAATAAATTCTAATTGTTTATTAATTTGAAATTACTTGAAAAAGCCATGAAATTGGCGAACGTCGTACTTAAAATGTAATTGTAATAATAAAATGAAGAATTTGGCAAGAAATCACCCTTTTACCTTAATGAATAATAATAAAACAATACAGAAAACTGCCTATAAAGTCAAACCGAGGAGTGGTTAACTCCTAGAAATCCGTGTACAATTTGCTTGAAATTCCCTAAAATCTTCAGAAATATTCTTAAAATCTCTTGGGATTCATAAAATGTTTAAAAATCCTGTAAAATCTTTGGAAATCCGTAAAATCTTTAGAAACCTTATAAAATCCTTACAAGAGAAATCCCATAAAATTCCCTAAAATTCGATAAGTTTTTCACGGTCGTCGGACAGTCCGACTCGGACTCGTTCAGACGTGTCAGGCCGAGGCATAACTCCCGCAGCACACTGCACATTAAAGAGTAGCTTCCATTGGCAATAGTTGCGTAATAATGTTGTATGGTCTGTGTGTTTTTCGTTGCATATTTTTTCAATTTTTTCATCAAGGAAAAAAAAGACGTTGAAGAGTTAAGTGAGATTGAGTTTTCAGCGAGAAGGCTCTGAAAAAAGCTTCATCCTAATATACCTACATACATAATATGTATATTAAATATGTTACTTATTGCTTTCTTTTACTTAATATATTACCTAGCTAAAGTATTATGGATAATTTTTATTGTTTTTTTCCATGTTTCTTTGTAACTCCTAATTTAATTGAAATCTTTTAAAATCCTAAAAATCTGGAAAGATTTCAAATCTATGTACACATTTTGGAGAAGTTAACCACCCCTCGAGTCAAACCAGATGAAAGAAACGTTATAATTTGTCGATGTTTTACAAAAAAATTTTTCCTCTAACTGATGAACTCATTTTGTGACGACATTTTGGCATAGGTGGACTGAAAAGTATCTGGGAAGATTATCTATACAACGACTCACACAAGGTTGAATTGTTACGCTTTCTTTACGTTTGTTGCAAATGTGGATAACAAAGTATCGTCGTAGGACCCTTCCACCTTTACGATGTGCCATACAGGAACATGGAGGTAGACGTTATTTGGAATAAAGAGAGCATTTAGCCCATCTGATTTATCCTCTCTTCGATTATGTGTGGGGTAAAATAAAAATGTGAAAATCATAAAATTGTGCAAAAGGATTATTACAACCCCTATGCACGAGGAATCAGATGATGATTTATTTAAACATCATTTATGACCTTTTTGATTTTATAATGCTTAGGTATCTTATCGCTAAATTCTTGACCTATCATTATCTACTAATAAAATCCCCTCCTTGCCTTTAAACTTTAAAAAATGTTTCATTAATATATTTAAAAGCCTTCTATATGAATTAAAAGCACTTTAATGTATTTAAAGAGAATTATTAAACTGATGACGTACGTACGTTGTCGAATGATTTAATATTACTTTAGGTAAGTAAACATGGTTATACATTTAATGACATACTTATTACCTTTAAATCTGATTAATTATGTAATGCCATTTAAAATTCCTAAACAAATGTCTTTAGTGTACTGTAATTTTAGCTAATTTCGCTGTATTTTTTATTTTTACAAACCATGCGGAAAATTGCTTACAAAACGATTAGGAACTTCACAATTAATATTTATATTGGTACTCTATACTCGGCCTATAAATTTGCCACCTGCTAAGTGCCAAAAATTTAAACTCTATTCCTTTCAAAATGTTAACTATCTCTAACACAAGTTTACTTAGATCTATTTCGAAGCGCTTTGATAATAATGAAGGTGCGCAAATTGCTCGCTCACCTGTTCCTTGCCGAGAAATTGGAGTATTAAATATTAAATTTCGTTTTGAAGTATTTATTTTTGAATTTCATAGAACATTTGCACCATAAAATTTATTTTATTTTATCGAGTATTCATTAAATTCCATACAAACGTAGATTTGCAAAACGAAAAATTATTTACTACTATCGGAGTAAAAATGCAAAGCCTCTGACTTTAGAAGCTTCTAATCTCAGTAATTAGCAATCATAATTTAATGAAATAAAGTGCATTTAAAAGATCATTTATTCCTACAAAAAGGTGTACAGTTATAGATTTTTGCAACACATCGTTAATTTTCTGTATTAATTTATGTGCGAAAAAGCGCTAATTATGATTTAAATCGCACAAGCGCTCGACTTTAAAAATTAATTACGGCTATATTATTGAAACTGAGTGGTAGATACTTATATATTTGACAAGTGTATACTTTTTTGTGGGTGTGAGATGCTTTTGAGGCCAATTGGTTTATTAGTAAAGCTATAATGAAAAAACGACATCTTGTGTAACTCAGTACCTGAACGTTCGATATTAATAATATTGACAGTAACATAACAAGGTTAAAGCAATTATATTGTGGTCTAACACGATTCACAAAAATAATTCCATGTATACATGTTTTGTTTAAAAGAAATTTGGAAAAAAGGATGGATGATTGGATTTGCGGGGCGAAGTACGGTACGAGCTGGACGATGGTGTCGTACACTATTGCTATGAAGCGTATGGTTTTGTACAATGCTAAAGAATAATCACATTGTTGTAGTTTGCCGCTCACGATTTACGATGTTGTAGATTACCTCTCGCGGGAATATGTGAGTCTTTCTTTCGCGATAATTATAACATTTACTCTGAATTACAAGAAAACAAATTTTGTTTTCAATAATGCAGCCCGATTTGAGTAATACAAATTTAGCATTTAAAACAAGAATTTTTCTTTAGTTACTTACCGTATATTGCAAAATAATCAAATTTTCGGTTAGGGCTTATAAAACCAGTTAATTATATGAATAATCAATATTTATTGGCTGTCGACTTTTCAGAAGTATGTGTGCTACAACATTTGTAAATTTGGTAACAATTTATGAAACAATAACAATTTTATGATAAGTTAAAACTGACCATCAGCCAGGAAAATACTAAATACAGCGTTTTTATTGCTGTTAATTAAAATAAAAGTTAAACAACTGATTCTACCAATTTGATTTTTACACATGTTAAACATATATAAATGACTCATGTACTGCCCAAAAATGAAGAAATTTCACCCCTCAATTTTTTCGTTATGACCACTTAAAGTCAGAGGCCTTGCATTTTTACTCCGATAGTAAGTAGGTATGTCGATTAATACTGAAGTGAAATTATTTTTCTTCTGTGCAATTTAAAAATAAATTAGAATAGGTAATTTGCCGCAATATTTCCCGCAATATTTCCCGTACAAAAGCTTCAGACAGGATTGAATCATCTGCCTAATTCCCAAATTAGACAAAACCGAGGACAAAACATACGAAATTTACATATTTGAATAAGTCAATTAATAATTAACAAAATTTAAACCACAATCGATCCAACTCTCTCACAGTGATATAAGTTTAAACATCAATAATAATTATTAAAGCTATAGAAACATTTTGGAACATTGAGTGCTAAATATTTGTAAAAAAAACCACCTCTTGTATTGTTAAATGAAGACATAGGTAAATAGATAACTTTTCTATTTGAGGAAATGGCATTTATGCTAGCGTAAGTTGGCACGAATAAAGCTTAATTGTTAATAACTAAGTTAAAGGCGCAAATATGGCGGTAAATGTGTGCAAAATACACTCCATGTCAAAAGATACTTACACTACTTCCAATTAAAAATGGCCTACAAGGTATTGGAAATTGTAAGAGATACAAAGGTTGGTTAAATGGCCAGCCTATGCCTATGAATAGTCTCTCTTTCCATTTCCGTTTGAATGTTGCATGGTAAAAATTATAATAGCATGTCTCATAAGATAGCAGTCCACTTATAGCAGACTGCAACAAAAAATATTACATAATTTGTTACTTATTTGTTGCTAATTTGTACCGGTAAAAAAATTTTTGTACCATCAAAGATTTTCAAAAAAACGGCACACTGCTGACTTAAGTTTAAACTGGCAGTCCACGTGATAGCGCCTTAACGACAGTAGTTATGCGAATGAAACATCAACTATAATTTGTTACTTAACCTGTAGTTTAAAAAAATATATGCATTTTTTCTTTAAATGCGTACTAAAACTTTATGCCATCTGCACCGCCATACGAAATTTTTTTCACCACTAACAGGTAATATACCTTATAACAAATTCAAAAACACAATTTTCTAGGTCTGTGGGAGCAGTTTACATACTTTGGCAGTCGGCGGCCAAGGGTAACAAAAGTAAAATTGTTTAACGTCCGTAATGGCAGCGCGGTAAATGGTCTGATTCAAAAGACCCTTTTATTGGAAGTCACGCGCACAAAATTCGGTAACAAATTAAAAAATACAATTTCCTAAGTTTCTAGAAGAAGTTTACATCCTTTGGCAGTCGGCGTCCAAGGGTAACAAAAATAAAATCGCATAATGCCCATACTGCTCGCCATACTGGCATGACAATAAATGGTCTCGTTTAAAAGACCCTTTTATCGGAAGTCACGCGCACAAAATTTTGTAACAAATTAAAAAATACAATTTCCTAAGTTTATAGAAGAAGTTTACATCCTTTGGCAGTCGGCGGCCAAGGGTAACAAAAATAAAATCGCATAATGCCCATACTAGCATGACAATAAATGGTCTCGTTTAAAAGACCCTTTTATCGGAAGTCACGCGCACAAAATTTTGTAACAAATTAAAAAATACAGTTTCCGAAGTTTCTAGAAGAAGTTTACATGCTTTGACAGTCGGCGGCCAAGGGTAATAAAAATAAAATCGCATAATGCCCATACTGGCATGACAGTAAATGGTCTCGTTTAAAAGACCCTTTTATCGGAAGTCACGCGCACAAAATTTTGTAACAAATTAAAAAATACAATTTCCTAAGTTTATAGAAGAAGTTTACATCCTTTGGCAGTCGGCGGCCAAGGGTAACAAAAACAAAGTCGCATAATGCCCATACTGGCATGACAATAAATGGTCTCGTTTAAAAGACCCTTTTATCGGAAGTCACGCGCACAAAATTTTGTAACAAATTAAAAAATACAATTTCCTAAGTTTATAGAAGAAGTTTACATCCTTTGGCAGTCGGCGGCCAAGGGTAACAAAAACAAAATCGCATAATGCCCATACTGGCATGACAATAAATGGTCTCGTTTAAAAGACCCTTTTATCGGAAGTCACGCGCACAAAATTTTGTAACAAATTAAAAAATACAATTTCCTAAGTTTATAGAAGAAGTTTACATCCTTTGGCAGTCGGCGGCCAAGGGTAACAAAAACAAAGTCGCATAATGCCCATACTGGCATGACAATAAATGGTCTCGTTTAAAAGACCCTTTTATCGGAAGTCACGCGCACAAAATTTTGTAACAAATTAAAAAATACAATTTCCTAAGTTTATAGAAGAAGTTTACATCCTTTGGCAGTCGGCGGCCAAGGGTAACAAAAATAAAATCGCATAATGCCCATACTAGCATGACAATAAATGGTCTCGTTTAAAAGACCCTTTTATCGGAAGTCACGCGCACAAAATTTTGTAACAAATTAAAAAATACAGTTTCCGAAGTTTCTAGAAGAAGTTTACATGCTTTGACAGTCGGCGGCCAAGGGTAATAAAAATAAAATCGCATAATGCCCATACTGGCATGACAGTAAATGGTCTCGTTTAAAAGACCCTTTTATCGGAAGTCACGCGCACAAAATTTTGTAACAAATTAAAAAATACAATTTCCTAAGTTTATAGAAGAAGTTTACATCCTTTGGCAGTCGGCGGCCAAGGGTAACAAAAACAAAGTCGCATAATGCCCATACTGGCATGACAATAAATGGTCTCGTTTAAAAGACCCTTTTATCGGAAGTCACGCGCACAAAATTTTGTAACAAATTAAAAAATACAATTTCCTAAGTTTATAGAAGAAGTTTACATCCTTTGGCAGTCGGCGGCCAAGGGTAACAAAAACAAAATCGCATAATGCCCATACTGGCATGACAATAAATGGTCTCGTTTAAAAGACCCTTTTATCGGAAGTCACGCGCACAAAATTTTGTAACAAATTAAAAAATACAATTTCCTAAGTTTATAGAAGAAGTTTACATCCTTTGGCAGTCGGCGGCCAAGGGTAACAAAAACAAAGTCGCATAATGCCCATACTGGCATGACAATAAATGGTCTCGTTTAAAAGACCCTTTTATCGGAAGTCACGCGCACAAAATTTTGTAACAAATTAAAAAATACAATTTCCTAAGTTTATAGAAGAAGTTTACATCCTTTGGCAGTCGGCGGCCAAGGGTAACAAAAATAAAATCGCATAATGCCCATACTAGCATGACAATAAATGGTCTCGTTTAAAAGACCCTTTTATCGGAAGTCACGCGCACAAAATTTTGTAACAAATTAAAAAATACAGTTTCCGAAGTTTCTAGAAGAAGTTTACATGCTTTGACAGTCGGCGGCCAAGGGTAATAAAAATAAAATCGCATAATGCCCATACTGGCATGACAGTAAATGGTCTTGTTTAAAAGACCCTTTTATCGGAAGTCAAGCGCAGATAGTTCGGTAACAAATTAAAAAATACAATTTCCTAAGTTTGTAAATGAAGTGTACATACTTTAACAGTCGGCGGCCAAGGGTAACAAAAATAAAATAGTTTCCTGTAGGTACGTAATGTCTACCAGACCATTTACCGCCTTGCCAGTACGCACATTAAACGATTTTATTTTTGTTACCCTTGGCCGCCGACTGCCAAAGTGTGTAAACTTTTTCTAAAAACTTAGGAAATTGTATTTTTTAATTTGTTACCGAATTATCTGCGCTTGACTTTCGATAAAAAGGTCTTTTAAACGAGACCATTTACCGCCTTTCCATTACGGACATTAAACGATTTTATTTTTGTTACCCTTGACCGCCGACTGCCAAAGGATGTAAACTTCTTCTATAAACTTAGGAAATTGTATTTTTTAATTTGTTACAGAATTTTGTACGCGTGACTTCCAATAAAAGGGTCTTTTGAATCAGACCATTTACCGCGCTGCCAGTACGTGCACTAATGATTTTATTTTTGTTACCCTTGGCCGCCGATTGCCAAAGTATGTAAACTACTCCCACAGACCTAGAAAATTGTGTTTTTGAATTTGTTATAAGGTATATTACCTGTTAGTGGTGAAAAAAATTTCGTATGGCGGTGCAGATGGCATAAAGTTTTTGTGCGCATTTAAAGAAAAAATGCATATATTTTTTTAAACTACAGGTTAAGTAACAAATTATAGTTGATGTTTCATTCGTATAACTACTGTCGTTAAGGCGCTATCACGTGGGCTGCCAGTTTAAACTTAAGTCAGCAGTGTGCGGTTTTTTTGAAAATCTTTGATGGTACAAAAATTTTTTTACCGGTACAAATTAGCAACAAATAAGTAACAAATTATGTAATATTTTTTATTGCAGTCTGCTATAAGTGGACTGCTATCTTATGAGACATTATAATAGCGTGGTTTCTAAAAATGTACAAACTAACTTTTGAAGATGGAACAACAGCGAATAAAGATTTTAAAGATATTCTAGGCCATCATCAAGTTTCACGTATCTATAGCTACATATTCAACTTTTGTTTTCGTATAGACGCCATATTTGAAAAATACAAAAAGATGGAGCTAAAGAAACGAGTAAAGAAATAAGAAAGGCCCGATTACATGCGCCTGCGAGATACTTTTAAATCGATGTCGATATTGCGTGCAATACAATGGAGGTTTATTTGAATATTTAATTGAAACTCAATTTTTCAATTTAAGTACTTAATTATCTATTCGTTTTTATAAAATTTCTGAAGGTTTTTTTTTCATTTTTTTCTGTATCTTTTATCGTTCCCGAATGTTTTTGGAAATTGTGAAGAAGGGTGTGTTCACGAGTCTAATTCTCTATTTCACCAACTTTGTATCTCTTTCTGTTTACTAAATGTAGGTCATTATTATAATACTAACATTTAAAATTGCCACTAAGGTTTCATTATATAGACTTAAAAATGATTTTATTAGGATTTGTAAAAATATAATTGAACACAAACAGATTATGTAGAAATCGAGTTTTCCACCATAACTTTGCATTGGCAAATTATAGCATTTTTTTATAAATTGGGAAGGGTTACATTTATATCAATTTTCCTGAAAAATATACACAGTATTCGTATATATGTTATCAATCAATCAATCAATCAAGGTGAACCATTTTGTACTGTACAAAATACAGGAATGAAATAAGGATAGCGTCGAGGATAGCGTTCTTTGTGAATAGAGAATCACTGAGAGAATCACAGCTTTTACAACAATTGGGGTTGCTTTGTTTCCGACGTATAAAATACTCAAGTCGAACTCATGTATTGACTGTTGTGATAAGTTTGCGCCTCGGTTTGCGTCTAAACTCAACTGTTGACACAACAAATTTACTTACATCGCTTTCGACGAGGATCCTCTAATTCATGTAAGTACCGTTAAGTAATGTTATTCTAAGAGCATAAGTGAATTTACTGTATGAAATATGTACCGCTACCTCGTAAATGTTACCTAGCTGATGGAAAAGTGCAAACCGAGGTGCAAACCTTCCTTCGTCAACCACCTATGTAACAAAACCAAACGTCAGATATACCGTGTTATATTGTGTTATAAAACTATTATTGATTGATGGTGTGAAACTAAAGTATAATATCATAATACAGGGTGGGCCATTGAAAAGGTAACACGCCTGTTTTGGGACACTTAGACCAGTTTCTTAAAAAAAACGCTCGGACACGTCGATTTTCTATTTTTGGGGGACAACTTTTGATGTCAAATTTGACATTGTCAGGTCAACCCCCTAGCCCCAGCAACCCCTAACTCAATACTTTAAATAGGGAAAATGAGTCGAACGACCCCCCATTTGAAACGTCTTTTAATTCTCTATTCGACAGTATGAATGAAAATTAGTTTTATTCAATTTTTTTTCGCCCCCATGAAAAGCACCCTCCAGATTAACTAAGGTGGGGGTGTTATTTAGGAAAAATCCTGAAACACGTCACTTTTGACCTTTTGAACGGCACATTTTGATGTAAAATTTGACCTTGTCAGGTCAACCCCCTAGCCCCAGCAACCCCTAACTCAAGAATTTAAATAGGGAAGGGTGTCGAGCGACCCCTCATTTGAAGTCCACATTTAACGAGTTGGTCCTCCATTGAAATAGTGCTAAAGCGTCATCAGGAGTGACGAAGGCATAAGTAATTACAAGAAAAGCAAGAAAAACTAAAACATATAAGTACCTATGAAGGATTCTGAATCAGAGCGGAGGCTTGCACGGTCAGAGTAAGTAAAATAAAATCAACTTCCGGGATTGAACCAGGTCAATGTTGAACGAAAAGTGAACGTTTCGTAAGCGACTTTAGGACAAACAAAAACAACAGCCGAGATAAAGCGAATCAGGCTGGAATACTGTGGGCGAAACATTGAATTTTCGTTCAACATTGACACGGTACAATAACTGACAAATCCTGCATTGAATTTCTTGAGAACTATTATGAGACGACTGAGGCCGTTGATTGGATAAAATTTATAACATGTCAAGACTGACTTTATGAAACTTGTGCAATGTATGGGAGCAATTCTAATAATAGTGAACGAAAAACTAAATTGTTGCATGTAGTAAACTGTAATAGTTTGTTATACACAGCGGCGGATTACTGAGCAGGCTGTGGCCTAGGGGCATAAAACGTAAAGAGGCGCTGTCGTTTGCAATCAATTTACTATAATCGAGCCGTTTATGCAAATTCGTAAGAACAACGGGAGGAAAAAATCGAGTGTCTGTCGGTTATAGTAAAAAAAGCCTATGACCCTTTTCAAATTATATTTTCACGAAAGACCTTTCCTTCTAAAATAAAACTGAGAAAATAATTTTTCTTTTTCTTCAATAACTTTTTTTCCATTTTTGGAATGGTTATTATTAGTAAAAGGGGTGCTCTTATTAAAATAGCCTAGGGCGCTAATAAGGCATAATCCACAGCTGGTTATTCGAACTTGAATAAATTTTTTTTGATTAGTTTATGATAGGGTAAATTCTTTTCTAAAGCGACAAGATTGATTAGGTACCATAATGAGTCGTCTACCCCTCTACTGGGGCGTCTGTCTATACTTTTTGGTGGTGCATGAACCTTCACAAATTATTTAAATATGTATTTCTGTTTTTTACTGAACTCTTTAATATAAAAAAATGTTTGTGGCAACCTAAACGTATGGCAAAAATTAGTAGTTAGTTAGTTTTATCCAAAATCCCATACATTGCAGCCCCTTAATTTTCAACCTAAAGATTCTTCGCATGTTTACAAATAATCAGTCTTTAAAATTAGGTTGATTTATGGCCGCTTGTCATTTAGGTTTCTGAAAGCAGATAACCGCAAGCATCTTATTCACGAATAGCGTGGGAATTTTTGCTATTCGCTTCCCCTTAATGTCCTCTTTCCCAAGGCCTCTTGTTAAAATATTCGGAAAAATGGATCAAATGACATTGTTTTTCCTCTGGAAGCAAATAACATACGTATAAATTCAGTCAAATATTCATGAAATCCGTTAAATATTGATAGAAATGAAGTTCCTCAACCCTCAACTTAATTAATGAAACGTGAAAAGTTTTGATTATTATTCTGGATTAATATCGTAGACAATTATGGCAAAATGAACTGAATTTTTATTTAATTTACGAGGGATTTAGGTAAACTTCTAGTAGTGGGCCGGCCTTATTGATTAAGCTGTGGACCTTTTGGCAAAGCTTAGAAAAAAACTTCAAGAGATTGGGCTCGTCAAAACTTGATATTAGTGATGATTCAGTTCCTAAATAATAAATGTCAGGGCTAAAGTTTTGATTTAACTTTCTCACTAATGAATGTAATTATGAGTAATAGTCTCATTTACAGATGTCAGGCAATCTGTGTTAATTGTATTACAAATGAAATTGGGCAGTTTAGTGTAAATATAGGTGTGCGCCCAAACAAAGAAAGTATCAAATTACATTTAAGACTTTCTAACTGCGTCGAAAGGTAAAATAAATTACCTTCAAAATTTTTAACTTACCGTTAGGTGTATCGAAGTATCCCCACATTGGTACGCCGATTGCGGTGGCGCCAACAACGAAACAAACAAACCCCAAGATTGCTACGCATGTCGAATATAGGGACTTCTTATCCGCCATATCACAATCAAATCATTTTATAAAAACATAAACACTCAATTGCACTGTGCACACCGGTAAATGAAAAAAATAGGGACAATACCGTAACAAAACAACTTCACCTACACACTGCATCTCACAACTGCTATCAAGTAAGTAGTATAAACTCCTTCAAATCGAAACATTGTATTATTACGTAAAAATCAATAGAATTATTTGGAATTTGTATACAACGTTGATTCGAACTTCCCGGGTTATTTAAAATTCATTTGAATTTACGGAAATAACCGATTAGATTTTTGTTTGACGCACCCAATTTTACCTTTTACATTCTTCTACTGGCAACGTTGCACTTGCGGAATTTAACTTGTTTATGCACACATTCGTAATTTATTAATACACGTCATCGCTCACACAGGTTATCTATATTATAATAATTAACGATTTCCAGACTACATTCTATTTTTATTTACTCGTAAACAACTTCAATATTCGTAAGGATTGATGGGATTAAATGAGATTTAATTATACTCGGTGCGGTGTTTTAATCCAACTAACTAAAGTTACTTTGTTGTTTAAAAGTCGACACCCGGTGAAACAGGAGACCGCGATACGAAATGGAAGGGGCCATGACACGATATCCTACCTACGCTACGTGCACGTAGACCTAGTGCAATAGAGAGGTTAAGTTGCAACCGTAGAAAAAAGCTAGAAGAAAAATAATTTAGAGGAACAGTTATAAAACTCGCGCTTGATGGAATAAAAAATGAAATTGCAGCGAGTTTCAACTGTGACCTGGAAAATGGTCTCCTACGAAGTCCAGCTTTAAAAATATTTTGGACGTTATTTTTGTTTAACAGACTATACCTAATACTTGTCGTCCTTCGAATGGTCAACGGTCTTTTTTACATTTCATTAATATCAAATAAACGTTCAGCTTTCACTAACGCTCAACAATCTGTACGTTAAAATTTTGCTCGCGGCCAAAAGTTTAAAACCCAGATTTGGTTTCATCTCATCAGTCATCAGTTATGCGCACCTGCGAATTCAAAAAGTTACTTTACTTAACTGTAAAATGCGAATGGGAGCAATTTATGTTTAGAAAGAATTTTGAATTTAGGCAATAAGACAATTTTTATTTTTTTGTGATGACAAATCTTGCAACATCAATAATTCATCTATTTCTAATGAAGCACAAGTTCAAACCGTAGGAGGTTATGCGTTTTACATGAAGACAAGAATTCGGTGGCTGTGAGAAACGTTTTGCCAAAAATATAAAAATAAATTTCGTCCTTTTTCCGATCCAAAGTTTGCCAAGTTTTCCAAAAATGAAACATTGACAAATAATGAAACGAAAATTGTTATTGAAGGTCAAACAAAGTTTAAAACTTTCGATATGGAAGATCCCAATGGAGAAGTTTACATGGGGCGGTGAAATAATTTAAACGCCGATGCAAAACGAGTCCTTTGAAAGATCGAAGATCTTCATTAGAGCACCAGATTTGTAAAAAATACATTGAATATGAAAAAAAAACAAATAAACTGAAATACCTACACAAGCAAGTTTCCGATTTCCACATCATAAAATAATTCTATGAAAATTTCCGTCAATATTAAAATAATTATTATATTATTATTATAAACGATAAACGATAAACTTGATAATTCATCTTTAAATTGAGCCTTGAATTAAAGGTTTCAAATTTGAACATTTACCTTCTCCAATTTCATATTTTTCAAAAATTAGTTTATAATGCGTTAGAACACGAGGATAAGAACTTGTTCTATATCAAGTCATACGAAATTAAATAGTCTAGATCTTTGTCCAATTGATTCTTTACCCAAATTTTTTTATGGATTATGGAGTAAGAATCTAGTATTGTAATTTAATAATAATTTTTTATTGTTAATCGTACGTGTGTGACAAATTTTGAAATATAGTGGACGTACCTACCCAAATGAAGTAATTATTTGTCAATATAGATTTAAATTTATACGTAAATATTTCTTCTTGTACCATTTCTAAATACCTTAATTTTTTTTCAAAGCACTCCATCTAACGGACATTAAATTTCTTACATACAACTAAAGGTTCTGACCAACAGAGAGCGGACTGTCCGCGCGGACAATATGACCGCAGTCCGTCGCGGACTGGTGTGGTTAAATAGAACGCGAAAAAGTAACGGCGAACTAGTGCGAATTCATTCTTCATGAAGAATCTCATGTTCAGCAGTTCGTCTGACGAAGAACAGTTGCTGCTGTTGTTAGCTGTATGAGTTTAGCAACAAGACGAAATAAGAAGAAATGGGTATGTCATTGTCATAATGCGATTTTTTACTGGTATTATATGATTCTATTTAATGACTTATTTTACACATTAGGTATACGAGACAGATGAAAAAAGAAAGGAGTTCGGCCAATATCACCGACTCTGCTGTAAATTGAGATCATTCGAAAACCACTTCTTCACGTATTTTCGAATGTCTAAAGAACAGTTTGCCAATTTGCACACTCTTTTTCTCTTTGAATAAATAAATATCAAATATATTTGGATAATTCTATTTTTACATTAAAAAGATATGTCGTGAAGGCTTAATAGTGAAATTAATACACATAAATACTATCGTTTGTAATAATTTGAAAATCTGCATTACTTTCTCACGAGTGGTGGGAAATGGGGAACAGCTAATCTAATTGAAATCAAATACACCTTATTTATAAATAATATAATATTTAGTATATACAATAATATACATACCTACCTATAAGCAAAGATTATAATTATATAGTCTTTGCTACTCGTATAAGTAAAACACACTTTTTAGAGATGCTTTTTGCGTGCTTTTTTAGAGGCAAAATCGTTAATTATTTCTCTCGCAGAAAAATCACCCTCTATACTAAGTAACGATAGATATGCTAGACGTTTTTGCGTCATCGTCGTACGCAGTCTATTTTTAATAATCTTCATTTTAGAAAATGAAAGTTCTCGGCTGCAATTTGTCACCATCAGCACTAAATACATTCTCAACGGAATTTCAATATTAGGAACAGTCTCTTTTATATCTTCTAATCTTTTCATCTTTATGTTTTTTCTCAAGTGCATTTTTGTATTCCTCCCCCCCCCCCACACCCCACCCCGCCCCAAATTTCTAGATACGCCGTTTTCTTCAGGAGACTAAAGCTGGCCACAATGGTCGAAAACTAGGTATAGGTACACTTGTATTACTTTATACAATATTACATGTTTAGATATATATTATGTATCTATTTCATTTCTCTTCACTTTCTTGAAAACCATTAGAAAATGGATTCAAATTCACAGTTTGTGGAGGTCCTCAATTTGTGGGTGCCCCGGGGCTTCAGCCCCGCCTGCCCCTCCGCAAATCCGGCCCTACTTCTGCCAATAATACATTTCTGACACTGGTAGATAAACCCAAAAACGATGGAATATCAACTTCATGCGATAGAAAATTTTGCTGCAAATCCGCAATTCTGAAGGTAATGAAGATCTTGATGCCGATTTTCATTCCTCATATTTAGATACATTACTGTGCAAAAATTCGTACTCCTTATCCCAATAATACATTTCTGACACTTACTTGTATATATACCCAAAAACGATGGAATATCAACTTCATGCGATAGAAAAAGTTGCTGCAAATCCGTAATTGTGAAGATAATCAAGATGTTGATGCCGATTTTCATTCCTCATGTTTAGATACATTAGTGCGCAAAAAGTCGTACACATTCTGCCAATAATACATTTCTGACACTGGTAGATATACCCAAAAACGATGGAAAATCCACTTCATGGGATAGAAAAAGTTGCTGCAAATCCGTAATTGTGAAGATAATCAAGATGTTGATGCCGATTTTCATTCCTCATGTTTAGATACATTAGTGCGCAAAAAGTCGTATACATTCTGCCAATAATACATTTCTGACACTGGTAGATATACCCAAAAACGAATTGTGTTTAATAGATGAACAACAACTTATCAAAATAACCCAACACTGCAACATTCAGCTGGAGTACGTTCAGCAATTACACTCCTAAGACAAAACAATATTGTTTAATTATTATCATAAACGATTTGAAAACTATTAGCTTACCTTATATTTATGTGCTCGTTATTTTTTTGTAATGAATGTAATATAAACTCTGCCAATCCGTTGCAGTGCCACAATTTCGGAGGCCGATTAAATTCAATTACCACGAGTACATACAGCAATGGTTATACCATACTATCTGGACGAAGTGTTCTACCTGTATGACTTGCATGTTAATGAAACTCATTATCAATTGGAAATAGTGCGAAAATGAGTTTCTTATAACATCGAATTACAAAAATTGTGTTATGTGATAATATTTTGAATTAGTAAGGTAAAATGGAAACTTAGTCCAGCCATTTTAAACATGAACATTGCAAATAATCCTATATTAGGTTTGACTTTTTTATGTTGTTAGGTTCAGTCCCAGTAGTAAATACTCAATTTTGCAACTTCGAAAAACTTGTGGAAACTGGGGGGGGGGGGCGCCAAAAACCGCGATTTTTTCGGACTTTTTTCAGTTATAGCCTCGTAGCTCAAAAACTACGAGTTATAGTGCAAAGAATACGATTATCTTCTTTAAACTAGACTAAATTTGCTACAATTTGAGCCTAACCTGAAGTCTGTAAGTATAATAGTTTCCGAAATACAGCTCTTCAAAAATAGGCAATTTTTCCCAAAATCTTTTTTCAACGTATCATCCATGTTTCGAGCCAGATATTGCCATAACGACGGGCCCTACGACTCTTGTCACGAAGAAAAAAATTGTAGGACATTTTATCACCTTTTATTTAAGCATAGATGCATTCCTGTGGGCCTAACAGTTCTCGAGAAAAAGACGGAAAACCGGAAAACAGTGAAATCCTCCACATATATGTAATAGCATTAGGATGATTAGAAGACATTTTCTGATTATTCTTATTTAGCCTAGCGAACGAACGCTCAAAAAGGGCTTGTAGACAGACTTTTTGATCCTAATGATTTGATTTCTAATATGTGTTTGGAGGTGTTTGGTGATAATTATACGAAAAGTCCCCGGCCCTACCGTATGAGCTAACTCCGTAGCGTAACAAAATTTGCGGATTTGTTAAGTTTTCCCTTTGTATCTCTTGAATAGGCGATCGTAGTGGGAAATGGCCAATTATAAAATAAAAGCTGCATTGAGAAAATACTTTTGTTCTTTTCGTCAAACATTAACCCTATCATAAATGTATTTAGAAAAGACTAGAGACCATTAAACATGGTGGCGCATAAGACTGAAATTGTTTGGCTAAGGATGCAGGTAATCTGTATTTAATACTCACATATCAGATTTAGCTCCAAACCTCCCACAAAATTACTTGTTCTCTAGTGCCCTCTATTCCATCTTGAACTCAACGTTTTTTTTAAATAACTATAACATCTAATCTATTTGAGATAAAATATTAAACGGTATATGTATTTTATAGGAAATTTTATGGTCTACAACTCTTATTTCAACAGTTTTTGCTATAAACCCAATACTTTAGGAGCTAGGACACAATATTTGCCGAAAAACGTCGTGTAAAAGCGATTTTCAAAAAAAATGTCAATTCTTGACAGCGAATATCTCTTCAACGGATAGAGATAGAGAAAAAACGCATAGAAGCAAACTTGTAGAAAATTTAATCAGATTTTTTTTATAATTGGCCATTTCCCACTACGATCGCCTGTTCAAGAGATGTAAACGGAAAACCAAACAAATCCGCACATTTTGTTACGCTACTTTTCGTATAATCATCACCAAACACATCCCAGCAATAAAATCTTTAGGATCAAAAAGTCTGTCTACTAGCCCTTTTTGAGCGTTCGTTCGCTAGGCTAAATAAGAATAATCAGAAAATGTCTTCTAATCATACTAATGCTATTACATATGTATATGTGGAGTCGTAGCGATTTCACTGTTTTCCGGTTTTCCGTCTTTTTCTCGAGAACTGTTAGACCTACAGGAATGCATCTATGCTTAAATAAAAGGTGATAAAATTTCCTACAATTTTTTCCTCCATGACAACGGTCGTAGGGTAGGTCGTTGTGGCAATATCTGGCTCGAATCATGGATGATACGTTAAAAACAGATTTAGGGAAAATGCCTATTTTTGAAGAGCTGTATCTCGGAAACTATTATACTTACAGACTTCCGGTTAGGCTCAAATCGTAGAAAATTTAGTCCAGTTTAAAAAAGATAATCATATTCTTTTCACTACAACTCATAGTTTTCGATCTACGAGGCTAAAACTGGAAAAAGTCCGAAAAAATCGCGGTTTTTGGAGCCCCCCCCAGTTTCCACAAATTTTTCGAAGTTGCAAAATTGAGTATTTACTACTGGGACCGAACCTAACACCATGAAAAAAGCAAACCTAACATAGGATTTTTTGCAATGTTTGTATATTTTTGTGTTTAAATTGACTGTACTAACTGTGTGCTGTGCAATGTAACTTACATGGACCATGGCTATTAAGTGTTACTAAAATTTATTTGGTTGAGGAAAACCAGCCTCGTTGTTGATGGCACTCTCATGTGGTGTGGGGTCAATTGATGAAAGTAGTGTGGGGTCAATTAGTTTATTCATTACAAGATTGGTGGATGGAAGTGCAAGATGGAAAATTGTAGTGACTGGTGAAATAATGGAACAATTACCTATCTAATCTTAAAGTATGACTTAAGTTAATGTTATGGTTCTTGATTTAAGGTATACTAAATTCTTGTTCTTAAGGGTTTCCTGGCAATCGCTCATATGATTATGATTTATGACTGTTTTTAATGCCGTAGAAGAGAATTAGGAAATCCTCTAAGAGAAAAGGATGAAATTGATCTCAATTGGACGCTACTGCTGATTGTAACACACGTACGGTATAAAAGATTACATTTTACCAAATCCCACATAATTAATTGTGAAAGTTGACATTTTCAATTGTGTCAAACCACGTTAATGTATTGTTTCCCAACTGATCGAGATAGCTACACAAAACATCCCTGTTTTGTAGATAGCTACAAATAAAGGATCGATTAACGGGAAGTGAGCTTATTTCACTTTTAAGAGGTTCTTGTTTCAAAAATTCAGAATTACGATTACATGAGAGAGATTTATAAGGATAAGGATATTTTAGCAATTCTA
Organism: Pyrocoelia pectoralis; assembly: GCA_036250285.1. Lineage (NCBI taxonomy): Eukaryota > Metazoa > Arthropoda > Insecta > Coleoptera > Lampyridae > Pyrocoelia > Pyrocoelia pectoralis. Next base: position 44,280,426 of record CM070078.1, read on the forward strand.
ATACGACATGTACACCAAAAGAAAACGAATTGTGAGTTGCGTATTGAGATTTAAAAAGGTTTCTACTCTACGCGAATTTATTTGCAATTCACATGGCCACTCCCAAATGTAATTTATAACCATTCTATTGACAATACTGTTATTTGTAGTTAGCTATAAACACATGCATTTTATTACAAAATTTATTGACTACTTCAACGATTTTGTATCCTGGAATTTATTTTATAACATCTAAAAATCGCAAATAATAATAACTCATTTTACATAATTTGCATGTACATCAACGGTTAAACTCCTTCCAAGGAATATCGGTGAGCATCTTTCTAAGTAATAAAAAATGTGCATTACCGTAATTCTAGGTAAACTATCAACGAGTGTGATTATATTATTTTATTTCCTGTAGGGTGATGTAATGTAACGGGATGTGCTTTTATGTCGCAATTTCATTAGAGGGGTATCAATAGGAAAAATGTATTTGAACAGATTTCAATGAATAACCAATCTTCCGCCCTGAAGTTATTTGATCATTGTATCGACATTTTCCCTCATCCAACAGCACTACCAAATTCAAAATTGGGATAGGCGCGACAGAAGAGTGTTAGAATTTATATGAAGGTCATCATTTCGAACCGATGAAGTCCAAAATCTTTAATTTTGCACCAATTTCGTATTACATATACGAGCAAGAAATATATTTTATGCTATTGGCTATTAGATGTTACCATTACAAATTAAGGTCACAGTCAAGTTCAAAATCCAGCAACGATGGCTACTTTGCCACATAAATTTCCATCATCATACATCATTGTGATACAAAAACAACCTTTTTCAAGTTTCAAAAAACTGCGCACCTAACACTTTCTAGAATGTTACGTTTTTGATTTTATCTAAATTGGAGTCATCCTCGTAGACTACAATGGGGAAAAATTCTACTGGAGGAAAATAAAGGTATCCCTAAATCTACGACCCCAGCTATAAAATAAAAAGATAAAAAAGAATAGGCGCCACTAATTTTGTCTTAGGTCGTATCTACTTAAAAAAAATTAGAAAAAGCCCTCGATATGCTAGGAAGTTGTAGGATTATCTTTGGGTCAATGAAAGATAGTATAGGATTTACTAATAGATAATTTAATTGTTTGTAACTAAACTGAACCCCAATTAGGATAATTGTAAATAATTGTTTGTTTAGCTTATAAATACTAATATAATTATATCTCCGGGCATGGATGTTTGTAAGCGTATAGGGATAATGACCACAGCTGTTGTTACCTTCAACCCCCCTTCGTAAGGCGGAAATTAAAAAAAAACAACTAATATAAATAGTAGAGGTGATGGAAATGTAAATAGTGTAAATATGTGTGCTATGTGATGTGAATATGCCTTGCGAGATCTCATATTACTTACACTTATTATAGGCGTCATAAATTGAATGAGAGAAATAAAGTTTTTTTTAATTCAAAATTCTGTTTCTTGTTTGTTTTCTTTTTCCGACTAAAAATAATGGTAGTTACGGTTTATTGTTGTCTTCTACCTGGGGTACTATTCCGGTACTTTGGGGTTTTTTTCTTGTTAAAAGGGGATAGTGATAGGGGGAACTAAAAGGAAAGGCAAGTATGAGGGTGGAGGGAACGTGGGATTTGAATAGATAGATATAGATGTATAAGGTTACGGTGTTGATGTCCGGTGACGTCAAGATGGATCTGATGGAAAACTGCACGAAGTATGATGATTGATAACAGATATACGCAAAACTAAAAAGGCCCTAAAAAAATAATAAAATGGGGAATCCTCACTCGGATCGACTACTTACAAGGTGTTAGCGGCCTAAAAGTAGAGGCAGTACCTAACCTATTGTTACAGTGTGATGAAGATGATCAATGCAGGAGGGCGATGATGCTAAAATGTAATGACGAATTAGGGAAGAACGAATACACAACCACTACTCACATGCGATGATTGTTTCACAGCTTGATATATACCGGGTGAATGAGACCACCCGTAGCAGTATTTTATTTAAAGAACGGTGAGTCGTAGAGAGGCAGGGTAAAAAAAGTGATTATAAAAGCCATTATAAAGAATCGAATGGTGATATTATTATTTCGAGCCTAAAAAGTCATCTTCAGGCTTAAAATTACGTAAAAAAAAACATTCGGAACACTTAATTCTTGACTTCCTATCTTCTCTTCGAGGGTGCTTGTGTCTGGTTCAGCGTTCCTCTGGAGAGCTCTCTACCCTTTCTGTATTTTCGGTGAGAAATAGTCGAATTGCACCCAAAACAGATTTTTGCATTATTGACTTTATACTTGAAGGAATTTTCTGCGCTTGGCTTTATTTTTGGACCAGCCAGGCCATTTTTGCGAAAATATAATAAATGCTGCAATGTTGATCTCAAAAAACAGACCACCGTCTTGTAGCTCGAACACGTGAGTACTCCCGCGTCAGTTTGTCACCAGTATCCAGAGCACCTTTAGTGGTATTGTAGTGCAAATTTATAATTGGGGTTTTCTTCTCGCTTTCATTAGCCATTTCTGCATCATTGATCTGCGTTCATTATAAAATAACTGTCAAGGTACCCAGCAATGGATCTGTAACTTATGCTATACCATAGAACATATAAATTTATATGCTCTATGGCTATACCCATGCCCGACCTTTGAAAAATACACATTTAACGTAGTTTATATAAATACATATGCAGTATTAAAAAGGTCGCGAGAAATTACCCATGGATGAATTACAGCTGTGGCAAATGAAATTCAATCAGCTTCCATGCCTAAGAATAATCGAAGGTCTTTGTCTGAAGATAATCGGACAAAGAAGAATTTGACGTATATTTTTACTACCGTATTCGTGTATGGAACGGTAGTGAAACCTGTAAAGACTTTCGAGAGTGAGACGTGGACTCTATCGAAAGAAAGCATCAATAAGTTGTTAGTCTGGGAACGAAAACGTTTAAGAAAGATCTACGAAGTAATTAAGGAGGCAGATGGAGGAGACGTACGAACAATGAACTAATGAATATCTACCAAGCCCCAAATATAGTAGTAACGGTTAAACAAAACAGAGTGGGATGGCTTGGACACGTGGTGAGATCAAAAGAAGGGGGATTAATATATGAACGATTCTCAATACACAACCAGAAGGAAGAGAGGGAGAGGGAGACCCAAGCGTAGTTGAAATCCAGGAAATAAAACAGGACCTGCTAGAAATGCGGAAACCACTGCCAAAGATAGGAAAGAGTGGAGGAAGAGGATTCAAGGCATGGGCCGACAGGCCTCACGTTTCAAATGCTAAAAACTTTTTGTGTACGAACGACGATTCTTAATTTTGAATTGAAGTCCGGAAATTGTGTATAATGTAAAAATCAATTGCAAAAACACCTTCTTTTTGGAAAAATTGTTGAAGTACGTACGATTGAGCTTTAACTCAGCCCTTTCAACAACGTTCATACAGTAAGCAAAAGTAACTGACAGTATCTAAGTAAAGTACATGAGCATGAAACCATGTATGGAGATGACTGGGAAAATCTGCTGATAGCTTTGCTCTTACTCCAATTGTATTTCCCACTCTTATTTGAAGTGCCATCATAATTGCCAGCCACGCATTGCTGATGCAGAGGTGAAAACAAACAAGAACAGAGTTTCAACAACTTCCCTCATCAACAAAATAATATCAATAATCTTTGCTATCGTTAATATTTCCCTAAAAGCGTTACTAGTCCGCATATCTATTGATTTGATTGTTCCATACCTTTAATAAGGTATTTCTCAAACGCTAGTGTGAACAGCATCACTCTTGTTAGGTATTTTTGTATTTCCATAAGCACTTACTATAAAACTGACGCATTTCAGTTGTGACATGAAAAGATTTAATGATGGGAAGCAATCCAGAATGTAACCCAAATTGTTAAGTGTACAATTTCATTGTAAGTGAAAAATAAAGGAGAAACCAATCAATTAGTTGTTAATTATTATTAATCAGAACACATTTCCTGGTACATTCGGAGTAAATGTTTACGGCACAAACAGTATTTTTATTGACATTCTGTTCTGGCAAATTTATTATACAAACATTTGGAAACCGACATAATTGTACTACAAATCCAATAAATTGCTATTAAATTTAACAACTGTGCAGATGAAAGTCTTATGTGGTGTAGGTACAATAAAAATTCACGTCATACATTCCAACACACAATCAGGGAAGCTACGTCAAGATACAATCAATAATTTTGAATCTCAACGCGTATAAGTAATGCCAGTTTTTTAATACATGGATTTAAATAAAATTAATAAGTTAATAACAATCCGTTATCCGGTTATCCCATTAAACTTTTCTACTAAAATACCGTTTTTCCGTTTCCGATTAATCTTCTGCGTGGATGCGTTCATTTAAATAATTACGTTCGTTATAAATCTTTTCGTCAGTTTTAATTAAGAATAGTATCGTAGAGTAAAAGTTTTTCTAAACTTCAAAGATTTGAGTGAATGGCATGTTTTACTTTTTCAAGTATTCATTCACTGTGGTTATCCGACCATTGTTAACGTTATGTTTGTTGTCTATTGTATTATTATAGGGCCATTTATAGCGGACAGGAATGAAAGTGATATGCAAACTGGAAGCTATTTGCATCAAATATTTACCGACGTAATTACAACGTTCAATTATCCACCAAAGGAAAATTGTTGTCGATTTACCATAATTATACTCTATTTTTGATTTTCTGACGTAATGTAGGCTAGGTAGGTACTAACTATTCAATTATTTTTTTCATTCAATTAATGTCTCATTTAAATAATTTAAATTACGCATAATTTCTAATTTAGGTAAATTAAACGAGCTGCTAATTTCGATATGATTATGGTAGGTGACATATTTTTATTAAACATATTTTTTTTATAATGGTAATAATATACCTACTTTTGTGGCCCAGATATACTACAACAGTGTTTTCATCAATGTCTGACTCCCACGTGATTGCAGGTCGTTAGGCAACTAAAGATGCGCGATGGCAAACCTGAGTAATTTCCCCTAGGCAGGTTACTAGAGTGTCTAAAATGACATAACAATCGCTTCGTAACGTTAAGAGTTCTGATAAAACTTTTTAAGGTAATGTAGAGGAAACTCGAAAAGACGGCAAACAGAAGTAACGCAAATATGAGGTTATAAAACTAAATATGTATTATCCGATTTAGTATTTGTTTTTTTTGGCCAACCTAGAGAAAGCATATTTAAAGCGAGAAATTTAAAATTAATCACGTGGGGGGTCAGACATTGATGAACACGCTGTAGGTACCATATTTTGAGTTTCAATGAAAAATTCATAATTAAAGCAAAAATGGGTTTACCTAACCGCAATTCCATATTCAGAACTTATTTTCCATATTGGAAGCTGGAACAAACGAAATGGAAATAATTTATTTTTTAAACATTTAGAAAAGGGGCTGATATTAATTGTATTCCACAGGGTGTTATACCTCAAAATTTTCGATATTTTTTCAGTTTTTCGCTAATATCTCGTAAACTAATGTAGCGTATCGCCCCCAGGTGCAACGTCGAAAGACTGTCGCGCAATTCGAAAAACCAAATAAAAACTAAATCTCCCGCCAACTAACTGAAACCCCATCGCACGTGATCGTCAATAACAAAACTGTCAAATAGTAGGACTCTACGTTGTGAAACGAATTGCTCGAGATGTGTGTGTGCTAGTCTTATAAGGATCGATTAGGCAAACATAAATAAAACACAAGAAATGAGGAGAATGAATTAAATTTAATAAACTTCACGGGTTGCCCTCTCAAACTAGTTGAGATTAGCTCTGGGTCTTCGCTGATTACAAGGAGGGAAAAGAGCTACAGAAAAACCCTCCAGGATAATTACCTCACCTTCAACCTTCAAATCTAACTATAAAATTACACTCAATTTTACTATTGGTTGCGTTCAGCTTATGCGATTTTCGTCAGGAATTTCATCCCCTCTTTGAATATTAAATAAATAATAAATTGGTAGCTTCTGCCATCACCTTTCAAGCAGTGGTGTATTGGTAAATTAAAAAGCACCGGAACGCTCGAAAGAAAAATTTATTTCCCAAAATAAAAAAATAATTGCCATTCTCAGTAAAAATAAAATATAAATTTTAAAACATATACATATAGTAAAATATAAAATATTAACAAATATAGTTTATAGAAACTCCAAAATAAGGTCACAGACTTTTTCTTTGTTTCCCTCACGAACCTCATAAATAAAAATGGACTGCTAATAACATATGCCTACTTCATCGCTTTTGATCCCACCAAGGATCCGCCATGATGAGCGCAAATATTAGTAACATTCTGGTAACATTTCGATACTTGTGTTGGAGATCGGTCATTGTTGGTACCTCTGCTAGCAGCTGATTGGATTGTTACTTTCTTGTGTCAAGCCACAGAACGGGCACAGATTACACTGCTATATGTAATCTGTGGTCAATCGTGATATAACGCTTTAGATTTTAACAATTAAGAAGGCAATAAAGTTGTTTATAATAATAGCTGTATTCGTTATCGTTTTATCAAATTCAACTGAGAATCTCAGCTATGAACTGAAAAATGTTATTTTTTACGTGATCCGAATTACATTTCAAATTTTCGCGGTTGAATTTGTGCTCATCATGGCGGACGCTGTAAGGTGTCATTTCAAATACATGTGATTATCACTATTATCAGTCCATTTTTATTTATGAAGTTAGTGGTTTGCCTCTACTTTGTTTGCTGGTCAGCGGCGGATCTATGAGACCGCAAGCAGGTTTTTACGTAAAATATAATAGGTTTCATATTTCCAAAGATGGCTCATGAAGTTTTAGGTATCTTAGATCATAATGGTCTAAGAGTTTTATAAATAATAAATTTGGAACATGATCACTTAGAATGCGTAATGTTCTCCCCGTTATTCCTCCTACTGAGATCACGCTCGCATTTTGAAGACCTAGAAGCTATTATTTTGGAAAAATTTTTAAACATTCCAAATGTTTCAAAATGTTACATCCATCACAAGCCAAGTAATCCCTAATTCCATTTACCTACCTATATTTTTCCATAAGGTAAATTAAAGTGTTGGCAGAGAGATTCTATTTCTTTATCGCCAAAAAAGGTACCGGAACGCGTTCCGGCCGTGAAAAAAAGTAACGGAACGCCGTTCCGGTGCGTTCCGGCCCCAATACACCACTGCTTTCAAGGTAAAGTCTCATTAAGGCTGTCATGTAACAGATCCCAACCTTCACACTAGGGTTCCTTGTCTTTGACATGTTAAGAGGTGGTTTACTATTAGACTCAGGGCGCCAGCCAGTAGCTGATCTTAAAACCCTGCCACGGTAATTGGAGTTTATGGGTTTATATTTTATTTGGTTAGTCACCCTAGGGCTCACGGACTCACGGTCTCACGGGCGAAGCGTGTACGCTGGCGTAGGATGCCATTGTACTGTACTTGGCTTAGGGTGCCATAGTACTGGTACCTTGCCTGAGTGCGGCTTCGTCGTGTACTCGCCTGAGTGCGGCGGTACTGGTACCTCACGGTGATTATAGGTAATTGTAGTATTAGACTCAGGGCGCCAGCCATTAGCTGAACTTAAAACCCCGCCACGGTAATTGGAGTTTAGTTTTTGGATAGTCACCCCTCACGGTCTCACGGTTTCATGGGCGAAGCGTGTACGCTGGCGAAGGGTGCCATTGTACCTACTGTACTTGGCGTAGGGTGCCATAGTACTGTTAGTACTAGCCTGAGTGCGGCATAGTACTGGTACCTTGCCTGAGTGCGGCTTCATCGATATGTGGTTTGGTAAGGAAGGACTTTGACTGAGGGTGGGGGGGGGTGCTTTTTGGGTGTCTGACTTATATTTAGATTAGTAAAATATTGATCTTAGGATCCGTCACATAAACAGTGTTTCATTGCATAAAATTAGGGGATGTAAAATTTAGTCGTCTTCGACACTTCAAAATAAGATGGTGGCAGAATACCACAAACTCACATAAAAGGTCTTATTACGCCCCCACATTACATAAACCCTGACGGTAATCACATCCTTTTAAAATGTAACTACATGTATTATACATCTGTTAAATATGAAACTGCATAATATGTAAAACTTTCCCAACGCCTTAAATATCATGTGATGCCCAAATGCATTCCTCAAAATCTACTAAAGCATCCCCTAACAACACATTCAACAAATGATAAAGCATTCCCAAATTAAGCAGTGATACCTAAAACGTAGCTCAGTAACTTTCCATTGCATTGCGCAATGTTACTTAACTTTACCAATTTTAAAGTTTATGATGGTAGCTACATATTAAATAAAGCTGAAAATCACACAATGCTACCCTTAAAATACACCCTATCTATTAATAGAATAATTGATACAAAACAATTATCGAAAATATACCTGAGTTCGTGCGTCACAAACACCAAAACTACTGACTAAAACAGATCACATTGGCAAATTGAAACAACCTCTAAATATTAAATCGAACAATTAAGTAAAGTAAAGAGATTATACCTAATTATCGGGAACTTCGCAACACAAACTACCACTCTTCATGCCGATACCCCGAAAACTGTCCTTTCGCCTCGCCGTTCCCTTATTTTTTTTACTTCTCGCCTTAGTTCCCTTTTCCACCCCCGCTGTCCAGCTATCCAAATACGTCGGCCAGTATTTATACATTCCATCACGTACATGATTTTTTTAATTAACAAAAATCAGTGGCGTAACTTTTGTTCAATACCATCCACCAAACGGACTAAAGTTTTAGCGGGAATCATTTAAAATCGAGCGGCCAAAGTCGGGTACATCACACTAAGGATATTGTGTGTACCATAGTGGAATACAAAGTTGTGGAGCATTCAATTTGCTAAACTTTGCTTGGTGAAACGAATTTTTAGACCCAAAATTAACCGAGATACAGCCGATCAAAGTTTCTCGAAATGGGAAGAAATAACCGAATCGCCCTATATTTCCATGCTAATTATTTCAATCCCTCATCAATATCAACATCTTGGAATTGGCCTCCCTCCCCCAAGCGTGATTCGTGATTTGCAGTTGCTTCCATATTTTCGTGCCTGGTCATCGCACCCTACTGTGAATTCCTGTTAACCCATAATCTTGAACTTCCTTTACAAAAAAGCATTTGCAATTAACATAGTGCATCAGGCGTAGTCAACCTTCCTCGTCCTCGTCTTTGTTGTCGCGGTCCATGGACACGTCTTCCTCATGTGCCTTAGGTGCAGGAGGAAGGGGCAGGTCAGTGGATTTGATAAGAAGGCAACTTCTGATGGCTCCCTTGGCTTCCCATCCACACCTAGACTTGCAAGTACGTCCTGAACGAGATGTACTTGGCGGAATCTGTGGTTAGTGGCAGTCTGGAAAGTTGACATTTCGGCTTTAACACGGCTGCGGAAAAAGTGCTGTACCTCAGGTCTTCGAGGTTGTCAAGTTCGATGGTCTCTCCATGCAGTTTCACATGGAATTTCTGTCCTACGTTAGCGATTTGAGTTGAAGTTGCCTCGGGGTCTTTAAATATCGCCAAAATCTCTTCTTCTTGCTATACATCTGCATCACCTTCTTCTTACTAATACCAAAGGGTGCTGAGGTGGTGTCGCACCCACTTATCGCATGCAGGAAAACAATATCCTGTGGTTCGTACTTGAATGAATACAGCAGTGTTGGGTTGTTATCCTTTCCACTCTTCTGGAAATACACGTTCTTTTTCGAAAAACTCAAAGCAGTGAGTAGCACCAAGAGCTCTACGTCTTCCTCTGTTATGATGACACTATCATACTTGTTAGAATCTGAGACAGCAGTCACCACAACAATTACAACGGCATCTTCTACTGCCTGCTTAACTTGGATCCCCTTGCCTGGTTAGGAAGTTCATCTTGTTGGTATCATTGGAAACAAATTTCGTCTCCGAAATCGTTCTAATCGAAGTTGTCTTGAAAAAGATAAACTTTGTTGAGAAGTGCAGCAAAGAGCGCCGATAACGTTTAGCTGCTTTGATACTTTGGTAGCTTATCCCAACAGGATAACGATCAAAAACCATTATGGCATTGCTCCCAATATGGCTTTGGACGTAATCCTGAAATGTGCCTCCACTTGACTTGATCAATGCAATAGGAACCCACCATCAATTACATTTCAGGTCCACGTCTTCACCCACAATAGGAAGGATTGCATCATACAGCATTGATTTTCTGCATTTATGCATCCCTTGTTCTGTGAAGAGAGACGTGGGGAAAGGGGCGAGTTCAAACTTGAACAAGTTCCTGAGGTCAGCCTTTGATTATTTGGTTATGCACACTCGTTGGAATAGAGTGAATTTTTTGTCCTTAATGTTTTTTACATTTTGAGAAACTTTGTCTAAGTTTGATCGGTTGTATTTTGGTTAATATTGGGTCTAAACGTTCATTTCACCAACCAAATTTTAGTAAATTTAGTTCTCTACAACTTGTATTGCACTATGGTACACACAATATGCTTAGATTACGAAATATAAGCGAAAAACTGGAAAAAGACCGAAAATTTTGAGGTTTCTCTTTTTGAGGGGATATTTTAATTTTGGATTTGACGTTTCTTTAAAATAATAGCTATTTATCTACCAAGGGAACAAAGTGATTAATTTTCTCCCGCGGGTGAAGTTTAATGCCCGACGCGAAGCGAGGGCATTAATCACCCTCGGGAGAAAATTTCACTTTGTTCTCGCGGTAGATATATGATTTTTTCTTATATGTGAATTTATTTTCCGTTCACAACAATTATACGTTATCATTAGTTATTTTTAAAAAATACATCAAGAAGGCTTTTGTCATGTGTCACAATTTTTAATTAAATATATTTCATCAATATCTCATCATTTGTAGATCGGTATTAACGCTTTTTGAAATGTCTAATGAGAATTCAGACTCTGATGTATAAGAAAATACACCAGCCGAAATATTAGAAGCTGCTAATGAAGCGACTTATAATACAAGGGAGAAAAAGTATAACAAAATTCCCAAGGGAGAAAAAGTGGTACTTTGCTCCCTCAAAATAGGGAAAATACATCCACTTTCCACTCACATATAAGAAAAAAAGTTTTTTGTGAAATAAACGGTTTTTGAAGTGAAATTAATTTGTACTGTTGCTCACGACCGACGAGGTCCCTCCGACGAAGGTACGTTCGAGAGCTTCTTTTGAAGACGTAAGAATCTTTATTATAAACGTTCTCAATTACTTTATTCTTTAATTTTTAAGTTGAGATGACATGACGCTTTTTTAACTATAGTGAGTTCTCAAGTGGACATGCAGTCAGTAAGTCACTAAGGATAATGCCAACGTGATGGAGGCTATAATGACGTTTCTGATTCCCGACAGTTGTAAACGCATCATGCTCTTGTAAATTATTTGTTGAGATTTTTCCTTCTTAGCGTATATACTTCATACATATATTGCATTGAACATTATTGTAGTTATCTATGTAATACTAAATAATTACTAATGCTTGTATATTATTACGAAGGTAGGTACTTTACTGTTATTTGTGCAATTGCACCTCATTATGGTAATTCATTGCAACTTCTGAGCGTAACAATAATTTAAATAACAAATACACGCAAACTCTTTTATATCCGTATGTACGAGTACATACTACTAATTTATTCTTGAAGTACCTATATTAATGTAATTTTTTCAGCGTACGTTACAAGAACTTTACATAAAAGTGAATGACGCTTTTGAAGGGTTGGTTTAACAGCGGCCTTTTCAAATTTGCATACGAGAAATGAAATTATATTGCTTGTATACTTTGTCCTGAATTGCTACGTAAATATTTGTTGGTAACGTAACGTATACCTACACTGTATACTTCTTTCATTATCACTAATGACACAAATTAGAAATTATATGGGAATCATGTGACATATTCTACGTTTAAAAAACTAATTACTATTTTCTTAGTTCCAACAATAAATTAATTTGATTGATGTAGAAATTTTAAAGATGAATTTTATTATAGATAATAGTAGGTAGTAGTAAGACGTAGTAAATTTTTTAATTTGACCTAAATTCCATTCGTTTATATAATTCATTTTATAAGAGGTCATAGTTGAGTTTGGTAATAGATCCTCATACCTTAACGTAACGTAAAGTATGATTAAGTTAGCTATTAAGATATTTAATGTGGACCAAAAATTGAATGAATCACTGCAGTACGTGTCACTAAATTTGAAATTTAGGACTAGGCAGTTCTCTAGACCGCAATCACGTTGATCACTTACAGTAGTGACTGGTATGAATAATATGCTACTTGAATCATCAAAGTTTCCAGTTAAAATGGTATTATATAACCTTGCATTCAACATAAAATAGATAATACTAAATTGTATTGGTACCCCTTTTCAATAGGTACCGAATATTTGAAAATTATCTATGTTTTCATTTCTCTGAACTTTTCAAAAGTTGTAGAAATTACAGAGAAAATTATTGTAGATTTTCAAGAATTTTTGGTCTTTTTAAACATAAATAAACACGACTTCGTTTGTTCAAATGAAGGTGTTGATAGACAATCGATTAAACAAATAAAACAAATGATTTTCACCCCAAAGTGTTATGGACGACCTACTTTTCTAGTGGAATGAGAGCTTCTTTCACTGCCTAGACCAAATATAAATTTAAGACATGAATTTTAAATAACTTTTTTCTTGGGGCTCAATATTAGGATTAAAGACAGTAAAAATTAGGTATTATAGGTGAATCGTAAAGAGTTGTTTGGTTAGGACCTTTGAGCAAACAAGCGTTTGGGGATACAATATAATTCTGAAGCGTAAACCAAAATTTATTGCGAGACAAAGACTTTAAAAGTTTCTTGTTACCGTAGGTATTTGTTTCTCTCAAATTTCTTGCAAAGGTAAAAATTTTTCTTTTCGGCATCCTTAGTAGGTTTATTCTAAGCATTTCTTAATCGAGGAGTACTTTAATCTGTAACCGCACAATAATTCTGGATTAAAACTGCTGCTTTTACAGAATTAGGTCTGGCCGAATGAAGCTGTGGACCCAGTCGGTTCAAACCTGTCAAAGTTCACGACTTCGTGACATACGTTCGGAAAAGTGTAATTATCGTGATGTCTTAAATTTTCAACTGTGAGTGCCAACCACTCACTACTGTATTTTACCCATGTGTGTTTTTTACTATGTAAATATTTACTGTTTATAATGCCAATGCCAATTGCCAAACCTGCTTTCGACGACGTATACCTACCACCGGTGGTACATGCCGTATTATAATACTTGTAGCCGCTGTGCGCCACCGGTGGTACACGGCTGTATGTTAACTTTCCGTGCGATACAATCAACACACTTCAATCTTCGCCTATAGAAAAGGTATAGGGAAATACATCTAACATCAGTGTATCACCGGTGGCGCACTCTGTTATTATCATGGTCAGAACATGACAATAAAAATTGGACACAAAAATGATAATTTTCTTTTATTTTCCAATTTAGTAATATTAAAATTAAAACAATTCTGAATACAAATAAAAACTATTGTTTACTATTACTATACCTAATAGTGAACGCCAAAAGAATATAATTTTCTTATATTTCCCAATCAAACTATATTAAAATAAAACAAAACCAACAAAAAGATTAATATTTTTATGTTTTTCATTAAAGTATTCTTCTTGTGCCGTCAGGACGGAACCACGCCATTCTTCAAACTTACTGACTTTCAAACAAGTGCTCAGTTTAGTTTAGTGATAAGTGATAACATTAGTTCTAAATACTATATCTAATATTTGCTAGTGGCAACTGATTTATGAAGCACCATATATGTATATACAGGGTAGCAGCGCCGTAGCTACCAGTGTTCCGCTTGTTCCGTGCAACACGGGTCCGGGCTAGCGTACGTGCCCGCAAAGAACCTACATTTCCATCTTGCTAATTGGTGTCACGTAAAATATATTAAAGAGTACAATAAGTTTTTAGGTTTTTTTTGTAACATTGACGTTTTGTTCAGAGAAATTGGTGCAATGTATTTTATTTGAAGATGGGAACATTTTATTGGAAGTATTTATTGTTCATCGTTTAGCTACAACTTTTCCCCATTCTTCAGGCAGCTTACGGATTCCGCGTTGAAAAAATTTCTCATCTTTTGAGGCGATCCAAGAATCAACCCAATTTTTTGTTTCTTCGTAAGAAGTAAAGTGCTGTTCGGGCAGGCATGAATCATCGACGGAACAAGACGGAAGGAGCAATTGTTGTTGGTAACGTTCCCCAGTGATGGTTACGTTAGGCTGTAGTAGCTCATAGTAGATCACTCCAAACTGATCCCACCAGATGCACAGCTTTAGTTTCTTGCCATGAATATTCGGTTTTGCTGTTGAAGTCTGCCTTACCCCACGATTTTCTGCACTTTTGGTTGTCGTAATGGATCCACTTTTCGTCCCCAGTCACGATGCGATGCAGAAAACCATTCCGATTTTTGCCTTTGGAGCAGTTATTCGCATGTTAAAAAACGGTATTCGAGATTCTTTGGATTGAGTTCATAGAGAAACCAATTTCCTTGTTTTTGCACTATACCCATGGCATTGAGGCGGTTTGAAATCGCTTGTTGAGTCACTTTCACTTTCAGACCTCTTGAGTTTGGTATGAATGAATTTGAGGTCCAATAACGTCTCCAACTCAGCGTCTTCAAACTTTACTGGTCTCCCTTCGCATTCTTTGTCGGTGCTGCTTTTAAAATGGCGGATCCAGTACTCACGTATTTTTATTAATGGAGCATCTCCCCATATGCTTCACACAGCAATGGATACCCATCAGCTGCACTTTTCTTCAAATTAAAACATAAAAGCAGCGGTTCCCGCAAATTGTGTTTTGTAGGCACAAAAGTTGACATTGTTAGAGCACAAAAAAAGTATATTTTATTATATTTTGAATGTGCAAGGTAAAATGCTTCGTCCTCTGCTTCATACATTTGCAAGCCCCAATGTCATAAGAAATCGTTTTAGATGTACAGTATAAGATTAGGTATAAAACACAAAGTGCTTAGTCCAGAGTTGTTTGTCGACGCGTCAACTTTAATGTCGACCTCGACGCGTCGAGTGAATGTCAACAATACGTCAACAATGTCGAGTATGTCAACAAAGTCAATACCAGTTGTTTTGAGGTTATGTTTGTTTTTTATTTTGTTGTGAAATATTTAACATCGTGAAGAAATGGCTCTCAACGTTTACAGTTTAGTAGCTTAGGTACTATTTTCATCCTGGTTAGTAGTTATGATAATAATAAGTTGTTATCTTATCATAAAAATGAGCTTAACAAGTTGTTATTTAAGCATCTTAATGGCGATGGTATAAATGCTTGGATGCCTATAATGAAAGATTTTGAATGTACTACACTACTATGTTTTATCGACATATTAGTTTACTTTGTTGTATTTTTGAATCAAATAAGTGACGTTTATATGTCTTGCAACATATATTAATATGTAATTTTTGAGATGATTAGATTATAATTGGTGTCGACAATGGCGTCGACAATATACGTCGACAATTATTTACTCGACGCGGCAATTGTCGACGCGTCGACAATTGAATTGTTGACGTGACATTGTCGACACCTTGCAACCCTGGTGCTTACATTTTGTATTAGTTGTGGGCTGTGGGTTTCTTAGATATATAGTGTGTTTCATAAATATACCGACAGACTTTTTGGAGTGGTAGGGGACATCAAAATAAACATTTTTTGCTTTATAAAACATGTGAACAAAACAAATAAATGATTATGATTGACCGAAGCTTATTCTGCTCACAGTAGTTGGACCTAAGCAAAAGTGGATTTTCTGGATTTCTGGATGGGAAGGTGGGAAAACCCACGCATACCTAGGCCATCTATTCGGGCCCTTTGTGCTACTTCCCTGATTAGACTCGTTCGAGCCTGCAACGTCACTCAAGCCATCCCACACGTGAGATAAACCTGAGGATGCTGGACGAGGAATCGGCACTAATCTTAGCCATGTCCGGCCAGAAGTATCCCAACATGGATCGTCTTAATTTGACAATCACGGGACATTCACAGAGTATGTGTTGCGCCGTCTCGTCGTCTGTGTAGCATCCTCTACAGGATGGTGAATCTACCAGGCCCATGCGGTGCATGTGTTTGTTAAGTTTACAGTGTCCAGAAAGTCTACCTACAAGTAGCCGCAGTTTTTCTCTGAATTTCCCTGAACAGAAGCGCACCAGGCTATGAGATGGTCCTCTGAAAGCCTCTCTCGCGTGGCGGCAGTTTAACATCAAGTTCCACCTAGCCCTGTGTGGGGCTTGGGTTATTAAGTTGTTTACAGTTGATACTGTAAGTGGAAGAGCCGGCTCTGGACCATAAAACGGTTGTTTTGAGGCCAGTCGGGCTAACTTATCGGCTTTTTCATAGCCTATCATTTCAGCATGCCCTTACAAGCTCAAGGGTGTTGCTGTTTGTTACTTGCTCTACTACCTGGTAACACTCGGACCCAGAGCGGCTCTGCTGTCACTGAGGATTCTGATAATGTTATTCTTTATGCTGTGCATAAGAATTGTTTTTGTACTTATTATCATGCCTGCTAGTTCTGCCTGAAAGAAATTTTGCCTAGTGGTTGGCTGATATGGAAGTTCAGTTCTTGGGAATAAATACCTGTACCTGTTCCTTCCATTGTTTTAGATCCATCCGTGAAGATGGATATGTCTTGTTGGGATGCCACTTCCACATCAAAGAAGATGTGATAATTTTTCCCTAGTATAAATCGAGGGATGACTGAGTCAGATCGTCCTTCTAATATAGGTAGTCGCTTGACTACCTCGCCCAGAATTCGAGAGTGATCCACCTCAGTGCCTTTTCTGTTCAACAATCCTTTATTTCTCAGACGAAGCAAAAGTGGAATTGTCTGTTTCACCGGTTGGCCCCATGAAGGATAGACTTATCCTTATCTTTTAAATTAATTAATAGTGACATAAGGAATATAGTTTTATGTCAATGGCGGTAACGTTTTGATTGAATCAAAATTTCAACAAACATAAATTGAATTCTATTGAGTATTTTTTCAGTTCATAGTTTTCGACTTATATCCGTAATAGCCACCTTTGACTTAAAAATAAACAAATTAATGCGAATGATAATAATATGAGTTTGATTCTAATTGAAAGAATTGAAAGGCTCAGTTTATTAGAAAAGGCCGAGGTGTATTTTGAACTTAAATAACATTTTAGAGATTCTGATATTGGATTTGAGCAACGACAACAATTGCATGGGTGGAAAGGTTTTTAGAAACAAATTGAGGTTGTTGCCAGTGGCAAACTGTGATTGATGGTGCAATTCCGTAATGAGACCAGATAAAGCGACTTAAAGAAGTACTTTAATAAAATCAATTGAAAAACGCACACAAATGCATCAGTGACGAGAACCAATAAACAATTCTTTCTTAAATAATTCTTGTGTATCTAGTTTTGACCAAGCTTCTCATTTATCCATGCAATGTATTTTGAAACTCTGGTGTTACCATCCGGAAAATCATGCCCGCAAGTACTACCAAATGAGACGATACCTTCCTGGTACCACGTGCCTTCATCCTTAAAGACTACTGGAGCACCCCCATCTCCAGAACAGGTGGAATCCTTATAATCCTTCAAACTATCGGTACAAAGGAGATAGTCGGTGATAGTAATATTGTACTTTGCGAATGCCTCTCCGCATACTTCATTGGTAATAACACGACGAACTACTACTTTCTTAGTTGTCACTTGATCACCTTCCGTATTTTTACCCCAACCTGTAGTAATCACTTTCCCTTCTGGTTGAACTAACGAAGCACCTTTAGTCGGTAGACAAACCGGCTTTATGTAATCTAAAATATCACGTTAAATCTTATAGGGAAAATACGTGTCTAGTTTACCTGAAAATCGTACTGTAGTATTTAGCTTAATCAACGCAATGTCGTGGTTGAACTCCTTCTTTCCCTTTTTAAAGTCACCGTGTGGTATAATTTTTTCAATTCCGTACTCCTCACTGTATGGGCTCTCACTTAAAACGTGTACTCCGAGTAATGCTGAAATCCTGAAAACAATTCAAGCTTAGTCCGACTTATTAAATATTCTGAAGGATGCTTACACTTTCTGATTTTTTGCCGTTACGCATACCGACGAAGTAAGTACATATCTATCATTAATTAAGGATCCGACACATTTAAATGGATTTGCTCCCTCATACTTCAATAGAACTGTCCACGGAAACTCTCCTTCCTTCGCAACGCGCCTTAATTCCATACCAGAGTCAACAATTTGTTGCCCACAATCAGGTTTCTCTGGCAATACATCTTTTCCATACGTGAACGCACATCCTATGTACACAATTGAGGGATCAAATACAAATTAAACTAATAACTTACCCATTAAGAGGAAGAAATAAATACGTGCAAACATTTTGACTTTTTTCAACGTTCTGTCAAATATAAACTGTAAAAGTTGCGCACATTTAAGGTTATCAAGTTATCGTTTTTATTTATTTATAATCAGCTGGAGATTCTTCGTAAACTAATTTGTGTAATGAAATAATAATTAAGCTGTCTATCTTTAATGGCGAGTTCGTGAAACTCCTTAACGACCAAGGTTTAATGTTCAATTTCTTGTTATTTGTATAAATAATCGTGGCCTTTCCATAATAGTTAAGTATAAGACCATCCTTTTCTTTCGATCACATCAATTAAGATTTGATTACCACCTGGTGTCCTTCTCTCTTTCATCTGCTGAAACACAAGTATATTGTTATGTAAATGAAGTGGTATCCCCCAAATGTAGTTGTTATGCGCGATGAGGTTTATTTATAAACTAGTAGTGAACTAATTTTCATAATGTTTACTACAATGTCAATTTGATAGATTGTATTGATTCTATCTTAATAATTCGAGCCCTCTTTGGATATTGTTGACAGAAATAAATTGAATATCAATATACGCTGTGTTCATTTAAAAAGGATCCACTATTAATATTTCAGAAATGCTGAAATACGTCAACTTTTAACTTGAGGGGACACTTTTTGGCGCTAATGCCATAAACGTCAAATTCACCACCTCTGTACTGGATATACCCCTTAAATTTTTTTATCAAGTCATACCTCATTTCAAAGGTCTGGTAAATCTCTATTCAATCATTTGTTTTTGTCTTTGGGTACCAGCCTATCATTGTTATTTAATCGTTGTTTAAAATGGAATAGAGATATTTTGCAATAGGGATGACACTCACATAAGAGAACTGCCGAAGAAAGGGAATTAAGTGTTAGGGCAGGTATGGGGAATAGGAGAAAGGGTATCCGGAAAGGATATACAGAAAAGAAAATGGCTATTCGAAAAATTACTTAAAAGTGTGATGGTATATGGTGCAGAGATATGGTGTTGGAAGGAATGGGAAGGATTAGAGAGAATACAGGAGAAATAATGGAAATAGACAATGGGCTTAGACAGAGAGACACCGGGATATATAGTAGAGGAAGAGACGAACTTGGAGGAGAATAAGGGTTCAGACAGGAAGGGGAGCAGTGACGTATGAAGAAGGAATGGAATTAATAGTAGATAACAAAATACTGCAAGAATGTTGGAGGGAACTGAAGGAGAATAGGGCGAAGTGGGGTCAAGAAGAATGGAAAAAAATACTACGAGAGAAGTGGTATGGCGAGGGAGGAGGTTGAGGTGGAGTTGGTAATGAGGGATAAAGACGTACACGGACAAAAGAGGAGAACAAAAGTAACGGAAGGGAAATATAATGAACAATATGAAGGAATAAAGGTAGACGGGATACCAAGATATCTGAAGGGAGGGATGGAAATGTAAGAAAAAAAAATAGTAGCGAGGTTTAGGTGCGGAAATGAAGAGAGAGTAAATAGGTATTGGAGGGAGGACGAAAGTAAAATGTGTAGACTATGTGGGAGAGCTTGGAACATATGATGAGGATTGTGGAGATTGTGGGGAGTTGTGAGAGGAGGAAGGAGATATTAGGCGATGGAGGAGAAGGGGTAATGTGGATGAAGGAAGTGTTGGAGAGAAGGAAGAAGTTAATGAAGATGTATAATTATGTTATGTAGAATCGAATTCTTTGTTTTAGACTTGTGTAAAAAACAAATAAATATTATGTTAACCCTTGAGTAGTCGCGTGGGTAATAATAACACCATTGATCGCGTGGATGACAATGGTCATCCATCAGTTATTTTTGAATTTATCAATTATATTTCTATTAGAAGATGTAATTTAATGAATTTACTAAATGATAGACAAACACGTAAAATAATTGTAAACTTTAAAAAGTGTTATATCTGCATAATATATAAGATAAAGTACCTTATAGTCGCTATAGAAGTACCTACATACAGTCTCCATTTCAAAATTATTATCTACTGGAAAGGGTGAATTAATTTATTCAAAGATTTTGATATATTATTTATTTAATTGGAATGTGATACAAAAACTAATAATATTACTAAAACTGCCATAAACAAACATTTGAATAAAAGAGTAGGTACATATTTACATCAGTAAGTCGCGTGGATGACAATTGTCACAATTGTCTTAGAGTACTTGCCAAATCTCATGATCCGCGAATTGCGCACCGCCGGGAGTGAGAAAGCTGTAGAAAAGGACGCCCAAACATACAACTCAAATGCATTATAGTCACGTGATTATAGTCGGTGACGTCAGAAGCATATTTTGGTCTGTTCGCGCAGGATCATGAGATTTGGCAAGTACTCTACTATAGTACAACTTACCACGTTGAAGGTTGACATATTGCTACTATATTCGTAAAACCCTAAACAAGGAATACTAAAAACTTGAATCCCCCTTTCTTCTTAGAAAGAATGTTATAGGCAATACAATAACAGCGGATGACAATAGGTAGTCATCCACGCGACCGCTCAAGGGTTAATAAAGATAATTTGAATAATATTTTTCATATTAAAAAAAACATTTATTCGTGCCCCGAAAATTTAGCAGGTCAGTTTGTGTTTAAGTATAACATGGTTGGTATGACGTCCACTGCGGATATAGGGGAGTTTTCAATGAGTGTTTGAAGTTCTGGTAAAGCTGTGCTTTAATTGAAAGATTTTTCTGGGTTTGTAACTGAAGAAATATGCCAGAAGGTTATTGTAACAGGACTGTAGTACTATTTGCTTTATAAGGACAGCAGTGTGTATGTTGCGTTCTGTGTACGATCTTTGTTCCACTTTATATTCAGCTATCAAGACAAGTAGTTGAACGTTTGTCTTCTGCAAATTACGATTTTGCGGCTTACAGATTTATTTCTTGAAAAATAGTGCACTAGTATCGATTTTCTGCAGCAAAAATAAATAATGGCCAATAACAGGGAAATGTTCATTATATTTAATAACAAGCACAGGAATGGAATGAATGTGACAATAACGAAAAGTATTAATATGCATTACAGGAATACGGGAGCTTTGGTTTTTGATGATGCATCAATTATCAAAACTGACACTAAACGCTAGTTGGAAGCACAGAGGTTGTCTAGGTCGATTTGTAATAATTGCATTGAGACGTTTTGAGTATTTTTTGATACGATTCCATCTGAAGTGTCGTTAAATTCTGTTAATATTCTGCTAATATTGATGTGAACTATAAGTTACGCTCTGGTCGTCCAATCATTGAAAAAGCTTATGAAATTCTTGAAAACGCAATGAAATCGAGCCATTTCATAACCGGTGATGATGAAAAATGGGTCACGTACGACAAACTGAACCGTCAAAGATCGTGGACAAGGGATGGTGAGCCGTCACAAGCATTCGCGAAGCCAGGATTGACGCCGAACAACGTGATGCTGTGTGTGTGGTAGTGAGTCTGGCAAGGAATCGTCCACCACGAGCTACTTCCAGTTGGTCAGATGATTGATCCTCAACTCTATTATGGAAGAGATTATGCCAGGCAATTGAAAGAAGACGGCTCGAATTGAATAATAGGAAAGGTGTTGTCTTCCATCATGACAACACCCGACCACACACTTCTTTGATGACCCGTCAAAAATTGGGAGAGCTTGGTTGGGAAGTTTTGATGTATTCACCGTATACTCGTAGTCCTGACATGGCATCCTCTGACTATCACGATCTCTGCAGAACTATCTTAATTGAAATAAGCTGGTTTCAAAAGAAGCCCGTCAAAACCACTTGATTCAGTTTTTCAACCAGAAACCACAGCGTTATTCACCGATGGTATCAATGACCCGAAAAATGGCGAAACATTGTTGATAACTTAAGGAGCATATTTGGTTTTAATCAATTCATTTTCACACTAAGAAAACCAGTTGAATTTTACTTAAAAAATGCCACAAACTGTTTCTCAGACCTAATAATATAATAATTTGTTTATGATACTCGATTGATAGTTATGTAATTTGATGATCAATGCCTTATAATTCTTCAACTGTTTATTTAAATTGGTGTATTAAAATCATACTTCACGCTTGCCTAATTTTTTCTTTATATAATGTTGATTTTAACCGTTTTCGAGGGGTGGCACCATCGATATCCGCCCCGGCTGTCACCCATGCTAGCTACGCCACTGCGTGAAACTACAGGTTTAATGTTGAATTTCTTGTTATTTGTATAAAATATAAACAATCGTGGCCTTTTCATTTAGTTATAAGACTTCATATCTTTGCTAATCTCGAAGATTTTAAAATTTTCTACGATTGTCCTTCTCTTCATTGTATTATGATATTGAACTATTACACCGAAATTGTTACAAGAGGTTTCCATATATAAAAGGTCAGAACACATAAATAATTGACGAAATTCGTTCCCTTAAACTATTATTTTGATAATTAAGGTTGTCATTAATGCAAAAGAATTGGATCGTTTTGAAAAGACTTACTTTTGACCATGTATTATACTTTCATAAGTCAACTAAAACGTTACTAACTATCAGTGTATAAAAGTGTATTAGATTAACCATTAACATTTAATTTTCGCTAATTTTTTCCTTTATCCACTGTATGTATTTTGAAACTCTAATACTATCATCTGGAGAATCAGTACCGCAAGCGGGAGCACCAAATGAAAGAATACCTTCTTGGTACCACGTGTCTCCACCTTTAAACATTAGTGGAGCCCCTTCTTCAACTGTAAAGCTACAATCCTTATAGTCGTTCAAAGTTTGCGTGCAAATAAAGGTGTCATTTATAGTAATGTCATGCGCAGCAAAATACTGTTGACATTCTTCATCCTTCATGACACGACGAACTACAACCTTCTTAGTTCTTCTTGGTTCACCAATAGTATTTTTGTCCCACCCCGCCAAAATAGTTGTATCTCCAGGTTGAACTAACGAATTCCCTTCGGTTGGTAAACATATCGGTTTTATATAATCTGAAATAGCACAATAAGCTTTACGAGACTTACGTGTTAGACTTACCCGAAAACTTAACAGAGGCGTTAAGCTTAATTAGCGCGATATTATGATATCTTTCTCTGCTGCTAAAATACTCATGTATTCTTATTTTCTCAATCCCATATTCATCACTGTGAGCACTTTGGCCTAAATTGTGTTCTCCAAGTACAACTCCAATCCTAAGAATCCTGTTAGTTTAACTATGCAAATAGTACTATGAAACGTTCTTACACTGTCTCGAATTTCTGTATTACGCATACCGCTGATGTAAGTACATATCTATCCGAAATTATAGATCCCGCACACCAAAAAGGACTTCCTCCTTCATATTTAAGAAGAACAGCCCACGGAAATTCGCCTTCTTGAGCGAAACGTCTTATGTCCATACCCGAGTTAACAATTTGATTCCCGCAGTCAGGCTTTTCCAACAGTACATTTTTTCCGTGGGAAATAGTGCACACTGTGTGCAAAAATTTAGTACATATTTCATAATATATTTTGTAATAAAACTTACCCACAAGAACAAAGAAACTAATAAATGGTAGCATGTTCGTTAATATTCGCTTGTGGGAAGATGCTTTATAAACAAACTGCCTGTATTAACGTAAGGGGAATTACCGGTCCGATGTTTATCTGTATTTTTTCCATTCGAGTGGGTTTTTTGGTTAAACAAGTATGATTTTTTTCTTGATGGTGTTAAATTCCTTGCGTTAAATCATATGGATGTAAGATGTAACATTGTAAGGCACTACATGATGACGCGACGTGTGTCCGAGATTCGAGGCGCTGCGTTAAAATCATTCAACGGTTAAACCTTAAAAAAATGAAGAATTATTTTCAAAAAAACAAAATTATGGTTTTGAAATTAATCTCATTGATTTGCTAATATTACAACGAAAACAATCGTATTATATTTAATATAAGTGAAATTCTCGTGCACGCTTCCGTTCCAGAGAATTCCGAGTGTTACCACATCGGTTCTAGCACCTAAGCAAATCGAAACTTTATCAAATACAAAAATTTGATACAATTTCATTGTTTTTATGCTCTAAATCTCTAGAAGTGGTTATGACGCCGTAAAACCCAAAAAAACGGATACCTACTTGCATCGTTTGAGTGCCGAAATGAATTTTAAAATGTATTTAAAAAATCCTTTTATATATATTTTATTTATGTATTAAAAATTAAAATTGATGATGGTTTCTCGGAGACGAAACGTCGAATAAAAAATTTGAGAACGCCATCTAATAGAATTGAAAAGTGACAATGAAGAAGTATTTTTGGTTTTTAAAAATCATTTACAATAAACGAAGGAATTACGAAAAAAGAAAAACCCAAAAATCGCATTTTGTTTTAAATCTCGGAAACAATAAAATTTTCTCTAATTTAACCGCCTTCGTATCTCTTACCGTTTTCAAGATCCCCATGCTGTTCATCCTTATCTTGGGCACGTTGTATATGCTGTGTTCATTTGAAAAGGATCCACTAATAATATTTCAGAAATGCGCCGTGTTAGCCAGAAATGCCGAAATACGTCAATTTTTAACTTGAGGGGGACACTTTTCGCACTAATGTCATAAACGTCAGATTCATCACCTCCCTACTGGAGATACCCCTTAAATTTTTTCAAATAAAAGGTCTGGGAAATCTCTATTCAATCACATATTTTACTTATGGTATCAGCCCTCTATTGTTATTTAATCGGTGTTTAAAATGGAATAAAGATCATTTGAACCATATGTTTCATCGGACCATTTGAAGAGAATGGTGATAATACCCGGGTAATATAGTATTTTTCAACTAGGATTCCCGTTTTCGGATTAGTGCGCTTCATTGAATCGCCATACGAACTAAGATTTACTTGTTAGTCAGAGGTTCTACAACAATTTTAGGTAATTGATTCTTTAATGAATGATAATTTTAAGTACCTACTTACATATTTATAAGTAATGAAATAAATTTATTGGTATCTATATAAGAATTTTGATGTGAATCTGTTGTTAGTAAACGCCTCGGTAAACGCCATCCACAATTCATTATGCATTACCTACACTAATGTAAAATTTTGAGAATCTCTGGCATTCGAAAATAGTTGTAGTTTTGCGTCCAACATAAACTACTCTCATCTCTTTCTGCCACATTGCGGTTATTTGTACAATATTTTAATGCTTATTGTGTGCTTAAAGCAACTTATCTATGGCCGTAAATCCTACGTTTCTGTTGCTTAGAAGTACAACCACAATTTAAACAGAGATAAAAGACAAAAAGTTTGCGTTTACTAATATAAAGCGCCAATTCGAAAACGGGAATCCTAGTTGAAAAATACTATACCTACGTAATTTAAGTTTGTAAGGCCAAAAATATTTTGTTCCCAAACTATTGCGATCAGTTTTCATTCACTGAGTAATTTTGTTGTAAACTAGATACCTACTATTTAAAATCCGACAAGCTTACGGTACTAGTAGATCTTTACTTTCATAAGGTGATAAACTGAAAAAGTTAGACCGTAAGGAAAACTGACAGTGTCGATATGTGATTAAGTTTTAATAACTGAATTTTTCCTTAGGAAATTGCCATGGATGAAACTAATTTGTTTAAACGGTTAAGAAGAAGTTTTCTACCTATCAAGATAAGTCGGAAATGCTTGACTGCAGATCAAACAGTTATATCTGTTTTGTGTTATCGTTGAGTTCCAGGAGAAGAAACACAGAACGTAGTGCTATCAAACATTTTGGTACAGTAATCTCTGTTTATTTTCAAACGCATGCTATAAAAAATTAAAAAAAAAACGTTACTGAACATCGGTGTATGAAAGCGTATTACTATTAACATTTAATTTTCGATAAGTTTTTCGTTTATCCACTGTATGTATTTTGAAACTCTAATATTACCATCTGGAAAATCAGTACGACAAGCAGGAGCACCAAATGAAAGAATACCTTCTTGGTACCATGTGTCTCCACTTTTAAGCATTAGTGGAGCACCACCATCACCTGTAAACGTACAATCCTTATAGTCCTTCAAAGTTTGTGTGCAAAGAAGGTTGTCATGTATAGTAATGTCTTGCTTAGGAAAAAGCTGTTGACATTCTTCATTTGTGATGACACGACGAACTACAACATTCTTAGTTGCCGCTGATTCACCAGCAGTATTTTGTCCCCAACCCGCCAAAATAGTTTTATCTCCAGGATGAACTAACGAATTCCCTTCGGTTGGTAAACATATCGGTTTTATATAATCTGAAATAGCACGATAAGCTTTACGAGACTTACGTGTTAGACTTACCCGAAAACTTAACAGAGGCGTTAAGTTTAATGAGCGCGATATCATCTTTGCTGCTCTTTATAAAATCTTCATGTATTGTTATTTTCTCAAACCCATACTCCTCACTGTGGGGAGTTTGACCTAAATTGTGTTCTCCAAGTACAACTCCAATCCTAATAATCCTGTTAGTCTAACTATGCAAATACTATGAAACGTTCTTACAGTTTCTGGAATACCCCCATTACGCATACCGCCGATGTAAGTACATATCTATCGGAAATTAAAGATCCCACACACTTATACGGTTCTGCTCCTTTATATTTAAGAAGAGCAACCCACGGAAATTCACCTTCTTGAGCGAAACGTCTTAATTCCATACCCGAGTCAACAATTTGATGCCCGCAGTCAGGCTTTTTCAACAGTACATCTTTTCCGTGGGAAATAGTGCACACTGTGTGCAAAAATTTAGTATTTCATAATATTTTTGTAATAAAACTTACCCACAAGAACGAAGAAACTAATAAATAATAGCATGTTTGTTTAACTTTGTGTTAGATCGTAAGAATTGCAGGCGTATTTAAAGCAAGGTTATCATCGACTTATCGTATATCGATGGTGGGAAAATGCTTTATAAACAAATTGTGTGCCTGCATTAACGTAAGGGGAATTACAGGTCCGATGATTATCTGTATTTTTTTCATTCAAGTGGGTTTTTTGGTTAAACGGGTACAATTTTTTCCTAGGCGGTGTTACATACATTCCTAGCGTTATTTTATATGGATTTAACATTTAAGCACTGCATGATGACGGAACGGGTGCCGGAGAGTCGTGGGGCTGTGTTAAAGCTTCGAAAAATGAAAAATTGCTTTCAAAAAACATAACAAAATTATGGTTTTGAAATTACTCTCATTCTTTTACTAATCACTATACATATAATAACCGAGACGTGTGTATATGTTTGTGTTGCTGTGCACTTTTCCGACAGTCGCCGAATCCTGACGAATGCGGATGTGATATTTTAAAACCAAAGCTATTATAAATTTATAACCTACAAATTAATGCTACAATTAAAGATACCCCCGCAAACCACGTAAATATCTGCACTAATTTTTTTCAAAGTAAGTTTTAAACATTTTAGTATAAAAGTCCGTCATCTTATTCAAGCGGTATGTGTCTAAATATATTTTCTTTACTTAGAAAATACGTTCAAAGTTTCCTTATGGAGATTACGTGTAAAATAGAATTCGCTATTTGTGCTTATTTTTGGGTGAAAATTTTGTGTAAACATGCAAAGTTTGTCTGTCCGAGGTTCTTAACCCATTTCGAACATTAAAACAATGGCAGAAAGTATTTTCGCGAAAATTTTCAAAATGACAAGTATCGGAAACTTTTTCTCGATAACATGGAAATTTAATTATTTCAAGTTGAAAAGTTATTTAAATGATGAAAAATGATTCTATTATGCCTCGCGTTAACATTTTCATGGTTAAAATGATGTAAAAAGTAGTAACAGCTTTCATCGTAGACTAATTTATGTGTCCCGATACCTTCTTTCGGTAACTTTCGAAATGTACATGTTTGTGTGCTTATTTCGAATTTAGAGATTTTGAACGATGAACGATGTCGTAGGTAACATATATAGTCGAATGTTTTCACCGAGAAAAATGTTTTTGTCTACTGATGAAAGTAGGTACAGTAAACGCCAAACAAAATCCGTTGCACGTCAGCAATCAGCTAATAATTGACGTCCCTGCCGTAAATGTAACGGCATAAAAATCGTGAAAATTCGACCTGTAAACATTAATTTCATCAGAATTTCATGATCGCCACGTTGGTAACAATGGATTGTTTTCAGCAACGTTGCCAATGCCAATTTCATAAGGTATCAATTTTGTAATGTTTTGATGTGGTTATGTTTTGACTGTCACAATTTTGAAGTTTTGATTTTGTTTTTATTTATTATAACTAAAGTTACGAGTAAACTCAGAAGTTTTATTTGCGTTACCTTCTTTCAATTACAATCTGGCAACATTGCCCCCAATCTACGTCACTCACATTATATGACGTGCAAAGGATTTTGTTTGGCGTTCACTTTAGCAAGTGTATTGTTACGTTACACTATACCAAAGAGAATACCTATACTTTGACTAAATACTTCTAAAGTAAATATACAACTTATATTGTAATTAAGAGGAAGTAAAATCCATATTTACTGCTGTACATATACGTGTAAATGGTGGCCTTTAGTTAGTGAAATAAACAAAAACTTGAAACTGTTTAAGGTAGAGAAGGTCTTTCTATAAAACAGATGTTATGCAACGTTAGACCAGCTTCTATTTGTACATTTTATGTTTTATGGTATTTTTAGTTTTACTATAGTTAAAGATGAATGTTAAAACGTTCTCTCTAAGGCCATTCGTATTCCCAAAAAGTTGCCAGTGTCCAAATTGAGTTGTTTTACATTAAAAATTCATTCTAAACTATCCTTATGAAGTTCACACGGAATTTGTTATATTTTCGTTAATTTTTGGGCAAAGACTATGTACAAAGACGTAATTAACAGTGTGAAAGGGCCATTATGTATTTTTGGTCTCAAATCTATTCCAAAAAGTTTCCGTTTTACATTTTTTTTAATAATTGGTAAAAATTTACTATAAGTAGGTAGGAACGAATTCGTATATCTTTACCAAATATCAACCCATTTTTGTGATTTTTACGTCAAATGTAAGTAAATGTAATCCTTTATTTTAGTTACTTTAATAACTTGCTAAATTACAGATACCTACAGGGTCAAAAATCTGAAAAGGTACAAAAACGTAAATTTTTTTTCTTTTTTCAAGCAACTAAGCCAGCTCAACAAGGTGTGATATTTTAAAACAAAAGCTATTACAACCTATAATCACAGATACCCCCTCCCCCCAAAGCACGCAAAACGCGAGAATCGCGTGTACCCCCGTTTATAAAACAATAAAAAAGGTCTTTGTATATCTATAGTTTTCTCTTGTGCAACATGAATTTCACCTGCATAAATCAGAATTGGTTGCCGTTGCAGTTTCATATAAGATCATTAAAGGATTCTTATGCGAATAGACATTGAAGTCAAAAGTCAAAGAGGTCGTAAGATAATATTTTTCTCCAGATATTTGCCGTTATTTGTTAACCATTTAAAGTGCAACTGAATTTAGGCGATTAGGTATTGTACATATTATGGAGCTCTACATTAAAAGAAAGTGGACGAATTTGAATATTTGGGTGCATGGATGAATGTAAAAAATTACTTTTTCGTGAAACAATTTTGTGAAAGTGTTAGTTAAAACAATCAAAAACCCACTTCCATCTCGAAGATTTTTAAATTCCCTACGATTATCTTTAATATAAAGTTGGCTTAACCTCTATAGTAAGGTACGTGGTGTATCTAAACCTTTTCGTTGAACTATTACAGTATTACACTAAAATTGTCACAAGAAGTTTGTATATAAAAAAAGGTCAGAACAGATTAATAATGTGAAAAACTTCTTCCCACAAACAATTATTTTGATGATTGAGGTTTCCACTACGAATGTTGGAAATGGGTCGTTTTGAAGAAAATCTACTTTTGACTACCTACTTAAGAAATTAATTTTTCATCGATGTATTACTTTAATAAGTCAACTGAAACGTTACTGAACATCTGTGTATCAAAGCGTATTAGTTTTAACAATTAATTTTCGATGAGTTTTTCATTTATCCACTGTATGTATTTTGAAACTCTAACATTACCATCTGGAATATTAGATCCGCAAGAAGTAGCACCAAATGAAAGAATACCTTCTTGGTACCACGTATCTCCACTTTTAAGCATTATTGGAGCACCTCCATCACCTGGATAGGTACAATCCTTATAGTCGTTCAAAGTGTGCGTGCAAAGAAAGTTGTCATTTATAGTAACTTTATGGGCAGCAAATAACTGTTGACATTCTTCATTTGTAATGACACGACGAACTACAACCTTCTTAGTTCTTCTTGGTTCATCAACAGTACCTTTGCTCCATCCCGCCAAAATAATTTGATCTCCAGCTTGAAGTAACGAATTCCCTTCGCTTGGTAAACATATCGGTTTTATATAATCTGAAATAGCACGATAAGCTTTACGAGACATACGTGTTAGACTTACCCGAAAACTTAACAGAGGCGTTAAGTTTAATTAGCGCAATATCATGATTTCCTTGACTACTCTTTTTATAATCCGCATGTACTGTTATTTTCTCAATCCCATACTCCTCACTGTGTGCACTTTGGCCTAAATTGTGTTCTCCAAGTACAACTCCAACCCTAAGAATCTCGTTAGCCTAACTATGCAAATACTATGAAACGTTCTTACAGTTTCTGGAATCCCCCTGTTACGCATACCGCGGATGTAAGAACATATCTATCGGAAATTAAAGATCCCACACACTTATACGATTCCGTTCCTTCGTATTTAAGAAGTACAGCCCACGGAAATTCACCTTCTTGAGCGAAACGTCTTATTTCCATACCCGAATCAACAATTTGATGCCCACAGTCAGGCTTTTTCAACAGTACATCTTTTCCGTGGGAAATAGTGCACACTGTGTGCAAAAATTTAGTATTGCATAATATTTTTGTAATAACACTTACCCACAAGAACGAAGAAACTAATAAGTGCTAGCATGTTTGTTAATATTAACTTTGTGTTAGACCATAACGATTGTACGCGTATTTAAAGCAAGGTTATCACCAACTTATCGTATATTGATAGTGGGAAAATGCTTTATAAACAAATTGTGGGCCTGTATTAACGTAGGGGGGGTTACAGGTCCGATGTTTAACTGTATTTTTTCCATCGAGTGGGTTTTTCGGTTACACAAGTACGATTTTTTCCTTGGGGGTAGTGTTACATATTCCTTACGTTAATTTATACAGATTCAACATTCTAAAGCACTCCACTGAACGATGACGGGTCGGGTGTTATAGAGTCGAGGTGCTACGTTTAAGTTTCACAAAATAAAAAACTGTTTTCCACAAAAACCTAACAAAATGATGGTTGTTAATTTTAGGTATTTAAAAAAATATTTGTTAGGTGTAAGTAATGTAGAATTAAACAGGCTTTAAGGTCATGTTATTTTGAACAAAATCGGCGGAATGGTTATTTTTTTTATTAAGCTGTATTATACTAGAGCTTACAAGCTTTTTGCGCCGATAGTACGTCAGGAACGAGAAGTAAGAGTGGGAAGGGAAATAATTAAATGAGGAGCAATCCATTTTCGCCCAATATTTTGCTGTTTAGGAGGTTACACTGAGATACGAAAACATTGGGAGATGCTTCATAAATTAATTTGTGTAATGAAATAATCATTAAGCTGCCTATCTTTAATGGCGGGTTCCTGAAACTCAGGTTTAATGTTTAACAAATTGCTTGTTATTTGTATAAATAATCGTGGCCTTTCCATTTAGTTATAAGAGTATCCTTTTCTTTCGATTACATCGATTAAGATTTGATTATTACCTTGTGTCCTCTCTTTCATCTGCTGAAACTCAAGTATAATTTTACGTAAATGAAGTGGTATCACCTTGAATCTCTAAATGTAGTTGTTATGCGCGATACAGTTAATTTTTAAATTAGAATGAGTTGGTTGAATATTTGCTAATAAAATTAATGCTATTCCGAAATACAAAATAATATGTAACGGGCGTTATTTTTGGTTAAATTAATATAATTACTTTTTACTTTTCAAGTTTGTATATATGGAAAATGTTTTTAGTAAAGTACGTAGGAGGTTTCATTTAATATGTAAGAAAGTTAAGCAGAATGAATAGTATAAGAGCGCAAGTGTCTTATCTGGCAGGTGCAGAATAAGATAACATTTTATTAAATTGTATATAAGGGTAAGCGGGGAAGTGAGTGTGTGAGTGGACAAGTCAGTCGAAGTAAGACTGTTATAGAGTGTGAAGGTGCTAAGACTCGCACCAGAATTTTGAATTTATTAAGAGATTTTGCGGAACAAAGCGGAAAGGTACCAAGAAGGTACCATTAAGTGCGGTTAAGAGTGTCACTACGGTGATTTTAAAAGCGTCAATACGTGTTAATAAACAGTTTTATAGCAGCGTATATAAACCATATGTGCCGTTAATGCGAAAAGTGCGAATGAACTCCAAGAAGTGAGATTAATTATCGAACGAAAAAAGGAGCTACATCAATAAATAAGGGTGAGCTTCCTAAGTTTAGTTAACCAGTGAAGATCCTCGAGGGGGTCACGTGCTCGCTTTGTCGTTTGAGTATACGCTTTTGTCGTTTGAGTATATGCTGTGTTGTTCTACGAGAAATCGCATTGTGGTAATTAATGAAAGACTCGCTTTGTTGTGAATTGGAACTTTTCTAAGTGAATTTTACACAAATTGGAAGAAGAATTTTAATGCAACTTGCCGTCAAGCGACCCATGAATCAAGCTGCCGCTGGCAGGTACTACGAGAAGTCGACGCTACATTAAGGTACTGTCCCAAAGTTTATTTACGTATTGATTTGAACTGGTAGTGAAGAGAAACTGAATTTTATGTGTAATTGTTTTTATTATTGCGTTCGGATTAAATTAAAATATAAGCGAAACTAAAGTCTAAGCGGATGTAACGAGGTATTTTTTTATATTAGGTCACGTTTTGCTAGCAAGCGATAAAATTGGCCATTCAGCTTGTTTATTTAGGTAGGAATTAAGGTTATTTTTCTAGGAATCGTACATTTTGTTTGATTTTTATTAACTTTGTAATAAATTGATTTTGTTATTGATTTTATGGAATTTTTCAATAATTATGACCTAATTGTAAGGAAAGTAAAAGCGTAATTTTCATACAGACGACGCTAAATGACAGGTTAAGGACCTCTTCAGGCGTACTTGAGTTATCACAAATAAGCGTTTGCATTTAGATGAAATCATTGTTTTCCAAATTAATTGATGAAAGCATTCTTTAATGATATCGAACCTGAGTAAATTGAGAAAGTTTTACCAAATTTATGTTTAATCCTTTTCATCCCCAACTGAGCTAGCCTGGGAAGGAAAAGTACGAAAAGGTAGGTCCAAGCGTACTACTACCAAGATAGAAAAATTTTACCGAACCATTTAACCACGAACCTGAAGAGTTTTGTCAACATGTTTGTAACTTCCGTTACAAATGGCGCAGCAACGTGAGGGCTCGATTAACACCCTGTAAACAAGAATCTCATGCTCCTGTGTATTGAATTGAAATCAACCAGTGGCGTAGCACGAAAAAATTAACCAAAGAAAAAATTGAAAAGAAAACAGAAACCAATAAATATTAAATAATTATTTTATGGAATTACGATCCGGTTTTAAGAAGGCTCCTAGAATAATTGAAACGAATAAAATGGCCAAGGTTCAAGACAGCGAAGATATTCTCTTCAGTGAAGAACGTCAAGAAATTATGGAAGACCAACAAGCACGAACACAAACGATGGACATGTCGATGTTAGCGCAATTAATCCAAAAGGGACAAGAAGATATGAAAAAGGGACAAGAAGATATGAAAGAAGAAATGAAAGAAGGACAAAGAAGACAAGAAAGAAATATGGAACAATTACGACACGAAATAAGAAGCCAAAGGCAAGAATGCGAAAGGAGATTTAACATCCAAGAAAAGAAAATTGAAGATTTAAACCAACAACACGTGGGATTCACGCAGCAAGTAGATTACGAATTTCAGAAAATGGATCAGAAATTTATGAGACATGAAAGAATCATCGAACAAGATATGAAAGTTTTAGACAACAAAGTAGAAAAAAATATAGAAGAGATCGAAACGATCAAAGAGAAAATTAAGGAAGAGAAAACGACGGCCAACACCAATGCTACCACGGTGATCTACAAGACCGAAGGAGTAGGTGCACAGAAGCCAAAGAAATTTGATGGAAGTTCGAGAAGTGTACACCCCGTGAATTTTGTGAAGTCATTAGAAAATTATTGGATGAATATGCCCTTACAAGAGGAGCAAAAGATGAATATTATGGAGGATTATTTAGAAGGATGTGCGAAAGCATGGGCCGATCTACACCAAGGGCAATGGAAAGACTTTAAAGAATTAAGAATCAACTTTTTAGAACAGTTTTGGTCTACAGAAAAACAGAATAAAATTAGACATCGACTCAACACACCAAGGTTGTATGATGTAAGAAATGGCACCTATACCGACCACGTGTGGTACTGGGTCTCGAAGACCGCGCACCTTGAACCCAGAATAAACGAAGACCAGTTGATAGAAGCGTTAGTGGGTCATTTCCCTAGAGATGTGCAAATGGTACTATATGCTGCCCAGGCAAAAACCATCAAGAATTTAACAGAAATTCTCGAAAAAATACAGGAGACCAACCGAGATTGGCGAAGAGATGCTACAAGACAAGAATCGCAAGGCCGCGACCAGCGAAATAATCAAAACCGAGGTAATTACCAGAATAATGATAGAAGAAATGCCAACCACGTAAATTACAGAAGAGGAAGGGGAGGCCACTATGGACCGCCCGGAAGGTATTATGAAGATCGTCGACGCAATGAAGAGGCTGAAGAACGTCGGCCAGACAGCGAGGCGGAAAACTAGATTCGACTGGACGAGGAGCTCCACTGGTCCAGCGGCAACAGCGGGAGCGACAACAATTAATTAATTTCGTCAAAGTATTTTATAATCAATGTAAAGCCACACAAAAAATAGAAGAAACTCATGTACAAGCTCAAGAAGAAACAGCAAGTGTTACGGAAGAGACCGATATAGAAGGAATTGGTGATAATAGCGAAGAAGAAGAGAACACTTACCAACCAATGGTCTTAGGAAAGATGGAGGGGGTGACTCAACAATTTTTAGTAGACACCGGGAGTCAAATAAGCCTCATGTCAGAAGAACTCTATAAACAAATTGAACCTAAAAACGCAATTATGTTACCCACCAAGGGGTTAACAATACAGGGAGTGAATGGAAGAATCTCCAAAGTGACAAAGCACGTACTCATGAGAATTGAAGTGGGTGAAAGCGACCACGACCACGGGTTTTACGTAGTAAAGGGAATTGATCCGCCCATTATTTTGGGAGTTGACTGGATGTACGAAAAGAAAGCCACTATAGATGTTAAAGAAAAGAATATGAAGTTTATACATGAAGAGGCAGATTATTATGTGAAGTTTAAGGAAAACGGTTCTCGTATGTATAAGTCCAGAAATATGAAGGTATGTGATGAAAGGGAGAAGCATGACGAGACGGAAATGTTGGAGAAATTATTTCAAGACGCTGAAGGAGTGTTTTCAAGTCGACCAGGCCTAGTACATGATTTTGTCGCCGAATTAAAAATAAAGAACCCAACTCCATTCATACAGAAGAGCTATCCAATCCCCTTTTCAAAGCGGGAAGCAGTAGAGAAAGAGATACAGAGGATGTTGGATTACAACATAATTGAACGGTCGGATTCGCCGTTCTCGAATCCAATTGTAATTGTGAGTAAACCGGAAGGGGCGGTGAGAATATGCCTAGATGCTAGAAGGCTCAATCAAATAATAGAGGAAGATAGAAATTCACCTCCAGTACTCGAAGAGACTTTGGAAAAATTTGGAAATCCACAATTCATTAGCTCATTGGATTTAACCGCAGGTTATTGGCAAGTGCCACTACATACCAATTCGAGAAAATACACCGCGTTTCTAGTAAATGGACGAAGTTACCATTTCAAAGTATTGCCATTTGGCTTAAACGTTTCCGTGGCGGTATTCAACAGATGCTTAGACTTTGTTCTAGGCCCCGAAGTGTTATCTTTTGCAACAATATACGTCGATGACATACTAATAACGTCAAGAACGTTAAACGAACATTACGAACAGCTTAGAACAATATTTTCGAAATTAAGAAAAGCAAATATGACCGTAAATTTTAAGAAGTCAAAGTTTCTACAATCAGAAATAAAGTTTTTGGGACACATTATAAAGAAAGGTGAGGGAATCACCATGGATCCCGCAAGATTAAAAAGTATAAAAAACTGCTCACCTCCAAAGAACAAGAAAGAACTTCAGTCCTTTTTAGGAGTATGCAACTTTTACCGTCGTTTTAAAGACCATTACTCAGAAACAGTATGTAGATTGTCATCATTATTGAAGAAGAATGCACCCTGGATATGGAACGATGAACATCAAGGGGCTTTTGAAGAAATACAAAATGCTTTCAGTGAAGATATGATTCTCAAATTCCCAGATTTTGAAAAAACTTTCTTCCTATACACTGACGCATCAATAAATGCCGTGGGAGCTCATCTCTTCCAAGAAGGAGAGAATGAAGAAATTTTGAATATTGCATTTGCCAGTAGAAGTCTGAAAGATGCTGAAAGGAGATACACCATAACAGAATTGGAATTGCTTGGTGTAGTTTTCGCTTGCAACAAGTTTAGGAATCTCATTCTGGGTTATCCGGTAATTTTATACACAGATCATAAGGCGTTATCCTTCTTATTTACATGCAAACACCTGAATTCGAGATTGCAACGCTGGGCATTACTAATACAGGAATTTAATTTACAAATCAGATACTGCAAAGGAAGTGAGAATAAAATTGCCGATTTTTTGTCAAGATATGGAAAAGGAAATCGAAGCAACAATAAGTTAACCATAGGTGTTTTGAAGAAAAAGGAAGAGGAGAAGAAATTAAAAGAATTATTGAGAAATTTGGAAGAGAAACAAAAGGAAGATAAGCATCTAAATTGGATTAGAAGAGAATTAGAAGAAAATAATATGAACAAAAGAGAAGAGTTAGCAAACAATTTTAGAATTCACGGAGGAATACTTTTTAGAAGAGGCAGTAGATCTGAAGACTGGTGGACCATATGTGTACCGTCTAAAATTGAAAAAGAAGTCATAAAGGTCTACCATGATATGCTAGGCCATTTTGGAACACAAAAAATATTATCAGCAATAAAAGAAAATTGTTATATTACGAATCTAGGGAAAAAAGTAAGAAAAGTGGTGTCATCGTGTGACATCTGTCAAAAAGCCAAAGTTACTAATAAGAAGCAAGAAGCACTCATGGAAAGTGTACTCGTTGAAAAACCATTAGAGATGGTGTCAGTTGACCTGTTTGGGCCCCTACCTAGAGCACAAGGAGGCGTAGAATATATATTTGTGATGTTAGACATATTTACGAAATATGTGAAACTTTATCCCATTAAAAAAGCGAATACACGAACGCTCTTGAACAAAGTAATGAATGATTTTATACCCACTGTGGGTCAACCCAAGATGATATTGTCGGACCATGGAAGCCAATTCACGGCAAAGAGATGGCAAGATGAATTAAAGACTAACAATATACAAGTTAAAATGACATCAGTATATCACCCCGCATCGAATCCAGTGGAGAGGGTTATGAGAGAACTGGGAAGATTATTCAGAACCTACTGTCATGATAAACATACCAACTGGAGCAGGTGGGTGAATCAAATTGAAAAGTGGCTGAACATGTCTGAACACGACAGTACCGGGTTCACACCGATAGAGCTGTTAAAAGGCCGAAGATTTAATCACATTATTGAAAGTTTAATAGAATTTCCAATACGAACTGATCCAGATGTGGAGACGAAAATAATATTTGCCCACGAGAGACTTAGAAGTCGGGCCGAAAAGCGAAAGATAAAACATGATGACCAAGTGAAGATTCCGGTGAAATATAGTCCAGGAGAGTTGGTGCTACTGAAGACACATCACCAATCGTCGTCACTGAGCCACGAAATAAAGAAATTTTTTCTATTATATGAAGGACCATACGAAATAGTGAGCGAAATGGGAATAAATGCTTATCTATTAAAATATCCAAATCAAGAAGCGAATAGAGGTGTACACAATGTTGTGAATTTAAA
Organism: Pyrocoelia pectoralis; assembly: GCA_036250285.1. Classification (NCBI taxonomy): domain Eukaryota; kingdom Metazoa; phylum Arthropoda; class Insecta; order Coleoptera; family Lampyridae; genus Pyrocoelia; species Pyrocoelia pectoralis. The sequence goes on from CM070078.1 coordinate 44,318,998, forward strand.
AAGATATGTTGTGTCAGAACAACCCAATCGTACAGTAAACTTACAGGCAGCTACCTCTGTCTAACCCAACCAAACATATTACCTTAATTTCCTTGTATCCATTTGGAAAACTTTCAGTTTCACTGAGGATGTTTGTATATAGTGTTAAATTTGTTATATGATGTATAAACCTAAACTCTAAGTATGTTGTTTTCGATTCAACCGTTCAGTTGTCTCAAAAACAAGAGGGGGTACTGTAACGGGCGTTATTTTTGGTTAAATTAATATAATTACTTTTTACTTTTCAAGTTTGTATATATGGAAAATGTTTTTAGTAAAGTACGTAGGAGGTTTCATTTAATATGTAAGAAAGTTAAGCAGAATGAATAGTATAAGAGCGCAAGTGTCTTATCTGGCAGGTGCAGAATAAGATAACATTTTATTAAATTGTATATAAGGGTAAGCGGGGAAGTGAGTGTGTGAGTGGACAAGTCAGTCGAAGTAAGACTGTTATAGAGTGTGAAGGTGCTAAGACTCGCACCAGAATTTTGAATTTATTAAGAGATTTTGCGGAACAAAGCGGAAAGGTACCAAGAAGGTACCATTAAGTGCGGTTAAGAGTGTCACTACGGTGATTTTAAAAGCGTCAATACGTGTTAATAAACAGTTTTATAGCAGCGTATATAAACCATATGTGCCGTTAATGCGAAAAGTGCGAATGAACTCCAAGAAGTGAGATTAATTATCGAACGAAAAAAGGAGCTACATCAATAAATAAGGGTGAGCTTCCTAAGTTTAGTTAACCAGTGAAGATCCTCGAGGGGGTCACGTGCTCGCTTTGTCGTTTGAGTATACGCTTTTGTCGTTTGAGTATATGCTGTGTTGTTTTACGAGAAATCGCATTGTGGTAATTAATGAAAGACTCGCTTTGTTGTGAATTGGAACTTTTCTAAGTGAATTTTACACAAATTGGAAGAAGAATTTTAATGCAACTTGCCGTCAAGCGACCCATGAATCAAGCTGCCGCTGGCAGGTACTACGAGAAGTCGACGCTACATTAAGGTACTGTCCCAAAGTTTATTTACGTATTGATTTGAACTGGTAGTGAAGAGAAACTGAATTTTATGTGTAATTGTTTTTATTATTGCGTTCGGATTAAATTAAAATATAAGCGAAACTAAAGTCTAAGCGGATGTAACGAGGTATTTTTTTATATTAGGTCACGTTTTGCTAGCAAGCGATAAAATTGGCCATTCAGCTTGTTTATTTAGGTAGGAATTAAGGTTATTTTTCTAGGAATCGTACATTTTGTTTGATTTTTATTAACTTTGTAATAAATTGATTTTGTTATTGATTTTATGGAATTTTTCAATAATTATGACCTAATTGTAAGGAAAGTAAAAGCGTAATTTTCATACAGACGACGCTAAATGACAGGTTAAGGACCTCTTCAGGCGTACTTGAGTTATCACAAATAAGCGTTTGCATTTAGATGAAATCATTGTTTTCCAAATTAATTGATGAAAGCATTCTTTAATGATATCGAACCTGAGTAAATTGAGAAAGTTTTACCAAATTTATGTTTAATCCTTTTCATCCCCAACTGAGCTAGCCTGGGAAGGAAAAGTACGAAAAGGTAGGTCCAAGCGTACTACTACCAAGATAGAAAAATTTTACCGAACCATTTAACCACGAACCTGAAGAGTTTTGTCAACATGTTTGTAACTTCCGTTACAAATAATAAAAAAATGGTCGTTATTTTACATTAAAATTTTATGGGTTTCATAATTTTACATAAGAGGATTTACTACACATTTCTGACGCAATTATAAAATAAAACCAGTTGAGAATGCGAAAGCTTGCATTGCGTGATGAACAATAGTTATTTGTGTATCCAGGTTGTAAAAGTGATCTTTTTTGGCCGAATTTGATGATTGCAGCCGAGGCTAACAAATCAGATGAGGCTAAAAAAGAACTTTTAACCGAGGTTCACACAACATTTTTAGGCGACTATCACAAAAAGATATAAACTTTAATTTAAAAATCAATTTCATAATTTTGACAGTGACAGTTACCTGACAAATACAATCATATATTTGATTATTCATGTCACTTATAGAGTGCTTTGCTCCATCACCTGGACAACAAAAAGCGGTTGTAAAGTAAATTCGGCCGTAAAGTTGTTTATGACAGATGTTTAAAAAAAAGTTATACTTTACGGCTTTCAAAAGATACGTAAAACAACTATTTATGTAATAGCCGCCTAAAAAAGCTTGTATTGCCATGTTGAACAATATTTTCGACGGTTATTTTGACCACTCTCCCGATGAGATAGATAAAAAGTGATTGATACAAAAATGTCTTAAATTTTGAACCGAACAAGAATCCGAAGTCAGAATGTCAAAAATGTCTACAACTACAGGAAAAAGGCAACGGATATATAGGCAACGGACATCCAGATATCCAGACATCCAAACTTTGTGGATTTATATAATGAACAAGAATTCATCGAACATAAGTTCTTTAATCAACGTTTTTTAAACCCTGGTAGAACTGGAACAGTAATAAACACAAAAATATTTTATTAAAACGAACATCAGTGAACATCTAAGGTTCATTTATTAGTTATTACAATTGGAAAGCTGTTATGCTTTTAACCACGATCATATATATTTTTGAATTCTGTTCAAATTAAACGCACGCGGTTGGTGTAAACCAAAGGAAACCAAAGTATACAAAAATAGTAAAGTTGGACATTACAACTTCTGGTGTATTACAATTACTTCTTCTCTACAACTTCAGTGCCCTCTATAATTGATAAGTTATAGAGCACTATAACACGTACAGTTTCTCGATGTCGGGAGATGTACATAAACACACAAAAAATACATCTCGGTTCCAATTCTTCCCTCCAACCAATTTTTTCTGCAAGGGAAGACTTAATTGTTGAGTATTGTATTGCGCCAAGATCTAGGAACATCGAATTTTCAAGCATCTCTATGAGCATCAGCTACTTTGGTTATAAGAACTATCAATTATCATCATTAGAATTTTGCCTGAATTGGAGAAACTACGCACTCGGCAAGGAATATTTAGCCTACCGAATATCCTATCGACATGAAAATAGCTGCTTTAGCCGAGTTAGCACCTGCGCCACCCAAGTGAAGGCCGACAAGGTAGCTATCAAGTATTATTATTAAGATAATTTGGAGAGATTTTTTGTAGGTTTGTAGCTGAAGAAATGTGCCAGAAGGTTATTGTAACAGAACTGTAGTATATTTGCTTTATAAGGAGGATATGTGATAAAAAGGGTTAGTAACTGAATTTTTCCTTGGGAAATCGCTATGAATGAAACCAATTTGTCTAAACTGTCAAGAAGAAGTGTTTTACCTTTCAAGATAAGCGGGAAATGCTTGACTGCAGAAGAAACAGTTGTATCTGTATTGTGCTTGCGTTATCTTTCAGGAGAACAAACACAGAACGTAACATAAAATTTTATATTGCGATACAGAGCCGTTTGCTACACACTGTGGTAAAGTGATCGTCAAACGCATTCAATAAAACAATAAAAAGGGCCTTTGTATATCTTCTCTTGTAGAACATGAATTTCACCTGCATAAATCAGAATTTGGTTGCGATTGCAGTCTCATTTAAAGGTAAAAATGGTCATTAAAGGATTCTTATGCAAGTAGTCATTCCGTTACCAAAGTGTCGTTAATTGAAACAAAAAGAAGTTATTTGATATAATGGGCTCATTGAGATCAAAGGTCAAAGAGGTCATAAGATAATATTTTTCCCCAGATATATGTCGTTATTTATTAACAATTTAAAGTACAGCTGAATTTAGGCGATTGGGTATTATTAAAAGAAGGTGGGCGCATTTGAACATTTGGGAGCATGTATGAATGTAAAAAATTACTTTTTTTGTATTCTGTCTCCAAAGTAACCATTTTGCGGACTGAAAACAATCCGCAAAATACATCTTTAAAGGACAAGTACGCTAAAGTCGCTATGACAACCTTAATGCTGGATTTTCATTCGTTTTGACGTATTTACGATAATCTTTATTTTGACGTTTTACGAATTTACTTGTTGTTGCTATAACCACAGTATATAAACGAACCAGTACAATAACTCCTACGCATTTCATTCATAATCGACAGAGCTCTTAGGGACCTTGAACGCACCCCTCCACGATTTATTTTACTTTTCACTGTGCACGTCTATGGCCGTCGGATGAGATTCTCATCCGAGCAGCGTTGAAGGTCACAGAAAGTTTAGCGCGTGACGTCACGAGATATCATACTGGTTCGTATATACTGTGCTATAACAACTATGTCAAAGCTAAATATGACGTTTACAACTGTTCTGTACGTACCAAATTAAATTTTTATGAAATTAATTTGATAATTTAGAGAATTCATGCAAAAAAATGTTGTGTGCATCACGTATTTACGCAAAACGTTTTAGTGGATTCGACAAACTCGACTCATCCACTAAAACATCATTTTGCGTACTTGATACATAAATAACTATTTTAGGCGGCTATTACATAAATAGTTGTTTTACGAATCTTTTGAAAGCCGTAAAGTATAACTTTTTTTTAACATCTGTCATAAACAACTTTACGGCCGCATTTACTTTACAACCGCTTTTTGTTGTCCAGGTGATGGAGCAAAGCACTCTGTAAGTGACATGAATAATCAAATATATGATTGTATTTGTCAGGTAACTGTCACTGTCAAAATTATCAAATTGATTTTTAAATTAAAGTTTATATCTTTTTGTGATAGTCGCCTAAAAAATGTTGGGCGCACCTCGGTTAAAAGTTATTTTTTAGCCTCATCTGATTTGTTAGCCTCGGCTTTCGCCTCGGCTGCAATCATCAGATTCGGCCAGAAAAGATCACTTTTACAACCTTGATACACAAATAACTATTTCGTGACACAGTTTTGTGAAAGTATTAGTTAGAACAATCAAAACTTCACCGAATTAGTTACTATCATTTTTCAGCGAAATAAAAAGTATAGGGCGATGGGTTTGAGGAATTAATTGATTCCATTTCTTCTATACTCGCCCACATCTCGTATTGCTATTACTAACCAGCTCACTAGTACAAGAAGAAATTTTTATAGACCTCACTTCATCAACTTATCGTATATCGATAATGGGAAAATGCTGTATAAACAAATTGTGTGCCTGTATTAACGTAAGGGGAATTACAGGTCCGATGTTTATCTGTATTTTTTCCATTCGTGTGGGTTTTTCGATTACACAAGTAGTTACAAGATTTTTTTCTTGATGGTGTTACATATTCCTTGCGTTGATTCTTACGGATTTAGGGTTCTAAGGTACTGCATGATGACGGAACGGGTGTCCGAGAGTCGAGGTGATGCTTTAATGCTTCAAAAAATAAAAAATGTTTTCAAAAAACATGACAAAATTATGGTTTTTAAATTACGCTCATTATGTTACTAATATAATTTTGTTTTTATGCTATTCTAAATTTCGCTATGTCGCCGCAAAACCCAATGGAAACGGATACTTTTGGATCGTTTCCATTTGTGCATCGAAATGATTGTTAAAATGCATTACAGAATTAAAAAGCCTTTAAGTGCGTGTCATGTTGATCAAAATCGGCCGAATGGTTATTTTTTTATTAAGCTAGTGTACTCGAGTCTACAACCGTTGTGCGCCGAAACTACGTCAAGAAAGGACATAGGTAAATGAGGCGCAATCAATTTTGCGCCCAATGTTTTGCTGTTTAGGGGGTTACACTCAGATACGAAAACATCGTAGACTTTTAAACCTTTCATTACAAATACTCATTAGATACCTTAGCCACTTACTTACCTGGGCCACTCTCGAATTCTGGGTGAGGCAGTCAAGCGGAGTACCTATACTAGAAGGACGATCTGACTCACTCATCCCTCGATTTATACTAGGGAAAAACTACCACATCTTCTTTGATGCGGGAGTAGCATCTCAACCAGACATATCCATCTTCACGGATGGATCTAAAAGGTATTCCCAAGAAATGAACTTCCATATCAGTCAACCACTAGGTAAAATTTCGACTGTCTTTACTAGCAGGAATAACGCTAAGTTCAAAAACAATTCTCATGCACAGCATAATGAATCAAATCATCAGAATCTCCAGTGACAGCAGAGGCGCTCTGCAGGCACTAGATCAATACAAATTTACCTCTAGACTGGTTTCCTAGTGTCACCCGGTATTAGAGCAAGTAACAAACAGGAATACCCTTGAGCTTGTATGGCCTTTAAAGGACATGCTGGAATAATAGGCAATGAAAAATCCGATAAGTTAGCCCGAATGGCCTCAAAACAATCGCTTTATGGTCCAGAACCGGCTCTTCCACCTACAGTATCAATACAACCCCTATTGATAAGACGTAATGAAAATGTGCAGCAACTTAGTAAGTATCATGAAGGATAACATCAATAAATGAGTTGGCAAGGATTACGCCAGTTAGGCCTCCTACTGTGAATAAAAAAAAGAATCCTAATCTATTCATAATATTTGAGGCGAGTAGGAAATGTACGATCCATGAATAGTTGCTAGTCACCTAGGAACAGCAATAATACTTAATTAATAACCCAAGACACCCAAGTCCAGCACAAGGGTAGGTGGAACTTGATGTTAGACTGCCGCCGCGCGAGAGAGGCCTTCAGAGGACCATCTCGTAACCTGGGGCGCTTCTGTACAGAGCTATCCAGAGGAAACCACCGACTACTTGTAGGTATACTTTCTGGGCACTGTAAACTTAACAAAGCACATGCACTGCATGGGCTTGGTAGATTCACCATCCTGTAGAGGATGTTACACAGACGACGAGACGGCGTAACACATACTGTGTGAGTATCCCGTACTTGTCAAATTAAGACGATCCATGTTGAGAGAATCCTGGCCGGACATGGCTAAGATTAGAGCCGCTTCCCCGTCCAGCATCCTCAGGTTTATCTTACGTGTGACATGTGGGATAGCTTGAGTGACGTTGCGGGGTCGAACGACTCTAATCAGGGAGGTAGCACAAAAAGCCCTATGTGCGCGTGGACCGAAATCCAGAATCCAGTAGATACCTTAGAATACTGCTTCCCACCAAATTATGTAAATGCTCTTGGAAATTTATTCCTACTTGAATCTAGTTTTTCGACAACAGTTGATGTTTACTCAAGTGTAGTCAACTACACTGTAACGAAATATGTACATAAATTACTTACACTTACTATTGAAGTAAAAGATATAGACCGCACACTTTAAGGGCTGAAATCTCAAAAATCTGCGCGACCGGTTTTCGTAAAACTTGGTGTACTTATCATTTGATAATTTGTTGTAAAAAATGTTACTGTTAGTACTTTTTATGATAGGTATCGAATTTGGTTTACAAAAAAGTATCTACTATAAAGGGTGTGATATTTCGCAAGTTCGTAAATCAACAAAAATGCATACACTTTGGATATAGGCAGCAACTATTATTGAAGGAAACAAGCTTATTCATTTTTTGTAAGTTTCTTACTACTTTCAGTTAGCCTTAACTATCTAAATCGTTTGGTTCGATCAACTTTGGCTTTACCTACTTTTGGAATAACCTGCCGTATGGTTGTAAATTAATAGCTTGGGATCTACGAAGAACATTTACTTAACACTGATGTTATCTTCTAGAACTAATTTATCTATGTCAGCTTTAAATTCTTTTTTTGAGCTCATTAACGTGCTATTTGTATAATGGTTTAGTGGTCGTCCTGTCCCTGAAAAACAACCATAGCCTTCTAATACATTGTGATAGTTATCATATGGTCATTTTGGCGTCAGTTTTTAATCAATTTTCATGTAGTTCATTGCAGGGCTGTGCAACACCCAATCATGTGCACGCATTCGCATATAATATTGCATGCTTATAGTTAACCGGAAATTCGATTTTGGATCCCTTTATGTTTGCACAAAAGTAGCGCTTCTCCTAGAATTTCGACTCTTCTCTCTTCGAAGGGGTTAGTCTGGGCAATACCTATTTAGTCTATACTTGAGGTTCGTCTCGTACGTGGTTTTTCCAGGGTTATCGAAAATAATGTTGCTTTATAAATGTTTATTAAAGATTAAGTGTATAAATCCATGCGTGACAATCAAATTTCTGTGTAACCAATTAATATTAAACAAAATCTATTTTTGGGCAACCAGAGGCCGCGAAATATAATTTTATATAGTTTTATGGTAACGGTCGCGAAATCTAATAAAACCAGATTGCCTGGTTGCCCAAAAAATGTTGTGTACATCTTGTCCGCGAAAATCTTTCCCGTACTCTAGATTGTTTTGCCTCGGCGACAATTTTTATATCGTACGTTAAAGTGTGTTTTCGCGGTCCTCACATACAAATACCTAACTATTAAACCATAGATTTTATACGATATTTGATTTAATATCAGCGTAAGCTTTTATTGAAAGCTTTAAATTTTGTAAAATATTTCAAGCAGTTACCCAGAAAAATACTAATATTGACGATGCCTTTCATGCTTCTTATAATTTTTCTTAGCTCTATGGTTGGTACACGTAACAAATTTACTTGTTTTGCCGAGACACTCTTCTCTAATGATACTAGCACAAACACACTTGGCCACTAAGAAGGACTTATTAGCTAAACGAACATACTGTGGATAAAGACGGCTTCTGGAGTAGGACCGTGTCAATGTAGAAAAAGTCAAAAAGGACGAAACATGTTACCACATTATTTGTTAAAGAAACACACTTAACTCAAAATGTCGGTTTTTAAAGGAAACAGAATTTTTTAAAGGTACCAAAGGATACAACACTACATAATATACAATGTATGTACCTATTTCATATAAACTAATAATACAAACCTAATTAAGGTCGCAATGAATAAATAATCCACATTATATAATGTGATACTTTCACATAAATGGCGGGTTTTTTCGCACCGCATGTAGTTTTATACACCAAGATGCCCACCTGTTCCCATTGATTTCTGTTGGAACTCATCAAAGGGGCACCGCCATCTCCATGGCAAGTTAATGCATGCTTTTCCTTCAGACATAAAAAACTTTCTTTAATCGAAAGCTCAACAGGCATTCCGTCACATTTTTCCCAAGGTAATAAAGTTGTCTCAACTTTTTTCTTTATTTCCGTTTGATTGAGTTCTTCACCCAGTTCTCCCCAGCCTGTTGTGAATAATTGTTTCCCTTTACTTAATTCTTCGGTTGGCGATGTTGGCAAACAAATTGGGCGAATATACTCTGTAATTCAAAAATTAAGGTGTAACGCTTTCGAACAAAATTTTACCTGAATACATAACGTCCTTCGCAAGCCTTAATAATGCAATATCGTGAGCCGATTTTATTTTGATATATGCAGGATGTTCAATTTTCTCTTCAATTTCAAAATATTGTACGGGGTCACTACATTCGGTGCCATATTGGTTTTTAGTACAGTCCTTATCGCTGGTAACGTTGTAATCCCCGAGCTGTACACCTATCCTAGTCTAATGTAACTTTCAACAATTCCGTCTTAGGAACACTTACAAATCATTTAAACACTGAGCTGCAGTCAGCACATAACGACGACTGATAAGAGAGCCACTGCATCGTATTTCCTTGTCATTGCTATACAATAGTTGAACAGACCATGGAAATTCGTCAATGGATGTGGAATTATTTGTTCGTGGATAGTCATCGGTATGTTGATATCCACAATATGTCCTTGGAGCTAGTAAATTACTAGTTGGAGTTGTTTGAGCTGGTGCATAATAATGTTAATTAGGTCATGAATCACTTACGGTGTTTTTTTCACCTGACAGTTCCTCGGAAATCACTAAACATAATATTCCGAGGTATATGATCATCTTCAAGATCTGTGTAACTGAAATTAAGACATAAGACAGGGCGTTATTATTTGTACATACCTATCGTGTGGAATTTCGTCTGAAATTTAATGTATGTCGTTTATCGTGAAGAAACAACAAAGGTTAACCGTTTATTGGGCTGAAAATGGGAAACATTGTTTTAATTTTATTGTTGTTTTCGATTGAAAATTGGAAAAAGTTACTTTATTTTTCGGCTTTACTAACATACTACGAGGTGAATCCATTCAGCTGTGAAAACAACAAGCTTTAGTGGAATTACTTGGAATTACTCTTATTATTACACATATTCCAACTTTTTTCCATAACGCTATGCTTTCACAAAGCTTTTCTTTATTAATTATTCGTTAACATATTTTAAGCAAGGATCTTATCGAGAGCACAATATTTACATAAATTACTTCATACCACGGTTTTATAATAGCAGTAACAATATTTGTTTACACAATGCAGGACAACGGCCTTAAATCAGCAACTTATTTCATAAACGGAAAAATCAACATAATAAATTAATAGTTAATTATGACATTGACAATCAGTGTTGATGTACATATTATATACGTACCCTAATTAATTTCTTTCGATTAGAATGATTGATACTCGATAATTAGTGTTCACCTCAGAGGACGAACGAGTGCGACTGATCAGTAAAATATGTTGGACAGTTCCAAGAATATTTAAAGTGATGACGTTGTTCATCCCAAGATCTTGTGTTATTCATATACATGGTCTGATGGTCGTCTTTATGTCGTTAATCTACGTATTCTATGGTCAGTTGATTTTCATTTGTCCTCATCTTATCAGTGTTTGGGTTAATATAATTAAATAAACTAATTATCACTCTGAACTCTTTTTCTTTTTTTAATCACTATGATATTTACAATCTGTCCGTAGACAATAAGTAATTGGCGGGACAGTTTTAAATTTCCGTGGAAAGAAAATAGTAAAAAATCAAAAATATGTATAATGATCCACAAAAAATCGGCTCGAGTCCATTTTGTCATTCGTTCAACAGATAAAATAAAGTAATGTTATTAACAACAAAATAAAACTTATAATTGCCATTTGCGTTATTTTAAAGAAAAACAACTGACAGAAAATTCTGTGCCCAAAATGTTCTCCATTCACATCCAAATAAAACACATGTTAGGAAAACATTCTCCAATACACTGGGGAATGATATTAATGTTATTTCTCAATTCATCAAGTGGTCCTGGATTGTTTTGGCAGACTTTAATTTTAAGACAATAATTAATAGGGTGATTTCCTTGAACTCATACCCCAATTTTGGTCCGATGCGAGGTAGCAGGAAAGAATTAATGGAACGCTCTTTAAATTTCTTGATATTTCTCCTTAAAACTAAAAGCAATTTAAACTAAAATGTTGTATTCTTACGCAGACATTTCTATATAATTAGAAATATACAAGGTGTTTCATAAAAAAACGTTAATGCGCCGATTTTTAAATACCCTTCGCATTAATATATTTTCAACTTATAGTCATCAATGACTTCGTACAACTCACGTAGTGCTTTGTGCTACTCTGAGTAACATAGAAATTGCAAAACCAAGGAAGGGTTGGAGTTTCTGGATGAAATTTAGTAGTTATAGTAATAAATGATTAATTTTGGGAGGAAAATGTTGATTAGTTAAACAAAATTTTTTAATGAATGTTAGTGTGGCCTCTCTGATTTACACATTCACTTACACGCCGTGGCATTGATTCAATAAGGTAGTTTTCTTGGTGTATTGCCTCCCATGCAAGTTGCACCTCATGTCCCAAAGCTTCCAAAGTCAAAGGAGGACTTTGGAATTCTCGCAGTCTTCCACCCACTTTGCACCATACTTGTTCAATAGAAGACAGATTTGTAGATTTTGGAGGTCAGGGCAAAAGGGAGCCTGTTCTGATCTTATTGGAATAATGGATGTTAGAGCTCTTGTAAGTATGGTATGATACGGTATTGGTCTCTAAATGGCTTTCGTTTTAAGCGACGATCTTGACGCCCATTCGTTCTTTTTGGAAGTCTCGGTTCCTCTTTTACGAAGTCCCTGTCCATCTTTGAACCATTACCATACCATACCACATTGGTATTACAAGTTAGCGGCTTAACAATTTAGAAAGGAATGTTGGGAACTTATGCATCGATGGATGACCTAATGCTTCTTTGAGATTAATTAGGTATACTCATTCTACGTAGGTATTCTAAACAGTCTTTAATTGATCACCGATCGCCATTGCGGTAAGGTAGAAGATTTATAATTACGTGCATTAGGGGTTCCGAGGGTTTCGTTAAAGAAGAGTTGTTCTTCTTTCACTTAAAAAAACCGGTAGCTATTACGAGGATATGAACGCCAATGTCCTTGAAGAATATTTTCAACAAATGATAACATTTATTCCAAAACAGTTTCTCACAACTACTTGGAGGAAGGAAAATATTTGACAGCGCCTAATCAAGAAAACATCTCCTTTCAGGATAACCTCCTGAAATTTCAACTGTGACAGTTTTCAGGGCAACACACACCCCTGCCCGCGTCGAGAATAAATGTCGTACACGAAATGGCGATAAAACATTTCAATACTAATGTTACTGCCTTATCACTGTACATTAAACCCTATACCGTCAGTGTGGGTTCGAGAAAAAGGGGAAGTGGCAGGAAATAACACTACCCACAAACTGGAAAATGTTAAATGCCTTTTTCAAAATGCTTTAGGTAATGTCACTGTCGACAACCGGAAATAAATGCATTGAAGATGTAGAATAAGAAGAAGAAAAGATGTGGGACATGAACTAACGTAATAGAAAAAGTCGTCAAAGAAAAAAGTTATGCAGAGTAAGAAATATTAGCTGCTGGGTTCATCCTCGCAAAGGGGTGTGAATGAAATAAATAAACACAAACACTGCCTCCCCTTATTAATTTAATATATGTTGGCTTAGTTGGAGATCATATGCCAATGGAATGCGACATGTTTCGGGTTTTATACTAAACCCATTTTCAAGCAAGGTGTTAGATATATACAATAACGTTACATCTAAAAATACATAAGCTAATTTAACAATCTTATTGTAGGTATTTATCGTACTCACCTAAGAATAATTCTTAAATAAATGATGTGTGACTAAAATACACATTTTTAGTCACCGTTAAATTTTAAATTTTAAATACGTTAAAGGGCCCCTAAGCGGGAACCCCGGATGGCCTGAAGGGCAGATGGTGGTGGATGAGGGTGAATGGAATAAAATTATGGATAGAAACTACATGTGACAACAAAGTGCAAAGTGAAAGTGACAGGTAGGGCCGGATCTACGATCAAACAGCTGATCGAAGCGGGAAGTACCAACTTACTAAACAAATCTAACTAAGTACATCTTATATACAGAGCGTGCTGATGAGAATGTTCGGAAAGTCTACGACTTCATTGAGCAACACTGAGTCATTCTTTTTCTTTTTCTTCGTAATTTCAAGAATTTCAAGCGTGTTAAGGAGGTGTCCTTTTTTGCATCTGTGGAGGATCTGATAATCCGTTTTTGGATTGAAAATATGTCCAGTCTTCAAAATGTGTTCAGCGAAAGTAGATTTATGATTAATGTTGTTAATTTTGATCGCCTTAAAATGCTCGTGAATGCGAGTGGAGAAGGATCTACCCGTTTGACCGATGTAGAGGGAGGGACAGGAGTTGCAGTGAAGTTGATAGATACCGGAGGCATCCAGGGGGTTAGTTTTATCTTTGTTTTTCACAATCATGGATCTAAGGGTGCATTTGTTGGAAAAGGAAATGTGGATATTGTATTGTTTAAATATGTTTTTTAACGAATAGGAGACTTTAGGGTAAAACGTAAGGGATCTATAATTGGGTTCATTGTTATTGAAAGGGGACAGGTGGGTGGGGTTTAACGAACGTTTAACATTAGCAGCAAGTTTCACAATAAGGTCGATGGGGTAACCGTTGTTAGCCCCTATTTGCTTGATGATGTTAAACTCGTTATTGAAATGAACAGAGTGCATCGGGATGTTAAACATTCTGTGGAGAAGGGAATGGAAGGAAGCAAGTTTGTGGGAAAGAGGGTGGTCCGAGTCGAACGGGATGATGTTGTCGGTAGTAGTTGGTTTCCTATAAATGCTAAACTGAATTTTGCCTGGGCTTTTATGTAGCAGGATGTCCAGGAACGGAAGGGTGGAATTCTGTTCATATTCAGAAGTGAATTTTATTCTAGGGTGCAAGCTGTTAAGGTCGATAAGGAACTTATTAATATCATGGTCTGTGGCAGTGTGGATGCAAATGATATCGTCCACGTAGCGACCCCAGTAAATAACATATTCTTTGAAAAATTGAAGATTCGAAATGAATTGAGATTCAAGGTTGTTCATGAAGATTTCCGACAACAAAGGTGAAAGGTTCGAGCCCATCGCAAGGCCTTCTATTTGGGAGTAACATAGATCTTTAAATTTGAAAAAATTTTGCTCAATACAGAGATTTAATAAGGAGATAATGCAATGACGTTGGATGTCGGGAAGGGAGGTAGAGCTAATATGATGTGTCACTAATTGTACACATTCTTCTGGTGGAATACTAGGGAATAGGTTTTTGACGTCAAAGGAAATCATTGAAAATTGGAGTGGTAAATTCAGAGAAATGATTCTGGAGGTAAGGTCCTGGGAGTTCTTGATGGAAAAACTAGGTTGGAGGTTGATATACTTTTTTAGATGATTATTCAGCCACACTGCAATTTTTGAGACAGGGGTATCCATGAAACTAACTACCGGTCTTATTGGCACATCCGGTTTGTGGATTTTAGGGAGACCGTAGAGGAGGGGGCAAACAGGATTCATGTTAAGTTTTCGTAGTCCGTTCTATTCAGTACAATGAGGCAATTGCCTTTATCTGCTTTTGTACACATAATGTGAGATTGGGGACCATTGAACAATTTATAGATCCTACCCAGTTTATTAGAGGAGAAGCTGGTGTTAATATTACGATGTGAGTTATCTTTTACCTCTTTTTTATGTACCAATTCGATAAAGAAGACTGGAGACTATTGAACAAAGGTCTGAAATTTAAACCCCAGAATGCCACTAAGATTGATAACATTATAGAAGACCTTGCCACTCAATGTGATGCGATAATCTCCTCCGTTTCGATGCCTGATGCTAATTTGGTTAAGGCTAGAATTCTTAAAACCCTTCAGGTACATTTTTTTTTTAGTCTAATGAATGAATGTAGTAAACAGAACATAGATCATAAAGAAAAAAAAAAAAAAAAAAAAAAAAAAAAAAAAAATATATATATATATATAAAGGTTGTAAAAGATAAACTACAAATTTTTAATAGAGCGTAACCAATCGATAGCTTCCGGTGTTAGTTCGTTTAATATAGTAAAACCTCCCTGAAATTTAGTCACTGGACAATGGTCAACAATGTGTTCTATAGTTTCCTCATAGTCATTATCACACTTGTCACACAATGGATTTTGAACTACACCCCATTTAAATAACATAAAATTACATCGCCCATGACCAGTACGTATACGATTTAATTTAGTCCAAATCATCCTAGAATGATGGAATCCAGGAAGGGATTTAGTAGGGTCCATAACCAAACCTACATTAAAGACCTTTTCGTTTGTCCAAAATAGTTTCCACTCATTTTCTAATGAAAAATTTTCTATTTCTATTATTGTTTTCCAAAAGGGTTTTCTAGAAGAAAGCCTATTGCTGTAATTTTGTATATCGTTCCAAATTGGAAAAATTTCTCTAAGTGATTGATATTTATTCCATAATTTCTTAACTGCTTGTTTTCTACGTAAATGTGCTGGAGGTATATTTGAAAGAACAGATAGCCATGGTATAGGAGTAGATGTAAGTGTGCCGCTGATTATTCGCATGGCGGTATTTAATTGTACATCAATTTTGTGCGTATGTGCACTGTTCATCCAAACTGGACAGCAGTACTCCGCCGCAGAATACACTAGAGCCAGTGCCGATATTCTCAATGTATTTGCATTGGCACCCCACTGAGATTCCGCAAGTTTCATTAATATATTATTTCTTGTTTTCAGTTTTTGACGAACTCTTTGTAGGTGCTGATTATAAGTTAATGAGGTATCAAGTGTTACACCAAGGTATATAGGGTTGAAGTTATGCTTCAAAGTAATACTACCAAATTTAACCTTTAATTCCTTATTTTTATGTATGTTGGATAGGTGAAAACAAGAAGTTTCTGTTTTTGATGTGTTAAGACAAAGTCGCCATTTTTTAAAGTAATTATTCATGATTTCCACATCATTACTTAGACATTCTTCTAAGTCATTGAATTCTTTATATTGACACGACAATATTAAGTCATCGGCATAAACAAATTTTCGGCATTTAGTGTTCGGTAAATCACTAATATAAAGGTTAAAAAGAAGTGGAGAAAGTACAGCACCTTGAGGAAGACCGTTATTTAAGAATTTCACTTTACTGCTTTTATTCCCAATAAGAACTTTAAATTTTCTATTTGAAAGCATCTCCTCAATAAGTTTCACCATTTGCTTGCAAGGTATCGTTTTATATAGTTTATGTAATAAACCATCTTTCCAAACGGTATCATATGCTGAGGTTAAATCCATGAAAACGACTCCAGTTTTTAACTTTCTTTGGTAGCCGGACTCAATATACGTTGATAATGCCAAATTTTTTCAAATTTAAAGATCTATGTTACTCCCAAATAGAAGGCCTTGCGATGGGCTCGAACCTTTCACCTTTGTTGTCGGAAATCTTCATGAACAACCTTGAATCTCAATTCATTTCGAATCTTCAATTTTTCAAAGAATATGTTATTTACTGGGGTCGCTACGTGGACGATATCATTTGCATCCACACTGCCACAGACCATGATATTAATAAGTTCCTTATCGACCTTAACAGCTTGCACCCTAGAATAAAATTCACTTCTGAATATGAACAGAATTCCACCCTTCCGTTCCTGGACATCCTGCTACATAAAAGCCCAGGCAAAATTCAGTTTAGCATTTATAGGAAACCAACTACTACCGACAACATCATCCCGTTCGACTCGGACCACCCTCTTTCCCACAAACTTGCTTCCTTCCATTCCCTTCTCCACAGAATGTTTAACATCCCGATGCACTCTGTTCATTTCAATAACGAGTTTAACATCATCAAGCAAATAGGGGCTAACAACGGTTACCCCATCGACCTTATTGTGAAACTTGCTGCTAATGTTAAACGTTCGTTAAACCCCACCCACCTGTCCCCTTTCAATAACAATGAACCCAATTATAGATCCCTTACGTTTTACCCTAAAGTCTCCTATTCGTTAAAAAACATATTTAAACAATACAATATCCACATTTCCTTTTCCAACAAATGCACCCTTAGATCCATGATTGTGAAAAACAAAGATAAAACTAACCCCCTGGATGCCTCCGGTATCTATCAACTTCACTGCAACTCCTGTCCCTCCCTCTACATCGGTCAAACGGGTAGATCCTTCTCCACTCGCATTCACGAGCATTTTAAGGCGATCAAAATTAACAACATTAATCATAAATCTACTTTCGCTGAACACATTTTGAAGACTGGACATATTTTCAATCCAAAAACGGATTATCAGATCCTCCACAGATGCAAAAAAGGACACCTCCTTAACACGCTTGAAATTCTTGAAATTACGAAGAAAAAGAAAAAGAATGACTCAGTGTTGCTCAATGAAGTCGTAGACTTTCCGAACATTCTCATCAGCACGCTCTGTATATAAGATGTACTTAGTTAGATTTGTTTAGTAAGTTGGTACTTCCCGCTTCGATCAGCTGTTTGATCGTAGATCCGGCCCTACCTGTCACTTTCACTTTGCACTTTGTTGTCACATGTAGTTTCTATCCATAATTTTATTCCATTCACCCTCATCCACCACCATCTGCCCTTCAGGCCATCCGGGGTTCCCGCTTAGGGGCCCTTTAACGTATTTAAAATTTAAAATTTAGCGGTGACTAAAAATGTGTATTTTAGTCACACATCATTTATTTAAGAATTATTCTTAGGTGAGTACGATAAATACCTACAATAAGATTGTTAAATTAGCTTATGTATTTTTAGATGTAACGTTATTGTATATATCTAACACCTTGCTTGAAAATGGGTTTAGTATAAAACCCGAAACATGTCGCATTCCATTGGCATATGATCTCCAACTAAGCCAACATATATTAAATTAATAAGGGGAGGCAGTGTTTGTGTTTATTTATTTGCAGAGTAAGAGCAAATTTTAAAAACAATCAGATCCAAATATTGTCCTAATCCCTTGAATGAAAAAAGATAATATAATATGGCGAAAATGTAGCTCAATAATACTTTGCTTTGCGAGAGATTGAAGAGCCATGGGGACCATGATGGTAGGAATCAATCTTTGTATGATTGCAATTCCTTGATATTATTAATCAAATAGCGACTTTTAGACAATTTTTTAACTGGATAGACAAAACTAAGGATAACTAAATTCAAATTACACTATCAGGTAAATATTATTATACATTTTTGTATGATTTTGACAATATTAAATATGTGTGTAACTTTCCAAGGATTCATCTTCATCTACTTTCGTAAATTTTCCTTAATCCAATTAATATGCTTTAAAATGTTAGTGTACAAGACAGGATTGCGTCTATCACACTTTATCCCAAATGACAGTACACCAATTACTTCCCATTGATTTTTCACAGATCGCATTAGTGGTCCACCACTGTCTCCATTGCATGTAGCAATGTCGTCACTTTCCAACGCACATATTACATTGGGCCCAACAGTCACTCGTACTTTGTCATATACTTCTTGACATTCATCTAACGATACTAATTTTACAGAAATTTTCTTTTTTATTGCTGTAAGATCCTTGAAATCACCAAGAGTTCCCCAACCCGAAACTGCAAATTCCTCATCATCTCTTAATTCGACACTTTCTTGATTTGGTAGACATATTGGTCGTACGTACTCTAAGAATATTATTGTTTTAATACAATGTATCTTATAGTCTGCTTACCTGAGTATTGCACATCTCTTGAAAGTCGAACAAGTCCTATATCGTTGCCATTTTCGTGAGAACCGTTAAATTCCGGATGCGCTATTGTTTCTTCTATTTCAATCACTTCGGCAGGATCACTGCATTCCTCCCAAAATCTCGGTGTTTAATGCAATCATTATCACTTGTAACATTGAAGTCACAAGCCGTACACCCGTTCTACAATTTGGAAATTAAAAGGGTTTATACCGCAAAAACGCTTACAGTGGTGTACGTCCACTGACTAAACAATCCGCAGTAACAAGTACATAACGCTTATTAATTAACGATCCGGTGCAGATTATTATTTTATTTTGGTCATATAGCAATTGAGCAAGCCACGGAAATTCGTCGATTGAGATGTTATCATTTTCCCTGTTATAGTCATCTACGTGTTGATAACCACAGTATTTTCTTGAGGCCAAGAGATCCAAAGCAGCATCTGATTTTGGTGCCAAGGGTTTTGTACCGTCAATTATTATTGCTCCACCCGCACTCTTTAATAGTACAAATAGCAGAAATCCTAGATAAGCGTTGATCATGGTTCCTCCTGTAAAGAAATAGAAATTCTATAAGGTGAGAGTAAAAAATACAGGTGCAACACAGTGAAAGGCTGTAAGGACTATTAATTTTTTTGAATAGCAAACAGCTACAGTAAAATGTTTACACTTACAAAACTATAACAGATTTCATTTGGGGCTTATGGTAATGTTTCTCAGGAAAACAGCGTTTCTCTATATCAAAACCTTACCCAACACGGAATGACATTTTTGAGAATGATAAATCTAGGAATAAGTCTCCAAAAACTATTGTTGATAACATATGCAAATAATCGTTCTACTTGCTCGTTAAAATGCTCGTTCAACTTTGTACCTTATGATTTACATCTCTGGGTTGACACCAAACGATTTGGGGGATATTTGTGATCAAAATTAGTCGATGTACATAAGAAGAGAATAATTGAACGAAGCACTGTTTGACTTAAACAGGAAACAAATCTGCGAATATATTTTCCAATACACATAAACATACTCCATCCATCATGGAGATATTGAGATTTCAGTGACGCTTCTTTCGAAACGATGGAAAAATCGATTTTCGTGTGTTTTCTTGAATGAGAAAAAATACTGTTCACACTAAGCAATGAAATGGAAACTGCTATAAGGAGTCTGCTGTGTCGGAATCAATCATTCTAAGATGGTTTGCCGAGCTTAAACGTACTGACACAAATGATGCCGAACACAGTGCACCGTAGAATAAGGTTGTTACTTCAGAAAACATAAAAAATTCATAAAATTGTGTTTTTGAGCGCTGTTTTGCACAAGTATAAGAAAAAGGTTTACTCAGAATTGGTAGGGCGTTTCTTCACAAAAATAAAAATCTAATAAAAACGCTGTTTGGATCTCTTAAGCGAAATAAAAGATGTTTTCAATGGATGAAACTTGGGATTCGCCACTTTTCCAGAGTCAAACTAGCAGTCAACTGAGTGGAACAAGGGGTGAACGCAACAGACGGCCTTCGTATTTTGGGATGCGCGTAGTGCAAAATTCACCGATTACCTTGAAAAACGACCAAAAACACGACTATTATACAGGGCGCCCCACTGCTCCGCAATCGGTCGATAATTCAATGTGGGTTGTAGATACAGAAAAAAGTTTCAAATAAAGGTTGCTTTGATTTGAATCGTGCATCTTTTAAAAATATCTTTATATCTACATTCTACAGTATGTTGCATTTTCAACTGACAGGAAAATGTCACTTTTTTTAAATGGCAGAGCCTGTATTTTTTTCCTTCATATATCTACCAACCATATTTATACCACGCCTGTAATTTTGTTTATATTGGATGCGCGGTTGCCAAATTATTAAGTGACGGATAATATTACCTACCCTAATGTCATGTTACCTACTCTACAAAAAAAACTAAGTGATTAATTTTATAGAGAGTGTCTAAAGCGAGGATTCAAAATTTGTGAACTTTACATAGAATTGTTTATACGAATATTTTAAGTGAGACACCCTGTATTTTTATTTACCACCAAATTCTCGACAAAAAACGCTATTCAACGGTGTATTATTTTTTGTACTTTTGTTAATATTTACAATTTTTAAAATTTCACGTAAGAAAAATTTGTTCTAAGTAATTTTAATTTAATTATTATTACAAAATACAGTTTAAATAGTTGGTATCAACGCAAACGAACAAAACTCAAGTCGGGTGACCATCTTAATTGTTAAATAATTAAATCAAAACACGGTATTTTTTCATAGTATTCATGTTAAATTTAGATAACCGATTTAGTTTTTAGATATTATAATCTTTGCAATGGCCCATTACTGATGGCAAATGCGCGGACGTCACTTTTATTATGCGAAGCCCAAAAAAGTTTAAAAACCTTGCTATAAGGTTGAATTAAACACGTGACTGAAAGCCTTACCTTGCCTATCTCCCACCTCCCCATACACCACAGACACTTCATCCATCCAACTCATAATGAATAAAGGGTGCCTTCCTTAAAGATCCTGAACTCTTACGCCAACTTTGATCCGATGCGAGGTAGCATGAAAGAATTAATGTAACACCCTTTAACCATCGCATTAATATATTTTCAACTTATAGTCATTAATGACTTCGTACAACTCGCGTAGTACGTTGTGCCTACTGAGTGAAATAGAAATTGCAAGACCAAGGAAGGGTTGGAATTAATAAATGATCAAAATTTGGGAGGAAAATCTTTATTAGTTAAGCAAAATTTTATAATGATTGTTAATATGGTGTGGCCTCTCTGACTTACACATTCACTTACACGCCGTGGAATTGATTCAATAAGATGGTTTATCTTTTCTTGGGGTATTGCCTCCCATTCAAGTTACACCTCATGTCTCAAAGCTTTCAAAGATAAAGGAGGACGTTGCAAGTTTCGCAATCATCCACTCATTTTGCACCATATTTGTTCAATAGAAGAAAGATTTGTAGATTTTGGTAATGTTGGTTGATCGGTTGATGACCTAATGCTTCTTTGAGATTTATTAGAAGTCCTTCCAGTCTCTAAATTATCACCGATCGCATCTAAATAGTGCGACACTGTATTATAAAAATGAATCACATTCATAATGGATGAGGGAGTTGGTTCGTAAGTAGGGCATGTGAAACAGTATCAGAGATCTTTGAACATACCGCCCCACTGTAAAATTGTCAAATTAATTGCCAAGCTGATTTATAATTACGCACATTAGGGGTTCCGAGGGTTTTGTCAAAGAAGAGTCGCTCTTCTTTCATCTACAAAAACCGGCGCGGCGGGTACCACGAGGATATGTACGCCAATGTCTTTGAAGAATATTTTCAACAAATGATAACATTTATTCCAGTAGGTTCGATAATCGTTATAAATAGTTCCAAATATCATTCACGGCAAACAGAACAGCTACTTGGAGGAAGGAAAATATTTGACAGCTCCTAATTAAGAAAACGTCTCCTGTCAGGATAACCTCCGGAAATTTGAACTGTGACAGTTTGCAGGGCAACACACACCCCTACCGCGTCGAGAATGAATGTCGTACACGAAATGGCCATAAAACATTTCAATACTAAGGTTACTGCCTTATCTTATCACTGTACAATAAACCCTATACCGTCAGTGTGGGTTCGAGAAAAAGGGGAAGTGGCAGGAAATAACTCCACCGACAAACTGGAAAATGTTAAAAGCCTTTTTCAAAATGCTTTAGGTAATGTCACTGTCGACAACTGGAAATAAATGCATTGAAGATGTAGAAAAAGTAGAAGAAAAGATGTGGGACATGAACTAACGTAATAGAAAAAGTCGTCAAAGAAAAAAGTTATGCAGAGTAAGAGCAAATTTTAAAAACAATCAGATCCAAATATTGTCCTAATCCCTTGAATGAAAAAAGACAATATAATATGGCGAAAATGTTCCTCAATAATGTTTGCTTTGCGAGAGATTGAAGAGCCATCGGGACCATGATGGTAGGAATCACTCTTTGTATGATTGCAATTCCTTAATATTATTCATCAATTAACGATCTTTAGACAATTTTTTAACTGGATAGACAAAGCTAAGGGTAAGTAAATTCAAATTACACTATCAGGTAAATATTATTATTCATTTTTGAATGATTTTGACAGTATTAAATATGTGTGTAACTTTCCAAGGATTCGTCTTCACCTACTTTCGTAAATTTTCCTTAATCCAATTAATATACTTTAAAATGTCAGTGTACAAGGCAGGATAGCCTCTATCACACCGTAACCCAAATGACAGTACACCAATTGCTTCCCACTGATTTTTCACAGATCGCATTAGTGGTCCACCACTGTCTCCACGACATGTAACAAAGTTCCTTTCCAACGCACATAATACATTGGGCCCAACAGTCACTCGCACGGTTTTAAACTTTTCTTGACATTCATCTAACGCGACCAATTTTACAGAAATTTTCTTTTTTATTTCTGTAAGATTCTTGAAATCACCAAGAGTTCCCCAACCCGAAACTGCAAGTTCCTCATCATCTCTTAATTCGACACTTTCTTGATTTGGTAGACATATTGGTCGTACGTACTCTAAGAATATTATTGTTTTAATACAATGTATCTTATAGTATGCTTACCTGAGTATTGCACATCTCTTGAAAGTCGAACAAGTCCTATATCGTTGCCATTATCGTAAGAACCGTTAAATTCCGGATGCGGTATTGTTTCTTCTATTTCAAACACTTCGGCAGGATCACTGCATTCTTCCCCAAAGTCTCGGTGTTTAATGCAATCTTTATCACTGGTAACATTGAAGTCACCAAGCCGTACACCCGTTCTACAATTTGGAAATTAAAAGGATTTATACCATAAAAACGCTTACAGTGGTGTACGTCCACTGACTAAACAATGCGCAGTAACAAGTACATAACGCTTATTAATTAGCGATCCGGTGCAGAGTACTTTTTTATCTTGGCCATATAGCAATTGAGCAATCCACGGAAATTCGTCGATTGAGATGTTATCATTTTCCCTGTTATAGTCATCTACGTGTTGATAACCGCAGTATTTTCTTGAGGCCAAGAGATCCAAAGCAGCATCTGATTTTGGTGCCAAGGGTTTTGTACCGTCAATTATTGCTCCACCCGAGATCTTTAATAGTACAAACAGCAGAAATCCTAGATAAGCGTCGATCATGGTTCCTTCTGTAAAGAAATAGAAATTCTAAGAGGTGAGAGTAAAAAATACAGCTGCAACACTGTGAAAGGTTATAAGGACTATTAATTTTCTTGAATAGCAAACAGCTACAGCAAAATGTTTACACTTACAAAACTATAACAGATTTCATTTGGGGCTTATGGTAATATTTGTCAGGAAAACAGCGTTTCTTTATATCAAAACCTTACCCAACACGGAATGACATTTTTGAGAATGATAAATCTAGGAATAAGTCTCCAAAAGCTATTGTAGATAAAATATGCAAATAATCGTTTTATTGGCTCGTTAAAATGGTCGTCCAACCTTGTAATACCTTATGATTTATTTCCTTGCGTTTACACCAAACGATTTTGGGGAATACATTCTGGATATTTGTGATCAAATTTAGTCGATGTGCATGCGAAAAGCGTTTATAATAGAACGAAGCACTGTTTGACTCAAACAGGAAACGAATCTGAGAATATATTTTCCAATACAAATAAAAATACAGAACTCCAAAAGAAGCCAAAGTGAACTTACCTTAAACACTCACATACAGTATGTACACCAAGTTTAAAATTAATAGTTTGTCGTAACTCTGTACAAAGAAACATACGTAGGAAACCGACGTGGTTTACTTGCGGTTAGAGTATGACTATTTGTGATATGTTGTGTTTTTCCTTTGTTGACAATTATTAAAATAAACTATATACTTACATTATACTATAATTTGATGACGTCCGGTCCGTCCATCATGGAGATATTGAAATTACCGTGACGCTTCTTTCGAAACGATGGAAATATCGAATTTTGTGTGTTGATTATGCATTGTTTTCTTGAATGACAAAAAATTCCGTTCAAACTGAGCAATGAACTGGAAACTGCTACAAGGAATCTACTGTGTCGGAACCAACCATTCTAAGGTGGTTTACTGAAGTTAAACGTACTGACACAAATCATGCCAAACACTGTGCACGGTAAAAGAAGGCTGTTACTTCAAAAAACATTAAAAAATACACAAAATTGTTTTTTGAGGATTATATTTTGCACAAGTATAAGAATTGGTAGGGCTTTTGTTCATATTAGAGCACCAAAAATAAAAATGTGTTGATACAAAACGTTGTTTTGGACCTTTTTAAGCAAAATAAAAAGATTTTTTGTGTAAGGTGTAACAATGGATACAACTTGGATTCCCCATTTTTCCAGAGTCAAATTTGTAGTCAACTGAGTGGAGCAAAGAGTGAACGCAACAGACGGCCTTCGTATTTTGGGATACGCGTAATGTAATATTCACAGATTACCTTGAAAAACGACGAAAAATGCGGATATTATTATGTACATAGCGGCCCATCGAAAACAGTCCGGCAAGATTTACGGCTTTGTATGTGTAAATGAAAACAAATGCTCGGACCCATATACTTTTATTTTCAGGGGGACATATATACACAGTAATTCCATCCCAGTAACTTCAAACCCCTTAGCGAGGGTGGCATCTACCATTATTTTTTCAAATGTGAAGGGGTATGTTGCGATACATCTATTGAAGGGCACTAAATTTTCTTTAAAATGGTGCTTCGTTTTTTAAATTTGTGTTGCGGGTTTTCGAGAAACACTTTCACAGAGGAAGTAACGTTATTAGCTAGTCCTTTGAATTTTGTCTCGCAGTTTCATTTGCGTTACAAGCATTATGAAGAATTTTTTTCTTTTGTGTCAAAAGTGTGAGCTCATAAAAGTGTTTGTCACGCTATACAACATACTTGCGAATTGTGTGATAAAAAACGATACAAGATTAACAATTAAGCTCAAAAGTTTAAAAAGAAAAAGAAAATAACTATAGCTTTAGATAGTGACGATATTCAAGACAACCAACTTTTGTATTTGTTAAGTGTCGGAGAAGCTTGTAAACGGTGGTGGTATTTAAGAAGAATTAAAATTACAGTTTGGTAACAGTCTCTGCGTAGTGAAATGCGATTAAAACAAAATAAGAGTCAACCATAGACTCTAAGCTTTTGCCTAAATCCAAGAAAAGCATCCATGTTTTAAGAACTCAGAGTTTAAATTGTACGTTGGTGGTCATTTTGGTTAAGGGACGTAAAAATTTTTGACTTTTGACCAAAAAGGTGAAATTCAAATAGTTGATGTCCAACATAGGCCACTCTGCTAATACTTGTAAAGTCTTATAGCGTTGCTGAAGTTCTATGAGAAAATCTTTATGAATCATTATTAACGAATATGTATCGTCAAGAGGTCAAAAAATAAAATAATAAAAATTTGGAAAGCTTGTTCGCAAGATTTCAATGAAAAATTTGAAAATTAAATATTACGAAGTTGCATATTTTCAAAGGTCATAGTTATTATTATTTATTATTATTAAGTATGTTGCAAGTCAACAAAAACTACCAATTATGTCGCACCCCATTCCCGAAACTCCAAGAGTATCTCATATTAATGGACATACCTTTCACAAAATATAAGAATAAGGATTGTCCGTTTTTAATAATAGTTGACCACTATTCACACGCTTGTGAACTTTGGTAACCTATTGAAAACGGCTACCTCAATTTTTATGGTATACCATAAAATATTATGTTCTAGTGATTGTGGCAACTTTTCTTGGGAAGAAATGGAAGAATTATCTAAAAAATATCAATACCAACATGCCCCTTATCAACTACATGGTAATAGTAATGCGAAATCGGCGATTAAAGGAGGTAAAAGTTTAATCGAAGAAAAATTAAAAATGGTGGTCATTACAACATTAATGCCATACTGGATGTAACTTAACTAGAATTCCTTTTAACAATCATCAAGTAACCAAAAGCAATTTACCGTATGTTGATGAAACATGGCACAATGCATTCATCCAAGAAAAAGTTAAATCATATATGGCCATGGTAAAAAATATCGAACATATTTACGCCAAACTGAAGCAGTAGTCTTAAAAGGACACGACGAAGGCTCCTGGGGATCAAGGAGGTGATAAACAAGAATACATAAGGTATTGTCTTGTGACGCTTTTGGCTTAAACGGTGAATCAGTAACTCAGACACAACGAGACTTTCGTATACTTATATTTTAACGTTGCGCGGCATGGCTTTATAATGATTCTACCACACCACACTTACTGTACCTCTAAACGTGTCCATACTGTGATTTCCACGAAGGCTACAGTTTCGAATTCTTTGAGCTTCGCTCTGGTGATGATTACGTTCCGAACATAAAGATATATAAAGCTAAGGCAAAGGGCGCTGATGCCTACTACACTCTAAGGAGCAATATGTGTGGGAACCAAGGTAAATTAAAACGAGGGAATAATATTTCTCGCCGCTGCATAAAGAGTACGCGTAATATTGGAATATTGGATCGCTCTGTATATTTGATGTTATTAATATTAAGGGAAAATACGAATATGTTACTGATGAGTGGTGATGACCCTTCACTTTGATCTACACGGTGTCTCCATTGTAAATAGTAATTAGTTAGTCTAATAAGACTTTTACTTTCAAAAAACTTTGAATTAATGGCCATTTTCGCAAATAATTTGAAAACAGTGGTAGGATACGTAAAACTAAAAGAAAGAAAAGGCAAATTCAAGCATAGATACCAATGATATTCGGGACATCAGGAAGATGAAGGGTTAATGACGAAAAATGTTAAGACAATTTTGACATTTCATCGTAAGCTATTTTGACCATGTGTTTATAAATATGTTTGCCTCATTTTAGCGAGTACTTAAATATACTTTAAATATTCTTTATAATGAAACTGTATGTTTCACAATGAAATAATCGGTATATAACAACCATTTTTTCGAGGGGTGCGGTAATACACTTATTCGTACTTGATCGTTGTATCTATACGTAAATTTTAATGAAAAAATCTAACACAGTGTAACAATTGTGCAGTTTAAAGCTTCTAAGATGGCACAGAAGAGTTATAAATTAGGTACCAAGAAAATGTACCTATCTCATAAAAATAAGAAGAAAAGGGTAAACTATCTTTACAAACGGTAAATTTGAAAAAAAAATGGTGTAAAATACTGAGAATAACCCTTAAAACCGATTGTTGCTACCTAGGCATGCCAGTAAATTAAACCCAGCAATTCCATTAGAATACTTAGTAATTAACCACAATTAGGCAACATTTTGGTCTTTTTTATAGCTTAATTATTTGCATCAGATTCCATATACGTGTTATACGGAAATTATTACGTCCATTAACTACCTAATTTAAGTGTATACGAAATTCTACATTGCCTTGTAAATCCCAGAGGTCAATAATGTGTTTAGAAAATCAAGGTCGATTATTAACAAATGCGTATTATGAATTTTCGATAAACAGTATTTCCTTCAATAAGCGGTTATTGAAATTACAACTTAACGATTAATTAAAGGGCTTAAGGCCTAATCCCATTGTCACCTTAACATATTGCAATGTGAAAATGCCTAAGCATAAAAAACGCAAAGATTGGCGTTCTGGGTTGGTATTCAACTAAAAATTATTTTATGTCCACTGATTTAATTATAGTAATTAAAGTTTAGTAACAATGCCAAGAGTAAGGATATTGTCCTTATTTAAAGCTCAAATCGTGATAAAATAAATCTTACTTACCTACACAAGTTAGTATTTCCCCAATGTTACAGGACTCGCGTGCCAATATTCACAAATATCACCCGTCGTGTTAGTGTGAAAACAGTATTTTAGTAAGTACCTATATCGCAAAAGTGTATCAGATAATACTTCACTGCTGAACGTTAACAGTAAACTATAAAGCGGTTAAGATTCTTAGAAAATTAAAGAAAATACCTCCTTCGCTATTTTAAATTTGTAATTAAATAATTGCGCGCTAGTTGACCATGAATTACAGACGAGAGCTGTTACGTGAGCACCTTTCAAGAGTTACAATAGCGTCTCAAAATCATGGATTACACGAGTGTTTAACCATTATCGCATTGAGGTTGGTTGTAACCCAAATATATTCCTGTTGGAGCCATTAAATCCTAATTAACCATTAGGATGAGTAGGCTGATGCCTAGGATGCCAATCAGTCTGGTGGGAGTAAATTACCATTTTTTGTGTAGGTTTTGTCTGGTTCAATTTATTAGGTTAAGTAGATATACTTCGACACAATTTAATTGAGTTCGGATACGAAAGGCCACTTACACAACTCGGAATCACATCCACACATTCAAGTCAGCGTCTTCTGATTTTTTGCGGTCAAATAAGCCAAATGCTCCGTACAGCATAAAATTCTCTTCAAAAAAGTTTGTGGCGATATACATGGAAGAAGTTTTGATTATTACATATCTTCCACAACGGTAGACGATTTTGTGTTACAATTGGTAGACCAGATAAGAACTAAAATTGTGAAAGAGGAAGAAATGGTAAATTCTTGTTCTATCCTCGAATCGTCCCCAAATGTATAAAGTGTAGGCCAATTGGCAGTCGTGTTGTTGCCGCTGATGGACCACCAAACATTTATTTAAAATTATTGACATACGGGGAAAACGAGATAAAGGGTGTGGTTTCTACCCTTAAAGTGTGTACAGGAAACAAGGTTATGATACGCGAGACTGCTACAAGGGCCAACACAATAGAATCACGAAGCTTAATCCACTACAATCCTTGTGCACGCTGTTAAAAGCTGCCAAAATTCTGTTAAATTTTCTACCTTCGAGCAGCAATTGTTTAATTTTTTCCACTGTTTGAGCTTAAGATGAAACCACTACGACGACACACTCTGTAGCAGTGAACAAAAAGAATTAAGAAACTGAAGGCACGCCGAATTTTATGGACGTAACCCAATGAAAATTACTTATTATTACCGCGTAATTGACACGTTTGAAAAAGACCTAGTAAAATGGAAGGTTGTTTATTTGCGACTAAATTATGTATCATTCAAACTTGTACTTGTCATTTCTGTAAGATAAGAACATATTATACGGGGTTGGGTCGTTTTAGATTTACAGTCTAGGGTAAATTAAGAATTTTTTCCAATCTCTAGAAATAACACCACCCTCAAACTGAAAAATGTTAAAAGCCTTTTTCAAAATGCGTTAGGTAATGTCACTGTCGACAACTGGAAATAAATGCATTGAAGTGAAGTAAGCAAATTCAAATTACACTATCAGGTAAATATGATCTATTATTCATTTTTGAATGATTTTGACAATATTAAATATTTGTGTAACTTTCCAAGGATTCGTCTTCACCTACTTTCGTAAATTTTGCTTAATCCAATTAATATACTTTAAAATGTTAGTGTACAAGGCAGGATAGCCCTTATCACACCGTATCCCAAATGACAGTACACCAATTGCTTCCCACTGATTTTTCACAGATCGCATTAGTGGTCCACCACTGTCTCCACGACATGTAGCAAACTTATCACTTTCCAACGCACATAATACATTGGGCCCAACAGTCACTCCCACGGTTTTAAACTTTTTTTGACATTGACCTAACGATACCAATTTTACAGCAATTTTCTTTTTTATTTCTGTCCTATTCATGTAATCACCAAGAGTTCCCCAACCCGAAACTGCAAGTTCCTCATCATCTCTTAATTCGACACTTTCTTGATTTGGTAGACATATTGGTCGTACGTAGTCTAAAAATATTATTGTTTTAATATAAGGTATCGTATAGTATGTTTACCTGAGTATTGCACATCTCTTGAAAGTCGAACAAGTCCTATATCGTTGCCATTATCGTAAGAACCGTTAAATTCCGGATGCGGTATTGTTTCTTCTATTTCAAACACTTCGGCAGGATCACTGCATTCTTCCCCAAAATCTCGGTGTTTAATGCAGTCTTTATCACTGGTAACATTGAAGTCACCAAGCCGTACACCCGTTCTACAATTTGGAAATTAAAAGGGTTTATACCACAAAAACGCTTACGGTGGTGTATGTCCACTGACTAAACAATGCGCAGTAATAAGTACATAACGATTATTAATTAGCGCTCCGGTGCAGAGTATTTGTTTATTTTCGTCATATAGCAATTGAGCAATCCACGGAAATTCGTCGATTGAGATGTTATCATTTTCCCTGTCATAGTCATCTACGTGTTGATAACCGCAGTATTTTCTTGAGGCCAAGAGATCCAATGCAGCATCTGATTTTGGTGCCAAGGGTTTTGTACCGTCAATTATTGCTCCACCCGAGCTCTTTAATAGTACAAACAGCAGAAATCCTAGATAAGCGTCGATCATGGTTCCTTCTGTAAAGAAATAGAAATTCTAAGAGGTGAGAGTAAAAAATACAGCTGCAACACTGTGAAGGCTATAAGGACTATTAATTTTCTTGAATAGAAAACAGCTACAGTAAAATGTTTACACCTACAAAACTATAACAGATTTAATTTGGGGCTTATTGTAATGTTTCTCAGGAAATAAAAGAACGTTTCTCTAAATCAAAACCTTACCCAACACGTAATGACATTTTTGAGAATGATAAATCTAGGAATAAGTCTCCAAAAGCTATTGTTGATAAAATATATGCAAATAATCGTTCTATTCGCTCGTTAAAATGGTCGTCCAACCTTGTACCAAAAAGCATTATTATATGGTCTTTGCTTGTACCTTGGGGGAATAGGTACATCTTGGATATTTGTGATCAAATTTAGTCGATGTACACGCGAAGAGTGTTTATAATTGAACGAAACACTGTTTGATTCAAACAGGAAACGAATCTGAGAATATATTTTATTTCATACTGACTAGTAATCTGTGTTTTACCAGACTCATACGAGTCTGGTAAATCGTATTTACCGTACTATAAATATTGTATTTACCGTACTAGAAATTTTGTACCCGAATACAAAGGTTGCCATAGCAACATAAAGTGACATAACTTTGGAAACGTCAAATTTTATATAAAGTTAATAGAAAAATGGTAATAAATAACAATTTTCATTGTAAGTACACAAATGTTTATTACAACACACACAAATAAACATTTGTGTACTTACAATGAAAATTGTTATTTATTACCATAATATATACACACAAAAATGGAGTACTTTATCAAAAATGTTAATAGAAAAACTCTTAAGAAATGAATGTATGGCCAGTATGAAATAAAATGTTTTACATTATTTGTACGTTAAATCAAATTACGTTACTCGTTTCGAAATTCTTGCCTCAGCTACGCTTCGGCAATAAACATCTCACTCGTTAACGTAAACCTTGATTTACCATACTCATATGTAAATAACTATTCCAATACAAATAAAAATACAGAACTCCAAAAGAAGTCAAAGTGAACTTACCTTAAAACACTCACATACAGTAGGTATGTAAACCAAGTTTAAAATTAATAGTTTGTCGTAACTCTGTACAAAGAAACATACGTGGGAAGCCGACGTGGTTTACTTGCGGTTATAGTATGACTATTTGTGATATGTTGTGTTTTTCCTTTGTTGAAAATTATTAAAATAAATTATATACTTACATTAGGTATATAATTTGATGACGTCCGGTCCATCCATCATGGAGATATTGAGATTACTGTGACGCTTCTTCGAAACGATGGAAAAATCGAATTTTGTGTGTTGATTATGCATTGTTTTCTTGAATGAGAAAAAATACCGTTCAAACTGAGCAATGAACTGGAAACTGCTACAAGGAATCTACTGTGTCGGAACCAACCATTCTAAGGTGGTTTACTGAAGTTAAACGTACTGACACAAATCATGCCAAACACTGTGCACGGTAAAAGAAGGCAGTTATTTCAAAAATCATTAAAAAATGCACAAAATTGTTTTGTGAAGATTATATTATTTTGCACAAGTATAAGAATTGGTAGGGCCTTTGTTCATGGAGCACCAAAAATAAAAATGTGTTGATACAAAACGCTATTTTGGACCCTATTAAGCAAAATTAAAAGATTTTTTATGTAAGGTGTAACAATGGATACAACTTGAATTACCCACTTTTCCAGAGTCAAATTAGTAGTCAACTGAGTGGAGCAAAGAGTGAACGCAACAGACGGCTCTCATATTTTCGGATGCGCGTAGTGTAATATACACCGATTACCTTGAAAAACGACCAAAAACGCGAATATTATTATGTACATAGTGGCCCATCGAAAACAGTTCGGCAAGGTTTACGGTTTTGTATTTGAAAATTAAAACAAATCCTGGGACCCATATACTTTTATTCTCAGGGGGACATATTTACACATTAATTCCATCCCAGTATGTTGCGATACATCTTTTGAAGGGGAATTAAATTTTGTGTTGCGGGTTCTGGAGAAACACTTTCACAGAGACAGTAACGTTATTCAAATCAAATCAAATCAAATTTATTTTATGCACCATCACCTTATACATACAATCAATACAATAACAGAAAAAAAAAAATGACTGCACAAAATAAGGAAAAAAACCCACAAAAGCATAAGCTTGTACGTGGGGTAGAAAGCTTCTCTATTATAATTATACATTATGCTTACTAGTGACGAAATACCGTAGTGTAGATTACTACCATAATGCCAGCATTACACTATAATTTAATAAGACTTTTATAACATTCTTCCCTACCGATAAGTAACATAAATTGTTTAACACTATTTTTGAACCCATTGACTGTTTGATTGACCTTTAAATTTTTAGGTAAAGTATTGAAAAATCTAGATGCTACATAGGAGATTGACCGTTGACCAACCGTTTTCTTAGAAACATTAGTTACCAGATAATTTAGATCCCTTAGCCTGGTGCAATGTGGATGACAAACAAATTTTGCTAAGTGAAGTTCAGTGAACTGTTTAATTACAACTTTATAGTAATACAGTTGCCTTATATCTAAGAAACCCGTCTCATTATACAGTAAGCTAGACGGATACAGGCGTTCTTTTTTATAAATTATTTTAAGAAATTTTTTTTGCAAAATTTCAAGTTTTTTGAGTAGAGTTCCATTAGCACTGCCCCAAGCGATAATTCCATAAGATAAACGAGACTGAACTAAACCGTGAAAAATAGTTCTCAATTCTGATTCATACATAAATTTAGCGAAATGTTTGAATTTGTATAGTAAGGGCCGTAGATTGTTAATTACATTACTGATTTGACGATTCCATCTTAGGTTAGAGTCAAGAACTATGCCCAGATAAGATGTGTGGGAGGAGACCTGAATATTAAGGACCTGGTTGTGATTATTAATTTCGATATTCTTAAAAAGAGGCGCGGAGGAACTATAACAGCTGAACGGAATAATGACCGTTTTTTCATAATTAATGGTTAATAACTTATGGTTAAAGGCATCTATTATTTTATTAAAATCGGATTTAACAAAATGTTCCAGGAGCGACCAGGAGCTGTGCTTGTACAAAACTACAGTATCATCCGCAAAGGAAATGATTTTCCCTAAACTATCCATTTCCAGTATATTATTAATGTAAAGGTTAAAGAGAATAGGCCCAAGCACAGTTCCCTGCGGCACACCATAGCTCAAGAACTCTTCCTGGCTCAGGCTTTCACCAATCCTAACCACCTGTTTCCTTTTTTCAAGGTATGACTCGAAGAGCTTGTACGCTACCCCTCTAAATCCAAGAGAATACAAAACGTCAAGCAGCTGAGGGTGACTAACTGTGTCAAACGCCTTGGCAAGGTCGAGGAACACCCCTAACGCATGATTACCTTCGTCAAGCGCTTTATATATGTTAGACAATAGCACACACATAGCATCTTCGGTAGACAACCCTTCGCGGAAGCCGAATTGATTCTGAGAGATTATTTCATGTTTAGACAGGTATTTCTCCATTCTAAGTTTAATTAATTTTTCAAGTATTTTACTAATGTTGGAAAGCAATGAGATGGGTCTATAATTAGAGGGGTTAGTCTTATCTCCTTTCTTATGTAGTGGATGGATTACTGCGGTTTTAAGACTGCATGGAAAAACGCCAACTTCAAAAACTTTATTAAACACATGTGCCAGGGGTTCGGCTATTTCGTTAACTATTTCTTTCAAGGTTTTTGATTGCAGCAAGTCGATCCCCGGAGCTGTATTAATTTTAAGCAAATTTATTAAACGTGTCACTTCGTAACGGTCAGTTGGAAATAGGAATAAAGAGCTATTAATGTATTTATTTTTGAGTGGTAACGTAGGCGGTAAGTTAATTTTGTCCGCTAATTTTTTACCCACATTTGCAAAATACTTATTCATAAAGTTCGGTAACTCCTTTTTATCTTCTATAATATGGTTGTCGGGCGATTTCAATTGCGTAATCGTGGTGCAAGCGGTAGGACTGTCACTGAAGTGATGTACAACCTTCCATAGTGATTTACTAGACGTTCTATTCTTATTAATTAAACTTCTATAGAAGTTAGATTTTGCGATTTTGATTAACAAGTTAAGTTCATTTCTGTAGAGTACAAATTCTTCTTTATATTCTAAATTGTGAGGGTGGTTTTTCATTCTTTTATATAAGGTCTCACGCTTTTTGATAGAATTAATTAGACCCTTTGTTATCCATTCTTTCCTTTTTAGCTCCCTACGCTGCAATTTATACGTTATGCAATTTTTTTTTATGGCAGCTGTTAGTATATCCAGGAAAAGATTTAGGCATTCGTTAGGATCATTTAGTTGGTAAAGTGGCAACCACGAAACATTACGCAAGTCTTTTTTTAAGTTAATGTAATCTGTGGTAGTGCGTAATCTATCATTATGCATGAGTCTACATTTATTCAAAACATCAGCATTAGGCTCCTGAGCTGTAACATTAAACATGGTTGCATAATGATCCGTGATGCCACATTTTAATATGTAGGCTTGGTAACTGGAAGGAGCTAGAACACCATGATGTTTAAAAAATATATGATCTATACATGAATTTGTAGATAATGAGGATCTCGTGGGTAGATTAATGGTAGACTTATAATTGAATTCACTTAATATATTTAAGTACTCAACGGCGGCATTTTCATCACTTAGAATGTCAATATTCAAGTCCCCAACCCACAAACAGAAGTCTGCTTGTTGATTAATGCATGTAAAATAATTCATAAGCGCAGGTATTAGGTAGTCCTTTGAGTTAATTTGTCTCGCAGTTTCATTTGCGTTGCAAGCATTATGAAGGATTTTTGTTCGTTTGTGTCAAAAGTGTGAGCTCATAAAAGTGTTTGTCTCACTATACAACATACTTGCGAATTGTGTGATAAAAAACGATACAAGATTAACAATTAAGCACAAAAGTTTAAAAAAAGTTAAAGAAAATAACTATCTTGTGAGATTTTAAATATTTGGTATGTATATCTCAAAGTATATTGTCTTAAAATCTATCTCATTAACAGTGGCGTAACTTCAAAATTTGGGCCCGGAGGCAAGAATTTTTTAAAGGCCCCTTTTTGGCAATTAAATAGTAGAATAAAGGGTAGCATGATAATAAAATAACCAGCGCGTTAAAAATTTTAACGTTCATTTTTAAATCTTCAAAGAAATTTACGATTTTATTTCATACCTATAATACTTGTCCCGAAAGTTGGATAATGGCATTAGTTACGGGTTAATTATTTCTTCTTAGAAAAAAAAACACGAAATCGCAAAATAGTGCTGTGGTTGTAAAATAATAAATAACGTCAGTCTTGTTTTTGCTTTTTTAAATAATAATAATAATAATAATAATAATTTATTGCCCAACAAGTAAAAGGTATTCTCGTAACTGGTAATATTTATTGTTGGTCTACTTGTACTTGGCAGGCAGTACAAATACAAAGAAAGAGATTAAGTAGGTACTAAAAATAAAACAAATTTTACTTTATTTTTCCGTTATTGTTATGTCAGGTATAAAAGAGAGAAACTTTCCTAATAACTACAACAGTAAGGGTCAGATTACTCGGTTATTGACACTGTTGCATTACTCATTTTTTATCCTTATTCTGAAAAAAAGAATATACATTTACTTTTAATATTTTTTTCGTTAACCTTCCCAACTATGTTGATATGTACTACCGTATACAAATACGAAATACAGTAGTTTTAATGCTAAAGTATGGTATTTTGCACATATGGAAAATACAGCAACAGTTCAGGTCTCGTACGTCGGAATTTTGCAACCGTCGGGCCCTTAGGCAAACCGGGCCCGGGGGCGATTGCCTCCTCTGTCCCCTCGGTAGTTACACCACTGCGTCATTAATGGATTAGCTTTCTAATCTGCATTGTTAGTAGATAAACACCTGTTAGCATACCCTGAGTTGGGTCAGGTATGCATTTAACACGTGTTTATCTACTAACAATGCAGATTAGAAAGTTAATCCATTAATGAAATACATTTGATGACGATATACTTTGAGATATACAATTTTTATGGTATAGGTACCATAAAAAATTATGTTCTAATGATTGTGACAACTTTGCTTGTGAAGAAATTGAAGAATTCGTTAAAAAATATCAATACCAACACGCCCCTTGTCAACAACATGGTAGTAGTAAAGCCAGCGGCGTAGGGATGTCATTATGGGCCTGTGTTCACTAACTTACTAGCGAGCCCTACTGTCCGGTGGAGGGGGGAAGGGGCTCAGGTTTTCACAATAATACAAAAATAACAAAGGAATATCATATACTTATGTGTGTTTCATAAATATACCGAATTTTACATGTTAGATAACAATTATTTTAGTTGCTTTATCAAAAAAAAGTTTCAAAATTGCAAAAAACATTGGCCACACATAAGCTGTGCATTGGGGTTATTTTTTTTTCAGAAAAAACTAACAAGTTGTCCCGTGAGCACGCCCCTGGAATTGTTGTATCAACTGTAATAAATCCAAAGATGCCTCATAAAGTTACCGTCAAACAGAAAATTTCATTAAAATCGGCAGAAACTGTTTTTAGATATTTCCGGACATATGTTTAAAAAGCAAAAAATGTTTGTTTTGATGTTCCCTACCACACATAAAAGTTTGTCGGTATATTTATGAAACACACACTGTATATACCCAAAAAAGCCACATTTTTGTGCTTCATAGCTAATCTTGCTGCACCTCTAAAACGATTTCTTATTACTGTTGCTTGCAAATTTATGGATAAGTTCAGATATATCTAAGTGTATGGGGAACATGCTTTATCAATAAAAATATGTGAGTACTGGTTCCGGCATTTTAAAAGTGGCGATTTTGACACCAGCTACAAACAACGCGAAGGGAGGCCAGTAAAATTTGAAGACGCTGAGTTGGAGGCGTAATTGTACCAAGATTAATGCCAAACTCAGGAGGAGCTCGCTGAAACCTTGGCAGTGACTGAACAAGCGATTTCAAATCGCCTCAATGCCATGACATGAGACGTATGGTTCAAATACAAGGAAATTGGGTTCCGTATGAACTCAATCCAAGAAATGTCGAACGCCGTTTTTTCACATCCGAAAAACTGTTCTAAAGGCAAATCGGAAGGGTTTTTTTCATCAAATCGTGATGGAGGACGAAAAATCCCTTACAACAACCCAAAGCGCAGAAAATCGTGGTGTAAAGCCGGCCATGCACCAACTTCAACAGCAAAGACGAATAATTCATGGTCAGAACAATCATTAGAAAAGTAACCAAAAGCAACTTTTACCGTATGTTGATGAAACATGACACAAAGCATTCATCCAAGGAAAAGTTAAATTATATCGATGGTAAAAAATGTTTAGACAAAGCTGGTTTCGATAGGTAGCACAAAAGGAAAAGCTGGTTTTGAATTATTCTTTTATTTATTTGCGTATCGTTGTCATATTACCAACATCTAGAATAATTATACATATAAATTACGTTTCGCTATGACAGCGTTAAATTGATGTCATGCATTTTGAACTAAGTATAATAAGGTTTATCAAAGATAACTTTAAATGACTGACAGTATTGAATAATTTAAAAACTTCTTACGCCCGTAGATTTGTTTTAATCCAGTCTAAATAGCTTGTTATTTTGACATAGACGACTGGAAACTCCGGTCCACATGTTCCCTTTACACCAAATGAAACTATGCCAATTTGCTCCCATTGATTTTTTATGGATCGCATTAAAGGCCTTCCACTATCACTTTCACAAGTAAAATTTTCGCGATGTTCTCGGGCGCATAAATGGTCGGGAGTTATATATTTCTGCAATTCTTCGTAAATTTTTCTACATTCGGAAAAAGATACAAATGTAGCCGAAATTTTCTTTTTCATTAGCGTCACTGATCCTTCGTAAATTGCTCGTCCCCAAGCAGCCAGTACTAATTCATCTCCGTCTTTTAGGCCCAAATCCTTTGTCATTGGTAAACATATAGGACGTATATATTCTACATATTTTAATATAATATATTAATTTTAAAACGGCATTATTCACACCTGAATACCCAACATTTTCGGAAAGTCGAATCAGTGCAATATCATTCGCCTTAGCACTCTTGTTATATTTTGGATGTTGTATTATTTGGTCAATCTCGAAGTCTTCAACTGGATCACTACATTCTACACCGAAGCTTGTGTGATTTTGGCAATCGATGTCTGTCAATATATTAAACTCGCCAAGACGAACACCAGTTCTAAAATTAGGCATTTAATTTTAGTATGTAATACATATCTTACAGTTTCCATTGCAGTAATGTGCAATGCGCAGCGGTAGTAACATAACGGGGATTAATGAGAGCTCCTCCACATTTTATTGTGCCATCACTATACAGCAATTGTGCAATCCACGGAAATTCATCTAACGATATATTGTCATTTTCTCTTACATAATCGTCGCTGTGTTGGAACCCACAGTAGGTTCGTGGTGCCAATAAATCGGTTTTGGATAGCGTTAGTCCTACAGAATAGATAAGTAATTATTAAAACACGTTGCAAACGTTACAAATATAACTTTACCGGCGATGTTTAATAGGATAATGAAGGGCAATCCTCTTCCAGGCATAGTTATCAGTTCAATTCCTGTAAGGAAGAAAAAAAATGATTTGTGCGTTCGGGAATCCAAAGTGATCCCCTTGCTTACGTTATGAATTTATTTAATTGACGAATAAATTATAAGGGTTAAAGAAAAACCAATTTGGATAGTTCCTTTTTTATTTGGTTACTAAATAACGATCTGTTAGTAACTCAACAAAATAGCATATTTCTTACCTAAATAACGACCGCTTTTGAATTAATCCTTGCTTAATTAAGCTAAGTGTAACAATAAGTAGCTTTTAGTTCGTTAAATCGTAACTTACAAATAATACTTATTATGTGTACAATACCTATCTATTATCCCTTGGCTTAGCATTTGCGCAATTGCTTCGTTCACCGCCTCCCTATGTTGAAGCGGTATCGGGTACGGCTTCACGAAGAATGGATCCTCTTTTATTAACGTTATTTCGTGTTTGAAACAATTGATCCGCCCTGGTATTTCCGAAAATATGTGGTTATACTGTTTTAACAATACGTTTAATTTGGTTTCGTACCCATTAGCTAATGATTTGGTGGGATTCTTTATTAACTGAACATTAATGAACTTTACTTCGTCTGTATCGTGATTCGCTTGACGTAATTTACTTAGTTGGATGGATTCGGTAGGTATTAAACTG
Organism: Pyrocoelia pectoralis; assembly: GCA_036250285.1. Taxonomy (NCBI): domain Eukaryota; kingdom Metazoa; phylum Arthropoda; class Insecta; order Coleoptera; family Lampyridae; genus Pyrocoelia; species Pyrocoelia pectoralis. The sequence goes on from CM070078.1 coordinate 44,359,628, forward strand.
TGCTTAGTGTCTATTTCGGTAATTATCACTTCCTTATTGTTAGTTTTAGCCAGTAGGCAGCGCTTTTCGAGTATTATTGTCACACAAAAATGTCTTAGAAAATCTATCCCTAACACCAATGGATGCGTTAAGTCATTAATTAACAGGAATTCGTGTTTGAATATTTCTTTTTGAAAATTAAGGTTAATAGTAGTTGCCATGATACCTTACGTTGTCTTGTTTTGAATGCCCCTACTACTTTAATACCAGTACATGGAAAATGTGGGATCGAAACGTGATGACTACTTAATTGTGACCATACCTCGTATGAACAAGCGGTGATTTGACTGCCTGTATCTATTAATGCCGGATACGTATATCCGTATAATTCAACAAGATTGGTGCCCTTGAATTTTTAAAAGTGTGTGAGTATTCACACAGATCATCTTCTAGTAGTAATTCTGCTTGTGGATTATTTTTTACAATCTGAAGAATAGTGACTCTTTAGTTGACAGCCGGTACACTCCTCGAGCCTATTGGAGGGTGGCTTCCTCGTTTTCCGAAACGTCCTCCTCGCACTCGATCAAAGAAAGTTTGACCGGTTGGTGGTTTTTATTGTGATGAGTAAACGAACCTTTATTTTTGTAATTTTCCCCCGAGTTTTCTTTTTTGTGTAGGTCCATAGGTCGGGCCCAGCCTTCCCTTGTACCTTGACGTCCGCTCTCCTTCTGGTAGTTGGATTTAAGATAATACTCAGCCTCCCTTAACCTCTCCATCGCGGTTTCTAAACTATCCACCCCTATTAATACCGCTGAGATTCGCGGAGGAAAATGACGCCCTATCTTTGCAATTAGTTTCCTATCTATGTACGGTGGATCTAAGTGCTTAGCCAACGCCACACAGTAGGTAAAATGCTCTACATAACCGTCCCCTTGTTTGTAGTAACCCCTTTCTATTTTATCCCTCCATTCGTCTTGTACCTGTTCTCCCCAGAAATAACTCGTAAATGCAGTCTTAAAACTAGCATAACTGTGATATTTGTGGCCAAATGCCTCAAGCCAAACCTTGGCCGTTTTTTTAAATTTATCCCTCAAGGCCATTTTAATCATTTGATAGGGCATATGGCCCACGTTACATATGCTTTCCAAGACTTCCAAGAACTCGAGTGGGTGTAACATCCCATCATTGGAAAACTCGGGTAACAACTTAACTATTTTACTTATTTTACATTGTGTTGATTCTACAAACTGTTGGGAGTCATCGTTACTTATTTCTATGTTTTGTCTAAACGTGTTGATAGATGTCTGCCCTTCCGTCCTATATTTACTATCATCTTGCCTTTGCGTATACTTTAGTTTATGACCACCCGTAAGGTGGTATTGGCTGCGCACTTCCGGGCAGGCATCTACACACTCTTGTACCTGTAGGTGCTTGATCACCTGTGCCACTAGCACTGCCAGATCCGTAGTTGGCTGTTGTGCTGGTTTTCTTTCCTTTCTCACTGCTCCTGTATTAGCGGATGGCCCACTTTCCGTTGATAAATACCGTTCCGGGTTGAACATGGGCAACAGCAAGGCTGCAGCTTCCTCCCCCTGATCCTCTAACGTGGCCGGAGGTTCCTTGTCCGTTGCTTGTGCCTCGGTTGACCCTTGTCCGTTGTAGTCTTGTTCTCCTCTTGATCGGAGATTGTACTTGGATAGTGGCGTCCGATTCATGCCTATGCCTTGACGTAGACTTCTTTCCTGCGTTGGTGTTTGCTGTTCTCACCCTGCTCGTTGGTCGCCAGATAAAGAAAAACCAATTTGGATAGTTCCTTTTTTATTTGGTTACTAAATAACGATCTGTTAGTAACTCAACAAAATAGCATATTTCTTACCTAAATAACGACCGCTTTTGAATTAATCCTTGCTTAATTAAGCTAAGTGTAACAATAAGTAGCTTTTAGTTCGTTAAATCGTAACTTACAAACAATACTTATTATGTGTACAATACCTATCTATTATCGTACCTGACCCGTTAACCCCTTATCGAACTAAGCCTTACACGATTTATTTAACTATTGCGCCAAATGGCGACCTCTAAACTTAATTTTAAGCATCGGGCCCGGATTTTACAGGCCTCCCTAATCTACTTTCCGAACCCCATTATTGGTTTCGCTACAGGGTTATAAGGGGAATGTCAACGAAATCCAAATCAAAATGTGATTCATTGTTAAACTTATTTCCTCAAATTTCAATATATTTGTGCGTAAAATTCCTTTATTAATAATTTGTTATTCTGTTCTGTTTCCATTTCATTTCTTATTAAATTCTTAAAATATTCGACAATTTTGTTATAAGTTGTAGTACGTACCAAAATAATACCAGTTTCTCGAGAAATGTGTCATATAATAATTGTAAAAGAAATTAAAATTTGCTTACTTATTTATATATTCGCACTCTCGTGTAAGATAATTAAGGATACCTTCGACCTCGAGTACGGTACAAATGCTTAACGCTTATTTCACTGATTTAGATTAGCGGATTTTGACTTATTTGCTATGAAATTTATGATAATGATAATGGGATCGCTGACTTGCGCAGTGTTATAATTAGGTATGAAATCGTTATCAAGAAACACGACTGACTCCTTTGAAAATTCCCAATTGTGATGTGAAATAGACTCCAAAATAAAAAGAAGATAGCCACGTGGCTGAATATTATTCATTTTTTTGTTTATTATTATTATTAAATTATTATTAATTATATTATTAATTCTACTTGTGAATAACTTTTGGTTTAAGACACTAATTAATAGTCGTTTAGCATCCGTCTGGGGCAGTTCTTCCTACGCTACCGTTCTGCGAAAGGAATGTTGCTTTTTAAAAAATGATGTTTGAAAGTTACTTCAATTCCAAAGTCGTTTTAAATTGTGCGGTTGCTAAGGTAGCAAAGTGGCTCGGTCATCCTTGGTAGACACATTTGAACATTCACAAGACAAACCACTTGCAGCGTCATGGGGTGTTTTTGGTCGAATCGGATCTGATCTGGACAAATTTTTAGCTGGTGCCTTGTTAGTAAAAAGGTTTTCTGAGCACTGAGTGGAGCGAAATTTTTTTGTAGCTCTATGTTCTGTGAACGCTTTCTCGATAGTACTACCAAACCATTAGAAAGCGTTTCAGGACAATTACAAAATGAAAATCAATGTAATGCAACCCAATGTAGGGGTTGAGTGACATTTTTGAGTACCTACCGTGAAACCGACGCCGTCCATTCATGCAGCTTTTCCGCTAATTCTTCTGTAGACCATCAGAGCTTTACTGCCCGCTCTTTAGTGCCGCAGCGTCACCGTTCAGTTTTATATGTAGGTATAGTAGTAGGGATAAGAAAAATGTTCACAGTAGGTATGTTCTTGGAGCATGTGCTTTAGTCACAAACAGGTATCGTGGCTCTGCCTTGCTACGTATTTGCGATCCTCTCGATTCACCATTGAATTATGTGGAGATGGGTCGTTTTATAATAACTACGTCAGACGAGGTGGTATCGTGTGCTGGTCGTTGGTTCTTAGTCGATTTTGGTACTGTACTTAATGTGATGTGGGTACGGATGCGTTGATGGTTATGCCTTGCCGTTGTTCTGACGGTTAGTGTTGCAGCTAGCCGATGGCCTGATGTTGGAGCATGTTTCTTACATTTCCTTCTCTTGTGTATCAGTTGAAGGCCTGTTTATTTCTACGTTATTTAGGTGTAACATTTTCTTAAAATACACTTCAAGGACAATTTCTACTGCCGAACGATGCAAGGTGGCCCATTTGTTGAAGTGGACGCCATAGCTAAGTTTAGTGATAGATAAAAACAGAACTACTAGCTCAAATGGTCCAAAATTTTAGTATGTAGTAAATTCAACGTTTTTAATACGAGTGTAAAATTGTATTATCAAAATTTGATTTTTGTAGACGGTAGAGACTTAACTTAACTTAACTTAAAAAGCAGTTCATTCATGAGAAAATATATAGGGTGTTCTATTTAAAATAGTCGACTTTTGGCATTTCTTCTATGGTCGTTAGAATAATTCAGTACGGCCCTTTTACAACAAATTTCGTTCAATATCCGTATATCGAGAAATAAAATGCTCTTTTGTTTATGATAATCTCCAATTTTGTTGCTCTGCTGCCAATGATTGAATAGTTATTTATGATTTTTTTACTGATTGTTGTTTTCGGCGACAATTAAAAAAAACATTTATTTTAAAGTAAATAAGAAAGTTGGGGATTTTATGTAAAATTAGTATTTATTTTGGTTGTAGAGGAAGAAGTGGTATTTTGTTTGTTTAGTAAATAGGAAAGGTGTATAATAGAAATTGTGATCCAGGAATTTGTATAACAACAATTTTTTCCAGCGGTGCGGTAGTACACTTGATCATTGTATACGCAAATTTTAATGAAAAAAATCTAGCACAGTGTAACAATTATTATAATGTGTAGTTTAAAGTTTCTAAGATGGTACAGAAGAGCTATGAATTGGACACCAAGAAAATGTAGTATTTTGAAAAAAAATGTGTGTACAATACTCAGAATAACCCTTAAAACCGATTGTTGCTACCCAAGCATGCCAGTAAATTAAATTACACCAAATATTTGCTGGAACCCAGCAGTGGTGTAGTCGTCAATTTTCCAGCGTGGGAACCCTCACCGTCTTCTGAGAATTGACTAACATCGGGCGATCCAGAATGTTCGAAACACGGGTCGGCCGTTCCCACGGGTTCTAGCTCCACTGCACCACTGGAACCCAGCAATTCCATTAGATTACTTAGTAATTGACCACAATTAGGCATTATTTTAGTCTTCTTTATAACTTAATTATTTGCATCAGATTCCACATAGGTGTTATGAGGAAATTATGATCTCCATTAACTTATATAATTTAAGCGTATACGAAATTCTACATTGACTGGTAAATCCCAAAGGTCAATAACGTGTTTAGAAAATCAAGGTCAGTTATTAACCAAATGCGTACTATGAATATTTGATAAAAAGTATTACAACTTAACGATTAATTAAAGGGCTAAAGGCCTAATCCCATTTTTCTACATTGTCATGTGAAAATGCCCAAGCATAAAAACGCAAAGATTAGCGTTGGTATTCCACCAAAAATTGTTTTATATCCACTAATTATAGTAATTTAAGTTTAGTAACAATGTCAAGAATAAGGATACTTCCTTACTTATTTAAAACTCAAGTCTTGATAAAATAAAACTTACTTACACAAATTAGTATTTCTCCAATGTAATGTTATAGGTACAGGACGCGCGTACCAATATTCACAAATATCACCCGTCGTCTTAGTATGAAAACAGTATTTTAGTAAGTATTGTATCAGATAATACTTCACTGCCGAACTTGTTTCTATATCCCGTCGTCCGTGATGCTCTTCTCTGGCCCTGGACATCAGCGAAGAAAAATAGTTAAGAAACTGAAGGCGCTCCGAATTTGATGGACGTAACCCAATGAAAACTACAAGAACATTGTACAGGGTGAATTAAGAACTTTTTCCGATCTAGTTTACGGCAGGATAAAATGTAAGTCCTTGCACTTCTGTTTATTGAACGTGAATTCATTGGGAAAAAAAATTGTACGAAATAGTTTAACACTTATTGCTTCTTCAAAGGAAAGAAAAAAAACTTTAGGTTGGTAATATTTCTCGCTTTCAGATAATTTATTTATCAATAAGTACCGTTAATAAAAAATATAATGAAAATTCAATCCAAAGTTTAACATTTTTCATTAGGTATAATACAGTATGTCTGTAAAAGTTGGCAACATATTAATTTTACGAAAAAAAGTTATTCTTTATAAAAAGCTCTGCATGTTCTAAAATCTAAAATAGAATCATCAGATATTAAATTTTTTCAGTTGTGTACGCGGTATGTCAAAAAATATGAATTTTGCTCAAGAGTAAAGTACCTTTTTTTAAAATCGGCCAGAAAGTAGTACTTTCCGGATTATTTTTAGGCCAGAAAATGTCATTTTGTCGGACCGAGCCGGAAAGTTATTGTGATAGTCCGGTAAAAGTTTTACCGGACTCATTTTTACTTTACCGGACTCATTTTTACTTTCCGGCCTAGAATGGTCAATTGTTCTGCTCGTTTCTGGACGATTTTAAAAAAAATATTGTACGTAATACGTCCCAAAAGTGCTTTTACTGGACTCGCAGGCTTGCAGGACTCGCCTGCGGCTCGTCCTGTAATTTGCCTACTTGTCCAGTAAAAGATCACTTTCGGGACTTGTTACGTAAACTACTATTATTTTTGACAATATCGAAAAAAATGTTCTTAAAAAAAGTTAATCAGAACTAAAAACTACGTTCAAATATGCAATTACATCCTGCTAGTTCAACATTTTTTTTTACAACTTTTTCTCAAATTACTACCTACCGATACTGATACGATTTCCTATTTTTGTCTACAATAACAATGCAAATGAAAGTGTAGTTACGTGAAATCTAGAATGCACTGATAAACAAATGACATTTTTTGGGAGAGCTGTTCATGAGCACGTCGTGAGCCGCTCGCCTCGTAAGTCTATACGCACCTTTAACTGAGCGATTGGTGGTTCGAGTCCTACTTACTTGAAGTAAAAGGTTTTCTCAGCATCACCGATCTTTGAAGTGAATAGAGTCCCTAGGCAAGGCAAGGAGCCAACGAAAAGGTAACAGGCGGGATTCTGGCTAGAAACAATTTTTTTTTTGAGAAATGCAAAAACACGTCAATTTTTACGTCAAGGGGGACAACATTTGTCATGATTTTCAACCTGATATGATTTCATCCCGTAGCGCTGTAAGAACAACCTCTAAAATTTAAATAGGGATGATGAGGCAAGCGATACGTCATTTAAAAGGCCTTTCTTTTCTGAATTCAGTGCACTAGTTTTTTTATTTTTAACAAAAAAGTTGCAAAAATGGAAAATAAGGAAAGCGTTTGAGGCATTTAAAAACTAAAAAAGCGCGGACATTGTTTTTTTAGAGAAGCTTTTACTGCCATTTGACAACATTGTTTCACCCCTTAGGTACAAGATAAACAACCCTTAAATTTTTAAATATAAACAAGGGTTAATCTTTTATTGTGCTAATTAAAACCAGTTTATGGAATTTCAACCTTAGTTTGATAAATGTTCGAAGTGCCTACCCTGAGCTTCCCATGCAACACTAAAACATGGCATTTTCTTAAAATCTAAACTAATTATAATATTATTCAACAATTGTACACCTTAGCACCCAAAATTAATCGTTGAATATTAACTGTGTACCGGGTGCTTTAAAAAAATGTATACACTTTAAACTATCGTAGATTCCCCGCTCTAAAAAGGCTAATGTTATATTTATTCACCAGGTGGCAGCATGATCGTTAGTAGTAATATCAACATATTACATTGGACTTTAAGCTTTCTAATTTCCTGAAATTTAACTTTGTAGAACGGTAAATAAATTGTCTATGGAAGTTCAAAGTGTGTATACATTTTTTTGAAGTACTCCGTATTTAACAAGCGACAAGTTAAAAATTATAAATATAATAATTGACTGTACGGAATTATACATCTCTTCACTAAGTTCACGTTACATTTTTTTGTCAAAGTTTGTTACATTCATTATAAATCACCCTGTATAGGAATATTTTTTGGTTTATGTAAATAATGACAGCATGGTTGACATTACATAATATAGAAAGACTTTATCACATTAATTTTTGACAATCTTTTGACATTGTAAATAAATAAAAATTAGTTGTCCTGTTTAGTTCCATATTATCCATGTTCATTAGGTTCGCAAATTAGCTTTAATCCAATCCAGATAATTGGAGACTTTCATGTAAACCGACGGAACACCAAGCGTACATTTTCCAAATGATAGTAAGCCAACTTTCTCCCATTGTTTATTTACAGCAAACATTAAGGGGCCACCACTGTCTCCTCGGCAAGTACTTTTTCCACCATCCAGCGCACATAAAGTATTAAAATTTATATCTCTATTACCATTTTTGTAAAATTCTTTACATTTCTCGGTAGAAATCAATGTCGCTAAAATTTTCTTTTTCACTTGAGTTTGTCCCTCGTTCTCTCCGAGAAACCCCCAACCAGATATTGCTAGTTCATCCCCTTCTTGCAACTTTCTCCTTTCGGTTAACGGTAAACAAATTGGACGAATGTAGTCTAAACAAATAATTCCAAATTTAAACTAATACTAAGTACCAATATCTGCTTACCCGAGTATTCTACAACTCTCGAAAGTCTAATGAGACCAATGTCGTTCTGAGAAATACCGAAATAGAAATTTGGATGAGGAATTTCTTGTTCTATTTCAAATTCTTCAACAGGATCATTACATTCTTCGCCGAATATTTGATGTACAGTGCAATCCACATTACTTGTCATATTAAAATCGCCAAGCCGAACTCCTACTCTACAACTACAGTGTGAACATACGCTTTTCAGAAGATACCCACAATTTAGCGTATTCTGACGTTAAACAATGAGCGGCAGTCAGAACATAGCGATAATTAATTAGAGATCCTGAACACTGTACACTCCTATCCTTATTGTATAATAGTTGTGCCATCCACGGGAACTCGTCTATGGTGATATTGTCGCCATCTCTCTCGTAATCGTCAATATGTTGGTAGCCACAGTAACGTCTCGATGGTAGCAGATCGGTTGTTTGCGAAGCTACAATCTCTAACCAAAGAATTTTAAATTAGTATGGACGCGTCAGAACCTTACCTGCCACATACAGCACTCCAAGTGAACAAAAAATCGTTCTGCTGCTGCTCATTGTAGGTAGGTACTGTTCTCTGTAATAAAATGTAAAATTTCATTTTCCGCTTAAGTATTAATTACAATCCCCAACATGCCGCCGCGCATTAAGAAAAATTGGCACTTCATCATTCTTTGTTTTTAGTGTCACTAATCACACTGTCTCATCATGACCTGACGCTTGCCATTTTTGCTGTGGTTGCAACCCATGTCATTATGACAATCGATTTGGTATCCTTCTTCTTCGGAGCCACTGAGTGTCAATACAACAGGTACCCGAGGGCTAACACTGAGGTATGATTAAAACAGAATTTGGTCATAACAATACAATAAAGAAACCTTTTTCAAAATCCAATGAGCCATTTCTGCAATATTTCGTATAAAGTTTTTATATCGCAGACATTTTGTTATAACATATTTTGTAAAAGAGATGTTATAAAAAAATTGTAGGTAATGAAAATTCAATTTTAAAACATATTTTTGCTTTTTGAAATATGCACAAAATAAGAGAAGTTTTAGATTTTTTTGGATAACCAATTGGGGAAACGTTACTGATAAGTGATAACGTATCAGTAGATTTTCCGCAGATAGTTGCGTGAAAGAAGAGAATAACTATGTAAAGTAAGATAGGAAGATTCAGGATCTTTAATCCCAATTTTTAGAGGAGGGAGACCGCAGTAATCGTAATACACAGGTGCGCAACTAAGTTTCCAGGTTTCACACATGGATGGCGCTAGGCCGCTAGTTATACGTCATGTACATGTGTCGACATACACATGTTTCAAGTTGTGTTTTGTGACATCTGTCAACAATTATTTTTGTTAACAACGAATATATAGTGAGTTTTGTGACAAATCGACAGAATTTTGGGAAAGCTTTGCGTTTCTGCTTAAAACATGAGAAACGGATGGAAAATGGAAGATCCATTTCCGAAATGTTGCTTTCGCTGCATAAAATGAATCGTGGATTTCATCTGAAGCAGCATCAACATTGACGGTACAGCCAAATTACATCTGAAAGAAGACCGTGCTCTTCGCGTGGTGGGACCAGAAAGGAATCGTGTACTTAGAGCTGTCGAAACCGGCGAAACTGTCAATATGCATCGCTATCGGCAACAACTGATCAAGTTGAATCATACTTTGCTCGAAAATCGCCAGAATGGGACATGTGACATGAATGTGTGATATAGTAGCACGACAACGCTCCTTGCCATCGCACTTCGATCGTCTTAAGACGATTAAGACGCTGAAACGGAATCTGCTACAGCACCCGCCGTATTCACCAGATCCGGTCGCTTACGATTATCACTTGTTCCGATCAGGAACAAGGGTTGGCTGAACAATTGGTTGGATTTTTGGCCCAACGACTTTAAATAAACCAGTTTTTGTATTTCTCTTGAAATTTTCTGGTTTTAATATTGATCAAAAGAACCCGAAAGCGTGTTGCGCACCTAGCGTAGAATGTTCATGCAGTTCAATAATTTAAAAAATTACAATATTTACAATATAAAATATTAGGTTAGGATGTGTTATTTACAGACGTGATTCTTTGCTTCAGAGTGAACCTTATGGTTTTATTGCAATAATTCCACCAGCCACATTTTACCATCTAAAACGCATTCCATAAGAACTCTAAGGAGAAATATATCTGCACATCCTGGACTTAATTGCAACTAAATTCAAACAAGAGGATCGTGTTTGGCACAGTTGGAACGATGCTTATGTTTCAAGTACCTATATCACACATACGGTAGACGTACAGAACATACACCGTGAGGACCAAAAGTTTGAAATAATGGATTTTTTTGGTTTCCTGTCAGAAATATCAAAAAACTATAGGATACGTCAAATTGATTTTGGTAATGGAAAACATTTTGCGATAGTGTTCAAAGTCCCCCACTCTTTGAGCGCAGTAACATTATCCAATTATCTTTTAATAACACCTCTTTTAACAATTAATTAATAATTTACAGTCTTTTGGTCCTCGCGGTGTAGGAAAAAAAACCAAACCCAAAAATACTATCGGATAATTCAAAAAGTAGTGTTTCATCTATGGAGATTGTTATGTAAGTTATGTTGAACTCGATCTACACTTGCAAATACAATTTACACAAGTCAAGTTTTCCACTGTTTCGCGAAGAAGTTATAAAAGAATTTCTAGTGATAAGAGGAAATATGGACACTAGATTTAAAAAATATAAACTATGGAAAGCGTAACTTGAAACAAAAATTTTATTCCACTACGTCTCACAACGTCGTTAAAATCTCACTTGAATGAATATTTTTCCAGAATCCTCTTCAAATTTTACTTTTTCAAGCTTCAAATTTCCAAAAAACGTAAGTTCCTGTCTAAGGTGACACTCACAATTTTAGTGCACATACAGAGTGACCCATCGCTTTGCGTAATCGAATATACCATTATTTTTGGTAATGGAAAATAATAATAATTTAAGTAAGTAGCAGAATTGTTGAAATACACATCACGATAATGACAATTAAAACTTTTGTTTGGCAAGTATTTACCATATGAGACTCGATTTTTTTGATGCAGTTTTCTTGAAAATTGTTTATCCACAAATTTGAAAATGTGTTTCCTCTATCCCTCTTCCATTATGATCTAAACCAATCATTCGATTTGGAAAATAAATACACCATTGGAAAGAGAATTTTGCGTAATTTAAAGCGATGTGATTTTTTGATACAATATGTCATTTAAAATTATTAGGGATAACATTCAGCGCCCTTTCGGGGTTGGAGTGATTGAAATTAAATTATGCGGAAAAGTTGCCCCTAAAAAATAAAATCTACGATTCCGAGCGTTTTTGTCATATTTCAGTTTAACAAGCTAAAACGGCGTGTGTTTAATTAATCTGTGTGTTTTACAATGAAATAAACGATGACAACCATTTTTTCTACGGATATGGTAATAGCCGTCACATAGAACACTTTGGTACTTGTACTTTATTATTATCTAAAGCAAATTTTAATGGGAAAACCTACAGCATGATTATTATAATCTACAGATTTAAGTATTCAATGGGTTTGAAGAAGAAATGAACGGCTACAGGTAATAATATCTAGGTAATAACCCTTTATATTCTCTTTGGTAATAATATACATATATTTGCCCAACAAACAGAATCCATTAACAGGACAAAACAGAAACATTATTGAATAAATGTAGCATACAATATTACTACAACAGTATAACTATAACTAAAATTAACATTGTTATTAATTAAGGTGGTACCTAACAATACACTCCTTACCAAAACATAAATAAACACTAACTTGAATATCGTTGACAATAAATATCTAATATGTATCTTAATAAGCTATATCATAATAAAGATCACAACTAGATACAATTCGTTATGTGGCATTTATATAAATGCCATTGTTTATTTAAAATAAAATTTCGCACTGTGCATGGCAGGGCTTCTTCAAAATTATAATTATAAGTATCAAATCAAAATTGAAAATTTCAATTTGCCATTTTGTTATATGGCCTACACTTAAATTAAATAAAGAATTTTTATTAAATATACATATATTAAGATGTTAAAAGTTAGATAGGAGGTGCTAATTCCCTCCATTATTTACAATTACTCCGTTAGAATTTTGATTTGATACTTATAATTATAATTTTGAAAAAGCCTTAGGGCGAGACGTTAATTAAATTTTATTTTAAATAAACAATGGCATTTATATAAATGCCACATAACGAATTGTAGCCGTTCATTTCTTCTTCCAACCCATTGAATACCTATTGCACGGCTAGAGAAATAAACCTCAAGCTTCCAGATTGGTATAAAAGACCCATAAATAAGACACCAAGGAAATGTACCTACTCTACAAAAGTGAATGAGGAAATTATAAAATCTCTACGAATAATAAATTTGAAAAAAATGGGTAAATATCACCAGAATAACCTTTTAAACCGATTTCAAAGAAATGATATGTAAACAATATTTACTGTTACTTACCCAAATATGCAGATAAAATACGCCAAAGGTCTACGAGAGCGCAGCAATCCCATTTAGGTACATTACTTAGTAGGTAATGTAATTTCCAAAAAACTTTTTTTACTTTTTCATAGTTTATTTACAACCAATATCCAAATAGTGAAGCGTCAGATAATATTAATGTACGTAGTTCGCAAAGGTCAATAATGTGTTTAGAAAATGGAAGGTCAATTATTTATCAAATGCGTCCTAAAAATAATCTGACCGTTGACGTATGTATTGAAGTGGGATACCTTCAATAACAAATTGTAATTACAACTTAAGGACAACATCCAGCCGATTTATCTAATCCCATTATTCCAAATTTTTGCATTAATATATTGCATAAAAGGTTGTTATTAATGAGTGGTTTAATACCCTAGACCAGGGGTGAGCAACCTTTTTTATCAACGGGCCAATCCAAATTTTGAAATTTTTTGGCGGGCCGCACACATTATTTTGCAAAAGGTGCTGTTTCCACAATTTCGCGCATTCGTATTGAATGTTTGAACAAGTCGGTGTCCCGTTTCAAAAAATCGTTTCGGTTTAGTATGCATTCCCAGCAAACACATTTATATATAAAATACATATAAGTTATATAAAACTGGAAGAAAAATAAGAGATATTTAATGTCAGGATGTCAGCAATTTTTAAAATAATATATATGTCTATTAGATGTAAATTCTTTATATCTGTAGTACATGAATTTATATACGTTTTATGTATATTTTATGTAATATTCACATAAAAAATATTAGTTGTAAAAGCGTTGCGATGACCAAATGGCAGCTACTCGAGCATAATGTAATTATTACCAATGTAAAAAATTATTTAAGCAGTTTCATACAAAAAAATGGAAAAACTACATTTCTACGTGCAACTGTACTTTTTATTGACTTAATTCTTGCACGAACCCGTTTTTACCTGAACTGAAAGCCGACAGTTTATTATGATCTTGAAAAGTGTCCCTTAACCGGATTCGAACCGTTGCGGGTGGGCGTCACAAATTCCGAAATCTGACATGTATTTCCTTTGTATCCGCATTGTACCACTGCGCTAATCTGAAACATTTCTTTTTTTTATTTCGTTCTTCCTAACTTTGCCCTGTTTCGCGAGTTTAAATTATGTTTGATTATATCGTTGAGTGAAGTCTTATTCAATGATTATACCTACCTTTATGTTAAAAATGACCAGGATTTAATTTATTTTATATTATTTATTTTCTATATAAATTAGACGCATTTTAGTCGATACGGATCTAATATTAAAGGTACGTGAACTACAATTTTTGGCGTTATAGAAAACCCGCGGGTGCGATTAATTATGCGGCGCAATTAGAAACGGACTTTTATTTTCGACAATATAATATATGTAATGATAATTTAGAATTATATTTACAGAAGGCATACATAAAAAATATGTAATACTTCTTACATATAAGAGTTTACATATAACGTACATAAATCTATTCATATAAATATGACAGCACATAAATTTCATGGGTAATATGTAATTATCTATATGTATATATTATATGAATTTCTGTATACAGAATATCCGTAAGTTTATATACTATTATGTAAAATATACGTAATCTGTTACATACGGTATATATAAATTTTTAAAGAACACTTACATACTTGATATATAAAAAAGCATATGTAGGGGTATTTACTTCAATCTTATATATGTTGTATGTATATTTTATATGTGTGTTTGCTGGGTTATTATGTTATTGTTATATAAAGTAGGATTTATGTATGTTAATTAAACAGCCATATTCATGGAAACCTTTTATTTATAATTAATTTTATAAAAATATGTTGACGGGAGAAAGTCTGTAATATAAATAAAATAAATGCAATTTTGAAAATAATTGCTCACCCCTGCCCTAGACGGTAACAAAGATTAGAGTTCTGTGTTGGTATTCAAGCAGATACCGTTTCAGATCCACTGATTTAATTAATTATAGTAATTAAATTGTAGCAGCAATGTCAAGAGTAAGGATATTTCCCAATTGAAAACTTAAAATAAAAAATACTTACACATTACACAAGTCAGTTGTGCAAATTGGACAATACTCACGTGGACTACACCAATTTGACCAATTTTCAAAATGATATACCACGGTCTATATACCTACGAGTGTTAGAGTGTAAAACAATATTTTAATAAGTATATCGCAAAAGTGTATCACAAAACACTTCACTGCTGAACTTTGAACAGTAAATAATAAAGCGGGCAAACCAGTTCTGTTACATGCTTCAAACGCTTCTCACATTAACAATAACTTGAGGCAAGCTTGGGATTAGTTTTTCTTTACTTATTTCTAGTACAGAAGCCGATTATACATATATGTATCACAATTAGCAGACTAAGTATGTATAAACTAATGAAATTCAAAGTAACTACACATTTCAAAAAGTTTCAGGTCTCCAGAATAATTTCCTGGGTAGTTCAATTTCAATATAAGTGTAGCGGGGTGGCAAAAAAGTGTTTTAATCACAAAAATATTAACAGCTGATATAATCGTACTCATTGTATCGCCGAAGAAGTAATAGACGTGGAGTTTCACGCCTTCCTTAATATTTCCTTTTGAAATACTGACATTTTTAACAAATTTCAAGGTTCGCGGATTTCACGGGCCTGTTTCAAATGGACGTTCTCTCACAAAAAACCTTTAGTACATTATATCAAAACGTTCGGCATCAATGTTTACATGTTTTAATGATGTTTATAACAGTGTTTAGTGGTGAAATACTCTTATACGCATGACAATGCTACAACTAGTTTTATGATACAGAAGCCTTGTTTACAAGTGAAGGTTACATACGCCATCGTCAACAAATAGTGAACGTAGTGTAAACTACTTTAAGGTAACTGAATTTTCATTATAAATATCTGTTTCTCTATGTAGGAGTTTATTTGTTTAATTTTCTTAGATTGAAGGAAGTACGTATCAATAGAAAGCTGTAATGCTGTAATTTACTTTAGACTTCATAGTAACATGACTCACATTCAAATTTAAAACAACGAAGTTTATACACTTTGGAATGAAATTACCAAATATGGCAGGGCAGTACGATTACAAATAAAATTGAGGATTATACAAATAAAATATAAGTAACTGAACTATGCGATAAACTTTCATTTAAAAATAGTAGCTACATGAAATTGTAAGAATCATATTAATGTTTTTATTTCCTTACAGATCATCGTAAAAACCATGTTAGGAAGAGTGTTTTTCTTTATCGTGATCTTAAACGTTACCAACATATATCTAGGATTAACGTTATCAAAAACCAATTTATTGGCACCTCGTAGTTACTGTGGCCTCCAACATACAGATGATTACATCAGAGATAATGACAACATCTCTTTAGATGAATTTCCGTGGATTGCCCAACTGTTAAATTATGAGGATACAAAAGTAAAGTGTACAGGCTCCCTGATAAATCGTCGATATGTTCTAACTACGGCAGAATGCACGAATTCATATTTTGGCACACAGCTGTAAGACACCATGGATCGATTTTGAAAAGCTAGATTCATTTGCTAATTTTAGAACAGGTGTTCGTCTTGGTGACTTTAATTTAATTACCGACACAGATTGCCTAAATCAGACAAGGTTCGGTGAAGAGTGCAGTGATCCTGTACAAAAATTTGGCATTGAGGAAATAATTCGTCATCCGAACTATAACGAAGAACTTAGTTCCAACGATATCGCATTAATTCGACTTTCCACCAACGTTGGGTATTCAGGTAAGAAACTTATTTAAAATGGTACAGTTATATTGTCTGACTCATAGAGTATATACGTCCTATATGTTTACCAACCTCAAAAGACATGGATCTAGTAAACGGAACTCAACTGGCGCTATCTGGATGGGGACATGCTACTTTCGGAGGACCCCAAACAATAATAAAAAAGAAAGTTTTAGCAAAATTAATAACACTGGACGAATGTAAACCGTTTTACAATGATACTGATACACCCGTAACTAATGATCATTTATGTGCATTTGAAGGAACCGAAACTTTTACCTGTCAAGGTGATGGTGGAGGTCCATTAATGTTGTCCGTAAAAAATCAGTGGGAACAAGTTGGTATGGTTGCATTTGGTCTAGCATGTGGACTGGATGTTCCAACCGTTTATGTAAAAATAACTAGTTATTTAGATTGGATTAAAGAAAACTTACGTGCATGAGAAAATATAATAATTATAAGTGAAATTCAACTAATAAAATATCGGACCTTTAACAAGATACTGTAAAACTTAATATAAGTTTAAACCTAGGCTTCAAAGTTTATTTAATAGAGCATGATAAATAAAAGCATAGTACCTTGTTACAATAATATGTACGTACATTTTAAAATATTTGTAAGATAAGAGATATTAATAATAATAATAATAATAATAATAATAATAAAATGAAACACAACATTCTATCCTCCCTTCACAAACTGAAACTATGTTGCATACACAACATAGCATTACAGAAAGTCCATTATTATTACATAAACACAACACTTCAACAACCACTCATGTGACACCTCGTCCACATATACTCAAACGCATACACACAATACACTCACAACATCTTAACACACAATTAACACAAGACACAATGCGCCGAGTTAAACAACAAACACTTACGCTATAAATATTATATTACATTATGTATTTTTACACCTACTTTAAATAAATTTAATTTGTATAGGTATATTACTACATATTACTAATCGTGCGGTTACTTTACCAGGCTTGGCCTGAATATCGATAGGAACCGAAGTACAATAATAAATACCTATTCAAAACTCAATGCATGCATTTTTGCAAACTGGGACGCAGTCCCGGCTGAAGGTATCTCGGGGCCCGGGGCTACAATTCGTTAGGGGGCCTATAGTGAAATGGTACCAACCCTTTTCTAGGAGGGGGGGGGGGGGGTGAATTCTGTAATGCCCACCAACAAATCGCGATACAAAATTTTTAGTAGGTTTGGGAGAATATTTTTTTCGAAAACTGTAAAATAATAGTTTAGTCATAAATAATAGATAAAAACAATAGGAAAATAAAACAATATTTATTATTATTGATGGTGACATGATTTTTAAAACACGGATTCAGACTTCACTGGTCTGTTATAAAAGAATTTTCTGTCGCAAAAAACCGTCAGTATATCATATCAATATTTTATGGGAAGCGGTTTTACCATTTATTTACTGCGGTCGTTATAATGTCATTTTAATTTAAATGTATTTCAATGTCACTTTAATGAAAATTTAAATACAAAAATTATTACAAATTAAAATGAAAATTATTATGTTTTTACTTTAAAGATTTTCTTGCAGCAGATGTCACGATATTCTTACATCATATTAGTTTTCAGGACATATCTAATCATAAAAATTAATTTTCTTGGGATATGATATCCTTCTAACAATTTTTTATTGGAATGCATTCTTAGAGTTCGTTGCAATTCAATTTTAATTTTAATTTAGTTTCTTATGGGTTTTATGACTTATGACATACTTATAGTGTATTTCCATTTTAATTTAAAAATTAAAATGTTTTCTTATGTCCTATAGTTGTAATATTAATTTCTATTGAACATGAATTTTTATCTCTTTTGACTTGTTGTTATGATAATTCTATTCGCGCTCGTTGTAACTTCCAATTTTAATTCTATTTGAATTTATTATGACATTGGTGGATTTTCATTTTAATTTAACCTTCCTAACACCGGGTGATTTTTATAACACTAAATACCGGGTGGGGTCCGCGCGGACCCCAGTGTTTTTTTCATTCAAATCAAACATTCTCCTGGAAATTACACCTTTGTGAGTGTTTTGTTATTTAGTAGAACTGATATCAATGGCTTTTTGCATGAAAAAAGGTAGTTACATGTTTAATAAACGTATATTAATGAAAAAAGTAAGGAAATTGGAATAGGTATATACAATTATACATATTTACATTTAATTTTCGCAATTATTACACACAGTAACTGTTTTAGTAACTCTAATTACACAGAATTATTAGAAATCGTTCGAAAAATAAATAAATGAAAGCTAATGATTCTGATTTTGAGTAATCTTTATCTAATACCAAATTACAAAAGAGAACGCCAATTAGCAAAATCGTTTATAATTTGCATACTTTGATAATATTATAGTTTATGATGATGAGATTGTAAGATAATATTTAAAGAATGTAAAGAAAACATTAACAAAAACGTATTGAATACATAACTTTAACAATGTTCGACAAAAATTTTACTTACACCTGTTACCGGGTGGGGTCCAGTCGGACCCCAACCGCATTTTTGGGGAGATTTTCTAAAATATTCGGCTTTATACTCAACATTTTTGTGTTATTAGTTAATTATCTGGTACATAGAACTGTAAGGACAAATGTAAATGAGTCTCATGATTTTGAAAAAAATGTAAGCACATGTAATAACAAAAATAAAACTCTTGGGGTCCGCGCGGACCCCACCCGGTGTTAGGAAGGTTAAAAAGTAAAAATGTTCTAAAGATATATTTATTTTAAAGTTTTATAAATCCGTATTGCCGTTTGAGATTCTCGTTTAGTGTTTTTATTTCATTTCGATGTCTATTTTCATTGTAATTTAATTTCCATTCGATTTGAAGGTGTTGAGCGCACTCATAAGAAATGTGAATAAAAATGAGCTAGCGCCCTCTACATTGGAAAGGGAAAAATAAATATGTGTGTAAGTTTTTGTTTTATGTTATCTAAGATATGGCCTATGTAAGTACATATGTATGGAGTTACCATTACTTGTTCTCAATATATCTTTTGGAGCTTGGTTTTAGATTTTAGGAAGAACTATCATTATTTAAGTAACATTATAAGTTGTACAACCGCGTTCGTCGTAAAATTGCACCACCTACAATTTTAGAGTATTTTGGTCAGAACTCAGAAGTGTTTTAAAAATAAACAGTTTTCTGTAAAATCACAAATTTAATGTTACCCACAACGCCACAACTAAGGTCATCGGTAAAAAAGATTACCTACTAAATTTCATATTAACCTTGTTTATAGTGTTCAGATCTTAAGTTAAAGGGTTTAATAAGTTAATTTCTGATTCATACACCATGCACTTTGTGATTTCGTTCTTTAGTCTCCGCAAAGTAGAGGGCGCTAGCTCAACACCTTCAAGTCGAATGGAAATTAAATTAGAATGAAAATAGATATCGAATTGACATAAAAACACTAAACGAGAATCTCAAATGGCAATACAAATTCATAAACTTTAAAATGAATATATCTTTAGAATATGTTTACTTTTTAAATGAAAATGAAAATACACCAATGTGTGAATCGTGGGTTTCATCTGAAGCAGCATCAAGATTGACGGTACAGCAAAATCAGTCTAAAAGAAGACCGTGCTCTGCGCGGTGTGGGACCAGAAAAGAATCGTGTACTTAGAGCTGCCGAAACCGGGCAAAACTGTCAATACGTATTGGTATCGGTAACAACTGATCAAGTTGAATTATACGTTGCTCGAAAAACGCCCGAATTGGACATGAGACATGAATATGTGATATAGTACTATGATACAGTAGCACGACAACGCTCCTTGCCATCGCGCTTCGATCGTCTTAAGACGATCAACACGCTGAAATGGAATCTGCTACAGCACCCGCCGCATTCGCCAGATCCGGGCCCTTACGATTATCACTTGTCCCGGTCGATCGAGCAAGGGTTGGCTGGCCCATTTTGCAAAAATGCAAAATGGGTTAGATTTTTTGGCCGAAATACGCGACTTTAAATAAACCAGTGCACATACAGAGTAACCCATCCCATCGTTTTGTGCAATCGAATATATTACCATTATTTTTGGCAATGGAAAATAATAATAATTCAAGTAGCAGAATTGTTGAAATACAGATCACGACAATGACAATTCAAAGTTTTGTTTGGCAAGTATTTACCATATGAGACTCGATTTTTTTGACACAGTTTTCTTGCAAATTGTTTTTTTATTGGTGTCCTATTTTAACCTTTTAAATCACGCCCGAGCGTGTTTAAATCGCACTTTCAAAAACGCGCGTTCTTTAAAGTTGCCATGGCATCATCACCAATTTAAAAACGTGAATTTCATTAGTTATTGATCTGACAGAAGAATTTTGTTACATCAAATACATAAAATGACAGCTTGCAAATTAATTTCCGTTTTTCCCATTTCCATGACAACGAAAGGTATACTGATTTCACATTAGAAATTCAACCATTTCACATTATTAGTTCTTATTTCCATTTTAATACCAGATTTCAAAGTGAACCAATAAAAAAACTAGGGGAAAGTATTCGTGGATAAACAGGTCTTTAAAACACTTGCTCTATTTCAAGCACGAAGGCGTGTTTTAAAGACCTGTTTATCCACTTATACTTTAATATACAATTATGATACATCCACAAATTTGAAAATGTGTTTCCTCTATTCCCCTTCTATTATGATCTAGGCCAATCATTCAATTTGGAAAATAAATACACCATTGGAAATAGAATTTTGCGTAATTTAAATTGATGTGATTTTTTGATACAATGCCATTTAAAATTATTAGGGATAACATTCAGCGCCCTTTCAGGGTTGGAGTTGATTGGAATTAAGTTATGCGGAAAAGTTGTCCTCCTAAAAAATAAAATCGACGATTCCGAGCGTTTTTGTCATATTTCAGTTTAACAAAAAACAGCGTGTGTTTAATTAATCTGTGTGTTTTACAATGAAATAAACGATGACAACCGTTTTTTCTACGGATGTGGTAATAGCCGTTACTTCTATTTTATCATTATCTAAAGTAAATTTTAATGGGAAAACCTAGAGCAGAGTTGTTTGTCGACGCGTCAACTTTAATGTCGACCTCGACGCGTCGAGTGAATGTCAACAATACGTCAACAATGTCGAGTATGTCAACAAAGTCAATACCAGTTGTTTTGAGGTTATGTTTGTTTTTTATTTTGTTGTGAAATATTAAACATCGTCAAGAAACGGCTCTCAACGTTTACAGTTTAGTAGCTTAGGTACTATTTTCATCCTGGTTAGTAGTTATGATAATAATATGTTGTTATCTCATCATAAAAATGAGCTTAACAAGTTGTTATTTAAGCATCTTAACAGCGATGGTATAAATGCTTGGATGCCTATAATGAAAGATTTTGAATGTACTACACTACTATGTTTTATCGACATATTAGTTTACTTTGTTGTATTTTTGAATCAAATAAATGACGTTTATATGTCTTGCAACATTAATATGTAATTTTTGAGATGATTATAATTGGTGTCGACAATGGCGTCGACAATATACGTCGACAATGATTTACTCGACGTGGCAATTGTCGACGCGTCGACAATTGAATTGTCGACGTGACATTGTCGACACCTTGCAACCCTGACCTAGAGGATGATTGTTATAATCTACAGACTAAAGCTTCCAGATTGGTATAAAATACCAAGGAAATGTACTCCACCAAAATGAATGAGGAAATTATAAAATCTCTACGAATAATAAATTTGAAAAAAAAGGGTAAATATCACCGAAATAATCTTTAAAACCGATTTCGAAGAAATGATATGTGAACAATATTTACTGTTACTTACCTAAAACACGCAGATAAAGTACGCCAAAGGTCTACGAGAGCGCGATACCCATATAAGTTAAGCGTATGTGGAATTCCACAACGTCAGATAATATTAATGTATTCGCAAAGGTCAATAATGTGTTTAGAAAACGAAAGGTCAATTATTTATCAAATGCGCCTTAAAAATAATCTGACAGTTGCGTTGACGTACTGAAGTGGGGATACCTTCAATAACAAATTGTAATTACAACTTAAGGACAATATCGAGCCGATTTATCTATTAATCCCATTATTCCAAATTTTTGCATTAATATATTGCATAAAAGGTGGTGATTAATGCCCTAGACCTAGACAGACGGTAACAAAGATTAGAGTTCTGTGTTGGTATTCAAGCAGATACCGTTTCATATCCACTGATTTAATTAATTATAGTAATTAATTTGTAGCAGCAATGTCAAGATTAACGATATTTCCCAATTGAAAACTTAAATAAAAGATACTTACACAAGTTAGTCAGTTATGCTAATTGATTAATACTCACGTGTATTATATGTTATACCAATTTTCAAAATTAAATACCACGGTCTATATACGAGTGTTAGTGTGTAAAACAATATTTTGCCTTGTGAGTATGAACCTTTTGTTGGGTCACGCCAAATTCAAGAATCTGATCGTTTTAGCATGGTCCAATAATTTGTTCATTGGTATACTTTCAATCTTCGTTTCTGGTTCAATTTTGTACTGCATTGGATACGAGACCTCTCGCATCGCTTTCTTCAATTGAAAAATAATAGCAGGTCCTAAAAATAATGTCAAGCATGTAAATATACGCTTGCATAACCTTTATACTAAGACATAGGTATTCATTTTTATTAAAAATTATTTACTTTGGGTTAAACTGTGTAGTAATGGTTTTTTATTGATTAAACAATCCAAACGTTTCGGACACCACTTACAGGTGTTTAATCAATAAAAAACCATTACTACACAGTTTAACCCAAAATAAATAATTTTTAATTAAAATGAACAACTGTGGAAGCTTTCATTTTTATATTATTTTTATATTATATTCATTTTTATTTTTACAAAATGTAAAACTGCTTTTTATAACAAAACGGTTGATCCTACATAAAAAGTTGTAATAACCTTTTCTATGTAGAATCTATGTAGCTACATTTTTAGTTTAAAACTTTTTTTGGTAATCCCAACGGTAACCGATATAAATAGGAAAACGTGTTTGAGATACGGCCACTTTGTTTTTTGCTCGCAGCATTCAAACGTAGGTACCATTTTCAAGAGTGACACCATCGAAATTATGTTTCTTCAAGGTCAATTGAAGAGATTGAGACTACTTCCACACTTGCATGAAGGAGCAGACGGATGTACATTTGATAGCGGACTATTTGAAATACTGACATTTTAAATAAATTTAAAAATTCACGGTTTATAACAGTGTTTCGTGATGAAATACTCTTATACGCATGACAATGCTACTAGATTTATGATACTGAAGCCAGTTTACAAGTGAAGGTTAGGTACATCCTCCATCATCAACAAATAGTGAACGTTGTGTAAACGTAGACTACCTTTAGGTAACTGAATTTTCATTATAAATATCGGTTTTTTTTATGTAGGAGTTTATTTGTTTACTTTTCTTAGATTGAAGAAACAAGGAAGTACGTATACCTAACTAGAAAGTTGTAATACTGTAATTTACTTTAAGTAGACTTTAGAGTAACACGACTCACATTCAAATTTAAAACAACGTAGTACTGTTGCACAAGTTACACTTTGGAATGAAATTACCAAATGCAGGGCAGTACGATTATACACAAAATTTAGGATTACACAAATAAATCAACTTTCATTTAAAAATAGTAGCTACATGAAATTGTAAAGGTACGTTTTCGTAAGGACACGTCTCTGCGACTTGTTGGGCCGACATGTCTGCCGACCGACATGACGAAATATTGACTGGTGTTTATGTTGCCATTTGTTTGCAACAGACATGTTGAATTATTTACAATATGACACTACTTTGTTCAGACTGGGCAATTTCGGGAAATGCAAAATATCAACGGGTCTAGGACACAACGGCCACTGGACACAACGGCCACACAGAATTTAGTATGCCCACATCGGCCAAACGTGATGTGTGGACACAACGGCCACCTTGGACGTAACGGCCACACAGAATTGTAAGGTAATGTTTGCGATAAAGATTTCACAAATAATAGGAGTTTTCTATTTATAGGAAAAAAAATACTAAATCTGCAAATAACCTAGGCGCTTAAGTGTCAATCTACGTTTAAGTTTAGCATTATGTTTTGTATCAATTGAAAAAAAATACTAAATCTGCAAATAACCTAGGCGCTTTAGTGTCAATCTACGTATCTGATATGTGGCCATAGTATCCAAGGTGGCCGTTGTGTCCAGCTAGAGCTGCGGCCGTTACGTCCAAGGTGGTCCTTGTGTCCACACATCACGTTTGGCCGATGTGTCCAGTGTGGCCGATATGGGCGTACTAAATTCTGTGTGGCCGTTGTGCCCAGTGGCCGTTGTGTCCAGACCCCAAATCAAGGAGTCGGCTGTTTACGTAGCAACAAATGACATCCAACTCGGCGTGTTGGGATAACTTTTCCAGCCGACTTCGACATGTCGTTCAACTACCCCGACATCAAATGTATTTCGTTTACGTTAATACAGACAAGTCGGCCCACAAGTCGGCCGACATGTTGTGTCCTTACGAAAACGTACCTTAAGAATCACATTAATGTTTTAATTTCTTTACAGATCATCGTAAAAGCCATGTTAGGAAGCCTGTTTCTTTTTATTGTGATCTTAAACATTACCAGTAAGATTTACTGTGCAAACAACATATATAACTTAACGTGATTTGTTTAGGATTAACGTTATCAAAAACCGATTTATTGGCATCTCGTACATATTGTGGTCTTCAACATACAGACGATTACATCAGGGATAATGACAATATCTCTTTAGATGAATTTCCGTGGATTGCCCAACTGTTATATTATGAGGATAAAGAAGTAAAGTGTACAGGCTCCCTGATTAATCGTCGATATGTTATAACTACGGCACTTTGCACGATCGCATTTGGCTCACAGCTGTAAGACACCGCGGATCGATTTTCAAAAGATTCTAGATTCATTTGCTAATTTTAGAACAGGTGTTCGTCTTGGTGACTTTAATTTAATGACCGACACAGATTGCCTAAATCATACAAGGTTCGGTGAAGAGTGCAATGACCCCGTACAAGAATTTGGCATTGAGGAAATAATTCCACATCCCAAATATAACAAACGACTTAGTTCCAACGATATCGCATTAATTCGACTTTCCACCAACGTTGACTATTCAGGTAAGAAACTTTTAAAATGGTACAGTTATATTGTGACTCGTAGAGTATATACGTCCTATATGTTTACCAACCTCAAAAGACTTGGATCTAGTAAACGGAACTCAACTGGCGCTATCTGGATGGGGAGATGCTATTTTCGGAGGACCCCAAACACTAATAAAAAAGAAAGTTTTAGCAAAATTAATAACACTGGACGAATGTAAACCGTTTTACAATGATTCTGACACACCCGTAACTGATGATCATTTATGTGCATTTGAAGGAACCGAGACTTTTACCTGTCAAGGTGATGGTGGAGGTCCATTAATGTTGTCCGTAAAAAATCAGTGGGAACAAGTTGGTATGGTTGCATTTGGTCTAGGATGTGGACTGGATGTTCCAACCGTTTATGTAAAAATAACTAGTTATTTAGATTGGATTAAAGAAAACTTACGTGCATGAGAAAATATAATAATTATTAGTGAAATATCGAACCTTTAACAAGATACTGTAAAACTTAATATAAGTTTAAACCTAGCCTTCATAGTGTATCTAATAGAGCATGATAAATAAAAGCACAGTACGTTGTTATAATAATATGTACGTACATTTTAAAAGATTTGTAAGATAAGAGATATTATTAATAATAATAAAATGAAACACAACATTCTATCCTCCCTTCACAAACTGAAACTATGTTGCGTTACGGAATAACGGAAAGTCCATTACATAAATACAACATTTCAACAACCACTCATGTGACACTTCGTCCACATACACTCAAACGCATACACACAATCTCAAATTAACACAAGACACAGTGCGCCGAGTTAAACAACAAACACTTACGCTATAAATATTATATTACATTATGTATTTTTACACCTACTTTAAATAAAGTTGTATAGGTATATTACTAGGACTAATCGTTACTAATCGTGCGGTTAGTTTACCAGGCTTGGCCTGAATATCGACAGGAACCGAACTACAATAACAAATATTCAAAACTCAATGCATGCATTTTTGCAGACTAGGACGCAGTCACGAATGATTGAATGAAGGGAGGCCTATAGTGAAATGAGTGAATTCTGTAATGCCCACCAGAAAATCGCGATACAAAATTTTTAATAGATAGATACAATGTGTACTTACAATCGTCAATAACTACTTATCACAACTTATATTATACATGCTTATTTTTTAAAAAATCTTCCCACTTATAGTAGGCATTATTTCTTAGATGTTCCTTAACTAACATTTTAAATTGATTTATATTTTTTTCTCCACGACTGAGGAACATGATTTAAAAGTTTATAACATATACATTACATCCGAATTGCGTTTTTTTAATACGTTTGTATGGAAGATGCAAGTTGCATTTCTGCCTAGTTTCATATTTATGTATATCTGCAATTTCGGGAAGGTTACGATTTTTATAAACATATACCACTGCTTCTAAAATAAATACACAAGGCAGCGTCAAGATTTTTAGCTTTATAAATGTGTTCTTACAATTTTCTCTGTAACCCAGATTGTCAATTATTCTGACAGCTCTTCTTTGGATGGCAAATAACCTTCAGGCAGCAGGAGCATAACCCCAGAAGATAATCGAATACGATGCAATACTCAAGAAATTACCATAATATATAGTCATTATTGTTTTCGTGTTTACCAGATCCTTCAGTCTTTTTAGTAGGAATACTACCCTGCTCAACTTTCCGGCAATATTATTTACGTGAGCTTTCCAATTTAGTAAAGTATCTAGATGCACCCCTAGCAATTTAACTTCCGGATTCCCATTTGTACTTCGCAAGTCACGAAGGCTATGCCACAATTGTCAGTCAGTTTATTAGCATGGAACCAATCCGTAATGGTTTTTTCGGTGGTTTTAAAATTTTCCTTTACTTCCTCTATTGAGTTTCCAACATTGATTGTAGTTGAGTCATCCGCGAACAGTATTAACTTGTTTGTGGGTATGCTATTAAACAAATAGTTTATGAATAATATAAATAAAGTCGGGCCTAACACCGATCCCTGTGGTATTCCGCAGTTTATACTACACTCCTTGGAGTAAGCATCGTTATATTAAACCATCTGCCGCCGCCTCTTTTCAAAGTATGAGGCTGTCAACCCCCGAGATTTTCCCTCGAAATTATAGAATTGAAGTTTATCTATTAAAAGGTGGTGGTCCACGCAGTCAAAAGCCTTCTTTAGATCCCAAAAGGTACCTTGAGCGTAGGAATTTGTTTCAAATACCTCAGCAATAGCATTGTTATACTCTATAAGTGCTAAAGAAGTCGATTTTTTGGATCTAAAACCAAATTGATTCTCATTTAGGATATCATTTGAGTCAATAAATTCCATCATTTGTTTTTTAATAACTTTTTCATATATTTTTGACAAAAGCGGCGTAATAGATATGGGTCTATAATTTGATGTATTTTTTTGGTCCTTATCTTTATACAGTGTGTCCCCGGATAGGTGAAACGACTCTTGTGAAAGATAAAAAATTTTCGATATAAAATTTCATTGTTTGGGGTTCAGCCCTGCTTAGTTAAAGACTAATTTCTGGCATAATTTTAGTTTTCTAAAATCATGTATGCCTTGGATATTTTCAAAAATCTGATTTTTGGTTCTAGTAAACTACCTTTGTTAGTGAAGATATAACAAAATTTGATTAACAAAAGTTGTTTAGAATCATGAAAGAGTCCTACTTCTAGAATTTCAAGCGTTGATGTTTTGGCAATTTACAATAATTTAGGTGTTATGACTCTTGTAAAAGCGATAAAATTCTAAATAAACAAAATAAATAAAAGAATTTCTTTAACAACAGTCATATCACCTATCCGGGGATAAACAATATTAAACTATCAGGTAAAAATTATTGTAAATTGCCAAAACATCAACGTTGGCCTAGGTGCTTGAAATTCTAGAAGTAGGACTTTTTTATCTTAGGTATATAATGTCTCTCCTTTAGGTATACTCACGTTTATAAGTTGAGCAAGATGGTCAGATACGTTTAGATCAATTATTCTGGTATAAATTTTGTATTATGAATATTTGTATAGATATTGGCAATGCAGCTAAGATCTCTAGTGTGCTCATAAATCGTTACCTTCAAATTAAAGGATGTTGTGATATCAGTTAAACGCATGCATCTTTTATCCCCTATACCGAATTTTACATTGAAATCCCCAGTTAGGATTATTGGCTTCTCATCTTTTATTAGAGCTGTCAGAATATCTATCTATGATTTTCAAAAAGTAATTAAAATCTGAATCGGGTGGCCTATAAATAACACAAATGTAAATTTCATAGTCTACTACATAAATACAAGACACTTCACAGACAGATTCAATAGACAAACAGTTTACAACCTTGACCATCTCAAATTTTAGGTTTTCCTTTACCAGGATTGAAACTCCTCCGCCCCTTTTTGCAGCTCTGCAAAAGGCATTTGCAAGCACGTATCCTGGGAGCCTATAGAAATCAACTTCTATGTTCTTCAACCAATGTTCTGAAATACATACGGCCTCTGGATGTAAATTATTTTGAAGCAGGTTGGCTTCCAGGGTTTCCATTTTTTCCTTTATAGATCGGATGTTGATGTGTAAAACGTGACATTCTCCATTTTTATATCTAAAATTATGTCCATGGTTTTTTTCTTGAGCGGAATCA
The DNA here is from genome assembly GCA_036250285.1 of Pyrocoelia pectoralis. Taxonomy (NCBI): domain Eukaryota; kingdom Metazoa; phylum Arthropoda; class Insecta; order Coleoptera; family Lampyridae; genus Pyrocoelia; species Pyrocoelia pectoralis. The sequence continues at coordinate 44,389,040 of CM070078.1, forward strand.
CTTTTACGTAGACTACATTATTATCACTTGTGCGATAAGCATTTGTTATGTGTATTTACTTGTTATGTGTATTTACTCTATGGTTGGGACTATCTATATTCGATATTATCGACCGTACTTTGGTTGTCCACTAGGTGGCGAAAGGCGTCCGCTTTCGAACATAATTCGTAATTTCTTGATTGGTTGGAGGAATGCGTAGCTTCGAACCGCGTCTTCGGCGTGCTATTCATCTCTCTCCTTTTAACGTCATTCGCGCTCTACTATCTCTTTTTTAATTCTTAAGCCTGTTAGTTTTGTTACTGGTAAAAGCGTCTTTTGCTTCGAGTTCTTGAAACGGTGCAGACCATCCATCTTTTGTGCTTCGAAATTTTCACAATTATCTTTACCTGTTCGTTATTTAAAACGGTTTTAAGTGGAATTTCTTAACTAATTGGTTGCGAGCGAAATCTACTGCTTATTTCAACCGCCGCCGACGTAATATTTACGGTTATTATACAAATTAATGGTGTCGCATTGAAGAATTCGTCAAAGTGTTCTTAACGTCAGTGATTAAACTCATTGGGTATGTACTTATTCTCGTCAAAATTGCATGCTTTGCTTCAACTTCTCGTCTCTAATTTCTCCTAATTTTCCTAGCGTTCAAGTTCAAGTTCAAGTTCGAGTTCACGTTCAAGAATAGTTCTACGCATTACCACATGGTCGTGATCATCTTGAGCCGTTAACATCGATCCTGCTTTGGCAGCTCGCCGCCATCTTCTCAATTTCTGTGAAGACAACTTCATTTATCTGTACTCATTCACCGCTTCCTGATAACTTATTTTACCGCTATTTTCCTTTAAACTCAGTAACTTTAAATATTTGAATTGATAAATACGTTACCGTTCCGAAATTATTTACTTCACTAAATTGTTTTATACTTACTTACCTTAAATATTTTGTGACGTCATACGTTGTTGAAATACCTCATTTTAGCTAAATTTGCTTTTCATTTACTACTGTTATTTTACTTCAACGTAGATACTATTTTGGTTGCGTTAATTAACTTGTACATTACATTAGATTAGCTATCCCCTTTTACCTTAACTTTACTTATTGATAACTTCAAACTCTTTTGCTAAAATATATACTCAGTATCCGATCCTTCAAGGGAATCGTGAGTAATTAAGTATTCTCGTATTTGGGACCGACCCATTGTCTGTCCACGTGTACTAACTTTCTTTATTTAGATTGCTTCGCTTCAGCAGAGCCTTTGCAAAGGATCTCCACCGAACACACAGGTACATATTTTTATTACTACTTACTTACTTTTGTTCGCTACGATTGTATCGTATACTTGAAATATTGCTTATTGTCGTTAACGTAAATTCATTACTAGTAGTTTTGCTACGCTACTTGCAAAAGGTAAAGCGGATCACTAATTAGCTTATCACCTTTGAGTGATCATTATTATTTTTTGTGGATTACTATCCAATTACTACCATTTAGTTATTTTATTTTGAACAATTACCTTACTTTATAATCATTTATATATATATTATTGACTGAGTCCTTATTATACGCTCGTCAAATTGCTTTTATTTGCATTATTGTTCCATTACCATACTTTTTCTTACAGGTTACTACGTTACTTATCTCCGAATTGAGATTATCTTCGCAGTTCATACTCTCAATTTTAGCTATTACCTACAGAACTTGCGTGGCGCCCTTTTCTCTATTTAGCATTCGCTACTCACTTTGCTTACATTACTGATAACTCACTTTTCTCACCAATTCTGATCCACGCCCATCGCCCATATAACTGAGCTTACTGGTGCAATACCGATCGATAAATTTTTGTTACAATTCGCAATTCTTGCCGTAACACATTTGTCTTTGTTTTTATTCCTGTAGCTTGGCTACAGTTGTCGTTCGCGAATGAAAAAATCGGTTTACACATGTGCCCTCTAGCCAAGTAGCTGGGTCCATAATTTTTGCTAAGTGTGAGTCATAAACAGTCACCTTGAATGAGGAATAGTAGGTAGGGTACTTTGATTGTAATTTGTCGCACATTACTTCCGGAAAGTTTGGTTTTAGATACGTTATCAATTGGTCCACAGTCGTAGCGGGGTCCAATTTGTAGGCGTGTATATAGATACGTTTTATTGCTGCCTTTAGGTTACTAACTGTTACGTCGTTATTTTTCCCTACAATGGGTATATTTGAATTACTTGCTTTAGTTTTATTCTGCTTGTGATTTATCTCCTTCCATTCATTATCACTTCTTAATTTTTGCGGCTCAAGTTTATTAGTTGGATCCGGATCACGACTACACTTATTATTTACAGCCTTTGTTTCAATATCTGCATTTATTAGTACATTTGCTTTTTCCCTATCATCTAAATTCTGATTCTTAGTTTTATTTGATTTTTTATTTATTACTGCAGCATATGATTGAGTTTCCTTGACATTGCTGTTGTCACTGATAACACTGGCACCTTGCTTTTGAGGATGACCTTGTTTCCAATTTGTATTTTTAATTTCAGAGTCAATTTGGGATTTTAGTAAATTAATTTGAACACGTAATTCATTTATTACATTGTCTTTTTGTTTAAGTACATATTTAAACACTCTAATATCTATTATATTATTTCGATCGGCCAAATCGCTTACCGCAAGAATAAAATCCTTATCAATTTCACTTTCTTTGTTACTAGATTCATGTATTTCACCACAACAGATAATTTCTTGATCACTTATATATTTAACGCTTTTAACTAATTTCGCACTGCTAATATGGTAATAGTTATCGCATAATGAACATTTAATACCATTTATAACTTTTGATTTGCACTTTTTACATTGTAGTGCAATATTCGCGCACGCTTCGGCCGCCGCCATATTATTGTAATAGATTTGGGAGGGTATTTTTTTCGAAAACTGTAAAATAATAGTTTAGCCATAAATAAAAGATAAAAACAATAGGAAAATAAAACAATATTTATTATTATTGATGGGGACATGATTTTAAAATCACAGATTCACAGACTTCACTAGTCCATTTCAAAAGATCTTTCTGTCACAAAAAACCGTCAGTAGGTACATCAAATCAATATTTTATGGGAAGCCGTTTTACCATTTATTCACTGCAGTCGTTATACATATTATGTCATTTTAATTCAAATCTATTTCAATGTCACTTGGCATAATGAAAATTACGCTACTAAACACAATTCTCTAACATTAATTTTGAAAGATGACGATTTTGTTTTTAACGAAACATCACATTTTTAATGTTTTTAAAATTTTATACGCTATCACTAAAGCTAGGATAGTTAGGCAAAATGAAAGTTCAAAAAAGGCAGGCAAAAAGGCATAAAAAATAATACAGTTGATAGATGCGAATCCAACTTTATCCACTGGTTCTACTTTTTGATTGCCTATCTGTTGGCATTCTTTTTCAGTAAAGTTTCCTGGCTAATTTAAAATACGCTTAACACAGCATAACGTTTAAGGGACGCAGTTTCAACAAAGACTCTATGTAGGTACAGACTGCAGGTAGAAATAATACAATGTGAAATATTTCAAAGAAGGAAAATGAATCATCCGAGTTATTATTAGAAGAGGCTTAAATATTAAAGAGAAAGTTTGTACACCAAATTCCTTTCTCTTTCAACACAATGTGTTTTCTTAGAAATTACCCAGAAAAATCTAATAATTAAGAAATAAATTACGTTACAAAAAACTAAAAAATGTAGCAACGAACTGTTTTCAAAAAATGTCGGTGAAATTGGAGGCACAAGTTTTCAGTGCATCCGTGGCAGCTGCCCTACGAAGTGCCCAAAGAAGTGAACAACTGTACAACATGTGGGACCGCAATCTTTGTAGAAATGGTCAATAAACTATTTGATCATCTAAACAGTTATAGTGTTTTAAATGATTCTAACCCTAATAAATCTGCTTTATTCGTAAAAAATTATAAAATTGAAAAAAATTTATTGACCTAGGTTATCTTTCAGGCATAGAGAGGAAAAGGTTGATTGTTTTCAAGGTTCACAACAATCTATTGCAAGTATTCTGCACTTATGGACCGATTTAAAGGCGAAAAACGTTGATTTTTTATGAACTAGTACTAGAAGATTCCAACAGGATCCTTTAGAAAATTTAGTCAAGTCGGAGTCGGGGAGGATATATAACGCAAACCCTTCAACTAAAATGTTTAGAATTTCTTTGCAACATATTATGCATATGAGACTTCATATTCCGGTCGAATCTGGTAATTGCGAAGTGGATAAAGATTGTTTTTGGAGCAAATGAAATTTACTTATATACTTATATACTTCTATTTGTAAGACCGATAGTACTTTTGTGTATTAATTTCACTATTAAGCCTCCGCGACATGGCTTTTTAATCTAAAAATAAAATTATCCAAAGATATTTATTTTTTGAAAGGGGCCCCCCTTTGTTCATTGCCCCGGGCCTCCACACTCGTAAATCCGGCTCTGAAAATACGAATATCACGTTGGAGGATTGTGTAATATTGTATGTTTCGGGATACTTGGTGTTTAATTGTCATAACAAATTTAAACGCAATTTGGGCTATTTTGATTTTACTAAGGACAAAACATTAGTAGATGCACATGAATTATTTTTACTTTTTAAAAATTATGGCGATGCGCCAACTATTTCTTTTCTACAACGTCCATCCCGATACGATCGTAATTATTATTTCTCAATGCTTTAATATCAATTATCCAAAAATTAAACAAAACAATTTCTAGATGCGACATTAAAAAATTTTTTATGGTAATCATCAAACGGTAATATCCTAATTGGATAGTAAAAACTGATTCTTGCTATTTGCACAAAATGCTCTTAATAGATTTATTTTTGAAAGTATAGTTGCATAAAACTAAAATGGGAGATTGCTAGTTTCAAAAAGAAACATTTAGACGTTGTAACAAAATCGTCTAATAGTAAAAAATTAAATATTTTATCTAATACGTAGACTGCATGATACAATCATTGTATCATGCGTAGACTGTATATAAATTTATTTGAATAGTTTACATGTCTACATTTTTGCATTTTTGTTTTAACATTATGCGTATAAGAAAAAAAGATGGAGAACGTTATGAACGTTTTGTTTGATATTAATTAGTTAAACGCAGGTAATAAATAACCCTATTGTTGTTGGATATTGAAATATTCTTTTTCTTTATTATTTACGCAAATAAACCTTTTCAGATTCGACATTGTATTTATTTAGGTGCACTTTCCATCTTTTGCAAATCCTATCTCATTCTAAACAAAAATACTCGACTATACTTTCACTTTCACTCAAGGCATTGAAGTATGGCCGGAATGGTTCATTACACCACTATAGTTTTGTAAGAATCCTGTATTTTTATACTACTTGTAGTTCATGTACCTGACTATAGGGGCATACACTAGGGCTTGAAGCGCATTGAACTATATGCTATCATACAGTTCAATGTGGAAGCGTAGGGTACATCGTCCATACTTAAAATAAGCCTATACATATACCTAGTTGCACTTCTTCAATGTGTTAGCACAGAATAAAACACTAGTGAGACAGAAGCGACACTCTCCGTCGCCACCATTGAAGTTATGTTGCCGGTACAAGGCGCTCTCCTCGGCGCAACCACGCCTCTTTTAGTGTAATCTTTTTTGTCTGTTGCATTAGCAAGGCTAGTAAAAAGAGGAGTGGTTTGTTGTTTTTCTCATTATTGTCTAAATTTGAAATCGTATCAAAAAATGTCATAAACGAAAAATATTTGTCATACATTTTCGCATGTGATAAGCGGTTCACCGTAAAACCACAGATAAGTAATTATCTGTGGTAAAACTAATTGCGATAGAATTCTCGCAATAAGAGTTCAACGCACCGGGCACCGCTAGGTACATACGCTGAAATATATAATGTATCAATGCGCGCGCTATATTCTACGACAAAGAAGGCGGAGTTGTTAATCCGCGCGATAAAAAAATGTGCAACGCGTATTTAGCAGAGTGTTGCTTCTGGTTCACTACTATCGGAGTAAAAATGCAAGGCCTCTGACTTTAAGTGATCATAACAAAAAAACTGAGGGGTGAAATTTCTTCATTTTTGGGCAGTACATTAGTCATTTATATATGTTTAACATGTGTAAAAACCAAAATGGTAGAATCAGTTGTTTAACTTTTATTTTAATTAACAGCAATAAAAACGCGCCTGTATTTAGTATTTTCCTGGCTGACGGTCATTTTTAACTTATCATAAAATTGTTATTGTTTCATAAATTGTTAGCAAATTTACAAATGTTGTAGCACACATACTTCTGAAAAGTCGACAGCCAATAAATATTGATTATTCATATAATTAACCGGTTTTATAAACCCTAACCGAAAATGTGCTATTTTGCAATATACGGTAACTAAAGAAAAAATTCTCATTTTAAATGCTAAATTTGATATTACTTAAATCTAACTGCATTATTCTCTTATTGAAAATAAAATTTGTTTTCTTGTAATTCAAGTAAATGTTATGTTTATCGCGAAAGAAAGACGCACATATTCCCGCGAGAGGTAATCTACCACATCGTAAGCAGCGAGCGGCAACCCACAACAATGTGATTATTCTTTTGCATTGTACAAAACCATGCGCTTTATAGCAATAGTGTACGACAACAGCTACCCCGCGCGCCGCGCTTCCCCTCTCCAACTGGTGCATGCATCCTTTTTTCAAAATTTCTTTTTAAAAAAACGATGTATAATGACATTATTTTTGTGAATCGTGTTAGACCACAATATAATTGCTTTAACCTTGTTATGTTACTGTCAAATTGTTAATATCGAACGTTCAGGTACTGAGTTACACAAGATGCCGTTTTTTCATTATAGCTTTAAGACTAATAAACCAATTGGCCTCAAAAGCATCTCACATTGACAAAAAAGTATACATTTTTCAAATATATAAGTATCTACCACTCAGTTTCAATAATATAGCCGGAGTTAATTTTTAAAGTGGAGCGCTTGTGCGATTTGAGTCATAATTAGCGCTTTTTCTCACATACATTGATACAGAAAATTAACGATGTATTGTAAAAATCTAAAACTCTACACCTTTTTGTAGAAATAAATGGTCTTTTAAGTGCACTTTATTTCATTAAATTATGATTGCTAATTACTGAGATACAAGCTTCTAAAGTCAGAGGCCTTGCATTTTTACTCCGATAGTAGTGTTTTATTCTGTGGTATATAAGTGAAGGTTACATACGTCATCGTCAACAAATAGTGTACGTAGTGTATTTCCATTATAAAGATCTGTTTCTTTATGTAGGAGTTTGTTTAATTTTCTTAGACTGAAGGAAGTACGTATCAATAGAAAGCTGTAATGCTGTAATTTACTTTGTGGGCTCTTGTACACGTTTATACACTTTGAGATGAAATTAACAAATATGGCAGGGCAGTACGATTGCAAATAAAATTGAGAGTTATGCAAATATAAATAACTGACCTATGCGATAACCTTTCATTTAAAAATAGTAGCTACATGAAATTGTAAGAATCATATTAGGTATAATTGCCTTACAGATCATCGCAAAACCATGTTGGGAAGCCTGTTTCTTTTTATTGTGATGTTAAACATTACCAGTAAGATTTACTATGCAAACAACATATATCTTAATATGATTTGTTTAGGATTCACGTTATCAAAAACCGATTTATTGGCATCTCGTAAATATTGTGGCCTTCAACATACAGATGATTACCCCAGAGATAACGACAATATCTCTTTAGATGAATTTCCATGGATTGCACAACTGTTATATGATGAGGATAAAAAAGTAAAGTGTGCAGGTTCTCTGATTAATTATCGATATGTTATAACTACGGCACTTTGCACGCTCTCATTTCGTAAACTGTAAGACACTACGGATCGATTTTGAAAAGATTCTAGATTCATTTGCTAATTTTAGAATAGGTGTTCGTCTTGGTGACTTTAATTTAATGACCGACAGAGATTGCCTAAACCATACAAGGTTCGGTGAAGAGTGCAGCGATCCCGTACAAGAATTTGGCATTGAGGAAATAATTCGACATCCGAAATATGACTACTGACTTATTCTCAACAATATCGCATTAATTCGACTTTCCACCAACGTTGAGTATTCAGGTAAGAAACTTGTTTAAAATGGTACTAGAGTTATAATTTCTGACTTGTAGAGTATATACGTCCCATATGTATACCAACCTCAAAGGACAGGGATCTAGTAAACGGAACTCAACTGGCGCTATCTGGATGGGGAAATGATAAATTCGGAGGAGTACAGACACCAATAAAAAAAGTTTTGGCTACATTAACACCACTGGACGAATGTAAAATGATTTACAATAATTATTCTACCATACCTGTAACTAATGATCATTTATGTGCATTAGAAGGAAACGAAACTTTTACCTGTCAAGGTGATGGTGGAGGTCCATTAATGTTGTACGTAAAAAAACAGTGGGAACAAGTTGGTATCGTTACATTTGGAGTGGCATGTGAACTGGAGTTTCCATCCGTCTATGTCAAAATAACTAGTTATTTAGATTGGATTACGGAAAATCTTCGTGTATGAGGAAATATAATAATATAATAAAATGCATGGTATCAATTTAATGTACAAGTTTATCTAATAGAGCATTATAAATAAAATCATTATGTGTAGTTACAATATGTAGGTACTATTTAAAAGGTTTGTAACATTAGAGATATGTATTAATAATAAGTAATAATAATAAAAATAAATATTCAACCTGTACATACATCTCGCACAATAATATTAAATGCACCACAGAGTACAGAATTATTCTTTTTAAACAAGGAATCACTTACATGCTTGCAAAAGATAACAATACACACGATCCCTCTAAGTATATCGACCCATTATTACACGCCTTCCCAATTTATATAGAACTCTTTATATCCCAGCAAACACACATATAAAATATACATACAACATATATAAAATTGAAGTAAATACTCCTACATATGCTTTTTTATATATCAAGTACGTAAGTATTCTTTAATAAAGTTATATATACCGTATGTCACACATTACGTATATTTTAGATAATAGTATAGAAACTTACGGATATTCTGTACACAAATATTCATATAATATGTACATACAGATAATACATATTACTCATGAAATTTATGCGCTGTCATATTTACATGATTAGATTTATGTAGTAAATAAAATAAAATACTCAAAACCTCCCCTTAGACAATGAAATTTAATGTGTATAAAATGTCAGACTTGATGATAACAATGGGATGAATGGTTATGTTTTTTTTATATAATAAGTCCACCGAAGTGAACTGAAACATTAGCCCCGATACTAGGATCGGCAACACTAACGGTACTGAAGTAAAACAATTAAGTGGTAGTCCACTGCTACTAACATTCACATGAGGACTAGCCTACATTAATTGGAAAGAAGGAGGATTATTTGAGAAAAACACCTCGTTATTAACCTCAACTAAGGTGAAAAAACAAAAGTAAAAGTTTGACAAAGTTAACAAATTAAATTTAAGGGCGACATGTTTCGAGACCAAACTAGTCTCATTTTCAAGCAAATATGATTCGAAAAATTATTAAACTAACGTTACATGATCCAACGAAAATTTGAGTGTCTAAAAATAGCAGCATTAGCATTAAGTTAACAGGTGGTTACAAGTAAACTTACCAAAGGGGTGAACAATTAATTAAATTAACAATAAACTACTTAAAAGAAATGCATAATGACAATAACCGGAGCCAAAAGGGCCCGGATTAATTTAATAAATACATTTTAACGAAGACTAAACTGTTTGTAAAAATTTTTAGTCTTCGTTAAAATGTATTTATTAAATTAATCCGGGCCCTTTTGGCTCCGGTTATTGTCATTATGCATTTCTTTTAAGTAGTTTATTGTTAATTTAATTAATTGTTCACCCCTTTGGTAAGTTTACTTGTAACCACCTGTTAACTTAATGCTAATGCTGCTATTTTTAGACACTCAAATTTTCGTTGGATCATGTAACGTTAGTTTAATAATTTTTCGAATCATATTTGCTTGAAAATGAGACTAGTTTGGTCTCGAAACATGTCGCCCTTAAATTTAATTTGTTAACTTTGTCAAACTTTTACTTTTGTTTTTTCACCTTAGTTGAGGTTAATAACGAGGTGTTTTTCTCAAATAATCCTCCTTCTTTCCAATTAATGTAGGCTAGTCCTCATGTGAATGTTAGTAGCAGTGGACTACCACTTAATTGTTTTACTTCAGTACCGTTAGTGTTGCCGATCCTAGTATCGGGGCTAATGTTTCAGTTCACTTCGGTGGACTTATTATATAAAAAAAAAAACATAACCATTCATCCCATTGTTATCATCAAGTCTGACATTTTATACACATTAAATTTCATTGTCTAAGGGGAGGTTTTGAGTATTTTATTTTATTTATTACCATTTACCCCCTTCGTGTACTGACACACCATGGATTATTAGATTTATGTAGGTTATATGTAAAATCTTATATGTAAGAAGTATTACATATTTTTTAAGTATGCCTTTTGTAAATACAATTAGAAATTATCATTACATACGATCGAAAATAAAGTCTGTTTCTATATTTGCACCGCATAAGTAATCGCACGCGCGTCTTTTCTATAACGCCAAAAATTGTAGTTCACGTACCTTTAATATTAGATCCGTATCGGCTAAAATGCGTCTAATTTATATAGAAAATAAATAATATAAAATAAATTAAATCCTGGTCATTGACAATTAAGTTAAAAATGGAGAAAAGAAACTTATTGACCCCTAAATTCGAGTTAATAGAGGAAATGGTATGAAATTAATTAGCTAGGTTAACATTGATTGAGTCCATAGTTGGTGTTGCTCAACTCAAAATGGAGTGGTAAGCAGATCGTAGAAAACTTTCACAAAACCTTCCCCATAGACATATATTTATTAAAAAGGTTAACGGTGAGGTTCAATTTAAGTTGTAACATAATTAGGTTATACATGTTTCTACAATATTTATATATAGTTGATTGTCATCAGGCTGCAATAGAAATTATACTAGCATAAACTAAAAGTGTAAAATATTACATTAAGTTGATGTTGATAGTAGATACTTCACTGAAACCCAACGATTAATATGAAGGAAAAGGCAATAAAGCACTTACTAACGAATAAAAATTTAATCAAAATGGACGGACAGAAGGTCATCATCAAAATTCGCAAATCAAACTGAAAAACAATTTTTTAAGTGAAGGAGAAAAAGGCGAAAGAAAAAACTTACGGGAAAAAAGACGAAGGGACCAAAAGGACCCGAAAAACAATTAATAAAAGAACATAATTGAAATTAAACAAGTGTCAAACGTGAAGCGTGCAAGATGGCAACAAACTGAAACGAAGGGGACAGCGGAAGATAAGAGCGGAAAACAGGGAACATGTACACAGCGGATATAAATACAGGGTGGACAGAACGTAGACACCGCAGCAAGTCAAAAGTTAAAAAATTATTAAATTTTTGTTGAGATTAAGAGTTTCATTTATTAACGTTAAGGAGGGGTTGAGGTTAAAGTGGTGGACAATTTCTTTAGTTTCTAAAATGTTAAGCTTGGTGCCTTTGTCGCAGACATGTAAAATCTCGTAATTAACTTTAGGGTCAAAGGCATTGCCACGGTCAAGGATGGTTAACGAAAGAAGAATTAGTACCCAGGTTATTGTGTTTAATACAAGAGAAGTGTTCTGAAATTCTAGTGTGAAACCTCCTACCGGTCTGGCCAATGTATGACGCGCCGCACGTGGCACAATATAGAGTTTATATAAACGCCCGATTTATCTAACCAATCAATTTTATCCTTAGTGTGAACAAGCATGTTGCGAAGGTTGCATTTGGAGGAAAAAGAGATATTAGGTAATGTCGAAACGTTTGAATAATTTCTTGAAGTAATAAGAATAAGCAGGGCTAATATAGGGTAAGGAATAATAATTATGGGGTGAATCATTAGTAGGCTAAGTTATCTTAACACCTAAATAAGTAAACGTGTAGTTATAAGTTCTATACACATTTAGTTATATCTATTTAAAATTTACTTTTCAAATAAACATAACAAATTAGTTTATGTTGACATCAAATAATTCAAACTTTAAATTTAATATCTTGTTTACCTTGAAATTGTTGTAACAAAACATTTGATTTAACTATGAGTAAATATTTGCAGTAGAACTTAAATTGTAATATATAAATCATTTTTATGGTAATTTAAAAGATAAATTCAATTTTGGTTAATGAAAAATATACTTTCGTTCAGGTAAACCCCTAAATTTTCCATAAGGAGCAATAGGTGTTATGTATTTTTTTCGTAGTTAGAATGAAATGTATATTTAAAGTTGTTGATATTCTGCGTAGGTGAAGCTCCTCGTAATCGACTTGGTGTTTTTTTTCCACGACGGGGACCTTCTGGAGGAGTTGTCAAGTGGTAAGTTAAAGAATCTTTCAGCACGGCAAGTTGAATGAAGTGCTGGAAGATTCTTTAACTTACCACTTGACAACTCCTCCAGAAGGTCCCGATCGTGGGAAAAAAAACCAAATGTATATTTAAGTTTTAATTAAGAATGACGGTGCTTCGTGATGAAATGCTCTTATACGCATGCCAATGCTCTATAACTAGTTGTATGATACGTAAGCCACTTTAGGAATTATGGTTAGTAAACGCCATCGTTAAGCTCAAGCAATAGTGAACGTGTAGTGCAGACAACTGGATTCACATCATAAATAGGTTTCTTCTTAGATTGAAGAAAGTTGTTATACTTACTATAATTTCGGTCGGAGGAACGGGACATTCAAATTTAAAACAACGAAGTACCTACCTACTGTTGTACATGTTTATACACTTTGGAATGAAATTCCCAAACACGGCAGGAAAGTACGATTACAAATAAAATTGAAGATTATGCAAATATAAATAACTGAACTATGTGAAAAAAATTCATTTCAAAATAAAAGCTACATGAAATTATTGTAAAAATCATATTAATATTTTAATTATCTTACAGATCTTCGTAACAACAATGTTAGGAAGCTTGTTTCTTTTATTGTGATCTTAAACATTACCAGTAAGATTCACTATGCAAACAACATAATTATATCTTAATATGATTATTTTTAGGACTAACGTTCTCAGAAACGGATTTATTGGCATCTCGTAGTTATTGTGGCCTCCAACATACAGATGATTACATCAGAGATAATGACAATATCTCTTTAGATGAATTTCCGTGGATGGCACAACTGTTATATGATAAGGGTAAAAAAGTAATGTGTGCAGGGTCTCTGATTAATCGTCGATATGTTCTAACTACGGCAGATTGCACGTTCTCAGGAGATTTACACCTGTAAGACACCACAGATCGATTTGGAAAAGATTCTAGATTCATTTGGTAATTTTAGAACAGCTGTTCGTCTTGGCGATTTTAATTTGATGACCGACAGAGATTGTCTAAATCATACAACGTTTGGTGAAGAGTGTAGTGATCCCGTACAAGAATTTAGCATTGAGGAAGTAATTCGACATCCCAAACATAACAGACGACTTAGTTCCAACGATATCGCATTACTTCGACTTTCCACCAACGTTGAGTATTCAGGTGAGGAACTCGTTTAAAATGGTGCTACAGTTATAATTTCTGACTTGTAGACTATATACGTCCTATATGTTTACCAACCTCAAAAGACATGGATCTAGTAGACGGAGCTCAACTGGCTCTATCTGGATGGGGAAATGATAGATTCGGAGGACACCAGACACCAATAAAAAAGAAAGTTTTGCCTAAATTAATATCACTGAACGAATGTAAAAGGATTTACAATATTTCTACGAAACCCATAACTGATGATCATTTATGTGCATTTGAAGGAACCGAAACTTTTACCTGTCAAGGTGATGGTGGAGGTCCATTAATGTTGTTCGTAAAAAATCACTGGCAACAAATTGGTATCGTTTCGCTTGGTAAAGAATGTGGACTTGATTTTCCATCCGTCTATGTAAAAATAACTAGTTATTTAGATTGGATTAAAGAAAACTTACGTGCATGAGAAAATATACTAAGTATTAATGAGATTCAACTAATAAGATATTGAACCTTTAACAAGAAAGTGTAAAACTTAATATACCTCAGTCTAATCCTAGGCCTCGAATGCATGAGATCAATTTAATGAATAAATTTAGTTAAGAGAGCATGTTAAATAAAAGCATAATGTACTTACAATATGTAGAATTAAAACGATTTGTAAGATAAGTGATAATAATAATAATAACAAAAATAAATATTTCACCTGCACACACATATCTACACTTCGCAAAACAATATTAAATGCACCACACTGTACACCACCATTCTTTAAACAGGGAATCACTTACATGCTTTCAAAAGATAATGCACACGATCTCTTTAAAATTTTAAATATTGACCCATTACATGCCTTCACACTTTATATAAAACTCTATTATCATGCATTACACATAAAATATAAAACCGAAGGGTTGTATCAAGTATTCTAGAGGTTGTAAAGGATTATAGACTCTGTAATACACTCCTGTACAAAAAAAGTGGACACTTAAGAAAAATGGAAAAACTTTTATTTACTTTACAATAGAAGCAAGATATATGTTTTTCCTATTTTCTAATTCATTTTACGCAATAGGTGGCTGTGGACCACAACAACGAACAGTTTTGCGAAAAGTATCATTTTGTGTCGTTTCGCAGTAAAACATTCTGTAATATATCAATTTTTTTAAAATATTGCTAAAAGTACTGTTCATGACACTCTTGTAAGGTACCATCAGACTGGAGATCAGGATTCGGTAGAAAACGCTCTACTAATAAGCGCGATTGACGTTATTTAACACTACCCGCACTACGGGACCGCTCTTTGACGTCAAATGTTCTCGCTAGTCGTTTGTTAGAGACTCGAAGAACTGCAATTTCGTCAAGAACTGTACGAAGAATTCTTCACGCAAGTGGTTTGAGCTGTCATAAGCCTGTCCAAGCTTGACAGCAACCCACAGAGTTAACAGAACGAGGTTTGCGCAAAATCACAGAAACTGGACTCTTCAGCAGTGCAGCTTAATAATGTTATCTGATGAGTCCCGTCTTTGTCTCTGTTCTCCAGATGGGCGCGAGACAGTATGGAGGAAATGATTCGTACCTTGCTGTATTGCACCTAAAACACCTTTTGGTGGCAGTGGATTAATGGTGTGGGGCGGTATTTCTTTTCACGGGCGCACCTACTTAATTTTTCTTGAAAGAGGAACTGTTACAGCAGACCGATACATTCGACAGTGCCTGCAGGATCATGTTTAATAATGCGCGCCCACATGCCGCACGAATAGTTGCAAATTACTTAAGTACTGTTGAAATTCAGGTTATGGAGTCCTCGACGTCCTGACATGAACCCAATTGAACATCTATGGGACACGTTGGAACGAAATGTTAAAAAACACAACCATTGCCAGAAACCATTCCCGAGCTGCGAACAGATTTGTCTGAAGAATGGGGTTTGCCGTCGGGACGCCATTAACGTCAATATAGAAGGTGATTCAAGATTCCCTCGGTCTATTGTGCCTAAAGGGTACAAGATATCAGTTTTATTTTTTCGTAACATATGTAAATTGATAACGACTATTTTTTTAAATTATTTGCAATTATACAGGAGGGTTCACAACATTGTAATATATTGAAGGTAGGTTTTTAAATGCAACTCCCTGTATTTTATTACATTTTTAAATTATCCGTTAAAAACCATGCCAACTTTTATTCAACGTTCCCTATACCTATCGCTTACCAATTTTGATTTTAAGTGAGTTAAGTGAGTTTTTAATGTTTGAAAAATATAAAATATATGAATCCTTTTTCTAAACACCCTGTGCATAGAATCGAAATCCGACGTAGTGCAAATGAAAGCCTTAAAGGTCAAAATAAATCGATATAAATTTGTGTTACTGAAAGTAAGTGGTAATAAGTGGTTATTTTTCTTAAAATCACAATTTTCTCAAAATAGATAAGGGATAGGTGTAGAGAATGTTGAGTAAAGTTGTCTTAGTTTTTAACGTATAATCTAAAAATGTAATAAAGTACAGGAGGTTGTATTTAAAAAAACCTAACTTTAATATATTACAATTTTGTGAATCATGCTGTATAATTGCAAATAATTTAAAAAAATCGTCGTTATCAATTTGCATATGTCACCAAAAAATGAAGCTCATATCTTGTACCCTTTAGGCACAAGGAACCGAGGGAGTAGTCGTGAATCACCCCGCATATACCCTTTAATGTCTCGAGACCGACACATCCAATTACAAAAAGAAAAAAATACGTTTCCTTTATTTTTTGAAACCTATTGAGTGCTGATACGTAAACACCACCGCTTCCTCCTGTGGAGTGAAGCGGGGGTGAGTTTTGAAAACTTAAATGGGAACACCTATTTTTTATTGCACTTTTGGATTCTCCATAAGAAACTATTCTCCAATTACAAATTTCACCCCCAACTGCAACTCCTTTTTTAGGGGTGGAAAGGTGGAAAATTGCACATGTCTGAGGGTGGGGGGGGGGGTAGTTATACACATTTAGGATTTAGAATTTATTAATTAATTCAACAGGCGATAAATGCCCAATTACAGAATAATGTATAATAAAACGTCAGATTCACAAAAATGCAAGAAGAATATAAAAATTAAATCTAACGAAACAAATATAAACAAGTACTTAACCATGTTAAGCTACAAACATAGTTTCACAATTATTTCCTTAAATTCTAATAAACTTAAATTAAATATATCAATACTATTGAGTGGTAAATTATTATAAAGAGTTGTCATTCTAAAGACTGGTGATAATAGCAAACAATTTGTCGTGGGTGTGGGAATATAAAAAAGATTTTGAGTTCTATTACGAGAGGGAACTTTAATACTTATAAGAGGTTAAGTTATTACTACCGTAATAGTTAGGATAAAACAAATTTTTTGGTGTTAATGTTGCGGGTATAATCGGCAGTTAAGAGGGGCTGATTAAATTAGAAAATTCCTTTTTTATATAATCAATATATTTCGGTCGTTGGTTTCGACCTTCATCAGGATTACTAAAAATTTAACAGTTAACAGAATAATGAAGTAATTACCAATAACTTACTATAGGTGAAATATTTAACAATAATTAACTGTTACAGAAGAAATTATTACAATTTTTGTTTAAAATGAAGTACATGTGTATGCGAGTGGTTAACAGGTTAAAATGATAGAATTCAAACACTTGTCAGTTATCTTATCTTAAGTATGGAGGTTAACATAACCTGACCAACGACAGTGTTGCCAAATAAAGGCGCTAAATTTAAATTTTAAGTTTATGTCAATATAAATTATAATCAGCAAACAAAAACACAATTAATAAAAAATTAACAAATAAATTAAGAGACGACTAAATACTAAAGAATCTTAAACTGGGGGGGGGGGGGGGGGGGGGGGGTGAAAGTTAATTTGTTGAATGAATAGGGAACAGGGATGGGTAAGGGGTGGTCAAGTTCTCTTTAGGAGCTACCGTAATCGATCAAGAAGGAGTAGATGTCGCTGAGGCCTTCTACGTCGGTTCTAAAGTTCATGGTGTCTTGTGTTCCCCTTATGTGGCACATCTCTAGGAAGCTTCTTAATTTCAGATTATTGCTGGTATCCATGATGGTGGTGTTGGTGAAATCGATGATGTGGTCGTTTTCTTTGAAATGTGTGCTTAAGGCTGTGGCTGTTGGTTTGTTCCTGCAATCGTTTTTGTGTTGTGCCAACCGTTTAGATAGCTTTTGGCCTGTTTGCCCTATGTACACCAATTTGCATTGTTGGCATGGTATTTTGTACACTACGTCGCTTTGGTGGAGTGGTTCGGTTTTGTCCTTAAGTTGGCTAAATAGAGATTTGAGGGGATTGAGATTAAAGACACTGATCTTGGTGTTGTCGTCCTTCAGTAGGCGAATCAGGGAAGGTGTGAGGTTGTTGATGAAGGGTAGTTGACCGAATTGCTTGGGTTCGTTGTTGTTTTGGTTTTGTAGGAGCATTTGCTTAGGGTTCTACCAAACAGTATTCTCTGGAGCAGGTTATTAGGGTAGTTGTTGTCTAGTAACAATTGGAATAAAATTCTTTTGTTTTTTGCAGGTGGTTGATATGGCAGATGTTTTCCAATCTGTGATTTAAAGCTGTGACTAAGTTGATTTGTGTTTTAAGGAATGGTTAGACTTGAAGTTTAGGTACCTCCCTGAATGGGTTGGTTTTCTATACCAATCTAATACTTATGTTACTTAATAATTCAGTTCATTTCTGAGTAGCTTGTATAGATGAGTTAATGCTATTGCAGTTTTTCTGTTTTCAATACTTGGCACATTGTAGTACGAATGTAAATAGTTCGTTCGTGATGTAGATACACACCATGATCACGATAGTACATCATCTTTAGGAACTTAGTTTGGACTGATTCCAACATATATTTGTATTTAGAATAGATTGGGTACCAGATAAGAATTGCATATTCCAATTTTGACCTTACATAGCTAACGTATACAAGCATAAGTCTGAATCAAAACCATACTTACGTAGTTTTTTAATAAGAAGCACATGATTTATTTATCAAAAGCTTTTGATAGGTCCGTATAAACAACATCTACTTGCTTCGATGAGTCCAGGTTTTCAGTGCTAATAATTGACACTGGTCTATAATTTTCACAAACTGAGACACCACCACTTTTGTGAACAGGAGTTACCTTAGACTGCTTCCACACCGTTGGAAATACACTTTTTCGCAGACATAAATTATAAATGTATAGCAATGGGGTAACCAATAACTCAATGTACCCTTTGTACATATATGCTGGTACATTATCTGGACCAGCCGCAGTGCTACTGATTAACCTACATGCTTTTATTATGTCATTTTTAGTCACTTCACTCAAATTTCTGACAAAACCTACACAAGTATCATCATGCAGGAGACTGTCAAAGGGTCTAGGGATATTTCTGTCATGATTAACATATACCGAACTAAAATAGGTACTAAAAGGATTAGCCATTTCTTGACCATCACTGACGGTTTTATTTCCATAACTGACCAAAGATGGAATCGAGCTACACCGTTTTTTTTTGCTGAAATAAAAGACCAAAATAGTCTACGATTATGTCCAATAGCTGTTTCACACTGATGAATATATTCTTTATATGCACCTCTTATTTGTACTTTAATCATTTTCCTTAGATGTTTATAGTTTTCTAAGTAACATATAAAATTATGTTTAGTATACAGCTTCCTTAAGCGAGTTTTTTGCTTGATATTATTATTTTATTATCTGCTTTGTATACCATAGTGGGTATCGTTTATTACTTCTATTAATTGGAACCGAATCTTTAAACATTCTATTTAAAACAATGTAAAATTCTTGTACGCATTGATTTGGATCTGTGCTTGAAATACATGAGCTCCAATCAGTAACTTCAAGTTTTTTATAAATTTCAAAGAAATCTGCTTTTCTAAAATTATATTTACTCATCCTTTTTTATATTTACTTTCATAGATAGAAAGGGATGATACGAGTCTTCCTTTACAAGAGGATTCTCATCATTCTGCTACGTTAACATCATTTTCAGAATTAGCAAGGACTATATCAAGGATTGTTTTATTGCTATTTAAAACTTGATTAAATTGATTTAAGTTCAAAAATTTTAAGAAATTTCTAAATTCTGTTGATAGTTCACAATTTGTGTCTTCCTTTACCATCTTTGGGATGTTAAAATCACCAACAATGTAAGTGAATTATAAAATTGTATATATTCGAATACAGGTAGCTTACGTGGTATGTATAAAATATCCAGCAGATAGTTTTAATCTTACGCAGACCACATCGATGCTTGCGACTGTACTAGGTAAATAAATTTTACTTGATTCAAAATTTCGGTGTACAGCAATTAGAACTCCTCCTCCAGTTTTTTTCCCAGTATCCCTAAAATTTCTGTCTAAACGATACACTAAATAATCTTCAGTAAAAAATTCCGCATTACATATACAGATTCATTCAACCACGTTTCAGTAAGATAAGAAGTAATACTGCCCAATCCAATGATAGAAGATTTATATTAAAGTCCATAGTACATTAGTACATATATATTGTATATAGTATATTCCATAATTAGTTACAGATTTAAAGATGGTTGAAATTATAATACTATAAGAAATCGCGCCTTTTGATACTTGTTTAATATCGTATAGTTTGTGAAGCAAACTTTTTTCTGAAATATTGACGTTTTAAACAAATTTCAAGATTCACGGATTCACAGACTTCACGGGCCTGTTTCAAATGGATTTGCTGTCACAAAGTATATCAATGTTTACATGTTTTAATGATGATAACAGTATTTGGTGATGAAATACTCTTATACGCATGGCAACACTATAACAAGTTGTATGACACGTAAGCCAGTGTAGAAGTGAAGGTTAGTTACATACGCCATCGACAAGAAATTGTCAACGTAGTGTAAACAGCTTTAAGGTAATAGAATTCTCAATCTAAGTATTTCTTTATGTAGACGTATATGTATGTTTAATTTTCTTAGATAGAAGGAGGTACGTATAGAATGTACTTTACTGTAGAGGAACATTCAAATTTAAAACAGCGAAATACTGTTAACAGGTTTACAATATCTATACTTTGAAATTGAATTACCAAACGCGGAAGGAAAGTACGATTACAAATAAAACTGAACATTCTCGAATATTAAGATGGAAGAAATTTTTTACATATTATTGCGATTTTTTTGTTTTTATTTATATGTTTAATATCTACTGGTGAAATATCTTAAATTTGAAAAAAAAAAGTAACTGCACTATACTGCGATAACCTTTCATTTAAAAATAGTAGCTACATGACATTGTAGGAATGTTTTAATTTCCTTACAGATCATCGGAAAAACCATGTTACGAAACCTGTTTCTTTTTATTGTGATTTTTAACATTGCAAGTAAGATTTATTGTGTCAACAACATATAGGTATCTTAATATGATTTTTTTAGGACTAACGTTATCCCAAACCGATTTATTGGCACCTCGTAGTTATTGTGGCCTCCAACATACAGATGATTACCAAAAAGATAAAAACAATGTTATCTCTTTAGATGAATTTCCGTGGATTGCACAACTGATATATAATGAAGAAAGAAGTATAAATTGTGTAGGTTCTCTGATTAATCGTCGATATGTTTTAACTCTGGCAACTTGCGCGTTCCCATCTGCTTTCGAAGACTATCCAAAGCTGTAAGTAAAACACCACAGATCCTTTTGGAAAAAGATTCTAGTTTCATTTGCTAATTTTAGAACAGCTGTTCGCCTTGGTGATTTTAATGTACTGACCGACAAAGATTGTTTAAATCATACAAAATTCGGTGA
Source organism: Pyrocoelia pectoralis (assembly GCA_036250285.1). NCBI lineage: Eukaryota > Metazoa > Arthropoda > Insecta > Coleoptera > Lampyridae > Pyrocoelia > Pyrocoelia pectoralis. The sequence continues at coordinate 44,410,529 of CM070078.1, forward strand.
AGAGTGCAGTGATCCTGTACAAGAATTTAGCATTGAGGAAAAAATTCCACATCCAAAATACAACAGACGACTTGGTACCTACGATATCGCATTAATTCGACTTTCCACCGAAGTTGACTATTCAGGTGAGAAACTCGTTAAAAATGGTAACAGTTATAATGTCTGATTTGTAGAGTATATACGTCCTATATGTTTACCAACCTCAAAAGACTTGGATCTAGTAGACGGTGCTCAACTGGCTCTATCTGGATGGGGAAAAGTTAGCTTCGATAGTCCCCTGACGCCAATAAAAAAGAAAGTTTTGGCTAAATTTATATCACCGGATAAATGTAAAAGACTTTACAGCGTATCCGTAACTAGTGATCACTTATGTGCATTAGAAGGAAGCGACGTTTTTACCTGTAAAAGTGATGGTGGAAGTCCATTAATGTTGTCTGTAAAAAATCAGTGGGAACAAGTTGGTATCGTTCCATATGGTAAAGCATGTGGAGTGAATTTTGCATCCCTCTATGTAAAAGTAACTAGTTATTTAGATTGGATTAAGGAAAACTTACGCGCATGAAGAAATATAATAATTTTATTAGTGAAATTCAACTAATAAACTATCGAACCTTTAACGAGACTGTAAAATTTAGTATAAGTTAATGATATTGTTGTCTTGAATAAATAATGAAGCAGTCTATAAAAATTAAAGAAACAACCTTTAAAGCCAATATATTTCAGGTCTTTCTATATCTTTAATTTAATCAAAATTAATTGCACAACTAACTGTCATACTTCGTTAAATCTCACATCCGTCAGTGCTGACATCTAATAGGCCTTGTCAATCACGCGGCAAGGACTAACTTAAGAAAAGCGATCGTATATACGTGAAGTGGTTGTCTTTACATCTCCCCCCTTTAGCGAGTAACAATTGCTTGTGACAATGTATGTAATTGTTCATTCGCTAACAAACATTGAGCTCTAATATGTATCATGTCACGTTAAAATATAACGTGCATGTTATGAGAACTTCACGTTATTTTGTCCCTTTGGTAAGATGTATCAGCACAGTAACGCTTTACCTTGTAGCGTACCCAGGTGCAACGTCAAAAGACTGTCGCGCAATTCGAAAACCAAATAAAAACTAAATCTCCCGCCAACTAACTGAAACCCCTTGGCACGTGATCGTCAATAACAAACCTCTAAAAAGGTAGGACTCTACGTTGTGGACGAATTGCTCGTGATGTGTGTGTAGTCTTATAAGGATCGAATCGGTAAACACAAATAAAACACAAGAAATGGGGAGAACGAATAAACTTTAATAAACGCAAGGGTTGCCCTCTCAAACCAGTTGAGATTAGCTCTGGGTCTTCGCTGATTACAAGGAGGGAAAAGAGCTACAGAAAAACCCTCCAGGATACCTACTCAAGGTTACTCTACTTTGTTTTCAGCTTGTGCGATTCTCGTCAGGCATTTCATTTCCCTTCATTTGATATTTGATATTAGAATATTTTAAATAGCTTCTGCCATCACCTTTCAAGGTGGTAAAATGAAGAAACGCTGTTAGGTAACAGATCCTACAACTCGCCACAGGGTCAAGGGGTCACGGGCGAAGCTTTTGTATTTGTATTTGGCTTAGGGCGCTAGCCTGTGGCTGAGCGATCACCCTGCCTATACATAAGGTTGGGGAGAGAGAGCTGTAGCATTGTTTTAGGATCCACCCCATAAACAGTATTTAAATGCATAAAATCAAAGGATGTAAAATTTAATCACATTAACGACGCGTCAAAATAAGATGTTGGCAGGTGCTAGCAACTCACGTAAAAGATCATATTACGCCCCCACATAAAATACCACCTGACGATCATCGCGTACTTAAAAACGTAACTACATGGTCATAACTATGCATCAATTAAACATAAAACCGCACATGACATCGCATCGCATTAAATATCACGTAATGTCCAAAAGCGTACTTCAAATTCTACTAAAGCATCCCCTAACAACACAATCAACAAAAATAATAAAGCATCCCCACTAGCGTGATACCTAATTACGTAGCTCAGTAACTTTCATGGCGTAAGTAAATTTCACTTGCGCAATGATATTTAACTTTCCAAATTCTAAAGTTTATGATGGCAGTTACATTTTAAATAAAGCTGAAAATCATACAGTCTACCTACTAAATTTAAAATACACCCTGTCTATTAATAGAATAATTTGTATAAAACAATAAACGAAAATATACCTGACTTCGGCGCGTCACAAACACCAAAACTACAGATTAACAGATCACATTGGCAAATTAACACAACCCCTAAATATTACATCGAACAATTAAGTAAAATAAAGACTTAACGTGCCCTCTATGCTGATACATCTTACCAAAGGAAAAAATAACGTTCTCATAACAAGCACGCACGTATTTTGTCCCTTTGGTTAAATCTATGAGCACAGAGGGCACGTTAAGGTAAAGCGATAACGTGACACTTTACCTTAACGAACCCTCTGTGCTCATAGATCTTACCAAAGGGACAAAATAATGTGAAGTTCTCATAACGTGCATGTTATATTTAACATAACATGATACATATTAGAGCTCATTGAAGATATTTTGTAACGTGGTTTAAATTTGATTCCGTTTTCTTGCGTCCGGTATCAACTTCATACATTGAGTTGGAAAACTTCTTCAGAATTTTTTATAGTGAAGTCCTCGATTAGCGAAAACTGCATTTCGATAACTTTAATAGTTTCTGAGTTTAGAGCGTTGCAAGGAAATGTGTACGGACAGACTACAGATTACAGACAGACGGAAAACTTTTTTTTTCATTTTTTGAATCAACGTATTCAGAAACGCAAAAGTATGTAAAAATTTGCATAGGTCAATTTTTTTGTTAGAACACTAAATGGGATCGTCAAGAACAGGGTATTCGCCCATCGTCGACGCAGATACCTTTTTCACATTTTCCAAAGAAATAGATTTATAAATTCAAATTTCCAATATGGCGCACAAAGTCTCAAGCCAAAATATAATATGGAGTTAGCGGGTACAACAAAAGACGTATGTGTGGGAAGATTGACAACGATCAGTTAATGCATGTAGATGATATGAACCATTCAGTTGCGAAACAGCTCCAAAGAGAATAATTCGTGGGGGAGGAGTTTTTTTATTATGAAAATTTACACCATGTCCGACATCCATTCAAGGTATAGTCTACTTCAAAAAGTTTCATCTCCCCAGGATACTTTCCCGCGGAGTAGTACAAAAATGCTCCCAGATTGACTAACCGATCGTCATTAGTATGTTTTCTTTTAAATTATTGTTAAAATTAAAATAAATAGCTTAATGGGAAGATTTGTTGATGTTGGATAGAAGCTGTATAGTTCAATTTATGTATTGTCAAAAAAGTGTTATGGTCACAAAAATGTCAACTGTTGATACAATTGCAGTCATTTGTATCGTCGAAGGTGTGCTAGAAGTGGAGTTTACGGTTTTTTTAATATCGTATAGTTTGCGAAGGAGATTTTCTTTCTGAAATATTGACATTTTGAACAAATTTTAAGACTCACGGATTCATAGACTTCACGGGTCTGTTTCAAATGGATTTTCTGTCACAAAAAACCATCAGTATATCAATGTTTACATGTTTTAATGATGATAACAGTGTTTCGTGATGAAAAACTCTTATACGCATGGCAATAATATAACTAGTTGTATGATACGTAAGCCAGTGAAGGTTACATACGCCATCGTCAAGAAATAGTGAACGTAGTGTAAACAACTTTAAGGTAATTGAAGTCTCATTATAAATATCTATTTCTTTAAGTAGAAGTCTGTATGTTTAATTTTCTTAGATAAAAGTATGTATGTACTTATAAATAAAAAGTTGTTATAGGTACTGTAATTTACTTTAGAGGAACATGCCTCATTTAAAACAACGAAGTACCACAGATTTATACAATTATTGACAGAAGCAACTTTGCTATTTGTTTAAATCGTGACGATTGCGATTTTTTGATAATACCATTGAGTAAATAATGAAATAATACTTTTTTTTATAAGTTTGCTTATAATTTTTTAACAGAAAAAGATAGCGAATTTTTTTTTTCTAAAATTTGTTCAGAAAAATTAGCTCTTTTTAAATAGGTATGTCAAAATAATGTTTCTGGGGAAAACAAATTCGATGACGTCATTACTTCAGTTTATAAATACGGAAAAATATGCAAATTCGGCTTACTCAATCTCATTTAAAAACCTCTTTTCAGATTTTTTCTATCGTTTTTACTTTTCTTGTAACAGATCTGAGACATCGAGTTTCGCTCACCTTGTACATGAAATTGTAGGATTCATAATTAATCTTTTTATTTCCTTACAGATCATCGGAAAAACCATGTTAGGAAGTCTGTTTCTTTTTATTGTGATCTTAAACATTACCAGTAATATTTATTATGCAAACAATATATATCTTAATATAATTATTTTTAGGACTAACCTTATCAGAAACCGATCCATTGACACTTCGTAGATATTGTGGCCTCCAACATGTAGATGATTACCACAGAGATAATGACAATATCTCTTTAGATGAATTTCCGTGGATTGCACAACTGTTATATGATGAAGATAAAAAAGTAAAGTGTGCAGGTTCTCTAATTAATCGTCGATATGTTATAACTACGGTAGCGTGCACGCCCCCTTATAAACCAACGCTGTAAGACACCACAGATCGATTTGGAAAAGATTCTAGATTAATTTGATAATAATTTTAGAATAGCTGTTCGTCTTGGTGATTTTAATTTAATGACCGCCAGAGATTGTTTAAATCATACAACTTTTGGTGAAGAGTGTAGTGATCCCGTACAGGAATTTGGCATTGAGGAAATAATTCGACATCCGAAATATGACCAACGACTTTTTTCCAACGATATCGCATTAATTCGACTTTCCACCGACGTTGACTATTCAGGTGAGAAGCTCGTTAAAAATGGTACAGTTGTAATGTGGAACCCGTAGAGTATATACGTCCTATATGTTTACCAACCTCAAAAGACATGGATCTAGTAGAGGGAACTCAACTTGCTCTATCTGGATGGGGAACAGTTGCCTTAGGAGGATTTCAGTCGTCAATAAAAAAGAAAATTTTGGCTAAATTATTACCACTGGACAAATGTAAAAGGGTTTACAAAAATTTTAAGATGCGTATAACTAGTGATCATTTATGTGCAGAAGAAGGAACCGAAGCTTTTACATGTGAAGGTGATGGTGGAGGTCCATTAATGTTGTCCGTAAAAAATCAGTGGGAACAAGTTGGTATCGTTGCATTTGGTAGAGCATGTGGACTGCATGCTCCATCCATCTATGTAAAAATAACTAGTTATTTAGAATGGATTAAGGAAAACCTACGTGCGTAAGAAAATATAGTCATTAGTAATGCAAATTTAAACCTAGGCCTCAAATGCATGGGATCAATTTAATGAACAAGTTTATCTAATAGAGCATGTTAAATAAGAGCATATAAGGTACTTACAATATGTACAATTTGTAAGATAAGTGATATTAATAACACTAATATTAATAATAGGTAATAATAAATATTTCACCAGCACACACATTTTTTACATAAATCTAGAAAGCCATTAATTTTCTTAAATCAACAAAAGAGTATCTCGATTTGTTTTCTAAAGAATCAAATCTTCCCCATTTAAGCAAAATGTGTAACTCATGGTTTCCGAGGTCGCCATGAAAATAATGAAAAAAAATTCATTATGTATAGGTCTAATCGTTACTCGATCCAGGCTTCGCCTGAGTATTGATAAGCACCAAAGAATAAATGATAATAAAAATAAGAATAAGAAAGTTAAATATATGATACATAACAAATATTAGTGAGTGCTCCAAATTTTAGTTTTAGCTAAAGGCAAATGAAACATTGTTACGTGTTTGGAGCACTGAGATTCCAATGTACTTGAGACGTGTGGTCAATTTTATTAAGCAAACGAGTTATGAAGGAATAAAGTAATGAAGAATAAAGGGGATTTTTTTTTATTTGACATCCAAAATTATTTACAATCTGTCTAAAAATAAACATTTTGTAAATGCATTAGCCTACATGTCGTAGAAGATTCAGGTTCACAACCTTCCCTATCCCTCACTTATTAGCTTAAATTTTTCAATGAAATCGACAAATGATGGATACATTTCTCTATATTTGAAGCCGAGTTGCTTCCGAATACCTTAGATATTATCGGCAGTAGACTGATTGGTCTATAGGATGCGACGACCTGAGGGGGTGTTCCTGGGTTAGGGATGAGGATGATTTGGGCTGTTTTCCAGTTCCTTTAATATTTTTCCCGTAATGAACTCGTATACTGAAGCTTTCTTGGGATTCAGGTTTTTTATTATTTTCTGCACCTCCTTCACTTTGAATGGTTTAATTGGCAATGGTTGCGTAAAGCCTATTTTTATGAATGTGTCTCTTCATTTTCTCTGATTGCTGAAAGGAAAGGTTGGGATACTCCCGCGATGGTCTCCATTAAATTTTTTGACTGGTGGCAGGAAAACGAAAAATATGGCAAAATACAAGGCATTCGAGTGATAAAGCAAATTTAAATCGTGCTACGCCCGAACTCAACAATAAATCGATTCAAAGTCACTTGGAAAACTCAACCTACAGAAAATACTAAAATAGGAATTGATGTTATCATTTTTAACAGTAAGCTGAGTTAATAGAGTTTAGTCACAATAAAATCAGAATTAAGGGGATTCATTGTCATTTGTTTACACTCTACTCAAACGGCGCCAGCGTTCATAGTAGGTATTACCTAGATAGAGATTTATCTTTTTACCCCACTTAAAAAATTTTACTATTCCACATTCATGCTGTTTATGGTACATCGAAATTATAATCGTACTCCTAAAAATCAGCGTTGTGTATTACATTAACTGGAACACGGAACAGTGAATTAATTCCTGTCCCGAGTACCGGGCGCGGGCCGTATTGACCGGACCCCGATAATTTGTACCGCCTTCACCCCCCTCTCGCCGGGCCTGTTTAGAAGTGAAGGTTACATACGCCATCGCATCGTCAAGAAGTAGTGAACGTAGTGTAAACAACTGTAAGGTAACTGAATTCACATTATAAATATCTGTTTTTTTATGTACCTACCTACTATGTTTAATTTTCTTTCATAAATTGATCCGTTCCTCGATCCTGTTTGGAACAAGGGGTCGTTTTCCTGCTAGGGGGTAGCAACGTGGAAATGAAGTGTTACATATTTCGAAAGCTCCTAAATCTAAAGATAATATACCGTCATAAAATGATTCGTCTCTCGATTATTTAATATAGCTACCTCTTGCGAGTGTGCTACAAGGGTTGGTTTTCCTGCTAAGGGGTTGCAAGTCAGTTTATACATAAGTATTTAGTAAGATCCTAAATCGTAAGATCATTCACCGTCATAAAATGATTCGTTGCTCGATTCTTTAACATAGTTCCCTCTTGTGTGTTTGGCACAAGGGGACCCGGTTTTATAAAGCATACTTAAGTACGTGATCAGCTAACGACATGATTAAGTTTGAATAATGCGACATGATTTGCTAATACCTACGGGTTACATAGGCGGGGTCGTTGACCATATTAGCCTATCGCATTACTTAACCACGTCGTCAGGCTGATCACGCAGTTAACTATGCTTTATAATATCGGGCCGGGGTGTATTTCCTGCTAAGTGGTTGAAACTTGGAAATGAATTGTTACATATTTTTGTATCCTATCAATTCTGGAACTACATGCATTAAAGATATTATAGATTTAATGGTATTTTCTATGAGTTACCTTTTCGGCGAAACTAGTTGTGGGGTTGTTTTAAGGTAAGGGGTAGAGCTCGGAAATCGAAACTACACTATTTTAATAGCTCCTATTTATGCGCCTATGGGTGATCCTCCATTGCTGTTTTTAAGAAGGTGGGAGGGGGGCGAGTGAACATTCACTCAGCCCCCCCCCCCCCACTCTCAAATTAAAATTCCTGCTAAGGGGATCGAGTTCAAAATTTTATTATTGCGGATTCTAATTCAGAGTTATCATTTTTATAATTCTCGCGTGGTGGGGAGGCCAGCTGAACGAGGGTTCTTTTTAAATAAATGCTTGGCGCATAGTTATGTATTTATATTTGCATAATCCCCAATTTTATTTATAATTTATTTCAAAGTGTATAAACTTGTACAACAGTACTTTGTTGTTTTAAATTTGAATGTGAGTCAAGTTCCTCTAAAGTAAATTGCACTCAATGATTAAACGTAGGACGTGGCAGTATGAATTATTAGGTGATTTCTTTTTGCACCGCCACAGGGTTAGGTAAGGTAAAGTCACAATTATCACGTGATTGAAGTGCTGTGTTATTGGCAGAGCTGACTTAAGTCTACCACAACGTGCAAAAAGAAAACACCTTAATAGGACGTTAGAGGAAAGAAACACCTATATTATGATATTTTATATGTATAATTTTATTGGAATTATATTAATAGTGTCCATATCTGTGATACGTAATATACCTCCAAATGAGAAACTGATAATGTTTTAAGTTTGAATTATAAACCTTTCCCTATGGGCCTTAAACTATATACACTCAACGGAAAAAATACAACTTAAATTTTTTAAATCACTTCTTCATTTGCCTATGAATACTCCCGATCATTTCATACGTCTAGAAACTGGTCAAGCGCATATAGCAACAAAAATTTGGAAACGCGTGCTTTTGCTTTGGCAAAAAATTGTGAATCTACCAGATACACGATACCTAAAACTATTGTACAAACGTCTGTTACAATTAGACGAATTAAAGAAAAACCGTAGAACTAGTTACAATTGGGTTTCTAAAGTGCGCGAGTTTTGTCTTACATACAGCAATGAAAGCTTTTGGGTAAAAGGAAAAAGTGGTTGTTTAAGTAAGGATGATCTTAATAGTGTGGTTAAAAAACTAAGTGATATTCTAAAACAACAAGATATTAATGCATTACAATGTACGAGATATAGTGATATTTACTTGAAGGTGAAAAGTGACAATTTAAACTGGTGCGAGCAATACCTACGTTTTAGAACGACAATGATAAAGAAAAGGGTCATTGGCCAAATTAGGCTTTCGTACAAAAACTGTTTACGACTTTACGTGTCAGGAGTTGCACACAAGATTAATACTAACGAGAATTGCACTATCTGCAACATGCATGTGAACGAAAATTTATACCATTTGTATGCTGAATGTCCAATTTACAAACCTATTAGAAACAAATTTTTTAAAAACGTTAACTTTCTGAATGAAAATAATTTTACAAATTTATTCATTATAACAGAAGAATCAATTAACCTAGTTTTTAATTATACAATAGAAATGTTAAAGTTAAGATCCTTTATATTAAATGAATAATTGTTTTTTTTTTGAACCAGTTATTGTTGAATTTTATAGAAATAGGAAAATTTTTTGTCGTGCTTATGCAATCACTAATTTTGTACATAACTCTAACGTAATATTTTTTTGTTCTTTTCAATGAATTGTTCCTCTTAAGTTATTATTTGCTGTAATCAACAACCGAACTTCGTGTAATGAAACACTCAAGTTTCAATGTACATCGATTAAATTATTATTATTATTATTATAAACCTTTCCCCATAGACTTTTTAATACATTTAAAATTTAAAATTGAATGATAATTGTGGCTACATGTTTCGACAAGAAATTGAACTTGTCATCATCAGGCCTCTGCAAAATTACGCTAAGAATAATGAGTACAGGTTAATATCTATACTTACATTAAAGTTTAAGTTTAAATTAAATTAAATTGAAGTTAAATGGCTTAACATCGCCAAGATAATTCGAGACATTCTACTGTAGATAATTCATCACTGAAAGGAGGAATACAAGTTGAAAAATTAAATTGAAACAAAATAACAACCCCCCTTACCAAGGTAATACTAATAAACGAGAAGAAATCGCACAAAACGGACCATGCTGTGGGAAAATTAATTGAGGTTAACCAACAAATCGTGTACGAAATACTTACACATTTACATACTTACACACTCGTACACGATTTGTTGGTTAACCTCAATTTAATTTTCCCACAGCATGGTCCGTTTTGTGCGATTTCTTCTCGTTTATTAGTATTACCTTGGTAAGTGGGGTTGTTATTTTGTTTCAATTTAATTTTTCAACTTTCAATTTCTTGTCGAAACATGTAGCCACAATTATCATTCAATTTTAAATTTTAAATGTATTAAAAAGTCTATGGGGAAAGGTTTATAATTCAAACTTAAAACTTGGAATTATATGTTTAGTTGAATTATATGTGGGGCATACATTTTTAAACGCTGACGTCACTAGTATTATTTTAAAATTTACTGTGAACGTGTTAAAAGATAAGAGTAAAATAACGTCATTGCGCCATCCGATAAATATTTCCAGCTCACATTCGTACATCGTATCATTGGTATTCCCAAGTATGTACAGTTGTTTACTGTGGTCTTCAACATTCTGACGATTACGTAAGAGATAATGACGAGATTACTTTAGACGAATTTCCTTGGGTTGCGCAAGTGTTGCACGGTGAGAACAAACTTCTACGGTGTGTTGCATCTTTGATAAGTCGTCGTTATGTGTTGACTACTGCAGGATGCGTGAGCACGGACCGTACAAAAATGTGAGGTTCAAATATAAAATATAGTTACCCTACCCATGGCGTTACACTATAGATTATAAATTAATATCCTAACCGTAGCACAGCCGTTATATTTGGTGATTACGACAAAACCACCGATAAAGATTGTACCAATAATACGAGTTTTGGTGAAGAATGTAGCGATCCCGTTCAAGAATTTGGTATTGAGGAACTAATTCCACATCCACAATATAGCAATGTAACTAGTGCGAACGATATCGGATTAATTCGTCTTTCAAAAAATGTTGATTACACAGGTGAGAAATAACGAAATAGCTTAGCTGTGAAAGTGAAATAGTAGTGAAGGTTGTAATTTGTAGAGTACATACGACCCATATGCCTACCCACTGCGAATACCGAAGAGTTGAATGGTGAAGAGCAACTTGCAGTATCTGGTTGGGGAAAGGATCGCCATTCACGGCAACTAACTAAAATAAAAAAGAAAATTTCAGCAAGAATAGTTTCTTTAGATGCATGCCGTAGACTAGTCAGGGGTACAAGAAAAACTATAACTGTAGATCATTTATGCGTAGAAGAGCAATTGAATAGTTTTACTTGCGGAGGTGATAGTGGAGCTCCATTAATGTTGTCCATAAAAAACCAATGGGAACAAGTTGGTATCGTTTCATATGGTAGTACACAATGTGGACCGAATTTTCCGACCGTCAATGTAAAAATAGCCGGTTATTTAGATTGGATTAAGGAAAAGCTACGCGCATGAGAAAATATAAGAGGTAGTAATGAAACTTAACTAATAAGTAATAAGATATCGAACCTTTAACAGGACACTGTAAAACATCATACGTATAAGTCTATAAACATAGGCCTAGAATGCATGAGATCAATTTAATGAACAAATTTAACTAAGAGAACATGATAAATAAAAGCATAATGTAGAGGTAATGCATTTTCTCGTGACCTATGAGTCATACCGTCGCAGTAGTGGCAAATGTGTCTATCTTGCTAACAACAAACCAATCTAAAAATACATTTGTACATAACCATTCATATAACGTGTCGATGTTTTTACCTTTGGAATTTCACTTACAATATCCCTTTCCCTCGTAAATAGTCACACCTTGGCGCATTTTACTTCAAGGGTACGGGTCACGAGAAAGTGCATTACCTCTACTTAAATTATGTACAATTAAAAATATTTGTAAGATAAGTATAATAATAATAATAACAAAAATAAATATTTCACTCAAATACCTATCATAAGACATTATTCTTCAATTGATAATAAATTAATTCATTTCTTCTGGTATAACCTTTTTAGGCCAAATTGTTTTAACAAAGTCTGAAAGTTTCATTAAGAAATTAATTAAAGTATTATCTGCATCGTGCTTTTAGCGACAGAAAGCTAAGGTTTTATCTATACCGGATATTTCACTGTGACTTTAGCTATAACAGCATAAGTCAACGGTACTTAATATTTTAAATTAAATGAATTAGGTAATGTTACTTTCTACATTTGTAGGTTCAGGCAAAGGGAGTCGAGACAACATATCTGCTTCAAACTCAACTCACTGCCTTTTTTGTATTCGATTTTATAATCAGATGCCTACAAGATAATATACTCCAACGAACTACTCTTGCTGAGTAAATAACAAATATATGTTAGGGTTTGGATTGAAATAATGAAAATCATTTGCAAAGGCTGATGATTTGACAGTAACGTCCGTAATAGTTATTTATACATTAAGGGCGTAAAAAGCTTTTATGGCCAGAAGCCTTATTTCAAGCCCGATCGGGTAGCGAGGACTAGGAAAAGGTTAAAGGACCCTAAAAGCAAGTTACGCCAGAAATACATACACTATTTTATGCACAGATTAAATACTTATCTCAAATAATACTGAAATACGTTGCAGTAATAAAAGCAGTAAACAAGGGTATCCGTTTTAAATTTGTTCATAAACTGTTTAGTTCCGTTGTGAGATCCGGTATTTTAGATGGATTTTTCATCAGATGATGGGTTGCGAGGCCTAAACTAACGTACTGGCTGAAACGGCAAGAAGTAGTGCTTTGATACCGGAAAAATCAGAATTAGTTAATTAATGGACGTTTCTTTAGAAAATTTAGTTACAATTCTTAAAGGAAGTACATTTCTTAGCAAAAAAATCTATAAAAAGTAAGAGGAAAGTGGACGCTTGCAAATTGGAATGTTTCGAAAAACCTATTTCAAGTGGCTTTCTTTGTTTTTTCCCCACTCTAATTGCTGAATTGCAGAAAAGTAAGTGTTTGGGAAGCTTTGGTATATTTTCTTTATATCTCGATGATTGTCTTGATTACCACATTTGAAACCTACACTTTTTTCTCATTCAAACTATTAGGCTTTTCCCAAAGGTTTGGCCATACCATATCCCTTTCTTCCACCATTCCATTATTCCACTATTACGAAATATATTAATAAGTGTGTAAGAGGATTTTATTTGGGAATTCGGGAAAAGATTTGTTAATAGGTAGGTGACCAAGATGGCGGCTTAGAAGGCGGTGGGCGTTGGGTCCAGGACCTTTTGGAACAAGCAAAAGCATTTAATCTCACGTAACTAACAGATTGCATTATTGTTTGTACATACTCGACTTACTTTTCGAAAGGACATTTAAGCAGTACTTACCTACTTCATCTAATTGTAAAATGACAAATATGTAGCTATATTACTTTGGCTAAGATAGTTTTTCTATTCAAAGTGACAATTTAAAAATTATGATATATTTAGTTGACGTGCATGCTTGTAAATGCTCCTGTTCAGTGGAATTCAAGTGAAAACACTGCAAGCACCAAGGGTCAATGACAATTGACAATTTGTTCAACGTGATGAAATAAAAAATATGTGAAGTGGCTTCCGAAAATGTGCAAATTAGCATAAGTATATTCTACTCTTTAGTAATCACCACTGACCAAACAGGGGAGGAAAACGAACGAAGAAGAGTTAACAACATACAAGGCACTACCCAGTGGCGGATTTAGGGGGAGGCTTTAAGGGCTGGTGCCCAGAGCGGCAAAAATTAGGGGGCGGAACAATTACGGGGTACCAAAATTAATTGAAGGACTCTGTTTGAAAAAAATTGCTAAACAATGGAAAAAAAATTGAAGTAGAAATATGTTAATACGTGCTACAAATTAGATAAAAATCCCAAACATCGTTTACGCTGCACTTTCAGTTTATTCAGTCGGGCTTATTCAAGGTTTATTAAGGGCTTATTTAAATATGGTCCTAATCAGATGGATTATCCCATTTGGCCACTGGCCACATGCTTTTAAGAATTTGCATGACCATTTGCCGCATCTCGTCGTCCAGATGTCGTATGTTGCATTGTTTTATTAATGATATAAATTCTATTTATTTTTAATAAAAAATGTTTTCTGGACTTCAGACTTGCATAGATACCTAAGATCTATTCCTGTGGTGAGGGATGTGATGGGGCGGCACTTTTCTTGTGCCCCTAGGCGACAGAAGCATAGATACACCTCTGGCACTACGTCAGCAGAGGATGCTGGATCAATGCAGAATGACATAAAAAGGAGGCAAATGCCTACGAATTGTAATAAAATGATTAAATATTTAACAGTGTTACCTTTTTATAACTTTTCACTCAACGCTTTTACTATAAGAAATGTATGTGAAATTTATGTGAAGGCTGTTAAAATCAGCTTGGAAGATAAAATTGTTAAAGTAACGCTACACGTTCACAGTCCTACGACCCACATATGGATCATAAAAGCATGTACCAGCGCATCCACGAATCACATATGGTTGACACAGATTCGGATAGAAATTGCTCGATTAAACGTAGGACGTGGCAGTATGAATTATTATTTCTTAATAGGACGTTAGAGGAAAGAAAAACCTATATTTTGATATCAATTTATATACATAATTATGTATAATTTTAACATGATGAAGTCCGGAATCACAAAGGGATTAATAGTTTAAGAAATAAAACTTCCAACCTTCCCTTGAAATATAATTGATCGGGAACGAATTGATGAAAATTTCTTAACCTATGTTATAAACCCACGTTTCAAATTAAACAAATAAATATTTTGGGGATATTTGTGTTTTTTATACTTACCATGTCACCAATAATCAATCATAAAATAAGTTATAGTTACGTCAGAGCATCAATAAATATTCAGTGTTCATATTTTGTGGGTGGTGGACAACACATGACCACCAGGACAAAAACCAACTACATCAAAATATTGCTAAAAGCATTGTAAGTCACCTCCTATATGTTTAGTGTGGTTCTAGTGGACCTACGCTGGCCACCACGGCCTGAACTGTATAAATGTGTGGTGGACAACATTAGCCCACCGTGGCCAGTAGAGACAAATTATTTCCTTTCAAATGGTGGACACTGTTGACCCACCATGGCACTCTACGTGTTAAATGTATAATTTTATTGGAATTATATATTTACGACTCATATGTGGGGCATAAATTTTTAAACGCGGACATCACTAGTATTATTTTAAAATTTACAGTGAACGTATTAAAAGATAAGGGTAAACTACATTGTATTTCTAGCATACCTACTTTTTCTTTTATAAATAATTTCATTCTCTGAACTCATGACCGTTCATTGTGCCATGCGATAAATTTTTCCAAGTTCACATTCGTATATATCGTATCATTGGTATTCCCAAGTGTACAGTTGTTTACTGTGGTGTTATATTTTCGTTCAGTTAGTTTCAGAAATTGCCATGTTACGGAAAGCACTTCCCATGGTTGTCGCATTGCTAATCATCGATAACGTTTTGCCTTCAAGTAATAGCGATTTATTAGCAAGCCGAAGATACTGTGGTCTTCAACATTCTGACGATTACGTAAGAGATAATGACAAGATTACTTTGGACGAATTTCCTTGGGTTGCGCAATTGTTGTACGATGAGGACAAAAGGTTAAAGTGTTCTGGATCTTTGATAAATCGTCGTTATGTGTTGACTACTGCAATATGCGTGAGCGCGCAGGGTACAGAAATGTAAGGTTCAATAATATAAAATATAGTTACCCCACCCATGGCCTTACACCATAGAATTTGCTATTTGTTCCCACGAAGGGGACCTTCTGGAGGAGTTGTCAGGAGGTAGTTAAAGCAACTTTCTCCAGAAGGTCCCCTTCGTGGGAACAAATAGCAAATTCGATTCCGAGGAGCTTCACCTACTCAATTACACCATAGATTAAAAATTAATATCCTAACCGTAGCACAGCCGTTATATTTGGTGATTACGACAAAACCACCGATAAAGATTGTACCAATAATACGAGTTTTGGTGAGGAATGTAACGATCCCGTTCAAGAATTTGGTATTGAGGAACTAATTCCACATCCAAAATTTAACGATGTAACTAGTGCGAACGATATCGGATTAATTCGTCTTTCCAAAAATGTTGATTACACAGGTGAGAAATAACGAAATAGCTTAGCTGTGAAAGTGAAATAGTAGTGAAGGTTGTAATTTCTAGAGTACATACGACCCATATGCCTACCCACTGCGAATACCGAAGAGTTGAATGGTGAAGAGCAACTTGCAGTATCTGGTTGGGGAGTAGATAGCCATTCACGCCAACTAACTAAAATAAAAAAGAAAATTTCAGCAAGAATTGTTTCTTTAGATGAATGCCGTATGCTAGTCAGAGGTACAAGAAAAAGTATAACTGATGATCATTTATGTGCATTAGAAGGAGGCGAAAGTTTTAGTTGCGGAGGTGATAGTGGAGCTCCAGTAATGTTGTCCATAAAAAACCAATGGGAACAAGTTGGTATCGTTTCATTTGGTAGGAAAGAATGTGGATCAAATTTTCCGAGCGCCTATGTAAAAATAGCCAGTTATTTAGATTGGATTAAAGAAAAGCTACGCGCATGAGAAAATATAAGAAGTAGTAATGAAACTTAACTAATAAGATATGCAACCTTTAAGAGAACACTGTAAAACTTAATATAAGTATTAAAACCTAGGCCTAGAATGCATGAGATCAATTTAATGAACAAATTTAGCTAAGAGAGCATGATAAATAAAAGCATAATGTAGAGGTAACGTGACCATACGCTCCGTTTTGAACGGGACCGTCCCTATTTTCGGTACTCAGTCCCGGTGTCCCCGAGAAAACCACCGGGACGCAAAATTGTCCCGTTTTCACAAACCACGCGAAAATTGGCGAACTGGGTGCTAATATTTTTGCTTCAATCTAATAAAATAATTTAAAAAAATACCGGAAATCTACATTATTCCCAATAATATAATTTTATATGTAATATATAATACAGAGTGATTCCCTGATACTAGTTTCGCGCGTAGTGTTTTTTTTTACGGTGTTGAATTGGAGAGTTGAACTGCTCCCGTCGAGAGCAATTATGAAAGAGCACCCCGATTTTAATATTCCTTATCGAGCGTTTGCTAACCATAAGAAACGAATTGTTGATCGATTTGAAAATTGTTTAATTAGCAGAGGATTATCACTCCCCATTTTCCAGATTTAACTCCGTTATATTTTTTCTGTTCAACGTTTTTCGAAACTGTCTCCATACATTGGGCGAACTACAAACAGCAATTACTGCGAAAACTTGAAAGAATTACACCTGAACCTGCAACTCTGGAAAAAGCGTTCGACAATTTGAATTGGAACAAAGTGGAATTGTGTGGTGAACATAACGGTGGACATTTTGAGCAATTTATATACAGGGTGGCCCAACGAAAAGGTAACTGACGAGTTTCTGGCTAAACCATCTTTTTTGAGAAATGCAAAAACTAGTCAATTTTTAAATGAAAGGGGACAAGTTCTGCCATGATTTTTAACCTGATATGATTTCATCTTTTAGCGCTGTGATAACAACCCCTATAATTTAAATAGGGATGATGGAGCAAGTGATGCGTCATTTGAAAGGTCTTTCTTTTCTGAATTCAGTCCACTAGGTTTTTTTGTTTTTTTTATTGTTAACAAAAAAATTGAAGTTGTAAATATGGAAAATGAGTTTGGGGCATTTAAAAACGAAAAAAAGCGCGGACAGGTCAATTGTTTTTTCTTTAGATAAGCTAGGTAGGTACTTTTACTGCCATTTGGCAAAATTGTTTCACCGTTTAGGTACAGGGTAAGGAACCCTTAAATTCTTAAATAAAATCAATGGTAAACTTTTTCTTGTGCTAATTAATAAAACCAGTTCATGCAAATTCAACCTTAGTTTAATCGTTTAATACACGAAGTGCCTGCCTTCGGTTTCCATGCAGTTATATAGATTTTGATTAAATCGTTTCTGTACATTTTGCAAATGCAAACCGATGTCCCGTTTTGACTCGATGTTTCTGTCTTTTGGAATTTCACTTACAATAGGTATCCCTGTTCCCGGTAAATAGTCACACCTTCTCGCAGCTTACTTCAAGGGTACGGGTGACGAGCACGAGAAAGTTAATTACCTCTACTTATAATATGTACAATTAAATATATTTGTAAGATAAGTATAATAATAATAACAAAAATAAATATTTCACTAGATTCTTCAACTGACAATTAATTCATTTCTTCTCTCATGAAGTAGGGTTTAAATTCTGGTTTAACCCTTTTAAGCCAAACTGTTTTAACAAAGTCTGCTAGTTTCACTAATACCCGGTCTTTTAGTGTGACTTTAGCTATAACAACATAAGTCAATGGTAATTCATCTTTTAAATTCAATGAATTAGGTAATGTTACTTTCTACATTTGTAGGTTCAGGTAAAAGGAGTCGAGACAACATATCTGATTCATACTCAACTTACTGCCTTTTTTGTATTCGATTTTATAATCAGATGCCGATAAGATAATACTCCAACGTACTACTCTTGCTGCGGACATAACAAAGATGTTAGGGTTTGGATTGAAAATCATTTGCAAAGGTTGATGATCTGACACTAACGTGAATGAACGTCCGTAATAGTTATTTATGCACTAAAGGCGTAAAAAAGCTTTTATGGCCCGAAGCCTTATTTCGAACCCGATCGGGTATCGAGGGTAGCGAGGACTAGGAAAAGGTTGTAGGACAATAAAAGCAAGTTACGCCAGAAATACATACACTATTTTATGCACAGATTAAGTATTTATTTGTCTCACATAATTCTGAAATACGTTGCTATATTAAAATACGTTGCTATAGTAAAAGCAGTAAACAAGAGTATCCGTTTTAAATTTGTTCAAAAACTGTTTACTCCCGTTGTGAGATCCGGTATTTTAGATGGATTTTTCAGCAGATGAAAAAAATGCGATGGCTTGCGAGGCCGAAATTAACGAGCTGGCTGAGATGGCAAGAAGTAGTGCTTTGATACCGGAAAAATCAGAATAAATTAATTAATTGACGTTCCTTTATGGCCCGACGGGCTATAAAGAGGCCGCGAGCAATAATCCCTCTGTAATTGAGAATAATTTTGCTCAGCCTTGGATAATGTACCAGAAGCAAAATTAATAGGTTTATCTAATATTCAGAGAAAAACTCATAATCTCTCCTTAGAACAGTTTATTGACGATAAGATGAGGATGATGATGAAATTATTTTTTTTATTTTGTAATAAAGTACATAGTACTAAAACTGACGTCATTGCAAAAACGTCAGGGTAAAATGCTAAGGGGACTTAGTCTGCAGCTTATCCACTGATAGCCTACTGCGACCAGAGGTCAGTCAAAAAAATAAATAAAAAACTACAGCGATAGCCAACTGTGACAAGAAGTCAAACGGTTAAATGATTACAAATTAAGAGGGGTAACTCGCAACATGTTTCGAAGCCCTCACCATGGGACACTAAAGGAGTGAATGGAGATACATTAAATAATTACAATGAGACATGAAAGTACAAAAAATATTTTGTGCTGCGGGGTAAAACATCAATGACTAGCAAAACAAATTAATAATAGCAACCCTTAGGGGTGCTCAAAAATTACAAAATAACATTAGCATACTGGATTAAGCCAGATTACAAAACAGGAGTCAAATTGGCCTATAAATGCAGGTCGCACAAGATTGACGAAAGTGAATCTTGATAAGATAATTATTTAGGTTGGTTACGAGGGGACTTTCTTAAATTATCTGCCTCGTTCGATGTGTTACTCGAACATTCTCTCTTCATTTATTGCAGATTCAGAAAGGTTTGAAGGTTTTATTTGGGAACTTTTTTTTTATTAGCAACAGGTGAGGCTGCACTCGTTAAAATCGGTATTTTATTATTTATTTTGTATTTGGGTGATATTTTATCTTTGAGAAGTATTCTAGTCATTCAAAATGAACACATTTCTACCCCCCTGAAGGCCAGGAAGAGTGCAAATGTAATACTACCAAACAAACCCCTTTGGAATGAAATTTTTATGGAGCATTCACATGGCAAACGTTAGAAGCAGACGTTATGTTGCTTGTTTTTTCGAGTTGTAGCTCGAATTTAATAGTCCACTTCATCACCCGGGGGCGTTTGTATTGTTGAATTTTTAAATTTTAATTACTTTTCTGTATTGTCAATTATAATAACAATAATCAAATGTGTGTAATGCTCCAAAATTTACTACTGCAAATCAGCAACACAATTATTTGGTGCAGAATAATTAAAAAGTATGCAAATTTATCTGAATCAGTAAAAATATAATTTTCTCTTATCCGTTTGCAGCGCCATTTCATGCAAATAAAAAAAGGACCCAAATGCTCTTTTTCTGCAATAAAAAATAAGAGTTTCCATTTAAGATTTTAAAGTCACCGCCCTTATCCACCCCCTGGGTGTCGGGGGGTGAAATTTGTTACAGCATCAGAGATCCCCTTCAAAATCGTTAACTTTTTATTCGGAACATTGTTTGATCCGATGCAGTATTGTAGAATTATCGTAGGTGGCGGATCAAAATAAGACACCCAGTATTGCACTCTTTATTTATCACCACTTACGAAGCAGGAGAGGAAAACGAACAGAGTGGAACTAACCACATACAGGGATACAGAGCACTTCGTCAGCAGAAATGGATGCTGGATCAATGCATGAAGACATAAAAAGGAGGTAAATACCTACGAATTGCAATAAAATGATTAAATATTTAACAGTTACCTTTTGCTATAAGAAATGTATATGAAATTTATATGAAGGCTGTTAACGTTACGTTCAAGAACAATTTAAAGTGTAAATCAGCTTGGAAAATAAAATTGTTAAAGTAACGCGCACGTTCACAGTCCTACGACCCACAAATGGGTCATAAAAGCATGTACCAGTACATCCACGAACCACATATGGTTCACACCACACAGATTCAGATAGAAATTGCTCGATTAAACGTAGGACGTGGCAGTATGAATTATTGTTTCTTAATAGGACGTTAGAGGAAAAAAAAACCTATATTTTGATATAAACTATACAGAGTGGTTTGGCTTGCAATGCCCAGACGATATTTCCTAAACTACTAACAATAGGAAGAAACATTTAAATTGAAAATTATTGAGTATTACGTATTTTATATTATAGGACAAAAACATTTTTTTTGTAGAGCCATTTTTGGTGAAGAAAAAAATTTTTTTTTAAATAGCGACAATTTTTTTTATAATTTCAAAAAGAGAAAATTTTTTTGAATTCAACGATGTATAAATTTCAAATTTTGACATGAATTTATTTAAATAGCAATAGAAGAAATATTTGATTTCATTAACATAGGATGCTATGAAAACAAAACGGCACATCATCTGTCAACAAATTTTTCATGTTTTAAGTAACAAAAACATAATAAGTTGTTTTTGTTGTCATTATTCGATCACTATGGTATCGAATTTCACAAATAACGAAAAGGCTGAAATGTTATTAACCCTTGAGCAGTCGCGTGGGTAATAATAACACCATTGATCGCGTGGATGACAATGGTCATCCATCAGTTATTTTTGAATTTATCAATTATATTTCTATTAGAAGATGTAATTTAATGAATTTACTAAATGATAGACAAACACGTAAAATAATTGTAAACTTTATAAAGTGTTATATCTGCATAATATATAAGATAAAGTACCTTATAGCTGCTAGAAGTACCTACATACAGTCTCCATTTCAAAATTATTATCTACTGGAAAGCAGGGGCGTAGCGAGCTTAACTCGCGCCCGGGGCACAATACCTTTCGCAAATTAATAAATAAATAAAGTCATAGGCTCAAGGTAGGCTTTAAATTTGAAACCAAAAATGTGGCTTGTCTTATCAGTCACAGTCAGTCAGTCGGTCAGTGAGTTAGAGATTTATTAAGTAGATATTTTAAAAACACAGAAATTTTTTGTTTTTCGGACCATTTGGCGCCCCTTTGTGAGTAGCGCCCGGGGCATGATGCCCCCTTTGCCCCCCCTTCGCTACGCCACTGCTGGAAAGGGCGAATTAATTTATTCAAAGATTTTGATATATTATTTATTTAATTGGAATATCATACAAAAACTAATAATATTACTAAAACTGCTATAAACAAACATTTGAATAAAAGAGTAGGTACATATTTACAGTAAGTCGCGTGGATGACAATTGTCACAATTGTCTTATTATAGTACAACTTACCACGTTGAAGGTTGACATATTGCTATTATATTCGTAAAACCCTAAACAAGGAATACTAAAAACTTGAACCCCCCTTTCTTCTTAGAAAGAATGTTATAGGCAATACAATAACAGCGGATGACAATAGTCATCCACGCGACCGCTCAAGGGTTAAAACATTAAACTATTGTTTATTTAAATAAATTTAATATCAAAATTTGAAATTTATACATTCTTGAATTCAGAAAAATTTTCTCTTTTTGAAATTATAAAAAAAAATTGTCGTTATTAAAAAAAATTTTTGTTCAACAAAAAAATGTTTTTTTCCCTATAATATAGAATACGTAACTTTCAACTTAAATGTTTTTTCCTAATGTTATTACTTCAGGAAATATCGCCTGGAAATTGCAAGCCAAACCACCCTGTATATATGTATAATTTTATTGGAATTATATGTTTACGACCCATATGTGGGGCATACATTTTTAAACGCGGACGTCACTAGTATTATTTTAAAATTTATAGTGAACGTGTTAAAAGAGAAGAGTAAACCATATTTTAATTCTAACATACTTTCTTTTCTTTGATAAATATTTTCATGCTCTGAACTCATGATCGTTCATTGTGCCATCCGATAAATTTTTACAGTTCACATTCGTACATCGTATCATTGGTATTCCCAAGTGTGTACAGTTGTTTACTGTGGCGTTATATTTCCTTTCAATTAGTTTCAGAAATAGCCATGTTACGGAAAACCTTTCTCCTGGTTATCGCATTGATAATCATCGATAACGTTTTGCCATCAAGTAATAGCGATTTATTAGCAAGCCGAAGATACTGTGGTCTTCAACATTCTGACGATTACGTTAGAGATAATGACAAGATTACTTTAGACGAATTTCCTTGGGTTGCGCAAGTGTTGCACGGTGAGGGCAAAACTCTACGGTGTGTTGGATCTTTGATAAATCGTCGTTATGTGTTGACTACTTCAATATGCGTGAGCATGGGCACGCGGGATACAGAAATGTGAGGTTCAAATATAAAATATAGTTACCCATGTCCTTACACTATAGATTATAAATTAATATCCTAACCGTAGCACAGGCGTTAGATTTGGTGATTACGACATAACCACCGATAACGATTGTACCAATGATACACGTTTTGGGGAGGAATGTAGCGATCCCGTTCAAGAATTTGGTATTGAGGAACTAATTCCACATCCAAAATTTAACACTACAACTTCTGCGAACGATATTGGATTAATTCGTCTTTCCAAAAATGTTGATTACACAGGTGAGAAATAACTAGCTTAACTGTGAAAGTGAAATAGTAGCGAAGGTTGTAATTTGTAGAGTACATACGACCCATATGCCTACCCACGTCTAATACCGAGGTGTTGAATGGTGAAGAGCAACTGGCAGTATCTGGATGGGGAGCTGTTAGCTATGCAGGAGAACTAACTAACATAAAAAAGAAAATTTCAACAAGATTAGTTTCTTTAGATAAATGCCGTAGGCTAGTCAGAGGTACAAGGAAAATTATAACTGTAGATCATTTATGCGTAAAAGCGGAATGGATTAATTCTACTTGCAGAGGTGATAGTGGAGCTCCATTAATGTTGTCCACAAAAAATCAATGGGAACAAGTTGGTATCTTTTCATTTGGTAGATGTGAAATGAATTCTTCGAGCGCCTATGTAAAAATAACCAGTTATTTAGATTGGATTAATGAAAATCTACGCGCATGAACAAATATAAGAAGTAGTAAACAAACTTAACTAATAAGTAATCGAACCTTTAACAGGACACTGTAAAACTTAATATTGAGTCTAGGCCGGCCGCACATTGAACGCAGCACAGCACAGCACAGCGTAGCACAGGGCAGCAGAGGAAAACTATTCCTCGACTCTGCGACTGATGGTCACCGCATATTGAACGCAGGGATTTTAATTTCCTCTGTGCAGTTTTCGGGTGAAGTACGCAATTATGAGTAAATTTATTTCGATTCTGTATTAGAATCTGATTCGGAAATGGAAACCGTAATACAGTAATGCAGTTTGACTACGAAACGTAGAAAGTCTGTATGGATGCATGATTATTTAAAACAAGGGAATACCCAGAGGGAGTTTCTCCTTTTAAAGGGACTAAATACTAAAACAAAGATGAGTTTGTTGAAATACATACGCTTATAAGGTACTACGCATAAAATATCTCGGAGCCCGACAGAGGCACAGAGGAAAACTGTGTTCAGTTTACAGAGGACGCAGGCACGCAGAGGAAAAAAATAATCCTCTGCCTGTACTACGTCTCGGCTGCGTGCAATATGCGGTGTTCGCTTTACTTCCGTGGGTTACAAAATCCTCTGCTGCCCTGTGCTACGCTGTGCTGTGCTGTGCTGCGTTCAATGTGCGGCCGGCCTAAACATAGGCCGGGAATGCATGACATCAATTTAATGAACAGATTTAGCTAAGACAGCATGATAAATAAAAGCATAATGTAGAGGTAATGCATTTTCTCGTGACCTATGAGTCATACCGTCGCAGTAGTGGCAAATGTGTCTATCTTACTAACAACAAACCAATCTAAAAATACATTTATACAGGGTTTTCATAATTGACCGTCCCCACGTTTTTGCAGGCGATTAGGCAACTAATGTTACACGATTGGCTATTGCATTGATTTCAATATTAATTTCCCCTAGACAGGTTACTAGTGTTTACATCAGATTAAATAAATTAATTTAACCTAAAAGATGTTTACAAAGAAACTTGATTTAAAAAATCAAGAATAGAATTTATTATTCATTGTTATTTACAAAAGATGCTCAAAATGACCACCATTCATTTCTAGACATAAATTAACTCTTCGCTTCATATTTTCAAACACACGTTCAAGTTCAATTGGCGTTATATTGTTAATCTTTTGTTGTATTGCTCCTTCCAATTCTTCGAGAGTATGCAGTCGATTTTTAAATACATTAGTTTTAATTCGCCCAAACAGAAAAAAATCTAAGGGCGTGAGATCGGGACTTCTTGGAGGTCACAAACCGGTACTAATTATTCGGTCGCCATAAAATTGTTGCAGATACCTAATCGTTTCATTAGCGGTGTGTGCACTAGCTCCATCTTTCTGGAAAAAACCTCGTTGTTGTTCATCATCATGTAAATTTTGTTCAATAGCTTGACGCAGAATATCACGGTATCGTTCTCCGTTTATGGTATCATAAAAGAAAATGGGGCCAATTATCCTCCTTCTTGACATAGCCACCCAAATGCCAACTTTTTGGGGATGTAGGAGGTGTTTCGATGTAAATGTGTGGATTTTCTGCTGCCCAAATTCTGTAATTTTGGTTATTGACATAACCTGACAAATGCACCCATGCTTCGTCTGAATAAAATGTTAAGTCTAACAAATTATTGTTGTTTAAACGTTCATTGAACCATTGACAATATTGCACTCGAAGATTATAATCAGGTGCATGTAATTGGTGTACAGAAGAAATTTTGTAAGGATGCAAATGTAACCTCTTTTTTAAAGCTTTGTGGCAAGTACCAGTAGACAAACCTGTAAAAAAATTATGTTCATATTTTTCGTTACATAAACACTAGCTTATTTAATCGTACCTGTTTGAGCGGATAATTGTGGAATAGATTTTTTAGGACTTTGTTGTATTCTTTGTTGAATGTCATTAACAACTTCTTCGGTTAAAACAGTCGGCCTGCCCGTTGACTTGCCTTTGCAAATACTGTGCTTGTTTGCGTACCTTGCAATAAGACGTAACCTATGTTTTTTAAATGCGTCATATTCGATGTTAACATCGGGAAAGCTTCTGAAAACTGCTCAATACAGGACTGCAACGAATAGCTCCAAGTTCCATCAGGGTTTCGGGTACCACTGCGGAAATGTACCATTAAATATATTAAAAAATATTGCTAACTTACATCACAATAGCTTCGTAACGTTAAGAGCTCTGAAAAGAACTTTTTTTTAAATGTTGATCTCAACATAATGTAGAGGAAATTCGAAAAGACAGCAAACAGAAGTAAAGAAAATATGAGGTTATAAAGCAAAATGTAAATATTACAATTTAGTTATTTTTGGCTTTATACACGCGCACAACAGCTACCAACCTAAAGAACAGAACTGGGCAGTAATTGCCTCGAAAGTGCTTGGAAAAGTGGTTCGAGCACAGTGCTTGCGAGCACTTTTAAAACGTAGTGCTCGGTAATTGGTAATCGAAGCCCTTTATAAAAAGTGCTTGGTAATTAGTAATTGAAAGCACGTAAAGATTTGCAAGCACTTTTGAAAGTGCATTCTATAGGACAAAGTCGTTTAGTAACAAGATAAAAAAACTCCTAACAATTATTATTTCTTACGAAGTTCTCACAGTGCAATATGCTGACTTACTGAATCGTCATCCATAAAATCGTAGGAGTATAAGATGCGTCATGCGATGTATTGACAATACATCGCATGACACATACAGTATTGTGCACCATTCCATAAGCATCGAGTCAAAAGCTACACCGAAAGTCATAAGGCATAAGGTTTATATTTATAATATTGGAAAATAAGCTCTCGATATCGATCAAAATCAGTAGTACAGTTCTTCTTTGGAATAGCAAAAACTGCTGAGTACAATCATTTCTCCAAAAATTAACTGATGCGGATTACGGTGGAGGGCGGACGGTAGACGCCGAACAAACCGAGACCAATGGGTGACTTTTTTGAATAGTCGCTAAAGAACTGGATTGGTTAACATTATTTTCCAAAAACGTTAGTTTTTACGTTTCTTCAATACTAAGATAAACACGTTGCTTTGGGAAGGTAACAATTGGAAAATACTGAAAAGAGCGATAAGTGTGTTAGACCATTACATTAACATTCCAAAATTAGCAACAATGCACCGTTCAACATGTTATTGACAGCTTCCGGACCCCAGACTGACGACAAGAATTAAGCTGGGTCTAAAGGATTATACTTGTCACCTTATTTATAGATTTATGGTTTTAAGTGAGCATCCTAAAGAGCCGCCTACGCCTGCAAATCTTTATACTGCAGTACCGACAAGGTACACTAACCCCTTCATAATTAATAAAAGGGCTTCCGTATCCACTAGGAAGTCAGTTGCTATTTGCTTGTTGAAGTTTGTAGTAGTCAGCCAATTATAACAATCACTCAATCTAAAAATCTAAATGTATAACTTGGCGGTTGGCAACTCATTCACTGAAACTGAATCGATTAATATTAAGTTAAATTGTAAATCTGTAGTTTAAATCTTATTATTAAAAATTCAAATGAATAAATTCGGTGGTAACGAAATTAACCTGGTCCTTCGAAGATACGGAGATTAATCTAAGATCTCAAACATTGGTCAATTCGAGCAACGGATGATCCAGAAATCTATGGACAACAATTCCAACACATCTAAAACTACATCTACAGGAATCCAAGACATCGTGGCATCGGAGTTAAGGTCAGATATTCCTTATTTATAATTTCTCCTATGATAATTTCCTCATTGTCTTGCATGTAGAGTGTACATCAACTATTAACTATTCATAATCAATTCGAGTCAAATTAATTTGGTAAACGAAAGTGCCTTTTTAACTAAGATGACCGATCAATTACAAGCTTTGGTAAAGGCTCGTGGCCACATCAAAGCGGCAGTCACCAAATTTAAAACATACTGCGATTCGTTGAGCGAAAATAGTAACCTAACAGAAACGCGCCTTCGAGTAACAAAATTCGAAAAAAATTGGGACGAATTCAATATAATTCAAAACAAAATTGAAGATTTAGATAAATCGGACGTTCAAATAAATGAGCGAGATTTATTCGAACAACAATACTTTGAACTCACAGCTAAATGTGAGGACTTCATTGGTCAGCGTTCGACAATTTCTGATTCAAATATTAGTACCACAACCTCATTACCAGAACAATCGCAATCAGCAATTCAATTACCGCGATTAACTTTACCACAATTTTCAGGTCAATATCAACAGTGGATTTCGTTTTTTGAAACTTTCAATTCGTTAATTCATAATGACTGTAAATTAAATAATATTCAAAAATTTCATTATTTGAAATCTTGTCTAAAAAATGAAGCAGCTGCCTTGATACAAGACCTCGGAATGTCGCATGCTAATTATTTAATTGCTGTAGAGTTATTAAAAGAGAGGTACGAAAACAAACGCCTAATCATAAAAAATCACGTACGAGCGTTATGTAACTTGCCGACGGTTGTAAAAGATTCTGCGGAGTCGCTAAGAAACATCATAAACATATGCAATTTAAATCTAAAACTGCTAAAAAATTTAAATCAGCCAGTCGAACACTGGGACCTTTTATTAATTGAAAATCTCACAAATAAATTGGATCATAAAGTTATTCGTGATTGGGAGACCAATAAAATAGCCGGTGACGTTCCTACGTTCAAGGAGTTAACCGATTTCTTAAACGATAGGTGTCAACTTCTCGATGCTTTAAGCTTAGGTAAATCTAACCCCTTAACGCCCAACATAAATAATAAAAACGATAGGTCTTCACATAAATACAAATCACAAAAGCTTGAAAAATCCGCTACGCATCTAACGGTTAATCGTAAAATATCGTGTTTCATTTGCAAACAAGAACATTACACAAATCAATGCGAAGAATTTGTAAAATTACCTTTAGAATCGCGCGCTAGTGAGATCACAAAGCGAAAACTTTGCACAAATTGCTTACGGGACAATCATTCACAAGAACAATGCAAATCCACAACGCGATGCAAGGAGTGTAAAGGCAAACACCATACTCTAATACACGGATCTCAAATATTAAGCGATAGTTGTAACATTGAAATTGTACCAGCTAGCACAGTAAGTAATTGTGCACGGAATCACAAACATTCACAAATCCTCCTTTCAACCGCACTTATACGTATACAGGGCGGTGATGGTGAATTCAATTTGTTACGAGCGTTGTTAGATACGGGCAGCCAATCAAATTTCATAACGTCGGATGCTTTCAAAAGACTTAAATTACAATCAAGTAGACATATATCAATGCCAATTATGGGCATAAATAATTCGGTCTCACATATAAACAATGTCGTTGATCTTAACATAAAATCACACGTCAAGGATTTCAGTACAACCTGTTCCTTCTTAGTCATAAACACAATAACGGACAATTTACCACTAAACACGTTTGACAGTACACGGATAAATATTCCTAAAAATATACAACTTGCAGATCCGTTATTCAATAAAAGTGCTCCTATAGATCTTTTAATTGGTGCTCAGGTGTTTTGGGACTTGATGATTACCGCCCCATTCAAAACTGGTGTCAATACACCGTATTTATATGAAACCGAATTGGGATGGGTAATTGGAGGAAATCTATCATATGAAAGCTCAAGGCAGTCGGAAAACAAACTTTGTCATTTGTCTATTCAATCAATTGACGAAAAGATTAAAAAATTTTGGGAGATTGAAGATTGCAATTTGTACGCTCAATCAAATTCTGAACAATCACTGTGTGAACAATCATTCATGACAACCCATACGCGTGATCATTCAGGGCGATTTGTCGTCACACTACCATTTAAGTCCGAGTCAATTCCCTTAGGTAATTCCTACGATCAAGCTTTAAACCGATTCCATGCATTAGAACGCAAATTAAACAAAAACCTTGAAATGAAAACTGAATACCATAATTTTATGAAACAGTACATAACGTTAGGGCACATGTCCAAGGTACCCGTTAAGGACCTTGGCGTTGCACAAGAAGCGAGTTTTTACTTACCACATCACGCGGTAATAAAGGAATCAAGTGCTACTACGCGCTTGAGGGTGGTATTTGACGGATCTATGAAAACTAGCAGTGGAGTAAGTTTAAATGACACATTGTTAGTAGGTCCTAATATTCAAGACGATTTATTTTGTATCTTAACGCGTTTTCGAACTTTCAAGTATGCATTTACTGCTGACGTGATTAAAATGTACCGCATGATACTAGTCACACCCAAACACCGAAACTTTCAAAGAATTCTTTGGCGAAACAATCAAAACGACCCGGTGCAAATCTTTACATTAAACACTGTTACATATGGCACATCGCCTGCCGCATTTTTAGCAATCCGTAGCTTAAAACAATTAGCTGTTGATCACCAATCAGAGTACCCCCTTGCACATAACGCAATACTAAATCATTTTTATGTTGATGACCTGCTATCAGGCGCGAACGACATGACAGAAGCCATTGCATTGCAACAACAAATAAATAAGGTATTAGCAAGGGGAGGTTTTAAATTGCAAAAATGGGCATCAAACGATATTAAGTTGGCTTCACAAATCGGTGATAGCACAAAAACGCAGGTAAATTTAAATAAAGACGTAGCAACTAAAATATTAGGGTTGATTTGGGACTCTGACAGCGACAGGTTAAGATACTATATAAAGAATTGCGAAAACAAACCCGTTACCAAACGGAATATACTTTCGGTAACTGCTCAACTATTCGATCCGTTAGGACTAATGGGACCGGTTATAGTTACCGCAAAAATTATGTTACAAACGATTTGGTCCCTACAGGTAGACTGGGATGCTCCACTTCCTAATGAAATCGACGTTAAATGGAAGGAGTTCATATCGCAGCTCCCAGCATTAAAGGAACTAAAGCTTAACAGAAAATTAATCGATAATTACGAAAAGAACTCTATCTATGAATTGCACGGTTTTTGCGATGCTTCGCAAGTCGCGTACGGAGCGTGTGTTTATTTTCGCGTGCGTAACTCTGACGGTACGACATCCGCGAATTTAATAGCAGCTAAATCGAGAGTGGCTCCATTGAAAAAATTAACTATACCACGATTAGAGTTGTGCGGAGCCGTTCTACTGCCAAAATTACTCAATAAAATAAAAACTATATTAAATCTAGATATACGATCTTGTCACTACTGGACAGACTCAACAATCGTTATCTCCTGGTTATCGGCAAGCCCGCATAATTGGAAGGTATTCGTCGCAAATCGGTTGCGCGAGATCCAATCCCTAACCGATAGTGCCTGTTGGCATCACATAAGTGGTAGAGATAACCCAGCAGATATTTTATCGCGAGGTCTCGCTCCTATGGAGCTAATTAATTCGCAGCTATGGTGGCACGGTCCCAAAATTCTGTGCACTGAATCATTACCTCAATTCGAGCAGTTAACAGAATTGAGCGAGTTACCTGAAATGCGAGTGGTTCACGTTAGCGCAACCGACGCGGAAATTCCTGTTTTTACAAAATTTTCAAGTTTTAGCAAACTGCAACGTATTATAGCTTACTGCTTGAAATTTTCATATAATCTAAAAAACGTAAATTCAAGAAAAATTGTTCACTTGTCATGCCGCGAACTTAATAATGCCAAAACCGTGATAATAAAATACGTTCAAGGTCGCGAGTTTGCACAGGAAATCAATGCCTTGCGTAAAAAGGGCAACATACAAAACACAAGCAAACTTAAAAACTTAAATCCCTTCATTGATGAAAATGGAGTAGTACGTGTAGGAGGCAGGTTAAAGAATTCATTGTTACCCTTTAATACCAAACACCCATCGTTACTACCAGCGAACCATCATGTAACAAAAATAATAATACGAGAAGTGCATGAAATAAATTTTCACGCGGGACAGCAAGCTACACTAGCATTCGTGCGTCAAAACTATTGGCCACTGTCGGGACGTAGCGTGGTACGAAAAATATTACACGGTTGCATACGATGCTTTCGCGCAAACCCAATCAAAACCACACAACCCATGGGGCAACTACCCCTAACGAGAATTTCACAGAGTCGTCCATTTCTTAAAAGCGGTATCGACTTTGCGGGTCCAATTTATGTGAAAAGAGGTCCCGGTCGTACAAAGGGCACGGTAAAAGCGTATGTGGCATTATTCGTGTGCTTAGCGACAAAGGCGACGCACATGGAGCTCGTAGGTGATCTTACGACGGCAGCCTTCATAAACGCTCTAAAACGCTTTACAGCAAGGCGCGGAATGATAACAGACATTTATTGTGATAACGCCACAAATTTCAAAGGCGCACAACGTGAATTATATGAATTGCAGTCTGTTTTTTATAATAAAAATAATGAAATGCTTGTTAAATCGGCTAATCTTGGCTTAACATGGCACTTTGCACCACCGCGTGCTCCTCACTTTGGAGGAATTTGGGAAGCGGGAATCAAATCCGCTAAACACCTTCTCAAAAGGATATTAGCGAACGCGCTAACGACTTTCGAGGAGATGTACACTCTATTAGCCGGCATTGAAGCCATCCTTAACTTCCGTCCTCTTATACCTATATCGAACGATCCAAATGACTTCCAGGCCTTAACTCCAGGCCATTTTTTAATCGGAGACGCTCTTAACGCGCTCCCGGAACCAGATCTTTCCCATCTCAACATAAATAGGTTATCGAGATGGCAACACATCGAAAAACTACGGCAAGACTTCTGGAAGCGCTGGTCTACAGAATATCTAACCAATTTACAAGCGAACTACAAGTGGACGTCAAGTCGTACCTTCATTTACAAGATCGGCATGCTCGTCCTTATACGAGAAGATAATCAACCACCGCTTCAGTGGAAGTTGGGTCGCATAACCGAACTGCATCCAGGCCGAGACAACGTTACCCGTGTGGTCACCTTGAAGACGAGCCACCATGAAACTTTACGTCGAGCCACGGCAAAGGTGTGCGCTGTGCGTCCTTCCGATCGAGGAAAAGTGAAAATACGTGAAGTGAACTCTTTGTTTGTGAGCGCACGTAACTTAGATTTAGAACATAACTTTCTTTATGGACTTTATTATTAGTACCTAGTTAAATATTATACTATTAAGTTTATTAAGAAAAACGAACTTATCATTTTCCATGGGGGGTGTTATGTTAGACCATTACATTAACATTCCAAAATTAGCAACAATGCACCGTTCAACATGTTATTGACAGCTTCCGGACCCCAGACTGACGACAAGAATTAAGCTGGGTCTAAAGGATTATACTTGTCACCTTATTTATAGATTTATGGTTTTAAGTGAGCATCCTAAAGAGCCGCCTACGCCTGCAAATCTTTATACTGCAGTACCGACAAGGTACACTAACCCCTTCATAATTAATAAAAGGGCTTCCGTATCCACTAGGAAGTCAGTTGCTATTTGCTTGTTGAAGTTTGTAGTAGTCAGCCAATTATAACAATCACTCAATCTAAAAATCTAAATGTATAACTTGGCGGTTGGCAACTCATTCACTGAAACTGAATCGATTAATATTAAGTTAAATTGTAAATCTGTAGTTTAAATCTTATTATTAAAAATTCAAATGAATAAATTCGGTGGTAACGAAATTAACCTGGTCCTTCGAAGATACGGAGATTAATCTAAGATCTCAAACAAAGTGCTTGGTTTTAGAGAAAAGGGCTTGCAAGCACTTGCAAGTGATCAACAATGCTTACAAGCACTTTTTTAGTAATTGGTGCTTGGTAATTGAATTCTGCAATTACTTTCCCCAGTAAATGGTAATCGCAAGCACTTAGAGTTTCTGGAGTGCTTGGTGCTTGATACTTGCAATTACTTTTCCACAGGGCTTGATGCTTGGTGCTTGAAGCACTTTTTCCGAGTGCTTTGCCCAGCTCTGCTAAAGAAGGAATATTTCAAGCGCGAAATTTAAAATTGATCACGTGGGGCCCAAACATTGTTGAAAACACAGTATAACTTAGGGCCGGTTGTACATTTGCAGCTTAATGTAAAGCCGATGCTTAGCTGAGCAATAAACTTGCTAAACCAGTTTTGTACAATGACTTTTCGTGGCTTAAGCTCCACTTAACTTTAAACTAGGCTTAAACTGCATTTGTACAACCGGCCCTTAGTCGATGTTTATATCTTTTGGAATTTCACTTACAATATCCCTCTCCCTCGTAAATAGTCACACCTTCGCGCAGCTTACTTCATGGGTACGGGTCACTAGAAAGTGCATTACCTCTACTTACAATATGTACAATTAACAATATTTCTAAGATAAGTAGATATAATAATACTAATAACAAAAATAAATATTTCACTCGAATACCTATATAAGACATGATTCTTCAACTGACAATTAATTCATTTCTTCTCATGAAGTAGGGTTTAAATTCTGGTTCAACCTTTTTAGGCCAAACTATTTTAACAAAGTCTGCTAGTTTCATTAATACCGGGTCTTTTACTGTGACTTTAGCTATAACAACATAAGTCAATGGTAATTCATCTGTTAAATTAAATGAATTAATATTACTTTCTACATTTGTAGACTGCACTGAGACAGCAAGAAGTAGTTCTTTGTTACCCGAAAAATCAGAATTAATTAATTAATTGGCGTTTCTTTATGGGCCGTCAGGCTATAAAGAGGCCGAGAGCCATAAAGAGTTGTTTATGTCCAGGTGAGTCAGGTTATAATAACCTTATTATTATGTATCTGCATAAATATATTTATGAAATTTTCTCATCGAAAATATAATAGCTAATGCATCCCTCTCTAATTGAGAATAATTTTGCTCACCCTTGGATAATGTACCAGAAGCAAAATTAATAGGTTTATCTAATATTCAGAGAAAAACTCATAATCTCCCCTTAGAACAGTTTATTGACGATGAGATGAGGATGATGATGAAATTATTTTTTTTATTTTCTAATAAAGTACATAGTACTAAAACTGACGTCATTGCAAAAACGTCAGGGTAAAATGTTGAGGGGACTTAGTCTGCAGCTTATCCACCGATAGCCTACTGCGACCAGAGGTTAATCGAAAAAAATAAATAAAAAACTACACCGATAGCCAACTGTGATAAGAAGTCAAACGGTTAAATGATTACAAATTAAGAGGGGTAACTCGCAACATGTTTCGAAGCCCTCACCATGGGACACTAAAGGAGTGAATGGAGATACATTAAGTAATTACAATGAGACATGAAAGTACAAAAAATATATTGTGCTGCGGGGTAAAACATCAATAACTAATAAAAGAAATTAATAAAAGCAACCCCTAGGGGTGCTCACAAATTACAAAATAACATTTGCATATTGCATTAAGCCAGATTACAAAACAGGAGCCAAAATGGCCTATAAATGCAAGTCGCACGAGATTTACGAAAGTGAATCTTGACAAGATAATTATTTAGGTTGGTTGCGAGGTGACTTTCTTAAATTAATTATCTGCCTCGTTCGATGTTTTACTCGAACATTCTCTCTTCATTTATTGCAGATTCAGAAAGGTTTGAAGGTTTTATTTGGGAACTTTTTTTTTATTAGCAACAGGCGAGGCTGCAATCGTTAAAATCGGTATTTTATTATTTATTTTGGATTTGGATGATATTTTATCTTTGAGAAGTATTCTAGTCATTCAAAATGAACACTTTTCTACCCCCCTGAAGGCCAGGAAGAGTGCAAATGTAATACTACCAAACAAACCCCTTTGGGGTGAAATTTTTATTGATCATTCACATGGCAAACGTTAGAAGCAGACGTTATGTTGCTTGTTTTTTCGAGTTGTAGCTCGAATTTAATAGTCCACTTCATCACCCGGGGGCGTTTGTATTGTTGAATTTTTAAATTTTAATTACTTTTCTGTATTGTCAATTATAATAATAATAATCAAATGTGTTTAATGCTTCAAAATTTACTACTGCAAATCAGCAACACAATTATTTGGTGCAGAGTAATTAAAAAGCCATCTGTTGCAAATAAAAAAAGGTACCAAATAAAACCTTAATAGTTCGTTATGCTCTTTTTGAATCTGCAATAAAAAATAGAAGTTTCCATTTAAGATTTTAAAGTCACCGCCCTTATCCACCCCCTGAGTGTTGGGGGGTGAAATTTGTTACAGCATCAGATGTCCCCCTCAAAATCGTTAACTTTTATTCGGAACATTGTTTGATCCGACGCAGTGTTGTAGAATTATCGCAGGTGGCGGATTAAAATGAGACACCCTGTATTGCACTCTTTATTTATCACCACTGAGGAAGCAGGAGAGGAAAACCAACCAAGTGGAAATAACCACATACAAGGCACTTCGTCAGCAGACATTGATGGTGGATCAATGCATGATTACATAAAAAGGAGGTACGTACGCATTTCAATAAAATTATTGAATATTATTTTATCAGTGCTACCTTTCGTTATAAACAATGTATATGAAAATCGTACTAAACAAACCGGTTCATGTGAAGGCTGTTACCACAGATAATTACTGTGCTGTTACCGTTGCGTTCTTAGAGTGTAAATCAGTTTGGGAGTTAAAATTGTTTAAAGAACGCATTAAAAGGTAAGAGTAAACTACGTTTTATTTCTAGCATACTTTCTTTCCTTTTATAAATAATTATTTCATGCTCTGAACTCATGATCATTAAATGTGCTATGCGATAAATTTTTGAAGTTCACATTCGTACATCGTATCATTGGTATTCCCAAGTGTGTACAGTTGTTTACAGTGGTATTATAATTTCTTTCAATTAGTTTCAGATATTACCATGTTACGGAAAGCGCTTCTCTTGGTTATCGCATTGATAATCATTGATAACGTTTTGCCTACAAGTAATAGCGATTTATTAGCAAGCCGAAGATACTGTGGTCTTCAACATTCTGACGATTACGTAAGAGATAATGACAAGATTAGTTTAGATGAATTTCCTTGGGTTGCGCAATTGTTGTACAATGAGGACAGGCGTGTAAAGTGTGTTGGATCTTTGATAAATCGTCGTTATGTGTTGACCGCTGCGCATTGCTTAAAAGCGCCGAGGGATACAAAAATGTGAGGTTCAAATATAAATGTTAATATTATATTATAAATCAATATCCTAACCGTAGCACAGGCGTTAGATTTGGTGATTACGATATAACCACCGATAAAGATTGTACCAATCATACACGTTTTGGTGAGGAATGTAGCGATCCCGTTCAAGAATTTGGTTTTGAGGAACTAATTCCACATCCAAAATATAACACTACAACTTATGCGAACGATATTGGATTAATTCGTCTTTCCAAAAATGTTGATTACTCAGGTGAGAAATAACGAAAAAGCTTAGCTGTGAAAGTGAAATAGTAGTGAAGGTTGTAATTTGTAGAGTACATACGACCCATATGCCTACCCACTGCGAATACCGAAGAGTTGAATGGTGAAGAGCAACTTGCAGTATCTGGATGGGGAAAAGATAATTCGTGGCCAAATAAAATAAAAAAGAAAATTTCTGCAAGAATAGTTTCTTTACATGAATGCCGTAGAAGACTCAGAACTTCATACATAACTGTAGATCATTTATGCGTAGATGAGAAATCGAATAGTGTTACTTGCGGAGGTGATAGTGGAGGTCCATTAATGTTGTCCATAAAAACCCAATGGGAACAAGTTGGTGTGGTTTCATTTGGTAGTAAATATTGTGGATTGAATTATCCGCTCGTCTGTGTAAAAACAGCCAGTTATCTAGATTGGATTAAAGAAAAGCTACGCGCATGAGAAAATATAAGAAGTAGTAATGAAACTTAACTAATAAGATATCCAACCTTTAACAGGACACTGTAAAACTTAATATAAGTATTAAAACCTAGGCCTAGAATGCATGAGATCAATTTAATGAACAAATTTAGCTAAGAGAGCATGATAAATAAAAGCATAATGTAGAGGTAAGTAATGCATTTTCTCGTGGCCTATAAGTCATACCGTCGCAGTAGTGGCAAATGTGTCTATCTTGCTAACAACAAACCTATCGAAAAATACATTTATGCATAACCATTTATATAACTTAAGTCGATGTTTTTATCTTTTGGAATTTCACTTACAATATCCCTCTTCCTGGTAATGAGTCACACCTTCTCGCAGCTTACTTCAAGGGCACGAGTCACGAGTAAGTGCATTACCTCTACTTATAATATGTACAATTAAAAATATTTGTAAGATAAGTATAATAATAATAACAAAAATAAATATAAATATTGTAAGGTGAGAAAATTTATATATTTTTCTATTAGGATTTGGAATACAGAATTCTGCAAAAATATCAAATTTTAGTTACAAGAGGGCAGGACCAGCAGGTAAACATTCCAGTATCCCTACCTCGAGTAAAAATAACATATCCCCTCTCGACCCTGACCCAATATAAACGAAAACTTCCGCATTTACAAGCAATTCCTATAGAGATCCTCTATTAGAAACTTCCAAATTACCTGATACCGAAACCGAACCAGATAAATCATTAATTTCCTACCGCATCGTTCGTTTCATAAATTGTCATTCAATAACATAACAAACATTTATCCAGCCATTAACATTCATCGCAATAGTAAATTCCGTCAGATACGATTAGACAGCTAAGAAAAGGTTGCGAGAGTGTGAACTCTGAGCTAACTCGCTTTTAGCTCCCTTTGGGGACAATCGTATTGGATTGTGTTGATTTTCTTTTGATTCGGTTAGCCGTGAACTGTGCAAACCCTCACGATAACTGGGAAAATAATTAAGTTCGCTAAGAATTCGTAGTATCTGTAATTAGATCGGTATTAACTGTGACCTGTGCAAACAATCACGAATACCTACCTTTCTAATTGAAGTTAATGCGAAGCCGGATTGTAAATATTTCATTTTCATTCATCCATTTTGTACATAATTACCTAATATCACTTAAGCCTACTTAACCCAGTGAACTCTATATATAACTGGAAGGATAACGTCGAATATATAAATTGACCCGTTCTGTTAGAGCAAGATGGACGTTAGTAGGGGCATCGGTATCCTTATCTTACTACATGTCTCTTATGGATATTATAAATAAAGTTTGGTTAAGACACTTATTTCATGATTAATCCTTAAATTTACCATTATAACATAAGTGCACAAAAATTATATACATATACAAGAGTGAAATTTTTAATATTTTGTGTTTATTTGTCATTATTAATAACTATATTAACCACGCCTTCGCACGTTTATACAAATACGTTAGAAAGAAATAGGGGTCCACTCTACAGTGACTTTATTACAAACAGTGACGACAAGCGGCGATTATCCGCCATTAAGAGGCAAAATTGTGGGCGGGTTTATATGAACTCAAGGATGGTATCCTAGCAACTTGCTAAATCAAAATAAAAATCACACGCTGATCAAAGGTAAACACAGTCAGGCCGCCATTAAGATGCAAAATATACCACGGCCAATCAAAATCGATACCACGCTTGTCGTCACTGTTTGTAATACAGTCACTGTAGTCCACTCAGCAGCAGCGGTGCTTGTCTAACAGTCGAGGACAAGTTACGAAAGTATTTGCAGTAACCGTTATCCTTCCAGTTATATATAGAGTTCACTGACTTAACCTCACTGTTACACACCTGTAAATAAACCTTAATTCCGATAGTTATCCAGTTTCCTGAAATCACCGTAATAATAATAATTATCCTTATTTAAAACCACCTACCAGTCGCTACCAGTTTTATTAACCAATTTAACGAATAAGCACACGTGATATAACCTGTACCTTTAATTATTTTTAGAGCAACGTCGAACCTAACCACTGCGTATGCGCAGACCAGTGACCACGTCTACTCATAGAGGGCAGTGGCAATAGAATTTCAAATATTTTATTTTTATTACTTCAATATTTGTTAAATACAATAACTTGTATAATAAACTGTTCAACATTGTCTACGATACTGTATTCACTGAAAAGGAACCCTGATCTACGTCTGAGGTTACTCCGGTATAAACCGTACAGAAAAGCGACCCTAGTCCTTGTAACCGCCGATTTTAAAGTTATACAAGGGCGGTGCACAGGGAAGCTTACAACTCGAATACCTATCGTAAGACATGATTCTTCAACTGACAATTAATTCATTTCTTCTCATGAAGTAGGGTTTAAATTCTGGTTTAACCTTTTTAGGCCAAACTGTTTTAACAAAGTCTGCTAGTTTCATTAATACCAGGTCTTTTACTGTGACTTTAGCTATAACAACATAAGTCAATGGTAATTCATCTTTTAAATTAAATGAATTTGGTAATGTTACTTTCTACATTTGTAGGTTCAGGTAAAGGGAGTCGAGACAACATATCTGCTTCAAACTCAACTCACTGCCTTTTTTGTATTCGATTTTATAATCAGATGCCGATAAGATAATACTCCAACGAACTACTCTTGCTGCGGACATAACAAATATGTTAGGGTTTCGATTGAAAATCATTTGCAAAGGCTGATGATCTAACTGTAACGTGAATGAACGTCTGTAATAGTTATTTATGCATTAAGGGCGTAAAGAAGTTTTTATGGCCAGAAGCCTTATTTCAAGCCCGATCGGGTAGCGAGGACTAGGAAAAGGTTGTAGGGTGCTCACAAATTACAAAATAACATTAGCATTCTGGATAAAGACAGATTACAAAACAGGAGCCAAAATGGCCTATAAGTAAATGCAAGTCGCGAATCTTGATAAGATAATTATTTAATATTTAGGTTGGTTACGAGGGGGCTTTCTTAAATTATCTGCCTCGTTCGATGATTTACTCGAACATTCTCCGTTTTTAAATCATTTTACGTAAGCGAAGATAATGGAAAACAATTAGGTATGGAATTAGAAAAATTGTTATTGATGCAAAAACGGTGTAAATTTCTAACGCTCCTCGGTATTCAAATTTGCAGTGGTACCGGAAAAGCAGGAAAAAAAAGAGTCGGTGAAAAGGTGTGGAGGTAAAGGAGAAGTGGATTAACTAAGAAGTAATTAATAACCAAATGTAAGTACATACGATAAGTAAGTAATACGATCACCGGACATAAACAAGATAGGAGTGGTACAAGAAGAGGGAAAAGCAAACAAAGGAGAGAAGGACGAGGAAGAGAAAGAAACGGACGAAATTAAAGAATTAATCAAAGAGTGATGGAGAGAATGGAGGAAAATATAAACGAATTCAGAAAAGAGATGAGAGAAACGAAGAAAGAAATGGGAGAAAAAGAAAAGGCATGGGAGAAAGAAAAGGAAGAACTAACGGATAGATTAGAAAAACTGGAAACATAGCGGAGGGGGAAAGAGGTGGAAACGGAAGAACAACATCGTAATAAGAGAGTGGAGAAGTGCAGAACCGCAAAAGGAGTTAAAGAGGATGATGGAAGAGAAACTGAGCGTGACCTCACGCGAGAGGAGAGGAACATACAAAGAGAGATAAGGAACAGGGCAGCGGGAATAAGAGCGGAAGGCAGAATAGTATGGTGTGGGTACAAGAAAATGGAGATAGATGGTGAAAGGTATGTGTGGAATGAGAGAACAAAAGGGTTCAGCAGGGAGAGGGGAGAGAAGAGAGAAAACCACAGGTCAAAAAAATAAGAGAAGATAGGAGAGGGAAGGCGGATGAAAGGGCGACGAAACGGCGAAGAAACAGGAAAACGAGCAACGGAA
Source organism: Pyrocoelia pectoralis (assembly GCA_036250285.1). NCBI lineage: Eukaryota > Metazoa > Arthropoda > Insecta > Coleoptera > Lampyridae > Pyrocoelia > Pyrocoelia pectoralis. The sequence goes on from CM070078.1 coordinate 44,452,145, forward strand.
AGGGAAACGAGCAAAGAAGGAGATGGGAGAAAAGAACAGATGGAGAAAGGAAAGAACAGCAAGAAGAACTAAAAATAATATTCTGGAATGTGGCGGGAATCAGAAACAAAGATCCAGACTGCTGGAGATATATTAGGGAGCACGATGTGGTGGGGTTACAAGAAACGTGGCTGGAAGAAAAAGAATGGGAGAGATGGAAGGGGAGATGCCAGGGGAGTTTGACTGAGTAGCACAGCATGCAGAAAGGGATAGCAAAAAAGGAAGAGCAAAAGGGGGGATAATAATGGGAATAAGAGGGGAATGGGTGAAACAAGATGAAAAAGGGGAAGTGCGACAGAGAAGGGGAATGGTGGAGAGGGGAGTAAAATGGGGAGATACAGAAAGAAGAGTAGTTATAGTATATAGTAGGGGAATGAAAGAGGCGAGGGAAAACTTGGAAGAGATGATATAGGAACATGAGAGGGGGATGGTAATAATTGGGGGAGACTTCAACGTGAGTTATTGCCATCTTACGGAAACTGGTTACCGCACTGATAATCATTGATAACGTTTTGCCTTCAAGTAATAACGATTTATTAGCAAGCCGAAGATACTGTGGTCTTCAACATTCTGACGATTACGTAAGAGATAATGACAAGATTAGTTTAGACGAATTTGCTTGGGTTGCGCAATTATTGTTGTACGATGAGGACAGACGTGCAAACTGTCTTTGATATATCGTCGTTATGTGTTGACCACTGCGCATTGCTTAAAAGTGAGGTATAATATACAAAAATTTAAGGTTCAAATATAAATATTATATTATATTATAAATTAATATCCTAACCATAGCACAGGGGTGAGATTTGGTGATTACGACAAAACCACCGTAAAGATTGTACCAATGATACACGTTTTGGTGAAGTAGGTAGCGATCCCGTTCAAGAATTTGGTATTGAGGAACTAATGCCACATCCACAATTTAGCGATGTAACTAATGCGAACGATATTGGATTAATTCGTCTTTCCAAAAATGTTGATTACGCAGGTAAGAAAATAACGAAATAGCTGTGAAAGTGAAATAGTAGTGAAGGTTGTAATTTGTAGAGTACATACGACCCATATGCCTACCCACTGCGAACACCGAGGAGTTGAATGGTAAAGAACAACTGGCAGTTTCTGGTTGGGGAACTGTTACACATTCAGGCCAACAAACTAAAATAAAAAAGAAATTTCAACAAGATTAGGTTCTTTAGATAAATGCTGTAGTCTAATCAGTCGTACAAGATGAAGTGTAACTGTAGAGTGTAGACCATTTATGCGTAGTAGAGGAACAGGATAGTTTTACTTGTAAAGGTGATAGTGGAGGTCCCTTAATGCTATCCGTAAAAAATCAATGGGAGCAAGGTTGGAATCGTTTCATTTGGTAAACTTTGTGGAATGAAGTTTCCAACCATTTATGTTAAAGTAACGAGTTATTTAAATTGGATTACAAGTAATATACATACGTAAGTAAATATAATTTATAACAAAAGTCAATTTTTAGAACACAACATTTAATCAGTAGATATACATATAAAAGAGTTTATTTAATTCACTTGAAAAGAGTTTCTCTCGTAATGAACTAATGACATTGATTATAACATAATCAATGCTAATGATCACAGAAACTACTTCGATACTTTCACTTGAGACTTGAGAGATTTTAATGAACAAGATGGCGCATGATAAATAAAAGCATAATGTATTTACAATATGTACAATCTAAAGAGATTTGTAAGATAAGAGATATTACTAATAATAATCAAAATAAATATTTCCCCGGCACACACATACACTACACCTCCCACAACACTACAATACAATATTAGACGCACCACACAATTACCATTATTTACACAGGGAATCCCTTGCATGTTTCTAAACTACACTACACCATATCCCTCTAAAGGTAATTATATCCCCCCATTACATGCCTTCCCACTATATACAGCGTGAGTGGGGAGAAATGGACCGAACTTTTGGAATGTATTCTACACGTAAAAATAAGTAAAAAAACTCAACTGTTGTTATGCGATTGTTTTTTGTTTTAAAGTTATAACGTAATTAAAACCCCGAACATCGTTAAAGTTCAACGTGCTTGTAACAAATTTTCAAATATATCACCATTAACTTGTAAAGATGCTCTATTTCGCTAGCTTTCTGTTCAAAGTGAAAATTGAAAATGCATGCTTGTAAATGCTCGTGTCCAGGATTCAACGGAAAACACTGCAAGCACCAAGGGTCACTCCTGATTTCCTTGCTTCATTCTTTTTGAATGGGCTTGAAACATTAGTCGAAAGGTTGAAATAGTGAATTAATAGACAAGAAAACACACAGATCATTTTTTAGCAAATCTCGTTCCATTTCCTTTCTATCAAAATATTTCTTACACAATTTCAACACGTGTCTAATCAACTATGATTGGTGTTTTTCGCTTCTTTCGGTCAACCAGTAGTGGTACCTTTCGCTATAAGAAATATACTTATCCGAAGATCGTATTAAACAAACCGGTTTATGTGAAGGCTGTTAACTTTACGTTCAAGAAAAATTTAGTTAATATTCTTAAAGGAAGTACATTTCTTAGCAAAAAAATCTATTAAAAGTAAGAGGAAAGTAGACGCTTGCAAATTGGAATGTTTCACAAAAACCTATAGCAAGTGGCTTTCTTTGTTCTTTCCCACTCTAATAGCTCAATTACAAAAAAGTAAGTGTTTGGGAAGCTTTGGTATATTTTCTTTTTATCTCGATGATTGTCTTGATAACCACATTAGAAACGTACACCTTTTTCTCGTTCCAAGCTGTTAGGTTTTTCCAAAAAGTTTGGCTACTATATCTCTTTCTTCCACCATTCCATTATTCCACTATTACGATTAAGTGATATACATATTGATAAGTGTGTAAGAGGATTTTATTCGGGAATTCGGGAACAGATTTGTTAAAAGGTAGGTATCTTTTCCAAATGACCAAATTTAAAAGTGGACGTTGTAACCAAGATGGCGGTTTAGAAGGCGGTGAGTGTTGTGAGCAGTGGGCTTTGTTTCCAGGACCTTTTGGAACAAGCAAAAGCATTTAATCTCACGTAACTAACAGATTGCCTAATTGTTTGTGCATACTCGACTTACTTTTCGAAAGCTAAGCTGTACTTACCTACTTCATCTGATTGTAAAATGACAAATATGTAGCTCTATATTAATTTGGCCAAGCTATAGTTTTTCTGTTCAAAGTGATAATTTAAAAAGTATGATATAGGCATTTAGTTGATGTGCATGCTTGTAAATGCTCCTGTTCAGTGGAATTCAACTGAAAACACTGCAAGCACTAAGGGTCAATAAAATGTCCTTATTACATTTAACACTTTGTTCAACGTCATGAAACAAAAATCATATGAAGTGGCTTCCGAAAAATGTGCAAATAAGCATAAGTATATTCTACTCTTTAGTAATCACCACTGACGAAACAGGAGAGGAAAACGACCAAAGAGGAGCTAACAACATACAAGGCACTACGTCAGCAGAAATGGATGCTGGATCAATGCATAATGACATAAAAAGGAGGTAAATACCTACAAATTGTAATAAAATGATTAAATATTTAGCAATGTTACCTTTTGCTATAAGAAATATCGGAGCAGGACACTTAGGCGCGGCGACTAAGGTGCGGCCATTTAGGCGCGGCCAGGGCCGTCGAGAGCTAGGCCGGGCCCGGGGACCACGCTTGTCCCTAAGTTTGTACATGCAAAAAAAAAATCAAAAATAATTCAGTAAGTTATAACATGTTAATTAATTAAACAAATTGTATTTATCCCGGCTTGCGTACAGGGTACGGGCCTTTACTGAAGGCCCGGGCCCGGGGAATTTGCCCCCTCACCCCCCCCCCCTCTTGTCGGGCCTGGATGCGGCCACTTCGGCGGGGGGACACTAAGGCGCAGGGGCGCTAAGGCGCGGGACAGTTCGGCGCGAGACCGGTCAGCGCGATGCTCTTCATTTCTCTAGTCTTGCGCCTAACTGGACCCGCGCCTTAGTGTCCCTGCGCCGACGTGTCTCGCGCCGTAATGGGTGTGCCTAAATGGCCGCGCCTGAGTGGCCGCGCCTAAGTGTCCTAGACCGAAGAAATGTATATGAAATTTATGTTCAAGAAAAATTTAAAGTGTAAATCAGCCTGGAAGATAAAATTGTTAAAGTAACGCTACACGTTCACACTTTCACAGTCCTACGACGCACATATGGGTCACACAGATTCGGATAGAAATTGCTCGATTAAACGTAGGACGTGGCAGTATGAATGATTGTTTCTTAATAGGATGTTAGAGGAAAGAAAAACCTATGTTTTGATATAAATTATTTATATATGTATAATTTTATTGGAATTATATGTGGGGCATAAATTTTTAAACGCGGACGTCACTAGTATTATTTTAAAATTTACAGTGAACGTATTAAAAGATAAGAGTAAACTACATTGTATTTCTAGCATACTTTCTTTTCCTTTATAAATAATTTCATGCTCTGAACTCATGACCGTTCATTTAATTGTGCCATGCGATAAATTTTTCCAAGTTCACATTCGTACATCGTATCATTGTACCCAAGTGTGTAAAGTTGTTTACAGTGGTATTATAATTTCTTTCAATTAGTTTCAGATATTGCCATGTTACAGAAAGCACCTCTCTTGGTTATCGCATTGATAATCATCGATAACGTTTTGTCATCAAGTAATGGCGATTTATTAGCAAGCCGAAGATACTGTGGTCTTCAACATTCTGACGATTACGTAAGAGATAATAACAAGATTACTTTAGACGAATTTCCTTGGGTTGCGCAATTGTTGTACGATGAGGACAAAAGTGTAAAGTGTGCTGGATCTTTGATAAATCATCGTTATGTGTTGACTACTGCAATATGTGTGATCCCGCAGGATACAGAAATGTGAGATTCAAATATAAAATATAGTTACCCATGTCCTTACACTATAGATTATAAAAATATCCTAACCGTAGCACAGGCGTTAGATTTGGTGATTACGACATAACCACCGATAAAGATTGTACCAATGATACACGTTTTGGTGAGGAATGTAGCGATCCCGTTCAAGAATTTGGTATTGAGGAACTAATTCCACATCCACAATTTAGCAGTGTAACTAGTGCGAACAATATTGGATTAATTCGTCTTTCCAAAAATGTTGATTACTCAGGTGAGAAAATAACGAAATAGCTGTGAAAGTGAAATAGTAGTGAAGGTTGTAATTTGTAGAGTACATACGACCCATATGCCTACCCACTGCTAATACCAAAGAATTGAATGGTGAAGAGCAACTGGCAGTATCTGGTTGGGGAAAGGATAGCTATTTAGGCCAACTAACTAAAATAAAAAAGAAAATTTCAGCAAGATTAGTTTCTTTAGATGAATGCCGTAGACTAGCCAGAGGTGGACGGAAAAGTGTAACTGTAGATCATTTATGCGTAGAAGAGGCATGGAATAGTTTTACTTGCCAAGGTGATGGTGGAGCTCCATTAATGTTGTCCACAAAAAATCAATGGGAACAAGTTGGTATCGTTTCATTTGGTCCACCATGTGGAATGAAATTTCCGAGCGTCTATGTAAAAATAACCAGTTATTTAGATTGGATTAAAGGAAAGCTACGCGCATGAGAAAATATAAGAAGTAGTAATGAAACATAACTAATAAGATATCGAACCTTTAACAGGACACTGTAAAACTTAATACAAGTCTAAACATAGGCCTAGAATGCATGAGATCAATTTAAGGGGGGGTTCAAGAACTTTTTTCGATCCAATATTGACCCTGATTTCTATCGCGTTGAAGGCCTCCAAAGCTCTCTTACGTCTGCCTAGTTTGGTGTTCTTCTTAGCCACCTTTCTTTCACCTGCACGCACCAATCTTGGTTTAGGTACGTTGGCCCATTCCACTGAAGAAATCTCTACGAATTTGTTTGATGAATTCCGAAATTTTCGAATAATGAGAGCAATTTACGAGGAAATTTAGCCTGAGGTAAAGAGTTGTGATGGACCGACAATTTTTCCTGCTAGTACGCCAAAAGTTCACTCGCCATTGGAAAATACTCGGACTTCATTTTTTGGAAAACTCGCTGTGACCACTATATTGGCCGAATTGTTGACTTTTATATCTGAAAATGACCCCAATGAACCCTCACGGCAGTTATGCCTATCGATATCGCATTGGGGTATGCTATTTCTATTGTAACTTTGAAAGAATCGCAAAATATCGCAAGAAAACAGTATCTGTCTCACTTTGACACATCCTAGACAGCTTGAAACATTATACTTTTTGCTAAAACTAGGCATATGAGCCGTGGCATGTTCTTAGGGTCATTTTGAGACATAAAACTCCATGATCGGAGCAAAACTATGATCAGAGCGAGTTGTCCAGAAATGCATGCCAAAGTCCAATTTTAACATGGCTTTTATATGGGAGTGCGTATAATTTTTAATTTTGTGTAAACCATTTCATGAAAATATTAATTAATTATATTGTATACATTATGAACACGAATAATTTTGACCTTGTCAGGTCAACCCCCTAGTCCCAGCAACTCCTAACTCAAGAATTTAAATAGGGAAAGGGTGTCGAGCGACCCCTCATTTGAAGCCTCTTTTAATTCTCTATTCGACAGTATCAATGAAAATTAGTTTTATTCAATTCCCCCCTCCCCCCCATGAAAATTACCCTCTAGATGAACTAAGGTGGGGGTGTTGTTTAGGAAAAATCCTGAAATGTGCCGTTCAGTAGGTCAAAGGTGGCGTGTTTTAAGATTTTTCCTAAACAACACCCCCACCTTAGTTAATCTAGAGGGTGGTTTTCATGGGGGCGAAAAAAAATTGAATAAAACTAATTTTCATTGATACTGTCGAATAGAGAATTAAAAGACGCTTCAAATGAGGGGTCGCTCGATTCCCTTTCGCTATTTCAATTCTTGAGTTAGGAGTTGCTGGAACAAGGGGGTTGACCTGACAATGTCAAAGTTGACATTAGAATTCAAAAGGTCAAACGTGGCGTGTTTCAGGATTTTTCCTAAACAACACCCCCACCTTAGTTAATCTAGAGGGTGCTTTTCATGGGGGCGAAAAAAAATTGAATAAAACTAATTTTCATTGATACTGTCGAATAGAGAATTAAAAGACGCTTCAAATGAGGGGTCGCTCGACTCCCTTTCTCTATTTAAATTCTTGAGTTAGGGGTTGCTGGGGCTAGGGGGTTGGTGTGTCAATGTTAAGTTTGACATCAAAAGTTGTCCCCCAAAAATAAAAAATCGAGGTGTCCGAGCGTTTTTTTAAGAAACTGGTCTAAGTGTCCCAAAACAGGCGTGTGTCCTTTTCAATGACCCACCCTGTAATTTATTGTAAATATTATATCTGAACAACAAAAATAGTTCAGTTAGTTAGCAATTTCTTATTTCTAATAAATGTAAAATATATGTAGTTGAGCAAATCTGCATAACGGAAAATATGAACTACAAGTTTTATTTATAATTTAGGTAAGTATAATTAAAATTCCAGATAATTATTTAAAGTAGACCAGATTTACATTCATTATAATTACCATAGAATTAATGTATAAGCAATAAATGAATCATTGCAGATTAAGACTGTAGCCAATGAAAATTCAATGAAGTAGACCAGTTTCAAATTCATTGTCATTATGCTAATTATTGGCTAGAAAATAGGTGTGCAATTGTAGCATAAATACACCTTCAAAAATTTACCTGCAACTCACCCCCCAAAAACTATTACCCCTCACACTTAGGTGGTACGGCCTCTTAAGCCTGGTTAACTAACCGCACGGATCGGAATCAAGTAACGATTAGTTCTAGTAATACATATACCTTTACAAAATACATTTGAAGTAGGTACCTAGCTGTAAAAAAAAGATATGTGTTTTGAAATAGTGCTATGTTTATTGTGTAAATGTTTGTTGTTTAACTTATTATTATTATTGTTTCAAATTCAATTTTACATTATGTTAGAGAAATGCTTTTAAGCTTAACACTCTTAATTATTACTTTCGTACATGTGTTTCAATCCATTCTATGTAAGTTTTTACTTTTAAATACCCCGAAGGAGTAGTTGCATCACAGCGGAAACCGAATAGTAGTACACCAGTACACCTACTACCTCCCACTGATTTTTAACAGGACGCATTAAAGGGCCACCACCATCCCCATGGCAACTATAGCTGCTTCGTTCAATGGCACACATATAATTACTATTTAGTACTCTATTGTGCTTTCTGTAAAATTTATTACACTCTTCCAAACCCACAAAAGTTGCTAAGATCTTCTTCTTCACTTCAGTTTGTTTTTGCTGGGCACCTAAAAATCCCCAACCTGATAACGCGAGCTCATCTCCACCCCTTAATTCTATGCCATTTGATGATGGTAAACATATTGGACGTATGTAATCTACAAATAACAATTAATAACACACAAAATTGGGATGATTTACCTGAGTATTCCGCATTTCGTGAAAGTCGTATCAGACCGATATCATTCTCGTATGTGTCTTCGTCAAGAGGGTACACAGTCTACAGTGTGACTCCCAACCACGCCTGTTCCAGGAACCTGTGATAGAGCCCGCTTGTGTTGTTTGAGTGACGTCTATTACCATTTTTATGCTTTTATATTTTACATCATCTTCAACGTAGTATGATTTGCAGACGCGCTTTTATCACTACCTAAAATGACGCTGGGCTGCCGCCCTATACAGGGTTTTTCAACGAAAAGGAGCCACCCTTTATAACTTCTAACAGAATCAAAATTTGAAAAATCGGCGATACCCGTCTATAATAATATCGAGGGGGACACTTTTTGACATAAGTTTGAGATTTCATACCTTAACCCCCTGGGTCCCACAAACATACCCTTAATTTTTTTAAATGGCAACATGGGTCATGTGATACGTCATTTGAAAGGTCTTTTGATATCTTGCATTACTGCGTTTAAAATTTTAAAATCGTTCAATTCGTTTGTGAGATATTTTAATTTAAAGTTTTAGAGAACTGATATAATTTGTCGTTATAATAATGCAATATAAAAATATTACTGACTTTTTAATTTATTTTAAGTTTTATTTCCATGTAATTAAAAAAAAGTTTAATACAATGAATTTCGTATCAATTTATCTTGACTATAAAAGCAAAAAAAAAAATAAAAAACAACCATTTTGAAGAAAATTATATCAGTTCTCTAAAACTTTAAATTAAAATATCTCACAAACGAATTGAACGATTTTAAAATTTTAAACGCAGTAATGCAAGATATCAAAAGACCTTTCAAATGACGTATCACATGACCCATGTTGCTATTTAAAAAAATTAAGGGTATGTTTGTGGGACCCAGGGGGTTAAGGTATGAAATCTCAAACTTATGTCAAAAAGTGTCCCCCTCGATATTATTATAGACGGGTATCGCCGATTTTTCAAATTTTGATTCTGTTAGAAGTTATAAAGGGTGGCTCCTTTTCGTTGAAAAACCCTGTATAATATTGCTAATAATTGCGAAGTTCGAAAAAAATGATAAATTTTGAAAAGCTTTATTAATTACTTGGGTGACATTTTATCTTTCAGGAGTATTCTAGTCGTTCAAAATGAACACATTTCAACCCTCTGAAGGCCAGGAAGAGTGCAAAATATAATTCTGCCAAACAAACCCCTTGGGGATGATATTTTTATTGATCGTTCACATGGCAAATTAACGTTAGAAGAAGACTTTGTGTTGCTTGTTTTTTCGAGTCGTAGCTCGACTATAATAGTACACTCCGACATCACCCGGCGTTTGTATTGTCGACTTTTTAAATTTTAATTACTTTTCTGTATATAATGTCAATTTCCTGAAATGCCGCGTTTAATATTTCGCAATGTTCCAAAAAAGTAGCAAAACTAGAAATGAATTACCGCATAGAATGTGGAGTAAATGTCTTTAATGCTCCAAAATTTACTAATGCAAATGAGCAACACAATTATTTAGTATAGACTATAGAGTCATTGAAAACGATGCAAAATCTGAATCAGTAAAAACATAAATTTTCTCTTATCCGTTTGCAGCGGCATCTGTTGCAAATAAAAAAAGGTCCCAAATAAAACCTTCATAGTTCTTTATGCTCTTTTTGAATCTGCAATAAGAAATAGGGGTTTCCATTTAAGATTTTAAAGTCACCGCCCTTATCCACCCCCTGGGTGTCGGGGGGTGAAATTTGTTACAGCATCAGAGATCCCCTTCAAAATCGTTAACTTTTTATTCGGAACATTGTTTGATCCGACGCACTGTTGTAGAATTATGGTAGGTGGCGGATTAAAATGAGACACCCAGTATTGCATTCTTTATTTATCACCACTGAGGAAGCAGGAGAGGAAAACGAACAAACCACATACAGGGCACTTCGTGAGCAGAAATGGATGCTGGATCAATGCATGATCACATAAAAAGAAGGTAGGTACGTACGCATTTCAATACAATCATTAAATATTTTTTTTATCAGTGCTACCTTTCGCTATAAGAAATGTATATGAAAATCGTATTAAACAAACCGGTTTATGTGAAGGCTATTAACGTTGCGTTCAAGAAAAATTGAAGTGTAAATCAGTTTTGAAGTTAAAATTGTTTAAGGAACGCATTAAAAGGTAAGAGTAAACTAAATTTTAATTCTAGCATACTTTACATATTTTCTTTGATAAATATTTATTTTCATGCTCTGAACTCATGATCATTAATTGTGCTATGCGATCAATTTTTCAAGTTCACATTTGTACATCGTATCGTATAATTGGTATTCCCAAGTGTGTAAAGTTGTTTACAGTGGTATAATAATTTCTTTCAATTAATTTCAGATATTGCCATGTTACGGAAAGCACTTCTCTTGGTTATCGCATTGATAATCATTGATAACGTTTTGCCTTCAACTAATAGCGATTTATTAGCAAGCCGAAGATACTGTGGTCTTCAACATTCTGACGATTACGTAAGAGATAATGACAAGATTAGTTTAGACGAATTTCCTTGGGTTGCGCAATTGTTGTACAATGAGGACAGGCGTGTAAAGTGTGTTGGATCTTTAATAAATCGTCGTTATGTGTTGACCGCTGCGCATTGCTTAAAAGGGGGGAATGCAAAAATGTGAGGTTCAAATATAAATGTTATATTATATTATAAATCAATATCCTAACCGTAGCACAGGCATTAGATTTGGTGATTACGATATAACCACCGATAAAGATTGTACCAATCATACACGTTTTGGTGAGGAATGTAGCGATCCCGTTCAAGAATTTGGTATTGAGGAACTAATTCCACATCCAAAATTTAGCACTACAACTGCTGCGAACGATATTGGATTAATTCGTCTTTCCAAAAATGTTGATTACTCAGGTGAGAAATAACGAAAAAGCTGTGAAAGTGAAATATAGTAAAGGTTGTAATTTGTAGAGTACATACGACCCATATGCCTACCCACTGCTAATACCGAGGAGTTGAATGGTGAAGAGCAACTGGCAGTATCTGGTTGGGGAACTGTTAGCTTTTCAGGCCAAGCAACTAAAATAAAAAAGAAAATTTCAGCAAAATTAGATTCCTTAGATAAATGCCGTAGTCTAGTGAGTGGTACAAGACTCATTGTAACTGTAGACCATTTATGCGTAGTAGAGGAACAGGATAGTTTTACTTGTGTAGGTGATAGTGGAGGTCCCTTAATGCTATCCGTAAAAAATCAATGGGAGCAAATTGGCTTAGTTTCATTTGGTAGAGGATGTGGAATCGAGTTTCCAACCATTTATGTTAAAGTAACGAGTTATTTAGATTGGATTGGAAATAATATGCGTACATAAGAAATATAATAATTTATAACCAAATTTAATTATTAGAACAGAAAAATTGATCAGTAGGTACCTACATATAAGAGAGTTTATTTAATTCACTTGAAAAGGAGTTTCTCTTGTAATGAACTCTATTGATCACTGAAACTACTTCGATGCTTTCACTTGAGACTGCTCTTTCCGCCATGAAACCCTCCTATTTGCCTTTGCAAACCACTTAAGTTTCCTTTAGGACGAAGTATCACAAAACTATGTCGCCAGTTTCTAAGGTGCTTGCTAATAGGTAAGTTGTCGAGAAAGTCACATTTAAATAAGGGAACATCTTCATTTATCCTTATGTCAGCTCCACCGAATTGCGCAAAACAATTTCGCCGATTTGTACGTGCTATAGAAGAGAACAAAGAAGATGTAATGTAGCCTTTTTCATTAAAATTAAAGGTAGTTTAACCGTACTCATCAACACCACCTATAAACAAGGCCAACCAACAAGCTGAAACAGTTGATGTGACGTCATCAGAAGTAGCTAAATTTTTGCGCTGGTTGACTGTTTAGTGAACGTCAATTTTTGTGTTTTGTCTTATATTGTGTGCTTTTTAAAGGAATATTGATATATAAATAAATAATAGATAAATATACTTAAAATGTAAGCCGTAGATACACCTAGTTCATTTAAACGTAGGTAGTTTTAAGCATAATTAAATACCTACTTAACACGTTGAGCGCCGCGTGGCCACCAGTGGGCATTTTTGCATGTTACCAGAGGACCGCGTGCCCACGGGTGGGCACGATGTGTTTTTCTGTTCAGCGCCGCGTGCCCACATGTGAGCACACCTTACGGGTATTTTAGATATGAGACCGTACTATGCGGTCCACGAGGAACGTAATGGTATAATTGGGTGTTAAAAATACCAATTTCTAACAATGCTACAGGATTCGAAAAAATGCATTTATAATTTTTCAGTTATACTTTGCGGTCCATTGGGGACATATAATAATATTAAAGCGGCGCTCAACGTGTTAAATAGGTTATGTAGCTACCAGGTGTTTGTTTTTGTGCTAAGTTCCATTTATTTCAAGTACCTAGGTACCTTAACTTAAACTTATAGGTACAGCTTTTCACATAGGTACTTAAAGGGCATTGCATACCTATATTATGTAGGTATCACATTATTATATTTAGTTCCGAGTCAAAGTTGCGCATGCAAAGTGTGATAACATTAATTTTAAGATCTGTATCACATGATGATGTACAGTTAACTGTAGAAGATATTTCTTCATTTAAAGAAGGGCCTGAAGGGGAGACAAATGTAATGGAAAAAATTCCAATTTTAATTAAAGATGCCTGCATTACAGACGATGATGAAATAGACTCTATCGATGACAATACATGGTCCATTATTGTATATATTTCCGGATATGCGGCTTATTCTGCAGTGAAAAAATTACAATGTAATTATTGCAAATCAATTTTAAAAGAAGATGGTAAATTTGTAAATTTTTCTACTTTGATTTCTGCAAACGATCGTGGAGGCTTAAGCTACCCAAGTGAAAGTGTAGTAACCCTTGTTGCTTATAATTACTTAATTGTACAAAAACTACTTCTTATTGAACATGATTTCTTAATTGAAAATAATCATAGACAAATTTCAAAAACATTAACTTTTGAAACGATTAAAAACTTAGATTTAGACATTTTTTAGGATATAATTGCAAAAAACATGCTAAAGTTGAGTTAATACATAAAATTTTACACCCTACTACAAATATTTTGTTAAGAAACGAAATGATGTTGTAAAAACAAAAACCATGCCTCAATGTAAACGAGTAAAACCGAATAAAAAGAATTAGTAAAGAAGTTGTGGTCATTTTGATACTCCTCACACCTTATTGTAAATAAATAATACCTATTTATATGTATTTTTTTCAGTAATTTGCAACAAATTATAAAGCAAGTGATTTTTAAATAACGCGCGTATATACGGCTACCTTCGTCAATAACCTACTAATGATGACGTCATGTTTTAAGTTGACTGGCCTTGTTTATACTCGTAGGTGGTGTTGTACTCATACAGGTAACATTAGTGTAAATTGAGGCAAGTATTTGTCATATTTGAAGTACATTAAACAAATTAGTGAACTAAGAATTGTCTTTCAAGATGCAAAATGACACTTTCATCACTCAATGTAGTGAGGCAAATAGGAATTTGCATCACTTGTGAGGAAAGTTCGTTTCCATAAGTTGTTTATGGTTAGTTGTCATTTTTGACAGACATATGACTGAATTGTCAATATCATATGTTTAAATTATACATTTTAATCTTAGATTAGGAAAGAGAGTGGATAGCGCACGCCCTATGTACGCATACACTCGCAAGTGTGACTGAAATCAAGCGATCTCGCCATTACTTTGGAGTCAAACAAAGCGTCTGTCATTGTGACGTTTGGTGTTTTTATTGCAAACGCGCTTAAATAAAGAAGTGACAGTGATCGGTATTATAATGGTTGTATGTGCATCGTTATCGTGCAACAGTCGTACGGAGAGAAAAGAGCCAGGGATTTCATTCCACAGGTAAAAAAGAACTGAAATTAATTCATGTTTTTATAACTAGATTATTACCAAAATCAAAAGTTTAAATGAAACGTTTCGAACGCCTTTTGCCAGTGGCGTAGGTCAAAAATTCTCAAATCCTTTAAGTAATAAACGCTGTAAATTGATTTTCATAATCTAAGAATTGATCAGTACTTCCACATTGACGACCGCTTACGTTTATTTTTCCTAATAAATCGAAAGTTTTTCCTTAATATACCATATACAACACTTTGCCATTACGTGATGTGATGTGGAAGTACTAGTAATTGCAATTATTTGTAGTGCTTTATTATGATAAACTATTATCTTCATAGCAGTGTAGGTACTTATGCTTAGTTATATGTTGTAAGACTTGTTTTTGTTGTTGTAGATTTTATATGCTATACTGCATTTGGTAAAGATCTTTGCTGTATTTTAGATTTCCAAGGGATGAAACAATACGTCAACAGTGGATTAAAAATATGAAACTGCCATATGATTGGTCCCCAGCTGAGTATCATAGATTGTGCAGTAAACACTTTGAAGAAAAATTTTTTTATCGCACTAATCATAAAGTAAAATTATTGAATGAAGCCGTTCCTACTTTTGAACAAGTGCCACAGTATTTACAGACGATAACTGTAAGTTCACAATGAGTGTAATGATACAATAAATGTTTTATCTTAAAGTACTATTTATTAGGAAAGAAGATCGCGCAAACGCAGTCACGTCGCCAGTCAACCAGCTGTACATTCTGGGTTTCCATGTTCTTTACGACCTGACCATGTAATTCCGTCGACTTCGAAACAACATTTTCTAGCTCATACAACTGCACAACAGGATCCGGCAGTTCCATCCACATCTCAGCAGGAAAAATCAGAACCAGACACACCTCGTAAAAAAAAACTGCGCCGGCAATTGTTTATGGAAAAGTTGAAAAGCAAAAACAAAACCCAGAGGATAAAAGTGTTGGGTCAGTCGTTGAGGAGATCAAAAAAACGCATGTGGTCGTTAAAGCAGTGCGTCAAGAGTCTTGAAGAAAAAAATTTGGTATCAATGGAAAACTGTAAATTACTTTCAAATATGACTAGGGTAAACAAGGAACTATTAGCCCGGAAAATAGGAAAAAAAGTGAAATATCCGCCTGAATTGAGAAAGTTCGTCATGACTCTAAATTTTTTTTCTCCAAAAGCATTCCTTGCATTTTTTGAGGATGTAACACCGTATATAGTTCTGTCGATAGTGCGCCGCCTATGGTATCCAGAGTTTTAATTTTCTCTATGGTGGTATCCTTGCTTTGGAGTCATTTGGTCACAGTTAGAACGTGTGTGTGCGCTATCCACTCTCTTTCCTAATCTAAGATTTTAATAATATATAAATTTTCTATAGGTATCACCATGGGTATCACATTAAAATTTATGATTTATTCATTTCCATAGCAACGTTAGAATACAAAATCAGCAACTAGATTCTTGAAAAAATAGGAGAGTAAAATAATTATAAAGAAACTTAAAATTGAGGCTCATGTTTGCGATGTTGGAAAAAATAGTATACACGATTCGTGATGAAAGTGCGATTTTTCAACTTGCAATACTATACAATGTATTGCTCGTTGAAAAATCAGTCACTTTCATCACTTATAAATAATGTAATGTACTATTTTCTATAAAAATGACACTTTCATCACTCAATGTAGTGAGGAAAATAGGCGTTTGCATCACTAGTGAGGAAAGTTCATTTCCATGGCAACGTTAGAATACAAAATCAGCAACTAGATTCTTCAAAAAATTGTAGGGTAAAATATTAAGCACGAAACCCGGTTTAGCTCCCATCTTAGAGACTCCAAGTGGAGGGTCACTGCTAATGGACTTAAATCTATTTAGAGAGAAAATATCTCTGTCAATCTTCATAAGATAATTTTATCGGTTGGTTACAAGGGGACTTTCTTAAATTATCTGCCTCGTTCCATAGTGCCATTTCGATGTTTTACTCCAACATATTTCATTTTTAAATCATTTAAACAATTACGGAATTAGAAAAATTGCCAAAGAGTATGAAACTTTGGAATAGGAAAATTCAGAAAAACTTTGGAATCGTGTATTACACAGACGGCTCGAAAACCACTAAGGGCACTGGCTTTGGAGTATACGGGAGCAATGGACGGGGCTTCAAAATTTATGTAAGCCTGGGACAACAAGCGATCGTGTTCCAAGCCGAGGTATATGCAATCCTGACAGCGGCTGCTCAGCTATTAAAAGAGAACCTTATCAAAAGGAAATCTTTATTGTGACAGGCAGCAAAACAGCGATTGCAGCAATAGACTCATATGCGGTAAATTTAGGGCTAGTCCCCGAATTCACACAAATGCTAAACGCACTAGGTAAGTGCAACTCAGTCACACTAGTGTGGACACCTGGGCACGTAGGAATAGCAGGTAACCAGGTTGCTGACGAGCTTGCGAGAATGACAAGCGCAAAACCATCTATAGGACTCGAACCGGCTTGTGGGATTACACCTATAACATAGCCAAAAAGAAGATTCAGGCAACACTCACGACAGAGCATTGCAGCCATTGGTCGAAAATCCCAAGATCTTCCTGAAAATCCCAACATGGACCTAGCTACGTCCATCTTAGTTATGCCGCCGGTTGAATATTTTTTTATTAAAATTGTGAGATTTTATTGTGTTCTCCAGAGCCACTTTCCTATCTCTTTTCAGATCTTTGTGCATCTTGATTTCAATTCAAGAGGTATTTTGTAGCGTTATCCGAAGCGTGTAAGGAGACAATTTGGTTAAGACGATTGTTAGACGATTTTCATCAAATTCTTGGTGGAGCAACAACGATTTTTGAAGACAACCAGAGTTGTCTCAGGATGATTACTGATGAGAAATTATCTAATCAGTCGAAGCATATAGATACGAGGAGATATTTCGTAAAGGAACATGTAACGAGAAAGGACATTCAATGAAAATATTGCCCAACTGAAGAAATGTTGGGAGATATGTTAACAAAGGTTTTGTCCGCACCAAGATTGGAGAAGTTAAGAGAGGCTTGTGGACTGCGAATGTAATAATTGAGGAGGAGTGTTGGATTATTAAATGTTCAGTGGTTTATGACTTTGACAAGTTAGTATGATGTTTCTCGAGTTAGTATGTTGACGTGTTTTTGAATAAAATCATTATTTCATTATAATATTAATCGTAACTTATGGTTTACATTTATCATTCTATTCATATTCCATTAGTGCTTACCTTCGGCTTCCATGCAGTAATACATATTTTGATTAAATCGTTCCCGTACATTTTGCAAATGAAACAAACTCATGTCCCGTTTTGAGTCAAAAAATAAATGGTCAGGTTACACCATGGTCAAGATATAGTGAGGGTAGTGTAGACAACTTTAAGGTACTTAATTGAATTTTCATTGTAAATATCTCTTTTGACTGTTTTTTATGTATGTTTAATTTGCTTAGATTGAAGGAGGTACGTATAAATAAATAGAAAATTGTTATACTGCAATTTACTTTAGACTAGATCACTAGAGTAACATGACTCACATTCAAATTTAAAACAACAAAGTACTGTTGTACCTATACAAGTTTACACACTTTGGAATGAAATTACCAAATACGGCAGGGAAGTATGATTACAAATAAAATTGAGGATTATAGAAATATAAATGCATAATTATGTGGTAACTTTTCATTTAAAAATAGCAGCTACATGAAATTGTAAGAATCACATTAATTTTTTGTTACTTTGACATATTATTAGTCCGGGAGCCGGCCACCTTTTTTGCAATCAATTAATATACTTTTTATACTTTGTGAGCGGCTTTATTTTAACGAGACGATAAACTTTTTCCTCTGCGAAAATGTTCGCAAATGAGTCCTATGGGGGTGTCCAGGGAAAAACACGTTGACTTGGAAATTACAAAAAATGGATGAATATCATGGGAAAACGGTCCAATTAATTTGTGGGACAAAGTGCGCATTTAATTATACAAATATTTACTAAGTCACAGAAAAAAAATCAGTTTGATATTCATTATTTTTGTTAAATGTAGTAATACCTACATGTCTTCAGATGGGGAGACTCTTGATGGACTGATTTTTGTTGTAGGACAAATGTTATTTTGAATTACTTACAAAAAACTTCACAGTTAGCTAAAAAATTAAGTGACATTAATCAATTTTTTGTAATTACCACATCAACGTGTTTTACCCCTGCGCACCCCGTAGGACCCATTTGCGAAACTTTTCGCAGAGGAAAAAGTTTGGCGTCTCGTTAAAATAAAGCCGCTCACGAAGTATAAAAAGTATACTAATTGATTGCAAAAAAGGTGGCCGGCCCTGGACCATACATACAACGTGGAAATGTAACAATGAAAGGTGAACAAGTGACGTTTCGCTTTTTATACAGGGTGTACCAATCTTACGACATTGTTCGGTATATGGCTTATTTCAAGAGATATCAAAAAATGTTGTTAAGGAAAGTAATAGATGTCTTTAAGGACCATATTTCTAAATTATGGTGAACTATACAGGGTGTTGCAAAACTCCGTTACAAACCAAACACATGATTTTTAAATGAGAGCCCCTGCATATTATTCCAAATTCGGATTGCCCACATTTTTTCGAGTCTTTTGCTATAAGGTTTTGTTACGTTATACAGAGTCCTTTAAAAGTCATGGGCACGTTTATGTTAAAATCGTAGCTAAATCAACGCCCTCTAGCTTACTGTACGTTACAGAAAAAGACAATTTCTTGGCTAATCGAGTTTCGTAATGTGATGTAATATCTCCTCATTCGATTACATTTCAATTATTTTCTCTCTTTGTGTACAGGGTGGATCGAAACTCGGATCTTTCATTTTCTTTCTTCTTTTAAATGGAACACCCTGTATTTTATTGCATAAATAGAATCTTTGATTATGTAGCTTTAATTTTTTTAAGCATTCCCTATACCTAAAGTTTATAAAATTTTGTAATATTTAATTTTAAAAATGCACCATTATTTACACAGGGAATCCCTTGCATGTTTCTAAACTACACTACACCATATCCCTCTAAATATCCACCCATTACATGCTTCCCCACTATATACAGGGTGAGTGGGGAGAAATGGAGCGAACTTTTGAATGTATTCTACACGTAAAAATAAGTAAAAAAACTCAACTGTTGGTATGCGATTGTCTTTTGTTTTCAAGTTATAACGTAATTAAAACCCCGAACATCGTTTAAGTTCAACGTGCTTATAACAAGTGTTCAAATATATCACCATTAACTTGTAAAGATGGTCTATTTGGCTAGCGTTCTGTTCAAAGTGAAAATTGAAAATGCATGCTTGTAAATGCTCCAGTCTAGGATTCAACGAAAAACACTGCAAGCACCAAGGGTCACTCCTGAAGCAGTATAATTTCCTTACTTCATTTAACACTAACACGCCATTAAACTAGAATAAATTATATTATGACCCAGAGAACTTTGCGCCTGCCTTAAATAGGTAGGTACGTATTTGGGAAATTTAAAAAACTATTAAGTGGTTAATACCACAAAAGTTTTTTTTGAATGGGCTTGAAACATTAGTCGAAAGGTTGAAAAAGTGAATTAATAGACAAGAAAACACACAGACCATTTTTTAGCAAATCTCGTTCCATTTCCTTTCTATCAAAAGATTTCTCACGCAATTTCATCACGTGCCTAATCAACCATGATTGGTGTTTTTCCCTTCTTTCGGTCAACCAGTAGTGCTACCTTTCGCTATAAGAAATATACTTATACGAAGATCGTATTAAACAAACCGGTTTATGTGAAGGCTGTTAACTTTACGTTCAAGAAAAATTTAGTTAAAATTCTTAAAGGAAGTACATTTCTTAGCAAAAAAAATCTATTAAAAGTAAGACGAAAGTAGACGCTTGCAAATTGGAATGTTTCGCAAAACCTATAGCAAGTGGCTTTCTTTGTTTTTTCCCACTCTAATAGCTAAATTACAGAAAAGGAAGTGTTTGGGAAGCTTTGGTATATTTTCTTTTTATCTCGATGATTGTCTTGATAACCACATTTGAAAGGTACACCTTTTCCTCGTTCCAAGCTGTTAGGTTTTTTCAAAAAGTTTGGCTATTATATCTCTTTCTTCCACCCTTCCACTATTCCATTATTACGATTAAGTGATATACGTCATATTGATAACTGTGTAAGAGGATTTTATTCGGAAACAGACTTGTTAAAAGGAAGGTATCTTCTCCAAATGACCAAATTTAAAAGTGGACGTTGTGACCAAGATGGCGGTTTAGAAGGCGGTGGGCGTTGTGAGCAGTGGGCGTTGTGTCCAGGACCTTTTGGAATAAGCAAAAGCATTTAATCTCACGTAAGTAACAGATTGCATTAGGTATTGTTTGTGCATACTCGACTTACTTTTCGAAAGGACATCTAAGCTGTACTTACCTACTTCATCTGATTGTAAAATGACAAATATGTAGTTATAATAATTTGGCCAAGCTAGTTTTTCTGATCAAAGTGATAATTTAAAAAGTATGATATATTTAGTTGATGTGCATGCTTGTAAATGCTCCTGTCCAGTGGAATTCAACTGAAAACACTGCAAGCACCAAAGGTCCTTATTACATTTGACACTTTGTTCAACGTCATGAAACACAAATTATATGAAGTAGCTTCCGAAAAATGTGCAAATAAGCATAAGTATATTCCACTCTTTAGTAATCACCACTGACGAAACAGGAGAGGAAAACGAAGGAAGAGGAGCTAACAACATACAAGCCACTAAGTCAGCAGAAATGGATGCTGGATCAATGCATAAAGACATAAAAAGGAGGTAAATAGGTACGAATTGCAATAAAATGATTAAATATTTAACAGTGTTACCTTTTGCTATAAGAAATGTATATGAAATTTATATGAAGGCTGTTAACGTTACGTTCAGGAAAAATTTAAAGTGTACATCAGTTTGGAAGATAAAATTGTTAAAATAACGCGCACGTTCACAGTCCTACGACCCACAAATGGATCATAAAAGCATGTACCAGCACATCCACGAACCACATATGGACCACACAGATTCGGATAGAAATTGCTCGATTAAACGTAGGACGTGGCAGTAGGTATGAATTATTGTTTTTTAATAGGACGTTAGAGGAAAGAAAAACCTATATTTTTATTATATACCTATGTATAATTTTATTGGAATTTATGTTTACGACCCATAATATGTGGGGCATACATTTTTAAACGCGGACGTCAATAGTAGCATTTTAAAATTTACACTGTACTGTGAACGTGTTAAAAGATAAGAGTAAACTACATTGTAATTCTAGCATACTTTCTTTTCTTTGATACATAATTTCATGCTCTGAACTCATGATCGTTCATTGTGCCATGCGATAAATTTTTCCAAGTTCACATTCGTACATCTAATCGTATCATTGGTATTCCCAAGTGTGTACAGTTGTTCGCTGTGGTGTTATATTTTCTTTCAGTCAGTTTCAGATATTGCCATGTTACGGAAAACCTTTCTCCTGGTTATCGCATTGATAATCATCGATAACGTTTTACCTTCAAGTAATAGTGATTTATTAGCAAGCCGAAGATACTGTGGTCTTCAACATTCTGACGATTACGTAAGAAATAATGACAAGATTACTTTAGACGAATTTCCTTGGGTTGCGCAATTGTTGTACGATGAGGACAGGCGTGTAAAGTGTGCTGGATCTTTGATAAATCGTCGTTATGTGTTGACTGCTGCAATATGTGTGAGCGAGCTGGATACAAAAATGTGAGATTCAAAATAGTTACCCATGTCCTTACACTATAGATTATAAATTAATATCCTAACCGTAGCACAGGCGTTAGATTTGGTGATTACGACATAACCACCGATAAAGATTGTACCAATGATACACGTTTTGGTGAGGAATGTAGCGATCCCGTTCAAGAATTTGGTATTGAGGAACTAATTCCACATCCACAATTTAGCGATGTAACTAGTGCGAACGATATTGGATTAATTCGTCTTTCCAAAAATGTTGATTACTCAGGTGAGAAATAACGAAATAGGTGTGAAAGTGAAATAGTAGTGAAGGTTGTAATTTGTAGAGTACATACGACCCATATGTCTACCCACTGCTAATACCGAGGAGTTGAATAGTGAAGAGCAACTGGCAGTGTCTGGTTGGGGAGCTGTTAGCTATGCAAGCCACCTAACTAAAATAAAAAAGAAAATTTCAGCAAGATTAGTTTCTTTAGATAAATGCCGTAGACTAGTCAGAGGTACACGGAAAAGTGTAACTGTAGATCATTTATGCGTAGAAGAGGCATGGAATAGTTTTACTTGCCAAGGTGATAGTGGAGCTCCATTAATGTTGTCCACAAAAAATCAATGGGAACAAGTTGGTATCGTTTCATTTGGTAGACCATGTGGAATGAATTTTCCGACCGTTTATGTAAAAATAACCAGTTACTTAGATTGGATTAAAGGAAAGCTACGCGCATGAGAAAATCTAAGAAGTAGTAATGAAACTTAACTAATAAAATATCGAACCTTTAACTGTAAAACTTAATATAAGTCTAAACCTAGGCCTAGAATGCATAAGATCAATTTAATGAACAAATTTAGCTAAGAGAGCATGCGATAAATAAAAGCATAATGTAGAGGTAATGCATTTTCTCGTGGCCTATGAGTCATACCATCGCAATAGTGGCAAATGTGTCTATCTTGCTAACAACAATCCAATCTAAAAATACATTTTTAGAATTCGCGTCATTTGAGTGCTTTAATAGATCCTATTAAAGCACTCAAATGACGTCATTTGCGTGCTTTAATAGACATTTGGGTGTTTTAATAAAACCGGTACAATTTAATTTTACTAAGTTGGTATTTACCGAATTAATTCATAGCAAATACTGTAGTTAACCTTTAAATAAATTTTAAATTGACAATTTGAAAAGTAGTAGTTCTAATCTCTAAAAAATTCCCTAGATTTTGATAATGTCAAATATTTATTTAAAATTGCTTGCAAAAGGCGCAAATTCTAAAAAATAGTATAAAAAACTCATTCATAAGGCTTTTATGGCACTCATCATTAAGAAAACTCGTGGCTGCGCCACTCGTTTTCTAAACTTTGATTCGTGCCATAAAACGTACCTTATGAAACTTGTTTTTTAATATACTATTATGCATAACCATTATATAACTTGGTCGATGTTTTTATCTTTTGGAATTTCACTTACAATATCCCTCTCCCTCGTAAATAGTCACATCTTCGCGCAGCTTACTTCAAGGGTATGGGTCACGAGAAAGTGCATTACCTCCACTTACAATATGTACAAATAAAAATATTTGTAAGATAAGTATAATAATAATAACAAAAATAAATATTTCACTCGAATACCTATCATAAGACATGATTCTTCAACTGACAATTAATTCATTTCTTCTCATGAAGTAGGGTTTAAATTCTGGTTTAACCTTTTTAGGCCGAACTGTTTTAACAAAGTCTGCTAGTTTCATTAATACCGGGTCTTTTACTGTGACTTTAGCTATAACAACATAGGTCAATGGTAATTCTTCTGTTAAATTACATGAATTAATGTTACTTTCTACATAATATGTAGGTTCAGGTAAAGGAAGTCGAGACAACATATCTCCTTCATACTCAACTCACTGCCTTTTTTGTATTCGATTTTATAATCATATGCCGATAAATACTCCAACGAACTACTCTTGCTGCGGAGGTCCGTGAAGTTGGAGGTACACCATCATCAAAATCAAAATGCAGTATTGCCATAATTTTGTGCTTATTTTGTGCTAATTTGTGCCGTATAAAACAAATTTTGTGCTCAAGCCCTAACGGAGTTATTCAACATTTTGTATCTGTACCTCCAACTTCACGCTGGAGGTACACCATCACCAAAATGAAAATGCAGCATAGCCATAATTTTGTGCTCATTTTGTGCTAATTTGTGCCGTATAATACAAATTTTGTGCTCAAGTCCTAAGGGAGTTATTCAACATTTTATATGTGTACCTCCAACTTCACGCTGGAGGTACACCATCACCAAAATGAAAATACAGCATAGCCATAATTTTGTGCTCATTTTGTTCTAATTTGTGCCGTATAATACAAATTTTGTGCTCAAGTCCTAAGGGAGTTATTCAACATTTTATATGCGTACCTCCAACTTCACGCTGGAGGTACACCATCACCAAAATGAAAATTCAGCATAGCCATAATTTTGTGCTCATTTTGTGCTAATTTGTGCCGTATAATACAAATTTTGTGCTCAAGTCCTAAGGGAGTTATTCAAGATTTCATATCTGTACCTCCAACTTCACGCTGGAGGTACACCATCACCAAAATGAAAATGCAGCATAGCCATAATTTTGTGCTCATTTTGTGCTAATTTGTGCCGTATAATACAAATTTTGTGCTCAAGTCCTAAGGGAGTTATTCAACATTTTATATGTGTACCTCCAACTTCACGCTGGAGGTACACCATCACCAAAATGAAAATACAGCATAGCCATAATTTTGTGCTCATTTTGTTCTAATTTGTGCCGTATAATACAAATTTTGTGCTCAAGTCCTAAGGGAGTTAATCAACATTTTATATGCGTACCTCCAACTTCACGCTGGAGGTACACCATCACCAAAATGAAAATTCAGCATAGCCATAATTTTGTGCTCATTTTGTGCTAATTTGTGCCGTATAATACAAATTTTGTGCTCAAGTCCTAAGGGAGTTATTCAAGATTTCATATCTGTACCTCCAACTTCACGCTGGAGGTACACCATCACCAAAATGAAAATGCAGCATAGCCATAATTTTGTGCTCATTTTGTACTAATTTGTGCCGTATAATACAAATTTTGTGCTCAAGTCCTAAGGGAGTTATTCAACATTTTATATGTGCACCTCCAACTTCACGCTGGAGGTACACCATCACCAAAATGAAAATACAGCATAGCCATAATTTTGTGCTCATTTTGTGCTAATTTGTGCCGTATAATACAAATTTTGTGCTCAAGTCCTAAGGGAGTTATTCAAGATTTCATATCTGTACCTCCAACTTCACGCTGGAGGTACACCATCACCAAAATGAAAATGCAGCATAGCCATAATTTTGTGCTCATTTTGTGCTAATTTGTGCCGTATAATACAAATTTTGTGCTCAAGTCCTAACGGAGTTATCCAAGGCCACCTAAGGCCTTGAGTTATCCAAAATTTTATATCTGTACCTCCAATTTCAGGCTGGAGGAAGGTAGCTACACCATCACCATAACATAGCATTGATTTAAACATTATTTGGCGATACATCCTAAGAAAAGTGTTTCTGACTGAGACCGAGAGAAAATAGGATATACTTTTTTTCTTGGAATTGTTCCATATGCATTATAAGAGCAAATTTTATCAACAGCTTTGTTGGCCATTTCTAGATGTTGTAAACTTTAACTAAGTATATTGGAAAAAAACTGAATTTAAATATAAAAAAATACAACATAAGTAAGTATAATTATTCTGTTTTAACATCAAGCGAGAAAGTCAAATGTATGCATTGAAGTAAGAAACTCATATTAAGTAAATACGTGGATGAAATGGATGGTGTAGGTCGTAACATGCAAGATCCTGCAATATGTTTTCAAATAAATAACAATTAAACCTGTTTCGATTGAAAGTTTGTATGAAAATCACTACTTCCACTTTTCATAATTCAAGTAAGGATTCTCTTCAAAAATTAGGATCTCTGATGGTTTGCCATTCCTTCCTGGCTTTTCTTTTCTTTGCTATTAATTTCCTTGGGTTAGTTGGTACCTTTAAGTCTCTTTGATAGTAGGTTCGGTATAGCTATCCATGCTTTGATTTTTTTCTGTGCTAGTAATAGTTTCAGTGAGTGTCAAGATTACAGGGGAGTGATCTGAGCTCATGACATATTCATCACTCACGTCAATGTAGTTTGACGATATATTCTTGCTAATCAAGAAGTCTAGTGAATCTGTCCTCTTGTTAACATCAGTGGGCCAGTATGTTGGTTTTCCTGTGGTGTGTGCTGAACATCCGAAGTCATATATTGCTCGTCGTAGTTCTCTGCATTTAGTTGTGGTTATGGTGATACCCCATTCGGCGTTCTTTGCATTAAATAAGTCTCCTCCAACAATAAATTTTTCCTGGAAATTTTGATGGAGATTTCAGTAATCTGTTCTTAAATGGTGTCTTGGGGGTATGTAGGATGCTGCCACGGATATCCTTTTTTTGTATTAATTTTTACTGAGATATTCGGCTTCTCGAATTTGAAATTCCTAATACTGTTGGATGTGTTGCTTAATGATATCAGCACTTCCGCCTCTCACTGTGCCGAGGGTGGTCTAGGACAAGTCAGCGCCGCCGACTCATCGCGGCCATCTCATCGCCGAGCCATCGCATCGCCGGCGCCGGCCAACTCATCGCCGAGCCATCTCGTTAAAATTAAAATACCCCAGTCAAATAAGCCAGAAAAAGGGGCAAACCTCGGAATGGAAGCGAATAAGCTGAAAATTTGCATAAACCTTTATTTTGATGTTCTAATGACTGACAAAAAAGTCTCATATCATATCGTGTCTGCGTCATAAGTTATTCGAGGTCAAAGGTCGGGTAAATCGGTTTTTTGCAATTATTTCGTTTTCTATGCGAAATACCGCGTTTGAGGTTATTATGAATTTTGTAGATCATACACTTATCTACAATTTTCATTACAATCATTTTTTTATAACTCCAACTATTCTCGAGATATAGCGTGGAGAGTGGGGAGCGCGCATCCGTAGATATATGTTAAACTTACATGGTATAAGGCGTTGCTAGGTGGATAGATGATTATACAAAGTTTTTAATCATTATAATGACAATAATAGTTTAATCCGAATATTAACGTTTAGATAAAACTATACAAACTCTTTGAAAAGCATAAACTATAAAATAATGAATATTATTACAAAAATTTCTTACTTATAACTAACATATTTACTAATTTGTTATAAGTAAATTAACTTGTCACATTTATAAATAATAGTAAAAATAATGTCACAAATTTTATTTTCAATTTATTAATAAATTTGTGTAATCTACAATTTACTTGTCGACGCCGTTTACTATAGACTTTACATACGAATGCGCGCTCCCCACTCTCCGAGCTATATTTCGAGAATGGTTGAAGTTATAAAAAAATGATTGAGATGAAAATTGTAGATAATTGTATGACCTACAAAATTTATAATAACCTCAAATGCGGTATTTCGCATAGAAAACGAAATAATTGCAAAAAACCGATTTACCCGACCTTTGACCTTGAATAACTTGTGACGCAGACACGATATGATATGAGACTTTTTTGTCAGTCATGAGTACATCAAAATGAAGGTTTCTACAAATTTTTAGCTTATTCGCTTCCATTCCGAGGTTGAAGGCTAATTTGACTGGGGTAAAATTGTTAGTAGTGGAACAACATATCGTAGCATACAAAAAGCCATCAGTATATATATATTTATTCACAGCCATCAATAAGTCATTAACGGTTAACGATTGATTAAAATATAAATGAATGTTAAATATCAGGTAAGTATTATTGATTGTTTATTAACGCTATCATTATCTATATAAAGCTCTGTAAAGCTGATTATCAATTGATTAAGATTTAAGGGAATGTTAATGTCATATGTTAATGTAATATCTTGATGTTCGGTATCGGTATTTATATTAGCAAGTAAAAGGGGATAAGTAAGAATGTGCTGAATTTATCGGAAACAAAATCGGCGATGAGTTGGCCGGCGTTAAGATGGCTCGACGATGAGATGGCCGCGATGAATCGGCCGCAATGAGTCGGCGACGCTGACTTGTCCCATTCCGGCCGAGGGAATGTGTAGTATGATAGCAGAAGTCTTTTACTTTTAGAAAATCTTCTTTTGTGCAATGCGTCTCTGATCTTTGTGTGAATAGAGTTGCTTGCATTATGCGCAAGTTAGCCATTTTGAATTTTTGAGTTAGCCCCTTGGCTAATTGGTTTCTCTAAGTTTTCCAGCCTTTGGTTGATAGCTTTGTTTTCCTTTTCTTGGCGATTTAGTTTTTCCAATACTATCTCAGAATTTTGACTCAATGGTGGTGGGATTATCGGTTTTGGTATATTATAATCATCGCGGCGATCTCAGATAGCGGCCCGCCGGCGCCGCTTACCGATTATATGACCCCTCGGTCCCTGCTATAAAAATGTTAAATGTACGTACGTGATAATAATTACACTTATCGCACTTATCACACTCTGCGCTTGCACCGGTGATACACAACTTTACTCAATGAAAGTCAAACCACTTATAATTTACTAATAAGTTTACAATAACCTCTAAAAGCTTCATACACTTTTGTGCAATTAAAATAATTAAGAACAAAATTGGCACCTTCATAAAAGACATGGTTTGGTAAAAAAAAGCATTAATAAGGCAGCAATAAAACACAATGAACAGATTATTTTATCCTTAAAAAATAAAACTAAGACCATATTTCGTATATTCAATGACAATAAAAACTGTGAGTGACGATAATATCTCAATCAAACATGAAGGAAAATTAGTCACCGATGCAAATTGTCGGTTACATTTATTTAGCAATCATTTCCGATTAGACATAGTTAACAATCAGAGTAAGGAAGAGTATACAAAAACTACAAGGTGTATTATAGGTAAATCACTTTTTCATTATCCCCCCCCATGAAAGTGTCCATTTCAATTCTGATCGCAGATAGCGAAACCGAAAGTGAAACTGTCGTGGTGATCCGGTTGCTAGGTCTGAAAAACTTTCGGTATCTGGACGACGAAAAAGTCAAAATGACATTTGAATTAATAACACAGAAGTTTATTTTTTATTTGGTTAAATTACATCTTCACGTATCGTTTCCATTTCTTTTACTTTGCACCAATTTGCAAAATTTCTCGTAGGTCTAGGTACATTTGCTAGTATAGGTCCTTTGACTTTTTTGGTATCCTCGGCTCCACTACGCTACGCCTCGCCCATTTACAAACACCTCGCAATGAAAAGTACGCTTTCGTAGCTTGTAATGCAAATAACTATTTCTCAAACCAACAGATTCCTTGGAAATCGTCGATATAATCAGAAACCTAAACAACAAAAACTCGGTGAGCATTGATGAGGTACAATTGCAATTGTTAAGAAGGTTGCTTACCTCATAGCAAATCCTCTTTCGCATATAGTAAATACAATTATTACAAGTGGTGTTTTTCCAGGTAAATCAAAAATAGCTATATAACTATTCCCGTTTTTAAAAAGGGTAATAGAGAACACATCGGAAACTACCGTCAAGTGTCTATATTACATGCTTTTTCAAAAATTGTAGAGAGGGTTATCTTTAATCAAATCACTGGTCATCTACTAAAAAATACTATTTTAAACGTTAGCCAATATGGCTTCTTAAAAAGCAAGTCGACTGAAATGGTAATCTTCAACTCCTTCTCACCTGTTCTGGATCAACTAGACCAAAGGAACTATGTTGGAGGTGTATACTTCGACTTAACGAAAGCGTTTGACAAAATAGACCATCAGATACTTTTAGAAAACTTACAACAGTATGGTATACGTGGTATACCCCTCAATCTCATACAGTCTTACCTTACTAATCGGTACCAAGTAGTCTGTTTGAATTCAAAATATAACGGAGTAAATAGAACTATTCCATCTTCACCATCAAAAATCCTGACTGGAGTTCCACAGGGGTCCATACTGGAACCTCTAATATTTATACTATACGTAAACGATCTGGCGAACATACAAAAAATGTAAATCAAGTGTGTCAATTTGCGGATGATACTTCTTGTATAGTCTCGCAAGACAGTAAAGAAAACCTGTACACGAATATTGCGGATACTAATTTTTTGTCTTTATGTAATGGCACACTAATTACTATTAGTATGTGTCTTGATTTGACACTGTCTTTGTCTTCTGTTGAAGAATTTACAGCAATAAATTATTATTATTATTATATTATTATTATTAAATGACTTGCTAAATGAATGCTTCCCTTTGAAATAATAATATACATATATGTAGTTTCATTTCTATAAACTGCATATAATTATAAAGTAAAATAAATAATGTTATAGTTAAACAATAATAAATAACGAACAGGATAATACAAAAAACAATAAAATCGCGAACACTTGAGCTTGTTATACAGTAAGATACCGTACCTATACAAAATTTACAAACTGCCCAGCCAACACAGTGGCTATTTTCTATCAATACAAAACCTAAAACAAACAAGATCACTACTAGGGTGTGACAAGAGTGGTATAAGTCCAGCTCAGGTTCACAAGTCAATATTGAAACAATAGTGAATTAATTGTTAGTCTCACTTATATTTCAAATCGCGCTGTCGATGATCTATTGAAAAGTAAATAATATCTTTTCAATTAGGATTTGTTTAATGATTAAAATGTATCACTCCTGCATTGTTTATGACTTAATGCTTCAAATATGAATGTAACACCATAGTTCCATTTATGATTGAAATGATTTTGAAATTGAATTTATTGTAAGCACGTGTAGACTGTGGACCTCAATTAATGAAGGCCATATTGAGTTTATTTTCCACAAACTTAGACATTATATATTTAATTGTTTTTAATTGTCCACAATATTGTTTTATACTTATTAGTTGTTTAAGTCGTTTACATAACCTTAACTTGTTCCCCATGTGATAATCTTCCTTAGCGCCCATTTCACTACCTACACATTTTAACAATGTATTGACGTCTTTCATTACTTATAAAAAACATTTTGCTTGATAATGGTAATGGTCATTACCGAAACATGTCGCAACCATAACTAATGTTATAATTTATACCTTCGACGAATAATTTTAATTGCACTCACTCAGCAATTAATTTATTTAAATTTTCATATTTCACATTAAGAAAAGGTAAGGGGAGGCTTAGAGTTTCTATTACTATTCCATTTACCCCCTTTGGAGAACCCGAACTATTCCATAGATGTATTTATAATTATATGTAGGTGGTTTACAGAAATGAAACTATATGTATATTATTATTTAAAAGGGAAGCATTCATTTAGCAAGTCATTTAATAAGACATCTTGAAGAATCCATGCCTTTTATGACGGTGCCAATTTTGTTCTTAATTGTTTTAATTGCACAAAAGTGTATGAAACTTTTAGAGGTTATCGTAAACGTATTAGTAAATTATAAGTGGTTTGACTTTCATTGAGTAAAGTTGTGTATCACCGGTGCAAGCGCAGAGTGTGATAAGTGCGATAAGTGTAATTATTATCACGTACGTACATTTAACATTTTTATAGCAGGGACCGAGGGGTCATATAATCGGTAAGCGGCGCCGGCGGGCCGCTATCGCCGCGGTGATTATAATATACCAAAACCGATAATCTCACCACCATTGAGTCAAAATTCTGAGATAGTATTGGAGAAACTAAATCGCCAAGAAAAGGAAAACAAAGCTATCAACCAAAGGCTGGAAAACTTAGAGAAACCAATTAGCCAAGGGGCTAACTCAAAAATTCAAAATGGCTAACTTGCGCATAATGACGTGGAATGCCAATGGGTTGAAACATCATTTGGATGAACTCCAAGCAACTCTATTCACACAAAGATCAGAGACGCATTGCACAAAAGAAGATTTTCTAAAACTAAAAGACTTCTCCTGCTATCATACTACACATTCTCTCGGCCGGAATGGGACAAGTCAGCGTCGCCGACTCATCGCGGCCGATTCATCGCGGCCATCTTATCGCCGAGCCATCTCAACGCCGGCCAACTCATCGCCGATTTTGTTTCCGATAAATTCAGCACATTCTTACTTATCCCCTTTTACTTGCTAGTATAAATACCGATACCGAACATCAAGATATTACATTAACATATGACATTAACATTCCCTTTTAAATCTTAATCAATTGATAATCAGCTTTACAGAGCTTTAAATCGATAATGATGGCGTTAATAAACAATCAATCATACTTACCTGATATTAACATTCATTTATATTTTAATCAATCGTTAATGACTTATTGATGGCTATGAACAAATATATAAAAAGTTTGGAAATAAAAATAATCCTAAACATAAACGTAGATTGCCATTAAAGCGCCTAGGTTATTTGCAGGTGTAGTATATTTTTTTTAATTGATACAAAATGGCAACATGACCCTAAACAAAGTTTGGAAGTAAAAAAAATGCTAAACTTAAACGTAGATTGCCACTACGCGGTACTTTTGTATCGTATATGATTATTAGTTATAAGTAATTAACGGATACTGATGGCTTTTTGTATGCTATGTTGTTCCATTACTAACAATTTTTAATTTTAACGAGATGGCTCGGCGATGAGTTGGCCGGCGATGAGACCTTCCTCCAGCCTGAAGTTGGAGGTACAGATATGAAATCTTGAATAACTCCCTTAGGACTTGAGCACAAAATTTGTATTATACGGCACAAATTAGCACAAAATGAGCACAAAATTATGGCTATGCTGTATTTTCATTTTGGTAATGGTGTACCTCCAGCGTGAAGTTGGAGGTACACATATAAAATGTTGAATAACTCCGTTAGGGCTTGAGCACAAAATTTGTTTTATACGGCACAAATTAGCACAAAATGAGCACAAAATTATGGCTATGCTGTATTTTCATTTTGGTAATGGTGTACCTCCAGCGTGAAGTTGGAGGTACGCATGTAAAATGTTGAATAACTCCCTTAGGACTTGAGCACAAAATTTGTATTATACGGCACAAATTAGCACAAAATGAGCACAAAATTATGGCTATGCTGTATTTTCATTTTGGTGATGGTGTACCTCCAGCGTGAAGTTGGAGGTACACATATAAAATGTTGAATAACTCCGTTAGGGCTTGAGCACAAAATTTGTTTTATACGGCACAAATTAGCACAAAATGAGCACAAAATTATGGCTATGCTGCATTTTGATTTTGGTGATGGTGTACCTCCAACTTCACGGACCTTTGCTGCGGACATAACAAATATGTTAGGGTTTCGAGCCCGAAGCCTTATTTCAAACTCGAGCGGGTAGCGAGGACTAGAGAAAGGTTGTAGGGCCATAAAAGCAAGTTACGCCAGAAATACATACACTATTTTATGTGCAAATTAAGTCTTCATCTCAAATAATTCTGAAATACGTTGCTATAGTAAAAGCAGTAAACAAGAGTATCCGTTTTAAATTTGTTCAATAACTGTTTACTTTATACCTTGTAACAATTACAAATTCATACGTGA
Source organism: Pyrocoelia pectoralis (assembly GCA_036250285.1). Lineage (NCBI taxonomy): Eukaryota > Metazoa > Arthropoda > Insecta > Coleoptera > Lampyridae > Pyrocoelia > Pyrocoelia pectoralis. Next base: position 44,485,890 of record CM070078.1, read on the forward strand.
TTGGAAGCAGTGTATGGAAATACATGCATTGCGTATCCATCTTTGAGAAATAGTACTGAAAAATTAGGAAGGGGAAATTAGGATAAAATGATAGCTAAGCATTGTATCATCTGATACAATTTTCTCATTGGAAAAAAATGTCCAATTTTAATCAGAGAAATTTCAGAAAATTTTATAAGATCTATTCATATCTGATACAAACTGGGTTAGATGAAACTTGGTGCATAGTGGATTTCTCGTCTTTTCTTTGAAGATCAAAATTGCTCGCGATTGCGTTCAGGGAGCCAAAATGGTAATGATATTTTTAAAAATAATTGCTAGCGACGAAACTTGATATAATTTTGAAGGAAGACATTCAAATTTACAACCACAAAGAAAGTTTAAAGTACAAAATTTTATAGTCACATGCATTCTATGAGGATGTTGAAATTTTTCCCATTCTATTATAACTATCTCATAAGAATAACGAGTTGTACAAAGAAATCATTCGTAACATTGCATCACATTTATTTCAATTTCAATTTTACATTATGTTAGAGAAATGCTGGGAAGCTTAACAGTCTTAATTATTACTTTCGTAGGTACATGTTTTTCAATCCAATCGACGTAATTTTTTACTTTTAAATACCCCGAAGGAGTAGTTGCATCACAGCGGACGCCGAATAGTAGTACACCTACTACCTCCCACTGATTTTTAACAGAATGCATTAAAGGGCCACCACCATCCCCATGACAACTATAGCTGCTTCGTTCAATGGCACACATATAATTACTATTTAGTACTCTATTGTGCTTTCTGTAAAATTTATTAGGTACACTCTTCCAAACCCACAAAAGTTGCTAAGATCTTCTTCTTCACTTCAGTTTGTTTTTGCTGGGCACCTAAAAATCCCCAACCTGATAACGCGAGCTCATCTCCACCCCTTAATTCTATGCCATTTGATGATGGTAAACATATTGGACGTATGTAATCTACAAATAACAATTAATAACACACAAAATTGGGATGATTTACCTGAGTATTCCGCATTTCGTGAAAGTCGTATCAGACCGATATCATTCTCGTATGTGTCTTCGTCAAGAGGGTACACAGTCTACAGTGTGACTCCCAACCACGCATGTTCCAGGAACCTGTGATAGAGCCCGCTTGTGTTGTTTGAGTGACGTCTATTACCATTTTTATGCTTTTATATTTTACATCATCTTCAACGTAGTATGATTTGCAGACGCGCTTTTATCACTACCTAAAATGACGCTGGGCTGCCGCCCTATATAATATTGCTAATAATTGCGAAGTTCGAAAAAAATGATAAATTTTGAAAAGCTTTATTAATTACTTGGGTGACATTTTATCTTTCAGGAGTATTCTAGTCGTTCAAAATGAACACATTTCAACCCTCTGAAGGCCAGGAAGAGTGCAAAATATAATTCTGCCAAACAAACCCCTTGGGGGTGATATTTTTATTGATCGTTCACATGGCAAATTAACGTTAGAAGAAGACTTTGTGTTGCTTGTTTTTTCGAGTCGTAGCTCGACTATAATAGTACACTCCGACATCACCCGGCGTTTGTATTGTCGACTTTTTAAATTTTAATTACTTTTCTGTATATAATGTCAATTTCCTGAAATGCCGCGTTTAATATTTCGCAATGTTCCAAAAAAGTAGCAAAACTAGAAATGAATTACCGCATAGAATGTGGAGTAAATGTCTTTAATGCTCCAAAATTTACTAATGCAAATGAGCAACACAATTATTTAGTATAGACTATAGAGTCATTGAAAACGATGCAAAATCTGAATCAGTAAAAACATAAATTTTCTCTTATCCGTTTGCAGCGGCATCTGTTGCAAATAAAAAAAGGTCCCAAATAAAACCTTCATAGTTCTTTATGCTCTTTTTGAATCTGAAATAAGAAATAGGGGTTTCCATTTAAGATTTTAAAGTCACCGCCCTTATCCACCCCCTGGGTGTCGGGGGGTGAAATTTGTTACAGCATCAGAGATCCCCTTCAAAATCGTTAACTTTTTATTCGGAACATTGTTTGATCCGACGCAGTGTTGTAGAATTATCGTAGGTGGCGGATTAAAATGAGACACCCAGTATTGCATTCTTTATTTATCACCACTGAGGAAGCAGGAGAGGAAAACGAACAAACCACATACAAGGCACTTCGTGAGCAGAAATGGATGCTGCTGGATCAATGCATGATCACATAAAAAGGAGGTAGGTTTCAATACAATCATTAAATATTATTTTTATCAGTGCTACCTTTCGCTATAAGAAATGATTATGAAAATCGTATTAAACAAACCGGTTTTGTGAAGGCTATTAACGTTGCGTTCAAGAAAAATTGAAGTGTAAATCAGTTTGGAAGTTAAAATTGTTTAAGGAACGCATTAAAAGGTAAGAGTAAACTACATTTTAATTCTAGCATACTTTACATATTTTCTTTGATAAATATTTATTTTCATGCTCTGAACTCATGATCATTAATTGTGCTATGCGATCAATTTTTCAAGTTCACATTTGTACGTCGAGTATCGTATCATTGGTATTCCCAAGTGTGTAAAGTTGTTTACAGTGGTATAATAATTTCTTTCAATTAATTTCAGATATTGCCATGTTACGGAAAGCACTTCTCTTGGTTATCGCATTGCTAATCATCGATAACGTTTTGCCATCAAGTAATAGCGATTTATTAGCAAGCCGAAGATACTGTGGTCTTCAACATTCTGACGATTACGTAAGAGATAATGACAAGATTAGTTTAGACGAATTTCCTTGGGTTGCACAATTGTTGTACAATGAGGACAGGCGTGTAAAGTGTGTTGGATCTTTGATAAATCGTCGTTATGTGTTGACCGCTGCGCATTGCTTAAAAGGGGGGAATGCAAAAATGTGAGGTTCAAATATAAATGTTATATTATATTATAAATCAATATCCTAACCGTAGCACAGGCGTTAGATTTGGTGATTACGACATAACCACCGATAAAGATTGTACCAATCATACACGTTTTGGTGAGGAATGTAGCGATCCCGTTCAAGAATTTGGTATTGAGGAACTAATTCCACATCCAAAATTTAGCACTACAACTGCTGCGAACGATATTGGATTAATTCGTCTTTCCAAAAATGTTGATTACTCAGGTGAGAAATAACGAAAAAGCTGTGAAAGTGAAATAGTAGTAAAGGTTGTAATTTGTAGAGTACATACGACCCATATGTCTACCCACTGCTAATACCGAGGAGTTGAATGGTGACGAGCAACTGGCAGTATCTGGTTGGGGAACTGTTAGCTTTTCGGGCCAAGCAACTAAAATAAAAAAGAAAATTTCAGCAAAATTAGATTCCTTAGATAAATGCCGTAGTCTAGTCAGTGGTACAAGACTCATTGTAACTGTAGACCATTTATGCGTAGTAGAGGAACAGGATAGTTTTACTTGTGTAGGTGATAGTGGAGGTCCCTTAATGCTATCCGTAAAAAATCAATGGGAGCAAATTGGCTTAGTTTCATTTGGTAGAGGATGTGGAATCGAGTTTCCAACCATTTATGTTAAAGTAACGAGTTATTTAGATTGGATTGGAAATAATATGCGTACATAAGAAATATAATAATTTATAACCAAATTTAATTATTAGAACAAAAAAATTGATCAGTAGGTACCTACATATAAGAGAGTTTATTTAATTCACTTGAAAAGAGTTTCTCTTGTAATGAACTCTATTGATCACTGAAACTACTTCGATGCTTTCACTTGAGACTGCTCTTTCCGCCACGAAACCCTCCTATTTGCCTTTGCAAACCACTTAAGTTTCCTTTAGGACGAAGTATCACAAAACTATGTCGCCAGTTTCTAAGGTGCTTGGTAATAGGTAAGTTGTCGAGAAAGTCAAATTTAAATACGGGAGCAATGGACGGGGCTACAAAATTTATGTAAGCCTAGGACAACAAGCGATCGTGTTCCAAGCCGAGGTATATGCAATCCTGACAGCGGCTGCTCAGCTGTTAAAAGAGAACCTTATCAAAAGGAAATCTTTATAGTGACAGGCAGCAAAACAGCGATTGCAGCAATAAATAGACTCATATGCGGTAAATTTAGGGCTAGTCCCCGAATTCACACAAATGCTAAACGCACTAGGTAAGTGCAACTCAGTCACACTAGTGTGGGCCTTCGAATATATAACAAAAGGAAGGAATATCCCTATAGTTTAGTAGACGGTACAATGTAACGGAAGTTACGCAGGCTTTACGTCACAGTGACGTAACAGTAAACCATTTATGATTGGTCAAACGGGTGTAGCGTGCAGTTTGTCGATTTAAAAGTATAAAATTACCAGTAGCGTAGAATTCATTATACGGTTAAGAACATAGAGAATGTGAAAAAAATTAGAAATATGCATACCAAATTAATTATGTTTAAAGGGCAATAGAATTTAAAAAAAAATTTATGCATTTTATTTTGTTTACAGCAGGCGAGTAAACATACAAATGTTGGATTTACGACCCTGCTTAACAGTACACCAATGACTCGACGGAATACGTCACAGTAGGTAGCCATATTGGTAAACCATTAATGTTACTCATTTTGCCATATACATGTTCCTTCCTTTTGTTATATGTTCGAAGGTGTGGGCACCTGGGCACGCAGGAATAGCAGGTAACCAGGTTTCTGACGAGCTTGCGAGAATGGCAAGCGCAAAACCATCCATAGGACTCGAACCGGCTTGTGGGATTACACCTATAACATAGCCAAAAAGAAGATTCAGGCAACACTCACGAAAGAGCATTGCAGACATTGGTTGAACATCCCAAGATCTTCCTGAAAATCCCAACATGGACCTAGCTACGTCCATCTTAGTTATGCCGCCGGTTGAAAATTTTTTTATTAAAATTGTGAGATTTTATTGTGTTCTCCAGAGCCACTTTCTTTTCAGATCTTTCTGCATCTTGATTTCAATTCAAGAGGTATTTTGTAGCGTTATCGGAAGCGTGTAAGGAGACAATTTGGTTAAGACGATTGTTAGACGATTTTCATCAAATTCTTGGTGGAGCAACAGCGATTTTTGAAGACAACCAGAGTTGCCTCAGGATGATTACCGATGAGAAATTATCTAATCAGTCGAAGCATATAGATACGAGGCGATATTTCGTAAAGGAACATATGTAACGAGAAAGCACGTTCAATATAAATATTGCCCAACTGAAGAAATGTTGGGAGATATGTTGACAAAGGTTTTGTCCGCACCAAGATTGGAGAAGTTAAGACAGGCTTGTGGACTGCGAATGTAATAATTGAGGAGCGCCAGCGCCGGATTTAGACTTCGGCGGCCCATAGGCAGAGCATGTGGTGGAGGCCCTCAAATCGTTTGTGGTTAACTTAAAACGCCATTTTCCGCTGTTGCTATTGGTCTAGCGCGGCGCGGTAGAATGCGCGAAAGGCGCCATTTGTGTTTATATTTCGTGCTGCTTGATCTCGCAGATTTTTAAATGTTAACTTTTCCCGCTCAAAGATAAAAATAAGTTTTTCGTCTAACTATTTGTAACAAAACTCAATATTTTTTTGTTTCTACTGAGCCTTTATTGATTTAATTTTATTTTTTTATTTTTTTTTGTCGTGTGGTGGCGGCCCATAGGCAACTGCCTATGTTGCCTGTGCTTAAATCCGGCACTGTGAGGAGGAGTGTTGGATTATTAAATGTACAATTATTACACAGGTAAATAAATTGTTCAGCGGTTTATGACTTTGACAAGTTAGTATGATGTTTCTCGAGTTAGTACGTTGACGTGTTTTTGAATAAAATCATTATTTCATTATAATAGTAATCGTAACTCATCGTTTACATTTATCATTCTATTACATATTCCATTAGTGCCTACCTTCGGCTTCCATGCAGTAATAAATAAATGGTCAGATTATAATACACCATCGTCAAGATATAGTGAGCGTAGTGTAGACAACTTTAAGGTAAATGATAACTTTTGAAAAGCTTTATCTCGGAAAATATTGCGTCTACAGAGACAGTTCCCGTCCCATATTGTAGCAAATTTAGTCTACTTTAACAACTTAGACCATAGGTATTATCGAAAAACTAGTCGTATAGGCTTAAAATCGCCAAAAACTGAAATAAAACTGAAATAGGACGTTAGAGGAAAGAAAAACCTATATTTTGATATAAATTTATATATAATTTTGTTGAAATCTAATTATAAAAGTAGAAAGTTTGTGTGTGGGTGTTTGTCCTTTATACAAATCCACACCGTTTGACCAATCTCCACGAAATTTGGCGCACATACCTTACTTGATCAGGAGAAGGTTATAGAATAGGTCCCGTTCCAGAATTTCACCGGGAAACCCGAAAAATACCCGATTTTCAGTTTTTTAACAAGAAATTGAGCTAGAAAGCTGAAAATTTGTATATAGGGTCTTTAATAGCTATAAAATTTGTCAAACTAAATTTTACTTGAGCCTGGGCAAAATCGAGTATTTTTAAACGCCGACGTCACTAGTATTATTTTAAAATTTACAGTGAACTGTGAACATGTTAAAAGATAAGAGTAAACTACATTTTAATTCTAGCATACTTTCTTTTCATTTATAAATAATTTTATGCTCTGAACTCATGACCGTTGCCTAATTGCGCCATACGATCAATTTCTCAAGTTCACATTCGTACATCGTATCATTAGGTATTCCCAAATGTGTAAAGTTGTTTGCTGTGATATTAATTTCTTTCAATTAGCTTCAGATATTGCCATGTTACGGAAAACCTTTCTCATGGTTATCGCATTGATAATCATCGATAACGTTTTGCCTTCAAGTAATAGTAATTTATTAGCAAGCCGAAGATACTGTGGTCTCCAACATTCTGACGATTACGTAAGAGATAATGACAATATTACTTTAGACGAATTTCCTTGGGTTGCGCAATTATTGTACAATGAGGACAGGCGTGTAGATTGTGTTGGATCTTTGATAAATCGTCGTTATGTGTTGAGCACTGCGTATTGCTTAACAGCGAGCGATTCAGAAATGTGAGGTTCAAGTATAAACATTATATTATATTATAAATTGATATCCTAACCGTAGCAAAGCCGTAAGATTGGGTGATTACGATGTAACCACCGATAAAGATTGTACCAATGATACACGTTTTGGTGAAGAATGTAGCGATCCCGTTCAAGAATTTGATATTGAGGAACTAATTCCACATCCAAAATTTAGCAATGAAACTGCTGCGAACGATATCGGATTAATTCGTCTTTCCAAAAATGTTGATTACTCAGGTGAGAAATATCGAAAAAGCTGGGAAAGTGAAATAGTATTAGTGAAGGTTGTCATTTGTAGAGTACATACGACCCATATGCCTACCCACTGATAATACCGAGGAGTTGAATGGTGAAGAGCAACTGACAGTATCTGGTTGGGGAACTGTTAGCTTCTCAGGCAATGCGACTAAAATAAAAAAGAAAATTTCAGCAAAATTAATTTCTTTAGATACATGCCGTAGTCTAGTCATTGATACAAAATTTAGTGTAACTGTAGATCATTTGTGCGTAGTAGAGGAACAGGATAGTTTTACTTGTAAAGGTGATAGTGGAGGTCCCTTAATGCTATCCGTAAAAAATCAGTGGGAGCAAGTTGGCATAGTTTCATTTGGTAAAGTTTGTGGAATCGAGTTTCCAACCATTTATGTTAAAGTAACGAGTTATTTACATTGGATTACAAGTAATATGCGTACGTAAGGAAATATAATTTATAACGAAATTCAATTATTATTAGAACACAATTAATCAGTAGGTACATATAAAAGAGTTTAAATTAGTTTGTAGTAGTAATATTTGGTCTTGTTTTATTAATCAATTGTTAAACTTTATTAGGTATTATAGATCAGGATATTATAGTTCAGCAGTTAATTAATTATTTATTCAATGTTTTTTTTTTAAATAAATTTGAATGATTTCAGCCATTTTTCGGACATCATTCAAATTTATTTTTAAAAAAAAATTTATCTTTACAATTTTAATAGCTGTTATACTTGACATGTTAAACATTTATTTTCCTGAAGAAGCAAGCAATTAGCTTGCGAAATATCGAATAAATAAATAATTAACTGCTGAACTACAATATCCTGGTCTAATACCTAATAACGTTTAACAATTGATTAAAAGAGTTTATTTAATTCATTTGAAAAGAGCTTCTCTCGTAATGAACTCTATTGATTACGGAAACTGCTTTCATACTGTAGCGTACCCAAGTGCAACGTCGAAAGACTGTCGCGCAATTCAAAAAACCAAATTAAAACTAAATCTCCCGCCAACTAACTGAAACCCCATGGCACGTGATCGTCAATAACAAAACTGTCAAATGGTAGGACTCTACGTTGTGAAACGAATTGCTCGAGATGTGTGCGTGCTAGTCTTATAAGGATCGATCAGGCAAACATAAATAAAACACAAGAATTGAGGAGGACGAATTAAATTTAATAAACTTCAAGGGTTGCCCTCTCAAACTAGTTGAGATTAGCTCTGGGTCTTCGCTGATTACAAGGAGGGAAAAGAGCTACAGAAAAACCCTCCAGGATAATTACCTCACCTTCAACCTTCAAGCCTAATTATAAAATTACTCTCAATTTTACTATTGGTTGCTTTCAACTTGTGCGATTTTCGTCAGGAATTTCCTCCCCTCTTTAAATCTTAAATAAATAGTAAATTGGTACCTTCTGCCATCACCTTTCAAGGTAAAATCTCATTAAGGCTGTTATGTAACGGATCCTAACATTCACACCAGGGTTCACGGGCGAAGCATGTCTTTGACATGTTAAGGGTTAGGATTAAATATAATTAGACCCAGGGCGCCAGTCATTAGCTGAACTTAAAACCCTGCCACGGTAATTGGGTTTAGTTTGGTATCTGTTGTACCTTGTTTTTAGGACCCATCACATCAACAGTATTTAAATGCATAAAATTTGAGGGTGGTAAACTGTAATCGCATTCGATGTTTCACAATCAGATGGTAGCAGAACACCACCAATTCACCTTGTATAACCACAAAGCCACCAAAAGGATATGCCATGCACACAGAATCGTTACATGATTTGGTTCTCGAAACAACTGAACACGCTTACCGCCGGATGAGGGAGCCAAAAGAGACTCACGAGCACAAACCGTCATTGTAATCGTTTCAGCAGCATTTATGCGAAAACCAAATATGCTACATCCCAACATCAATGGCATAATCAATTAATAGTCAATCATTAGGCTATCTAGTCAGACAAGTAAAATAACAAGTCAATAAATATATTACGCCCCCACAAAACCAAATTCAATGACTCAAATCACCACCAGCCGCGCACCAAAGTCACGTACAAAATGAATTATCGTTAAACAAACAAATATAATGCATGAAATTTCGTAATCACGAAACAAACAGGCGAAATAATCATGCATGCACTACAATTCAATTAATTCTACTAAATAGTAGCTAAACCAACCCTAATAATATTTAGGAAGTAAAAGAAAGTTATCCCTAAATGACAAATGTAAAGCTCAATTTCATATTACACACTTAAGCTAAGTAATTCAAGCTTGCGCAACCGGAATAAATACTGTAAAGTCAAAATTTGTAACATAAAATACCTACAAAAATAACACAACACATGCTAAATTAAAATTCGCCCTCCCTAATTAACAGTTACTTATTAAAAATAGCAAACAAAATACTTAAATTTTCTGATGAAGGCGATGCGCTCATACTGTAACTTACTTCTTCTACGATACCCCGAGAACTGTTACTTCCGCCGTTCCCTTATTTTTTTACTTCTCGCCTTAGTTCTTTTTTCACCCCCGCTATCCAAAAACGCCGGCCAGTGTTTATACATTCCATCACGTACATGATTTCTTTTAATTAACAAAATCAGTGGCGTAACTTTTGGTCACAACCATCCACAAACGGACTAAACTTTTAGCGGAATCATTTAAAATCGAGCGGCCAAAGTCGGGTACATCACAATACTTTCACTTGAGACTGTTCGTTCCGGTTCCGCCATTAAATCCTCCTATCCGCCTTTGCAAATTTAGCACGAAGTATCACAAAACTATGTCGCCAGTAGCCTATGGTCGCCAGTTTCTAAGGTGCTTGGTTTGGTACCTAATAGCAATTATATAGTCTTTGGTAATACGTAAGTTGTCGTGAAAGTCATACTTAAATAAGGGCACAACTTCATTTATCCTTATGTCAACTTCAACGAATTGCGCAAAACAATTTCGCTCGTTTGTACGTGCTATAGACATAGAGAACAGGGAAGATGTAATGTAGCCTTTTTCATTAAAATTACTTAAGTATAGTTTAACCGTATTGTTTTACAGGTAACATTACGGTAAATTATTTAATTATTTGTCATATTTTAAGTACATTAAACAAATTAGTGAACTAAGTATTGTCTTTCAAGATGCAATACAGCTTTAAAAATATATTTATTGCGCCAATTTACTGCTTCCGGTGGGGAAAATCTCCATATATCTCCCGTAAATTTCTTTATTTTTGAGTACTTCCAAAGAAGACTAAACCCGTAATTTTAACACAAACGACAAGTCACATATGGATATTCAGTTATTCACCACTACTTGATACTCCTCATTACTTGCGTCTTATAGCTTTTTATGCGGAGAAGAGATTCCAAGTGGAGGGTCACTGGTAATGGACCTAAATCTACTTAGGCCCCGTCTTTCCACCTCCTGTTAAATGTAACTGTCAGATAACTTCCATGGAGACGATTGTCCCAACAATGATTTCCATAGAACTTATCTGCCAGGTAAGTTTATCAGGAGATGGAAAGACTGGCCCTTAGAGAGAGAATATCTCTATGAATCTTAATAAGATAATTTTTTCGGTTGGTTACAAAGGGACTTTCTTAAATTATCTGCCTCGTTCGATGTTTTACTCCAACATTCTTCGTTTTTAAATCATTTTACGTAAGCGAAGATAATGGAAAACAATTACTGAATTAGAAAAATTGCCAAAGAGTATGAAACTTTGTATGGAGTAGTTTACAATAAGTACATTGGATGACATAGAAACAAGCAAAAGAAAATCACCTTATAAATGTTGCAGTTATTTGTAATGATTTTTTCCCCTCGGGAAGGAAAATCTGTAACCAGTTATCAAAAGATATCTCCACACCAACGTAAAAGTGTGGCATAATTTAAAAAGAATAAACCAAGAGTAATTCGATTAATTACAACGAAACCAATTTTGATGATGATCCATGAAGAACGTAAAATTATGCAGAAGAGAACACACAATAAATTCACAATTAGCACAAAACACAAACAATACATTACCCACTCGAGTGCAACCTATGCGCTGAGCTAAACAACTAACATTTACACAATAAACATAATACTATTTCAAAACACATGTTTTTTTACAGCTACTTCAAATTTATTTTATATAGGTATATGTATTACTAGAACTAATCGTTACTTGATTCCGATCCGTGCGATTAGTTAACCAGGCTTGGCCTGAGTATCGATAAGAACCAAAGTACAATAATAATAATAACGTCTTTAAAAGTCTTTAAAAAGTGTCAAAAAATTGTTTTGCACTGCTACGACTTCGTATGATCACATCTAAAGAAGCTACTAGAATTTTTTATGACTCAAATTTTGAAGCTGTACTAAGATATGGTATCATCTTATGGGGTAATTCTTCTGCTGCACAACGAGTGTTTCTAATTCAGAAAAGAGTTGTTAGGTGTATGTTTGGATTGAAGTTCAAAGAATCTTGTAAAACTACTTTCAAGAAGGAGAAAATTCTTACTCTTCCATATTTATTTATTTTTGAATTATTAAAATTTGTTAAAATTAATCTAAAAGATTTCACTTTATTAAATAACACGCACACGTACTATACCAGATATGGTTTAGATTTGTAGTTTGAAAGGCATTGTCTTGTGGCCTATAAGTCTAATCCATATTACATCGGTGCTACAGTTTACAACAAACTGCCGTTACACATAAAATCTTACTCGATACGTCAATTTATAACCTGTGTAAAAGATATATTGTTGTTTAATGCCTTTTATAGTGTAGAGGAATACTTAAACAGTACTCTTTGATTTGGTTTGTTTTTGTTTTTTTTTAATTTTTTTACTTTACTTTAAGTTTTTTTCTTTTTTGTTCATCATTTTGTTTGTTTTGACATATCCTATATCATGTATGATCCACAGGACTAATAAAAATTATTATTATTATTATTATTATTATTATTATTATTTATTGAATATTCAATCTCAAGGAGAAGTTCAGCTTGCTCGCTCTATTGATAAGAGCTTGCTGATCGTTACATATTTAAGATATGTACCTATATCGAAATTTATATTCAACTAGAGCTAAGGTAAACCCAATATCAAATATGTATATAAATATGAATATGTAAAATAAATACCTAATAATTTAAAAATAAATAATAATTTAAATTAATTTCCTAAATTAATGCTTGCTGATTGAATATATTTAGTCTATAGCATTTTGTTTTTGTCGAACTTTTATAGTGTGTTTATACCATGATACAAAATACAAAAGTTAAAATAAAATAGTGAATACTACAACATTATTAAAAATCCAGTCTTTACGCACGATTGCTGCAACCATTTCTCGGTCACCCTCGGCGATGAGTTGACCGGTGATGAGATGGCTCGGGGATGAGATATGTAACAGTCATATTTCGCAGTAAAACCATTTTGGTGGAAAGGTTGAGGACTGCAGGTATTTAGATGCAGATAATAATTTAAACAACTGTGATTGAGCATTTTTGTAGATGTCAGATTCCGCCTGCTTATGACATGAGTAAAAGAATTCGAGTTTAAGTACGTTCCGGTAATTATTCGTGCCTTTTCTGGGTTTATTGTTGAATTTCCATAAAGTTTGAATTATTGTGGTTGAAGGAGGTTATAGGTGCTTTATGGTAACCGTTAATTGACGGGATTTATGATAAATTTAGAGAATATTCAAGATTTCAATGAAATTTTTTCATCGTCTGTCAGTTTTAGGTTACCGAACAATCTGAAGACCAGAAAATATTTTTTTTCTTTAACTTCTGCTAAAGCTAAAGTTTTAATTTTTTGCATTATTTTCAAATTTTCATATACCAAGATATTATTTCAAAGCTCAATTTGATTGCGTTAAAAATGGTAAAGATTTATAATTGGAAGAAACAATAGAAATTGCTAATTAATCCTTTAGGGTTGTTAATATTTACAGAAAATTAATATTGTTGCATAATCTTTACATTTTTGGTGTAAGATACTTTATGGGAGAAATGTGTTTCAATGATAATGAATATCTATTTACGTGGCTTCTAAAAACTCTAATTTACCCTTGCCGATTAATTACTTTCACAAAAATCCTGTAAATGTTATTACAGTTGCCTAAACGAGGAGATTTTTCTTTATTCAGTTTACATGTTTCAGTCAATTAAGAAGGCAGAATATTAGACGGCTGTGGAAGTGGATGGTTTTACTACTATAGTAGAATTGCCGAACAGATGGAAATAGGCTCCTCCCACAAATGCGTTTGTAATTGGTTAATTCAAAATACGCGGGAAAATTACATTGAAAGTCTGATGCACTTCCCCAAATTTAGTTTCTGTCACAAAACAAGTTTTGTGGTTTCTGTTACAATACCTAACAACTAACAAAATAAAATTATAGGTTAAGTAATAGGTATATTATGATGGATCCTTCGCCACCAAAAAAACGTATATCGAAACATTTATCAGTGTCTGATAAAGTGTATGTAAATCTGATTTAACATAATTCAGCCCCTTTTTGTAGTAGGAGGAGCCTGTTTCCATCTGTTCGGTAATTCTACTATAGTAAGTAGTAATTAATCAGCAAGGGTAAATTAGAGTTTTTAGAGGCCAGGTAAGCTAACACTGACAGACGATGAAAAATCTCATTGATATCTTGCATAATTTACGAAAAATAGCACTTTTTGAATTTAGACAATTTAGAAAAATGCCATTTTCTAGCTAAGTGAAAATCACTCTGTTTATCTGATAGGGGCTAAGTAAATAAGTTTTCAGACTAACACAAATTATTGCCGTAAAAAGTTTCTTTAAAAAATCAAAAATAAAAAAAAGTCCATTTGGTGCCGACTTTTTGGCGAGCATTGTATATTATAATTTGGTGTTTTCATTTTTCCAAGAACCTTTGGGCTGAAAACCTACGGATATTACAAAAACTTTAATATTGATGATGACTAGGGCGCGGATGTTTATGATATGTCATCTTTTTTTCTGAACGTCCAAAACAATGCCCATATACATAGAAATGTGTTTTAGTACATCCTGATTCCAAAAACACCACTTTTATTTTGCATTTTTTTTGCATTTTTTTGAGTTTTTTGCATTAAAGGGCATTTGTAATATTATTTTGTAATTTTCAACGTTTTTTAGCGCATATTTTACACTTTATGACTTTTTTCTGATAATCGATAATATTTTCGTAATTTCAGGGATAAAAATATTATCTTAACATAATCAATGTGATGTTCTGTAGTTGCATATTTTGTGAATATGTACTTTAATTAAAAGCACAATAATACCTACATTATCTACTACTACTACTACTACTTGAATTCGTGAACGCTAGTGCTTAGACAAGCCATTAAATACATTACAAAGAAAAGAAGAGTTTGTGTCAGCCTTTTTTTAAAAATTCCGAAAGTTAAACCATCCTTAGTGTGCCATTTACGGAAATTTATTTCCGAGCTAAGTCGGATAAGTCGATTTTGAAGTCATTTTCTTTCATTTTGAGTGCATTTTTGTGATGTTTAAGGCATCTTTTAAGGTTAATAAATGCGTATATTTAAGGTCATTTTTGAAGACTTTTGAGTCATCAACATCCGTGCCCTAATGATGACACAGGGATGAATAATGTAGGTACCATAATTTAACGTTAATTTGGTACTAATTTGTTACCCTAAAATCAAATTTTTCACTCTCATTTCTCCATGAATTTTTTTACTGAAAGGGTATGGACACTACTGAAATCTCATAATTTAGGGATTGAGTAACGTACCATAATTTGGTACAAAGGGACTTTACCGCACTTATCCATGGCAGAACTCCTCGTTACCAGCATTCTTTCCTAAATTTTGACTCGTGCGTTAAAGTGGCCCTTAGGAAATTTATTTAATTAAAGCTTTCGGAAAACCTAGCATCCTTTATCAATAATAAACTGAAGAAAACTTTGTAACGGTGCCTAACAGAAAAACTAAATTAAGTGAAACATTGTAGAGAGGTTCGATCCTCACCAAGGGGACGTTGAATATTAAGAAGAAAAATCACTGTAAGTAAGTAGTATAGCTATGTCACTTCTGATCCACTTTAACCTTGATCGCTACTAATTCAGTTTGACCTTGATATATCTATGAAGCATTCTGGATCAGTTGCCGAACTTGGACAAGGTTACAGGTTCTGAACTTAGCTATGTCACTTCTGATCTACTTTAACCTTGATCGCTACTAACTCAGGTTGACCTTGATATATCAATGCCGATACAGAATACCGCTTAACAGGTTCCCCTCATCAGAACATCTCTATTTAAACAGCTTTTAATTTTAAACAGTTTGAAGCAGTTTTGTACAAACAGGTAACAGAGATGGAACAGGGTAAATGTAACATGCGAACAGCTATATCTGTTTGTACAAAGCTGTTTAAATCGAGCTGTTCTGATGGAGAGAAGCTGATTAACCGGTTTTCTGTATCGGCGTTGACATATCAAAGTCAAACTGGGTTAGTAGCGATCAAGGTTAAAGTGGATCAGAAGTGACATAGCTAAGTTCAGAACCTGTAACCTTGTCCAAGTTCGGCAACTGATCCAGAATGCTTCATAGATATATCAAGGTCAAACTGAATTAGTAGCGATCAAGGTTAAAGTGGATCAGAAGTGACATAGCTATACTACTTAAGTAACTTATTATTTACGCGTTTTATTTTTATGAATGAAATTGTTCCTAGAAAAAGTATAGTACACAACAAGAGTTTTAAGATTTACTACATGCTTGTATAATTACCGCGTCTACTCGCATTTAATAAGGTTCTTACAACTTTCTTTATGTAATATACCATATAGGTACGATAGGTAGCTACCTAGGTTTTAGGGTTCCATACCTTTTCTTACAACACAAAAAAAATTTCTTTGAATTAGCTAACGCTAATTTTTTCAGATTTTTGCCAACCGAAAATTAAGTCGCGATTTATGGGAAAAAAATTCAAGGGGGTGGACTTCGGTAATACAACCGGTAGTAACATGTTGGAAGATTCGCCCTACTAAAATCCTGGACTTTGTGAAAGATACAGGTATTCTTGAAGGGTAGACAACACCGGGGAGCACAATAGACCAAACGGTCGCAGTGCGGGAACCTTTTGGGACCACCCTCAGAACCAATAATAATGATAACATGTTGGAAAAATTAGAAGAAACAGCAGCGCAAGATAAAGAAAGCAATAATGTGCAGTATAAATACCTCGTCTCTGTTGCTGTTTGTGCTTCAATCATGCAATAGGAATTGGAATTGAAACAAGCTAACGAAATCATGCTTGCCGACGCTTCGGGTAACTGTAACGTTTATGAAATAGAAATTATGCCGAAAAAGATTAAGCCCACTTTAATTTTAACCGATACCTAAATGATGTGGGCGAATGAAATATTTTGCACTTACGAAACACTATTATTATGCACATTTCATGTTCTTGGACAATCACGAACAAAAATGGAGCTCCACGAGACGATGTTCAAAACTATTACAACATGCAAGAAGACTAAATGAACTCACAGCAAAAGAAAAGTTCTTTAATAAACATTGTGAATACGATGGTCTCACGGAATATCTTCGCAAAGTTTATCTTGATTGTCAACAAATTTCGTGCATTTTTACAAATTAGGTACATTTCCCACTCCGTGGTAGTGATACCAATAACTATAAAGAACTCATGTTTCGCTTGTTACAAGATCAAGCAGAAGCATTTAATCTCACGTAACTAACAGATTGCATTATTTTTGTGCATACTCGACTTACTTTTCCAAAGGACATCTAAAGCTATACTTCCCTACTTCATCTGTTAGTAAAATGATAAATATGTAGCTGTATAAATTTGGGCAAGATAGTTTTTCTGTTCAAAGTGAAAATTTAAAAGGTACGATATATTTAGTTGATATGGATGCTTGTAAATGCTCCTGTCCGCTGGAATTCAACGGAAAACACTGCAAGCACTAAGGGTCAGTATAATTTCCTTATTAAATTTAACATTTTGTTACATGAAACTAAAATTATATGAAGTAGCTTCCGGAAAATGTGCAAATGGGTGCCCCATTTTAATCCGCCACCTGCGATAATTCTACAACACTGCGTCGCTACGGATCAAAAAATATTCCGAATAAAAAGTTAATGGTTTTGAGGGGGACATCTGATGCTGTAACACGTCCCCCGACATCCAGGGGGTGGGTAAGGGGTGTTTTATTTTTTATTGGAGATTCAAAACTATGAAGGTTTTATTTGGAAACTTTTTTTTTATTTGCAATAGGTGGGGCTGCAATCGTTAAAATCGGTATTTTATTATTTATTTTGTATTTGGGTAAGATTTTATCTTTCAGAAGTATTCTAGTCGTTCAAAATGAACACATTTCAACCCCCCTGAAGGCCAGGAAGAGTGCAAAATGTAATACTCCCAAACAAACACCTTTGGGGTGATATTTTTATTGATCATTCAAAGTTAAAGCAAAGAAATCGATACAAGTAACATTTACCCTAAACAGAGCTACCTGTCCGCTAGATACCTCGGTATTCATATGGACCGAAGACTAACGTGAAAAAACATATTTTCACAAAGAGGAAGCAACTTGGAGAAAAACTAAGACAGATGTACTGGATAATCCGAAGACGGTCCAGATTAACACTGGAAAACAAAATCCCCCTATACAAGGCAATCATCAAGCCTGTATTCACGTACGGAATACAGCTCTGGGGCGCAACAAAATACTTCAACGATTTCAAAACAAAGTGCTACGTCAATTATTTAATCCCCCGTGGTACGTTCCTAACAATCAAATTAAGAGAGACTTTTCCGTCAGTTAAAGAAGAAATTAAACGATTCGCAATTAAATAATACAGGGTGTCCCAACGGAGCGTGGGCGGCCGATAACTCTGTTAATATTAAATTTATCAAGGTGCAATTATGCTGTAATGTAGAGGACAGTAAACTTCATCACCCTAAAATAGTTTTTCGTATACAGGGTGTTTATTTTACAAATGCCATACCAAAGCTGCATTTTTTTAAATGGAAACCCTCATTTTTTTTTACATATTTGGAAAGCTCGCCAAGAATACTATCATGTTGCATTAAAATGTTACTACCTATCTTCAACTGTTTCCATGTTATTTCACATTTTATCAAAAAAACATGTCAAATTCAACCAGCTCGTAAAAATTAACCGAAACTGATAACAGGATACAGTTTGCGCCAAAAATTAGGAAATATGGTCTAGTTTATAGGCGCCCTTCGCATATTTTGTTTTTTGAATAAACATTACATTTTTTTTTAGCAAACGCCAAATGCATTTTTTCTCCAAAATTTTAAATGGAACACCCCCTATACTATTACACCATTCGAAAGCTCTTGAAATTTTCTTTCCGACTCATTCATTTGTTTTTTTATTATGTCGACAAATTTTGCAAGAAAAAAATAAGATTCGGTGCGTATCCCATTTTGTCAAGTTAATGTTATTTAATTTAAGACACCCTTGGTGTTTGTTGATGTTGCTAGGCAACGGACAGTTTGTTTTTCGAAGTAGGTGTCAATTCGGTGTTCATACAGTGAAAAAGAAAATGAATCTACATCAACGAGAATTAGTCGACATGATTTACACTTTGGGACAAGCCGATCGAAATGCCCTTTTGGCCTCGCGATTATATGGGCAACAACATGTTGACATAAGAACGCCCAGGCCAGAAACATTTGAGCGGCTTCGAATGCGGTTCGAAGCGTCAGGTTCTGTGCAATATCCTAAGCGAGTAATTAATGCAAAATGAGGACAGAGTGTTGGAAGTTTTACTAAGTGTACAAGAGAATCCACACATCAGTACTCGTCAAATTGAACGTCAGAGAGACATACCTAAATCAATAGTCAATCGAATATTAAAGACGAACCGATATCACCCGTATCATATGGAATTGCACCAAATGTTGGAACAACGAGACGTCATTCACCGCTCCACGTTTTGTAGAGTGCTACTCGGTCGCTGCAATGAACGTGAAGATTTTGCATTTCACATTTTGTTCTCGGACGAAGCGACATTTAAGAACAATGGCCTTGTCAATCGACACAACATGCATTATTATATTCGGTTAACAATCCTCATTGGGTAAGGCATGTAGATCATCAACATCAGTGGTCCATAAACGTCTGGGGCGGCATTCTCGGAAATCAGATAGTAGGGCCACATTTTTTTGATGGAGTACTGACTGGTAGAAGATTCCGAGATTTCCTAGAAAACAATCTTCCTGCACTTCTCGAGGATGTCAACCTAGAGGTTCGACGGCAAATGTGGATGCAGTTGGATGGAGCTCCTACACACTTTCACCGCACAGTGCGTCAGTTTATGGATAATTGGCTACCAGATCGTTGGATTGGTCGGGGAGCGCCAATTGCATGGCCTCCTAGGTCTCCAGATTTAACTCCATGCGATTATTTTTTATGGGGTTACATCAAGGACATCGTGTATCAAACAGCTCCTACAACACCTGCCGACATGAGGGATCGCATAACGAATGCTTTCCGAAGAATTACCTCGGAGATGCTTCAGCACGTCAGGCAAGCTTTTCTTCGTCGGTTACAAGTGTGTTTAGAGCACAACGGGATGGTTTTTGAACATTTATTGTAATTTACTTGTTTGTTTAATTTTGTTTGTTATTATGTTCTATTAGTTATTTACTTGTTTGTTGAATTTTATGTGTTTATTATGTTGTATTAGTTCTTCCTTAACATAAGACTGACTGTTGATTTAGACACATTATTTTGTCATTTACCTTGACGACTGCTGATGTGTGCATGCTCTTGTACACTTAATAAAGCTTCCAACTCGCTATTCTCATGTACATTAATTATTCGTTCGGGTATTGCATAAAACCTAAGTGTCAAAACGCATTCGTAGCCGCCCAAAAGATTTTGTCTGAACGCTCTTCTGTCAACATGTCCATGTAATCGGGAGTCCAAAAGCTTATTTCGATCCACTATTCCCAATGCGTAAATCACATCGAGCTATTCTCGTTGCACATGATTTACTTTAAAAAACAAACTGTCCGTTGCCTAGCAACATCAACAAACACCAAGGGTGTCTTAAATTAAATAACATTAACTTGACAAAATGGGATACGCACCGAATCTTATTTTTTTCTTGCAAAATTTGTCGACATAAGAAAAAAACAAATGAATGAGTCGGAAAGAAAATTTCAAGAGCTTTCGAATGGTGTAATAGTATAGGGGGTATTCCATTTAAAATTTTGGAGAAAAAATGCATTTGGCGTTTGCTAAAAAAAAATGTAATGTTTATTCAAAAAACAAAATATGCGAAGGGCGCCTATAAACTAGACCATATTTCCTAATTTTTGGCGCAAACTGTATCCTGTTATCAGTTTCGGTTAATTTTTACGAGCTGGTTGAATTTGACATGTTTTTTTGATAAAATGTGAAATAACATGGAAACAGTTGAAGATAGGTAGTAACATTTTAATGCAACATGATAGTATTCTTGGCGAGCTTTCCAAATATGTAAAAAAAAATGAGGGTTTCCATTTAAAAAAATGCAGCTTTGGTATGGCATTTGTAAAATAAACACCCTGTATACGAAAAACTATTTTAGGGTGATGAAGTTTACTGTCCTCTACATTACAGCATAATTGCACCTTGATAAATTTAATATTAACAGAGTTATCGGCCGCCCACGCTTCGTTGGGACACCCTGTGTGCAGTGCTCGAATAGAAGTGCGTCAAAATCCTCTCGCGAGAACATTACTTGAAAACGCTGGTGAAGTGCATAGACTAAAACGTTTCAAGCCCAATGACCTAATGGACAGATTTAATTAGGATGCTTATAATGTACATTACTTTAAGTTTTCAATTAATTAAGTGTAACTATCATACAGTATCTTAAAATGATATTTAACTAAAGGAGTGTCTTAAATGGAAGAGTCCCCTACAAGACACGGTGCCATGTAACTCAGTAATAATAATATTATAACAATTACCTACTTATTATCCGAGTAGGACAGATTGTAAGTTAAAATGGGTAGGTAAGTAAATTTTCTCTTTGCATTACCCGTGTTTATTCGTTTACAGCGCCACCTTTTGCAAATAAAAAAAAGGTACCAAATAAAACCTTCATAGTTCTTTATGCTCTTTCTGAATCTGCAGTAAGAAATAGGGGTTTCCATTTAAGATTTTAAAGTCACCACTCCAATAACGAACGAAAATATACCTGATTTCGGAGCGTCACAAACACCAAAAACTAACGACTAAAACAAGAGCTATCACATAAACAAATTAAAACACCCCTAAATATTAAATCGAAAAATTAAGAAAAATAAAGAGATTATACCTACTATCGGAGTAAAAATGCAAGGCCTCTGACTTTAGAAGCTTGTATCTCAGTAATTAGCAATCATAATTTAATGAAATAAAGTGCACTTAAAAGACCATTTATTTCTACAAAAAGGTGTACAGTTTTAGATTTTTACAATACATCGTTAATTTTCTGTATCAGTGTATGTGCGAAAAAGCGCTAATTATGACTCAAATCGCACAAGCGCTCCACTTTAAAAATTAATTACGGCTATATTATTGAAACTGAGTGGTAGATACTTATATATTTGAAAAATGTAAACTTTTTTGTCGATATGAAATGCTTTTGAGACCAATTGGTTTATTAGTCTTAAAGCTATAATGAAAAAACGACATCTTGTGTAACTCAGTACCTGAACGTTCGATATTAATAATATTGACAGTAACATAACAAGGTTAAAGCAATTATATTATGGTCTAACACGATTCACAAAAATAATGTCATTATACATCGTTTTTTTTTAAAGAAATTTTGAAAAAAGGATTCATGCTTCGGTTGGCGCGGTGGAGCGCAGCGCGCGGGGTAGCTGTCGTACATTATTGCTATAAAGCGCATGGTTTTGTTCAATGCAAAAGAATAATCACATTGTTGTGGGTTGCCGCTCGCTGCTTACGATGTGGTAGATTACCACTCGCGGGAATATGTGCGTCTTTCTTTCGCGATAAACATAACATTTACTTTAAATTACAATAAAACAAATTTTATTTTCAATAAGGGAATAATCCAGTTTGATTTAAGTAATACAAATTTAGCATTTAAAACAAGAATTTTTTCTTTAACTTCCGTATATTGCAAAATAGCACATTTTCGGTTAGGGCTTATAAAACCAGTTAATTATATGAATAATCAATATTTATTGGCTATCGACTTTTGAGAAGTATGTGTGCTACAACATTTGTAAATTTGGTAACAATTTATGAAACAATAACAATTTTATGATAAGTTAAAACTGACCGTCAGCCAGGAAAATACTAAATACAGCGTTAATTAAAATAAAAGTTAAACAACTGATTCTACCAATTTGATTTTTACACATGTTAAACATATATAAATGACTAATGTACTGCCCAAAAATGAAGAAATTTCACCCCACAGTTTTTTCGTTATGACCACTTAAAGTCAGAGGCCTTGCATTTTTACTCCGATAGCAATTCTCGGGAACTTGGCACACCGAACCACTTCATCGAGAACTGTCTTTTGCTGTCCCCATATTTTCCTAACTTCTCGTCTTTGTTCCTCCTCCCCCGCGATCAGAGCTATCCAATTACGCAGAACAGTATAATACATTTCATAATTTACAATGTAGTTTAAATACAGTGTACTTAATATGAATTTCTCCAGTGGAGTACCCTGCTTCTAACATTTTCGACTTTGAACAAAATTAAAGCGCGAAATATTTAAATCACAGCTGCCAGAGGCGGTACATCACATATTTACCGACTAACTGCCAGGCATCAAAGTCAAATATGCATTCCATTGACAGAATAGTTAGCGTACGACGAAAGAGTAGGTATATCCATATCAGGTGCGATCTATACTCTCAGAAAAGGTGGCTTTGACGTAACCCCAATAAACGGTGCACTACCTCATCCTAGTATAGGTGCTTATTTACCGCTAATACTTTATGCTGATTTATTTTAATTATGCAAGTCATTGTTGACGAGAAAGTGTGGCTGTACCGGAATTACAACCAAATAAGTACCTTTGCTACGTGTAGTTTAATAAAGCGATGTTGAAAAGGTTGAAGACTGAAGAGTGGTAAGCAGGAACATTAAAAAAAATAATATAATAAATGGTCACCATATCATATGAAGTAATTAAAATACTTATAATGATAGAGCTGGTACCATATGTTAGAAAAGACAGTATTTTTAGTTTATGATATAATAGATGGAAATATTGGAAACTGTAAAATATAGATATATGTATTGTTAACGGGGTTTCCATTTAAGATTTTAAGTCACTCCCCTTATCCACTTCGCGTCGGGCATTAAACTTCACCCGTGGGAGAAAATTAATCACTTTGTTCCCTTGGTAGATATAGTTCATACGCTCGGCAGTGTCCCTTTTCTCATTAAGTCGTAAATCTAATGCAAAGTAAAAACCAGTTCCATACGGGCGAAAGTTGTTCAAAACAAATCTTATGGAAACTTGAATACAATAGAACAATAGTTTTCAACTACCTACCTAGTCAGCGGTTGTCAATAGTTTCATTACAAAGTAATATATCAATTATTAATACAAACATCACAATTTCATAATGAAACTAGTGTATTTTCTATTGAGAACCGCTGCCAGTTAGGTAGTTCAAATCTATTGTTCTAATGTATTCAAGTTTCCATAAGATTTGTTTTAAACAACTTTCGCCCGTATGGAACTGGTTTTTACTTTGCATTAGAGGTGCATATTGAATGAAACTATCGATCGCGTTATAAATGAGATTTGATTTACGACTTAATGAGAAAAGGGACGTTGCCGAGCGTATGGAGTATACAGCGTGTCCCACGGTGACCACCCATTAGAATATTTCAGAAACTATTACGATTTGAATTTTGAAAATTTGGGTGATGGGGTTTTCGGGCGTGGCCTCCTCAAATAAAATAATGGCGTCTACGCATCACTTCCGGTTTTTCCGGAAATGACACCAACTTTGTTATTTTAAATGTAACACCCTATATATTATTCCGATTTTGGATTCTACGTAAAATTTTAGGTAGACTTTCATCAAGTTTTCTTATTCCTAAAATTAACCGTTTCCGAGATATTTAATTTTTTTAATAAAAATTAAAATAAACACTATCTAGCTTAAAACCGTGTGAATTCTACAGCAAGAAAGATGAAGGAACCATATTGATACGAGAGATAGCTGGATCCCTAAGCTTCCCATCCGTACTTTCAAAGTGGCTTAATTGCATACAGGGTGGTGGAAATTTAATGCCGAGTTTAGTTAACTTCAAATCATCATAAGTTGGTTTTTTCAAATGGAACACCCTGTATGTTTCATCGTAATCTGATGCAAAATTTCATTCTCTTTCGAACGGTACTATGGTTCCCTTCTAGTTTTTGAGATATCTACTGTTTTTTGAGTAGTCAACTAAGTTCATTCAATTTCTTGCGAAAATGACTTAGCAGGACTTCAAAACAAACCACCGGTTATTAGTTGTCAGTCTAACACCACTAGTGACAGTTAAATTGAATACTATTTATTTAAAAAATTGAAAACAACAAACGCAAGAAATTGAATGACCTTAGTTGACTACTCAAAAAACAGTAGATATCTCAAAAACTAGAAGAGATAGGTATAGGGACCATAGTACCGTTTGAAAGAGAATGAAATTTTGCATCAGACTACGACGAAACATACAGGGTGTTCCATTTGAAAAAACCAACTTATGATGATTCGAAGTTAATTAAACTCGGCATTAAATTTCCACCACCCTGTATGCAATTAAGCCACTTTGAAAGTACGGATGGGAAGCTTAGGGGTCCAGCTATCTCTCGTATCAATAAGGTTCCTTCATCTTTCTTGCTGTAGAATTCACACGGTTTTAAGCTAGATAGTGTTTATTTTAATTTTTATAAAAAAAACTAAATATCTCGGAAACGGTTAATTTTAGGAATAAGAAAACTTGATGAAAGTCCACCTAAAATTTTACGTAGAATCCAAAATCGGAATAATATATAGGGTGTTACATTTAAAATAACAAAGTTGGTGTCATTTCCGGAAAAACCGGAAGTGTTACGTAGATGCCATTATTTTATTTGAGGAGGCCACTCCCGAAAACCCCATCACCCAAATTTTCAAAATTCAAATCGTAATAGTTTCTGAAATATTCTAATGGGTGGTCACCGTGAGACACGCTGTATATGATTTTTTCTTTTATGTGAATTTATTTTCCGTTCACAACAATGGAGAAGTTTCCCATTTTTTGCTGTAAATTAATTATGAAAATATAAGTAAAATAAAACAAAAATGTGAAAGAATCATTAAAATATCTCTACAAATGAAAAAGTTACGAGCCTTTAAAGTGAAGAATAATTTTGTATCTTGATCCAGCGTGTGACGTCACTTTACCTGTTCGTATTCGCTTAGTACATACGTGTACGGTTATTGGGGTGCACTCAGTTGCGCCTATCATGCGTGTTTTGTTTATTACAAGATGACTGATGCTAAAAAATCCTCCTACAATACAAATAATGTATTGCCTCTAATTAACTCGATTAGGTAAAATGACGTCACACTACTGTCGTTCCGCGCTAAATACGTAAACTTTAATAACTTATTTCTCAGTCATTTATTGACGGATTTTAAAAATTTTTGTACTGGTATATTAGTTTTGATCTATATTTTAATGTTAATTCGTTAAATATAGTATTATTAACATCAGGAAACTTCTCCATACGTTTGGTATAGTTTACCATTAGTTATTTTTAAAAAATACATCAAGAAGGCTTTTCCCATGTGTCACAATTTTTAATTAAATATATTTCATCAATATCTCGTCATTTGTAGATCGGCGATAGTGTGTATTAAGATATTGTGTATTAACGCTTTTTGAAATGTCTAATGAGAATTCAGACTCTGATGTAGAAAATACACCAGCCGAAATATTAGAAGCTGCTAATGAAGCGACTTATAATACATTGCCCGATAAATCCAAAGAAAAGTATATGCACGAATATTATTCATTCAAAAAGTGGTGCGACTTAAAAAAAGTGAAGCAAATCACAGCAAACGCAGTCTTGGCTTATTTTTTTGAAAAATCCAAGTCTCTTAAATCACCAACTTTATGGTGTAAGTATTCGATGCTGAGAACCACCATAGCCATAAGAGAAAACATTGATATCAAGTATCCGAGACTTATTGCATTTTTAAAACGTCAGTCATCTGGTTATAAACCCAAAAAGTCTGATACATTCTCTCGGGATGACATGAATAATTTCTTAAAAGATGCTCCAGATGAAAAATATTTACTAATGAAGGTATTTATGCAGTTTCTAGTTATTACACATCTGGATACACTATAACATAATATGGGTATAAATTAATTTACTATCACTGTATAATTTCACAGGTGGTTCTCATTTTTGGAATAACTGGAGACTGTCGCTGCGATGAACTAGTCAATATGAAAATTGATGATGTTGAGGATAATGGTTCTATTTTAATAATAAGAATTCCAGATTCAAAGACGAAAATTTCGAGAACCTTCGTAGTTGACGGAAATTCCACAAATGGTGTAGGCTTGGTGGAAATTTTTCGAAAATACCTTGCTTTACGGCCTCCCGAAATCGGGCATCGCAGATTATTTATTACTTTTCGATCTGGAAAATGTACTATGCAGCCGGTTGGTAAAAATACATTACCAAAAATACCAATGGAGATTGCGAAATTTCTGGGTAAGCCAAACCCCGAAAAATTTACTGGACATTCATTAAGAACTCTTTTAGTTGACTCAGGGGCAGATTCTTTGAGTCTCAAACGTCATGGTTGCTGGCGATCTACGAGCGTCGCTGAAGGATATGTGAACGATTCACTCTATGCTAAGCGGAGGGCTACAAATCATCAGGGGTGAGAATTCATCATTACCTGTAATTCAAAAAACTCCTTCATCTCCTCGAGCAAGCACCAGCTCAGATACGATGGCCATAGTTTCACAACCTATGAGCACATCCGAGCCAAGCAATGTTTTAACCAGCACGAATATTGCATCATCTAAATCGTTACTTGGGACAGGAGTTACAATCGATGCCAATAATTGTACCTTTAATATTTATGTTAACAAATAATATTATTTAATGATTGTTTCATTATTCCATATAATATTTAAAATAAATATCAAAATTTCCATACCTTATTGCTTTATTCTAACATAAAATTTATATTTTTTATAGGGAGAAAAAGTTTTTAAAAAATCTCAAGGGAGAAAAAGTGTAAAAAATTCCCCGAGGGAGAAAAAGTGGTACTTTGCTCCCTCAAAATAGGGAAAATACATCCACTTTCCACTCACATATAAGAAAAAATCATTAATTCAATAAAAGGCATTTTCTATTAATATTTCTTTTATGGATTTTGCATATATCCTGTAGTTCTTATATAGTTAGGTAGCTTATTATATAGCATTACAGCTATATAATACGGATTCGATTCGTATAATTTGCTATGGATGCTGGATCAATGCATGATCACATAAAAAGAAGGTACGTACGAAATTTGAATAAAATGATTAAATATTTAGCAGTGCTACCTATCACTATAAGAAATGTACATACATACATACATAATATGAAAATCGTATTAATAAACAAACCGGTTTATGTGAAGGCTGACGTTACGTTCAAGAAAAATTAAAGTGTACATCAGTTTAGTTAGTTAAAATTGTTAAGGAACGCATTAATAGGTAAGAGTAAATAACATTTTAATTCTACCACGCATTTTTTTTGGATAAATAATTTGATGCTCTGAACTCATGATGATTACTAAATTGTGCTATACGATAAATTTTTCAAGTTCACATTCATACATCGTATCATTGGTATTCCCAAGTGTGTAAAGTTGTTTACAGTGGTATTACAATTTCTTTCAATTAGTTTCAGATATTGCCATGTTACGGAAAGCACTTCTCCTGGTGATCGCATTGATAATAATCATTGATAACGTTTTGCCTACAAGTAATAGCGATTTATTAGCAAGCCGAAAATACTGTGGTCTTCAACATTCTGACGATTACGTAAGAGATAATGACAAGATTAGTTTAGACGAATTTCCTTGGGTTGCGCAATTGTTGTACGATGAGGACAGGCGTGCAAAATGTGTTGGATCTTTGATAAATCGTCGTTATGTGTTGACCGCTGCGCATTGCTTAAAAGCGAGGGATACAAAAATGTGAGGTTCAAATATAAATATTATATTATATTATAAATTGATATCCTAACCGTAGCACAGCCGTAAGATTTGGTGATTACGATGTAACCACCGATAAAGATTGTACCAATCATACACGTTTTGGTGAAGAATGTAGCGATCCCGTTCAAGAATTTGGTATTGAGGAACTAATTCCACATCCAACATTTAGCCTTGTAACTAGTGCGAACGATATTGGATTAATTCGTCTTTCCAAAAATGTTGATTACTCAGGTGAGAAATAACGAAATAGCTGTGAAAGTGAAATAGTAGTGAAGGTTGTCATTTGTAGAGTACATACGACCCATATGCTTACCCACTGCAAATAGCGAGGAGTTGAATGGTGAAGAGCAACTGGCAGTATCTGGTTGGGGACTTACTAGCCATTTCGGCCAACAAACTAAAATAAAAAAGAAAATTTCAGCAAAATTAGAATCTTTAGATAAATGCCGTAGTCTAGTCAGTGGTACAAGAAAAAGTGTAACTGTAGATCATTTATGCGTAGTAGAGGAACAGGATAGTTTTACTTGTCAAGGTGATAGTGGAGGTCCCTTAATGCTATCCGTAAAAAATCAATGGGAGCAAGTTGGAATCGTTTCATTTGGTAAACTTTGTGGAATCGAGTTTCCAACCATTTATGTTAAAGTAACGAGTTATTTAGATTGGATTACAAGTAATATGCATGCGTAAGGAAATATAATTTATAACGAAATTTAATTATTAGAACAAAAAAATGAATCAGTACATAGGTACTATAAGAGAGTTTATTTAATTCACTTGAAAAGAGTTTCTCTCGTAATGAACTCTATTGATCACTGAAACTACTTCGATGCTTTCACTTGAGACTACTCGTTACGCTATGAAGCTCTCCTATTCTCCTTTGCAAAGCATTTAAGCTTCCTTTAGCACGACGTAGCATCGAATTTCCCGAGCTGTCATTTTAAAAGCGTACTACAACCGATGACTCCAAAGCGGCAACGGTTCTTGATTCTGCAAACAGTGTCGTATAACGTATTGAAAAGGATAGAATAGTGTTCAGTTGCCGCTTTGGGATTCTTGTTTTTTTCATTCGAGAGCATCTTCTTGGGGGACTGTGATGATCGATGCACCAACACAATTTCCACTGATGCTGCAGAATACTGGTCGCTCTGCAAATTTGGTTCTCTTTTGGGCGCCATCCTCAGGATACCCGTCAAAGACTACACACGCATTTCTCACAAAGTTGTTAAATATGTAGCTTATGTAATTGCTGTGATAGCCCGTGCCCAATCATTCCGATGCCACACGACTTTGGAGGACAGCAAAGGTTTTTGCCTGCAGCCCTGCACACTAACCTTCTCTGTGACTTTAGTGAAGGCCAAGGGCGCCGGCAGGTTTTTCCCTAGGGAGGTGCATGCAAAAATCTACAAAAATTGTCAAAAAGACGAAGTTCTGGAACAACTGTTCTGTGAAACACGTTGGTCAGCAAAATTTAAAACCATCAGGATATTCAACGATAACTTTTGAACTATTGTGGAAGCCCTGAAGGAACTTTCGGAGGAGTCTACCAACAAAAATACAAGGCCCAAAGCCTATTTACTTCTCACAGCTGCCACAACTCCAACGTACATTGTGACTCTCCTGGTGATATCTACGTACTCGGCCAAACTAGAAGCAGTATGTAATCCTAATCAGTTACAGCAAGTGAACATGGACATAAAAAAGATCAGTAGCCATGTTATTAAATTGACAGAAGTACTCCAATCCCATCGAGACAACGCATCAACAGAATTTTCTGTTTTCTTCGAAAAGGCGTAACAAATTGGCGAACACCTGAACGTTGAAATAAAACGAGCTCGACAGGTTTGAAGACAGGTCAATAGATCGAACCATCCTTCTGAAAACGCAGAAGAATTTTTCAGGACCTCAATTTTCATCCCTTATTTGGACTCAATAATTTATTCTTTGAAGTGGCGCTTTTGACCCATGCAAGAGAAAGCATTTTGTATGGCGACATTTTGCTGAATTTCATCGCCGACGCTATTACGTGGTACGGAGATGTGGAAAAATAATGGAATTGAATCCCAGTTACATGGATTTAGTTGGCGAAGTGACACCATTCTATCAGGCTGTGGCCGAGGCAGTCAAAATTGGCTTGACTCTTCCAGCGACGACGTGCAGCATCGAAAGATCGTTTAGTACATTATGACGTGTTAAAACGTGGAACAGATCTACGATGAGTGACCAGAGGCTAAATTTGGACAGCAACCAAGACGATTGCAGCTTTTATTCAAACAATAATAATTATTATGTGATAGTTAAAACTTTTTTTAGCTGTATTTGGTTAAAATTATTTTATCGGGTATGGAAGAGTTAATTTTCAGCTAATATTTTTACTATTTTTAGTTATCAAGCATTTATTTGATGAGAATAGAATTGTTTCTCCACCTCTTTAATACTTTCGTTTGTTTTTAATTTTAATTTTAATTTTACATGTACAAACGAAAGTATTAAAGAGGTGGAGAAAGAATTCTATTCCCATTATAACTCTTCCATATCCGAAAAAATAATAATTATTATAGTATATAAGAATCTCTGTATTCTCTGTTCATTTCCAAATTTCAATTTTATTTAAAACTTAAAAGGTTTTTTACTGGCCTCTGGCGTAGCATAAAAAGATTTTAAGAGTTATTATATGCTATTATTTTGTATAGGTTTTTTTCCAAAAGTCAGGGGGGTGCGCAAGTGCACCTCCTTGCACCTCCCTCCCGGGGCCCATGGTGAAGGCAGCCTGAAAATCTGATTTTGTGCCTTTACGCATCGCTTCGTCGGAAAATAGGCCCATTGGATATGGAGCGAGCTAGTATGTGAAGTGGGCCTTCAACTATAGGTCTGACTGTTTCATGATAGACGACCCACAAATAGTAAAAGACCTACCTATTGAAGAGAGCAACGAAAGTGACGACCAAGGGCCATCAAAAACAAGGCGTCGAGTTTGATTGACTGATTGATTAAGTTACTGTACATGTTTATTTTAAAATTAAATTTAAATGATTTTATGAGTTCTTTTTCATTACAAAGGATTTCTGGGAAAATGCGATTTTACCTCATATGGGTTTTTTTTGAAATTTTGAGAGAACTACGCGGTTTACAGACCACGATCTGCGCATAATTTAAAGCTAATTAAATTGCCTACAAATAATATTTTACAAGTTCTACTCGTAGGATCAATATGGTTTCGACGTAATTTCAGTCCAAAGAAGGTCTTAAAACTAAAATTTTCAATTTGTGGAAAAACTGGCCTATTTTCAAAGTGCCGTAATTCGGTAACCAATTGACCTACAGAGCTCCCGTTGGGCTTAATTTGTCACACATTTAATGTTCTTAAAAAACGTATAGAATGGTTTGCGAAAAAAAATGCACGGATTTGGAAATATAGAGCAGAGTCTGAAACAAGTCCAAAAATTTCGCGGTTTTTCGTTTGTAAAAATTTTTCCACAACTTTTTGAGAGTTGCAAACTTGAGTCCAAACAACATACTAGATACATCATGACTGTTTTGTTAATTTATTGTCGATTTTGACCGGCCTATTTGGATCGTGACACATTTCACTACGAGGAGGGAACATGAATATGTCTAAATGTGTTTAAAATAAAGGACAGCTGAGGACTTGCCCACGCACAAACTCGCTACTTTTGAGGTTGTGAACTGCAAGTTATTAGCACCTCTAATCCAGCGAATTAAGAAGATCCAGCTAAGGTCGACGTTAACCACGAATTCTACCCTTAGTATACCGCGTCACCAATGAAAAAGGTTCCAACAAAAGGCACAGGGCTATAATCCGTGCAAGGGACCGTAATGAACTGACGTGTTCGTAACTAACACATTTGTGTTTTCCTCCACTTCATATTACATCGATTGGTTGTCCACTCTCTTAAGTCCACCTACCTTCTTCATTCTCATGCTGTTATTATTGGTATCAGAGCTTATCTGTTGTCCACTCAACCAACATCCTTGCTAGACATCCTTCTGATGTATCTTGATTTCTACTGTTTGATCACAATGGCATCTGCTTCTGACTCTACGCACTCTTGGGACTTTTCCTTCCTTGACTAAGTGCACTTGGATCGAGGCTATCGAGCTTATTTTCTGCTATCTGTAGCAGTTTCCAACGAAATATTTACACAACTGGATTTTATCATCGTATTACTGTAGATCCCTGATCAGTTTTACTGATGTAGGTTACCAACGATAATTTCAGCCAACTTAGAGCGCAATTAATCAAGTCTCCATGCATGCAGCTACTTCAACTTCCGTAATCTG
Organism: Pyrocoelia pectoralis; assembly: GCA_036250285.1. Classification (NCBI taxonomy): domain Eukaryota; kingdom Metazoa; phylum Arthropoda; class Insecta; order Coleoptera; family Lampyridae; genus Pyrocoelia; species Pyrocoelia pectoralis. The sequence continues at coordinate 44,518,783 of CM070078.1, forward strand.
TCAAGAGCAATCAAGTATATGTTTAAAAGTAAACTTTATAAGATGTTAATAAAGAATTATAATAACTAACTGCAATACTTAAGATGAAGTACACATGGATTATTTAAATTAGTTACAATGGAACTGTTGCTTAGTTTATTATGAACGTAACTCTTGCTATTTGTCTTTGGTCAGGTATACAATTATTACTACAGTTAATTTATCATTATTATCCTCGCAAACTTAGTTTAATCCAATCTAAGTAGTTTGAAACCTTTACATATACAATGGGATATTCCGACCCACACCATCTACCAAAAGAGAGGACACCGATTTGCTCCCATTGTTTTCCTCTTGGCAGCATTAGGGGACCTCCACTGTCTCCTAGACATGAGGTATGTGTTTTACTTTCCCTCGAGCATAAGTGATTTGTTGTTACAGGTTTGATCGAGTTAGGATAGAGCATTTTACATTTCTCGTTAGATATCAAAGTTGATATTATTTTCTTTTTAATTTCAGTTTGTGCTTCTCCGTAACCCAAGACTCCCCAACCCGAACTTGCAACTTGTATACCATCCTCCAGATCAATATTGTTGGATGAAGGTAAGCATATTGGACGTATATATTCTGAAAAATGTACCGAATTTAATGTAAACTTGCCATTTTATCACTTACCTGAATATTGAACAGGTTTCGACAGACGTATCAGACCGATATCATTAGCACCAGACAACCGAATGAACTTCGGATGTGGAATTATTTCTTCAACATTAAACTCCTGAACAGGATCACTACATTTTTTACCAAAACGGCTATGCTTAATACAGTCTTGGTCAGCAGTTATATTAAAATCACCAAGCCGCACCCCTGTGCTACGATTGGAAAATTTTACTCGAGCTTTTCTGGAACAAATTAATACTCACAGCTTTGTGCCCCTGGCTTTCAAGCAGTGCGCGACGGTAAGTACGTAACGGGAATTAATCAGAGATCCTGTACATTTTACAGCTTTATCTTCATCGTACAGCAATTGAGCAATCCATGGGAATTCTTCTAATGATATGTGAACATGGTCTTCATCTACGTTGTCGTCACTGTGCTGGTAACCGCAATAATCTCTTGTTGGTAATAAATCATTAGTTAGAAATGTACCCCTTGCAATATTCAGCAGAAAAACTAAGAAAACGGACCTCATTGACATTGCTTCAAAACTGTATGTAAAAATAATTAAAATAAAATAATCTTACGTTGTAAAAGGCTAACTTCTAAAACAAACACAATGAAGCTATTAGACTCATTATCGTGATCACTAACCTCCACGAGCCCCCAAACTTAAACATACTAGTCGTAACTTTCATTTCAACCGGTTTTTCTGCAGGAATCTTCAGTTTTTTATTAAAAAAAAAAAAGGAGATCGATGAGTTGATCTTATTGTTTGAAACAAAGCAATCGTCCTCCATAAGTAGTAATAAGAATTTCCTTATTGCATGTTGGCCTTTCTCGCGTCAATGAGTTTATTGTCATTACACAATAAATGCGTGAAGAAAACCAACTGGAATTGTAATACGGAATTTTGTAAAACTTTTACAAGTAACCTACTATAAAATTAGTATGTTCGTTAAACTAAATGAATTGGTAATTACTAGTCATCCTTGGGTAATTGCTCAATATTTAAATATCCCTGTATTAGTTCCACTTTTAAATAATGCAAATAGAACTTTCTACAGTTAGATTCAACTATATGAGAGGTATTATTATTGTAATCGTTTTAGGTAACTCAATTCTACAAGAGTAGGGATTTTTTGAAGGAGGAATTTCTACATTTAATGCGCTTGTTAGTTAAACAAATATTGTAGAAAAGGTAAAATGTAACAAACTGTAAATTATTATGTAAATAAGGATTTGGAAATTCAGAAAATGATACAAAAATGTCCGACCCAAAGTGTAGAAGTAAGGAACTGAATATAAAAATAAGTTAAGAAGGGCGATAAAGTAGCAATATTTTAAAGGTTTTAGCAATACAATTCCAGGGAGGGGGAAATTTTCGAAGTGAAGTGTCTCAGTTTCGAAGCGGAGAACTGGGGAGACATAAACCAATGCGGAGGCCAATACGATGAAGATACGATGTTTTTTTAAAAATTTGGGTAAATATGTAATAGTATATTATGCAACGAGCATGTAATGATAGCTATTAATACACGAGCACGAGGTAAGTTATGACACGAGCCTTGGCGAGTGTCATAAATCTTGTGCGAGTGTATTAATAGCCATTACATGAGAGTTGCATACACTATTTTTTCTACGACCTGTGTTAATTAAACAAAAATTATTATAAAAGAACGAACAAAATTTTTGACAAATATCAAAAACTCCTGTAACTATGGCAATCAAGTAAAATGCTTGACAGCTATTGGCTAATTGACTCGTTTTATAATGAAAATCTGTATCGAAATGAATATCATTTCGATACAATCTAATGACACTTAATAAGTCGATTAAAGTATGGGAGTAGAAAAAATTTTATTCATTCAAATCAAAGATATATCGAGTATAACCTGAAAATCTTTGTAATGACGTTTGGAGAATATTATCACAAAGAAATTACCATTTCGATCTAATGGAAAAGTTCATATTTAACTACCTACTGCATTTGTCGATATTGCAATAATAACAAGTAAATCCACTTTTTATAATGAGAATATTGTAATACGTCCACACACATTTGGTCAAATGATGAGCGTCCAACCTTTTGTGATTCTATTCAACGTTGTCCCTATTGAGACATTTTCACTATAATACTATGTTCAAGAGTCTTGAAAAAGGCAGAAACTAGTGTAGAGGGCAGCAATAATAAGGGACGTGATGCGAAGGAAACTATAAACAGCTCTAGACCACAATAACCACAGGAAAATAACCGAAAAATTTCAAATCCAACTAACATTGCTGATCATAATGGCAACGTCTTGTGCTGGACTATACCGAATACTAGATAAAAAATATCCATTTCAAACTTTTCGGCCATCTGTGTGTTTTATACGATGGCAAATCACTCCCTTTTGGGGCATCTCGTAGCCTGGCGCGTTTTTCCAAAGGACTACCCAGAAAGAACCTGCGGCTATTCATGGGCATACTCTCTGGGCACTGTAAACTTAACAAGCACATGCACCATCCTGTAGAGGATGCTACACAGACAACGAGACGGCGTACCACATACTTTGCGAGTGTCCCGTATCCATCGAATTAAGACGATCCATGTTGGAGGAACCCTGACCGGACATGGCTACGATCAGAGCCGCGTTCCCCTCCAGCGTCCTCAGGTTTGTCTCGCGCTTGGGATGGCTTGAGTGATGTTGCGGAGTCGAATGGCTTTCATCAGGGTGGTAGCACAAAGGGCCCAAATAGGTGGCCCAAGCGCGCGTGGACTGCCGATCACCCTCTGTTACGTTCAATTCTATTAATTTTAGCAAGGATTACAGATTACAAATTTCTTAATTCAATATTTTGTTAATAGAGTTCACTTTCAATACTTTCGATACTACTTTTCCTCCGCATTTGCTCTATTCTACGCGAAGCGTTACTTTCTAACCACATCGTTTCGTTTGTGCTGGTACAGATTTTCTACTCGGCAAGGGTAAAACAATTGATCGATACTATTGTATTGGCTGTCAGTGTAGTCAATTAATCTCTGATTGGCTGATCCACGGCTACCTAAATAAAATATTTCATCTTAAAAACGGAACAAGTACTTCACTAAGGAATATCTCCGTGCTGATATAAATAGCAGCTCGATTTTCAACCGCGTATCTTTTTCTACTTTGCTTCTAACAAAACGTTACTAAGTGCTACGGAAATTTCACAAGTTTCTCACATCGATATTAATCGTCTATAAGTGAAAGTTTTCCACAAATAGTGTCTATTTAGAATCATCTGCTTATTCTAAGTACCATTAAAACGTGTTTTACGTCTTTTTGCATCTAGTACCGCTACGTTAAAAGTGTCCACGCTCTAGGATAATTCCTTGAGGTATGTACCAAATTCTTTTGTATCAATTATCGCGTCATTCTTTAAATTCCTGACAGTAATTTATATTATTTGTCCTAGCGTTTTACGTTACGTTTAATATCTGGCTTACTGTTGGACTGCAACTTACTTTTGGTTACCACCATTTTGTTAGAAATTGATGTCAACATTGTTTGAAATTATTGCTGATCCGTTACTATTGAACTCCGATGGTTATTTTCCTGTGAAACTACATATTTGCTGTTCTACCAATCATCTTTACTCATTTCCGCATTCCTGTGTGAAGAAATCGATTTACTATGGAAATTACATGCTGCCATCCTGTGTCAACTTGTGTCAACTTTTGAAAACAAGATTGATAAGTTATTTAAATTACTAACCCTACATTTCTTGCTGAACTTTACTTGAATTCTATTACTGTTTATTATCAAGTTTGCTCTTACTAAATTATTTGATCTTATTTCATACTTTTGTTTCAATTTAAAACATTTTAATTCATTTTGTTACTTTTCAATTAATTTTTACATTAACTTTGTTCGTTACCTTAACATTATTACTTGTGTATTATCTTTTACCTTGAAAATTTAATTTGCTAAAGTTAAAATTTAAAAGCTAATTGCTATTATTTTAAATATCAACTCTCGGAACGAGTGCTGACCAAAGTCGGTAATTGTTACATTCAGTCGGTCTGCTAGTCGCAGCCCTATTAATTTTCTTGTTAATCAACCTTTCTGTTTAGATAACTCAGCGATATTGGCGTTGCGCAACGACGATAATCGGATGTGTTTTGGTAAGCGTTGTTTAATGACAACTACGTACTGACTTTCGTACAGCTACCAAGTCGGTTGCTGATATATATATATATATATATATGTGTATTATTTTTGTGTCATTAATTGTACATTGTTGTAATATGTAAACTTCATTTCCTGCAAGGTAAAAGTTAAACCCCCTTTACTGCTTCACTCCTGTGGAGATTTATTTTGTAAAAATTGTTCTGAATGTGTTAACGTTATTTTGTTTTGATTCATTATAACCACCACTACCGTTACTTCAGTGTAATTCTTTCTCGAATACCCACTTTCTCTTTCAGAAATCATATCTCTGTTACTATAAGCTGCTAAGATCTTCGTAATTCTGATTACCAGCTTTAGCTTACTAAAGAACTATCGTGGCGCCCTAAAAGATACTTGACTATATTTGTTAACTATAACTTGCTAAATTAAAATTCTATATTCATTATTCCCACACCCATTAGATTGCCCCTTATAACTGAGCTTATCGAGCCATTGCATTTTTCCTGATTACGGTACCAATCATTTGTTGCCGTAACACCTCCTATCGTAATCCAGATCCAGATCCAGAACATTCCCTTTTTTATAAAGCGCCCTGGAGTTTCTGGTCTTGGGAGACACAAGAAGAAACACAACGAATAACTTTGTTGTAGGATGTGATTCGAATGCTTACGATACTACAATACATGGGAGATCACTAACATCAGTGACTACTTCGGGTCAGTAAACGAAGCCACAGATGTTCCCGTATATAAAAATCTTCTTGGGGGAAAACTAACAAAGCTCACGAAGGACGATATTAATTTGGCGTTGGGACATTTAGGCCTTGTATTATTTGTAATGTTGTTATTAAGTTTTTCACTATGTTTCATCTTTAATTAAGTAATAATTTAACTTTTTGCCCGTTCAGACTTATCATCTATTCGGATCTTCCATAACCATCTAGTTTTTTCAATAAGCTTGAGAATGAGACCAGTAGGCCTCGAAACATGTCGCTATTATTTTTACATTGTTTAATTAAGTCAAATTTAAATGTTGCTCTTTGCACACCTAAGTTAAAGGTTACATAACTAGGTGATATTGCCTCTACTGATTAACTCAGGTTTCTGCTACGTTAATGTAAAACGAGATTTGATTCCAGGTTAGTCATTTTACTCACGTATCCGGTCATTTCCCCGCCGAAAAAATCCCGCCGATCAATTGCCCGCCGGTAAATTGTTCGCCTGGTAAAAACCACGCGCGGTGAAATGTTCGCCGGTAAAATGCCCACCATGACAAAATCCCGTCGGTCATTTTCCCGCCGCTGTAGGCAAAATGATTCCCCTGATATTCCCCTATTTTTGTGATAAAGATCCACTTACATATGTACCTACGTTATGTGCAGCCAGTGGCGGATTATGAGCTCAGGAGGCGTAAGATGAATTTGAGGCCGCTGTTTACTGTAAATTAAAATATGCTAAATTCAAAAAAGAAGACTGTATTAATAAACCAGACATTGCCATGTTTAACAAAAGAACCGTTATATGTTATAAATTTATAAAATATTTTCGACGCCCATTTTAAGCACTTCCCGATGGCATTTTGACATCTTTTACAGACCTACGACACTATACATGAATACTCGCCTGCTACTATCTCTTGTTTGCTCGTTCTTAACACGTAAATGTTGTACCATTTTCTACGCTTATTCCCCCACTAAAGCGCCTAGGTTATTTGCAGGTTTAGTATATTTTTTTCAATTGATACTAAAATAGTGGCATGACACACATGTTTACAAAACTGAAGTTATTTAAAAAAAAACTTTCTTAATTGCTTATTTTTTCAAAAATTACGGCGGGAAATTGACCGACGGGATTTTGTCATGGCGGGCATTTTACTGGCGAACATTTCACCGCGCGGGGTTTTACCAGGCGAACAATTTACCGGCGGGCAATTGACCGGCGGGTTTTTTTCGGCGGGGAAATGACCGTGAACCAAACACAACATCTCATCCCTCGCTTCATTAAATTTTGATTTCATTAAATATTCATTGTTTAAGGGAAGTTTTTAAGTTGTTTTATTAATTCAATCACTACCCCTTTGTGAGCATTTGACTCTACCATGGACTTTGAATGCTGTTTTCCCTTCTGTTAGTGTTGGCTTTCATTTTCAGACTTGGCACTTCCAAATCCATTTTTAGCTAAATTGACTCGTACTTCTCCTCGAGCTTCCACACGAAGGAATTCCATGAGACGAGAGAGCTTGTCTATCTTGGCTTTATCTTCGATACGGGTTGGCTCTGGATTCTTTCCCAGATCCTCACAGTTTTTTCTGGAAGAATTGATTCCACGAAAGGATAAAGAATATACGCGTACTTCTCCCTGGTTACGTTCAAAGTTTCCAGCGCGCGCAATTGGGTTTCTAGCTTATCATATTTTCACGATAGATTCATTTCTTCCACTCTGGGAGCTCTGTAGAACGTGCTGAAGAAGATCGCGGACATAGAGTTCAATTAATGTTCCCTCTTCACCAAAACGGGGCTTAAAATATTGAATAACTTTCGGATAATTAGCCGCTCTGGTGGGAAACTACCAAGAACTTCTCTCGCTGGTGTCTTCTCTGGTACAACTTGAAGGGGTAGGTGAAATTTCGTTTCAGGCTTCATGGTTGGATTTTCATTTACCGTTTTGAATTGGGACCAAAATATAAGCCATGCTCTTGAATCTCCAGTGAATTTCTTAAATTTCAATGTAGGAAGTTTATATTCCACTGGGGAAGGATGTGAAACACTCGATACAACGCTACAAACGTCTTGGTGATTTGTTTGTAAAATTCCTCCTTCGTGATCTGAGCATCTGAGCAATTCAGTAACCTCTTCATATTCTTCAACTATTGTTCTTCGCTTAACCACGCCTTAAACAGTTTGTGTTCAATTTTCTCATTTAATTGGGCTAACTTTTGCTGTTGAGTCGCTAAGCGTTAAAACAATTTTAAACCGATAAACGATGTGGACGAGTGAAATGTTTTGCACTTACGCAACACTATCATTATGTACCTTTCATGTTCTTAAGACAGTATATCGCTGGACAATCACGTACAAAAATTGAATTCCACGAGATGATGTTCAAAACTATTATTTACATACTTTTTAAGACAGTCTTGAATGCGAGAAGACCAAGAGAAGGAAGAGAGAAGGTTTTTTAAAAATTGTGAACACGATGGTCTCAAGAAATATGTACGCGAAGTTTATCTTGATCATCAACAAACATCGTGCATTTTTTACAGATTAAATTTTCCATTCCCAGATAGTGATACCAATAACGCAGTAACTATAGCGAAGTCATGTTTCGTTCATTTAAAAATATACCTTTGGAACAAACAAAATCATTTAATCTCACGTTTGTGCATATTCGACTTACTTTTCAAAAGACATCTGATGCTGTACTTACCTACTTCATCTGATAGTAAAATGATAGATAGCTGTATTACTTATTTTGGGCAAGCTAGTTTTTCTGTTCAATGTGAAAATATAAATAGTACGATATACATATGTATAGTACCTAGTTTATATGCATGTTTGTAAATGCTCCTGTCCTGTGAGATTTAACGAAAACACTGCAAGCACCAAGGGACAGTGCTAAATCAGTAGGTATACTTTCCTTGCTGCCTTTAACACTTTGTTCAATACCATGAAACTAGAGTTATATGAAGCAACTTCCGGAAAATGTGCAAATACGCATATATTCAACTCTTTATTAATCACCACTGACGAAATAAGAGAGGAAAACGAACAAAGAGAAGCTAACCACATACAGGGCACTTCGTCAGTAGAAATGGAGGCTGGGCTGGATCAATGCATGATTGCATAAAAAGGAGGTACCTTGGTACCTACGTCATTACAATAAACTGATTAAATATTTGGCAGTGCTACCTTTCGCTATAAGAAATATATATGTGAATGTTATTAAATAAACCGGTTTATGTGTCACGTTCAAGAAAAATTTAAAGTTTAAGCGGTTTAAGTCAGTTTTGGAAGATAAAATTGTTAAAGGGACGCATTAAAATGTAAGTGCTGCTGCAGAGTGAACTACATTTTAATTCTAGCATACTTTTTTTTCTTTGATAAATAATTTCATGGTCTGAACTCATGATCGTTACCTAATTGTGCCATACGATCAATTTTCCAAGTTCATATACCCCTCATAGCTTGCGTCTTATAGCTTTTGTATGCGGAGAAGCAGTTGTACAAGGTTCATATCCAAGGCTAGTTTAGCTCCCATCTTAGAGACTCCAAGTGGAAGGTCACTGCTTAGTAGATGTACTTAGAGAGTGTTATATCGTGATTAATTGACACCTCCAAAATAATTAATTGGCTTAATACGTTTTATTCTTATCTCACAAAAATTAATATTATAATGTTTTCTGTGTATATGTTTTCCCTCTAGTCGTGACGTATACAACACTCTCCCTCCTTAATACAAATTAACAATTTACTCTGTCTCCAACACAAAATAATTAATTTCCCATTTAACTTAACGAAAACATAAGTATTAGAATTATACAGGGTGATTCGGGAGGAAATGGGAAGTATTTCAAAGACATGTCCAGGAAGCTAAAATAAGCAAAATAAGCTCATATGTTCAAATCCTATTGTCATTTGTTTCAGAGATAATTAGGTTTTTCTTTTTAAAAAGTTAATCAAGTTAAATTTGACATGGTTGTCCTATTTGCCAGTTTGAAACAAAATATTAATTAGGTTAATGTCATAAAAAGTGACAGTTGTAATTGTTTTACAAGATTACAAAAATGCCTCATATTTTCAGTCAGAGAATGTGCAGATATGATGCTTGTCTACGGATTTTATAATAGCAATTCTGTTCATTCAGTAGAAGAGTATCGACGTCGTTTTCCGAATAGAAGAATTCCTAATAGGCAAGTGTCTCAAAATGTTTTTAGACGTGCTAGCGAAACTGGAATGTTCTCAAGTGCACGTATAACTTCTGAAAAACTTGATTAACTTTATAAAAAGAAAAACCTAATTATCTCTGAAACAAATGAAAATCGGATGATTTGAACATGTGAACTTATTTTGCTTATTTTAGCTTCCTGGACATGTCTTTGAAATACTTCCATTTCCTCCCGAATCATCCTGTATAATGTAACAATAACCTATAACTAATTAAAGATAATTGATTCTAAATTTTGACCGCACTCAAGCAGTTGAATGACATGTCGTTTCCACTGCAGTCCATCCACTTCTACCATGTAAGTTACACCGGGTATTAAAATTTCGATAATGTTACCTAATGACCAATTTTTTGTATTCTTTCTTTTTTTCTTTTACCATTACTTTTTCCCCCACCGCGAATGTTTTATACTTGTCCTTACCATTTAATGTTATTTTAACATATTCGCGGTCAATTTTATCATCTACTGGATTTGGTCTTAACAGTGAGAAACGACATCTCAATTCTCTTCCCAACATTAATTTTGCTTGATTCGAACCTGTGGTTTTTTACAGGGTGGTAGTATGTTTTCAACTTTTCACAAATATTTTCATATATTTCCTTAACTGGTGATTCAGGTGTGCATAATGTTGTTAACAAATCATAAATATTTGTGCTCAATTTTGTAATAAGCAATGGTACTTCTCCATACTCTTCCACTAAGTCGTTCAGTAATATAAAATATTCCAATTGTTGTTGATATGCTTCCTAGTCCTTATACGCCCAGATTTCGTGCAAGATCTGTCTTTATTTCTATTATATACGAACTGAATTTTTAATAGTTCCAGTCTCTACCGATTCTTCCGCTACCTTCGATGACTTATCATTTCCTAATGGCCTTGAAGGTTATTCTGGAAACGTTTACGTGTTGGCCATGTCTACAGACTTCCTTAACCTTATACTAAGAAGTTTGATCTATTAGTGCAACTAATTGTTACCCCTTAGGATCCCCCTTCCTGTCAATTACCATTGGTAGTCTTTGAATATCTTGTTCGGTTATTCCATGGGTCTCACCACGGGCGAAACCAATGCCCTCACGAGTCTGGTTGAGTTCATGGCTTTGAGAATCCAACTTTAATGCAAATCCCTTCCTCTGAGTGCGCTCCCGCGTAAAAGGGCGCGACTACACACTCGTCTATTTCATCAATTCCCTTTACCAACCATGTCTTACTTCCTCACTTCCAGGTCTTGAAGGCCCTTGTTCACCAATTCTCGTCACCCCAGAGCCCACAGCTTAACGATTCGAGTTCCCTTTCGGACTTTCGGACGGTTGGTTAAGTTAATGTTTTGGTTTTTAAAATCTCTGGTATCTATATGGTAATTTAAGTAACCGCCCATCTCTTCAATAAATAAAGTCGCTGCCGTCGATTATTGGACAAAATTGTTGGAAAAACCTAGGATTTTTGATATGTTTGTGCAAAAACCAATGAGGGAGAGAGGAAACAACTTTGAGCAAGAACAGTGAAACCAACATGAACATTAAATCTTCATTGCCTGTTAGCATAACCAGAGATCTGTCTGAAAAGGTGTATTAAATTCAGAAAAAGTAGGAAACATGCATTTATTATTTCAATGCAATTTTACAAATAATGTAACAAGGCGATATTTTAGATAAATACGGAAACAGCCAATAGAACACAATTCTTCCCAACAGACACGACTTTTAAGGAGTGGCTGTGGTAGTTTTTTCAAACAAACAGCACACGTTTGGACTAACACATGTACCAAACGGTGCGACGGCGATCGTACATTGGTCTCTACAAATTGTGTGTAGTATTTTAATGCCACTGATTTCACATGGGGTTTCAGCGGCTAATAACAACTGTAAATATTAGCAAAAAACAATTTCTTCTTTTTACTAATTTACTCACCCCCTTGCCCATTGACTTTTGTAGATAGACACATGAGTACAAGTAAAAGCACCTTCATACTTCCGACAGGAACAGAGAAGAACGCGTTTTTATACCTTTAAAGCAATACTGGACCAGGTTAGAAGGGAAAGTAGACAAAGTGTTTATTAAAGAGGTTTAAATCTGGGATCACATTTGTCATCCTTAAACTTCTCTCATTGTGACTTTGATCGATGTACCTAATAAGCAAAGTTGTTTATAACGGAATATAATAAATATTTTGCATATTTATGCCATGTATGAAGGTCAGGTACTATTTAACAGATCTTCTAATGAAATTTGAGTCCAAAATTTACATTAAGTAGGTATGTACTTGGAAATTCTTACATATTATATATTCCTTTTGTTACTCACTCAATATGATAAAACGCTCTAACCGATCCTTTATTTTAATATCTTAAGATTTAAAAGTACCAATTACTATTATCAGAACCTGCTTTCCCCGTAGGAAAATTCGGCGTGGGCCACATAATATTTTGGTTAATAACAATGCAAGATTGATATTATTGCTACACTGACTGAAACTTTGTGGTTCCGGTTAGAACCATTTTAATAGTTACATACCGGCGCCGGGTACTTTTTTGTTCTATAATTATGGTAGTACAGTATTATATTTTAGTTCGTTGTGTAGCAGTAGTTCAAGTTCATAAATAAAAGCATGAAGGGGTCTAGTGAAACCATTTTTATCCTAAACAGCGCATAGATATAAAAAATACTTCAAGACCTATCATCTATTTGGAGAAACTAGTTTCAAATTTTTTGTTGAAAAGCAATACTTTGTCACCTCGGAGATCTACGCCAACCTTGACGAGGGAAAAAAGCCTATCTCTGTTTCCTTGGACCTTGCGAAGGCCTTCGATACAGTATCACATTCCTTGTTGGTGGATAAGTTTGAGCAGCTTGGTCTGGGTGCTGACTTGGTTTAAATCTTACGTTGAGAATAGAACTCAAAGAGTCAAGCTGAATAACCTTAAGTTCTGCAGTGTCATGTCCTGCATATGGTGTTCCTCTGGGCACGGTACTTGGACCGGTGCTGTTTTTGATGTTCATAAACGACCTATCCTCCCTTGAGAGGATCATTGATCAATTTCCCTTGAAGCTGCATGACTCCTCCTGCACGGACATAAGTAGCATGCGCGAGTGTATATGCCCTTGCATAGAGAGGATGAGCAACATAAGGTACTTGGGCGTTCAATTCGACCAGTATGTAAATTGGAAAAGTCATATAAATGTACTAACAAAACGTCTCCATCAGTTTTCATATTACTTTTACCGTTTAAGAAATATTGTTAGCAGTGACCTCAATAAAATCATCTACTTCGCTCTTGTCCAGTCAGTGCTCACATATGGGCTTGTGGCCTGGGGGTGGGGGGCTACCTCACATTGCAACGTCCCGCTTGCGTCGCTCAGAATATCGTCCTCCGCTCCATGCTCGAGAAGAGACGTGACGACTCTGCCAGGGCCATGTATCACCAAATTTCCTTACTCCATCTAAGAAATTTGTTTATATTAAATATATTAAAACCCTACATAAATATTTTCATTTATTTAAACCGGTCTCTCATGGGCTCGGCACAAGAGCGGAGGCAGGTGATGGTCTTATTGTACCTAGGAGGAACACCTCCCACAGAATGAGACACTGGTCAGTCCTGAGTCCTCGCCTCTACAACCTCCTCCCTCCTCAGTCTGCCACTAACTTTGCTCTAAGTGTGAAGACACTCCTACTAAGCCGAGACAATATATTCGAAAATGCTTTCTAGGAGAAAAATAGCTTCAAACATAACATTAGCACTCATTATAGCTTCAGCCACTTTCACTTTCATTGATCATTAATTTTTTATTTATTTTACAGAATTAAACCCAAAAGATTTCTTTTTGATTACCTATCTTTGAACGCTACTCCGGTTTAAGTAAACAATAGGTGGTCCCTCCCCGCACACTGGACCTCCATCGCGGGGATGTATCCTTCCTTTTGTAAACTCTGAACATTCCATTAGCGTATAAGTATAGAAGATTTGTAATTTCTTTTATTTATTACAATATATGAAGGAAATAAAAAAATAAAAATAAAAAAAATGAATACGGTAATTATTTATGTGTATCCTGGATTAAGGTTGGTGGTTGGTGGTACAAAACTACCTCAGCGAACACAGTTTCCATGCAATTTTGCTATAACTTGGTCAGATGAGATTTTACCCAGCGGCTGCTCTCTCAGTTCGAATGGTTTATTTACACACTCACGTTTTCACACGTTGACACTTTGCACTGTCACTTCCAACTATCACACTAATTCAAATGGCTTTGTCCTCTTGAGTCTTCTTTCTAATTGCCCGGTGTCGAGGAGATGTAGAACCTCTATATTAACATGTTCATGTAAACGGTTTTCATGTTTCTGGGCGATGTCCTTAATTTCTTCTACCACAGTTGTTATCCCTAGGTCCCTATGGATATCACTGTTTCTGACCACGGCACATTTATAATGTTCCTAAGCACTTTATTTTGGAATATTTGGATTTTATTGATGTTTGTTTTACTGGCACATCCCCATAGTTGGCAGCTATATGTCCACACGGGTTTTAGGATCTGTTTATACAGAGGTAATTTATTATAAGTTGGCAGTTGGGACTTCCATCCCATCAGCCAGTACATCTTCCTGTATTAAGTTCTTCTTTTTTCTTCTTGATGTATTCCTTCCAACGTAATTTTACATCTAGGTTCATTCCAAGGTATTTTACTGTATTGGCGGGTGGTACTATATTATTGTTTAATCTTACTGGTAGGTATTCGTCCTTTTTGTTCACAAAGTTAATATGTACAGATTTCTTTTCATTTAATTTTATTCTCCATTTTTTTTTCTATTTCATTTATGGTTTGCTGTAGTATTTCCGTTGTTTCTTCAGTGTTTTCCCCTACCGCTAATATCGCTGTATCGTCTGCGAAAGTGGCTTTAGTTGCTTGGTCTTTCGTAGAGACATCGTTGGTGTATAGGAGGTATAATACTGGCCCTAGGGCACTGCCCTGTGGTACGCCTGCTTTAATTTCACCTAGTCCAGAGTATTTATCGCCGTGTTTAATCCTGAAAAATCTGTCGGTGATATAGGATTTTAATAATTCAAAGTATTGTTTAGGCAAAGCTTTAGCAAGTGTGTATTTCAGACTCTCATGCCACATTTTATCAAATCCCTATGAAACATCTTAGAATACTGTTGAACATAGTTTTCTTCCTCCAAGCTTTTCTCGATTATGTTAGTGATCCGATGGACATGGTCTATTGTGGGGTGTTGTTTTCTGAATTCGAACTTTACTTTCTTCTTTACTTTCTATTATTGGCTTAAGCCTTTTGAGAAACAGCCTTTCGTAAAGTTTTGAGATAGCAAGTAAGAGCGAGATGGGTCTATAAGATCATAATGTACAATCCGATGTCATAAGATGTCATTTCATTTGGAGATTTTTCAGGTTTTTGTATCATTAATATTTCGGCCACTTTCCAGACGCTTGGCACATATTTCAGTCTAAACACTGCATTTATTATATTAGTTAGTTTTACTATTGCTTTTTTTGAAAGCTGTTGCAATACCATCCCTGTAATCAGGTCAAATCCAGGACATTTTCTTGGATTTGTATTTTTAATTTCTTTTGCTACTTCTTGTGGGGTAACATATCGTATTTCTTCCTCTTCAGTTTCGTTTTCTTCTTGAAGTACTTCGTTTTGCATTTGATGTTCATTGTGTTGAAATATATTTTGTAGGTGTTTTGCAAAAGCATGTGCTTTTTGCTTGTTTGCTCTTGCCCATCCACTCTCGGTTCTTAACGGTGGGATTTGAGTTATGGGCCGTTTAATTTTCTTAGTTACCTTCCACAGAGAATAGAATTCGTTTCTTCTTTCCTGTACTTCCCTTGTCAACTGCTGGGTGAGTTGGTTTAGTTTAGTTTTATCTACTAGGTCGAAATTCTCTTTCATCTCTATAATGTTTATGCGTATCTTCCTAAAAATGAAGAAGTCCATCAGGTTCGGAATTTTATTTTCATCAGTGAGCCAGTAGGTAGGTTTACTCGTGGAGTGGAATTTACAGTTCATCCTACTTGCTGCTTCATACAACTCTTTTTCTTTAACTTTGGCCAGTCGTGAATCATATAGTAAGTTTTTAGCATTAAAGTCACTTCCTAGTATAAAACTTTCTTCTAGGTTTTGCACTAGTCTGGTGTAGTCACCTTTTTTAATATTATATCTTGGGGGGCAATATATTACTGCAACTGTAATATATTGTCCCCTTACTTTGACATTTACTGCCGTTGCCTGTATTTCTTCTGTTTCGTATTTATTCCATTTTTAATGGATTATATTATCTTTCACTATCACTGCAGTTCCCCCTCTAGTTGAGTTTAGGGGATGGATAGTATAGTAAGTTTTATATCCCTTAAAGTGTATATATGACTGTCTTGTTAGATGTGTTTCTGAAATTAGACATATTATCAATTTTTTGTTTATCCAAGTATATCTGCATTTCGTTTTGATGTTGTTGGATTCCATTGGCATTCCAGGCGGCTATCCTAGTACCGTTTAGATCCATTATTTCTTTGTGGGAGCTGCTGCTTCTCTATTCTCTTCAAATTTTAGTAATCTCTCCAAGATTTTCTTAAGCATGTTTTCTTGCTTTTCAAGTTTTTTTTCCTGTTGTTCAAATTTGGTCATCAGGTGTAATAGAAGCTCGTTGGTCGTCATCTCTTGCTTCTGTGTACTTCCTGCTACTTGGTCATCTTTAGGTAAAGACGGGAACTCTTTCTTGTCCCATCTGAACGACGGGTTATTTCTTTCTGCTGTTTTCTTTAATTTATTTTTGTTAGAATTTCCTTATTTCTTGTAATTGTTTGGCGACCTAGCAGCCTCTGTAACTGTAGCTGGATGTCTTCTCCCCAGTTAGCACATTTTGGTTGATTGATTAGTATCTGTCTGTTGGCTTAGCTGTTGTTGGTTAGGTGATGTTTCCGGTGTCGTATTCATTTTTCTTTTTTTATTTTAATTCACTTTCCTTCTCACCGCAGTTATAATTTGGCTACGTCCACCTTTCTTAATCCAAATCCAGATTTCCGTTTACTACAATTCATTTTCTAAATAGTATACCACATACCCAGACAGCACAGCTTCATTCTATGAATATCCTATGAATAACTATGTCGGAATATTCCTTTATCCACAGAATATTCTCTGGATATATAAATATCCAAAGAATATTCTTAGCATATATAATGTCCGTCCTTAGGCTCTTCACAGAATATTCACACAGAATAATCATTATTGAACACCAAAAAAAGGTAAAAATAACAGTTTTATGTGCAACTGTCCATTATTTTAACTTAATTCTTGCACAAACCGGTTTTTTACCTGAGCTTGAAAAGGCCACCCATTTTATTATATTTATACTTGTCTTGCTTAAATTAAGTTTCCCTAAACTAGATTCGAACATGTGGAAGGAGGGTGTACCAAATTCCCAAATCCGATATTACCACTGCGCGCCATGCGGCTACGCTAATATAAAACATATCTACTGGTTAATATTTGGTGCTTTGCTTTGTATTCGCGTGAATAGTTTCTTTTTTTTAATTTTTCTTAAAGTTGATAACTTAGACTTCCCATATGTTTTTTAAAAATCTTCTAAACAAATTTGAGATTAAATATTAAGATTTTAGGCAATGCTCAGTAGACATGAAAATGGGGAACGTAAACAACTATAATAGTGACAATTCTGAGTGGACATTAATAAATGCGGGAAATTTGTCAATTTTAATTAAATTTTACTTCAAAATTAAAATTTATTATATTGTATTATCTTGTTTCTCTTCTTTTAACTTCAGTTAAACCTACTTCTGTTATATGTATGGGTATTTAAAAAAAAATTATCATTCGCCTCCACCCCCATCCATAAAAATAATTTCTAGGGCGGCCACCGGAAGACGGGAATGAGAAATAAGTACTTAACAGTGAGAAATATTTATAGAAAATGGTAAAAATTCCCAAGGAGATTTCAGGTATGTTCAGTATAATCATAGAATAGTCTCGGCGAATATTCATGGACGGGTCTAATTGAATATCCTGGGAATATTCTGTGTTAATACTGTATATACGGTATATTATAGGAATATACCAGATGTTCAGAAGATGTTTAGATATATATGGAATATTCATAGAACATATGGTGCTGTCTGGGTATACGTACTCGTACTTCATCTGGGATTTCTATGGAAATGGAATCAATCTTGCACGTGCAATCAGTAGATTTTGAACAGCTAAATCATACAACTTTGCAAACTTCAACATGATTTCTTGGTAATGCTGTCTGAAGAGACTCGTTTTGGTTAGAATAAGCATGATTTTTCTTGCAATTAGTATATTAACTGTAATTGCAAGGCAAGATAATTAAAAAACGGGTAGCATTTGGTATTATACTGCTTCTGTCCCTCATTTTTCAATAAATTTCAACTTTTTTTCTGGATCTTACACTATCTCAAAACCGTAATGGGTACTTCCCTTGTGATCCAAAGCATAAAAGGTTTAACAATCTACCAAGTCATTGCTTTTCCGTCCATCTCACGTTCCATTTATTTGGTTTCCATTTTTCGTATTAAAATTTAGGGATTTACTTAATTGGTTCATTATGAAGTCACGTTTTCCTTTGATATTGAAACAGGAACCCACTATAACAGAATAGCTGTAATTTCTTAAATTAAAGATAGATTTTACATCCCTGTAGCCTATCCCAAGATCTGAAGTCTGCCATGAACGATCTTCTTCGTAAATGTCCAAAAGCTTCTCTGCCAGGCCGGACAGTGCCATGTGTCTCAACAATGGAGCAACCAAGAGGTATCCTTCCTGATTGCCGTAGAAAAAATTAAAATAAGGCACACATTTTAGGCCAATTGATATATTTTGTATTGACTGAACAATTTTAATGTTGTACCCTTTTCACATAGAAACAGTTTGATATACATTTTAGTATTTGACACATATTAGCAAATACGAAAATATGCTAAAGTGTGCATACAATATTAATATTGATAATACATCTATACATACATACATTTACAATCACGTAAGTATATAGGATTTTTTTTTATTTATATAGTCAGTCATGCATTCTTATTAGAGATGTGGCTGGATTAATCCCTAATGAGAGAGCAGCTGAGATGCAAAACGAAATTGAATGAACCTTGTCGCCCTTGCTCACTAATAATAAATTATTTTCCGAGGACAACAACATTCTCCTTTTGGTATTAACGTTCTGTACATAAAACATTTTTTCCCTTAATATACGTTGTTTTGCAGCTTCGATGAAAGGTTCTAAAAATAATTATACGACACCAACAAATTACATAATGATCACCCTTTGAATTACAATTAAGGTACAGAGAATGAACAAAAGCGTAATTGATATACTAATCTGCTTGTGACATTTTTGAATTATAATAAAAAATAAATAATATCGCATTTGCCAGTAAGTACGCCATGGTCATTTGTCCAAAAAATTGATGCATCAATTTAACATTTAAACTAATACAAGATTATAATAAAACAATATTCATTTGTTAATAAAGATGCATGAAGTTTTTACAGGACAAGGAGAGATTTTCACTTTAGCCCCATTTTTGGAATAATCCCATCCTCTGACATCTGCAGTTCGCTCCCCATAAGTTGCATCTGCACGAACTGTTGTAGCAGCAATCGTTGGGTCGATGATCGCAATTTCCTCCTCTTCGTATACATGCTCGTCTGAAAAGGTAAATTAAGGAAGAACGTCTGGAAAAGAGTAGAAATATCTTATAAGCATATTACTAAAGAAACTTACTTTAACAATGAACAGCTGCCATTCTACATGTACCTATTTTTAAACTTACCATGGCCAATTGTGATTCAGATTTTGTGCTGCAAATATCATTACTACTCAAAGCATGTGCAAAGGGAAAAAAAAACATTGGTAACATCGCAAGGATTACAATCGAAGCAATGCAAAGTAGCTACCAAAGCTCGTATCTTTCTGTTATAGTTGTTCTTTATTCACATAGTTTTGCATATGTTGTACCTGTACCAATGCCTAATAACTATTCTGAGTTCTTTCTTAATTTTTGCTTGTATATAATAGGAACCGTTGGAATATTAGGAATGCTAAAAATATCCACTTTATAAGGAATGCATTCTAGTAGATTATTCCCATTACCATTTCCGAAGAAATATGACAAGTAAATACGACTTGGGATTCAGTGCAAGACGTTTATGTGTAACACTCCTACCAGAAAATTGTGTTTAAAGGAGTTTTCAGAAAGGAAAAAAGGGACACGTGCTGTTGCAACAAATCGCTTTTTCGTGCTTAACCTTGCCTTTTTTGAAAAAAAATTGAAGAAATTTTTGTATCGAAAACTATTCAGAATATATGTTGATTACTTCATAAAAGATTGTTTAAAGTACAAAAAGTGTACCAAGTTCACCTGTAAGTGTCTCATTTGTACGGTAATAGAATAAAGGTGTCTGCGAAGACACTCTCCATTTGGTTGGATAAAGAGCGATATCTCCTTGTGCAGTAAAGGAGAGGTTTCTGGGTCATAGTCGGGTTGGGTTCCATTGTATCAAACCCGAATAATTGTATCGAGCTAGTAGTAAAAGATTTCTTGCACCGTTTCCGTGTCTTTCCCGCAGCTAGGTTACCTCTGAGTAGTCTTTGATTGCTAAGAGTACGTCACTTCATTAGTACATTTATGAATATTGTTTTCCGTGCGTGCCTGTTTTTAGTTAGGCATTCTCAAACTGGTCCATGGTACGAATTTGCTAATCTTACTCTTGCTAGATAGAACCAGCCTCACAAACGCTTTCCTCAGTGCCTTGATTTGCCTGTAAACCAGACGACCAAGTTGCCACTAGAGCGTATTAGTTCAACGTTGGTCCACTTTCTTCTATCAATGGTTACTGAACAATATTTAAACAAATGCATAACTGAAATGATATAGGCTGGCATGATCCCAAGAATGTTGTTTGGTATTCTCTTTAAAATTGAGCAACAACGTATACATATATGCGTTAGTTTGTACACAAATAATTTTCTGAATGGCATGTAGAGATTTTCTTGCTAAGCCTTGCACAGTATTATGGGAGGAGGTGATAGCGAGTGTAGAAATAGCTTTTATGGTTCGTCTTGTCAGTCTGTAACTTTCAACTAGTTTGGCTTTGGTGTTGGTTTGAATCGTCTTGGGCCACACACCATTAAGGTAGCATACGTTAATGTTGCCTAAATAATCCTAGTTTTCCATACGTACTTCTGAAACCGGCATGGTAATAGTTGATATTTGCCAATATATTCGTTCCAGGTTACGTTGGACAGTAGAATCACCCATGCATCATGCCATAAAGATTCTATCTAATCTAATTTTAGATAAAAAACGGAATAAATGTTGGAGACACTAATAATCGAAAGTTTGATACCGATTGTAACTTCATTAACCGAATTTGTCTTTATGAAAGATTTTCTCCTAATTTATTGGAGATTCCAGGAGTGGTGGAGGTCTCAGGATTGAGTGGGGTTTGGCTTAACGTTGAAGCCCCACTCTTCTTTGTGGTTTACACAACCTTCAACGATTAGGTGTAGGGACGAAAATTGATGGGGTTTACATAATTTGTTTTACTGTGGGTCCAGCCGGTAGGTTTTGGAATGAATCCCACCACTTCTCGGTAATCAGATGTTAACCAAGGGGTTGGTTGCTGCCGTCCTCTTTTTCGAGTGATAGGCTGTAATTATGTTTTATTTCTGGGTAAACTAATAGATATAATGAATAATTTTTGAATTGAAGTTTGATTTTGATTGAGTTCAATTAAGTGAAGTTATTTTCATAAACTGAGCTAGACCGGAAAATGCTAAATAATTTTTAAGTGAGAAAATAAGGGAAAGAGAGAAAAATTTGTGACCTCCTGTTACACAATTTTCCATATATTCTTCACAAGGAAAACATTTCAATAAATAATATGCAAATTTTAAGGTAGAAAATTGTCAAATTACATTAGCATTCATTTCAATCATGGTTTTTTCGAAACTCTTCAATGGCTATAACCGTTGAATGATAAGTTATTAACTTATCATTCAACGCTATAACGCAAACTTTGAATTTACCACCTTCTTTAGCTTTACGTTTGTAGGTTATAACATATTTAATATTTTTTGTGTGTGGGTGTTGAAAACACCAATAAAGAGAGCTGCTACCAATAATAACATCGTGCAATTTTGTACCATCCATTCTTGTCAATCCTTTTCGCAGCAATAAGATAAAGTATTACACCTATTTCGTTGTAAGTTTTATCCTTTTCACGTTATTCGCGCGACCTTAAATACGTAGTTAAATTCTTCACATTTCAAATGTCGTATTACGTCTCTGAAAAGGGATGTATTTAAATTCTACTTACATTTTTGGTGTTCAACACTTTTACTATAAGAACATACTGATACGTTGATTGTTATTCAGGAAGAAATAAAAAAAATTCTTGAATCTACACCACAGAAACCTTATTTTCGCACATTTTCCTTTACGTTCACAATATGAATGTAAATTATATGAAATTGTAACATTCGATGCCAACATCTCCATTTGGTTTTAAATTTCTGCTTTTGCTTTTTCCTTCTGTGTGGAAATGCTGCAGATGTAGGTCATTTAAAGCAATCTCAAAATTTCGACTTTGAGTTTGTTGTAGGTACATGAATACACGTGTAATCAACAAGAGATGTTTCGATAATGGAATTGAAGCGTATTTGTTTTTATACTTCCATAGATATTTTCGAGAAATACCTACCTATAAATGATTTCGCCTTCATCAATTTTCCAATATAAGGTAATGTTGGAAGCAGCTGCAACTCAGAATATAGTGTCGGTAATGCAATAGCGGAAAGTGCTTTCAAACAATTACTTTTTTACATGCTTAATCCTGATCCTGAAGTCTTTTATATACCTACAGTGTCCCAAAAGTAGTTTATGTTGTTTCCTTGGCTTTGTAATTTGTCGGTCAAGCGATTTTGAAGACCCGCTGTACATTGTGCACTTCTTTTCTAAGCAGATAATTTAATACTTCATAGACGTACCCTAGCTATTCCAGTTTCCTCTCGATCTTCCTCTGATGACATGAACCCGGGCGTGGGATGGTCCTAAGAACTCCTTTTTCGGCACGTAGTGATCTCCAACTACACAATTTCATTATGAATGTAAAGATATTAAAAAAATTAATCTAATCCAGTTTTAATTATTTCCAAAATTGGTTTAAAGCTCTCTCGCAAAGCGTTACAAAAAGGACAGGAATAACCCTTGTGCGGCGTTTCTATGGCAGAGGCCGCCAATGCGCGTATAAGTATAGTACAATGGGCCCAACAGAACATTCGAAATCTTCAATTTGACGAAGATGTGCTTCAACATTTCGAGGACAAGCCAATCACTAAGTGTCTGACAGTGCACATGGTATGGGAGTAAATCATGTAATTGTATGAAGGAGGTCCTTATTTTTTCTATCACCAACGAGGAGGACCATCGTCAATTCCACTTATTTGAAGAGGACCAAGGCAAGCACAAAAAACAACATCAACCTTAACTCCACACAACTGATGTTGAGGAGGACGGTGAACTCCACTCTTCTCCTGAAAACTCTTTTTAACAGCCTTCACACCTTCCACTTTTTTTCCTACTACCATTCACCTTTCGTTTATAACCCATTTCACGAAATCCAAAAGGAAACTTGAAAAGGATGCAAAAGTAAAATGATTAGTTTTGGAGTAAAAATATATTTCTGTAATTTTGGTGCCGAAAGGAATTTTAAGAGCGGGATAGACAATTATACGTCTTTCAAAATTCGAAATTATTACAAAATAACCAGATGTATCCATATGAACCGAACTGATGCACTTTTATGATAAGGGCTGTAAATACTATTCAACCCTCGCAACTAAAAATTGTTGTGACGTTCTTATCATATTGTAAACAAGAGCCTGCCATTTATTCATCGCGATACTCTACGTTCAATAGCGCTTTACCCAGTTAGAGCTCGACACAAATCCTCATAAACGTCGTCTACCAAATACAATGTTACGAGCTAGACTGTGAATGTAGGGATTTAAACAAACAGTAGGTATAACGATTCAACAAACTTTTGATAATAATTAAAGCAACATGCTGATTTTTGATAATAACTTTCTATGAGGTTAATCCTCTTAATTAATAGAGTAGGTAAGAGAAATTTGAAATTCAAACATAAATTCAAAGCCTATTGTCTAATGTTAATGTGAAAGCTGATATAGATGAAGTAACTGACGTAGGGGTAGGAACATACGTCTGATATAATAAATAGAAACTTGATAAGAGAGAAATTATGTAAGAATAATTTCGTGTTTAAATATGACATTTATATAGGTACCTACGCAATTGTAACAGTTCTTAATTCACAGATGAAAACGTTATTTTTATTACGAAACTCACTTTCGTGCCCGATTTCCTCGATGATTCCATCATCTAATCATCTGTAGTAAATATCAATAGAATTGCGACACAATGTTTAAAAGAAGAATATACAGAAGATTCGAAAACGAAACACAACCTGATTATCTGGCACAAAATGATTTGGGGTGGGTGAAGGGGCAAATATCCCTAAGAATCTATTGCTACCTACTGGTTTCATGAATTTATAGAGTTTGCTTTGAAATATGGATGCCAAAGAACTAGAAAAAGAAAATAGGAGTACATACACGTACAGTGTAATGGAGCGAACTAAAAAATATTCCTTGGCATCTTAGCGTTGTGATACTCCTCAGTCCCAGTCGTTTACATAAACCTAACAATTTTAATGCCGACCTTGAAATTACAATGCACCAGGGTAAGCCTGTTGGGCTTATTTACAAAATAAAGAATTTGAGCTAATATCTCTTTAAATTCCGAATTCGAGTTATAGTGACGGCCACTACACCACTACCTCAGCTACAATCATATCCAATATCCACACATGGATAAACGGTTGCCCTACCTTCGCCCTACTTGGTGTATCACCACTTTTACACAATGTGATCAAGACTAACATGCAATGTGGATATTGTGATATGATATAAGCGGAAAATATCCATATATGGATAGAATCGAGCGAAAGGGGTTATATATACCTCTAATATAGGGCGTATGTTAATAAAATAGGCCCTAGAAGGACTTAATTTGATATCAATTACGTTCTGTTGCAATAGCAACTGTTGCCAAGCTTTTAACAAGAAAACGAGAATTACAACAGTTTATTGCCATTATTCAGTGTTAAAGAAGTAGGTGATCGTAAAATTGTTTACGACAGTCATAAAGTTAGAAACTATTAGTCTACTTGGAATTCTCGTACCTATACAGGGCTCAAATAGTTAAGGGTTGTAATAAATCCAATCTGATTTTATCAAGTTCTCGCAATCAAATAATTTCTTTAGAGGCAAATTATGTTACTTTAATTCTCCCACTAGAACGGAAAATGAAAGGTCAAAGGGAATATAAAAGTTGTATTATTGTGCTTTCTGTAAAGGTAATTCCGAGTTTGTACGAGGACGGTCATTTATTATTTGTTTCTCAATCAGCGAAGGAATTACAATTGAAAAGTTGCGCTTTAAGTTTTCATCATCAGATATTCTCCTCATTATCCATGTTTATCATGCAAATTATGTGAAATGAAAGTAACTGAATACTTTTATACTAAGTGTCTGCAAACGGCTCAATAATTAACAGTTTTTTACTCATTTCTATGAAATCTGTACTTAATCAATATACAGTGCGGCTGGTAAGTAACTATTATAGGTAGATATTATAAAATAGCTGTAGAATTTTTAATATTGATATAATCATAATGGAAATCGTCGTCCTAGTACAGAGATGGTGGCGTAATATTAATACAGTGAATGCCACAATTCGTCCTGAGACAATAAAGAATTGTCACAGAAAGTTAATGACCACAGGGTCAGTGAAAGACGAACGAAGAACTGATCATCCTTCCATGTCTCGATCTGATGATAATGTGGTTATTGTGCAGGAAATGTTTCAACGCAGTCCGTCAAAATCAACACACCAGGCCGGACGCGAAAGTGGACTCACAAGGTATGCGGTATGTCAGATCTTGCATAAATAATGGAAACCTCATTATGTGCAACAACTGACACCAGAAGACTGTAATCGCAGAATGGAGTATGTTAGGTTAACACGAAGATTGGCCTCAACTGTTTAATAACAATCGCTGGAGTGATGAGGCCGTGAATCGACACAATTGCTATTACTGGACGTCACAGGATCCTTGTGTTACGGTAGAGAAGATGCAGTCTCGTCCAGAAGTAACCGTTATTGGGCCATTCATCCTCCGTGACACAATGAACGCAGAACGCTATATGAAAATGCTTCAAGATGACCCCCATGGTATCTGCATGCGATAACATCAATGACATTATTTTTATGCAAGATGGCGCACCACCTGACTTCGCAATTGTAGTGTGTGCGTGGTTGGATGAGAAGTTTTTAGAACGGTGGCTTGGGAGACGCCATGAGTCCAGACCTGACACCATGTGACTTTTTTTATGGGGATGGGCAAAAGATGAGGTATACCGGACAAGACCAAGCACACTGGAACAATTAGAAGCAAGGATTCCTGAAGTTATCACAAATATCCCACGCGACTTCCTCCAGAAGACCGTGGACTCCATAGCTGGCCGCTTAAGACGATTGGTGGACGCCACAGACGCTCACATTGAATATTAAGGTTTGCATCAAGATTTTCATATAGGTAACACTGTATGTATGGTAAGTACTAATTTCAATAAATTAGTGCTGTTAATCAAGAATTTATTCGCCTTTTTCAATACCCAGTTACTTACCGGCCATCCTGTAGTTTGTCAAAGCACCATCCACACCCGTCCATAGCGTATGGAAATTGTTAAAATTTAATATAAAGGTGTACTGTATGTGTACGTACCTAACGTAGTAGTATTTGTAATACATATATGGTAAATTTAAGTGAACTTGTAGTGTGGTGTGAACAAATCAGGGCCGTTATGTAGGGGGGTCAGGGTAGAGCACTTTACCCCCCCCCCCCCTGAAATTATCACTACCAAAAAAAGTACGTTAAACTCATAAAACTCAATCGCGCCCCTTTTTCAAAAAAAATTTCGCCTGCGGCGTACCATTTTTTTCCCTTTTACTATAGTTGCCCCCCCTTGTAAAATACTGAAATGACGCCTCTGGCACAAATCAAAACGTGCAAATGAATGAGAGTGTAAGGAGAAAATACTACGCTACTGTATACAGCTTTCTTTATCAAAATTTTTGTCCTGAACCAAGCAAAAATAATTAACATTGTCAATGAGATATCAAATTGTAAATTACGCAATAAACGTATTTTGACTTTGCCTTTGACTGTCAAAATCAATTCTCTTCTGTGTGAATCAACAACTTCCACTGCGTGTATAACCTTTTGGGAGCGCTCTTTGCGATGCCGTTACGTGTATAAGTTTCGGAGTGTCGCTCAGCAATCTTACCGTTGTGTGGAGAGTTGACACAGTAGCAATCCCTGTATATGGTTGTGGTTAGTACATGAAGAAATACTATTTGGATGATAAGGGAAGTGGTGTGTTGAAAGCAACCATGGAGCCTGTTTCGCAATTTCTTCAGGAGATCAATCCACCCGCGCACATTGAGCCCGTTACCGCCATCCCTAACGAAGGAGGAACAGTCATAGGTAATATGTGTTGAAGCTGGTGTGTCATACGACGACAGAGACCCGGTGAGCATCCCCTTAAACGATCCTCGACGTTATAGTGCCTGCCATGACGTGTAATACTACAAACTTATAGACTATCTCAGTGCTCCCAGTGCGTTCATTTCTTTTATTAATATTATTTTGTTGTCGTTAACATCCAAGGTATTTGGAGTCAAAATAAAATCTGTAAGATCTTGAAATATGATCCCACGATCAAAGAGGAATATTAGTTAGAAGTTATGTGTTATTTGGGTGAAGCAATCCGACGAAGACGTCCAGAATTATACTAAAGCAACTCGTAGAAGCTGCACGACGATAATGTCCCCGTCACATCTCATTGCTTGTTCGTGAATTTTTGACCGGCCACCGTATTCGGTTTTTATTTTATTTCTATGCTCGAAACTGGAGATATATGAAGATAGACATACCGAAGAATTATTTCCACATGTACTTCGAAGATTGGAAAAAGCACTGCAATTTGAAAAGGTCAAATTAATATTCAAGAATACGATAAACAAAGATTTTTTAGAAGATTGAAAATTCTAGTTAGATTAAGTCTCGTACATATGGAACTTATGGGACTAAGTGGAGTTTTTCTTCACCTCAATGAACGGGGTTGTTTTCCCATAGAAATTGGTATATAAATCGATATTTCTGAACATTACTGTTCCCAACATTATGCACATTCTTGAGGAGAAACCATGACTGATGTAGTAAAATCCTTGTTCAGGTAAAACAAAAAAATAGGTTAGGTGCAATTACAGAGATACGTGTAAGAACTTGAATTCCAATCAGTTAATACGTTTAGATGTTATTAGGATTTGAGTTATCAAAAAAGGTCTTCAGGAAGAAATTCCTTATACTTACATTTAAAGGATGTATGGCACTCTTCCAAGATAGGCTATCTAATAACAGTTTCAGCTATTTAGGAGAATTAGTCGCGAAGTAGTTTAAAAACGTAGAAGCGGGGACCAATCGGACGAATGCAAGTATTGTAGCTTATTTTATAATCTAAAAAAAAATGCTCCAAAAATTAGGAAAGTGCCTAGGCAATAATTCGCGTATCCTTCTCAAACATGTGGGAGATTCCCCCAAAATCAATGGACTATAGTCCGAAGGAGCTTCGGCGAACAAGGGACGTTCAACAGTATACAGCATAGTAGGTATGTTCGCAATAATAAAATAACCCCTTCTCCATCCCAAAAAACCCAAGGTTCTTGTCGATGGAACTCATTTGACCTTCTTCGGTCTATGTTTCCCCTATGGCAGTCCACAAAATCGTGGAAATTTCACGCTTAGTCTCCCTTCTTTAATTCTTTTAGTTGAGTGTTATTATTGACTATTTCGATATTCATTCCAATTCTATTGGATATTCTTACACCCTACCTTGTTTTAATTTTTATTATTTGCCAATGATTAATGCTCGCCTTCTCGTTAAAATTCTACTATAATGTTTGCACACAAAGAAAAATAATCAATACCATTTAGAAAATAAAACAAATACACTCGAGACGAGCGCAGACACGTGCAACCTTGAAGCATGCGAACAAATTTGTAAAAATACTACCTGTAAATTGTCGATCTATAATAGTGCATAAATACCACCAACGTAGATACGTTCAATGTCTAAACTTACTTTTGTGCGGACTGAAGTATATGATCTAAAGCATTTTCCGAGTAATCATCTTCTAAGGGTAATTCATCATCTGAAACAAAATATTGTATATTAGATATATAATGGATTAGCGCAGCTATTTTTTTAATTCAAATTTCTCTTTTCTCGTGCACTTGTGATAGAACAATGTTAACACACCAAAGGGTGCGACATTGCATATAATTAAAGAGGACCTCTAACAACGAGTGCGTTTCATCATTATGAACACGATTATAGAATTTGAACATCATATATCTAAATAGGTAATAGTCAAATGCAGCCTTTCAATAAGTCGCACTTACCCTATAAAGATTAAGCGAGTGTTAATCTTATATACGCTCTGTTCATTTGAAAAGGATCCACCCTTAATATTTCAGAAATGCGCCATGTTAGAGAGAAATGCCGCAACACGTCAACTTTTTACTTGAGGGGGGCACTTTTTGCGCTATTGTCATAAACGTCACATTCACTCCATCCCTTCTGGAGCTACCCCTTAAATTTTTCCAAATAGCTTTAAGTATCAAGTCATACCTCATCTAAAAGTTCCTGTAAATTTCTATTCAATGATAATGTTTTTGCCTTTGATACCAGCTTTCTATTTGTTATTTAATCGTTGTTTAAAATGGAATCTGTTAAACTTTTCAAATGCCCCCGTATTATGTTATGACATAAAGAATCTTTAAAGCATATGATAAAAATAGTTACAAATAAATTAAATAGACAAGTATTAACAAAAAATAACTGTTATTTAATCATGTGCTCAAAGTGACATTCAGGCAATAATAGTAGTTATTTAAGTAGGTACATTATAAGGCGGGAAACAAGAGGTTTTCCTGATTTTCCTGTCGCACTGATCGTCTGAAAAGTTGTACAATACGGTATCTTAAATCACTGTTTCAAATATCCCCACAAAAGTCACTTTATAGCACCTCTTCGACTAATCCACTTGCCGGGATGTAACAATGGAGGGCTCGTAACAAGGGCAAAAACAGTAAGATTGAATAAATAGAGATTTACCTAAAACCATTTGAAAAAATTTAATGGGTATCTCCAGTCAGGAAGGGGTGAATCTGATGTTTATGACAATAACGCCAAAAAATGTCCCCCTCAATTTAAAGGGTTTCGGCATTTCTTTCTAACACGGTGCATTTCTGAAATATTAAGGGTAGGTCCTTTTCAAATAAACAAGGTGTATATAAAGCCGTTCGTCTGTCTGGATATCGGTCCATTTTATTCGTAATTCCATTAGCTGACGTAAATAATATACAGGGTGGCCCATTGAAAAGGAAACACGCCTGTTTTGGGACACTTTGACTAGTTTCTTAAAAAACGCTCGGACAGGTCGATTCTTGATTTTTGGGTGACAACTTTTGATATCAAACTTGACAATAACACATCAACCCCCTAGCCCCAGCAACCCCTAACTCAAGAATTTAAATAGGGGAGGGGGTCGAGCGACCCCTCATTTTAAGCGCCTTTCAATTCTCTATGCGACAGCATGGCCGAAATTAGTTTTATTTAAGTCACAGTAACCCCTAACTTAAGAATTTATATAGGGGTCGACCTCTCATTTAAAGCCTCTTTCAATTCTCTAGGCGATAGCATGGCCGAAATTAGTTTTATTCAATTTTGAGAGAATCAGGAGACCTTTAAAATGAGGACCTTATCATCATTTTGATTTTGTTTTGGGTTGTTGGGACTAGGGGGTTGACCTGAAAAAGTCAAATTTGACATCAAAATATGCCGTTCAAAAGGTGAAATGTGGCGTGTTCTGGGATGTTTCCTAAACAACACCCCCACCTTAGTTAATCTAGAGGGTGCTTTTCATGGGGATGAAAACAAATTGAATAAAACTAATTTCGGTCATGCTGTCGGATAGCGAATTGAAAGACGCTTCCCTTTCCCTATTTAAAGTCTTGAGTTAGCGGTTGCTGTGGCTATGTGTCAATGTCAAGTTTGACATCAAAAGTTGTCCCTCAAAAAACAAGAATCGACCAGTCCGAGCATTTTTTTAAGAAACTAGTCTAATGCCCGTTTTCAGCATACAAATTAAGAGTAATCCTTAAAGTTAGGCGGAGCTTAATTGCCATGGCTGGTTGCTATGGTATTTAAGTTCTGCCTAACTTTAAGGATTACTTAATTTGTATGGTCAAAACGGGCATAAGTGTCCCAAAACAGGCGTGTTTCCTTTTCAATGACCCACCTTGTATATAATCACACTTCTCGGTTTGTTTGTGTGTTTGTCCGGAAAAGTCCTCATAAAGCAGAGGTTCGAATCCTGCCAAAGTAAAAATTTTGTTTTGCTTCGGTAATTTTTTTAATCGTTTGACTAATACGACAATCAAAAATTACATATCACATGTCTAGATTCCCGATGTGTTAGAATCGGGTAACGGTACTATAGTTGTGATTAATAATTAGTCATGTTTAATAATTAATTAGTTGAACAGAAGGTTGTATGTCAAGGGATTCTCCTTAAAAGATTTAACTTGTTTGTGTAAACAACTATAGCAAAGGGATTACCTATTTAACGAGAATAATCTCTTGTTACAGGAAGGTAGACGGAGAAGATTATATGAACTTTTCTAAAGCTTGTTGTTAAATTTTAATCAAGTTTTCTTAAGATTGCTTCCGTATATGTTGTTAATAAATTCTAAGGAAGTACAGTCAGCATAAAGGGTTTTAGAATTTGAAACTACCAAAATACATTTAAGGACAGTACAATACCAACAGAATTGTTTATTTATTCGATTACTTTGAAGATAACAACATTTATAAATGTTAAATGTTAAAAAGGAAAAGAAAACATAATATTAACGTTTACATGTAGAAGAGTCTAGTGTATATAAAGGGAATCTAAATGGGCATATTTTGGTATTTCGTGTTCCTATCCCTATCTTTAATAGTTTCTGACTTATTCGCATTAAATTGCATTGACCCCATTTTTTTCGGTCTTTTTCAGTAGTTGACCGTGACCTTATTGCAATCGAATTAAAAAAAAATCAAGTGACATTAATCCGTCACCTATTATAGGTTTCAAATCAATTCAAAACCTTGTCTTCTTCAAGACATGCTCAAAAAGGGCGCCTTCGTGCTCCAGACACAAACCCTTTTTCTTAAACGTTCTCGTGTGGAGTTTCGTATGACTTGTGATTCAGTAGTCAGTATATTCCTGCAGAGACAGATCTTCTGTTGCGGGAACAACAATAGTAAGGAAAATTTCCAATAAAGTTCTGCATTCAAATTTTCTTCATAAATGTGGAAACACAAAACTTTTCAAATTTCTCAACGCACAAATGACATTAAAAGTACAGCACTGTTGCAAGTGCACATCTCGATTGAAATAAGGATATTAATCGCACCAGCAATGCGAGTTATGGCGATTAAATTTTCACTAAATTTCGCCCCGTCTGACCATGTTCTCCAAAAAATTAGCATCTTCCTGATCCCTTAACATTAGCTATTAGCAAAACTCAATTCGTTTTTGGGAGTCGCCTGGTTGCACCAAACGCCCATTATGGTGAAGAAATATCTAAAATGTTTCACTTGGAATATTTTCTCCAAAATTTTAAGAAAATTTGGTAGACTATTTCAGAAAAATATCAAGTATGTCACATCGTTGGAAAGCCAGTAAGAAATGCTATTCATCACAGTAATAAAATACAGGGTGTTCCATTAAAAAAATAACAAATTTGATTAATTATTGTAAGAAATTGTTACCCTATAGAAAAATACGGTACTGAATTCGTTGTAAAAAGTTCTATTAATAGCATTTTATTTTACGATAATCTATAACAACAGAACACATATCTGTGCTATAGCGGAGATATGAACGTGTGCAAAAAATAACAAATTTTCAATTTCACCCTATATCTTCGTAAATAATCGTGATATAGGTAATCTGATTATGCAACTGCTTTTGTCTTTTAAAAAGATTTCATAAGTAAGTACCTAGCTTGTTTTTTACTAACTCTATGGTTATTGCTGTACCCCCATGAAAACATCGAATTTGGCCTACCCCCGATACACACCCCCGTGTTTGGGTCTATTTATTAGAATCTACGATCTTACAGCATTACACAGAGCACAGCACAATTATTTACGCTACTCCATGCTAATTTATTCATTAAATGCTTCAAATACTATCTTTTTATGTCGTAATCGTTATAAATATAAATTCTGCACAGGTGAAGGTAGGTCACGTCAAAATTAAATTCGTTTGCATGAAGACCTACAACACTAACAATATACCTACTTAATTACGCTGTTCGATTCAAAATTTCCTTTAAAAGGAAACTTTCAAAGAATTATATATTGAAAATTTGATTTTCTTGAACTTTTGAACCTATTACCAAGTAAAATGACTTAAAAAATGTTTGTATATTTACCTACATTGTAAAAATTAAATTTAACAAGCGTGTTTTTGCAATTTTGAAATAAATGTGCATAATTCCACCTGATTGAACCGCATAAATATCTTCATCCACGTGCGAAAATTTAATAAATGAAAAGGCATCATTTAATTATTCGATTCAGGTTTTACATCATCAGGAAAACATTTAGCGCTCGAAACCGCTTACATTGTTCATTTTATGAGGAATAAATAGAGGCCCAGGCCGTATATTTTTCAAATTACGCTTTAGAGAGATATTAAATGAAACAATTACCAATGTGGGGTTTAGTTCACGCTTTGGCTTAAAGTATTTTATAATCCAATTTAATTAATGTGTCCCGAGCTTTTCAACCTTTTTGAAAAGCGTCATTTTAATTTTCAAGTAGGTAGGTACATATTTATTTTTCTTTAATACGAAATTTGCAATAATTTTTCGCTTAAAATAAACAAATCTGGTTTCTTCATTTCTTTGTACAAGTTGTTTCTGAAACCTTTTTTTTTCTCTTAATTAGGGAACGAATTTTAAGTAGCGTAAAAGTTGAAATGGAAGCAGGAAAGTCTGGGTGGAATTAATTTAAATTTTAAATACAATT
The DNA here is from genome assembly GCA_036250285.1 of Pyrocoelia pectoralis. NCBI lineage: Eukaryota > Metazoa > Arthropoda > Insecta > Coleoptera > Lampyridae > Pyrocoelia > Pyrocoelia pectoralis. The sequence continues at coordinate 44,552,880 of CM070078.1, forward strand.
TCAGCTACAAATTAATGTACTCTTGATTACCGTTGTGTAATTAACCACGTTTCTTATTATGTCAATCGGTTTGAATATAATTAAAATCTGCACACTGATGGGTTAAAATTTACACTTCGTATTGTTCGGCATAACGACATTTTTCAAAAAAAAAAGTCGTGACTAGACATGTAAAATGCAATATAGAATTTCTATATGGGGCTATCATAAAGTTAGGCCACCTAGTCGAATAAAACGGGATACAAAAATTTAAAGTATTGTATTGACAGCAGTCACAGATAAAAACTTCGTCTTCCCCAACTTTTGTCTTTCTCTCATCGTCTCTTCTTCTCAACTGCTACTGTTCTTCTTTTGTTTTTTTGCTTTTATGTCTTTTCTAGTTGTCGTCTTAGTCCTTTTTTTGCTGAATCTTCCCTGTTTAGAACACTCTGCTTAATTTTCTTCACTCTCGCTTCAATAATTGTACAAGGAACCTCATATTCTTTAGAAGCCTTGAGATACCGCATTCTTCCTTCCAGTACCTCCTCACCAGCCTGACGCATACTGTCTTCGTTCCAAGACTGCCGTTGTGGTTTTCTTTTATATCAACTTCGATTAATATTGCCTGCAAACTGAAAAATCGCCTATTCAAAGCGCGCCAAATATTTTACCGTTAGAGTAGTTTCAAAATCTCGTGGCACTCGAGATGTGTGGCGGGATTTATTTAAACGCGATACTACGATACTAATATGAAGTTCTATAAATAATTACACCTATATTTATTTACTCTACATATTTAGGATGGCATTTTACCTACCAATGTTTTTGGACGTATAATGTCGTGCCTATTTTTCGAAATTGTTGTAAATCCCGCCGCGCATTCCGAGTGCCACGAGATTCTGAACCTACTCTACCTTACAATTCGACACTTTCACCTGTTTCGCCGTCTAGAGTGAAACTAAGATACTACTTGTTTTAAAATAAAGCGTGGTATCCTGTTTTACCAGACTATCCCGTTATACCCAACCTTCCCCTACTTTTACCTTAACCCTTTAACGACCTCTGAACATATATACCATATACTAAATATACACATGATGGTAATAGTGGCCTCAATGGGTCTAAGTAAATGACCTCGTCTTAAATAATGTCTTGGGGAACCTTTTTCTTGAGTCTTTGATGGATATTGTGCTGACCAAGGTTATAATTTACCCCTCCTTCGCACTTGTTGATATCTGTGAAGAAATTCCTGGTGCTCATGGTGCAGTTGTACCATGAGGCAATTCGCAGTACTTTATTCTGGAATTTTTGGAGTTTTAAATGTTTGTTTTTGAGGTGTTGCTCCAAGCTGGGGAGGCGTAAAGCGGTAGAAGGATTTATAATAGAAGATTCAGGTCGGAGTGTCAGAGAGTTGTCTTAGTCTTTATAGCATTGTGTCAGTTTTTGATTGACGTGGTAGCTCCAATTTAGTGTTGTGTCCAGATGTACTCCAACATATTTGACTGCAGAATCTTTGGGGTTCTAGGGTAATGTGGTTCCATTGATAAGGCCATGAGTGGGATCAACAATTTTCTTTAGAATGAAGATATTGCATTGGCATTTAGTTGGGATTATTTTGATGTTCCCATTTTTTAGCTATTTAGTGAATTTATCTGTCGCTATGTCCAGGTTTGAGTTTTGCGTTACTATGGACCGTATTGTCGGCAAATGTTGCTATTGTCGCAGGGATATCAGGGATGTCTGCAGTGTAAATATTGAAGAGGGGTGGGCCTAAGATGCTGCCTTGTGGGACTTCCGGCGGTATTGGTTTGGTTTCGGAAATTGTTATGTTGATTTCAACAGCGAAAGTTCGATTTTTTAAAAGGAGAAAGCACAGCTCGGAGGTGTCGTAATCCAAGAGTTTTTTGGCCTTCGGTCTATACCTTATAACGCTGCGGTAACATCTAGGAAGACTGTGGTAATGTAGCCTTTGTTTTCAAAGCCTATTTCAACATCTTCGCTGAGTCTTTGCAATTGATGGTAGGACGACTTTTTCGAGAAGCTTGGAGAGAGTAGGCAATAGACTAATTTTTCTGTAACTAGTCATAAGTTCCTTGCTCTTTCCAGGTTTAGCAGACATGAGAACATGAGCGTGCTTCCAGTTTTTCGGAAAATAAGGTATTCGTAGGCATGCGTTTATCAGGGTTGGTAGATATGCCAAGTTAGGTATTGAAGGGCGAGGTTGGTAATCAAGTTGTGGTCAGGTGATGTGGGCTGGATATTATCAGTGATGACTAAGTGGTGTGTTTCAATGTGGTTCTGAATATTGTGTACCATTATTGTGTGTAGAGGTGATGGATACTGCCAGTGTGAAGATCAGTTTTAAGTGATTGGCAAGTGCTGCGGCTTTTTCATCATCTGTGTAGTTGGTATCCCTTGATGAGCTTTTTAAGTTGTTTCCACATCCCTGGGTCCCCGGGACTGATGTTAGCAATGTGTTTACGGTAGGATTGTATTCTGTAATCGTCCATTTCGCTTTTTAGTCGATGTATGAGATTATTCAATAACCCATTACTTTCGGGGCTTCTCGTACATTGCCATAGTCTTCGGGTTTGGCTTATATACTTCATCCGGTCTAGTATATAGCGAAGAGGAAGATTGTAGTAAGGTTTGTAATGTCTGGGTTTATAATGGAGGCCGTTGTAGCAGCATTGATTATCGATGTGATATTTGAGACAGCTGCGTCCATGTCCTCGGGACTGTTGAGGGTTTTCATTTTTGTAAGGTTATGGCTCAGTGATTCTTGGAAAACGTTCCAATTTATTGGTCCCTTACTTAATCGCGCACGAGGGGGGTTGAGTTTAGGAGAATAAGAACAGGCAATTGGTCGGAATTTAATACGAATATTACCCTTTGGCTAATAGGCTTGGTAAAATTTCTTTGGATAACAATATCCAATATGTCCGGTCGATGGTCGGATCTGTTAGTATAATATGCGTGCTTGTTTGGTATTACAAAAACCAAGCGTAGTTAAGACTTGTCCCAGTTTTACACTTCCTCGGCAGTCCTAAGCTAGAAGTTTGCTGTTCAAGTCTCCTCTCATCAGCTTTGGTTGGCTTTTAAATAGATTTCTCAAGTCAGCTTCGAATAGTTTTTTACTGGGTTGCCTGTAGGTACCTATAATAATAAGTTTACTTGTGTCATTTAATTTGACTTCTATTCCTATAGTTTCTAATGTGATATTAAAAGGATCTGCGATTGGCTTGTGTTAAAATTTTTGTTTGATGATGATAACTACTTCGCCAGACGTTATTAGGACGTTTCTGTCATTGCGATAATGTATAACGGTGGGCAATAAAGGCGAGGTGATTGATTATAGTGTTAGAGTCCAATCCAGAATTTTTTACACCCTTCCACCTCTGTGTTGACTCAGCCTCCATAAAATAGGTATCTGGGAGTTATCGCTGGATTAAGAGGATGCCAATGAGCGCAGTCTGGTCACACTGCATCCCTGGAAATATTCCAGCCATGGCCCGAGGGTCTATTTCAGGGAAAAATATTGAAATGCGCTTCCTGAACTTAGTTTTATAAAATACCAACGCGATGTTCTGTTGAATTTTCTTTAAAAAAACATACTAGAAAGTTCCATTAAATATTTTATGCTATGGCCACGCAGAATAAGGTAATTTGACTATACTTTTTTTACGTGAGCGGAATTCCCATAACATTCATAAAATTGAATTTAAGATTTGATTTAAACGTTTATATTGTTTTTACATTAGAAAAATAGCTACGAAATAACTTTAGGGAGTATGGGTATTCAACACGTAAATGTTTCATGAAATACGCATTTTTACGAGAACGAAATACTTGAGATTACCGAGTTTCACGGAAGGAATGTTGAAATTTGCACGACCTTCGTAAAATTCATTTACCTACCCCCCGTTTTCTAAAATAATCTCGATATTGTCTCTACGCATACAGTCTGTTTCAATTTTAAACTTTCGTAAATAAATACCTAGCCGTTATTACAAGCTACAAAACTACAAACCGTAAGGGTGTTACTCAAGCGTAACTAGGTAAATATGCTACTTTATTGTCTCCTGTTAAAGAGGATTGTAGATTGTTTCGAAACTAGGTCTTACAGGCTACATAACAATCCAATTCGTAAATTCGTAATTCCAATTGTAGGTATAGAGAAAGTATATTCAACCTACTACCTAATTACATATATAACCCTTATCCGGGCAACGTGTGTCTGTTGGACACAAGCTGTTAAGAAATGCTCTATTAAAAAAAAACAAATTGACTTTGGACATTGATATTTTTTGTATTCCTTAATTACATGAATAACTAAAGATTCGTATAAAGAAAAAAATATTATTTCAAAATATAAGGGAAATAAAAACTATTGTTTTCATTTGTTACACAACCGTATAAGATGTGTCCATTGGACACATACTTGTTTCATCTACTTAGCAAGTGAAACAAAATGTCAATCGTATACATAAAATTGTTGTAACTGTTTTTAAAATAATTCAGTTAATTAACTAATACATAATATACTTTATTTTACGTAAATATGTAACTAGAACTAGCGTTGCAAAAGCGTGTGTCCGGGAGACACACGTTGTCCGGTTGTGTTACAAAAAGACCTTGCCCGGATAAGGGATAATAAGTGTGCAACTGTGCAAAAAACTTACATTGGAATGAGAAAAGTAAAAAACGCCAACGTTTTGGCACCCATAACTGAAACTCTCAATGTAAGCTTATATCACACAATGTAATAATGAAAATTACAAGAAACTCTAGTTTGGCTGTACAACTGCTAGTTTCCCCAAAGGTGGCGTGAAGATGTGATGCATTTTACTTCTAAATAACTAAAATTCAACATAACTTACAGGCAGAAATCATAATTTTTACCGATAAACGTTTAAAATTGAACAGTATGAGAATCTACCGGTCATGTTAGAAACTAGAACCTAAGAATGTGAACAGAACAGAACAGAACAGTGAGTGAGATTATTATAGGGGGACAGTTTTTCCTATAGAAAAATGCTTTTCACAGTTCCTTCCTGTAAATAGTGGCCGAGGTAACTTGACGATCATTTGATTGGTCATTGACGAATGGTTGAGCTACACCTACATTTACCCATGTTTATCCTACTTGGTCAGCCAAGACGCAGTAACCCTTCATTTGGAATAAGAGATGCGAAAGGAATACTATTGACAACGTTACAAAGAGACAACCTGTCAACGGTACATATGGTTGCCCTTTTTGGCAAATTGAAGGCTGGAAAAAGTGTGCTTTCCTACTCGATAATGCCTCTTCTCGCATTCTTTAGGAGAAATTGAATGAACTACGATTCCAAGTTGTGCACCACCATTGAATTATATCTACTCAACGCTTTCACCTATTTCCAAAGCTAGTTATACATCAAACCTTTTTTGTGACAGTTTCCAGCTAATTTTTACATAAAAGACAGTCTACTCTAACTGAACTCATTTTCATTACACGTAGCTCTCCATCGTTACCCAGTTTCACATTATATTCATTTATCTGCCCTCCTTTGGAAAATAACTCCTTAATTTTTTTCAATGGCCTTGGTATCGTTACTATAACGAACCCAGAATAATAGTTGCTTGACATTCCTAAAACATCACTGTTGCTCTTCTTCTTTCGAAAAGCACAACAATCGTCTGAAAATCTCCAATCATTTTTTTGATTTTCATAAAACTATGATCTAAAGACTAAACAATTGAGGAACAAGTACATAATATTCACATACGACATACCTACACATATTTAATGCAATGCGGTATAATATGGCTAGGCTACAGTTAACTGACTCTAATACACTTAACAGTACATTGTAGAATAATAAAAAGAAAGTGGGTTTATTGTCTCGTATAAATAACTTGTGGGTTGTCTAATGTAAACGCACTTGAACATTGCAAATCACATACCCAGTCCGTAATTAATTTAAAAAGTAAAGGAGTAACATAAAAACGACTCCCGAAGTTGGACCGTGACAACGTTGGAAAGGTCAGCGGTTTTATCTTACTGACGGCAGTGGGAGTTTTCGCTGTATTGCTCTGCATAAGTAAAAAAGTGGCATTTAAATGACCTTATTTACTAGCCGATCACCTGAAAGAGACGCTGTACTCAAGAAATTATAGAATATAGAAAAGGGAGTGAATAATCTATAGAAGAGAAAGAAAAGATAACACATGTTGCACAATTCAAAATTGCTTTGACAAAAGGAGATTGCAGGTTTTCTTGGTTGTCTGGTAATACTCTCTTATTGGGGGAAAGTGGAAACGGCTTGGTACATGGCCCCGAATTCTAAATTACTACCGAGGGCTGTTCACTAACTAAAATAGCACCACAACAATAAGAATTTTGTATCACATTATTCACTTATTATTTGTTAAATATATCTCAAACCATTGATGACAAGCGCCACCTATATTAGATAGTTGAAGCTGTTATGTTACTTTTGTACTTTTAGTCGTTCGTGTGATTTACTATAATAAAGACGTTGCTTTAACATTATTTACACACATCCTTGCCATTGAAAATCAATTATACATCTAATAAGTAACCGACTGTTCCCTATAAGTTACAATTGAACAAATTTGCACTAAATTAAATTAATCAAACCCCAAACTAAGCAGGCACTAAATTGTATTCCTTGTTTGGTAACAGCAAATAATAAGGAAGAGAGATTGAGTCATATTGCAATCGATAAACAATAGATAAATGATTTAAACAATTCCAAGAATCCAATTTACAATGACCGCGACATCTTAGATCGTGGCCGATTTGATAACTTCTTTGACACAGGATTTGCGTAAAGAATTTGCTTTAATGCAATATTAATACCATGTTATCTGACGATTTTATTCACACGCTACTATGCTTATCTCTCCGTATTTCAACATGAGCATAGTTCAAAAGTTATAGAAATAATAAGTAATAAAGCATAGGGATTATTACACTATCGTATTGGCCAGAAAGATGATCGCTTTGCTCACTTTTATCATTTTAATTACAACTGTGCGGTGTAGCTATAATGAAAATGTTGATTACTACGTTAACTTAATTAGAACAGAACAACAACGTGGAAGAACAGATTCTTTACCAAGCGACACCAGCAGCTACCGCCCGACTACCAATGAATCTTATGGTAACACAAGTTTATAAGTCAGGTCTTACCAAGATATGTTACAGACTTTGGCTCATTTGATCACATCGTTGTGGGGGCAGGAGCCGCGGGTGCAATTATCGCCACGCGATTATCAGAAAACAGTACAAATAAAATACTCCTGTTGGAAGCAGGAGGTCCCGAAACTAATCTTACAGACATCCCGGCTATGTTTATGAAATGTAAGATGCCCGAATATAATTGGAATCACCACACAATCCCTCAGAATAGCAGTTGTTTGAGTAAGTACTTTTATAATTAAGTATATGCTCAACTCTTCACGTTGTAGAATTTCAAAATAGGCAGTGTAGATATCGCAGAGGTAAAGGCATTGGAGGATCTACTGCCATCAATGGACTGTTCTATGCTAGAGGCAATTCACGGGATTACGACAGCTGGAGGGACAGTGGGATTCCTGGATGGGGATTTGAAGATGTTTTGCCTTTCTATAAAAAACTTGAAAATTTCAAAATTGACGGAGATAGCGATCATCACGGTTATATGGGATACATGAATGTAGAACAGAAAGATCCCATGACTAAAAAGACCGTTGCATTCTTAAATGGGAATCGGGAATTAGGAAGAAGCATTGGGGATTATAACGGAAAAAACCCACTATGCGCTGGGAGGGTGCAAGTGAATACCATTAAAGGCAGAAGGTGTAGCACTGGAAGGGCGTACATAGGAAGGGTGTGGGGATATCATACTAATCTTCATGTTTCAACTCATAGTTACGTGACCAAGATTTTGATTGATCCTTTAACTAAACGAGCTTATGGTGTTGTATTTGCAAAGGATAACAAATACTATGTGGCAGTATCTAAAAATGAAATTATTATTTCCGCAGGTGTATTTGGTTCACCTCAAATTTTGATGTTATCTGGAATTGGACCTTCTCGTCATCTCACCAATTTGGGAATTCCCATAATAGAAGATCTTCCAGTTGGAGTGGTTTTTGAAGATCACGTCTCTTATACTGGCCTACAATTCGATTCAAATCATTCAGATGAGAATCGGGGATTAAATGAAATGGTGCACGATTATTTAAACTTTAAAGGTCCGTTAACTGATGTCTATGCGGAAGCAGTAGCGTTTGTGCAGACCAATTTATCTACAACCCCCAATCATCCTGACATAGAAATAGTGCTATACGACTTCAAAACGCCAGAGTACAATGTACAACCTCTTGTCAATTTTGACAGGACTTTCCATATGCATACGATACTTTTACATCCAAAATCACAAGGATCCTTAAAGCTTAGGTCGTCAGACCCATTTGAATACCCACTAATCAATCCTAATATTTTCTCCGACAATTACAATGAAGATATGGAAACAATGTACGAAGGAATACAACTCGCCCTTGAGTTGTCAAGGACCGAATCGTTTAAGGAATTAGACACCAAACTAATGCATGTCCATCTGCCTGATTGTAAGGATTACCCGTATTTATCTAAACCGTATTGGTATTGTCACATAAAATACTTCACCCGGACATTTGGTCATGGGGTTGCCACTTGCAAAATGGGTCCAGATCCAAGCGCGGGTGCTGTTGTTGATCATAAATTACGAGTGCACGGAATAAGTAATTTGATTGTTGCCGATGCGAGTGTTATACCTAGTAGTATATCCGGACATACAAGTGCGCCATCCATGATGATTGGTGAGAGGGCAGCCCATATAATTAGATATGGCAAAGAGAATCTCTAATTTTAATTTTTTGCCTATCCAAGAAATATTTTTAAATTTTTGTTAAAACGTCCGAAAACTCCTTTATCAAATTTTGTAACAGTCTATTTTGCCGATCAGAAAGTTCATACTTCATTTCACAAATCGAATTTATAGCATACGAGGAAACCCCCTGCGAACTACTAGTGGAATTATGTACGGAAACATTTGGATTGCATTTCGTTTGCTAATTGATTCAATTTTTTGGATAAGTTCGTCTACATACGTTGATGGCTGTGTATGATATTTAATAATATCAATTGTTTCTTTATTATAATGTAATGTATTGAAATCAAGTAGCCATAGTTTGTTTAACAAAAAAATGTTTAGACAAATAATTTATTTTTATAATTAAAGTTGTGTTTCGCACAAGTTTGGGCGTTGTGCCTATATACAGTTTTGGAGAAGATTGGGTACTGTATGAAGAGAGGCTAGAACAAATTTTTTTAGCTAACTACGTAGAGGATGAGAGAAAAGTGACTGTATTGTTAACAGTTGTTGGTGAAAAAGTTTATAAAGTGGTACACGATTTGTGTGATCCGGCAAAATCAAAAGAAAAAACCTATGATGAATTGTGTGAGATTTTAAGAGAACAATTTTCAAAGAAGATATCCATTTATAAAGAATGCAAAATTTTTTATGATTTAAAACAAAGTGACAACGAAACAGTTAGAGAATGGTAGGCTCGTGTAATAAATATGTCTATTAATTGTAGGTTCGGAAAAAATTTAAATGAAATAATTAAGGACAAGTTTATACATGGTTTAAAAAAAGGACCAATACTAGATAAACTTCATGAGTGTAAACCAGGTGCAACTTTAAAGCAAATAATGAAAGCAGCTATAAGCAAAGAAAGTTGATGGGATCCATATACGATGATATAAATGTATCTCAAAATGGGGGTTACAGCGAATAAAGGTGAGTTAATAATAGTCACAAAACCTTCCCCATGAGGTGTTTATTACAAAAATAAAGTTGAAGTTTACGTTAAGAGCAAAGATTAATATCTAAATCTAATAAGATGTTTAATCTCCCAGTAATTTCATGTATCTTCAACATAATTTTTAGCATCTTATTAGATTTAGATATTAATCTTTGCTCTTAACGTAAACTTCAACTTTATTTTTGTAATAAACACCTCATGGGGAAGGTTTTGTGACTATAATTAACTCACCTTTATAAGCAAAGAAGCTTCCTTAGGATTACGTCCAATTATAGATGTCAATAAAATTCAAAACAATCATTTGGGAGTTAAGTCACAGAGAAAAAAAGGAGAATTGTGTAATTCCAGACAATTGTAAGAGAGAATAGTAAGGAAATGAAAGAAAAAGGAAGCTTGTTATGTTACTCATGCCGTGAGGCAACCACAATTTCGCAAAGTGCAAGTACAAGGACTGTACATGCAAAGTTTGTAAAAAAAAGGACACTTAGCTAAGGTATGTAAATTTAATAACCAACAAGGAAGTAAAAATGTATGGATTCACTCCAATGTAGTGGAAGAAGGCTCCTTAGATTTTGTTGAAATGTTTCATACTGAAGGTAGTAACACTGTTAAGGCAATAGTTGTTCCTATCAAAATTAATAATTACTGTATTTATATGGAATTAGATTCTGGTCCAGGTATATCTTTAATACCTGACGAGTTATTCAAATTCCAGATTGCATTTAAAAATATTAAATTAAAAAATGCGTCTTAAAACTTATGACGGTTCAGTCATAGTACCGAAGGGTGAAATTTTTGTTAAAATACAGTATAAGAACATAGAAAAAACTTGCAGATTTGTTATAGTAAAAAATGGTTGCAAACCGCTTATTCGTAGGGATATTATGTCTATTTTACAATTTAAAATCAATCATAATTCTAATATTTCGGTTAAGTTTGTTGAAGATTGTGAATTAAAAAGATTGTTATCTAGGTATAACGAACTATTTGAACCTAAAATTGGGTTGTTTAAATATAATAAAGTGGATCTCAAATTAAGAGAGGAGGTCAGTCCAGTTTTTGTAAAGCTTAGACCTATCATTCAAAAATGAGATGATCAATGAATTAGATAGGTTAGAACGGGAAGGTATAATATCAAAAGTTGATAGTTCCGAATGGGGAATGGGGAATTAAGCCCGATGGCAAAATTAGAATTTGTGCTGACTGCAAAGTCACAATCAATCCATTTTTAGAGGATATCAAATATTCTTTGCCACGTATCGAAGAGTTATTTGCAGCGTTATACTTATAGGGTGGTGAATTCTTTACGAAGTTAGACTTTTTGCATGCTTATAATCAACTAGAGTTAACTGAGACTACAAAAAAGTTATTAGCATGGAGAGCACACACAAGGGTATGTATTTACCTAACAGGTTACGATATGGTACGAAACCCGCTTGTGCGTTGTTTCAAAAATGTGTTGAAAAGGTCCTTCAAGGGGCAGAAGGGGTTATAACTTTTATGGACGATATAGTAGTTACGGGTAAAAATAAAGAGCGACACTTAATGAATTTACAAGTAGTTTTTCAAAAGTTAAATAATGCTGGTTTCCGATTGAATTTAGCAAAATTTTGAAAAAGAAATTAAATACTTAGGTCATATATTATTGATATGAATGGGTTGAGAAAAGATAAAGAGAAAGTAAACGCAATAGTTAATACACCTAAACCACAGAATACATATAATTGAAGTAAAAGCATTTATAGGCAGGCATGGTTAATTATTATGCTAAGTTTATTGACAAATTGTCAGATACATTGTAAAACCGAGTTACGTCTTAAATTCCCTGTATGACATTGTTAGCAATCAGCAGGATAATGCCATTGCGTGGTAAATTTAATTTTAACTCATGCCTCTTGGTGTTGAGGTAGAGGTAGGATCCTTCATTGATTTTTTATACAGGGTGTAAATTGGGCGATACGCCATAGGGATTTCAATGTAAAAATCTTAATATTCCATTATTTTCTTCCATAATTATTTTAGACAAAAAGTCTATTTAACTTTTTTGTGGAGAAAAAAATTCTGAATTTACTGATGTTACTTATGTTTACTTTGAATTTTTCAGAATGCAAAAGACAAACAAAAATTTCCACTTTCTCACAAATCCGTGGTGCCTTGAAATTGTTGACAGGTAAACAAAAACCCCGAAAAATATGTGAACAAAATTTGAATTACAATAAAATGTCTTGAAATGAAATGGGGGTGGTACAATCAGCTCTAGAATATTTTGACAGTTTATGTAACTTATATCTTATTTGTAGACGTTGAACTGCACGTTCTTATAGCATACAGTTCAATATTTGTAGAATAAATTTATTTTGCATTTGAATGTACTTCGTGAACATGTAGCGCCCTCGACCACACCTTCTCAGGTCTTTTGTTTACTTGGTGGCACTATATTAATGTGTTAAAAAAATATACTTTCCCACAATGCAACTAACGGGTGTCCCAATAAGAATGCACATTTTAAATTGCGCGCCATTTTCGTTCCCTTTGGCTAGCAGCGCCTGCGACGGCTCAGTTGTCATCTAGAGACATTGCGGTTAGTGAAAATGTGCCACCTGTCATACCGCGCGGGAAACCATTGAATTGTTGCAGGAGAAATTTCCGGGCCGTGTCATCTCACGCCATGGAGATCAGAATTGGCCACCAAGATCATGCGACATGACGCCGTGTGACTTTTTTCTCTGGGGTTATGTGAAGTCACGTGTTTACGTGAAGAAACCGAGAACAATTCCTGAGTTAAAGCACGAAATTAAACGCGTCATCGCGGATATCGAGACACAAATGTGCGAAAATGTCATAACACTCATAACAAATTTTGCAAAAAGAGTAAGTGTGTCAGCAATGTCTTGGCGGACATTTGTCTGATATTGTATTCCACACATAATGGCATTGTGTACTCATTAGTTTAAAATAAAAATGTTTGAATTTTTCAAGTAAATATTGTGTTTTATTAAAAAATTAAATTGTGCATTATTAATGGGACACCCGTTCAAATCGGTTTTATTCATAATAGCCCAGTCATTGTAGAGTGCATGGAATATGCGAGAATTTTTGACTTCAGGATGTTGTTAGAAGTAATTAGTAGGTAAACATACTAAAATTCCCCACTCCTGGAAGGTGAGCTTAAAGTGGGAAGGGGGTGATTTTTCCATTTTTCGATTATATCTCGGAAACCGTGGACTCAAGAAACAATTCTTCTGAGTGAAAATGAAAGCTAATTAAATTTAGCATAAAAGTGTTTTCAAATATATTTGTCGAATTTCCAGATTTCGAGATATACGTTACTGAAAATCGATAATTAGCAAAAAATCTCTTTTTGTCAAATATTTGTTTCACTTATCTCCCACAATATCATTTCTCCGAAACAAACTGGAGAGCATTAAATTTCCTGTAATTTGATATAAGTTTTGCTACTTTATCGTCAACCAATCAAATGTTATAGAAGAAAAGTTACACAATTTCGATACTCCTCTAGAAACAAGTATGTTGACCGAGATGTTCGACCCCAGTCAATGAACATACTGCAGAGTATGGAATATGAGAGGCTTTTTGGCTTCAGGACTTTGTTAGGAGTAGTTAGTAGGTAAAAATACTAAAAGAACCCATCCGGGAGGTGAGCTTAAGGTGGGAAGGGTGGAGGCAGAAGCCATTTTTGGATTTTTCGATTATATCTCGGAAACGGTGAACTCTAGAAACAATTCATCTAAGTCAAAATGAAAGTCAATTAAATTTGATATATAAAACGAGAAACACATATTTGACAAAAAAAGATATATTGAAAATTATCGATTTTCGATAACGTATATCTCGAAAACCGTTGGAAATCCGACAAATATACAATAGAACACTTTTATAGGAAATTTTGTTAGACTTCGATTTAATTAGAACAATTTGTTTAGGTTCCACCGTTTCCAAGATATAATCGAAAAACCCAAAAATGCCTCGCCTCCCCCGTTCCACCTCAAGCTCACCTCCCAGGAGCGGGGACGTTTAGTATGTTTACTAACTAACTAGTCCTAACAAACTCCTGAAGCCAAAAAGTCTCGCATATTCCAAGCACTCTACAATGTATTCACTGACTGGACTACATAGTCATTTTTAGAGCAACATTGAAATATAGCGTACATGTTAGACATTCTATAACTTTTGATTGGTTAGAGATAATGTAGTAAAAGTTATATCAAATTAAAGTAAATTTAATGCTCTATAATTTCCTTTGTGAAAATGTTTCTGATAAACGATCGTAGGAAGCATTAGAAGCAATTGTTTGACAAAAAGAGTCAAGTAAAAATGAGTTTTTCAAAAATTATCGTTCACAGATAGTCAAAGCATTTACATTAGACCTACGTTAAAATTTCAAAAATTCATATTATTCCTTGCAAAGTTTGGAACCTGAAAGTGCAAGATTTCGTCAACAAGATAACTTTATCTTCAAAATTCTATGGCCGGATGAATCCAATTTTTCCAGAGACGAGTTTAATAATAATGACAATTTTTGATCGCTGAGAAATCCGCATGTGCGATAATTTTTTAACAAACACATAGTTTTAATGAAAATTAAAATGGAGAAAGATCTACCACTTCATTTTATATGTATAAGAAAATTAACACGCCTCATCGATGTGACTTCAAGGAAATCGATATATTCATTTTTTCAAATAAATAAATAATAACAATATACTTGGGAAATTGAATTAATTTATGAAATCCAAATTATTTTCACTTACATATTCTTCAAGAGAATACCTACCTTTTATCGCCCATTCATGTAAAGACGCTATTAAATTAGTCTGTGAGATTTGAGTAAAAGCTCATCCAATAAAATTTAGGTGCGGAGCAGCAATTATTTCTCGGAGAGGGTGATTTTAGAAAATTGAAAACGCTATTAAAGACGGAAGAAAACAGAAACGGTTGAAACACTGTCAAAGACAAAACGAAAATGAGATTACCTACTATTGTTTGTCATGTTAATAATAGCAGAACAAAAGCTACTAAAAAAACGAGTAATTGCGTTTTTTAACACCCCAGAGCCTTTAGTTCATTTTTAAGCTATCACCGATCCTTTATGTATACAAGAACCTTTGAGTTTTAAAAATTTAACATAAGACAATAACATAAAATAGAGAAATACACTTTGTTGAAGCTCCTAAACTAACAAAATCTAAAGAAATTTAAATTTCACATGTTCTCGTCTAAATTAGTTTCGATCGTTTGTTGACATTGTCCTTTACATTTGTTATTATTAATGCGTAGGTACCTTTAAAAGCGAAACATTAAAGGCCTCGTCGGTAAGTGTCTACTTATTATAGGTACCTACATGAGTGAAAGCACTCTTAGATATAAAATTAATTTCTTAATTAAAAAGCTAAAATGAAATACAGTTCCTGAAAAGCGTAATTACGTATTTATTAGTATAAAAGAGTTGAAAATCCTCTCAGTAAAAATTGCCCTTCTTAATTAATATAAACGGGAAGTTGTTTATTCGAAAAGTCCTCATAATTTGCAAGGCTTCCAAGTTTAATTTCTCTTTATAATTTATAAAGGATTTAACACGTTGTGTGTATTATCTTGGTTTATCCTTGACGCTACTTTATCGTGAAGGGCGTTCTTCAATATCTACTTATAACCCTCACATATCGAGGTTTCATTATACCAAGCGGTTTATCGTTATATTTATGATACACGATGTCTAATAAGCTACCGCTATTTATATGACGTTCATCTACTCCCCCATCAGACGATTTCGGGAAATTTTGAGGTTCGGTTATCAATTAAGTAGAAGTTATGTGGCTGTCAGTAAGGGTTACTTGTGTACATTCTTTGTCGAGATAAATTAACGTTCTAAAAGTAGATGAAAAATGCTCTTCGAAGATAATTTATCAACTAATATAATTCGGTTCAAGGGTACTCCCTTTACACTGGTTGGGTAGTTAAATCACTTGGTAGACGAGAATATGTACGATACGACCTGTATGAAGTTACTAATAGGCACACGTGTACATTTATTAGCAGCATTATTGAGATGATTTGGAAGTAAAAATAACGTCTACTTTGAAGGCTTTCATATCATACAAAAGTTGTAGGATCTACGGTAGCAATTTATATTCAGATCAGATCACTATTCACTGAATACGTCCTTATTCTTTGGCAGTTTAATGGATGAAACACGCCTTACCTAATCACTTCTCCTAAACGTTTTCACAAACGAGCCAAATTTCTTACTTTCTAATGTTAGAGGTCGATCCAAAATATAGAATACATAGAAAACAAGAACAAAGGAAATTAAAAAGGCGGGAAATTTTTAGTACAGTGTTATATTACATAATTTACGAAAACATGCAGTGCATGAGGTGGACATTTTTGACTTTATTGTTAAAGTTGAGTAGCCCTCAAAACGAGCTTTCGAATGAATTATCAAGTGCGGCGATTCAAAAATTTAATTTTTTCGTCAAATTTTAGGAGGAGGGGGCGAGTGCCTCCTGCCCCTGCCTCCATAGGAGCATGATTAGTATTCTATAACCCTTGTAGCCTAACAAAATCAGACTTTAATATTTAAAATCTTTCATGAACTGAATTATCCTTAACATTCCTCTGTAATTCAGCAATTGTTCAACACATCTCTTCAATTTAATATGGGATAAAGCTTGATTATTTAACTAATAATAGAAAATTCATCTTGTACCTTTAAATTTTCTTCTACTTCTTTACCATCGCTGTATTCTAATCTCACACATAAATCTTCTTTTATTATAGTCATTCGCTTCAACATTTTTGACATTGGCATCCCTTGAATCTAAGTCTACTATGTATGTATAATCGATTGCTGTGGTCCTTTTTTGCTTGTAACATAAGTTTATTTTCTTTCATAATGAAATAGTGGTTCGGGACTCAAAATAAGGGAGTATAAATAGGTAAAATCCAGAAAATAAGACACGAAGCCTCCCCTTATAACCAATATCTAATATTTAGTTAGGTACGTTGTAAAAAAATTGATGACGCGCGATGAAATAAGATGAAGTTTTGTTATGTTTTTAAGATAAGGTGCCGAAGCACCTGACACGTGAGCCAATGCAAACCCTCACAAAGTAAAATTTTTGAAAAGGAATACCAGGGTTTATTTAAAAACAATCTGGGACCATTACATCCTTGGGATTGTGGCGATCATCAAACAAATGTTAAAACGTGAAGCGATAAGTACCTCATTCTTTGCTAATAGTTGTTTATTGTTTTAGCTTAAATATCATTCTCATTCCTGCTTGATAATGAAGCCAGTAGGGCTTCGAAACATGTAGCGCCTAATTTTAATTTTCAATTTTAAAACTTTTTCAATTTCCTTTATTTCGCTTCACGTTTTAACATTTGTTTGATGATCGCCACAATCCGGGTCCATTTCCCCAGCACACCCCACTCCGAATTTCGAAAAGAAAATTTGCACACGAATTGTGCTCGTTTTGTGCTCAATTGTGCCCTTAAAATTTCGTTTTGTGCTTCACCCCTTCCAGAGATATCATCAATAAACTTTGGGCGGTGCTGGGGAAATGCGAGCACACCCCACTTCGAATTTCGAAATGAAAATTTGCACACGAATTGTGCTCGTTTTGTGCTCAATTGTGCCCTTAAAATTTCGTTTTGTGCTTCATCCCTTGCGGAGATATCGCCAAAAGTATGGGCGGTGCTGGGGAAATGCGAGCACACCCCACTTCGAATTTCGTAATGAAAATTTGCACACGAATTGTGCTCGTTTTGTGCTCAATTGTGCCCTTAAAATTTCGTTTTGTGCTTCATCCCTTGCGGAGATATCGCCAAATGTATGGGCGGTGCTGGGGAAATGCGAGCACACCCCACTTCGAATTTCGAAATGAAAATTTGCACACGAATTGTGCTCGTTTTGTGCTCAATTGTGCCCTTAAAATTTCGTTTTGTGCTTCACCCCTTCCGGAGATATCATCAATAAACTTTGGGCGGTGCTGGGGAAATGCGAGCACACCCCACTTCGAATTTCGAAATGAAAATTTGCACACGAATTGTGCTCGTTTTGTGCTCAATTGTGCCCTTAAAATTTCGTTTTGTGCTTCATCCCTTGCGGAGATATCGCCAAAAGTATGGGCGGTGCTGGGGAAATGCGAGCACCCCCCACTTCGAATTTCGAAGTGAAAATTTGCACACGAATTGTGCTCGTTTTGTGCTCAATTGTGCCCTTAAAATTTCGTTTTGTGCTTCATCCCTTGCGGAGATATCATCAATAAACTTTGGACGGTGCTGGAGAAAGGCAAGCACCCCCCACTTCGAATTTCGAAATGAAAATTTGCACACGAATTGTGCTCGTTTTGTGCTCAATTGTGCCCTTAAAATTTCGTTTTGTGCTTCATCCCTTCCAGAGGTATCATGGATAAACTTTGGGCGGTGCTGGGGAAATGCGACCCCAATTTTTAGTATTTACAAAGTAAATCTATTACTTCCTGGAAACCCCAAACGGGGACCTAGCTACGTCCATCTTAAAGTTAAGCAGGACGAAGATAAAACTTGCGACAGAAATGGTCACGGGCCACTGTCGCATGAACAAACACCTGCACAACATGGGACTGACTGAAAGCCCGATATGCAGGGGTTGTGGTGAGGCAGATGAAACGCCCCATCACGTCATTTGCCAATGTGAGGCATTCATAAAGGCAAGGGAACTCCTACTTGGAAATGAAAAAATTACACAAGAGGAAGTAACGAAGATTCGTCCTACTAAAATCCTGCACTTTGTGAAAGATACAGGTATTCTTGAAGGGTAGACAACACCGGGGAGCACAATAGACCAAAAGGTCGCAGTGCGGGAACCTATTGGGACCACCCCCAGAACTATAATAATAATAATAATAATAAACCTATTATTTTCATTATTTTTTTGTTTGCGGTTTACTGTTGTGTATTTGTCAAGGGTGGCCCAACGAAAAGGTAACAGGCGGGTTTCTCGCTAAAAATTTTTTTTTGAGAAATACAAAAACGCGTCAATTGCTATATCGAAGGGGACAACTTTTGTCATACTTTCAATCAGCAATGATTTCATCTCTTAGCGCTGTGAGAACAAAACTACGTCATTTGAAAGGTCTTTCTTTTCTGAATTCAGTACACTAGCTTTTTTTGTTTTTAACAAAAAAAGCTTCTGTAAAAAAACATTAGATCTTTCCGAGCTTTTTTTAGTTTTTAAATGCATCAAACTCTTTCCTCATTTTCCATGTTTGCAACTTCAACTTTTTTGTTAAAATCAAAAAAACTAAAAAAACTAGTGGACTGAATTCAGAAAAGAAAGACATTTCAAATGACATATCACTTACCTCATCATCTCTATCTAAATGATAGGGGTTGTTCTCACAGCGCTAAGGGATAAAATCATTTCAGGTTGTAAATAATGAAAAAAGTTGTCCCCCTTAATATAAAAATTGCTATTTTCGAATTTCTCAAAAAAAAATTTCTACCCAGAAACCCGTCTGTTACCTTTTCGTTGGACCACCCTGTATATTATATTACCTTGTTATTTTTTAGTTTTTTTATTTTATTTTGTGATATTCATGGGAAACGGTCTTCGTTTTCGTTTTGTTTTTATTTTTTTATTTGGCTTATTTAGCTTATTTTGTTTTTCTTCCTTTTTACATGTATTGTTCTGTATATATTGTGTAAATATTGTTCGAGGTTTAGTTTATTATTTTCATTTTATCTCATTTTATTTTATTTGTATACATTTGTGGGGTTTCTGTATATTTATTTTTTTATTCTATTCTATAGGGTGTCCAGAAATGAAGGCGCCAAACGAAAATCCCAGTTAGTAGACATTATTTTACGTCAATTGAACCCAAATTACCTTAGTCCAAAAATGTATGTTAAGCGAGCTGGAGCTCCTTATAGATGGTGTCATGAAGTACTTTTTTTTGTAATATATATTGGAACAGGTGGCTGTCATCTAGAGCACTTACTGTAAAATTTGTTGTTTTTTATATAACTTGATATAAGAGTAATTAGTTAAATAAATTAATAAATTAGTAATTTATTTAAATTTATTTTTCTCGAGAAGGGTGCATCCTAACGATTTGAAACAAGAGCACATTATTTTTAGAAAAGACCCTAGAGAATTCGAATTTGACACAAAAAATGTCAAAAAAATAAATGTAAAAAAAATACAATCCAAAATGTCTGCGGCCCCTCCCACATGAGACGCTAATGGCCGGAGCAAGGAAGTATTATTTACAGCGACCGATATGTGATCAGAAGGTAAGTCATTGTGCAAAGTTTGGACATCTTCGATCGAAACGTTTTTGAGAAATTACAAAAAAAAGTACTTCATGGCACCATCTATAAGGAGCTCTACCTCGCTTAAGAAGCATTTTTGGACTAAGGTAATTTAAGTTAAATCGATATAAAATAATGTCTACTAACTGGGATTTTCGTTTGGCACCTTCATTTCTGGGCACCCTGTATTTATTCTATCTATTTACACTGTAGAGGGATCATTTTTGTTTTTATGGTGGTTTATTTTATATTTCATTTTATTATGGTTTTATTTACTAAAGGACTGGTTGTTTTTTTATTTTTTAGAAAATTCCTGTTTATATTTTGTTTTATTGTTAACTTAGAAGATATCTGTTTTTGTTCTGTTTTTGAGATTTCTGTTATTATTATATATTATTATTAAATATTTTCTAATTTTTTATTATTAGTGATATTGTTATTATCATTATTATTATTACGGGGTAGATGCACGGATGATGGCTTGGTAGATCACAAAAAAGCAGGCCTACCGAAGGATAAGGTGCAAATGTCTGGCCAGGATTCCCCCAATATGGATCGTCTCAGTTGGACAAGTGCGAGACACTCACAAAGTATGTGGTGTGCCGTCTCGTCCTTACCAATGTTAAGCACTTGAATTTTAAAAGCTAACTTTTATGAAAAATGAATGCTTAACGCATCTCACCCAAACTTTTAAGAGTCTACTTTAGGGAAAGGTAGGCAATAGAAGTATCAAAGTATGCAGCATAAATGAGTACAAAATACAGGGTAGACCATTTTAAGGGCGAATATCTCGAAAAGGAGATTTTTTTCAAAAAATGTTTCAGGTGAAAGTTTTGTGGCTTTGAGGGGGAAAGATGATGACATTATCAATTTAATTGTAGATGGCGCGACTTAAGAGATTTCATCATGACGGCTATTTTTTTAAATGGGAGTTGATTTTTCTTTCCAAATGAAAGTTGTAGCTGGCAATAAGACGAATACAATGGTTTTTGGTTTTTTGTAATCTAATCATTTTTCACTGAGTTAAGTACGGTGTTCCAAAGTTTATAAATTAAGTAAAAGCACAGGTAAAAGTTTCCACAATTCCACCCCCCTTAGTGTACGTATTTTGTAACTCCACACCACTCTGCATTTCTCTCCCCTCTCTGTGTTGTTCCTATCCGTTATCTGGACCGATTTTGTTTGATAGTCAACCAGGTCCAGGCTGATTGACACGCATTTTCCCTTGCTTAGCATTACCCAGGATGAACGACGTGGACGTGACGGGGTTTTCATCCCTTTGGGGTGCTTGATTAGCGTGAGTCCCCTTGCCTCTTACTATTCGGAGTACTTGAATAGTGCGGAGGTGCAGAATTACAAAATACGTATACTATGGGGGTGGAAACTTTACTTAATTTATACATTTTGTAACACCGTACCTCACTGAAAAATGATGCGATGAAAAAACACAAAAACTGTTGTATTCGTCTCATTGCCAGCTACAACTTTCATTTGGAAAGAAAAATCAACTCCCATTTAAAAAAATGGCCGCCATGATGAAATCTCTAAAGTGGCGCCATCTACAATTAAATTGATAATGTCATCATCTTTCCCCCTCAAAGCCACAAAACTTTCGTCTGAAACATTTTTTGGAAAAAATTCTCCTTTTCGAGATATTTGCGTGTATCACTTAAAATGGTCTACCCTGTATAGTATATATAAAAGATTGAGACCTGTTTCAATTAGAAATTCCAGATAGAAAGGGCTTCCATTTCGACAACTTCACCCGTAAGTTTCCGTAATATCTATTGAAAGGTGAGAGCACTAATGATGGTAATTTGTGCGCAATGGGGCTGCCATTTCCACTGCCACCCTTAATATCTGTTAGGAGGAAAAGAGCACAAAACGAAATAACGGCACAAAATGAGCACAATTGGTGTGCAAATTTTCATTTCGAAATTCGGAGTGGGGGGTGCTCGCATTTCCCCAGCACCGCCCATACTTTTGGCGATATCTCCGCAAGGGATGAAGCACAAAACGAAATTTTAAGGGCACAATTGAGCACAAAACGAGCACAATTCGTGTGCAAATTTTCATTTCGAAATTCGAAGTGGGGGGTGCTCGCATTTCCCCAGCACCGCCCAAAGTTTATTGATGATATCTCCGGAAGGGGTGAAGCACAAAACGAAATTTTAAGGGCACAATTGAGCACAAAACGAGCACAATTCGTGTGCAAATTTTCATTTCGAAATTCGAAGTGGGGTGTGCTCGCATTTCCCCAGCACCGCCCATACATTTGGCAATATCTCCGCAAGGGATGAAGCACAAAACGAAATTTTAAGGGCACAATTGAGCACAAAACGAGCACAATTCGTGTGCAAATTTTCATTACGAAATTCGAAGTGGGGTGTGCTCGCATTTCCCCAGCACCGCCCATACTTTTGGCGATATCTCCGCAAGGGATGAAGCACAAAACGAAATTTTAAGGGCACAATTGAGCACAAAACGAGCACAATTCGTGTGCAAATTTTCATTTCGAAATTCGAAGTGGGGTGTGCTCGCATTTCCCCAGCACCGCCCAAAGTTTATTGATGATATCTCCGGAAGGGGTGAAGCACAAAACGAAATTTTAAGGGCACAATTGAGCACAAAACGAGCACAATTCGTGTGCAAATTTTCATTTCGAAATTCGGAGTGGGGTGTGCTGGGGAAATGGACCCCCACAATCCCAAGAATGTAATGGTCCCAGATGGTTTTTAGTTAAACCCTGGTATTCCTTTTCAAAAAATTTTACTTTATGAGGGTTTGCATTGGCTCACGTGTCAGGTGCTTCGGCACCTTATCTTAAAAACATAACAAAACTTCATCTCATTTTCATCGCTCGCCATCAAATTTTTTACAACGTAACTGAATATTGGATATTAAACGATATAAGGGGAGGCTTCGTGTCTTATTTTCTGGATTTTACCTATTTATTTTCTTTATCAATTTTAGCTCCACATTTATCAAAAACCACTTCAGCATCATTCTCAGTTATACTATTAACAGAAAGTAAATTCTTGTGCAAAATAACACAAAATTTTCTGTTTCTATTGTTCCTTCTAATTCTATCGATAATTTTACTTTTTCCATTGCAACTCCAATATCTAAGTTACATACGTTTGGACACATTTTCCATTAAATTTTTATTGTTTGTGAAGTAAGACGTTGAGCCAGAATCCACAACCCAGTATTCATCTTTGCATGGTAAAGTTCTCTGTAGTTTTTAATTTTCTGAAAACAAGGCAATTTTCCTGGTATCTTTATTTTATTTTTTAGTTTATTTTTCAGTAGTTTTAACTGTATACCATGTTTTGAATTTTGCTAAT
The DNA here is from genome assembly GCA_036250285.1 of Pyrocoelia pectoralis. Classification (NCBI taxonomy): domain Eukaryota; kingdom Metazoa; phylum Arthropoda; class Insecta; order Coleoptera; family Lampyridae; genus Pyrocoelia; species Pyrocoelia pectoralis. The sequence goes on from CM070078.1 coordinate 44,576,381, forward strand.
ATGAGTAGCCAAATCATCATTTCTTTTGCACTGAAATGCCGTAAAAATCTTCTAATAGCTTACATGATTGTTGTTGTTCATCCCTCCTATAGATTTTCAGCAGTTTTCCATACATTTGTTTCGCTGAATCACATGACATTAAATGAATTTTGGACGTTTATCCAGAGTCCTATTTATTATTCGTTGAACTTTGGCGTCACGTTTTATCCATAATTGTTTATTATCAGCAGATTCATTCAATTCCTCTTCTTCCGTACCATCCACTAAACTGTATAACCCTTCTGATTTTAATATGATGTCTATTTCCCTTTTCCACAAATCAAAATTTTCTCCATTCTTCAGTATTTCCACGTTTTTTAAATCTTCGTCCGATTTATTTTACCTATCCTTTTTTAAAGTTTTATCCCTCCCGTTTGCTTGTTACACCAACACGTGATTTTTTTTATAACCCAATTAGATAAAGCCTTTCTATCTTTTTTTGTTGACTGTTACACCAACACGTTTTTTATTATAAAGCGCTTTAATCTTCTGGGCCCACAAACTGTTAAACTATTTTGGAAATACTTTAATTGAAAATCTTTCATGAACTTGTTTACAGACAAACAATAATCCCATAATAACCAACCCAATTATTTAACTTATCTAACTTGATCCGTATGTTTTGAATTATCTTTAACACTAACAACTATTGTTTTCTCTAGTTAATCATTTTATTCTGAAGTTTTACTATGAATACAAATATTGTATTGAATGAAAGACTCTCAGCCTCCCCCTTAAACCAATGTAATGATGAATATAATTAAATCAGTTGTAGTATTTAAGCTGCTAACGATAAGTAGCAGTAGATAAATGTTGACAGTTATAAATAAAGTCTACAGCGACATGTTTCGGAGCTATACAAGTTCCATTATCAAGCGATGATTGTGAAGTTATGAAAAACAGATGGCTAAGGGGAATGGATGAAACTAATTAATAAATGGTAACATTATAAATGAATTTTAACATTTTTAGCATTTTAATAACCCCAAACAGGGGCGAAATATAATAAAAGGCCACACAGGGCCATTAAGTAAAATAGTTGAACTGAATTAAAATTAAGATGGTGGGCCACCATCTTAATTTTAATTAGGCACCATTATTTCTTTTTCCAACTGCCACTCTCTCGGCACTTCTTTAGTCGAAAACAAAGATCCGATCAACATTGTGCAAAAATCTGGTATATATAAACTTCTTTGCCATTCATGTCCATCTTTTTACATAGGCCAGACCGGTAGGTCCTTTTCAACCCGTTTTAAAGAGCATTTTCATTCCATCAAGACTAACAACCTCGATCAAAAATCCGCCTTTGCTGATCACATCCTTTCTACTGGTGATCTTTTCAATCTGAATTTAGATTTTGATATTTTATTTGTCTGCAATAAAGGCCACCTTCTCAACGTGTTGGAATCTGTAGAAATTACCAATCATAAACATAACCCAGAAATGGTTAATGAGATCACAGACCTCCGTAATGATTTAATAAGTTATAAATTTCTGTAATTTTGTTGTCACCTTGTATTCAAGCTTGTTCAAAAGTTGTAAGTTTGTCAAAATTGCAGCGGCACCTGTTGTTAGCTGTGGCCAACATTAACGGTCTTGTTTAACGTTCATTGAAAAATATGTTTCCGTTATCACCATTGGCCCATTTGGCCTTTTATGTTTATTTATATTACAATGTTACCATTAAATGTGATAGTTATTGTTAAATTTGTAAATTTCATCCCCGTTTTTCCCCTCAGTTGAGTGTTTTGTAAAACCACATGTTGCTGGTTAATTAATTTGCTTATTGTTTTCAGCACAGATTACACACCTACATAATCTGTGGTTTTCAGCCACTCATGTTATTCTTAGCTCGATAATCATTTAAATATTTAAGCTCGATAATGAACCCAGTTAGGTTTCGAAACATGTCGCTCCCTACATTTTCAATTTTCTCCCGTTTAAATCATTGAAATAATTCTGTTTCACCTAAGTTTAAGGTTACACAACTAGGTAGTTACAACAATTATTATGTAAATTGTCAAAACTTTAATTCTCCTAGTTTGCATTGCTAGTAGCTTTTGGTTCTTATATATAAAAAACAAAACCCATTATTCATTCATTAAACTTTCATTGGTTAAGGGGAGGTTGTGGTTTGTTTGATTTATTACACTGAACCCCCTTATTAAATTCAAGCGCGACTCAATCATTTCTGGAATGATTTATCCAAAAACTTTAGAAGTGATGAAAACATATCGTTAAATTAGTAATATAAATGCCCCTTTACACCTGTTACATTTAACGTTCGCTAAAGATGAATTAATAGTTAATAGCAGTAAAATCCCACTAACACCTCCTATTTATATCTACTGCAATGTCTAGTGTTAAATTCACGAAGGGTTTCTACGCACGTCACCTAAAAGGATTAAAAATTGCATCATTAATTAGAAGGATCAAATGAAGCGTCCTTATGTTATGTTTCGTATCTCGAATCTTTGTTTTTTTTTATGTTGAATTTTATTAAATGCAAAAGTATTAATTATAAACTTAACTAAAATTCAGTGACAATGTTACAATTTATTAAATAAGTGTTAGAGGAGTAGGTATATTTATTAGAGCTTTAGATTAATAAAAAAAAATGAAAAGCATTAAATTCCTCTGGACGAGTCAATTAAGGACGTCCCGTTATATTCACTTAATGGAAGAAAGAAGTCGATAATTATTGTTTCTCAGAAATAGTACAGGACACGTAACTGGAAAGTTTCCCAACTCCAAATAAGTACATTACAGGAAGTTATGAACTCCCCCAAAACAACGTTATAAAAGTACTAACTACCTCCAATTTACAAAAAGAATACTATGCATAACCGAATTTTTGGATCAACAGGTGCACAAACAGATAGCTGGCTCTACATTGCTCTATTTTATAAATAATCTTTAATCGAATTTGATTGACCTTTTACAATAAATCAAATAACTATTCAAAAATGAATTTTTCGGTTTCCTTCGTTTGTCTTCAAAAGCGCTTGGAATGTTTGATTTTTAAGCACCATTTGAATTAGTATTTACTGCACAAAACGAATCTACGACAAAAAGACAAACAGGTTGTCAAAAGAACGCCGCGAAAAAGGACGCGGTTTACTCCATCAAAAAGTTGATTTGAAAGTATTAACATGTGAACTATTAATATTAAAATTAACTTATTCATACATATAGAATATAACCAATAATTACATGTTGTGACAAACATTATTCTTTTTTCTGAACAACCAAAGTACTTGATAAGTTCATTCATTTTTATGGGTATCCGGAAAGTTCACCGATTGAAAATTCACCGACGGAAAGTTCACCGATAACAATTCACCGACTGGAAACTTCATCGTCTGGAAACTTCACCGACTGGAAAATTCACCGACTGGAGAATTCACCGACTCGCAATTTGTCGAAAGGACAATTCACCGATTCGATAATCATGATTCATGTAATATGGACTTTTGTACAATATTTTATTGCATGTAATAAAATTGGTTATAGGTACCTTCACGGTCAACGGTAAATTCTTCGACAGCAATTCTTCGAATGAAAACTCTTCTACTGCAATTTTCCGAAAAACAATTCTTCGACAGGAAAATTCTTCTAACACACAATTGTTCGACATTACAATTCTTCGACAGGAAAATTCTTCATAAAAGTCGTTGAAGTTTTTAAACTAAGTATGCCAATACTTCGGATAATTTATTTTTAATAATTCTAAATATAAATAATGTTTTAAGAACCTATTAGCGTTAAACTTAAACGTAGATTGCCACTAAAGCGCCTACGTTATTTGCAGGTTTAGTATATTTTTTTTCAATTGATACTTTTTCATTCTTTTATTTAGAATTATTAAAAATAAATTATCGGAAGTATTGGCGTACTTAGTTTAAAAACTTCAATGACTGTATACATTATTTATTCGAAGAATTTTCCTGTCGAAGAATTGTAATGTCGAACAATTGTATTTTTCGGAGAATTGGAGTCGAAGAATTTTCATTCGAAGTATTGCTGTCGAAGAATTTTCCGCAGACCGTGAAGGTACCTATACTTAACCAATTGTATTACATTAAATAAAATATTGTACAAAAGTCCATATTACATGAATGATGATTGTCGAATCGGTGAATTGTCCTTTCGACAAATTGCGAGTCGGTGAATTCTCCAGTCGGTGAATTTTCCAGTAGGTGAAGTTTCCAGACGATGAATTTTCCAGGCGGTTAATTTTCCAGTCGGTGAATTGTTGTCGGTGAACTTTCCGTCGATGAATTTTCAGACGGTGAACTTGCCTGGAACCATTTTTATGCTAACGCAACTAGGTCCACTTTCTTGCTAAAATGGGGTCCGCTGAAACGGGGCACCGCCGAAATGGGAACCGCTGAAAGAGGGAGCGCTGAAACGGGGACGGCTGAAACGGGGCACCGCCGAAACGGGAACCGCTGAAACGGGGACTGCTGAATAGGGGGCCGCTGAATCGGGGTTATGCCAAATAAAGTAGACCTTCAAGAATCTTTTTTAAGAGACAGAAACTTTAATGTCATATGTTGTCAATCGCGAATCGCCTATCGGTTGGGATACATTGTAGGTCTGCGAAGACTTTAATATTATGATACTAACCTTTTACCGATCAGCCTCTGCAGACATGAATACATTTTTGACTAAGTTAGCAGAGTTTTTAATTTTGTTACATAACTACAATAAAGTCATTATTTCCGGCGGCTTTAATATTCGGTTTAATACGAACAATCCTACCGTGAAAATGTTATGCGATCTATTGTATGCGTAAAGCTGACGATACCGGTATCGCCCGTGCTATTTTGTCCTTTTTTAAAAGGAATAAGGAACTAGATCAGTTTCAGAAAGTGTCAAAACCGTCGAAAATGAGTATCAAAGACAAACCCTAGAGGTAAATTCTACATACGCCACTGCAGGTGATGGCAATAAAATATTTGGGAATTAAACTATCATAGAAGACGAAGTAAAAGAACAAACGATAAAGGCCAATAGAATAGGGGGATGGTTAAACGATACCATTTGAAAAAATAAATACATGCGAATAGAAACAATAGGTAGAATATACAGGGTGTCCATTTAATAGCCCGTTCTTCAAGTACGGCTTTATTGTTAAATTTACTAAAAAATAAATATACGGGATGGCAATTAGGTTGGATGAAGCACATTTGCAAATTAGTTAGACACATACAGGGTGTCTCCAAAAAGTAGGGTGCATAAAACGTATATGTATTTTTTTTTAATGGAATGACCCACTTTTTTAAGCGCAAATGTAGGGGCCTTGGGTCAACTTTTTAGTCGTACATTATTTTTGTATTAATACACGCCATAAGGAATAGAAAATCTGAATTTACGAAAAAACTATCGCACTTAGGTATAGGGTAAGCTCAATAAAGTTGCACTAAAATTGACCGGGGATTCCAAATATGCAATAATAAATAGGGTGTGTCATTTAAAAAAATGAAGAAAAATGGGTTTGAAAATGTCGATGTTTGGAGCAAAAAAAGTGAACATCCTGTATGAAATAATTTAATGTTTCGTCACGGTTGAATACTCTCATTCAACCCAAGTCCACCACCAAACTTACATAAAAACAAAAACAAGACGTTAAAAAATACAAGCGTATAATGGAAGGGTTGATTTTTAGCAAAAAATATGTATTAATTAATAACTTGGCAACGCCGTGCATTAATACAAAAATAATGTACCATTAAAAATTTCACCCAAGGCCTCTACATTTGCGCTTAAAAAAAGTGGGTCATTCCACTTAACAAAATCTACGTTTTATGCACCCTACTTTTTGGAGACACCCTAGGCCTGTATGTGTCTAACTAATTTGCAAATGTGCTTCATCCAACCTAATTGCCATCCCGTATATTTATTTTTTAGTAAATTTAACAATAAAGCCGTACTTGAAGAACGGGCTACTAAATGGACACCCTGTACTATAAATCGGTGGTTGGACCAGTGATAACTTACACCGCCGAGACAAGATCGGAAACACGCAAAACACAAAGACGCCTAGAAACAAGTGAAATGAAAACATTAAGAAAAATCGCGGAAAAGATCTCATGGGATAGAAGAACAAGTGAAAACATAAGACACGCCTGTAAAGTAGAAAACATTAATACATGGGTAAAGAACAGAAAGCAGGAATGGAACTAACACATAAATAGAATGACGGAGCAACGAATGGTAAAAACAGCACGGAATAAATCCCCAGTCGGAAGAAGAAGAAAGTGTGGGGCGCCCACGAAAAAGATGGAACGAAGACCTGTAAACACATCACATTAAAGAAAAACAGGTAAAAATGCCTAATACAAAGAAGAAGAAGAAACAATTTCTTGCTTGGATTCCCAAGATTAAAATTTTTCCAAAGCCACATTTAAAATACTTGGTAATCTCTGACGATCATCGGGTAGTCCAACTAAATATAATGAATGGAATTTTCAAACCATCATTCGGTATACCATGGCACTGACTTTCTTAACTGAACGTGTACAATCTAAAATTCTCATTGATGATAACCAAGAACAATCTAGTCTAGTTTCATTAACTTCTCCATCCATGTCTGTATCTGCCTACAATTCTATTGCCTAAGAGACGTTTGTTGAAAATGAGTTAACTAACTCCCCTTTATTACTTTAATATTAACAAGTAATGTTGTTAGAAAGCTTTATAAGCCCAGTCAATGAATGCTCAAAAAGGAGTATAGAGGGTAGTTTTTTTTCATCGGCAATATGTCGGGAGTACTTATAAGATAAACATACTAAAAGTCCTGATGTTTACACCTTACGCTAGAGGGAAGAGGGGGGGTGGAAAGGTCTCATTTTTCTTCGACCTTTCCACCCCCCTTCCGCGCCTAGCGTAGGGTGTAAACATCAGGACTTTTAGTATGTTCATCTCATATGTACTCTCGATACATTGTCGATGAAAAAAAAACTACCCTCTTCCAAACCCTCTATAATCGTTCATTGACTGAACGTTATAAAATTAAACTCTTGTCTCCCACATTTGTGTTGCAGTGAATGAAGTTAATGACAAAGTCTACTTGAATAACCTACTTTTTCATTCACTCAATTTGTCAACTTATGAAAAACATAACTTTTCTTTTCAATTTTCTTATCTTTTAATTGAAAATGCGGTTCACATCTAAAATAATGGTAAAACATAAGTTTCAAGTATCCGATGATGTAGCGGAAGTGTAACAACAGTAAATTTCACACGCTACATGAACACCGCTGAAAATTAAATTATAATTCCATCAATGGAAACGTCACACACGTTCCCCGGAGAGTGTTTCTATTTTTGAAGCTTTTATAAACTTCACAACTGCGTCAAGTTTGCTATCGATAGAACCTTAATGAAATTCTATTAGATTATCGTACTTATTTAGAAAGCTCACACCAATGGGAATATGTGAAAATGGTGGCACTAAATATTTTTTCTCGTTTAGTACCTCTGTAGTAAAAATTCTAAAACGACTCCCTATCGGCTAATGTTCGCAATTAAAGGGCGAACTATATGGCTCATTAGCCACAATTTTCGTTTTCTCTATCATTAATTTAATTCCGTAGGTTCTCACAAAGAATAGCAATGGTTAGATATTAGTAGAGTATAAGTAAATGTCGTCCTCATCTGTTAAGTTGAGCTTTGTCGATTTATTCTGTGCACACAAAACGAAACTAACTAAATTTGTTGAATAATGCAGATATTTTTCAAACAAAGTACAGTAAAAGAAAATTGTTCAACAATGTTACGGGAAGCGCACTATTTCCGAGAAAATATTCCAAATGTATATACGTGACATATTGAAGGTTGTCCTACTTATGTTAACATCAACATTCTAGTCCTTAGGGAAATTTATGTTAAATTTTATCTAACACAGGATTAAGTGAAAACGTGCTTTCTTCGTTATTAAGCTTCATTCTACTTTGTCATTGCCTACTGACCACAATTTGTTTTACATTCTAATTGTCACTATTACAGTATTATGTACATAATAAAAGAATTATTGCAATTTGCACCAACATTAGTTTCTATTTCAGTTCTAATAATCATCATGTCTCGACCGAGATGTCATATCTTGAAAGCTTTTCCATTAGTTTTATTGAGTTAAACGGCAACGTTCCCTACGTGTGGAATTTGGGTGAAACATTTAAATTGACCATAACTGGGTCCCATAGTATCTCCGACTCTTAACGTAACTTAATGGTTCCGTTTAAACTGTTCGAGTGTGAAAAAGGCTCACAATGCGGCAATTTCGTTGTGCAAGGGTTATTCTCTAACATTTCATTTCATTAATTTAATGTGCGGTTGGGTGTTGTTGTTGTGATGAGCTAAAGCTGTTTTCTCAACCAAACGCATTTAAAAATAGATAATATGAGAAATTGCTGTCATTAAGTTTTTTGAAAGAGTTATAAAATTTAGGTGGGGATGAATGGGATTGTCAAGTTAGACGCTCACGTACGAGAGGTGGATTACGTCATAAATGGCCACCAAAATTCATGACCGATGACTCAAATTTAAAAAAATAACCACAGGCAAGTGTGTTTTGTGTGGTAGCCTGTGCAAATGAACGCAACGGTTGATACTCAAGATGAAGCCAAACCGCATTCAACTGAAGTTTTCAGCTCAGCTCCCTTACCATGGAATCAGCTGATAAAGTTATGGCATTAATACGTAAACGATATATTCGTGATTGATTTACATCCAAAAACTGAAACAATCAACTGCGAATAATACGTAAAGTTCCTATATTAAGACTGGCATTATATTTAAAGTGGAGGCTATGCCAAAAATTGCTCAAAAGTATATTATGGTTTAACGAACGAAGACTTAAGAAAATTTGTTAGTCGTTGACAACCGAAAGAAAATATCGGACTCATGAACAAGGAAATGGCATCCAAAGATTGGTCACTAGAATTTATCCATCCGTTGTTTCTTTTTTACAAGTTTGACGTTTGTCTGGGCCAATATAAAAAATAATACTGATGAGAGTGGTCTTACAATGGTGTAGCGGTCGTGTAAAATAATTTCAATGAAAGGGGCATTCTTATAAAGAATTTTCCAACAATTCATGTACCTAACGAGAATTTTTTAAAATTCATAAAGCACTTCGTTAGATATACACTATGTTACTACGAATCACATCTTTCCATCCTTGTGCTGCAATACTACAAAGACAATAGCTTTCCTTTAGCGGTTTTTTTAAGTTTTCCGCTTCAGTATCAACGTCAATTGGGATTTAGAAAAAATTGAATGCGAATGTTTTCTAATTTAAATTTTAGTAAAATAATATTCTTTATTTTACTCGTTAGGTGAATAATTGCTCAGCCCAAAAAAAGAACTGGACACACTGTTTAGATTTTTGGTCTTCGTTGTAAATTCAGGTGTTATGGCCGCAAATCATATAACTACAAATTACTTTGAACCACGCCACACCTATATTTCTACTGATAGTTTCCACCATCAGGTGGAACTGGCTCTAAAAAAGCAAAAAACAAAAATTATTTGATTTGGATACAGAAACCGCTACAAAAAAATCATTGAAGTCATATTATGTAATGCGAGCTTTTTGAGTGGCACTTGGTAAATGCATAGTAACAGGAAGTGCCTTCTGAACAAATTTTTAGATTGAAGTTGTCTAGGATACGTGTCGCGCTTCGTTCATGTAGGTGATCAGGATATAATTTCTGTTACTACGTAGAAATAGTAACAAGGGAAGAATTAGTCAATGTCAAATCCATAGAAAAAGAACAAGGAGTTAGTCAAATCATTCATGACATGTTTAATGTGTATTGTTGACTTATCAATTTTCGGCATAGATTTCGAAAAAATAGGTCACATAATAGCACATCTAAAGCACTTTTAATATTATTATAATTATAAAAATTTATATCCAATTCAGGATTACACACCATTTTCACATTTGGTCATTATTTTAAGTACACGTTGGAATTTGTGGGGAGCTCGTTCAAATTTTCAAAATTTTTTAAAAACATATTTTAAACCGCAAACTAATTTTCTTTTGTAAAGCGTATGGTTGAATGTAAAAAGTGAATATACCCACAAAGGGTATCATACAACAAGATTCAAGTAAACGGTAACAAAATACTAATAAAAGTAAGTAAACAACATGGCAATTTTGTGAAAATGAGAAAAAATACCTTTATTTTTGACTACAGACTGGAAAACCAAAATTTTCCTCTTCATAACATGCATACTCCATATTACAGACCACTCTTACAGTGTAGGGGAAAAACTGGAAATCATCATGGAAAGATCAGCGGCGTAGCTACCAATGCGAAATGGTGTGCAAAGCAAACGAGCCCAAAGCGCCAAGGGGCCCAACGGGCCAAGTGGGCCGTGTCACGTTATTTCAATCGTCGAGACGTCTACTAGCAACTGTCTTATACTAACAAGTTTTCCCGACACCAGCAGTCCGTCACCTCTTCCGGCGTTCCCGTATAGCTCAATGGCTGATAATTAATTACGAGTTTTAAGGCCTCTTTCAGGCGGGGATGCTATATCTGAGGTACTGTATGCGAGATGCGAAATCTACAGTTGAAATTGACTCATTCCCCACCAGTGGTCAAGGTAAGATCGATGATAAAAAAACAAGTGACAAAGAGGCGTACTATGTGGATACACCCTATAGTATAGAATTGAAAAAGAAGAAAGGTGGATTTGGTGAAAGATCCCTCTACTAAATTGCGAGCTTTTCAACTGTTCAATCACTACTAGTCATAAGTATCCCCGTCTGAAAAGCTCCATTTATACATATAGTAATTTTGTATCCGAGAGGCGGACACTGTCGCGAGCTGCTAAATGTACAAGATACGGAAATTTTGCAGCGGGATTCTGTATCCGACCAACAGCCACGTGTGAAAGGCTCCATTTGCGTGCATGTATTGGCTGTATGAGATTCCGTATCTCCGATACTGTATCCCCGTCTGAAGGGCCCTAAATGGAGCCTTTCAGTCCGGGATACCGAAACATATAAAGAGGCGTAGGATTATAGTTATTTGTGATTGAACAGTTGAAAATCTCGTACTTTAGAGGAATCTTTCATTAAATCCAGGTAAATGGTACGTCCGGTTCTTCTTCCTCAATTCTACTATAGGATGTGCTCACATAGTAAGTCTCCTCCTCCCTTGTTCACATCACTCACTCACACACTCTTCAACATCCATCCTACTTTCGCCACTGGTAATGAATGACTCGAAAGGCCGAAAGTATGCCGTCAATTCCAACAGCAGATTTCATATCTCGCATAAAGTATTTCAGATACTGTATTCCCGTCTTTCATTCTTTATTCGTGCATCTTATCCCTCCCTCGAATTCTATGTCGCAGCCATAATAGCAACAAAAATTCAGATAAAATAACGCCATGTCGGATCGTCATTCGTCTGGTCTGAGGGGCGCTAATACGCATCTTGCACACGGGCCCGAAGGGCTCTTGGGACGCTACTGGGACAGATGCACTTATATTTAAAACACCAACATGGTGAATACGAAGCATGATGATCAAAAATTCTATTTGTCAAATTCTTTGATTGCAACCTCTAACCAATCTAATGATTCCCTAATTTTTGCTCTGTATGGTGTATGTCGTAGTGAGGAAAAAAGTTAAATGTAGATGATATGGATAATACCGGCTGTATTTTGATTGTTATCTTCCATGGCACTAAGCAAGGAAAAAGCGCATATTTACGATTATAACAGAAAAAGAAGGAACCGGTGAGTTCAAAATCTTCAGTACAGTCTGCAGAGATTCACAGATTCTATAAGATGTAGAGTAAAATTGCTCAATATGCTACCCATACATTGTCCATCGTATGCGTCGAAAGTGTACTGTTTTCCCTCCAGAAGGTTGAGCAGGTATTAAGAGACTTAAACGCCATGGATTGCGGAAGAATATGTAGGAGAAAGTGCTAGCAATAAAATGAAGCCTTCGTAAATGATTTTTAATCAAACAACAACATCGAGCAGGGAATGTCAGAATTCTCCAGATTTTTTCTAGGACATACTCTGCACTTACTTCAAATTAAATTAATATTAAAAATATTTGTATTTACATTATTTAAAACTTTGTAAATATATAAACAATAAATATTTGATATTCACAATTTTGTTCACTTTCTCGTAGGATAAATTGTTTATTTTTAGATATTAGCTATTTATATAACTAGTTGCAAAATGAATGTGTTTTTGGCAGTAGATGTGAAGCAAATGTGTGCAAAAAACACGGTGTTTATATACAAGATGTTTTGTAATTCAGTTGACGACAAAAAATTGTTCATTAAATGATTTTCGTTTTAAATTTATTTTACTTGGTTATTATTTCACGTGACAAAATGAACAAAATTTTATACCTAAAATAACTGTCAAAATTATGAAATTTCGTACCTGAATTCCAAAAATGATTAATTTAAAAAAATTGTTTTGTCAAGCTTGATTTATTACCTGCTAAGAACATACAAATTATCAAAGTGAGAAAAATAATATTCTAAGCTCCATGGTATTATTTAAATTTTAGGACAAAAATTTTCGCTTCGCAATTTGGTTTTTATATCGTAATATTTTAATTTATAAACAAGTTTTTTTATGTGTTTGTGATATTTGAAAATAAGCTTTTAAAAACAACGAAGAAGTACCAAGGTACCTTACTATACATTCCACTCAATTTAATTTATTTCAGCAACACGTATCCGCTTTGGATTCGATTATACTTCAAATTTCATTTTCGTTATATTTTTTATTATAGGATAAACGATAAGAGCGGTAACCCTAATTTTCAAGAGCCGAACAAAACTTCAAGCGTAGGTTAGATAATCAACTTTAAATATAATTTTACACAAATTTTCATGACAAGCAGTTTTATATTACAACGTACAACTTCAATCTTAATAAATTTTCCCAACTAATTTTATATTCCAAACAATTCCAATCGAAACTGTGAAAACCTTTTACGTATGCGGTAGTTTACGCTAATTTTCATTAACTTCAATCAACATTTTTTTGAAGGATATTATTTATTTAGATTGAAATTAGAAGGAAAAATGAAATAACACAATCTGACAAAAACACATATATTTACTCAGGGACGTGAAAAGCAAGACGTGATTTCAAATTACATGTTGCGCTTGTCGACTTAAATCTTTGATAGCAAAATAAGGGTAGAAATACCTAGTAAATTATAAAGAAGGAAACGTGGTTCGGTCGTCGTGATACTAATACTGTCTGTAATATTAAAGTGAACTGGCATTCAAAACTTTAAAAGTAAGTCGCAACATCATATTTATTTTTAGTAGGTAAGGACCAAATTCAGGAACAGCACTTTAGGGTCTCTTATCTTTAATTGACACCCAATTACCAAAATTCTCCTCAAATTGATATTCAAGTAGAAATAGTTTGTCATTGTTCACTACACATTCAGTACGATTTTAGTAGAGGATGAGTGTAGGGCTAGTAACATGCTGAGCTCATTTTCAACATACTGAGAAATACTTTGTATTACCAGTAATACCAGTGGTAATTCTTCTTAACAGCCAATTCCTTCTTGTGTCGAGCGTCACTTGTTCAATTCAGGGAAAGATGGAGGTCATCGGCTCTAAGTCGGGACTAATATGATGAGTGTTCGAAAATGTCCCATTTAAATTTCTCAAGGAACCGTTTGGTTACACGAAAACTGTCAGGACTGTCATGGGTCAAAACAATTCCGGAAGTCGGCATATCTCTTCTTGTGCTTTGAATAGCTCTCCGTAGGCGTCGCAAAGTTTCACAATAACAATCTGCAGTAATTATTCTCGCCGAAATAACTGCATAAACTTCACAAGAAAGACACCTTTTTGGTCCCAAAAAACAGTTGCCATAACCTTACGGTTTTTGAAAGTTTGTTTGAATTTTTTGGGTTTGTTTTGAGAATTTCTGTGTACTTATCTATTGTTGTGATTGTTATTTCGTTTCGCCTGTGTCATATTGAACCCAGGTCTCATCTCTTACACAGTGATTTTCAAAGATTCTGCCTGCAAATAACGAATAACACTTCGAAATTCACGTTTGGCGAGAGAATCAATAGATATAGCCATGTCTGACGCATGCCTTACAAAATTATTTTATTCTGAAAAAAGTTTATACACAAAAAGTTCCAAAGAAAGCCGTTCGCTTCAATGTGTAATGAAAATACAAATTGGTAAATCAACAAGTTACAACAATGGAGAGGCCGTAAGCCAAAGCTTAATTTGGAAATTTGTGGAATGTATAATTGATTCATAGGGATCCACACTCTAAGATTAAATAACATTAGTGATATTGACGCAGAAACCAAATAGATTTTCAAAAGTGTCCTGTAAAAATGAGATTTGAAACGAATCAATTTCCCTGTTGAAGTAACAAAAAATATGCAGCTTCAACGAGGCTCCATAAAGATATACCTACAGTAAAACACACACCCGAAGAGATTATATTGCCATAACGAGAACAAAATCCCAATTGGGCCGAGAGTCAGTTCTCCTTCGGTCATTAATTTTAGCAAAACACAAAATCAAAACATTGAAGAATCGTGTACCTCGTACGTGGAGGCTCTTAAATCTTTCGGGTACTTTTTATGTACCTACTCATCTTGGCCAGAATTGTTTGGATATAATTGAGTTGGGACCTACACGTGAATGGAACCTAAACCTTACTTCATATCTTCAATGGGAAGACCTTTTCGCAAAAAGTTAAGAACTAGAAACATTAATTTATAGTGATAATATTAAAATTGCGCTAGAATTTGGGACTGCCCAGTATGATCCTGTTCAGGTTACCTTTATTGAGGCTAAGAAGAATCTGTATATAATAATTGCGAATAAACGGGTGTCCTGTCCGTCCGTAACAAATTCGCATTAAAGTAGACATGAGATTAATATTGACTGTCAAAAACGTTCCCCCCTAAAATAAAAATCGACGTGTCCCCGCGAATGTTGAAAGTTATTGCGGTTTTTAAGTTACAGAGGTGGTAAGTTTTAAAATGAACACACTGTATAGTTTTCCCGAAATATGAGAAGCCTTAAACCTGACGTTTTATAGTCTGGATATCTATTGGTACCACTATAGTAGTGCAGAATCGATTTACAAATAAAACAAGATTTAGCCAAGTTTCTATCACCAATTATTATTCATATAATAATAATAATAATAATCGTAATGTTGGTTCTGGATGTAACGAAATGAGATGAAATTTTTGAGCCTGAGCCACACCGTTTGCCACGATGGTTCGATGGTGCTTTACTGTTTCGAATTATTGTGTTCTGCATATTACCGACTTTGTAGGGAGATAGGCAAATATGTTTTCATCCCATGATACATTTAGTTGTGGTATCCCTTCGGTAATCACTCTATCTAATACAATTATCGGTGGTGAGAAGCAAAAGGATTTTATCCAAACAGTCCGATTAGATTGGGTTAGAATGCGGAAACCATAAACACGCGCTACTTAGACTTGCACAACCTTCCTAACACCGGGTGGGGTCCGCGCGGACCCCAAGAGCTTTATTTTTGTTATTACATGTGCTTAGATTTTTTCAAAATCATGACACTCATTTACATTTGTCCTTACAGTTCTATGTACCAGATAATTAACTAACAACACACAAATGTTGAGTATATAGTCGAATATTTTAGAAAATCACCCCAAAAATGCGGTTGGGGTCCGACTGAACCCCACCGGGTGATAGGTGTAAGTAAAATTTTTATGTCGAATATTGTTGAAGTTATGTATTCAATACGTTTTGGTTAATGTTTTCTTTACATTCTTTAATAATATTTTCTTATAATCTCATCATCATAAACTACAATATTATCAAAGTATGCAAATTGGGTTAATTCACATAATTTTTTTATACGCTTAATAGATGCAAAGATGTCAGATGTCTTCGATATTGCAAAAATAAGCGGCATTAGAATAATTTAAACAGATTTTTTTCAAATTTTAAATCGCGAAGCGTCGAAACTGCACGACAACTCAGCGACAGGTGCCGACTACGGCATGACGTCATATACTGGTGTTTCAGCTAAACTGGTATTTACGAATGATTGTTTGGCGATCATGGAGCCGTCGAAAAGGTGTTACAAGTGGTGTTTTGTGCCTATGTGCACTAATACGACTTTTACAATACCTGAAAAGACATTTTTGACAATGCCTCGAGACGTAAAAATTCGACAAATGTGGTTCAAAGCAGCTAGAAGAGATTATTCTAAAATAACTTGTTCGGATTTCTACTGCTGCGAGGATCACTTTGATGTAAGATGTAGTTACTTACTAAGCAAACCTAAATGTTTAAGTAATTGACAAAAATAAATATACATGAGACGTGGTAAACGAGTAAAGTAATGCAATATGCAAAATATCTGCGTAGTAAGAGTCTGTCAAGCAAACGAATTTCACATTGTTAGGTTTAATTCAACCTTTTGCTCCACGAATTTCTGCAGTATTAAATCGATCATCCTTCTTTAAGAACTCGGCCAACATAAAAACATCTACTCGAGGAAGATTATCCGACATACCTTTCAAATAACCTGCATCCACCATCGTAAGAATCAGTTTCAAAAACGCAACGATAGCCGACTGACAGTGGGCGTTTCCCAGTACGTGACGTCACTATCTGTTTAAAACTGATTTAGCGCGAACGCTCATGCTTGAACACTTCAATTCTTTTTTTCTCGGAAATGGTACGTTTTATTTAACTTTTTTGAACTGCAATAGTTTACAAACACGATTCAAAAGCAGAATCTTATGTTTATTTTGAAATTTATTTTTATGAACTAACCCAATTATATACGATTTTGCTAATTGGCTTTCTCTTTTGTAATTTGCTATTAGATAAAGATTATCTACTCAAAATCACAATCGTTTTTGCCAAATATCCAGTTGGATGCGATTTGATAATATCCATACGAAACAAGAAAGGAAAAAGAAAAGGACAAAATGGCACCAATACGTGACGTATTTGAAAAGTTTGTCAAAAATTGCCATAAATGGAACAATCCAAATTCTCACCTTACTGTGGACGAACAACTCGTACCATTTCATGACAGGTGCCCCTTCAAGGTATATATGAAGAGTAAGCTTGCGAAAAGTGGCATGAACATTTGGGTGCTCGCCGACGTGTAGACCGCATACTGCAAGAATTTGCAAGTGTTTCTTAGAAAAATCGGCAACACTCCAGAACGCGACCAAGGGAAAAGAATTGTGTTAGACTTGGTTTCCGTGTTGACTCCAGGTCATGGTATTACAACGGACAACTTCTTCATGTCTTTGGAGCTGGCAGAGGAATTGATTGACAAGAAACTGGCCTTATGCGGAACTCTAAGAAAAAATAAGGCCTGCATCCCTAGAGAGTTCCTATACCGTCTCGAAATCGGCCTATAGATTCATCTATTTTTGCATTTCAACCAGAAGTCACCATAGTCTCGTACGTGCCAAAAATAAGCAAAAGTGTCATACTTCTTTCTACCGAACATCGCGATGCGGCTATTTCAGAGGAAAATAAGAAACCGGAGATTATAATACTACACTACAATGCAACTAAGGGTGCCGTGGATACCCTAGACAAAATGGTCGGAGAGTATATTTGCAACAGACAGACAAAAAGGTGGCCAGCTGCGTTGTTTATGAACCTAGTGGATATTGCAGCCATAAATTCTTTCGTTTTATGGAGAAAGCTTCATCCGTGGTGGAATGACCAATATTTAGATAGAAGACGGCTCTTCAATTGTCAAAAAACCTAATAGAGCCTCATCTGCGACATAGGATAAGCGACCCTATTATATGACCCAGGTTGTCGAAAGCAACCAAAAGTAACATCGCTTTGATGATGTCTAACGGAATATATTCCTGTTATACAGGTGAATCACATCTTCTATTTGTACATTATCGAAAGATTTCTCTAAAAGCCTAACACAATATTGCAAATACGGCCACAGCCGTATAAGCCATTAAACGTTATTTTTTGCATCTAATTTAGTATAAATTTTATCGAAACACACTCCTAAAGTTTTAGATCCCAGTACTTTGTTAAAGCCTAGGACGGATTTAATAGGTACATGTAGTATGATTTAATAATAAAAGTTAGGATAATATCCTTTAAAAAATGATGACATTTAAATCCCGACTCTTTATTTTCGTGGGGGTACAAAAATAAATGTAGGAAATATGTATGATTTAAAAGGAGTGCCATAAGGCGTAAGTAAGTAGCAGCAATAATGTGTCATAAAGAGTCTGAATTGATTAACTTATTAATATTGCATAGGTAGCTATTTTATATAGAATAATAACACAGCAGAAATGTTCGTACTAATCTTTGAATTTACATTATCCTTGTCTGAATTTAAACTTACAGTGCATGTTTTTCTGTAAACAAGGAAAAATAGGATAGTAAAGCGCGATTGTACCATCCTCACTGAAGCTTTTAGTTAAAGAATACAACTAAAGTGGTTTTAGACATTTTCTTAAATTATCACAGCACTTCTAGTGACATTTCATACGTGCAATTTTTGACAAAATTTCACAAGCTTAGCGTTCCGTTTTTAAAATGAAATATCCCATTTGACACTTTTATATATCAAATGAAAATGAAAATCTTAAAAAGTGGGTTTGAAAATGGGAGAAAATTTAATTTACAGTTTCTTTATTTCTTCAAAGCGATAAAATTGTAACAAGTGCAATGATTTTTCAGCATTCCTATAACGCTCATTGTTAAGGTAATTGAGGAAATATTATTTTCTTATGTTCAGTTTATGAAAAGTCCCTAATACAGTTCCTTTTACGCTCAATTTACTTCACATTCTCGATTATTGTGTAGGTTTTCTTACATTAACTTTTATGTCGTCTTTCGGTCTCTTTCATTTCGTTTTATTCAACCGCAAAGTTATTTAGTACGTAATCTGGTAGTTACCATCCAGTGGGTGGAAAGTTTATTTGTTTACGTCAGTAACAACCCTAAGATTTATCTTAGTTACAAAGTAAGGTATGTAGATATCCTGCGGTCGTAAGTATTCTTCGTCCCAAAGTTTTGCGTTATTTGATTTGTTGATCCTTAAACTTCTACCACTATAAAGATCTTAGTAGATAGAATAACTCGGCTCGTTAACAGGTTCAAACTTTTTCTCAGAGGTATATCCCTAAAATTTTCAATTTGACTTTATCACTTCCTTAATTATATTTTGAGATAAACTTAAAATAATGGGATCATCTTGTAGTAACTAACGCTGAGTTGGTGAAAACTCTGTCATTGACTAAGATTTTATTTGCCTTGGAGAAATGTTATAGGAACAGTTAATTTACATTAGAAAATTACTCCATTAAGCGATTAAATTAAAACGTGTGGGGTTGCTTAGTAAATTCGAAATGTGAATGCGTTTTAAGCAAAAGTAAAGCAAAATATAGTACCTATTAGTGTGTTTTACTTTGCACTTGCTCTTTTATATGACCGACGCGACGTATACCCTTACATAAAATTTAAGGCAACATGCATTTGGTTTTATTTTTATTTGGAACCACCTTGTCCTTTGAACGCAGTTAGGTATAGCTTTCGTTACGGAGGGTAAAATTTTGTCGTTGTGTGAAACAAATGACACTTACGTGTACCACTTCCAATTTACGTGGAAATGATATTCGAGGCTCTCTTTTAGAAACATATTAACAAGGAAAGATATTTTGTCAAAAGTAAACCAAAAGCTCACGTTTCCTACGCGTTGAAGATGAAGATAATTCTTTGTGTAATTGATTTTAAATGGTTATAATTAAGACGATTTTCCCACATTAATATTTACGGCAATTAGAAGTAAAACAAAATGGTCTTTTTCTAACACTTTTTAAGTTTCTCTAGGTCTAGATAAAGGAATAGTTGTTTAGTCTTTAAATATCTTTGTGAATGGGTAATTCCTACTGTAACGATGTCTAAGGATTTGCTGTTTGTAGATTCAAATGAAAGGCTTTAGAACTAAATTAGTTTCAAGGGGTGCTATTTAAAACGTCCTCCTTGCGCATCTGCATGTAATTTAGGTGTATGGCCAATTTCAGTTCTATTAACAGAAGTCCCTCGGGTAGACAACTTGCTATTGTATTTACTGCTGTAAAATATTTGAACAAAAATATATTCGATCTCTCCAAGGAGATAGCTTTCAGGGGAATAATCTTGTATAAGATTTATCAAAGGAAAAGGGTGTACAATGAAGGGTTCTTTATTTTATAAGGAAAAGTGTAGGAAGTTGCGCCTTTTATTAAAAGGAAATCCTGTTTCCATGATGGTGGTGCAAGCTATATTTAGATCATCGAAGAATTGCGCTCTGTATGCAGATAATGGCAATATCATTTATGGAATCTCATACTCTGAATAACATAATGCACAATCTATTTTGTATTCAGCTCGGTCGATAAATTCTTGTTGAGGATGTGGAAATCCACTAACTAGTAGAGCAATGCTATATTATTTATAGAAGGAAATGCATGAGGCACATAACATGCAATAAATGTGCAAAGAAATATAGTAAAATCGCTACCTCCCCTTACCAATTAATTTAATAGTTTAATATAAAGTGATGAAATTTGCTTTGTGATTGTTACATTAGAAATCACATTTGCGACATGTTTTGGATTTTAAACTAAACCGAAGCGAAGGATTTCATATAGTAGCAGTTAAATTAAATGGGAGACGTTAATGTAAGATAACAGAGTTGTGGTACTCACCAGAGGGAAAAAACAATTTTACAAGCAGTTAATTCTAAACATGAGTTTAAAATATAAAATTAAAATCGGCACGTTCACATTTTTTAAAGAGGCCCTAAAAGGAAAAACCCCAGGGCAGATGATTGAAAATGAAATGGATTTAAAGTTATGGAGAACTAAATGACAGCAAGTGCAAAGATGAAATGTGATTGAAATCACAGGATCTAAGATATTAGGTAATCGAAACAAATACCAACTTTAAGAAATAACTAATAGTAAAAATGAAGGAACTAAGCATTAAAGTGTACTGATGAAATTGTTTGAAACGTTCACGACCTCATTGAGCAAGACAGAGTTCTTTTGTTTCTTTTTCTTTTGTATCTCAAGAATTTCAAGGATATTGAGGAGGTTAAATTGTTGTGTTTAATAGCCTTGGAATTTTCGTGAATGCGCGTCGAGAAGAATCTACCAATTTGGCCAATGTAGAGGGAAGGGTAGGAGTGGCAATGAAGTTGATAAATACCTGAGGAATCTAAAAGGTTGGATTTGTCCTTTTTTTTCACAATCAAGGATCTTATGTGATGTTTAAAACTGTTGTGTATAGTATAGGAAATTTTAGACCTCTCATAAGCTGGCAGGACCAAATCGGCAGAATCAAGTCGGACGTATTTAATTATTTAGTACTTATTTTGTACTAATTTGTACCACTAATAAAAATTTTGTACTCCTTGCCGTTTTGAAAAAAACAGTGAGGCTGCTACCTTCATATTAAGCTAGCAGGACCACAAGAAAAAAAGACAAAGCAGGAAAGATCGAGGCAGAAACACAAAGATCTGAATTTGTACTAATTTGTACCACTAATAAAAATTTTGTACTCCTTGTCGTTTTGAAAAAAACAATGGCGCTGCTAGCCTCATATTAAGCTAGCAGGACCAAAAGACAAAAATAAATAAAACAAACAAAAAAAAGGCAGATACGCAAAGATCTGAATTTGTACTAATTTGTACTATCAAAATAAATTGAACATGTTCAAAAATTTTCCCTAAGACAACACCCAAATGATATGAAGCCTATTAGGGTCAAGAGTAAACAACCCTTTGCCATAAGCAGAATCAGTTGATGCTCGTACGATCTAAACAGGATAATTTGTGCCTCTAAAGTATGAAGTTTCGAATTTCGTACCCTCCTCCTTCCTTTGGAATCTACCCCCTATCACTTTTCGGCTCAAGAGTGAAGTGCCCTTTGCCACGAGCAGAATAAGTTGATACTCGTACCATCGAAGCAGGATAATTTGTACCTCTAAAATTTGAAGTCTCGGATTTCGTACCCGCGTCCTTCCTTTGGAATTTACCCCCCATCACTTTTCAGCTCAAGAATGAAGTACCCTTTGCCACGATCAGAATCAGTTGATACTCGTAGGTACCATCGAAACAGGATAGTTTGTACCTCTCAAATATGAAGTTTAAAATTTAAAATTATTGAAAGATTACCCTGTATAAATATTGTAGTTCAGAAGGTTATTTCACGTATGTACTTTTATAACAAAATAATTAGTAGAAAACGCTTGTAAACATTTTTAAGAAGTACACCAAGAGAAATGAGGGAATGCATTTTAATCAAAAACAATAAGACTCAAAAGGTAAATATTTGACTGATTTTAGAAATATGTAATTTCAAAAAAGAAATTACGAAACTGTTTAGACACCTTTGCATCATTTTTAAAAGATTCTAAGATGTTGTGACAATATTATGTATTGCACGAAGTGATCGGGAGTAGATTCCAAATGAAGGAGGAGGGTACGAAATTCGAAACTTCATATTTTAGAGGTACAAATTATCCTGCTTCGATTGTACGATGCTCAACTGATTTTGCTTATGGCAAAGGGTTGACCCTAATAGGCTTCATATCATTTGGGCGTTGTCGTACGCGAAATGTTTGAACATGTTCAATTTATTTTGATGGTACAAATTAGTACAATTCAGATCTTTGCGTATCTGCCTTTTTTTTGTTTCTTTTATTTATTTTTGTCTTTTGGTCCTGCTAGCTTAATATGAACCTAGCAGCGCCACTGTTTTTTCCAAAACGGCAAGGAGTACAAAATTTTTATTAGTGGTACAAATAAGTACAAAATAAGTACTAAATAATTAAATACGTCCGACTTGATTCTGCCGATTTGGTCCTGCCAGCTTATGAGAGGTAAATTTTAGAGTAAAACGTAAGGGATCTAAAAGTGAGATTAGGTTTTTCGCATTTGGCCGGGGATAGGAGGGTAGAATTCGAGGAGCGTTTAATTTTAAAAGCGAGCTTCTCAATAAGACAAATGGGGTAACCGTTGTTAACGCCGATTTGCTTGATAATATTAAATTCATCATTGAAGGGACATAGGGATAGTGAAAAGTCTTCTAAGAAGAGAGTGCCGCTAGTTCATGTGAATGGGGGTGGTTTGAATCGAAGGTCGTCGATTTTCTATAGATGCTAAAGTAAATTTTACTGGGGCATTTAAGAAGCAAAATGTCAAGAAAAGGTAAGTAGGATTCTGTTCTTTTTCAGTGGTAAATTTTATCTTAGGTTAAGTTCATGGAGGAAGCTATTAATGTCAGAATCTGTGGCAGTGTGGATGCATATAATATCGTGCACATACCGACCCAAGAAAATGACATGTTCTTTAAACAGTTTAAGATTGGAGATAAATTGGGGTTCAAGATTGTTCATGATGATTTCGGCCAAGATGGGGGAAAGATTGGAGCCCATAGCGAGGCCTTCGGTTTGGGAATAGCATAATGTTGTTAAATTTAAAAAAGTTTTGTTCAATGCAAAGTTTTAGGAAAGAAATAATACAAGAAAGTTGAACGTCAAGGAGAAATGTAGGCCCATTTGCCACAAGGTGAAGACACTCGTCAGGGGGAATACTCGGGAACAAGTTAGTAACGTCGAATGATATCATGGTAAAATGGGGTGGTAAATGAAGGGAAATGATTTTGGAGGTTAAGTCAAAGGAATTCTTTAGGGAAAAATGGGGTTGAAGATTCATGTATTTCATTAAAGTAATATTAAGTCAAGCAGTAATCTTTGATACAGTGGTATCAGTGAAGCTGACAACCGGCCTGATGGACACTTCATGTTTGTGCATTTTGGGGAGGCCATAAAGAAGAGGACAAACCGGGTTCATATTGAGCAGAGATTTGTAATTGGTATTAAAAGAAGATAACGTGGGTTTGAGATTAAAAAGACCGACTTTCCTATTAAAATTTTTTAGGGGATTATAATTTAATTTTTTGAACTCTGGATTGCCAATGAAGTCGAGGACCTTCCTTACATAGTCGGATCTATTTAAAACAACAACCATTGAACAATCTATTAATCATAGTGAGGTGCTGAAAAGAGAAACGTGTGTTTTTCTTATGATGAGAATTTTTGGAATTATCCTGTTTATGAACCTGAAGGGTCCTCAAAATTTTTGCTGGCTTCAGGGATAGCAACCGATGAAATGATAGCATCGCATTGAGTGACATCGGTAGTGAGGGGTTCAAACCTTTGTTCAATAATCCCAACTCCTTTCCATGACAAGATCTTTACACTTGTAAACTTGTAAAAAATAAATTTTTTTGAAAATAAAAAAAAACAATAGGAAAAAAATCGTCTTTTGAAATCTATATGAGTATAATTTATTTTTTACAATGCAAAAACTTGTACGTTCGAAAATTCTCACTCATTTCTGTCATAAAAACAGGTTTTATGAACCAAATTGGGCCACAACGTAATTGCAAATGAATAAGTTCCAGCGAAAGAAAAAATTCAACGAATGAATAAAAATCTTAACTTGTGATTTCTCATTTCCTCTCTTTACAAATTTAATTAATTTACACTTTTGGACTTCTCCAATACAATATTATAAATTTTAAATACTTCTTCATAATGTGTTGAATATGATAAAATGAAATCGTTGTAATGTAAATTAAAATTTTACAATCATCATTGCAAACAATGGAATAAATCACCATTCCATTAGAATGCTATTAAAATCAGTTCCTTCACTGCATTTATAATGAGTTTCAGGATTGAAAGTTATAATTAAAAGCAATTGTTATGGGGGCGTTGTGGCAAAAAATTTGCAAAATGTAAGTCAATTATTGCGGCTATTTCAATTACTGTACGATGAAGATTCTTAAAAATGATAATCGTTTCTTTCAATTAAAAGGTATTGAGTGAAGTCGCCCTCGATTACTGTTTAACTGTTAATCGAAAAGTTAAAATGTAATATTCGATGAGCTTTTTATTGTTATACGTGCGGTTTAATAGTCCAGATGAAAATTTTAATAAAACGTTTTAATGATCTTTCGCGGGAAAATATAACACATATGTGCTGGTAATATCCGTAATTTTCAAGTCGAGTGAAGAGAAAATGAAACAGTTGCGTCTGGTGGTGTTTCAGCAAATTAAAACAATGAATATGTTCACGTGGTCTAGAAATTTAGATGCAAGAATCTCATGAAATGGAATGGAATTATACGATTATCTCGGATGGCGAATCGATTCTAATTTAAAATTAACAGTTTCAATTAAAGTTGCCTTGCTAGGCACATTTAGTCAACTTGGTGTCCATCTTAGGCGCGATTCTCACTATACGTAACGTCACCGTCACGTTACCGTTCCGTTACCAACCCAGCAAATATAAATATGTTGTAAGTAATGAACGTATTCATACTTGCCGTCACGGCTATCTTCCGTCGCGGTTCATTACTTACAACATATTTATATTTGCTGGGTTGGTAACGGAACGGTAACGTGACGGTGACGTTACGTATAGTGAGAATCGCGCCTTATCCAGCAGAGTATTTACAGTTTCGTGATGTCAATGAGGTAAACGAATAATTCCTGCGTGCACGAGGATGATTTGATGGGACAAGTAAACAATACTGATCAGAGGTCACCAACAAAAACCCTTCCTCCACTTGAATTACATTCTGGCAAGGAAAAGCTTCAGCTTTGAGAACAAGTGAAAGTCACAGGATACTAAATCTGGGGAATGGAGCGCGTGGTTTACAACCTGAATTTGCCAGTTATCAAATTTCTCCTAGACAAAGCGATTCACGTGAGAAAGCGCATTACAACAATGGAAGAGCACACTTTTCCCATCCATTCCCAGCCTTTGGTCAATAACTACTCTCTTTAATTTGTATAAAAGGGTAGAATTTTGTAGTTTAGCCCTTTTAAAAGGTGGTCAATATGTAGCATTTCCCAAAAAATCGTTCACGAAAACGATTTGGCTTTTCTTGGAGAAGAACTGCCACTATGTTTGTACTGTTGAGACTACCATTTTGAAATTCGAGCGGTTTTTGTTTAAAAAGCTTCAAATTGTCATTAAAATTTCGCGCTCTTAAACGTTTTTGGCAGAATTTAATATGTGAGGCACCTACCTTGCTTGGATATGCTTAATTTAACGTACAAAATTCTCCAATCCTAGCTAATCTCAATATTCAATCTTCGGTCGCTCAAAACGACATGGTGCACTTGTCATATTTATGCAAAACTGTTCAACATTTAAAAAATATTCGAGGCATTGTGTCACTGAGATTGATTTAATGGAATGTGACAGCTTCGATAAGGTTATACAGGGTGGGCCATTGAAAAGAAAACACGCCGGTTTTGGGACACTACTCTCTTAAAAAAATCCTCGGACAGGTCGACTCTTGATTTTTGGGAGACAACTTTTGATGTCAAACTTGACATTGACACATCAACCCCCTAGCCCCAGCAACTCCTAAGTCAAGAATTTAAATAGGGAAAGGGGCCCTCATTTGAAGCGAAATTTGTTTTATTCAATTTTTGGAGAATCAAAAGACCTTTAAAATGAGGATTACCTTACCGTAATTTTTGTTTTTGTTGGGGGTTGTTGGGGCTAAGGGGTTGACTTGGCAAAGTCAAATTTGGCATCAAAATGTACCGTTCAAAAGGTCGAAGGTGGCGTGTTTTAGGATTTTTAATAAACAACACCCCAACCTTAGTTAATCTACCCTTTTCCAATTGTAATTGTAATTAAGAAAGTAAAAGAAGTATTTTAGAAAGTATAACTTGTAATTCAGAATAGTCAATTGTAATTCAGAAAGTGTAACTTGTAATTCATAATAGTCAATTAATTGTAATTCATAAAGTGTAACTTGTAATTCATATTAATAAATTGTAATTCAGATAGTGTAACTTGTATTTCAGAATAGTCAATTGTAATTCAGAAAGTGTCAGATGTAATTTAGATTAGTCACTTGTAATTCAGAAAGTGTAACCTGTAATTCAGAAGGTGTAACTTGTAATTCGAATATTGGCGAATGGGATCTGTTGTTACAGTACCCATTATCCTTAGTGCGACTGGACTTATACCAAAAACTGACTGCCAGCAATACATCCAACAATTCCTTTTTGAGTGAGGAATACCATGGTCTATGTAAACGATCCCCAAACAGTGATGCTGTATGAATGTATGATAGTCTACCACCGAGAATGTATTTGAACGAAATAATATGTTAGCGTGTGCTTTATTCCAACAAGCTTTTTAATGTTGCGTATTTGGTAGCACTGTGTGTTCAGCTTTCTCACAAGATGTTCACAATGGCATTTCCAATTAAGATTTTGATTTATATAAATTCCAAAAAAGTACAAGTTACACTTTCTGAATTACAAGTTACTAATCTGAATTATATGTGAGATGTGACACTTTCTGAATTACAATTCATTAATCCGAATTACAAAGTTATAATTTCTGAATTACAATTGCAAAAGGTGTAGAGGGTGCTTTTCGTGGGTAAAAAAAAATATTGAATAAAACTAATTTCGGCCATGCTATCACATAGAGAATTGAAAGACGCTTCAAATGAGGGGTCGCTCGACCACCATTCCCTATTTAAATTCTTGAGTTAGGGGTTGTTGGGGTTAGGGAGTTGAGCTGACAAAGTTAAATTTGATATGTACAATCCGTTATTTTGAAAAATAATGTAACTAAAATCAGTAGAAACTACTATGTATAAGACGTTGAATTGTGTAAATAGTTATTTTTAAAAATTACTCACTATATAAATTTCGTAAAAACCTTCTCGGTATGATGGCCTATTAGCAATTTTGTATAATATTTTTCTTTTCTTTATATGTATTTACGTTTATAACACTTGAGGTACCCTGGTAGTTGTTTTCTCGGGGTTTTCTTTAGTTATCATTATTAGGATATTATGTTCTCACATGTTTTTCTTCTTTATTATTATTATTTTTTTTTATTATTATTATTATTTTTTTTTTAATGCATAAGGTTAAGTGGTGGAATAGCTTTAGCTAAACTTCGCCTCATGTCATGTGTATTTCAATAAAGACGATTTATTATTATTATTATTATTATTATTATATTATTTTTGTGTATTATTATTAATAAATAATTATACCAAATTTATGATTTCGTTACATTTGGATGGACGATACATAAGAACTAACGTCATAACTTAAAAATAAGCTGTCATAACGTATGTAAGTGGCGTAGGGGTTTATTCCTTGGAGGTGATTTTGGGTAAAAGCTAAATTTGATACTGAGAAACGATATTTTTAAAATCATGATTTTTTAATTACGTACGTTTGGTGCTGTCGATATTTAAGAAACCAGCGGTGAATTGAGGATCATCTTCCCCGTTTTGGGCCAAGAAAGAGGAGATCTATCCACATCGTATAAGTTCGTTGTAAATATTATTTTAAACTAAAGAGTAATAGATATGACGGACAAAGCAACATATCAACACAACACCACAAAGGGTGATAAGGGACGTTCCATTTCTAGAATATTCATCCCCGAACGTTTCATACCAGGACACTCTAACCCAAGATGATACGTAACCAGGACGATTTATGCCCAGGACACTTCGTAACGTTTCATAACCTGCCACGATTGTCATATCATGGCTGTATTACGTTCTAAACAAAATGAGTAATTTACGTTCCGTTACGTTAAGTTGAACGAAAAAACAACGTTTCGCCCACTTTCAAAAGGGTTTCATCAGGTGAAAAAAACAAAACAAAAGTAAAAAACAACAATAAAAATAATGTTTTATTTTATATTTGGCTCATTAGCCAAAACCTTTTTTTGAGCATTGTCATCACTGATTGCGATTGTTGGTCAATTGTTTCATTAATCTTCGAAAATTAGGTACCAGTAACAAAAGGCATAAATGAAGGGGTGTTGTCATACTATTCCACGACTGTAAAGAAAGACTTTCCTAATGCTAAAAAATTCACAAGACGTTTTATCTAATAATGAAGCTATTGTAAAAGAATGGATTATAGATAAGTAGTGGTAACGTATTCGTGCTATGAGTATAGTTAAATTTTTACGCAATTAATGCAAGGCTGTACACAACGGAAAATACCACCTTTCATATTTTTAGAAAGATAACTAACATTTCGGTGCATATTTGCATATTCCATCTACATAATACAAAGCAGGAATACTTGTAAATTTTGATATTTGCATCATTTGCATTTCGGAGAGTTACTGTTATTTGTTGGATTAGATAAAATTTACCGAAACTTTGCGTCCAAATATGTATAATTACCACTCGAGTTATTTTTTATAAGGGTTGCAGTTACAACAGCAAGTAAAAAACTTGTTTCCGTGTAATAACGCTAATGTCATCCAGCTAACGTCTACTTCATCAGCGTTAGTAATTAAAATTTTCCGCAGTGAGCTTTATACTGAGCTGCAGTACACTGACGTTCTACAAGGATGTAATTCTCTGGAGAAATTATTAGAGACATACACTTTAATTGGATCTTTGGCGGTATTAAAATACACAGAATGAGAAACAACTCCTTCGAGGAAGAAAAATTCTTCTCGGAAATGTACACGTTGAAACCAGAGAGCAGAGATTGCAGGTTCATTACTACTAATAAACATGTGTACAGAGTCAGCCATTTTAGATGGAATGCAGTTACATGGAAGTAATTATTATTACTAAAGGGATATACAGATGAGAATGAAAACATTTCTTATACAACGTGTCCCAGATAACATTTCCAGCATGGGGATCTCGCTTATTATAAAAGATACAGATTTGGTTAAATTAGATGAATTACTCCTAAGGATTAGTGAAATTATAGGACACTCTCCAATTTCCAAATTTCCATGTATTTTAAGACTTATGGCAAGAAAAAGAAAAAAGATATTACAAGAAAAAGAAATTTGACACTTTTCTTTTTCTTGCCATAAGTCTTAAAATACATGGAAATTTGGAAATTGGAGAGTGTCCTATAATTTCACTAATCCTTAGGAGTAATTCATCTAATTTAACCAAATCTGTATCTTTTATAATAAGCGAGATCCCCATGCTGGAAATGTTATCTGGGACACGTTATATATGCGTAGCTACGTAGAATGCGATTTGCTACATCTCATGTTCCGGAAAACGTATGAATAAATGTCAATATTTCCCAGTAATTATACTTTATGATGAAGTTTAGATGATTAATACCTTCAAATACAGTTAGTGTAAAATATTCTTTCATTATAAGTCTCTTGGCAAGGAGAGAGCTTTTTGAGGTTCTGCGACAAAATAAGCTTAAGGCTAACTTTTGTACAGTGCCACATAAAATTTACAATTATCGCTCAAGGAAGACCTGTTATTCAATGGAAATTTGTTTTCGAAAGGGCCTCAGAAACCATTTTCATTATACCGATTTTGAAGAACTTTGCACGAATCTGAAAGAAAATTTGATGAAAACTTTACACAGGATGAAATTTTTCTATTCCACCTAGAAGGATTTTGGAAACTACCTATATAAGAAGACAAGAATGATTAAATAAGTAAAGAAGCACAAATGGTCCAAACAGATTTTAAAATATTTAAACCATACGAGATAGGCAAAAATTATGTGCTTTCTTTGACTTTTCCGTTTATGGAAATATAATAATCAAAGGAAAAAGTTCTACAAATGCTTAAGTCGTGTTTGAACAATTTCTATATGTTTTTTGTTTCCTCCTATTAACATTATTGACTTTCAGACACTTTCTTATAAACTACATTTTATTTTACAAATTTAAACATAATAAACACACTCAAAAAATTATAGTAAATATATCTCATCCAACCGGGCAGTGGGTGGTAAAGTTCCAAGCACACTTGCACAGTTCCCTCTCTGAATAGTAAGACTAATTCTCTGAATCAAATATAAACGAGACCTTGCCTCACCAGTTACTTGATGTAATTTTCTTCCAAAATCATTCAAAAATTTCACAGTTTCGGAGGTAAATGAATCAAGAGACTCTACGCTTATGGCAACGAAGTGATAGCCCTGTTGGATAATCTCTTCGTAATGACGAGCCTTCCGTTTTAACGCCACATTAGCATAAGCAGCAGCTTCCTTTGAATATACCTACTAATACATGAGATGGGGCTAGAGTATCCGAGCAAGTGACATCACAAACTAGATTGCAACCCTTACACCAAGGGATTAACTAACTGTTGACTAGATACGGTACATACTTGATATATTGATATACTCAAATACTACTATTTTAACAGCTTCTACCTTTTCATTGTTTCACAAGCAGTTTACAAATTTAACATAACGCCGAACATAATGAAAACGAAGTGAAAACAAATTGAAAAACATAAAAGACTTAATACTAAATTTGTAAACTTATTGTTATTACCATAGGAAAAATGTAATGTTTTTCTTAAATCCTTGTATCTTTTACAAAAATTAAGCTATTGTAATAAATAAAAAAAGAAATTGTAAAGAAACGATTTTTCTTGACAACAAAATAAGAAATTGCAAGGTAACAACTCTGACACTCCCCACGTGGTTTTAAAGTTAGAGTAAAAAAACACTTTCTGTCACCCTATAATTATAAAATGTACGCCCAATTTTCCTAAAATTCAAAACTAGATTCTATATAAATTTACCTACAATATGAAAAAAAATTTAAAATAAAAATGTCATTAATGAGCAAAGTTCATCAATTTTTTTAGTGGATCGATTATTTTGCCGGTGAGTGTATTATACCTGCCACCAATACTATGGCTGTTTGACCTGAAGGATTTTGTAATTTGTTGTAATCAGTGATGACAGCAAGACGAGTAGCTTCGATATATAGTCTGTCTCTTTAAATATTTTCCTGCATACGATCAATGAGTGAATGTAAAACATGAAATTAAACCAAAGGAATAGCAAATTTGTTTAATAACGACGTAACACACTTAAACGATTTCTTCAAGTTTGTAGTGTAAAGTAGGAATTCTGATTAAAATTACCTTAGTTATTCTGTAAATACTGTGCAATAAATATACTCGTTAGTGTTTAATATACGGTATGGGATGTATGGGACAGGGGTGTAGGTAGTGAAAGGACCTATTTCGGAATCTAAAAAATGCTTGTTTGTGACATACCGACAACGCACTCTGTAATGGATTTTAATGAAGTAATTCAGGCATCTAAAGTAGGTAACTTGTTAGAGTTATAATATTATACAAATACAACCACTACGCAGCGACGAATATTCAACGGAACGGAGAATATTATAGAGCTGTCAGTTTGTTCTAATTACTCAATTACTTTCACCGTCTACCATCGCTCTAAATTACTTGTAAGCAAAGTAAGCTCTATTCCAATATTTAATGCAAATGAAAATCTAATCGAAAAATGCTCTTACAGTCGGAAATAGAGGTGCCAATTTCATTAGTGGAACTATACGAACGTACATAATACTCAGAGTTTCATTTTGAAAACCTATTTAGGCGAAAAGTGTAATCATAAAACTCGAATAATAAAAGATTATGATGAGGTTGGAAATGGCTCACATTTGCTTTTATTATGAAAATTTCGTCTAAACTTCAATACTGTATTCCTTTAGAGTAGGGAAAATCATTGCCTTACATTTAAGAATGACAAGAACGTGATATTTTATGAAATTATGACTAAGGAAAGTTCCATGTCAACTATTTTACGTGCCTCATGCGTCTCGTATTTCTATGGCGCAGTACTCTTTTCACGTTGACATCAATGAAAAGTGGATACACATCTCCAGTATTGCAATGTCGAAGCTTTTCATTCGTTGGGAAGGGTTTCTCATACAACAGTATGGAACTGCCAGCTTTTACTGGTAAAGATAAATAGAAAATAGAATTCGTATTGTAAGTGAAAGAATATTTAAAAAAACCATATGTACTCATGCATTCAAACGATATGTTTACATACTATATGGCAGAAAGATCTTGAATTGTTATAGCAAAAAATACCTGTTTAGAATGTACCTACGTGTTTTACTTTTTACAAATTCATTTTATTATTAGTACGAGTTAATATAATTAACTGAATTTATTGTGTTAGGTATCTAGTTAACGTCTAAAGAGCTTATTCAACGAAGACCCCCCCCCCCCCCCATAACTTACTTACTCTTAAGTTACCACGGAAATTAAGTTGAATAAGTATAAGCAGTAGGCAACTAGTATGTGCTACGGTAACAAACCTCTGTAACCACAGAGTGGGGACTTTCACTTCCACGGCCAGAGTTAGTAAAACCAAATCAACTTCTTGGATGGATCGTGTCACTGTTGAATGAAAAGTCAACATTTCGCCCACTTTCGTAAAGAGCTTTATCGAGATAAGAAAACAAACGAAAGTAAAAAACACAATAAAATAACCCAAATTGTTGCTCCCCCAAAATGTCACCAATTATGTTCATTAATGAGAGTGAACAAAATAAAATAGAAACCGTTTAATTGTTACGTGGTATTTATTATGCGTCAACTGTATAACGATATAATTATATAATAATAATAATAATTATATAATAGGATAAAGTGATGACTGACTGACCACTGACTCACTCACTGATCTACCAACGCCTAGGCCAAACCAATGAATCTAGAAAATTGAAATTTTCAGTGAACCTTCCCCGAATGATGTAGGCACGCAATAAGAAGCGGATTTTCGAAATTCATCCTCTAAGTGGCTCAAAATGTAATGTAGCACTGTTGTCGGTACGAAGTTCACCGGGTCAGCTAGTATAGATATAATTACGATATAAAATATCAAAAAAATATCAGGATGAGTATCCTGAATTCTGACCAAATAGTTTTCTCTTGCTCTCAATGTCCTCCTGAAAATCGTTACTCTACAAATACCATTAAAGGTCTTAACATCTACATTGGTAAGAAACATAAGAATCTGACTTCTACTTTTCAAGTACCAAGTTGACCAACTTCATGCTTCCCGGCAAAGTAAACTCAGTGATTATTCCTATATTATATGGTGCTTCTCTATGTGTCCTAAGAAAAAAAGGAGTCGGAATTCGCCCTATTGCTCTTGGCTCCATTTTTAGAAGGATAGCGGCTAGATTAATTTGTAAAGATTGCAGTGATCTGATAGGAAAATACATTCGACCACTACTGCGAGTTGAACAAAGGAGGGGAGAAGATATTTCTTAAGATTGACTTCAAGAATCCTTTAATACTTTGTCTCGTGGACAGTTTTTAGAGGAAGTCAAAGTTCCAGGCGCTTATAAGTTCTTTAGTCAGTCGTATGGATCGCTAACATATCTTTTATTTGGAGAAGACATCATTCTTTCTGAAAGCGGATGTCAGCAAGGCGATCCTAGTAGACCATTACTCTTTTGTTTGGGTATCCAGGAAATTATTGATTCTTTGTCATCCGAATTTAAAATTTGGTATTTGGACGATGGATGCTTAGCAGGTAACTTTGAAAGCGTTCTCCACGATTTTGCTAACTTAATTGAGAATTGCAAGAAAATCGGTTTGGAAATTAACACGGACAAGTGTGAGATATCCTTTTCTGGTGATTATAACAATTCACGAGGCTTTCAATGACGTGGCCCCAGGCATTATCATAATAGATGAAGCTCTGCTCTTTCTCTTTTGGGGTGCTCCAATAACTGATTTACCTACAAGGCCTATCTTTGACAAGAAGTTGTGGGAAATGAAGAAACTTGTTACTAATCTAAAACTTTTGCAGCGCCACTCAGGATTCTTTCTTCCAAGGAATTCCTAAGTTGATTTATCTGTTGAGATCTATTCCCATTCATGAATTTGAAGACATTATCTCTTCTTTTGACAACTTGATTGAAGACGCTACTTTCAATCCTTAATTTAAAATTCTCTAATCAAATGCAATATCATCTAGCTTCTTGTAGACTTGTGTCCTTTATCATTCCTTACAATTTTGAGCCACTGTCTATTATTAGCGGTTTTCGTGAGTGTTTTACTGCTTGGTCTACTCTAAATGCTCCTACTCAACCTCAATTCCAAAAAAGTTGGGATGAAGTCAACTGTTCAAGAATTTTAAATGGCATGACTTTTACTACGCTGAGAGATAAGGCTAGATTCCTTTCATCACAATTTCCTTATTCAGGAGCTTGGTTGAATTATATTCCCTGCTCTGACTTAGGAGCTCATAAATGTTCATGCGGTGAACATGTAGACCGGACCGGATTCCATGGATTATCTTGCACGAGAAGTACTGGGTGATATTCTAGACTTCAGGAACTAAATCAAATAATTCAGCAAGCATTGGCATCTGCCAAGATTCCTTCCCTTTTGGAACCACCTGGTCTTACACGTTGTGATGGAAAGAGACCCGACTGAGTTAACCTTAATGTTTGACATTTGATTAATATAATATACGTTTTCTAGTTCCTCAATTTAATTACGTTTTAATATAGGATTGAACGCTGTGATTATATTAATTCGATACCTACCTCAACAGAAGCAAGCGATAAAAAGAATTATTGCATACATGAGTAAGTGTAACGTCATCATGGAATTTTATGGTTAAATTTGCGAAAATTTGATTGAAGTGAAATCGGTTTTAAATGGAAATATCTCACAATTTTACACGGGTAGATAGAATCTTATCACAGATCGTTACGAAAGGCGATGCTTGTATTTGTGAGAGGCTCCCTAAAGATGTTTCACTAATAACGATAACGTCGTTCGTATTTCGCTACTCCAGAGAATTGTAACACTTGTAAGGAAGGATGCAATATGAGAACATCAAAGCTCGCCTGAGAGTGGCACTCAAAGAATGGGTATTGCTAGTAATGTGTTTGAGGTCATGTGTTCTATTTAATACCTACGACCCACTTAATGGGTAAACTAATGAAACAATACGGTTTACCGTCAATGAATTCTGAAACGGTTATTATTGGTATAAGTGTGTAAAGTTAAATTGGGGTTTATGAAATTAGGAATGTTTGCGTCAGTTTCCATTCCTTAGGGGTAAACTATAACTTAGGAACTTGTATAAATGAATCAAAATATGTTCTTGTATGGCGGATATTTTGGTTTAAAATCGTTTGATCACCTAAAATGATCAATGATCAATAAGAATGGGTAATAATTAATCACCTTATACCGAGTATTTGCGAAATAATACAAATAATTGACTAAATTAAATTTATTTCCCAACATTTACGATGATTAGTTCAATTTCCCTGCAGATGTCTAACTTTCCACAACCCATTTGTTCTCATTAGAAAGGAATACGAATCCACCACTCACTACTACATTATTCATTGTGTTAAACAATAAATTGCTTCGAAAGTAATCAATTTTCTTTACGTTAAGACAGTAGTAATCGATCCGGACCCCAATTCACATTTTTATTAAAACTTGAAGTTAAACAGAAGTTGTTTTAGGATTTTATTCTTATAATATTAACGTTAACGGATATACAAATATTTGATGTCGATTCTTATACAAATTGAATGTTAATTTTCGTATAATCGAGTGTGCTTTATTAACTCCTTTATAAATAGGGAACCAATTTATCAAGGGACTAAATCACCGCTTGACAATTTTGAAAGGGATTTAGATGTTTAATAATTCAGCAACGTAATTACTCTTATAAATAATTTAGGTGCTGTGCTTTTAGAACATCTTCTGCTGCATTCACTCTGCGGGATTTAGATCATTTTCGTTATTAAAAAAATCTTACGTAATTAAGTCACTCATGGAGCATATCAGATTTCGATAAATGTTTCTAATTTTAGTCCTGTAACAGGATAATGACGAACACAAAAAAGGTAAAATATGCACATCCTTTTTCTCCTTCGTAAATTAGATTCAAACAATTTTTACAGTTTTTTATCTCATCCGTAACATTATCCGAAAGCAAAGAACTATGGAATTGGTTTCATTTCGCTACGTTGACCCGTTTTGTCGTAAAATTTTGACTGATTTTGTATCATTTCCGTTTATGGAATGTATTTAAGGCGCGAGACACCAAATTTTGGTAATTTTTTTAGGTCCTAACGATAATAAAGTGGATGATCATCTGACGATGGCAAGTCCGCTCGAGAAGTGCACCGTGGAAAAACGAAACACAGTGATCAAATTTTTATTTGCAAGGGGTGTGAAAGCTAGTGAAATTCACGAAAGAATGTTGAAAGTCTATGGGAATAATTATTTGAGACTTTGGAACGTTTACAAACGAGTAGAACCATGATTTTTTCGCTTGGGATTTTCGAAATAAATCCATTTTTCATCGCCCGTTACTATTCGATGCAGAAATGACTTCCTTTCATACCTTTGAAGCAGCATTTCACTGACGATTTTTCGATTTTCCAATTGCCTGTCATTCAATTCATGTGACACCCATCTTCCCATCTTGTGGATCTTTCCCATCGCTTGTAATCGTTCACAAATTGCTACTCGACTCACATTCAACTTTTCTGCCAATTTGTTTTTGAGTTTGTGTTCGATCTTCATCCAATAACTCCTACAATTCCGCATCTTCAAACGTTCTCGGCCTACCAGGACGTTCTTTGTCTTGAACGTTGAAATCGCCACATTTGTATTGTCAAAACCACGTTCACAGGTTCTTATGGTTGGAGCCAGCAAACGATGACTTTCAGCGACTTTTTTCTCTCGATAAAACAAGAAAAGTAATCACGTTTTAGGTACAAAACTCGACATTATTTATTGAATGACTCTCGTACATGTATGCAAGTTTAAGTGGAGAGGTTTCATGTATGATGGCAAGTAACAGTCGTGGTTGCTCAGTTAAATCTGATTGTTTTGTAATAGGCAGTGAAGGGATTCAGTTTGTGTTTTATAGAACTTTGTACTCTATTGAGGAACGTAGGAGGAACAATTGCTCCCCGGCCACGAGTCTCATTTTCTCTTTCGCCCTTATTACCTTTCAGTTGTTTTGTTGACCTGCAATTAGAACCAATGCAATTTGATCAATTGAAAAATTGGTATGATTACCCCAGAAATCCCCAGAACAAGACAGAGATATTCTCCATACGCTGCACCTTGCTAAGTTTCTGTATGTTCTTCTGGGTGGAGGTTTTATCCCAATGAGGCATACGTAAAGATCGGTCAGATCATTCTGGTGTATATCCAGTGGGTCATCATTGGAGATAAGCCCCACTTGCTTCCGAACGCTCGCCTACAGTCCCACAAGGACTTTGTGGCTTTGTTCACTGTCTTCTCTAGGTGCGGTTTAAAGGTCATCCCTTGGTCTAGCGTTATGCCCAAGTATTTGGCTTCCCCCACTACCTGTACCTTGGTGCCATACATTGCTATGTTATTTAGCTTTGTCGGCCCTTTTCTTCGCGAGAAGCGAATGAGGTTCGTTTTTGTTGGATTAACAGATACACCCTCTTCTCCGCACCATGCTTCCACTAGATTTAAAGCTCCATGTATCACATCTGATACGGTCTCTTCAAATCTGTCATGTACCACAATCGCTATGTCATCGGCATAGCCAATAGTGGTGTAGCCTGGCTGGCTTAATCGCCTCAGCACTCCATCCACTACCAACTCAAATTAGCTTTACTGCTCCTCATAAATAATTATATGTGGTAGTGCCTTGTTAAAGGTCAATCAAAATAAGGTAAATTTTACGATTTTCATGTGTAATCTACTCATTTACGAAAATGAATTGGAAAGACGTCGAGGGAATACCCGATAAATAACTGCATTATCCCAAGATGTTTAAATGGGTGCTTTACTGTTCTTCTAAGTTATTTGGCCTGACTGGTTAAAATAGAAGTTTCAGGCAGCACTAGTCGTTAGATCTATACTCCTTGCCAGCGTGTAATTTTCTTGAAAATGCCCTATAATCCGATAAAGCCAGATTCGGCAAATAATAGACCTGTGATAACAATTTAAAATGTCAATAATTGATTTTTACCATGACGATATGTGACAGGGTACATTAGCCTGGTGAAAATAGTTTGTACAACTAGAAATGAAAGTTTAGCGCCCGCTACGCTTGTGTCTCAATTGAGCAAAAACTAGAAAATACCTTTTTTCTCGTGTTTTACACAAAATTTTTCCCTAATCTCACATTATATCCATGAACTTTAGATTTATGACATTAAGTGTAAATGTGCCTTATCTACAGCTACTAATTCTCTCTAAAATCTAATGGATTACGCACATAAAAGGATATTAAAACGTTATATAAAAGCTTTTTTTGACTGTCTGAAAACTACATCTTATGACAAAATTATTTCCACCTTTATTTAATTCTATACGAAAATGGTGTTGTATTGTAGTCTAATGGTATCTCCGATATTATCTTTTTGGAGTTAATACATAAAAATCGCTTAGAATTATATGTATATAATATACTATTACATTTGATTTTATTTGTTACATAATGTGCAATAATGTAATAAGTGTAACTATAGAAATCAATACGTTTTTGTTACGTATATAACTGAATTTTTTACAATTATTGCCTTCGTCTTTGACGATTTCCCTACGGGCAGTAATGTCGATCGAGCTTCCCTGCGGAAAACTATTCATTAAACTTTTAATACGACATTATTTATTTTGTAAAACTGTAATGCAATCATTCTTATAAACATCACTTTCATTCAGGTACCTAAGAATTAATTCGACTCCTTCTAGCGTCCTAGCGATGTTCATGAACTGAAATATTTTCCTTTCAACTATGTAATATAATGGATCATTAAATCTCCTTAAAAATGGTGAATTCGTGATTGGTATTAAGAAGTTGGTGAATTACTTAAAGTACAGTCGCAATTTCTATAGTCCTTTATATAGTGCTCTAATGAAATGATGGGTGGGGGTGGGGGCCACTTTCACCCGTGCATGCTTTCCATTTAAATAAACCTTTGGAAGGGAATTCAAAATTATTTGAAATGCTTGTACAGCTCTTGTACTGCTTCTAGTGTTCCATATTTTGTTTATGCGGCCACTCATCTAATGTAAACGATCAATTCGGTTACATAAATGGTCTCTTTTATTTCATTTACAGCGTTATGTAACTACGTACTAGGTACTACTTGCATTATTTGTTATCTTTACAATGACAGCCAGCATTATTTGCTCACAGCACAATATTTCTGTAATACATACTAATTTTGATTATATCACAAGTAAAATCATAAGTATTGTAACATACTTTCATACGAAGGCCCTTCTTCTACAGATTTTAGCAAAGTAATAAACAGTTAATTAATATACTTAATGAAAAACCATTTTCAAAGCAGTTTTCGTGTTTCTATTTTATTTTAACGTTTTTGGTACCCGTTTAATATTTAATCATACATGCAAAATATTGCGAAATGCTAGAGTACCAGTGGCAACCATTGTCTCAGATTTTTTATGAACAACCGTTGTAGGAGTCGACTTATTCTAAAATTTTTGATTTGGAAACTCGAGGAAACCTACTTAACGAAAGTATGCTTTGAAATTCATTACTCCCCGCACGAACACATTTGGTTGGCAAACTAAACTAAAAACACTATTTACGGCTTAACCACTTTGTAAATGTTAACAATCACAGCCCAAAAGTCTATTCGTCCATTTTCATAGGATTTGATCCAAGGAACATAATATAAATTGTAAAGGTTTTCAAGCGTCAATCATCTTCCTGTAACTGATTAGCTTGTTAATAGTTTATAATGTGTGATTTATAAATGCAGTTAACTTATGTTTTGAGTGGTGAAAATTTATTTTGCTTAGATCATACGGAGTGTATTATGAATTATGATCCAAGGTGTTTTGTAAATTTTGAATTCAAACTTGTTCCCATAGTTAATTATAATATTCAAATCTAAAAAGTTTGTTGAACTACTTGTTTTATTACTCCAAGTTCTCTCACTTAAAGGGAAACTCCGGCCCGGAAATGCGGAAAAAGTTTTCCTTTAAATGAACGTCCTATACTTATTCAATAGCAACTTACTGATAAGCGTGATTAAAAGTTTTATGAAGACATACTCTACAAAAAATAACGCAAAATCAACCAACTTACTGTGTAATCAGCACACAACTTTAAATCGGTGTGGTTATATGTTTTCAGAGAAAAGCTTATCTACTCTCGTGATACAGCTCAATTTGAGTTACACCCTATGGAATTTCTTTGGCCTCCAAAGAATACTGAACCAAAATTGAACTAGAAAACTATAAATGTCCACAAATTGTTCCTAACATTCATTCATTCCAATATTAAATTTTCTTTTGAAAATGAAACCAACGGAGGACTACCCTTTTTAGACATTATGCTTAAAAAATTCCCTAAGAAAATCGTATTTACAGAAAGCCCACCACCACGGATCATCTCATACCTTTCGACTCTAAGCATCCCTTTTCTCACAAACTTGCTGGTTTACATGCCCTCCTTAGGAGAATGTTCTCTACTCTTACGTCCCAACATAATTTTCTTAAAGAATATAATATCATCAAACAGATTGGAGTCCTAGTGGAAAAACTTTTTCATAAAATCAAACGTTCTCTTAACCCCACTTCTCTTACCCCTTTATTTTCTTTTCTAAGGATACGTTTCAATTTATCTAATATCTAGTGTTTTAATTAAGTTTCCCTTCTAACTATGTGTTACAATAATAATAATGTCGATAGCTCAAAAGAGTCAAAAATAAGAGTGCATTTATTTAAAACAAAAGTATCTAAAATGTACATATTTTACGTGCCCAAATTGGCAAGGGCGTCGGTGGGGGGCGTACCCCCCTCCCCCCGCGCGCGAACTCTAATAAACTCATGGCTCGTTCTGTTTTTGGACTACATATTAAAAAACTGCATGATATAATAATGTACATACAATGATTTTGTATAATAAGTTGAAATTTTTTAAAGAGCCTCTCCAACTTATTGAATCTTCCTTTGCTACCTAAAACCCGGTGGTCAGAGAAATATAAACCTATTAGAATTTTTTTAATACATTTTAAAAATTTAATGGAGGGTCTAGACGATATATCTAAAACAGGCAATAATTCAGCTACATGATCCAAAGTAACACAACTCATGTCTTCTTCTGTGTCTCTCTAGAAATACTTTACAAGCATCTACCTCGTTGTGGTGTAAAGGACATTTCTCTAAATTGGATACAGTCCTTTTTATCTAATCGAAAGCAATACGTCAGTATGACCTATAATAACAATAGATCTCTTAAAAATGTTAACTCTAAATGTCTGGCAGTTACTGCAGGTGTACCAGAGGGTTCCATACTTGGCCCTCTCTTATTCATTCTTTATATTAATGCCCTCGGTGCTGCTGTAACGGATATTTCTTTAACGATTTATGCAGATGACATATCTGCAGTTGTCTCCAGTAATTCGACAGCTGATTTACAATTTAAATGCAATGAGACACTATCAAATATTAGTACTTGGTTCGGCTA
Organism: Pyrocoelia pectoralis; assembly: GCA_036250285.1. Lineage (NCBI taxonomy): Eukaryota > Metazoa > Arthropoda > Insecta > Coleoptera > Lampyridae > Pyrocoelia > Pyrocoelia pectoralis. Next base: position 44,618,818 of record CM070078.1, read on the forward strand.
CAAATCTATCCATCTTAATCCTAAGAAAACGGTGTATTTAAGGTTTCATAATTACCAAAAGAAATGTGAAAACTTGACTTTGAATGTTCAAAATTCAGTAATTACTAATGTTCAATCGACAAAAATTTTAGGTCTGTTTGTTGATGAGGGTCTGAATTGGAAATGCCACTGCCAACAACTTATCAATAAACTAAATCTGAACAAATATATTCTACACCACACTGTATATCGTTTGGTACCAAGTTGGTTAGACATTTTATGCATGTCATCAGTCCTCCTCTTTCTTATAGTCTAATGGTACAATAACATTGACACATTAATTGTTTTACAATCTACGACTACTTACCTACATACCTATAATTGTAACGCACTGCAATAACTAAGGACAGGCGACTGAATTGTTACACACATGACATTGAAAAGGCGGAAATCTAGTAATAGCTGTACCAGGCCGCTATGATTAACAAAATGGGCGGAAACCAAACCAGTAAGACTGGAGCTTGAAGTAAAATTAAAGTTCTCAATATTGTTTATGTACGCCATATACAGGGTAGACTATTTTAAGTGATACACGCGAATATCTCGAAAAGGAGACTTTTTTTCAAAAAATTTGGAAACTTTTACTTAATTTATAAACTTTGGAAGTGGAACACCGTAACTCGGTGAAAAGTGATCCGATGAAAAAAACAAGAAACTGTTGTATTCGCCTTATTGCCAGCTACAACTTTCATTTTGAAAAAAAATCCACTCCCATTTAAAAAAATGGCCGCCATCACGAAATCTCTAAAATGGCGCCATTTATAATTGATAATGTCATCATCTTTCCCCCTCAAAGCCCTAAAACTTTTGTCTGAAACATTTTTTGAAAAAACTTCTCTTTTCGAGATATTCGCGTAATGATCTAGCTACCCTGTAACTTATAGGGTGTTCGCGTAACGGTCTGTAAGAAGAAAAGAACCAGTGGCGTAACTACACCCACGCAAACCCACACTATTCATGGGGGCCCTAAACGCAAGGGGGGGGCGAAGGGGCTTTCCGATCCAGGTCCTTCTATGTTTTTAAATCTAACAGTAAAAAATAAGAATTCACAATAACCCGTACAATTTCGTTTATGAAAATTATGTTCTTATTTTAAAATTATTAAAAGTAGAATACAAAGTAAAAGTAACATTTTGGCACCTTTAAATTGTGCAAGCTTGTAAAGAAAAAACACGTTAAAGGATTCCGAACTATACCGCCTAGGCTCGCCAGTGCTCCTCCCTTGGGTACTATGTAATATTTTTTCTAGGGGGCTTTAAGGGATCTTGCGCGGGGGTCCAAATATTTAGTTACGCTACTGAAAAGAACACTATTATAAATAGAAATCTTCAAAAAAAGAGTGATCCTGACGTTAGCACACTGGAAGCGAATCATGAACGACGACGGCAAAGAAAGTATGTAGTAGAGAAATTACGAAAAATAGAAAACAAACCCAAAAGCAAGTCAGCTAATACAGTTCGGTCACCTCCAGAAAACGAACACAGACAGACTAACAAGACAAAGAAGTATTCCGTGTATTTGTAATGGATTTATCATTTTTTAATGGCATCTAGGGCAGAAAAAACTATTTTAAAACGGATGACATTCGTCCTTTGTTTCAGTCACTGTACAGCTCGGACGTATATTATGAAGAACAGTTGACACCTGCTTTAATTAACTGTCACTCTCCTCTCCTATTACAGTGACAACGGAATATACGATTTCCCCGATAATTAAGTACTAATTTAAAACACAACATTATGTTGAAATTTCGATAAAATCTTATTTACTTAAAATTAATTAAATGGAAATTTTTCCCAATTTAAAATTTTGACTAGAAATCAAGTAAGTATAACAAAATAAATACGCTTTACGCCCACCCCCTAATTTATACTCTGAAGATTTGGTTTTCTGTTAAGATTGCTTTAGCTTAATACAACTAAAATTGAATTTTTTACATACTTTGACAGGTCTTTGTGAATCCAATTTCAAGCTTTCAATCATAAAATGAAAAATAATACTAAAAGCCACAATTTGCATGTATGTACTTACTTGTTTTTTTAAGGTCTTAATGAATAAAGCGCTGTGGTGTAATAAATTTCATTTAAAGTCATTTCTGTTAGATTTTTATTACAACACGCTCCTTTCTTAAGTGAAATTAACTGTTTCACAAACATTAATTGACATTAGCATTAAATCTGTAACTTGTTCCAGTTTTGAGCTTTAGATTAAATTACCGCAGTTGAATTAATCCATAAATACGTTCAAAGTTATTTGTACTCGATTAAAATTTTCGAAATTAACTCTTAAAAATATACGGCAAATAATTAAAAAGTTCGTCCAACTTTTTAGTTTAAATTGACTTTCTCATTTGGGATTAATTTTGTTCGTACATAAATTAACGACAAAATGCGATTATAGGTTTTAGCTTTTCTCGAGAAGTTAAGCTTTAAGTATAGGGATTATAAAAACCTGACGTTTCTCGCTTTATCCCAAAATCGGATTGCTTGTTTCGTTTATTTATATACGTGAAAAGTAATTGAGTAAACAATGGATGGCTTATTTTTACCAGGTTTACGGCCTACGCGTGGATTTGTTTTCAATTATGTGAAAGTAAAAATGTTGAAATTTCATCAAAAGCCTTGCTCGCGAGAGTTTACATTGTATCCTCTTTGTGTCAGCTATAAAATAACGGAAAATGTTCGTATATTTGTTTAGGTTAATTAGGTCTTTATTCCTTTACAATATATCTACTACTGACAGTTCTCTAGTCTTACCCTCAATTAACTAAACAATGATGCTATGGATAAGTTTTGTAAGTAACTTGATTTGTAAGACACTCGGTCATCCTAGTGACCATCGGCCTCGGATTCATCGTTCAGCCAGGGTTTCATATATTCGGCGCATGTGGTAGTTTTGACAGGATCCTCATGGTTACCCTCTTTAATGACATCATTTATGTATCATAATACATACTTTGACTTTTCCACTCCGTATGGACCGAAATACTTTGGCTTGAGCTTGTCGCTCGGCCCGCCTTGAACACGTTTAATAGCGTGTAAGTCTCTTGAAAATCTTCGATCCATTCTTCTTCCAATAGTCTCAAAAGTTCCAAATCTTCTTTGTACAATAATTCAAATGGCGTCACTCCAATGCTACTGTGAATACTGCAATTACACACTTGTTGAAGTCGACTGACGTACTTGTACCATTTAGCAGGATCTTTCATCTTCATCAGAACTCTTGTTACCATACTCTGCTTCAGCTAATATATCACCAAGATTCTTAGTAACATCATCTACCCATAATACCATCAATATTTTCTTCATCATCATCCGAATTCTTTTCCTTATCTTCATTTTTAGATTCCCTTTTTTGATTTAATCCTTCCTCTGTTCGTTTCACCGAATAATGTCCTTTTTAGGGTTCAGTGTTCCGTTTGCAAACTTTCAGGAACAACTAATAATAAATTCGCAACCTTCGCAAATTTTATACAGAATGTCATTTTTCATAAAATAACCCTCTTTCAAAACTTCTTTTATTCCCTGTAAGCTGTCGTCATTTTTACTTTCGTCCTCAACTTTCACGTGGTGAAATTGATTTCTGAAGTCTATTGTACACTCGAGGACATTGTAGTTTATCAAGCCGGCCCTCTATTAGTGGCAACGGGAATCGGGTCTTTGACTACTCGTTTGTTCAGATCACGATAATCAATGCCGACTCTTGGTGATCCATCTTACCTTTTTACCACAAGGACAGCACTTGCGCAGTCTGAGTAACTTTCTTCGACTATGTCCTCTTTGAGCCATTCTTCCACTTGCTTATCGACAATCTCTCTTTCCGCAAAGGGCAGTCTATGATAAACTGATGTATCCTCCTTTAACACAATTTTCGTTTCAACGTTGGTCGTCTTAGCTTTCTGAGGTAAATAATATGCATTAATAATCTGTTTGCAGCTTCTTTTGCAGATGAACTTGCAGCATCGTCGATATCCAAGACTTTATTATTTGGATTTTCATCACATCAGGTAATTTAAGTTTGGTTCAATCTTTAGTATTGCCTGTTTCAGCAAATCATTACCAATAATTACTTGGTCACTCATATTTTCTCTTGGAAGAACCCGAAACTCTTCGTCATCAACATTTATGTTTTCGTTAAAAATCCTCGTGTTTGGATTTTTCTGTTTCCAAATCCAGTTAAAATTAAGGTTGGTCATTGTAGCCGCGGCGATCCTAGTTGTATGTAAACATCATCTCTCAATAGAGTTACATTACGCCCTGTGTCAATCCAAGCTAATACGGGGGTATTCAAAATTTGTACTTTTTAACATTGGCTTTGGCCACAATCGTTAAGCTTTCGCTCGTCGGTTGCTCTTGCTTTTTCTTTGGGCATTTGTTAGAGCGGTGTCCAAAGTGTTTACAGGAAAAACATCTTAATCCCTTCTCTTTATGAGCACATTTGCTGAAATATGTCGCATCATGCTACGTCTTTTCGGTTAGTCGTGTTGTTTTTGGAGTAAACTAGATTTGTTCCTGTCGTTTTTTGACTTGAACTCGCTAGGATAGTTTTCTGAATGCTTTCCATAATCGTCTCATAAAGTATCATCTTTTTCTTAAATTCATCTAGATTTGTGGCTCCATACAGCACAATTTTGTTCGAAATTTCGTCAGGTTAATCCACGTCGAAATCCTAGATTCACTTTAAATAAATAACTTCACCAGACCCTTTAGCGACTTTTTGGCACAACACAACACAAACTTTTGGAGTTCATGCCAACATCTCCTCAAATTCTGGGATCCACTTATTAACCTAGCATCACCACTAAATGATGAAATATACATTCCCCCTCCTCAATTCTTTTCAATATATTTTTTTAATTTTTTTAGTAATAAATATAATTGACACGCGCTACCGGTTGAATAAAGGCAACTTTAATCAGCTGCAAGAGTGATAGAGTGACAAGTCGGTGTTGGGTTTCTATTTGGGACAATAGAATAGTTTACTTACAATTGTTATTGAAGATCACCTTGAAGAGTGCCAACGAAGGTCTTCACCGTTCGCACGTTCCCTCGACAAATACCGGAACTGCAATCCTGGATAAGCAACGTTTTCACTCCTCGGAAATAAACAAACAACATTCACCCTGTCCCTTCAATGAGAACCGCTTGGTGGATCATTCTGTCTGTAAGTACACTAACCGTCGGATAATTCCAAAATCATTTTCTCTCTTAATGGCGATACCTCAGGAGAGTGAAGATAAACATTTTTTAATTTCGTATAAAATAATCTACACAAAATATTAGCTTCACAATCAAAATCAAAGTAATTGCTTAAGAAGAAAACCCACAATTTAGGAAGGTAGGAAAAACATTTTTTATGACACTACTCACTTAGAATGTATACGAGGGCTACCTTTGAAGTATTTACCATCCATACAATCCCTAAGCAATACAATAAAAGTTTAATGTCGATACCTTGAAAAGTTAATTCAGAATAATTATCTCAAAAATTGTAGGAGCCATAAAGAAAGAAAGAAGAAAATCTTCAAATTTCAAGACCCTGTAGATTAAGTAAGGAAGCGTTTGCGGACCCATGTTTATATGAACTGAAGTTCTTCGTCAGTGGTACTAATCCAAAATCTTTTAAATTCAAAATCATTTCCTTGCCAAGACAGGAAAATGCCATTTTCAAGACAATTTAGGCGAATGGAAAATCAGTTTTTCTAGACGGAGCGGAGGCCAAAAATAGTTACTTACTTAAAAGTCAGGAAAATCTCACATTACTGAAGAGGAGCTAAATTGAAGTACCGATTATTTTAAAGCTCCGAGCCAGTAAGAGATTTTACTGACGTGTTTTGTATTAAATTTTTCCGGAAAACGCAAACAAAGACGAAATTTACAAATTTTAGAAAAAAATTTTACAAATTCCACATAAATCAAGTATGTATGTCAATGTTGTTGGTAACTATAGTCACAAACTATATTTTTAGTTCCCGAGTACGAAGTAAAAGGGAAGTATTGTATTAGTGTTCCAAGAAAAAAATCAATCTTGCATGACAGATTGCAAATTAATTTCTGTTTTTCTCATTTCCCTGACAACGAAACGTATACTGATTTCACATTACGAATTCAACCATTTCACAATATTAGTTCTTATTTCGATTTTAATACCAGTACATATGATTTCAAAATGAACCAATAAAAAATAGCTTAAAGTATTCGTGGATAAACAGGTCTTTAAAACACTTGCTCTATTTCAAGCACTCCAGCTACGCCGTCGTGCTTGAAAACTCGCGCGTGTTTTAAAGACCTATTTATCCACTGATACTTTAATATACTATTGCGTTTTGTAAAGTCCTTACGGTACTAGTCCGGAAAATTCAATTTTAGCTACGCCGTCGTGCTTGAAAACTCGCGCGTGTTTTAAAGACCTGTTTATCCACTTATACTTTAATATACTATTGCGTCTTGTAAAGTCCTTACAGTACTAGTCCGGAAAATTCAATTTTCCTACGCGTAAATGAGCAGGAAATTAATGTTGTTTCCCAGACGATTTCCGGAAAAGCTTTTTTAAGTTACGATTTATATGAAGTGCCTCGTTAGTAGAAAAGCTGTAATCAACTTTGGTGTCGTGTCGTTATCGGTAGTTAGAAAATTGCATCATTTACTTCTCTTCCCATTCGCTATTATAATACTTGGAAACTGTTCTCACCTTTGGATTTTATTTCAGATTGTCAAATCAATCAAATCTTTCTATTTCGTAGCATTTCCTTCTATTTTTAGTGGCTGAAGCACTTCTTGTCCTTTCATTTCATCTTGTATTTCATTGTGTTCGACCTGAACTTATGCGCCAGCTTTACTGTATAAGCCCCCCTTCTACTGAAATTACTCCGTACTTATTTATTAATTAGTTAATCAGTTACACAACTTTGTGTTTCTTCTGCTATTTGACTATTTAGCAACTTAATTTCAAAACTTGCGGGATTGGCATTTGCTGTTGAAATAAATGTAATAATGGTGACGGTATAGAGAACAATCGAAACGGTGAAAAGATTCGTAACCTACAACGCAAATTAAAGGCGTTTCCCAATTTAACACCTTGCCGAAACTTATAGCGAAAAATCTAAACGAAACTGTCTTCCATTTGAAATTCGTAAAAGAATATGATTGTACAGAACCTCTGGTAAAGAATCTAAAAAAGTTGCCTTATGCAAGGTAGCTAGGTTTAGGCAGCAATGTAGAATGGCCGCTTTCCGAGTCCCTCAGGAATTTCCAAAAAAAAAGCGTAACTAATAATAAAAAAAAATGAAAAAAGTTTGATGCACTTTTAGTTACGTTATCTCTCACTAGGCAATAAAGAAGGAGGTCGAAAGACGAAATTATCAGATGAATCATAAAAAATTCACAGGAGCACTAATATTTTAGTTTCATTGCCGAATCTAACTTCGCTGTTAGTTTTTGTTCGAAAAAAATCGCTATAAAAGCTTGAAAACGAGAGTAATTCAAGTACTTAAAGCAATTTTATCCCGCAAACTTGTTCAATTTTTCCAACTGAAAGTAATATCGGCGAGTTTGATATCGGATTGCAATTAAATGTTACTCGAGGTTTCGAAGCCCAAATACGAAAATATGGGGAAAATTAACTGTATTGAACAATCAATCGATGCATATCTATCGAATCAAGGCGTAAATGTTCCTGTTATTTGTGTCAATCGGCAAAGAAACCAACTAATGTACGTAATTTAACTTTAAAATGAGAAGTTGCCATAAATAATAGCAACTGTCACTTGTTCGAGTTTAAAGTGAACAAAACGAAATTTTCTCGAAACTACACCAAATGGCAAAGTCAAAGATCTGTAAACTCCAAACCTTGGCATATCATGGTGTTCATTTAGCAGTAGATAATCGTTACACTCCATAATTAAGTGAAAATAGGACTTTTAGCAGATACTTGCAGTTCTCGGTGGTAATATTAAAATAAATTGGCATAAAAGCACTTGGCGTAATTTGTACGTGAATTGTAACGGAAAACTAATTTTTAAGCTCGCTCTGAATAGGATTTACAAATACTAAGAGTTTTGTGCCATGAGGAGGCTGTGTTAAGATTCCTCTAAACTCAATGTGAAATGAAATGTGTTATTATAATGTTTCAGTTTAGGTTTTTCCTCTCCGTAGGCATGTGGAAATAGATTTTATTTACAACCACATATGTAATGCTGACATTACTGACTTTTAAAAATTTTGAAAGTGTCAAATTATTTACATTTCTTTCCCTCTTCCACTTCCCTCACCCATTTCCCTCACTCGTTTCCCTCACTCGGTTTATCTTGTTTCTCGCCTCATTTAATTAAGCAAAATATTCTTGTAATATCTTTAGTAATATTTAACATCAACAAAAATAAACAAGAAGATTAACAATAATAATTAAAGATTTAACATCAACAAAAATAAACAAGAAGATTAACAGTAATAATAAGATTTACTACATTTATTTGTTGAAATTAATGGTCAAATTTGAATTATTGTACGCGTTAATCGATATTGTTAAGGGGCCGCCCTGATGATGTGTTTCACTCATTGAGTTTTCACTGCTGCAAAATCTTAATTCCTGACTTGTGTCAGGTCTTCTAATGTCAACGAAAGAAGATAAAGAGTTTGAATTGCTACAGGAAGACGATGGCAATGTCGTTAAAGATATCATATTTGCGGTTTTAGTTTGGTTGGCTACAGATACATCCACATAACCTTCAGCAACAGCACTGGATTTCCATCCCCCTAGACGCTTCAGCTGTAAAATATCAGCTCCGCTATTTACCAGCAACGTAGCCGCTGTTCGTCTAAAAGCATGACCTGTGTAGGTTTCCGCATTGGGAAGTTTCAAAAAGCTAGCAATATTGTACGGAAATTTAGATATAGAATTATATCCAAAGGGTTGATTTCGAGCTTTTCCTAATCGATATTGAACAAAAAATCTTTCATTTTCAATATCTTTTCGTACCTGGATAAATTCTTTTACAATTTCTATCCAATTTGTGTTAGTTATCATAAATGATCTGCTCTTATAAGTTTTTGTATCCGGAATTTCTATGCAAATTTTGTTTTCTAAAATATTAATATGCGTAGTTTTCATCTTCAGTAGCTCATCACTTCGACATGCCCCAGACACACCTACTATAAGCGCAACCTAAAACAATGAAAAGAAATATTTAAAAACAGGAAAAGAAAACATTTAAAAAGAAAGCCTTACTTTAATAGGAAGGAATTCTTGAGGTGCTTTCTTGAGAAAATCCTCCAAGTTTTCCCTAGTAAAAATGCTAGACTTCTTTGGCTTAAAACCTACATTCTGGCGTTTTAAAAAGGCGACGAGTTTGTAATATTTTGATATGTCAGTCTTTTTCCTTAATTCTAGCATTGTCCGTATCATGCTGTAAGTAGCCCAAAGAGTAGATGGCTTTTTTTGCCTTGCCATGTCGCTAAAATATGCCATCAAGGCTGTCTCCGAAGCAATATTCTTAGCATTTCTTTCGGCACACCATTTTTCGTATACTTTCAATGCCATTTCATATCGCCCCCTACTTTTCTCTGGAAGTAAACAGGCTTCTGCTCTTTCTGCAGCTTCTTTAAGTTCTGGTGGAGTACCAATATTACAATAGTCTTCATTATCAGAACTTTCCGAGAACATTCTGGCTTTCTAAGTTATATAAATTCGAAAGAACGAACGAGAAATTCAAAACTGTCACTAGTTGTTTATTTTGAAAATTTTGAAGGTTTGCGCCATAGCAACCAGTCGCGTAAACTAATACCGGTGACTAGATATGGAAATGTCAAAACAGAAAAGGACAAATTTTCTCATATTTATTTTATTTTTTTATTTTCAAAATAAAATATTGTCCCTACTTTTTAATTAATGATGTGGTTGTAAATAAAATCGTATACAAACCTCGGAGGAAAGTTTTCATTATTGTCTCGAGATTTAGTTAATCTCGACGCTACGCGTCTCGATTAACAATATCAATATCTCGACAGTAATGAAACACTTCCCTACTCGGTATGTAATATACTATAATTATTACTGTCGCGTATACAATTTTTTTGTTCTTCATCCAATAATATAATATGCGATGGTGTGGTAAATTTAAGGGAGGGAATGAGTGAAGGTTGTCTTCCATTTATTCGTACATTCGTAATTACTTTCCTCTTTGCCCATTTAGAAAATGAAAGTGTTGTAAGTTGACAATACTAACGACTTTAAGTAGGTAACATGAATTTAATTAAAATGGTCTTGCAAATTGTGCAACTTTTGTTTGATTCAGTCCAGAGACTCCAAGGGGTGACTTCCCTTCTTTAACGCTCAGGATTATATTAGGGATTACCCTGGGTAAATGGCTGAACGTTTACACAAGCGTATGAAAGTGAAAGTTCGCTGAACTTATTATTACATAGGTATTCCACATTACATACTTCAACAACACTCTTTAAATCTGTTTTTCTCTAATTTGTATATGTAACCATAAAGAAACTAAATAAATCTGTCATGTATGTCAACTATCTCTCACTGATTCAACTGCTCAACTCAAGAGATTTGTTTTCTCATTTTTCTGGTGTTTCCGGACGTAATATTGGAAAACCATCTTTTCTTATATAAAATTTGGTCGGGTATAAAGATGTACAATGTGTATTATTTCACCTATTTCACAAAATTGGTTTGTAGCTTTTATAGTAAGCGTCTTTATTTATTTTTTTTTGAGGAAAAAACTAACTAAAAGTTTCTCTCATTTCATACACTCAGTGTAATAGTAAACTTACTGCTGAGAGTTATTTGATTTACATAGCAAAATAGAGAAAGTTATTAGCAAGCATATAGTCAATCCGAGAAAAAAAATTATGAAAGAGTTGGAAAGACTAGTAACTAAAGAAAGGCAACCAGTACATACCAAAACCAATGCAAGTAAGTATCCCAGCAAACATACATATAAAATATACATACAACATATATAAAATTGAAGTAAATACCCCTACATATGCTTTTTATATCAAGTATATTCTTTAATAAAGTTATATAAACCGTATGTCACACATTACGTATATTTTACATAATAGTATAGAAACTTACGTATATTCTATATGCAGAAATTCACATAATATATACATACAGATAATTACATATTACTCATGAAATTCATGTGCTGTCATATTTACATAATTACATTTATGTACGTTATATGTAAAATGTTATATGTAAAAAGTAACTATTACATATTTTTTATGTATGCCTTCTGTAAACATAATTAGAAATTATGATTACATATGGTCGAAAATAAAGTCCGTTTCTATTTGCGCCGCATAAGTTTTCGCACGCGCGTGTTTCTATAACGCCAAACATTGTAGTTCACATACCTTTAATATTAGATCCGTATCGAATAAAATCCGTCTAATTTATATAGAAAATAAATAATATAAAATAAATTAAATCCTGGTCATTGTTAACATAAAGGTAGGTATAATCATTGAATAAGACTTCACTCAACGATATAATCAAACAAAATTTAAACAAATAACGCGAAACAGCGCAAAGTTACGAAGTACGAAATATAAAGAAGGAATGTTTCAGATTAGCGCAGTGGTACAATGTCGGATACAAAGAAAACACATGTCGGATTTCGGAATTTGTAACGCCCACCCCCAAAGGTTCGAATCGGGTTAAGGGAAACTTTTCAAGCATGTATATCATAATAAACTGTCGGCTTTCAGTACAGGTAAAAACGGGTTCGTGCAAGAAGTAAGTTAAATATACCTAATTAAAGGTACAGTTGCACGTAAAAATATAGTTTTTCCATTTTTTTGTATGGAACTGCTTAAGTAATTTTTTACATTGATAATAATTACATTATGCTTGAGTAGCTGCCATTTGGTTATCGCAACGCTTTTACAACTAATATTTTTTATGTAAATATGTTTACATAAAACGTATATAAATTCATGTGCTACATATATAAAAGAATTTACATGTAATAGACATATATATTATATCCCAAATTGCTGACATCCTGAAATTCATTATCTCTTATTTATCTTCCAGTTTTATGTAATTCTAACAAGCTCTTACATAATTTGTATGTATTTTATATATAAATGTGTTTGCTGGGATGCGGATGTCCTGAAAAGTACGAAATTTCAACCTGAATTGCGAATATAAATGTTCTGCAGTTGGTAGTAGAGGTAGCTAAAGTTAAAAGCTTGAAATATGGTGCTATTGCGGTCGAATGTAATGAAAAGTAAGGATGTGGATAAATTAAGGAAGGCTGGAGAAGATGAGCTTACAAGTAAGTACAAATTTGAATTAAGTTGCACCTCGGTTAAACATAGTTGCAATTATAGAGGATAATAAGACTATAGAAAAGTAAATAGTGGAAGCACTCATAGTTCAAAAAATGATAGATGCTGGGAAGAATAATTGTAAAGTGGAGGGAATTAAAGTAATAGAAGTGGATCCAAATGCGGAAATAATGATCAAGAAGCTAAAGATTGGCAGAGACACACAGCATCAGGTGTATAGCAGGGTACGAAGAATGTCTAAAAGAACTGTAAAATTTGCATGACCAAGAAAGGATGGAATACATGGACTTGTTATAATTTTAAATATAGCTGGCTTAATAAACAATAGCTAGAAATTTTAAAGTTTCTGTGTTGTGTATTACCGAAAGTCATGTACTCGAGGAGGAGGATGGCTTCCCTACTAAAATTGTAGGGATTCAGGCCTTAACGGGCGTGATTTCTACTCCAAACATACATGCAAAAAGCATTGATTAGTAGGATGGTGCGATGCGTTCAGAAAGAATATTGGATGCTGGCGGTCAGGAAAAGTCTGAAAATGATGGCTGGAAGGGATCAATGTATCGCATGTTGCTGTAAGTTACCCGCAAGTAGTGAAGTGTTTTCCATGGCAGCGTTTACACATTGGCTAGAAGATATAGTTGAAGTTGGGCACGAAGTGGGGATTTTAACCTAGACTGGACGATTTAGGCTAAACCAAACGGCATCTTCAATGGGTTTGAAGCAGTTTGTCCACGTATATACCAAGGTAAACGATAGATGGAAAACTATGATAGATTTAGTTTTCAGCGGTAATCGTAAGGAGTGTAGGGTACTGGACAATCTTCTGATCTCCGAAATATACTCATCCCTGGAAGAATAGAACAGAAAATCAAAAAGAAGATAATTGGGGATAGAGTAGGTTTTGAAACCATGAAAGAAAAATTAAAGAATTCTGATTCGGTGGTAAGGGGAGCAGAAGTGGGTAGTAGTTATAAAGCATGGATGGATACGGTCAACAAAGCTATGGAAGAAGCAAGGGGTCCCAAGAGAGTGGTGGGCGAGACCATGCGTTGCCAGTGGTTTGGTAAGGAGGTAAAAAAGGTAAGAAAAGAACGGGATTTAACGTATAAGAAATTTAGATTGATAGGAGTGAGTGCTGGATAGAGAAGCGGTCAGGTAGCATGGAAAGGATGGAACTGATTGCGAAGGGTAAAACGACGACAAAAGCTATTGACTTTGAAGGGAAACGGATGCTATGGCCAATAAGCTGATTATATATAGTAAATAGTGTGGAAGAGTTGGTGGATGAAATTCATCCAATAAAGAGCAGGACGTACTGAAGATCAGCAAGCAGGAAGATCCCTTTTGTCACAAAGGAACAGCTAAAAGAGATTGTAATACGTTTGAAAAATCTATCTAGTGAGGTAAGTTTTAATGCTACCATATTAAAAAATATGTGTGAGGAAGTGGTGGAGAGCTTGATGTTGGTAAATCAGAGTTTGTGTGATGAAACGTTGTCGAGCGACTAGAATTAAGGATAGTTTTCATGTTAGGTTTAAGAATACTACATTTGCACAAAAGACTGTTATTATTTTATAAAGGGATTGATGAATATAACAAATTACCAAGTACAATAACTTAAGAACGCAAATAGTATAAGTAAATTTAAGGAAGTAATTGAGATATTTATAAAAGAAGAGACATAGATGTTTACAAAATGTAAATTATTTATTAGCTTTAACCAAAGAGAGATAATCTTTGCTTTAACCTAAATTAAATACATACATCTCCAGCCACAATAAATCCGACTTAGATCTTTTCCTTCGTACCTATATTATTTAAATAAATCAAATATTCGTAAATCAGTTTGGTTTCCCTAATCGGTGCTGCAATGGCCGCAATATTTTTTGATATTAAGCTTTTCATGGATACCTTTGTTGAAAAGAGTGAATATTTACCCCCACATCGGCTTACGGAGGAAATCTACCATTTTCTTACTATAATCGCCTAAATATTCACTACCCCTTGGAAGATATTAATTAAACCGTGAATTAAAGAGAGTTCGTGCATATATGTACAAAACTTTTTCCTACTTCTCAAGAAGAACAGATTATGGGGTGGCAATATGAGAGCAACTTAAATTTTGAATTGTTTGATGATGATGAAGCAGGTAAAAAATAAATACGCAAACAACTATTCCAAATACTCGTTATTTTAATGTCCCATTATTAACGCTACAGTAGCAATTATAACAACAGCAAATAACACAAGTTTCCTTTATTACATTAACTGTCATTAGCAAAGCAGTAAAAATAAAAGCGTAATATTATCATGCCGCTTTATATGAAAGCTCAGTAACTTACTTTGTTGTTGTCTTCTATAGCTTTCCTTATTCCGTTAATGACATTAACCGACAAAAGATCTTTTAAATTTGAGATGAAAAGTTTTTAACTTAATTTAACATTCCAACTACTTCGTTGTATTTGTTTAGAATGTAATTTTTGTTGTGACGTTAAAGCTCCCTATTTCCTATTCAATTTAATGAAGAAAATCTCATTCGTCCTACGTAAGTAAGCAAAGTTCACCTTTCAATTATTCCGCATCAGTTAGTTTTACCGATCACCTAAACAGGTCCTTTTAGATTTAGGTTGTTTACTAATTAAATTTGGATATCCTTTCAAACAGACTATTTTTGTTTGTAAGACCCTTTAACCAAATTAAAAACTACATTCAGTAATTTCTCTTAAATAGGGTCTCTTTTCTGTTGGTATAATTATTGTTTAGAATTTCTCTGAAATTATTCGACATAAAATTGAGTCAAATATCTACTTTTTTAGATCACTAGAAAAATTAGGGACTTCCTAGTCACCTAAATAAGAAATTTAATCTATACAGAATATATAGTCCGGGAACCGGCCGCCTTTTTTGCAATCAATTAATATACTTTTTATACTTCGCGAGCGGCTTTATTTTAACGAGACGCCAAACTTTTTCCTCTGCGAAAATGTTCGCAAATGGGTCCTACGGGGGTGCACAGGGAAAAAACACGTTGATTTAGAAATTTCAAAAAATTGATGAATATCATGGGAAAACGGGCCAATTAATTTGTAGGACAAAGTGGGCATTTAATTATGCAAATATTTACTAAGCTACAGAAAAAAAATCAGCTTGATATTCATTATTTTTGTTAATGTAGTAATATCTACATGTATCTGAGATGGGGGCACTCTTGATGGACACATTTTTGTTGTAGGACAAATGTTATTTTGAATTACTTACAAAAAAACTTAACAGTTATCTAAAAAATCAAGTGATATTAATCAATTTTTTGTAATTACCACATTAACGTGTTTTACCCCTGCGCACCCCGTAGGACCCATTTGCGAAAATTTTCGCAGAGGAAAAAGTTTGGCGTCTCGTTAAAATAAAGCCGCTCGCGGAGTATAAAAAGTATACTAATTGATTGTAAAAAAGGTAGCCGGCTCCCGGACTAATAGAGTAGAGTGCGATGAATTGGATGGATGAAAATTACGCTGGCAATAGTAGACGTTTTAATGTATACTGACTGACACGATTACGGTTTATAATATTACAGATCATGAAATAGTTTTCTGCATCCTGATTCCTGAAACTACAAGACTTTTCAGAAGTTTCGAAAATTTGTTCCTGCACTACTGCTTCTCTCTATTACATACTTTCACCTATATTTATATATCAAGTGACATTGATGGCAATCTTCTGAGGATCATGGCTATGTTGAACCATCCCTAACTTATCCATTATGTAGATTACTTACATACAAGAAACCAGTCAAACATCATTCGTTCATGATTTTCTATGAAACTATAGAGTGAATGGGTCGTCATAATTACCTCACAATGCCCTTGACTGGACGTGACCGCATGAGTGTAAGTTATCTATATAAAGCCACAAAAGGTGAAGTCACATCAAACAATAACCAAAAGATTAAGTCAAACGGCAAGTCTGTCACAAGCGGTTGTTGGTGTTGCTGTGTTCTCTCCACGGTATACACCGTGGTTCTCTCTTCTTTCAACGGACACAAGTCTTCCATTTCTTCCAGGATTCCAAAAGGATTCAACTGCTCTACTTCTTGAATCAAAATCACTTGGAAAACGCAGAAATGGCAGTAGTAAAATGCGTTTGAAATGCCACAATATCTTTGTAGGTGCCCTCCTTGTGCAGCTGGATTGCAAAGGCTGGCAGACGAAGTTACCATAAAACGAATTCGTACTGCTGTCTTGTAAAATATATTCGCTCGGTGCAGAATCAACAAGGCTAGCAGTCCACCTAAGGTCAAATCGATGAATGACAAGGAGGTTCTGCTGGCGGCCGCTTACCCTCCCTATATGAAAGGAAGTACGGACAATATACGAAAAATTCTGGCAAAGCGTAATGTAAAAACTGTGTTCACAAAGATCAGTAGGTAACATCCTTCCAAATCCAAAAACAAAGGTGAATCTATATGGACAAGGTGCAAGAACTGAGGCTCGTACATTGGACAAACAAATAGAAGAATTAACATCAGGAAAGAAAAACGCCAGAATACAGTGAAAAAGGACCAAAAGACGTCATCACTAGCACACCACCTCTAACTTCGACAAAACAAGAATGATTGTGAGCATAGAACACAAACACAAAAAACGCACAGCAACGGAACACGAAATTTCATCAGGAACATCGGTACTTTATTTATGAGTATAAGTGTATGCGATTTAAGCAACTTCATCAATACATGCTTAACATAATCGAAATTCAAATTTAATGTGCCACCACAGGTTTGTAATTTGAGCAAAAAATTCTAAAGCGTCAAGTAAATCTGCAATATCCGTTTCCCGAAGATCGACCAATACTGAAATATTTATTTATAAGTAACAGTGTGTCAATTTTCATGAATTTAACATAACCTAAATTGAATAATAAACCACCTCAGATGTGTGCAATTTGAGCAAACATTTCCAAGACATCAAGTAAATCCCGAAAATCGACCAGCGCAGCGTTAGAAAATTTATTTATGAGTATGAATTTTCGTAACTTCGTTGACCAATATGTACCTTAATCATAGTCTCAAATTTAATAAACCACCGAAGGTTTGCAATTTCTGCCAAAATTTCTAAACCATCAAGCAGATATACGCGATCCGCTTTCAGAAGTTCGACCCGTTGTTAAATTAACGTATTATCTTTCATAATCAACTATACAGGCTGTACATGTATATATTGGGCAATTAACTTAAAATTGGTTAGTGGAGCACTTGACTCCTCTTAAATTAAATAAATTATGATAATGCAGGTCCTTTTGGATTGTCACACTCTCATTTTCACAGTATACATGTAGGTTAATTTAGCTGTAATTGAAGTCTTCTGCTATTGATGGTGGCCCTGCCGTTGAAATGCGTTCGATTTAACAAAATTTTGTATCGATGATAAAGTAAATTTTGATAGATAGCGTAACAGACCAAGCAAACGAAAATTTACGCGTTTAATTTAATCTATTGGGCGGTATGAAAATAAGATTTACAATTATGATATGCGGAACTTTTTTTTATTAAATTATTTGGGTAAGATATTCCTAAAGCTCTTCGGGCGGTCGATGAGCCAAAATGTATCTTCAACAATATTTGGTTTGTGCTTATGTACATATGAAATGATAACATCGACTCGTGTCAGGAATAATAATGTGCTTATATGGTATGGCATAGAATTCAAGATGCGTGACGTTAACAACAAACAATTCAGACGAAATAAAGAGGTAGGTAAACTGGGTAAAATCCAAGTTACTGAAATGAGCTTATGTTAATTGTTAACTTGATTTCTCTATATTTTGACATTGTCAACATTAACTGATATGTATTAAGTTACTAGTATGGTTACCCCAGGGCACACAGGCGCCAGGTCTAAAGGGGCGCCGATTTCGGCCCGAAGGAATTGGACGATCAAAATTCCCAATCTCTGATGATAATTTAGAAATTTAATAATCTCTACTTAATAAATTATTGCAAATTGCAGGCTTATTTAAACCATGTTAGAGATATGAGATGAATTATAGAGGTCCAATAAATGCTGCCTGCAAGGCTTGTCTTGTTAATAAATTATAAACTGCATTTAAACAGGAAAAATCCTGTAGAAACAAGAAAAACACAAATGGAAGGCACGCATCGCTACCGGCGTTCCGTACACCACTTAATTAACAGCAGCTATCAGCTCCTTGTCTGCAATTTTGTCAACAATCTCATTCACGTCACGACTCGCGATCTGTCACAACTTATCAGTTTTCGTAGTCCTGTATAAGGAAAGTGGCAGTTTTTACTTAACTTTTTATTTAACAATACCAAACAATTTTTTTAACTACGAGGGTAATTCACAATCTACCACCTGCGAACGTAACCAACGTGTCAAGGCATTTTCAAGCTCTTCGTCATTGGCAAAACGCTGAAATACAAGCCAGCGATTCATGTATGGGAACAGGTGGTAATCAATGGGAGCCAAGTCCGGGCTGTAAGGGGGGTGATCAAAAACGTCCAATTTGAACTTGGTCAAAAGTTCAGTTGTTCTTTGAGCTGTGTGAGAGGGCGAGCATTGTCGTGAACAAACAGAATACCAGATACCAGCATACCATGACGCTTGTTTTGGATTGCGCGTCGTAGTCTTTTAAATGTTTCACAATACACTGCAGAAGTGATTGTCGTACCACGCCCCATAAAATCAACGAGCAAGATGTCCTTAGCATCCCAAAACACCGTAACCATAATTTTCCTCGCAGAGAAAGTTTGACGAGCTTTCTTTGGCTTTGCAGAATCTGTTGATCCCATTGCATTGACTATTGTTTTGTCTCCACATTCACATAGCCTACCCAAGTCTCATCTCCAGTAACAATCCTCTTCAAAAATTCTTCTCCTTCACCCTCGATCCGAGAAAGAAAGTCTATGGCAAAACTCATTCTTTTGATTTTGTGGTCGTCGGTAGGAAGTTTTGGTACCCAACGTGCACAAAACTTGCGATAGCCTAATTGTTCTGCCACTAACTCGTGTAGAAGACTCCTAGAAATTTCAGGGAAATGATCGGAAAATTCCGAGATTGTGAAGCAACTGCCTACACGAATTGTTTCATTCGCTCTGTTCAGTAAGTCATCACCGATAAGAGATGGCCTACCGCTCCTGGCTTCATCGTGCACGTTAGTTCTTCTTCCTACAAATAAAACGGTAATCCTTTCTTGAAGTATACCTTTTCCTGGTTGGCTCTCTTCCCCTCACGATGGGATTAGTCTGTCTGAATCACTGAACAGGATAAAATATTCTAGAAATCATTTTATAAGCCTCCTTTGTTACCTCAACTACCCTCACAATCTAAGTAAGTGTTGATGACGACAATTAATATTTACAACTTAAAATTTCCTTTGTGTTTATTAGAGAGGAATTCAAATTAAATCATAGCAAAAACGAATTAATAACATTAAAACAATAATTATATGAAATAATTATTTAAAAGTAGGTAAGTACATATTATGGCTTACAGGTAATAAAATCAATCAGGAATAAAAAAATGTTTCGTTCCACTAAAGATACCCAATTAAACCCATATAAATTATGCGGAGAATTTCAATGAAATCGTTAACGATTTTCGAAGTTCTAAAGGTGCCAACATCCGGACGGACGTATAGATGGAAAGACGAACAAACGGACGTACATGAACATGACAATCTTACTAAACAAACTGTTTCCACTCCAAATATAAATCAATAAACACTAAAAGAGGGTTGACATCTAAACACTTAATGAAGGCGAGAACGATTATTTTGAGTGGGATTAAACAAAGAAAAGTCGAGAGTATAAGATGTGTATTATTTAGTTAACTCTACTTTCCTCCACATGAGATAAAATCAAACTTGCTTTCGTACATCAATAGTAGCAATGAATGGTTAATTACAATAATAACAAATTTTCTACCTATTTGAAAAAATTGAGACGCGTTGAAACACTACGTTATAAATTTTTAGTGATTACGAATTGAACTAGAATTGCTAAGTTAATGAAAACGGAAAGATAAGAGTAAATTGTGCAAATATCAGTGCAATGCTGAAAATATTACACGTGGTGAAGTATTTATTTATCGTATTAGATGGCTGTGTTTTAATGTAAATACTTTACCACGAGCACTATCATTCACCGCACTGCACCGATATTTGCACGATTTAATCTCCTTAATCGTGCCTTTTAATTCCAATTTTCACATTAATCTTGGTAAAAAAAATGATGGCTTCTGTTCTTTTTTTCATTTTTATAAGAAGAAATACAACAACGATAGCAATTTTAAGACGTATCTGAAACCACGGTTATAGCTTAATAGCATTCATCCTTTTGCCTTCACTTTTTTACCGGCAACGCAACTCAAAAAATAATTATTTTAAACAATCAGTTCTTTGTGACATTTGATGAATTTTCTTCTGTTAAAGGCGAAGCTGTAACAATTACTCTGAATCAGCGCTAACTTGTATGTACCAAATTGCCATGCCCCCCCACCCAAATTTGACGGAAAAATAAATTGACAAAATTGCATACAAAATAACTACAAAATGTAACTGTAACCTTTTAATAAAAAAGAGTACCAAGAAATTATTGCCGCTAATTATTTGCTATTCCTGTGTAATTAAATTTTATTAATAGAACGTAATGACTATTACTGCGTTTAATTATTATTCAACATAGAGTAAAAACCTTGATGGTGTAAAGTTGAGTGATATTTTAATTAAGATTCGTTGAAATTTCACTTACAGATACGTTTTTCACAGCTGGAACGTTATTAGAAAATAATAATGAAAGCGTGTAGGTAGGTAAATGTGGGTAAATCACAGAGGAAACCAAAACCTTATTTACTCTCATGATAAAAGATTTTGATGTGTCTACTTGAACTCGACGGTTAATTAAGTTATATATGCATCTCATTAAAATGATTAAGCCAAAGGACCGTTATGTCATAAACACGTTTTCAAAGGAAAATGAGGTTTTAGTATATAAAAGCTTTTGTTAACATTACTTAGACTACTCAGTTAATAAATGTATGGCAAATTATTATTAATTAATAATAACAACATAACAAAATACATACGTATAAAGTTCGATCAATACAACTTTTACCTACGGGGAAATTAGGAATAATTGTATTAAACGCAAATTGGTTTTTATAAAAACATAATTACATTTTTTAAATGAATGTAATGTAATGATGTTGGTGGAGGAGGGGGCCGAAAATAAGGAAAACAACATTACTTTGCACACAAGAGAAAAAAGAAAGAGAAGACTTAAAATACCTAAACTTACTAAACAATAAAATTTAATTTAATTGTGGATGGGTTCATATCTCGCAAAAGGGTGTGATGAATAAATATTAAAACAACTCTAACTCCCCTTAATAATTGATTTATTCTTAACGAACTTTATTTGATTACGAAGTTTGTGATTACTGGAATAGAATCACGTTTGTTGCGACATGTTTCGGGTTTTCAAAACTAAACCCATTATCAAGCGAAGGAATTACATATTAAAATTACAATAAATCAGACGAAAAGAATCGTGCAGTTTCCCATGGAACGTCTTTATTCGACGTGCAATTAAAGTTGAATGGTGATTAAAATTAGGTGACGTGGAGCGACAAGTTTCGAATAGAGAATTGCCATCATCAGGCATCTAAAAACAACCACATCTTGACTATTGAGCTAAGAGCTAAAAGTACTTACACAAAGTTCATTTAAAATTGATAATTGTAAAATTAATCAAATTAGACGCCTGATGATGGCAATTCTCTTGCCGAAACTTGTCACTTAATTTCGCCTAATTTTAATCGCCATTCAACTTTAATTTCACGTGTCGAATAAAAACGTTCCATGGGGAAGGTTTAGTTTTATTAACCATTGCTTTATCTTACATTCCCCCATTTAGAGTACTCGAACAACCAAGATTAAACCACGTCCACAAAGATAGATCCCTCGGAAAACCTACACATTCCATTATCCTCAGCTCCATCCGCATTTAGAAAGTTGTAATGTATAAAGTAGTGGTAGGGGATCGGGCTGTTGTTAATAAAAAATACCGGCGCGGTGTGCGGATTGAAAGTTCACGTTGTTTGCATTTACCATGAAATATCACAAAAGTCACTACGTATTTTATTAAGAAATAGTCTTAAGGGTGAGATTTTAAGATTTCTGAGCAGCGTCAGAGAATGTATTATCTTTGGTTTCCTTACCATTGGCCTAATCACATGATTCAGTTCATTTTTTTTACTCGTAAATGTATGAAAAGGGAAGAAAAAGGATTATGTCACAAGGGTTGTTTAACACTTCATTATGTACAAGGTTTTTTTGTCACAGGATTAGTGAAATTAATCCTTTAATAGATAGAAACACACCAATTGTTTTTAATTTTGACTGAAAATAGGATATAATTTAGAGTGACTGCCCTTAGTACACAGATAATTTATTTTTAACAATTCCAAGTTTCACCTCTAAAGATATCTATGAACCTCAAATAACTACAAATGTTGATGTGAAGGGGGCAACTGTTAATTGATGGATAATACTAAGAAAGTAACGCGTTTAATAATAGTTTGGGGCAATATTAATAATAATAATTAATAATACCTTTATTTGGACATTACATTGGAAGAGAAAAAATTCGCTGCACGTAAGACGAAGACGTGAGGAGGAGCTTCACCGATGTTACCGCAATTTGAAGTCAATAGAACATTTACAATTTACACCCTTAAGGGCTGCAGTATGAAAAAAAGTTGTTGATACTTTTTATACGATTGATACTTCTCTACATTATGATTTTTTTTCCGACCTTCTACAATAAATATTAACGGAGCTACAGTTTGGCCCTTTGGCTCTTTTCATGCAATATGGCTGACTAACGAACTTAACCTTCATATTTCGACAAGAAATCTATCCCGAAAATTTGAAGACGATATCTTAATCCGTTCTCAAATTATCGTGGCGACAACCACACATCCACACACACACACAGACACCAAAATTTTTTTTAAGGAAAATGGATGCAAATACTCTGAAACGCCGAGAAATGTGAAAAAAATTTTTTTTATTTTTGAAAATGTTTCATCGTTGCAAATAGCTTCCCGCGAGCGGTGAAGCTAATTAAATACATTATATATTGGAAACGTCCAAAGGGCGAAGTACACGAAGAGGTTCTAGGTTTTCCCATGCTCTTCCACTTAACCCAATATACATAAATAGATCTTATAGATAGGCGGAGATCGTTACATAACATTATTATATAACGCATTAACGTAAAGAAAAGAGCAAAGACAGGAAGGAAAAGTAAAAGACACAAAGAAGAGACTGAGAACCTTTTACAATACGCAACATCTAAAAACCTAAAAGGAACATTTTTCTTTAATTTTTTAAGCATAACAATTTTAATATTTGGCGGAAGTATAATACTTTCGCAACATTGTACGAAAAGGAACTCTTGAACATTTCTGGCCTGTGATTAGGAATAGTGAGTAGGTTCTTGCGTCGAATATTAATATTGTAAACGTTTTATTATAAGTGTAGCAAGTTGTCCTTGTACATTCCGTTTAAATTAGTTTGTAAGTATTCAATTATGCTTAAATCACTGATTTAAGTATCTATTTTAGTAAGAATTACCTGAAGATGATAGTTGTTATCGAAACATGTCGCTAACTATTAAGCTTAACCTTACAACTTGTATCCATTAATTTCAAATTTGAATTCAATTATATACCTATAAATTCATGGGATTCTTAATCGTAAACCACTGGAAATATTACCCCGGTCCACATCGATTTTATTATAAAGCTATTGGGGCGAGGGGGGTTGGATGTAATTACCTTGTGTTATACTACCTTTTTTATGTAATAAATTCAAAAATTTGTAGTGATCTTGATTGATTTTATAAAAGTTTTCAACAATGAGTTAAAGAATTTGGTCGATCCGTATGACGAAAGATGTGTCGCAGTTTTAAAAAATAGTAAATACGAAATATTGTGCAACACCTAATCCGTAATCTTCACTGATAAATCAACCAATCGAAATTTGTTTGGCTAAAATTACAATTACACTACGAAAGCAGAAAGCAGATTAGGATAATTCTCCAAAGTCAAACGGGATTTTTGTACTCCATCGTCAACGGAGTATAGAAAGCTACATTTTTACGGAGCCCCCTGGATCCCCAACCATAACGAAAAAATCATAAAATTATTTTGCCTACATAACACCTATTTTTGGAAATAACGATGTTACGGGGCTGCTTTGATTTGAAGTAATATACATTAGCTCATATAATATTCCAACAGCTAATGTTATAATTAAAATAAAAGTAAAGATCATGATTTCAGCTATAAAATCCCTCAGTTAATAATATTTAAAGGGAAAGTCAAACTCGTGACATTTTCACCTCCTACAGATGGGAAATATCATAAAGGAAGAAAAAGAAAACTTTGGTAGATTGGATAGCAGCAGGAGAATTTTGGCGTACCTAATGCAAACTAATGAATGCCCGACGCTTTATTATAATCTAAGGCTGCACCATCCCTCATTTATAGAGCGTTATATCAATTATTTTTATAAAATTTTGCATTAAATATTTAACATGTAGGAACTTTATTTTCATACAGATTCTTTAAGAATATTAATTTAAAAAAATAAATAATTAATAAGTGTATGCGAAAAAAAAATCAACTTAATCACAGAATAGTCATTTCTTTGAACCACAAAAGTGTAGTGAGAACATTTTTACGCACCCTGCAAGAAATATTTGTTAAAGCAACAGTGTCCGAAATTAGTTTGTGCGCCCTTTCTTCATTACAGTCATATGCCTCCAAGTTATTTTCTTATTAGGACAACACATAGAATTAAATAACTAATTGAGTGGAAAAGCAATTTTAACATTATTTTCCAAAATCACGGAATAATTTTTGTTATAAAATATGAACGTTTTTTACAAAAATAAAATTATTTAGTACCTTCATTAATGTAAACGCGATCCCTGTACAAAAAATGAATCTGCTTGAAATTGTAAACCTGTTCAAATATTTCTTATACTGTATGAATAAATATTATTAAAACACCTCAGATTTACGAAGATTTTATGTATTTACAATAATTATATATCGGTTAAATGACGTTATGGTCAAATACATACAGGGTTTTTCAACGAAAAGGAGCCACCCTTTATAACTTCTAACAGAATCAAAATTTGAAAAATCGGCGATACCCGTCTATAATAATATCGAGGGGGACACTTTTTGACATAAGTTTGAGATTTCATACCTTAACCCCCTGGGTCCCACAAACATACCCTTAATTTTTTTAAATGGCAACATGGGTCATGTGATACGTCATTTGAAAGGTCTTTTGATATCTTGCATTACTGCGTTTAAAATTTTAAAATCGTTCAATTCGTTTGTGAGATATTTTAATTTAAAGTTTTAGAGAACTGATATAATTTTCTTCAAAATGGTTGTTTTTTATTTATTTTTTGCTTTTATAGTCAAGATAAATTGATACGAAATTCATTGTATTAAACTTTTTTTTATTTACATGGAAATAAAACTTAAAATAAATTAAAAAGTCAGTAATACTTTTATATTGCATTATTATAACGACAAATTATATCAGTTCTCTAAAACTTTAAATTAAAATATCTCACAAACGAATTGAACGATTTTAAAATTTTAAACGCAGTAATGCAAGATATCAAAAGACCTTTCAAATGACGTATCACATGACCCATGTTGCCATTTAAAAAAATTAAGGGTATGTTTGTGGGACCCAGGGGGTTAAGGTATGAAATCTCAAACTTATGTCAAAAAGTGTCCCCCTCGATATTATTATAGACGGGTATCGCCGATTTTTCAAATTTTGATTCTGTTAGAAGTTATAAAGGGTGGCTCCTTTTCGTTGAAAAACCCTGTATACGAAAGGTTTTCTTGTACCTACGCGTACGTTTTATAACGTAACATACAAGTGAAAACTCGTCATTTGCGCAATCGAATAAGAAAAAAATTAACTCAATAACTTATGTTGCAATTTCTGCTTCGTTAAAGTTATTTCATGTTAGCGCAATAATAAAAGAACTCGATACGCTCACTAATTGGAAGTTTAAGAAAGTTAAGGGAAAACGTGCTAACATATGTTCCTTATGAAAGCGCAATAAATATTATTTTATCCTCGTGGAAAAGTCGCCCACGAGAATTACTATTTACACCTTAGGTATCTGCCGAACTTTACTAACTTAAAAATATATCAAAAGTTTGTAAACTTACCATCGTCGAGATAGGGGCCCGCTTCAACTTCTTGAAAAAGTTGTCCTGTCGTAAAAATGATTAATGATATTAGTAGCAACCAGGATGATTTCATGTTGATAAAATTAATTGGGAAACCGCTTAACAAAACTAAACGAAAGATTAAAGTATCGAGTGTTTCGTAGGCGGCGTTACAAGTGCAAACCGCCAAGAAATGACCGTCTAGTAGCGTCGCGACAAGAATATATTGAGGGTCGCGGATGCGCGACGCCACCCCACCTTTAATATCAACAGGCGCAACCAGCATGCGTATACTCATCTTGTGTTATTTTTTTTTCATCCATTCTAACCGATAGTTATGCCTTTCTCCCAATTAGATTCCATTAGCGCCTAATAAGTAGGATAATATAAAAACACGTTCGGCTAATAATATAATATTTTATGTCAGTGGGAGTTAATAAAATCGTTTATTAAGCTATGGACAACGCGGAGTGTTACTTAATTTCCCTACGTGTTGCACAACTTTCGAAAGAAACTTTCGAAAGGGATATTGAATGAATTTTGTGGCGCACGGGGATTCCAAGTTATAATTGAGTTCGCATGATGCCATAATTTATACAAAAAATATATACTTACGCAATAAATTTTGCGTTACAGTTTAAAAAAAGCTAAATAGACGAAAATTTCGGCAATTTAGGGTTAAAGAGATAAAAAAAGCACAGGTTTGCAACGAAAAGTTAGAAAATGTAAATATTCGATGAAAAACGCTGTAGAAACACATAACCGATGTTGCCCAATCAAATTGATTAACAACATTTGCATCTCCAATCTTATACCATATAATAAACTTGGTCAATTAACTGCCAATCAAAAGCGAGTTTTAATGTGAGCTTATGTTCTTTGGTTAGATAAACTGATACTGATATATAATCTTCATTTACACGCAAAACGAAGAAATAAAGTTCCCAAATTTTGGTATCACTTTCCACGTTTGATTAAATATTAAATCCAACAGCATTATGACGGAACTCCCAAAATAAACTTGTGGTACGCGCTAAAAGGGAAAACTTCGAAGTCCATTAATTTTAAATCTGAAAATCTTCATCTACAAATGATGAGCGGCTTGTCCGAGGGAAAAAATTTTATTCTAACTGTTGTGCCTAAACTATGTTTGATAATGCTTTTTTATGATAGAAAAACAATATTTTATACTCTCAATAATTGTTCTTTCAAGTCTACAATACCTACTCTAATTGTGTCCAATCGTGTTTCTGTTTTCATCCAATTTTCGGCAAAGAAATGCAAGGTATTATAATTACTATTATTTATTCTAGGGACGGTCCCGATTGGTTCCTGCACTGCAACCTTTTGGTCTATTGTGCTCTCCGCTATTGTCTACCCTTCGAGAGGGCAAAGTTCAGGATTTTAGTGTCGTTAACCTTCCTGTAACCTTTTCAATCTCCAATTAGATGTTCCCTTGTCTTTGTGAATGCCCCATAATGGCAAGTGACGTGGTATGGTGTTTCTTTTTCGTCGCGATAACCCCTGTATAACGGGCTGTTTGCCAGTCCCATTTTCTGAAAGTATTTGTTCAGACGACAATGGCCTGTGACAAGCTCTGTCGCAAGTTTTATGTTCCTCCTACTTAACTTTAAGATGGTCTCTGTCAAATCCCCGTTTGGGTTTTCCAGAAAGATTTTGGAAAGGTTCTGTCTTGGAATTTTCGACCTGTGTTCTATTATGAGTGATTTCGCGCTTGCTGTTCTCGTAAGCTCGTCAGAATTCTGATTAGCTGCGATTCCTGCAGGCTCGGATGCCCACATTAGTGTGACTCTATTACACTTGCCTAGTGCGTTTAGCCTTTGTGTGCATTCAAGGACTAGCCATGAATTTACCTCATATGAATCTACTGCTGTAAACGTTGATTTGGTTTGCTGTCTGTAACTAATTATGAAGAATTTCCTTTCGGCAAGGTGGTCGTTCAATACCTGAGCAGCCGCTATGAGGACCTGGGCATGGAAAACGGTAGCTATTTATCCAACTGCTCCCGTGTGCTCCAGAGGTAGTCCTCTTCGTGGTTTTTTAACTTTACTGTAATTATTCGCCCAGTCATACCGAGTGGGGATTTGTTTTGGTTATCCTCTCAGTTATCATGCTGAAGTTTTTATCTATAGAGATTTCGTCGAATATGAGCGAATGTCGTACCCTTAACGATCTCTCCCTGCCCTTGGCTCTCAACTGGTATGCCTCTCTGAGCGCCTCTGCTCTAATTACTAGGTTTAGTGGTGAATCATTGACCATGTAACTCCAAGGCAAGTCCTGCGCTGCACCTTGCCAAGTATCTGTATGTTCTTCTGTATGAAAGTCTTATGCCACCACACCAATGACGCATACGTAATGACCGGTCTTGTACCAGTATATATCATTTGTAGATTTGTAGATGGGCCATCTTGCCCACGAATTCTCGCTTCAAGCCCACAAGCACTTTGTGGCTTTGTTCCCTATCTTTTCTAGGTGTCGTTTGAAAGCCAGTCCTTGGTGTAAACTCTAAAGTATTCACCTTCTCTACATTGCTATGTCCTTTACCTTTGTCTCCCTTTTTCTTCGTGAGAAGAGAATAAGGTTCGTATGTGATAGATTAACAGACAAGCCCTCTTCTCTGTACCGAACCGCTACAGAGTCGTTATTGAGCGAGGCTGTCATGTTTCTATGTTTTAGCATATTATGTATTCATCTACGCTCCGTGGTATGTACTCCTTTGATTTCCATAGTAGTTTTAATTGATAATTTTCCCTCTCTATATTATTTTAAAAGCGTCCCTAGGGCCACCTCCTTACAGGAAACCACTCTTCGGCAACCTCCACTACCCTGTGGATGACAATATGTTCACAGGATCTACCTGGTTTATAGGCACACTCGTATTTGCCGATGGGCTCAAGCTCCACAATCTCGTCCCTAATGCGTGGCTTAATGAGTTTCTCCAATAGTTATAGGAGAAATCACGTTAGACAGATGAGTCTAAACGGCTTGGCTTGGACGTATGAGTCTCGTCCAGCTTTCGGTATGACCACGACTTTTACGTCCCTTCGCGCCATATTTCAGTTCAATACTTGCCCAACGATACTGTCCATCTATTTTTGGTTAGGTTCACTATTTGACAGGCCAAAACCCAATCCCCTCTGTTCCCACTTATAAAGAGTTCCAGAGTTAGTGGTTCGCCTGCGTCAGTTTTAACAAGGGTCTTTGATCGCGGAAAGTGTGATTGAAGCAGAAGCTCCAAGGTCTCCTACGCGATCTCTGCATAACCCCTCTCGACTTTCATCAAGGAATGAAACGTATACCCTTTTCTCAGTCTCTTATTGTCCTATAAATGGTCGCCTAGCTAACATTTTGCCTTCTAAACCAGAATTTTGCACGTATTGAAGCGTGTCTTTATGTCTGTATCACAGAGATCCGTCAAACACTACCTTTAAAATAATACAAGGCTTCAATAATCTTCGCATATTGACGATTTTTGCTTGCGATGGCAGGAATAACAAGTTCACGAAATTGAAAACAGGGTACGTGAGACAACGAGGATCACTACTGTACACAATTGTGGAAAATCCAGAAAGCAAGATAGACTATCTAGGAATTTTCAAAAAATATTACGAAATTTGAAAGGACAGTTCGCGCTTTTTCTTGCGTTATCAAAGTGGAAAATGCTTCAACCAACCTGTTGGAAAGCATAAGTTTTCTATGCAGGATTTCTAAATTTACCAGACGCCAATTTGTTCACGGGACACCGTTTTAGGCATTCCTCCGCTACCTTGCTAGTGGACTCCGGGGCAGACATTTTAAGTCTGAAGAGACACGGTGGATGGAAATCCTCCACAGTAGCTGAAAGCTATGTGGCGGAGTCTATTCAGAATAAGCTAGATGTTGCTGATCAAATATTGTATAAGAAAAATTGTGTATCTTCAATGTCGTCAACTTCTCAAATTGAAGCCGATCCTGTGACTTTAACTACAGTGGAAAATGTCTAGGTACTTCACTTCAAACAGGATTTGCTCAAAAGCCTTCGGAAACAATAGAAACCATTACAACCCAATTTGAGAAGAAATCAAAAGAATTATTAGAACAAGAAGGTGTTATGAAAAATTCATTTTAAATCAACTTGATTTACTTTACTTTTTTTATTTTCCTAGGAATGTAAATGACACTACTTACATACCGTCGTCAAGGAAAAATAATAATACACGAATGATATTTGACATTTACATGTTTTGTATCTAAGCATGTATGAATTATACCGGCACGGCAGCGGGAAAAATTATTTATAAGCGTCCTTTGGTCGCACATTAATAGCGACAGTTGAGGACATCAAATAACGTTATCTGTTTACATATTTATGTCATGTCAGTTTTCAGACAGACACCTTTACAGATATGTGACCTATCATTTGTCCTCATGATTAATTGCATTAGAGGCCTTGCGTCGGAGGAATGTAATACATTGTGAGTATAAATGTAACATATATAACGGTTTTCTACTAATTGCGATAATTAGAAAGATAAATTCTACACACCCTACTACTATTATTGAAGTAGTTATTTTAGTCCAATCAATTATATAAATAGGAAATGCGCTACTGACTGCAAAGAATGTTCTAATTCTCGCATTCAATTGTAATGCCCTCAGAGGACATAGTAACTTTGATTCAAGTTTTCTCTAGAATTTCTGTAGAGAATCTGCGGTGAATACGTTAACGGAATTTAAAATTCGACAATAACGGCATTGGCGAATATTACAGACGCTTGGAATCTGTAGCTTACAGGAAATGAAATTGCTTGCCTCTTGTCTTCGAAAGTTAAAACGTATTGCGTACACTAGCTTGAACAATATTTCAAACTTAAATGTTGCGTACGATTATTTTGTTCCTAGTGATTTGTTATCCTGCCTTAATTTCTGTTAATCAACAAAGTAAACTGAATTACAAATGTATGGGGAGATAAAGTAAACTACAGACAAATTACCGTGTCTAAACATGAACTAAAATCAATGAAATTAGTAATAAATTTTATTAGTAAAACAAAAATTGGCTTCCTTTTAGTTTCAAATCTTTTATTAAGCTGCTTGCTTAGGGGTATATTGCCTACTAGACGTGACTTCCTACAATAGTTATTTATGTATCAAGTACGCAAAATGATGTTTTAGTGGATGAGTCGAGTGTGTCGGACGAGGCGAAGCCGAGTCCGAAAACTTAGACGAATCCACTAAAACGTTTTGCGTACGTGATGCATACAACATTTTTTTGCATAAATTCTCTAAATTATCAAATTAATTTCATAAAAATTTAATTTGGTACGTACAGAACAGTTGTAAACGTCATATTTAGCTTTGACATAGTTGTTATAGCAACAACAAGTAAATAAATATATCGTAAAAAAGATATCGTAAATACGTCAAAACGAATGAAAATTCAGCATTAAGGTTGTCATAGCGACTTTAGCGTACTTGTCCTTTAAAGATGTATTTTGCGGATTGTTTTCAGTCCGCAAAATGGTTACTTTGGAGACAGAATACAAAAAAAAGTTATTTCCGTCAGATTTTTTCACATTTTAAATATCGCTAGAAGCAGGCTGTGTAGTAGATTCAATAAAGCCGGAGTTCAAATTTTTTTTAGATAATTAACTTCATAGTGTTGTAGACCAATGAGACATTAAGAATAGTGTCACATGCACCAATCACAAGTTTCTTTAACTGAAAAGAATGCATGCTACTTTTCTTGCCGCTACCTCATTGGTTTAGAATTATTTTAGCAACCTATTTAAAAAAATCAAATGTCATTTTGACAAAAGTAAAAAATTTGACGTATTTAACGCTTCATTCAGTTAATTCTCCAACCGAAGATCATTCGTTCTCAACTCTTGTCAGGCAAGATTTTTATTTTTTTTATTCGCATTGATTGCTAAAAGGTAATTAAACTCGATCAAATTCTTGGGAATTTGATCTCGTTTAATTGCCAAGCAACCAGTGCTCATACAAAATAAAAATCTTGCCGACAAGAGTTGAGCACTTATGATCTTACTGTTGACAAAAGTCGTGGACCTTACAGTCATTATGTAACAATAAACCTTTCCTTCCACAAGAATTCGATCGTTTTTATAACTAATTCTTGCCCCTAAATATTTTTTGATTAATTATTAATATTATTATAGTTCTTACTACCATTTATTAAACGAATTTCAATACCAAATAAAATGGTGGACGGCACCGATTATTATTATTACTGGTGCCTAGACTCTTGTTCAGTACGTAAGAGAGCTGCAATAATATAACCCTGTATAACCTTAAATTAGATTAATGCGAATATTGGTCTTCTAATTAATGTGAAAAGGTTATTGGGAATTAGACCTACTATGTGTAATTAATTATTATTATTTATTCGATATTTCGACGTTTATATGACGGTTTCCTCAGGAAAAAAGTAAGCTTATTTCAATTAATTAACTTATTTTTTCCTAAGGAAGCTGTTATATAAACGGCGAAATATCGAATAAATAATAATAATTAATTACACATATGTGATGTACCCGTCTATGGCAGCTGGATTTTAAATGATTCCGGCTAAAACATTAGTCCGTTTGGTGGATGGTATTGAAAAGTTACGCCACTGATTTTTATTAATTTAAAAAAATCATGTACGTGATGGAATGGCGGGCGTATTTGGATAGCCGGACAGCGGGGGCGGAAAGGGAACTAATGCGGGAAGTAAAAAAATAAGGGTACAGCGAAGGAACAGTTCTCGGGGGATCGAAGAAGAAGAAGTAAGTTACGGTAAATGAGTGCATCGCCTTCATCAGAAAATTTAAGTATTTTGTTTGCTATTTTTAATAAGTAACTGTTAATTAGGTAGGGTGAATTTTAATTTAGCATGTGTAGGTGTTTCTGTGGTATTTTTGAAGGTCTTTTATGTTACGAATTTTGACTTTACAGTATTTATTCCGGTTGCGCAAGCTTGAATTGCTTGGCTTAAGTGTGTAATATGAAATTGGGCTTTACATTTGTCATTTAGGGATAACTTTCTTTTACTTCCTAAATATTATTAGGGTTGGTTTAGCCTGTTTAGTAGAATTAATTGAATTGTAGTGCATGCATGATTATTTCGCGTATTTGTTTCGTGATTACGTAATTTCATGCATTGTATTTGTTTGTTTAACGATAATTCATTTTGTACGTGACTTTGGTGCGCGGCTTGTGGTGATTTGAGTCATTGGATTTGGTTTTGTGGGGGCGTAATACATTCATTGACTTGTTATTGACTTGTCTAACTAGATAGCCTAATGATTGATTATTAATTGATTATGCCATTGATGTTGGGATGTAGCATGTTTGGTTTTCGCATAAATGCTGCCGAAACGATTACAATGACGGTTTGTGCTCGTGAGTCTCTTTTGGCTCCCTCATCCGGCGGTAAGCGTGTTCGGTTGTTTCGAGGACCAAATCATGTTACGATTCTGTGTGCATGGCATATCCTTTTGGTGGCTTTGTGGTTATACAATGTGAGTTGGTGGTGTTCTGCTACCATCTGATTTTGAAACATCGATTGCGATTACAGTTTACCTTCCTTTTATG
This sequence comes from Pyrocoelia pectoralis, assembly GCA_036250285.1. NCBI lineage: Eukaryota > Metazoa > Arthropoda > Insecta > Coleoptera > Lampyridae > Pyrocoelia > Pyrocoelia pectoralis. The sequence continues at coordinate 44,653,061 of CM070078.1, forward strand.
CATTTAAATATTGTTGATGTGATGGGTCCTAAAAACAAGGTACAACAGATACCAAACTAAACTCCAATTACCGGGGCAGGGTTTTTAGTTCAGCTAATGGCTGGCGCCCTGAGTCTCATAGTAAACAACCTCTTGACATGTCAAACACATGGAACCCTGGTGTGAATGTTAGGATCCGTTACATAACAGCCTTCATGAGATTTCTACCTTGAAAGGTGATGACAGAAGCTACCAATTTATTATTTATGTAATATTCAAAGAGGGGATGAAATTCCTAATGAGAATCGCACAAGCTGAAAGCAACCAATAGTAAAATTGAAGGTAATTTTATAGTTAGATTTGAAGGTTGAAGGTGAGGTAATTATCCTGAAGGGTTTTTCTGTAGCTCTTTTCCCTCCTTGTAATCAGCGAAGACCCAGAGCTAATCTCAACTAGTTTGAGAAGGCAACCCTTGAAGTTTATTAAATTTAATTCATTCTCCTCATTTCTTGTGTTTTATTTATGTTTGCCTAATCGATCCTTATAAGACTAGCACACACACATCTCGAGCAATTCGTTTCACAACGTAGAGTCCTACCATTTGACAGTTTTGTTATTGACGATCACGTGCCATGGGGTTTCAGTTAGTTGGCGGGAGATTTAGTTTTTATTTGGTTTTTCGAATTGCGCGACAGTCTTTCCACGTTGCACCTGGGGAGGTGGTACGCTACACATAGCAGGTCTAATTCCCATTAACCTTTTCACATAACCTTAAATTATACAAATTTAAAGAGATTCAACGCCATAGAAATCAGCGTAACTACCGTAATGTTTGGTTGCCAGGCGCCGAGGAGCGGGGGGGGGGGGGGGGGGGGGGGGTTGAAATATACAGGGGGGACAAAATAGCATTTGCCCCCTTCACAATTTTTTGCTTTCTTTAAGGAAACTTATGGTTACAATGTTATAAATTTAGAAATTATTAAGGGAAATCAATCTTAATAGAATGGATACGTACATTCACTTCCACAACACTCAGAAAATACGAGCTAGACAAATACGTCATCGCTGTCTTTCGACAAGAGGAGGTCGACTAAATGAGAAATGTTTGTGGAGGAATAAAGCTTCCATTGCATTCAGACGAATTCGGAAATCAGAGCAAGTGGAAGCAGTATTGGTACTGGTTGCAATTGCACCACAGTGTGGTAAAGTGGAACCGTTTCGGATACTCTCCTTCAAAACCTTTCCGGAACCATGAGAAGTACTCAAATCAAAGTAGTTATGCAGTGGAGGGCTACGTATTGAACTAATATTTCCTGTCGCAGAGTAATCCACGTAAATGCCTATCGCTGGGCGTAAAAGACATTTCGCACTTTCCCTAGCTTCCGAAACCTAAGCATACCACCTGTTTCTCACGATTTAGATGAGCACCTCATTTCGTAACTTACGAAAATGGAAGCAATTCATCTGGGAAAAAATGAAGCTGCTGAAAAAATTGCTGAAAACACAGAAAATAGGATGCAGATAAGCTAGATAGAATAGATAAGATTAAACATAAACGGGGAGGTCAAAAATCATAAATAATATTTTTCAAGATGGCAAAATTACTAGGCCTACGTCTGTTACAATGGTTAGCAAATTGCAGGTATTGATAGATGTGTGATAACTTCGTAACACCAACTTCAAATACTCGGCGAAGACACCACAATTTAACTAACTAAATGGAAGGGCTACGGAAATCCACCCCATTTTTTATTTTGTACTGCTTTTGTCTCAATTGCGAACAATTTTAAGATGAAAATGTCGTGTAAACGCTCAGTACATTCCCTAATCGTTGATATTGTGGTTATTTCCTTCTTCAGTTTATAACCGAAATTCTCTTGTTAGGTCATTTTTACAGTTTTAAATTAATCCACTTGTAATAAATTTTGAGGTTCCAGAAAGGTACACACTCATTCATCCCTTTTTAGCGATTTTGATACCTAGCTTTCAGTGTTGTAACAGATACATTTTTTTCAGCATCTAGATACAGATACAGATACTTTAAATAAAATATATCTAGATACTTCTCCAGATACATTTTCTTATATGTATCTAGATATAAATACAGATACTAACAAAAAGTATCTAGATACAACGAAGATACTTATTTACCCACATGAAAATAAAAAAAGTTATAAAGCGGTATTCACACTTGTGCATTTCCATGCTGCATTTTTAGATGCGGCGTCACCTTGAACTTGCTGCAATCTTTCATGTAGCAACTCCCATACATTCACATTAGTGCATTTTTAAATGCACAGGGAAAATCTCTGCAGAGATTTAATTTTCCACAAATTATAACTGTATGTTGGTGTTGAGAAGTGCACATTCCCACAGACAACTAACACATTGCACAAGTTCCAGAGCGGAAGTACCAACTTAAAACAAACATCAACTGACTATTGGCAAGGAATAAAAATCGCAGTAAAATCCTAGAAATGCATGATTAAACTGCTTGAAAATAGAACAAGTTCTAACTACGAGTATGATGCATGTTGTGATGCTGCAACTTTTCCAGTGTGAATCAAGAGATAGATAGCTACCACTGATCGTTTTTACAATTTGTTTATATATTTATAATTTATAGTTTGTAAAAAATATTTGCAGTGCGAATGTATCTTGTTTCAGATACTCCAAAAAAAATATCTAGATACAGATACAGATACAAAATTTTTCAAGTATCTCAATTGTATCTCGATACTCAAAAAAGCATCTAGATACTGTATCTAGATACTTGTATCTCGATACATTACAACACTGCTAGCTTTTAAGCGTTTTAGCACCCCAGTTGTGGAGTTAGAAGAAAAATTGCTCAAGTGCTCAGTATAGAAAAAGAAAATAAAAGAACGGAATTATCGAAGTAGAAAGGATCCCTTCAAAAGTGTTTAGGATCTTGGGACAACCGATACATCTAGTTCAGAGCAGAACAGCCATAAGCAAATAGCTCAACCCAGGGGTGGGCAGTCACAAAATACTTGTATTGAAAATACAGTATTTGAAATACATTTGTATTTTGTATTTTGTATTTTGTATTTGAAGATTTTTTCCTAAAGTATTTTGTATTTCAAATACTCTCTTATAAGCATCACAGCTTAGGTACTAATAATCAGCTCACACACTTCCTTGACGGGAAGAGTTTGCACTGATCCTCGCGCAGCATCCATTTTGGGATGAAACTCTATTGAGTCAGTACTCAGTAGAGTCAAAGAAATAAATCGTCATTGAAAAAGTAAGTCTAGTTATGATTCCGACAAACACAGATATTAAAACGGTGCAAATTGAACAAATTAAATACCTATCTATCGGTTTTTGAATTTTGCTTTCACCCAAATTAGTTATTTTTACAAACTTTACTTTTTGAGTGTTACTACACATGTACATAAAATATACCTCCCAAGTTTCATGTCAATTGGACTACAACCTTTTAAACTGACCTATCTTTCTATTTTGAAACTGATTAGTAATAGGTATACCTACCTACAGGGTGTTTCTTTGGAAGCTTTAATTAGACGTTTCTGGGAAGGTTTTATAAGTAGGTTTTTGAACATTTGCTTAGAGTTTACTCTGAAAGCCGAATTGATGTAAAATATTGCCAAAATGCCAGCACTTCCGGAAAAGCCGGAAGTAGCTAGTAACTTCCTTATTTTAAATGGCAATCCCTATCATATTTGGATTCTACGTGAAATTTCAGTTTCTTTTTATACCCGCATATCAATATCTACCCTTTATGATTTTTAAGACTTTTCTCCTTTTTTTAAGAAATAGCGGATGCAGACGGTACTTTGAGAATCCATTGGTTGTCGTTTAAAATAATGAAGTTACTAACTACTTCCGGCATCTCCGAAAGTGCTGCCATTTTGAAAATATTTTCATCTATTCGGCATTCAGAGGAAATTCTAAGTACACATTTTCACGAACCTACCTATAAAACTTTCCGAAAAAAACAGCTCGTATTTTTGTATTTCAAATATTGTATTTGTATTTTGTATTTTTAAAAATAATATAAACGTTTCTCGTATTTTGTATTTCAAATACATTTCTAGGAATACTTTGTAATTTGTATTTGAAATACATTAGTACATGTATTTTGCCCAGCCCTGGCTCAACCTATATTTGTTAATGTTTCTAAGAATAGTGGTATAAAGGTCGGAATATCCCGAAGAAAAAGAAAAAGAAATTATTCGCATACTGCTTCTTGGGAAGCAAAGTTATATCATTCCGAGACCGTTTTCGCCCTTATTGAATAGATTTTTCTCTTACATTTCCATAGCTTTTTTTGTCTTTAATTGTCTATCACTCACAATTAACAGTTTCATTACCTATCGGGCATTGCTCAATGCAATATACAACTTTATGTCTATTGATTTCTAATGTTATCACCGCATGAAGCTGATATTTAATTCATAATGTTTATTTCATGTCTCACGTCCTGTCACATCATCCTGGTGTCAGAACCATCTACACTAAATTGTGGTTTTCGTGAAAAGCTCAAATAACTAACTACAATCTGTAGCCTTTCCTTTGTAAATAATTTTCCGTCTCATACAAAGCATATCAGTTGCGAGTGGGCGTTGTATTCGAGTCTAGAATTTGCAATAGAAAATTTTTAAAATCTGGTTTAGAATCGCTTAAAATGAACCTTTGTAAATGCAGTATCAGGAAACTAAATTTAACATACTCAAAGAACGAATTCTTATATATTACGATCCTTTGAAAATGTGTAGGTATACATGAAGATATATGTAAACAAGGGTTGCTTCTGTCTTAAAATGAAAGTAGAAATAAAACGATATACGTGCAACGTATATTTGCCCTAAAGGCAATGTCTACAAGTGACGTACAACACGTATCAAATAAAAATTCAATATAATTAGGCCCCATGGTACGTATAACCGTATAGTAGAATACGATGCGCTTGACAAGTGATCTTGTTTCGTTAAATTTAGTACTTTGTAATTGAATGCAAAAACGTAGATACTCGTACGAATGTGGGTTTTCCGTTAACCGACCGTATTTGCTAATTAAGATAATTAACCGTAAATTATTTTACATTGCGGTAAAGGAAAAAGCTTGTGGAAATAAGAGTCAAAATTAAAAGGAAGGTGGGAAAGCGTACTCTTGGTGTGATATTCTTAGATAAATGTAGATAAACTTATTGATCATTTGTCATTTTTTCATAGTATAAGCGTAATAGAAGTTTCATTTATGGTATAAGGTACCTTTTAAGTAGTTTTAATTTTTTGGAACGAGCTGTTTTATTTCTGTTTGGCGCTGTTCTCGCATTTTGGATTTGACATTCGATAAAAAAATCGTTAGGCTATAAATCTGGTGAATATGGGCAATCAGACATTAATCTGACGTTCTTCTCCTTCAAATAATCAATTGTTAAATGCGCTGTGTAGGAGCTGACATTGTCATGATGGAGAAGGAGCGAGGTTTTTCATAATCTTGTCAATGGCTTCTAGCAAACAAATTGTTGTACACCATTCAGCGTTAACTGTTATCTTTTAAAGGAATTGTTGCAACAACCGAAGAAACAAGCGATCATTTTTGTGAACAATCTTTTGTGGAATTCGGTTCATCTGGGAACACCCAAAAAATAGATTGTTGCTTAGTTTCCAGTTCATAGAATACATTCAAATTTTCACCAACGAATTTTGCAGTTCCTCGGTCGATTTTTTTTAATCAATGCTTTACACTAATTATAATACCAGCCTGTTTTTGAGTTTCAGTCAAATTATGTGGAATTACTGGAATTCATCAGGAACAGAGTTTTTTGATGAAATGAAGAATCGATTGTATTGCAGCCTGTGATAAGCCAAGGGATGCCTTCATCTCGCGGTACGTCTCATCCACATGCCGATCTCCTACAATCATGTTGGGCACAGCATCGATGTTTTTCGGAATCACAACCGACTTTTGTCAACCTTTACGAGACTTACTATTGGCGGACGCACGATCACAACAAAATACTGCAAATCAATCATAAACAGTCTATTCTGATCGTGGTTCATTACCAAAAGCTGAACCAAGCAATTCTACGTATTGTTGTTTAGTTGAGCCTTTACGAAAATCGTAAAAATCATCCAACAAAAACTTTCATTTTTTCACAAAATTACTTTCTTCACTGTCAAAACACTACTTTGTCAATTTCTAAACCGCCTCTCATTTAACAATGAAAAAGTTTAAATTTTAAGTATACATATACTGTGTCCAAGATAAGGAGGACCACTATGGGGATTTCGGAAACGGTATGAGTTTCGATTAAATGGGAGAAAAGTTGGGAAATTTTGAGTTTAGTAAAATGGCATTTTTAAACTGACCAAATTCCGAACCGTTCCGAAATTGTGCGACAAAAGCGAATTTTCAGGATTTCGTTGGGTAATTATTATTTTCTGTGAGTTTTAAATCTTTGTTGCCGAAGTTTCTTTAAACTCTTCTCTTACAAACCTCCATGTACGTGCTTTTTTCAGGTTTTGGCTTAGTCAGACGTCTCATTTTCGAGTAACCATCATCGACTTTGTTTTTTTAAATACGGTCCCGATTTTTTTATACATAACATTAGAAGAGCTTTTTGTTCTGCATTCAAGCATGTATCACACTTTATGGTTTAATTGCGATTTTTAAACTTATTTTACGATTATCGGAAAAATGTAAGTACGAACCTGTATCCCTCCCAATAACATTCAAATTGAACTTTATTCATAAATGGGCTTTTTCTAACTGTGCTTTCCTCATCAAATTAATGAAATGACAGACTTTTCAATTTATAACTAAGTAATTACAATCAATCAACAACACACAAATGAACAGATAACATTTGATGACAAGAAAATAACACATTGCAGTAATTACAAAAAATTATAATAAATGCTCGAAAAGCCCTCCTTCGTTCTCCAATAGTAAACAGCATTTTCTAACTGTAGAATCCAATGCGTTCTTTAACATTGTAGCATTGTATTTTAAATACAATCATTGTAGGTTGTACAGTTTGGAATGCGTTAAGGGAGTTCCAAAGATATCTTTGTAAACATATTTTTTATGTACCCCCCAAGAAAAAATCCAGCCGGGTTATATCGGAAGAACGGGCTGGCCAGGGTGTTTCAGAAAGGATGCTTAAAATTTTTTCGGCAAACCTATTTGAAAGGTAATCCTTAACCACCCGTGAATTGTGTGCAAGTGCACCATCCTGCTGAAACCAACAATCGCGTACTACGGCTTAGGGTAAAATATCAAGAGCGTCTTCCAAAGTAGATGTTGGTTGATGATGGTTAGGTGAAAACGAAACATCGGATTCCAATTTGCTGTATGCCATGTTAAAAAACGTTAAAAAGTATCTATAGAAGCTTCTTTTATTTTCTATTTAACATCAACCACTAAGTAACAATTTGACAAAAACGAGATGGTCAAAATTCATTTTTTGTCGCATAACTTCGGAACGGGTAGGAATTTAGTCAGATTAAAAATGTCATTTTACTGAACTCCAAAATGCCCAACTTTTCTCCCATTCAACCGAAACTCTATCTCTTACCGTTTCCGAAAACCCCATAGTGGCCCTCTTTATCTTGGACACTGCATAGTTTTATAACATATAGTGATGGCAAATTACAATACCACCATATAGTGGTCATTTGCCACAATATAAAAAGAGGCAACCCTCGTGTACAGCTCGTCCAACTTTTTAAGCAATTGTTACAGCTACGAGTTTTCGCTAAATTCCCAACGCGATTGCCTGACTAACTCTAAGTCAAAACCTGAAAAAAGCGCGTACATGGAGGTTTGTAAAAGAAAAGTTTGAAGAATCTTCGGCAACAAAGATTTAAAATTCACAGAAAATAATAAATACCCAAATAAACATTTAAAGTAACTCGAGATGGTTAGAAAAGGGTTTCTGGAAAATGGTGAAATACCGCTCAAAAATAAAAAAAATATTTTAACAATGATATCTTAATAATAATACAGTCGAACTTTCATAAGTCGAACTTCTGTTAGCCGAATTTTTCCATATCTGGAATTTTTTAAGAAAATTTAGTACCAAGATCGCATTTTACATATAAAATTGTTTCTATATCTCGATTTTCTGTACGTCGAAGTTTTCTATATTTCGAGGTAAATTTCGTCTATTGTTGGATGGCGAAGCTCCTTTACTCGAACTTTCACAAAAGGATTAGCATAAATTTTTACCTGTAGATTCTTCGAATTCTTTTTGAAGGATTTTGTTTGTTAACGGTAATTCTATAATCCACCTCAAGCACAGACAATTGTTTCTTTAATATTCTTTCAGCTTATTTTAGTCACAATACCCTCTTTAAGTCTCCGAGAATTTTAGATAATGCCTACAATATTTTGTTGACAACCAATTTTTTTGCCAAAGACAGTAAAAAATTACGAGTTTTTTAAGAAATAATACCTACTTTTTGTCATAGGTTGTAATTTTCTTCAAAAACAATTACATAATTTCTGTAATACATTTATACATGTAGATTTATTATAAAGTCTTAGCGAAATTTTTCTTATTTTTTGGTGTTTCTAATTTTCTATACCTCGAATTTTCTATATCTCGACTTTTTTGGTGTACAATGGAGATTCGACTTATGGAAGTTCGACTGTAATCCACAATGAGAAGAAAAGGAAAAAGGCTAACGTATTCCATTTCTCCACCACCCCTGTAGTCAGATATGTGAAGAGGATGGGATCGGAAGGAATAGAATGAGGGGGGGGGGGGGGGGGGCGACGTACTGTTTCAGCATTATGTATGAGGAAAGCCCCCTAAAGAAACCTCATATAGAACAGTCGCCCATGAGAATCTAACTCACGACGGCGGCGCGGCGGACGTCCAGATTCGGAGCTTAGCGTGGAAACGACTAGGCCAGCCTCGTCGGTAAAATGACAGGTTGTTTTAACTTCATTACTTAATATTTCACGCTAAACAATTTCATTTCTAGTTACTGGGAAGGTAAGAGTGCCTTATAACTATAATGAGTTACGATGAGGCGAACGATAAAAGACGCTCAAAACTGATGGAAGTCGTCTATTGCACAGATTATTGAGGCGGAAGGATGCAGACTATTAACCAGCCAAGATCAAAACACAATTATATGTCAGGCAGATATTATGGTGAGCAACGCCTGCGCCCAATTTTATGGCAGAGGACCTCTTGCGTCCATCCAAAAGGCACAAAATAAGTTATTCATCCATCACAATTGCATGACGCGGTTCTGACGATTCCCAAATATACGAAATGTTGCTTCGTCACTAATAGCATATGAAACGGTGAAGAATAAAACCATTCTTAAGGAATGACAGATGAAATACCGGAAGCCAAGAGACTTAGGGATGCTCTAGTATAGAGTATCTGCTGCAATTCAGTAAGGAAGATAGACCTACAAGGACAATTTCACAAAATCGCCATTGGAGCAGAATCAATGCGGTGGAGGAGAAGGTAGCGTTTAATTATCCGTACTGTTAAGCCTTGAAATCAAACTTTAATTTCAACAATATCAGAATCTAGTTAATGTTCTCAAAAGCTTTTGTATCGTCAATTAGTACAACTACATTAGCTTAATTGTAATCCAATCTAACTTTTGAATATTTCATTAAGCAAATTTCCAAACTTATACAGTTATGTAATTATGTATCTTATGTATTTCACACTCAAGCACGTTGCAGATTCCATGTTGTTAACAATATAGTTTTAGTTTCAAATACATGATGGATAAACAAAGCGCAGAGTATACAATGTAAAAATAATAGGGAACTGAAAAGCTTCAATAATACAGTAATTGAATGACTCAAAGCTGAAAATTTCATATTTATAACTGCAATGAAAACAGACAAAACATTACAACATACAATGAAAACAATGTTTGTTTCAGATTTAAAACCCGCCTATCGTTTTAAGGGGCGTATATTATTTCCAATTAAAATTTTATTACACACAGGATATAAGCAATTTAATGAAATAATATCCACGTAGTAAAATTTTAATATAGGGTAAAGTTATGAGAAGACAATAATAACCAGATTTAAGGGTAATCCGTAACCGTTACCTTCATTATTATGGCAATCAACTAGTCCAGAAAGTTCGGAGAAAGAATATTTTATAGGAAGATGGTATTAAAAATAAGACCTAAGGAACGCCCGTATTTCTAAAGCAACTTTGTTCACATTGGCATTATATAAAAGTGATACGTTTTCAACATTTTTTTATTAGTGATAAGTATAACATTAATATTACAATCCATCAATTTCATTTTTCGGCTACTGTGGTGTAACGATAAATGAGAAAATAAATTTCAAAATTCAAAAGTGAGATACTTTGTGATTCCTTGTCGGTCTTCGAAAATTGTACTTTCATCATAAATTTGTTCAATATGTAATCTCCTTTTTCAGACCTTTCTTTCCACATAAAAAATCGTACGATGGGCAGGAATTTATTCCCACATAGAAAGCAAAGTAAGGAAATGCAATAAGTGTATCGAACATCAAGTGATACCAGTTCAAACATTAACACTCTCTAGTGTGTCACAGATAGGTCGCTGAAATAGCTGAAATGCGTGGAAAAACATCATCTCATCGCGGATATTTTTCAGTATATTCGGAATAGTCTTGCCTTCAAAATAACCCGGGAACTCATAGCAAAGCTTAGCGAGTTCATGGCCTGATAACAGTTTTCAGAAACCGTAAGATCAGACAACGTACCATTTTTCAATAGCCAAGTGTTCAATAATTTGCAAAAAGATACAGGTTCATACATGTAATCAGCTGAATAAGTAGAGAATGCTGAAATATAATGAAACGCGAGTATCTAACCCTGCATTAACTGTATTCCAAGAATATAGCCGTCATAACATTGTCAGCAGATTATGGTTGCAATTTGAATTTTTTGGTGGGAGATGACATGAGCCTGGATCCCCTCTACCAAGATTTTTTGCTTTGCAAAGCAAAATGGTGGGCACAAGCTTCTTCACTTGTTATGATATGTCTAATAGTCATAATGAATTTTAGTAATATAGTATCGTCGTTACCAATGCTAAAGATCTCCTAGTAATTTCTTTCACAGCAATTCACTTATGGTTACGTCCTACAAACATTATAACCACTAATGCATTGCTGGATGCCATCGTCATTCGAACTGACCCTTTAATACATTCGATTCGTAATTACGGGGCGTTTTCAATAAAATCTGGAGCACGTAAATCTATCGGCGTTACAAAATACACTAAATGAATGAAATTGGTTGCTGTTTATTAGATAAAACATTAGCAACACTAAGCCGTTATCAATGTTTGTAATGGCATCCATAAAGAATTGCGCCAGCGAAAATATGTTTAAAAATTAAATTCCAATTATTAAAACCATAGAGTTAAAATTAAGGAAGTCTTTTCAAAGATTGATGCGCCCATGATATATGAACCACCTTAAATTTCATAAGATGTACTACAAGATGGATTCAAGCCTGATGATGGGAGACTTAATTGCCGAAATTGATAGCCTTACGAAATATTAAAAAATTTTAGCTTACAACATCTTTTTATTTAAATCAAGCGTAAGTTGTTCAGCTTCAGCGATATGAGAAAGATGGAGAAGCTTTTGTAGGTAGAGTGATGAATGGTGTTTTTCTTCAATATAACAATATTTGCTTTTATAGTGTGAACACAACGCAGCGAACAATTGAAAATCTCGATTTTACAGTGGTTGAACTCTTCAGATCTGGTTCCACGTGATTATCACCCTTTGGGACAATTAAATAAGAATTGGGGTGAACATCTGTATACATAAAACCTAAAATAGATTTTAAGACAGTATCAGACAGGACATAAGGGTTCGTGGTAGGTACAGGAAAATAAGTATTTTCAATAGAAAATTAAAAACAAAAACAAATTTTATAAAAAATTGGGAGGAATAAGAGAACGAATATCGAGAAGTAACGCTGCGGGTGTAGCACCATAACCACAAGGAATAGAGCAAAACTAGAAAGAGATAAACACAAGGAACAATAGGAATTGATAAAGAAAAAAGGAGGGCAGTAAACGAATCTGTGGACAGAAAAAAAGAAAGAATTTACATGAGCTAAAGCGTGATATAACAATATTTTATCAAGAAGCGAAACAAGTGGAGAACACCAAAAGCACTTATCGAAGGATGTAGAGGCAAAAAAGTTTTCCAGAACTAATTGAGGAAAAGACGAAAGATTGCGTGAAAAGCTACACCATTTGCTAGTAAGAATATGGGAAGAAACAAATATCAGAAGGATAAAGTAATGCTGTCCCATACTTAAAAAAAGGCAACAAAATCATGTGTACAGCATGTAAAATATCAGCAAAAATCATACGCATTAAAAACCAAGTAGTTCGAGAGCACCGCGGACCGGTAAATAGACAATTGACCAAATATTCACACTGAAAATTTGCACTTCAGCGATTTGCGTATGCCTCTATTTCACGTAGTAACTATACAAGGCATTAGAAAAGTTGAACACAGATGACCACTAGTGTATCGCCTATGCAGATAACGTAGTATTTCTGGCGAGCTCAAGAAAAGAAACAGACAGTGCATTCAGAAAATTTTAAAAAGTGGCAAGAAACTATGGCTGACAGTAAATGACAACAATGCAAAATACGAGGCGTGTTTTTAAAGTAAGTACCGTTTGGAAATTCCGCCGTTGTAGCGCTGCGGTTGGTATTCGGCGCATGCGCTCTCTGTAGCGCTATCTGTTGTCAAGCTACAGACCCCATTACGGAATTATTCCACTGTGTTTTTTTGTGGATATTTGAAATGTCTCCTCCGATTGAGAATACCGCCGACTGGAAAACATGCGCTGTGATTCGTTGTCTTAGTGCTAAAGGCGTAAAAGCGGCTGAAATTCATCCTCAGATTAACGAAGTCTACGGAGAGCATGGATGGTACGAAAATGAGTAAGAGCTTTAATGGCCATACGAGTGTGCATGATGAAGAACCTTTACTCATTGTTATGATGACTTGGTGCAGAAAGTTGATGAAAAAGTGAGAGAGAACAGACGCTTTACGATTATCTGATCAGTTTCCTAGAGTTTCAAGAAGTGTGGTTTATGAAATTAGGATAAAACGTTGCAGTGGTTGTTCAATCAGGTGGCAGATGTCTACGGGAATGGTATTCAAAAGGTGGTTGTACCATACGATAAGTGCCGTAATATTGGTGGAAATTATGTTGAAAAGTAGATTAAAGTAGGTACAGACTTTCATGGAAAAATAAAATTGTTGGAAAAAGTCAACTTGTATTTTTTTATTTCAAAACGGTACTTACTTAAAAAACACGCATCGTGCATGGATACCCGAAGAAAACAAGATCGAAAACTTCCAAACTCCAGGAAACCAATACAAAATGGAAGAAGCAACACATGGGAGGAACCATAACAAATAAGGGGCAAGAAAAGGAAGAGATAAAAAAGAATCTTTAAGAGTAGTAGAGGATCGAAAGCACTGACTACGATAAAGCCCAAGGTTCTATAGACAAGTGGAATGTGGACAATGCATAAACGAGAGGGAACGAAATTAGAGATATGGAAAAGAATGTCAAAAGTCTTTCGTAGGATCTCCAAGAAGTGGAGAAGAAGAACAAATCAAGAAGTGAGGAAATTTACGGTGATGGAAAAGAGGAAAAAATAGAAAACCAAGGAAAAAATCTGAGAACAGATACAGAGGACCAAAATTAATGGTGAAAAGTCAGGGCTGTAGCTTTATATACAGGGTGTCTCACGGTGACCGTCGGTTAGAAGTATATCAAGAACTGTAAAAGCTAGAAATTTGAAATTTTGCACATGCGACATGCCGTGTTTAATCTATTAAATAAAAATATTTTCCAAATGGCAGCACTTCCGGAAATACCGGAAGTGACCATCAACTTCTTTATTTTAAATACAAACCAGGCCAATTTTTTTCACATTCTGATGTGTCATAAAATGTTTAGTAAGTATGCTTAAAATAATCGGCGTATCAATTTTGATTGTTAAGAAAAAAAAATTTTTTCACTGAAAAATGTCAAAATCTTGTTTAGGAAATAAAATTGAAAGTCGAAAGTGGTAAAAGTTAGGGAAATGGGATTTTAGGTTCTCAATGTCAAAAGATTGAGACACAATTGTCTGTAATGGATTATAAAAAATTGGCCGCGATTACGTATCTATTTGACGTTATTTCCAGACTTAAGAAAAACTTTAAAAAGTCTCTTTTTTTAAATGGAATTCCTATTTAATTATCGGCCTATTCGATGCAGAAATAAATTTCCTTTAAATTGATATAGCATGTTCCTATACCTAAAATCAATGATTACAGAGTTATTTACATTTTTCTAATTAAATTTATAATTACTTACTTTACAAAACATGGTTGGCTTTGAAAATTTTCAAAAAATTTTTATTCAATTGTTTCTTATGATGACAGTTGTCAGTTAGCTATCAGTTTGAAAGTTTACGCTACATTTACGTTTGTTATCCGTGTTATTTGTTTGAATTTTGATTTTTGCGATTTGTTTTTAATTGGGGAATATGGAATACACAAACGCTGATATTCTAAATTTGTTTTACATTCATGGCGAGTCTGCTCGTATAACATTTCGGACCTGCAGAACCTTTAACTATTGAATAAAGGATCACTCAACACTTTAACGAAAGATATCCGCATTTACCTACAATGACAGAACGAAAAATCAGGATGATTGAAAAGAATTTTCTAAATTTGGGCGAAGTAAATGCGCCACGAAATTTGGCAAAGCCGATTGTCCCCAATGACGCTGCAGAAATCAATGTTTTGGGATATTTTAATGTTTTCCCTGAAAGTTCTGTTCGTTGGGCGGAAAGAGACCTTGGATAGTCAAGAAGTTGCATAGATAGAATTTTAAATAATCATAAAAGCATAAGAAACATTTGAATAAAAATTTTTTGAAAATTTTCAAAACCATGTTTTGTAAAGTATGTAATTATAAATTTAATTAGAAAAATGTAAATAACTCTGTAATCATTGATTTTAGGTATAGGAACATGGTATATCAATTTAAAGGAAATTTATTTCTGCATCGAATGGGCGGATAATTAAATAGGCATTCCATTTTAAAAAAAGAGGCTTTTTAAAGTTTTTCTTAAGTCTGGAAATAACATCAAATAGATATTTAACCGCGGGCAATTTTTTATTATCCATTACAATTGTGTCTCAATCTTTTGACATTGAGAACCTAAAATCCCATTTCCCTAACTTTTACCACTTTCGACTTTCAATTTTATTTCCTAAACAAAATTTTGACATTTTTCAGTGAAAAAAATTTTTTTTCTCAACAATCAAAATTGATACGCCGATTATTGTAAGCATACTTACTAAACATTTTATGATACATCAGACTGTGAACAAAAATTGCCTGGTTTTATTTAAAATAAAGAAGTTGATGGTCCGGTTCCGGTATTTCCGGAAGTGCTGCCATTTGGAAAATATTTTTATTTAATAGATTAAACACTCCATGTCGCATGTGCAAAATTTCAAATTTCTAGCTTTTACAGTTCTTGATATACTTCTAACCGACGGTCACCGTGAGACACCCTGTATAACTGTATCATTCTAAACTTTTAATCCAACCATACTTTTGCATTAACTACTTATATACTGTGGAATGAAACCAATTAGGTTATTTTAAAGCAAAGTTTCCAGTATAGGAATAACTTAATTATTACTACTAGAAAAGACATTTAGCTCTCTAATTGTTAACTTTTCTCGTTAAAATTATGTTTGAGCTGTTTTCGAGCTTCAGAAGGGAGAGTATTTCGAAGTAGCCGGATAATTATTTTAAAACCGACGTGGGATGAAGACAATTTTTACGTGGCGGGGTTTAATGCGTTTTCACCGAAAAGTTTTACAGTTTGTGTTTCGAGAAGGTTTTTTGAAGTAAACAAAAAGTGTCAAACTTGTATAGGTTTAATGGAGAAAATGAAATCTGTCAAAAAGTGTTGCTTCAATATCTTTACAACTCTCACCAATTACCTAAGAAATGTTACATGTAAGAGCCTAATTTTTGAGATATGCTTGTAGTATAATACGAGCGAAAATTCTTCCATAATATTTGGAATTAGCTCAGAGACCTATATAGACGACTTAATTACATTTTATTAAGTAATTGAAATAGATCTATCAAAAATTATAATACATATTTTTCGCACTTGACTGATTAATAAAAAGGACAACATGCAGTTATAAAATTCGTAAAGAATACTCTGAATTATTGCCAAAGATAACAATCAACAATCATAACATTAACAATAAATTACCCATTACAGTATAAAGATTATACAAAATTGCTACATTTTACATTTAGGATTCTTAGTGTACTTTTTTGATAACTTTTTAACAATTGCAGCGTATTGTCTCGAATTCCATAATTGATGTGGATACCTCCACTTGCTTATTATTTTTGATTGTGGAGATTTCCTTTTGATTCCAGGCCAGTGGACTAAAAATGCACCGTCTAATATCAGAAAACGATACCCCATAAGGCACATTTCTAACATCTGAAACAATTTCCAGTATTAGTAATAAAATCATGAAAATGTGACGTGAACAGTTTAAAGCTTTCGCTGCGGTTACACTGATATTTCCAGTAATAACGTTATGGAGGCATAAATCATACTTGCATGTTACCATGCAATTTATTTAACGAAGTTTATTTCGTTCGTGCTATTTAAATTTAAGAAATAAAATGAGTAGGTATATTACTTAAGTTTGCTTGTTCAATCGAAAAGATGTCTAGTGAAGCTTGAAACTGTAACGAGTTGTTTGCCGAAACATATTACTAATGGAGATAGATCTTTTAATAAAAATGTCGAATTCAGATGAATTTAGATGTTCTTTAGGGCGACTCGTAATTTTCTTTAATTTTTCCGGCTTTTTTCCTTTGTATAAAGCTTTCATGTTATCAGTTAATAACACTTGAGAAACTAGAAAGGATAACGTTTGTCTTGTTGTGTTTGTGTAACAGGTAAATTGGCTATTTTCTGTTTTTTGTTATTACACATTACTTCAGATTAATTTTTTACAGTCATTAACCATTTTTATCTACTCAATAAGCAAATATTTCTTTCAGGTTATCTCCTTTGCTTCAATTATTTTAGATTGTTCTCCTTAATAAAGGAGTCTTCTGGAGGAGTTCCTGATACCTACCTTTAAAAATTACAATAAATATCTCAATTCACGTCCAACTGCACTCTACTAAGGTTTCTAATAACGTTAACTTAATCATAGATCGTTACAACTACTGAAATATATGTACATTATGGTACTTGATAATGGTAAGCTGGACCCAAAGAGACAGACTATAACGGATTTATCCACTAATTCTTTTGGTAAGTTTGGTACTACTGTAATTTAGTTAGTTAGTGTTTTTGTCCATGTTTTAAACAATTGACATTTAAATTGTAACCTTAGTTTATTGTTAATACTTAAGAACCGCATGTAAACTGTCTTAACTAATTATGTAATTTGTTTAATAAAGTTGCCTCCGAAGAAGGCTAGGCTTAACTAGCCGAAACGTCGGCCGTTTACGAAGTACACAATGGTTTATTAACCGGTATAACTAGAAACTCTTGCAGAAGGCTCCTTTATTAAGGAGAACATTCTAAAATAAATATTTCCATCCACCAGCATCAAAAAATATGAGCGTCAAATCGTCTAGAAAACAAATTAAATACCTCAATTTGTATTTGTATTGTAGGTCAAATCAAGCAACAATATATTTCCAAATTTCCAAGCATGTGTATGAGCCCTCACTAGAATTTTTCCTAAACTGAGCGAGATCAACTCCAGAATCTTGTAGGTGTTAACACAGAACCTACAGTTTTAATTTCCTATTCGAGAAGAAAACCCATTCTTTTCAGTCTTCTCCCATCTTACAAAAACGACTATGTTGCCCATGGTTCGAACACACGCCAAGCGGCTAAACGCTAAATATGCCTACTTTTAGACAACCGAATTGTAGTTAATAGGTAAATTACTGGCAATAATCAAGAAAATCGTTCGTCAATGATTACTAAACATTAGCATTAGGTAAGATTAGAAATTACAAAAATTTCTAGAAACGAATGGAGCTACTAATCAAAAACATTAGGTAAATTAACTAAGCTTTATATACGGCAGTCTAAATGGCTGTGGTTTTCGGGCATCCTTGTACTTTGTACCTGATCATGTGTTCGTAATTTACATACACCACGAAAAACAGATTTTATTTATTTATTTTATTTATATATATTATCAGATTTTTTAGTTGCAGAGGGTGTCAAATATAGTAAAATCCATGAAAGAAAGTTTGAACCATTCGAACGTTTACAAATGGGTTGAACTTTTAAACAAATTGCCCGTGTAAGCGTCTCTGACAAACAATAAAATTGACGATCGATTGAAGTTGCAATTTGTTCCCTCAAATCTAGCATGAACTATTTAATTCAGAACAAAAGGCGTATTATTGTTGAACTGATAGCTGAGGAAGTGCATAGGAGTGTTATAAATTGCCTATAACATTATTAAAAATAAGCTGCTGTAAAAGAAAACATGTGCGACATTGGTTGAAAGACAACTTTCGAAGAAACACTGCAAAAGCTGGAGTGGAAGATCCTTCCACATCCCCTCTACAGCCCATGCCTCATCGGAGTTCCATTTGTTTCAACCCCTTAAAGAGGCTCCACGTGGGAAATATTTTGGATCTAATGAAGAAATTAAAATCAGGTGGGAAGCCGCTTCGAGATTAACCCAAAGAATTTTCTGTAAGAGGCATACACAGATTAGAAGAGCGATGGGGCTGCTAACTATGTTCAAAGGTAGTCGACGTTAAGTAAGTAAAAGTTTTTCAGCTGCAACACTTTGTCCCGTTAATTATTGAATGACTCTCGTATGTTACAGGTATATAGTTAGTAGTATACTACCGTCATAGTTAAAAATGCAGTAAGTGTAAAAAAAATCAAAAATGAGGTTTTTATCGCTTATTATGAATGCGATGGTGCGAAATCCGAATTTTTGGTCAAAAACACAGTATCTTTTATTGGAATTTAAGTAAAAATCAAAAAAGTTTTGCAGTAAGTGCAAAATTGATTCCTTTTTGCAGTGTTAAAATATAGTATCTGCCGTATAATAAGAAAAAACACAGTAAGTGCTTGCAGTTACTGCGTTTTTTCTTAGTATGTGTAGATACTGCAGTTTAATTTAAAAAAGTGTGTGGTTTTGGAGGGGGCGATTTGGAACTCGATTAAACACGTCGTCATTCTCTTTTAGTTATATTTTGATTTATGTTAAGATATTTACACCCTACACTGCAAAAACTTTGCATGTTTATGCAAACAATTTAATGTAATTGATTAGTAATTGATTATTATATCAGAAAAGATTGTAAGTATGTTTGTATCATAGATAAAAATGAACTCTGAAACTGTAAAAGTTAAAGCAATGGAAAAAATGATTTCTTTAAATGAAAAGACTTACATTCCGTTCAAAAAATTAATAATTTACGTTTTAATTACCTTAAACCCTACTTTGCCCAAATGGTCAAAATGACTGCCTTAAGAGGCAATAAACACTTACTTTATAAATCATCATTTGAAGGAAAGGAATATCATCTGGATTTTTTTTTAAAACACCGTCCTAAAAAGGGGAATATTTGAATATCCCGGACCAATAAGTGAAGCAAAGGGCATCGAAGCTTCGACTAAAACCGTTATAATTAAAATTTTAGGGCCAATAATGAAAAAAAACCGATTAGAATTTTGAAAGAATTTACCATTAAAAAAATTTGGTTTTCTAAAAAATAAAATAAGATCAGTGTTTGTATTATTTTGGTGTACCAACCATTTGATTTTTTTTGAATAAAAGTATTAAAATTCAACGTTTTTATGGTTGTTTGGTTTTAATTAATTTGCAGAATTACCTTAGGTAAATTTAATAAAAATTATATAAATAAAGTGTTAGATGCTGCATTCTTACTCAAAAATTGAGAAAAATCTTAAATTTTTTAATTGCAGTATGTGAATTTTTTTAAACATATTCTAAAAATATGAAAAGCTTATATACTCATATTATTGTCATTTATACAAAAATAGACATTGATCATGGTTGGAATGTAATACTTACAATTATTGGTAACGTAACAGCACAGTACATACATGTTATATGGGCAATACTTTCGGTATCTTGACGAATGAACAAAACACTGAAAATACCAAATTTATTATTTGTTATACAAATTTATTAAATTGATCGCGATTCACCGGCGAAGCTGTCACCATCAAGGAATTTTAGGTGATAATGGCAGTTTTACTGCTGAAACGCTTTGTGGTTTAATACATTTGTTTTATGGTTTTGGTTTTTAATAATCACACAAGAAAATTGTGTATTTTTGTGTCAAATTTTATAAAATTTATAATAACTAGCAACATTTTTTAAGTTTGTAGGGTGCCACGTCTAACGAACAAAGGGGTGGGAAGATAAACAATTTATGACACTGATCTATGTAAGAAAAATTGGAATTACTTCTGTTGAAGTCTGTTTCCCGGTCTATGTTAAGTATATTATATTTTGCTCTCATGCAATATATTGATCATGTCTTTCATGGCAATATAAAAAATTAAATGAACAACTAATAATAGTAGTTTACGTAACAAGTCCCGAAAGTGATCTTTTACTGGACAAGTAGGCAAATTACAGGACGAGCCGCAGGCGAGTCCTGCAAGCCTGCGAGTCCAGTAAAAGCACTTTTGGGACGTATTACGTACAATATTTTTTTTAAAATCGGCCAGAAACGGGCAGAACAATTGACCGTTCTAGGCCGGAAAGTAAAAATGAGTCCAGTAAAGTAAAAATGAGTCCGGTAAAACCTTTTACCGGACTATCACAATAACTTTCTGGCTCGGTCCGACAAAATTACATTTTCTGGCCTAAAAATAAACCGGAAAGTACTACTTTCTGGCCGATTTTTAAAAAAATTTATTTATGCGCAATTTCAGAAAAATTAATAAGAATATATACAAACTTTATAAAACAAGCCAATACAGAGTTATTCACAAAGTAGTTAAAGAAAGCATGTAAATGCGTATAAATCTCAAGCCCAGCAATATAGGATAGAAAAAAGTTTGAAAGGATTTTGTTGAATATAACGTAATTTGAAAGCTCAAATATAACAGAATGTGCGAACAGTCATCTCTTTATGTGTTCACACAAGTTTAAGGGTATGACACATCTATACGTGATTAATGGAACGTAAAAGCAGATTACAGTTTGAAAAGTTCTTTGAGAATACATTCTTCATTTTTATAGACGATGAATTTCAAAAATGTTTAATACATTTGTGGGTGACAGCCATAAGCTTAAATTACAGTATTTATGCATAAATCTTATCAAAGGCAGAAAATAATATTATACCACTTAACAATAAAAATACCACCAAGATTTCCTACGCAACGCACTATGAAATTAGCTTATATGTATTGTACTTTGTGCATGCACAGAGTATGCAGGAGTATAAGACTATTTTGAATTAATTTAGTGTGCAATGTTAGTAAATAGAAAGAATGATTGTCCGAAATTTGTATAAAAAGTTAGTTCAAGTAGCCCTCTTCACACGATGCGAAATACCATATACTTGCTGTGAACCATAATTTGCAAACGAATGACTGAAAAATAACTGTAAATATCAGATAGGAAATTGAAGAGGCAGAAGAAGGAAAAAGAAGGAACATCGGACTAGAATAGAATACTTAGTGCAAAAAATTAATAATCCAAAAAGAACTCAAAAACATCCGTCAAACTTCGCGCTCCCATTCTACCTTCCCAATTACTCCTTCTTCATTATTCTAATCGTCTCTGCGTTCTTGCAACCCTAAGGTGTTGACCTTGGTAACTTTCCAAGGATAATGGGGCCTGTCCCCCTATTGGTAAAAGAGGTTTTCTTAATGCCAAACAGCGATGTTAAAATGTTCAACCCTGTACTTCATATTCTGGAAAACAGAGAACTCTTAGTGCATGTTGACGAATGGCATGGGAGCACTCGATGAGCTGCAGTAATTCTTTTTGATCAATGGTGAAAAATGGCGTCAGTAAAGCTTCACTAGAAAATCTTTTTGCCAGTGAGGGGATGATAAAAGATCTCTTGGCCGTTAACGATCTAGTACGCTAAGAGAAAATAGAAAGAGAAATCATGCAACATTTCGGATATTATAGTAGAGAATTTCCCCAAGAACCAACAGAATTCTCAAAACGCCAAAATTTAATCAGAAACTATTCCCGATTTCTCATACAAAATAAAAGAATCATTGGACTGGGGAAGTGGGAAGTGGAATACTTGCAAAGGACTACAGCCACAATTAAGTAGGTAAATTAAGTTAATCATGGTTAACGCTATATTTCCACTATAACAAGGATTGTCGAAATATGCCAAACAATCAAATCTAGGTAATTCTGGCAACAGCAAGTCATATGAACAACTAACGTTGAAAATGAACGACGCTCTCCGAAGGACTGGATGGTAGCACGTACCTAAATAAAAAAGTAGAAAAAGAACAGAAGATGAGCTGAAAAAAAATGAATAGCTTTCCAGCAATTCTAATTTTTTATCTTAAACTTTTCATAATATTTTCATATGATAATTAAAGAATTATATAACGTTACATGCAATTCTATGTCAAAATTTTAACATAATTCAAACCGCGATGACAAGAAATCTAGGTATAAGTAATTAATAAAACATTGAACAATGTTAAAGTTAACTTCTCACCTAATTACGGTTTTGCCGCGTTATTAAATGGAATTAAAGTAATCTTCCTTTGTCACACGAAGTATAATTTAATTGTAAAACTTGAATGACTTTTTTCATGAGATTATTTAAAATTGGTTAAATTCATTGAACATTTTTAAAAATAAAATGTGACCTTAGTCGTCAACTTTTCATATTAGTTTACTGTCCAGATAACACAAAATATAACCGTATATTAACAAACTTTTTTAATGTTTTGATAATGTCCACTGAGAAACGAAATTTTACGTTTCCAGGATTTTGCAAATACATTCCTGATTACTTTTGCAGAAAAAGTTACTCTTAGAAATATGTACTTATCAGTATAATGTGATCACGATATATTAACAGTTTTTTTGCGAATTTGATCCATTATGAATACTACAAAAATCGGAAAATTTCTCAAAAGGCAAGGGTCATTTTTTGGTAGTAGATACCTGTTGAAGTATGTGCAACTATTATTGAGGATAAAAACGGTGGAAAGTGAAGGAAAATGCGCGGTTGAAAGAACAAGAGGAATTTAATTGGCAAAGAACCTGAGGACAGAATGAGAAAAATTTAGAAACCTGAAATGGATAACAAAAGAAGAATGGAGATGAATAAAACAGGTGGTGGTCAGCATAGACGAGGCAAGAAAAGAACATTATGGATGATATCCAAGTGGAGAGGTCCACACATAGGTATGCCTGTGGTGCAAGTCAAAAAATTAGATAAGAAACGAGAAAAAAACTGTTGCAAGCATCAAGCTGGACCGCAATTATCAAAATGCCTCTGAGATGGATCCAGAAGCTAGTGAAATTGTGTCATCCAGTTGCAATGAAAACGTATAGAGGTAGATAAGAAGGAATTGGACCGAGATATGTCAAATGGGAATCGACTCTGGTTATAGTTGTTTGACTTGCAAAGTGTCTTTTCTTCAAAGTGTTTTACCGATGTATCAGAATGTATCGGCCTTTAAAATGAAAAACAGCAAAAGGAGCACGAAATGAAAATAGAAATATTTAAAAAACAATTAGAATTGATAAGGAGAAAATGTAAATGTTGACAGAAATGTACATGAATCTAATTATGTATAGGTATTTTTTTGTTATGGTAAAATAAAATTTAATGCATTTGAGTAATAAAATAAAAGATCATTTATTATTTACAAAGTCTACCGCTGCTTTCGATTTTATCACACCCTGTATTATACAGTATATCTTCTGCAACAGTAACATCCTGTGTGGTATCTAAGTTCAGTAGCCGTAGAGCCATAGATAATACAGAAAATCCACTTTTCCACATCCCATACCATTCGACCACATTCGTAGTTCCCACTTATGATTCGTTATTTAACGCTTGAGCACCATTTTACACTTCTCTGAGTAGTTTTAAGGATATGGTTTAATTGAATAGCCATTATCCTAGTCCTGGAAACTTAGGGGCTTTGCCCACACTGATAATCTCCAGAAAATCCTAAAAATGGGCCATTGGAATAAAAATCTAAAGTCATTAGAAACGATTGCCTTGAAGGCACGCATTCATTCGTGGGTTGTATATTCTATTGCTTCCTCCATTTCTTCAAGGAGATTTTCTATTGTTTTTGCCACAAACTATTCGTCAACTCTATCAAGACATTTCAGAAGTGGAGACGGTATTCGCCAAAGAAGCGGTGGAAATCAACAGCTTTGCTTCAACTACCCTTGTTAGAGTATAATCAGAAATCCCGTTGGTTCATTTTAGTAAAAGTTTTATATTTATTATTGTTATTTTTGTTTTCGTTTTGTCTCTTGTCCTGATGAGGAACGAAAGTGGACGAAACGTTGACCATTCTTTCAACACTGTTCCACCAAGGAAGTCGATTTTATTCTACTGACCCTGGCCGTGGAAGCCTCCACTCTGACATAAAATCAGAGATATTCTTTAGCCTCCAGTTAACGTGTCCTACACCAAGCACAACAATATTTTAAATAGGCAACTTAAGAGTGGTGGAGGACGTCCTTCAAAGTGCTTTCCAAAACGGAGCAGAATGAGATGTAGCGCCCATAGCTCGATGAAAGTTACACAGAGACAGACAAAGAAACTTTATAACCTATCCTTTACTTACATTTTCAGGATTTAATGTTTCTCATAGTATATGTACATGTAGATTCACCAATAGCTTTGGAAAGCATGCTAAACAGGACATATATGAGAATGAGATACAAAAATAGGGATCCTCGCAGAAGCTTTTGGCATATAAAGGCATATAAATCACATTTATCACTCAAGATCCCAAGGTTTCTTTGAAAGTAACATTTTTGCTAAAAACTCTAAAAGGTACAGTACTTACTGTTTGGTGCTTATCAATAGATTAAGCTCTGGTCACTTTTAAAGGAACCTGTCATACTTGTCTAACTGTTTTATTAAACCTTTTTATGATACCCTAACAAAGCACAACCCCTAAATGGATTACAAATGAAGGAAAAAAATTTTTTTTGGGCTCACAACACTTCTATATGGGAACACTGAGTAAGATACAGCAAACACTCAAACTCTCTACGGCGACACAGAGCTTTTCGGCACATCGGGCGGTACGAAATAAAATACACAAAGTTACAGAAAGCCTACCGTAAAGCGCTTTCAAAATAAACTGGGAAGAAATAAACTATGTTCGAGGAGTACAAAAAAGTAATTAAGGATATGTGCATTAGGAGGGAAAGATTGTCTTAATCCCATTTACTCACGCACAATCATTGTACGCAGGTTCTCTAGACTGAAGGAATGCCTCCAAACTCTGTTACAATCCCAGAATCTTCCCTTACCCTCAACAAGACAATCCCGCACGCTGTATAGACAGATAGATGTAGTACTTAGAAACCCTCCCAATCGAAAATAGAGCAAAAGAGGAAAATTGCAGGCCTTAGATCTACGTTTAAGGTCTTATCCTTCATTGCTATGATTTATTGTAGAATCCTATAGAAATTAGTGATATTAATATGACATAAATGCAATTAGTGCTCAATGAGAAATGGACATGTTACAAAAGGTTCTCAATCAATTACGATATAACGCCTTATCTTTCCTCTGGTTTTTTTATAACAAAACAGATGTACCTGCATGAGTAATTCTCCAGTTATTTAATGGTCTGGTTAGCAACGTTTCCGTGTGTCTGAGAGAGAAGTTGATGTGGTTACAACGGTTACATAGAATAGCTCATACAAGGATTTAATTGTGTTCAAGTTTTGTAAGTTCAGTTCTTTCTAAACTAAATGATGCTTTTTTTTCATTTTAAAGCTTACCTACTATCGTTCATAAAACGTTCACTGTCAAATTCTGAAGGGCGCAATTTAGCCGTTTGGACCCACGCCACTAAATGCTGATTGTAATGAACATAAGCAGGATTTTAGGTTCCGAAAGAGATTAACGATTGGAATGTTCTTTGAATGTGAGTTCGAAAAGTCAGTAATAAATTGAGACTGAACAACTCAAAGCGACGACAGCAATTTACTCAACTATACAAAATAATAGTAGTTTACGTAACAAGTCCCGAAAGTAATCTTTTACTGGACAAGTAGGCAAATTACAGGACGAGCCGCAGGCGAGTCCTGCAAGCCTGCGAGTCCAGTAAAAGCACTTTTGGGACGTATTACGTACAATATTTTTTTTTAAATCGGCCAGAAAGGGGCAAAACAATTGACCATTCTAGGCCGGAAAGTAAAAATGAGTCCGGTAAAGTAAAAATGAGTCCGGTAATACTTTTACCGGACTATCACAATAACTTTCCGGCTCGGTCCGACAAAATGACATTTTCTGGCCTAAAAATAATCCGGAAAGTACTACTTTCTGGCCGATTTTAAAAAAAAACACTTTTAATCTAAAATGAAGCTGCTAAAATGCTTCGTAAAACCTTTCAAATTTTTGTTCCAATGCAATGATAAATTGTATCACTACAAGCTTCAATTCCCAAAGATACCACAAAATGATTACTTATTTAAGGATTTTCGATTCTTTCCTGGTATTGTAGGACCTTGCACGCGATGTTTATATTTCTAAAATGAACACAAACGGGAATCAAAGATACACTTTTCGAGTCAACGAAGGCAAACTTTTCGAGCCCTTTGTAACTTTCATTGTTTGGATATATGATCTACGAAATCATGTCACGTAACACATTTCTGGGGTCATCATTTACGAATATTGTGTACTTTCCTACTTTAAGTGTCCTCAAAAAAAAACTTATCATCTCTTGTCGACTTTTAGAATTTGTGCTCTAGTTTCGCGAAAGTGCTTTATAATATTTACTGTAAAAGTGGTACATGGTTTCTGTTTTATCAGATCTTTGTTTGGTGACAACGTAACGAAATAATTTTTTTATCTACTGTTTGTAGTCACTTCCAAACTGCACTCTGTTCGTCCTTCTTACTTACACTCTAACAATACCAGACCTAATTTATAGGTGGAAGCGCGTTTCACCACGTACAGCTAAAGTCGAATAATATTACTTTATGAAAGCATTGCCATCGGTATGTTTAGTGCATTTCAGAAGAGTTATTCAGGATGATTATATAACGTTTTATGGCTTAGTATTATAATACCGAGAAAAGTTATAGGACTCGAAAGCTCCACATCCTTGAATTAATTTCAGATATGCAGACTGCTGATTTTTATAGTTACTCATCATAAAAATATCTGTCAATCAAGAAGGAGAAAACAAGAACGATGGTAGCCTTAATCACAACTGAAAATCAGAGGTCATTTTGAAGGCAACTGTGTATTGATAAAACCGCAATGGAAAACCTTAAAAATAGTCTATGATTAAGCTGCTGAAAACTCGGTAGAATTCCAAAATTCGGGCTGCAATTTTCAGAGACAACCATTTATAGAATTTATAGAAGAACGCCATTCAGATAAACAACAATCATAAAACAGTGTCTAACCATTCTTAGCAAAAAATAGGCTGGTAACAGGGAAAGAAGTTATGTTTAAGGAAAGAATAGACTAACAACTAAATAAGGGAATCGAAAACATATCTAACTATACTTATATGAAAATAAGAGAGTCACAATTAATCTTTCGCGAAAAATAATGTTTAAAAAAGTCAATAAATCTTAAGATAAAAAAACTAGAAAAATATACTTCGAAAATAAATGAAAATTACGTTTGTCCACGACTACGGTATAATAAATAGTCGTTATATGTCTCGGCAGACAATACTATTTCATGAGGCACTGTTATTGTCATTACTTATTAGCAACGGGAGTAATGAATATTGTGAATATTACGCACTGTTATTTTATATATTGTCATGGTAATCGTCCAATACAGTCAATCAAGGGTGTCGGTTGTCATGGTATCCGTCAAATACATTCAATCAAGGGTGTCGGTTTGTAGAGAAAAATTTTCACATATTTGACAGATCAAAATGTCGGTGTTAATTTTAAATGAAATAAGTATTTGAATTAAATTAAAAATATTTGTAGACGTGGACAAAGCGTAGTATACAACTCGCATAATGATTTGCTTCACTCACCTGCGGCTCGTTTCGCAAAAATTCGTTCTCGTGATTAATAGCTTCTCTTATATGCTTGTTGTATAATATACTATTAACGTATATCTAGTCTTTAAAAAAACCTTTAAACGGATAAGATAAAAATTACAGTTAACAAGTAATATTGTACAATGTACTAATAAAAACAAATAATTCTACTAATTTTTTATTTTAAATGTACCTAAGGGTAACAGATTATAATAATTATTATAATTATAAAAATAATTCTAATTATATAATTATTATAATCGTAATTTGTTACTCTTGACAATGACAAATTATAGTCCCGAAAGGTGTTGGATTACATTTAAAATAAAAAATTGGTGAAATTACTTATTTGTATTATTACAATTAATTGTGGAGTTTCACAAAGTACCTTTGGAAAAAATTAATTCAATTTTGTTGATATCACAACATACAACTGAAGGAATCCTGAAGGAAAAATTAGTAGTTATTGGTCTTAAACATTTTCATCTGAAGCAAGAAATGATGAGAAGCATAATTTAAGATTTATTTAATCAAAAGTGCAAATGAAAATTTTTGGGGTACTTAGCGCTTTGTTGCCTGTGTTCGCGTGAATTTTATTATAAACTGAAAATAATCATTAAATGAAATTTTAGATGAAAGGGGTATTTATAAAACTAAGGGAACCTTTAAGAACTGATAAATGGCCAAAAGAGTTTAGTTAATCCGAATTAATAAAGACGAACACTATTAATAATTTGACTCTGAAAGGTACCAGATTAGTTACTCCTGAAACCTCAGACATCAACGAGGATATGAAAGACATCCTGGCATTGTTAGCATGAAAAACAGACTTAAAATGGTGAAATCTTCTAATGGATGCCAATTAGTAGGCAGATCCAGCAAACCATAACCAATATTTAGGACTAAACTGCCCAATGCGTCGTGGGAAGATTTAGTAGCAGATTTAATGGGACAACTACCTTCGAGCTAGTACATCATACAGGGTAGCCCATTAGTGCGAGGAAATCCAATATTTCATTCAATACCATACGGATTAAAAAATGTTTCAAATAAAAGTTGTAGGATACGAACCATTGCATATTTCTAAAATATTTAGAAATATATAGGGTGCTTCGAATAATCGTGGCTCCGTGTCGACCTGGTTTGTTAAATGGAACACCCTATATTTGATGTCATACCTATTCCGATTGCTCACTTAAAGTGCTCTATGTCCATATTTTTGTTTTTTGTTTTAAATGCGGCGTTCCCAAGTTATGAATTTATTTCATGATTTTTTTGAAAAAACATGGTCTGATTAAAAAATACTTATTATAGGCTCGTTTAGTTTTAAAATTTTGAGTCAATTTTTGGTACATAAATTAGTAAAGGTCGTTCCTTAGTGAACATACAAATATTTGTCGATATAATTACACAAGGTGTTTTGCAATAATTCGTAAAATTTTGTAAATTTCGAATAGGAAAAACTTTGTTACTTTAAATGGAACACCCTGTATATTATTATGTAGGCCGATAAAGCTTTTCAATCTCTCCAATTCATGTCTGTACTATGTGTATTCTAAAATTAGTAGATTTACTGATGTTCATGTATAATAACAAAGCTTTTCTAATTTGTATAGGTACCAAAAATTGACTCAAAATGTTAAAACTGAACGAGCCTAAGCATTCTTAATCAGACCATGTTTTTTCATGGGAAAAATTCATAGCTAGGGAACGCTACATTTAAAACAAAAAACAAAAATATAGACCGGAATATAACATCAAATACCTATAGGGTGTTCCATTTAAAAAACAGGTCGGCACGAAGCCACGATTACTCGAAACACCCTGTATCTTCATAAATATTTTACAAATATGCAATGGTTCGTATCCTACAACTGATATTTGAAACGTTTTTTAATCCCTATGATATTGAATGAAATATTGGACTTCCTAATGGGCTACCCTGTTTAAAAAGAAAAGTCCTGACTCACTGACTCATCAACGCCCAGCCCATACCCTTGGACATAGATTTGCACGAAGGTTCCTTATATGATGTAGTGTAGACAAAAGGAAGGCCGGATTTTCCGAAATTCAACCCCTAAGGGGGTGAAATATGGGATGAAAGTTTGTGTCGAAATCGGTCATTTTTTAAGTTAAGTCCATAAAAATTGGTATTTAGACTTTCGGTTAGAAATAAAAGAGAACGTGTTTCAGGATTTTCTAAAATTCAACCCCTAAGGGGGTAAAGTAGGGGAAAACTTTGTATGGTAATCCGTTATGTTTTAAGTTAAATCCATAAAAATGGGTATATGGCCTTTCGGTTGGAAATTAAGACAGAAATAGGGGATGAAACATTTTTTAAGTTAAGTCCATAAAAAGTTTCGGTTCTTGGTTAAACCGCTTGACCGATTTAAATAAAAATTGGCAAAGATCTACATGGAAACCCATGGTCGGACGTAGAGTACTTACCAGGGACGGCTGTAGAGTACTTACCGTTGTAACCGAAGTCTACGCCGACGAAGTCGCGCGCTGTTGGGATAAGAATAGTATTCGATAAGAATGCAAATCTGCAAGCGTCTGTTCAGTGTGGGCGCAGATTGTCGTGAAGCATCCTTAACGTTGTTACCCTTCGAGACTTCGACGGGGTTGTGTGTCGTCATTACATATTAAACCTCTTAAATTCGAGAGCAAAATGATGGATCCAGAAATCCGTCGATCATTGCGAATTAACTCATCAATTCGCTTAATTTCCGGAGTTACGGATGTTTGAACACGCCTGATGTGCATTAAGTTTTCTAAACTTTTACGAAATTGTTTACACCCCCAAAAAAAAGGCTTTAATCTTTAAAAGAGTGTTTTCTCAAACTTTATAGAAAGTTTCCCCAAGATTTTCTCCATTACTTTAAATTACACGTCTACGTTTTATACAACTCTAACCCTTCATAGCTATCAACATTTTCATTTAGTTAGTTAATACAAACTTCCTGCCTTCCTTGCTTAAAAATTCTTAATATGGTTAGAGCCATTGAGGGGAGCTGGATAATGATTGGTCTACCATGATATTGAAGTACACTTCTAGTGACTGGGCGTCTCTTTGCAAATGTGAAATTACTATAACAACGGTAAACAATAGTATATTATGCAACGAGCATGTAATGATAGCTATTAATACACGAGCACGAGGTAAGTTATGACACGAGCCTTGGCGAGTGTCATAAATCTTGTGCGAGTGTATTAATAGCCATTACATGAGAGTTGCATACACTATTTTTTCTACGACCTGTGTTAATTAAACAAAAATTATTATAAAAGAACGAACAAAATTTTTGACAAATATCAAAAACTCCTGTAACTATGGCAATCAAGTAAAATGCTTGACAGCTATTGGCTAATTGACTCGTTTTATAATGAAAATCTGTATCGAAATGAATATCATTTCGATGCAATCTAATGACACTTAATAAGTCGATTAAAGTATGGGAGTAGAAAAAAGTGATTTTTTTCAAATATGTTGGTTAACTTTATCCTTATTTGTCATCAACGTTAACTTTCAAAAAGATAAACGAACGGCTTGATATAAGAATTATGTAAATAAAATTTTCACGAAATTGCATCGAAAAAGGGAGCAGATTATTTCAGTCTTTTCACAAACAAATTCATATAAACTTTTAACTTTCGAAGGATTGTAAATATTTTATCTGGTCTATAAAACAATAAACATTTTCGTGTGCTGCTTGAGTTTGAATTAATAAATATTTACTTGACGTACTTTTACAACCATATAAAAAGATACATTTTCGGTTTTATAGCCGTTTATAACCGCATTACTGGAAATTTTTTTTAAATAAAACTCGATTCGAGATTAAACGATATTTTAGCTAGTAAATGAACTTACTTGTGTCATCTTATCTTGTTTTCCTTCCCATGAGAGAATTTCGCTGTAAAGTGGTTCGTTTTTAGTTCCAATATAAACGGGTTCCCATCTATGATACGGGTATACTCGTGTCGTTGCACTAAAAATCTGCAAGTAAAAGATTACAGATTAGTCTTAGGAAAAGTTTATAAATTATCTTACTTAGATAACATCCGTTGTAACCACGGGTAAAACGTCGGCTTAAAATCTAAAAAACATATACTTAACACCTCCGCAAAAGTTAAACAGGAACAGAGAAAAATGAGAACCAGGAGTAAAAAAAGTTATGGTGCCACGAAACAGAAAAGGAATGCAAAAGGATTCAAAATAAGTCTCGACGCTCTATTTGCATTATAATGCGCCTAAATTCTAATGGCCATTTGTTAGCACCCACGGTTGTGTACAAGTCAGCTAACTTTTTTGAAAACTGGACGGAAGATGACCTTCCTGGAAGAAAATATGCCAACAAACCTAACGGATGGTTCGATGTGAACCTTTTTGAGTTTTGTGCTCTTTTAAATTTTGCCACATACCCAAAGTACTCGACAACCAAGAGCTGCAATTATTCTCATTGGCGGTAATTTTGCGAGCCACTTCTTTAAGGGTGAGCAAGGAGCTATAGGTTGAGACCCCCCACTTTTCTTCAGCAGACATATAACTTTTGCTGTTATCTGCTGTGTTATCGGTACAGCTATATATATATTTAGAATCAAAATGTGATTACGTTTCGTACATATTTTAAGAAAACCTACAAATGGGGAACAAGGTTGGATCAAGCTACCGAGCATTCCATTTTCCCCTTGTTTGTCTCTTCCCATCTAAGAACGTAACAGGAGGAACACCTTTTCCAGTATTGAATTTGATAACCCATCCTCAATTTTCATGACTTGTAACATCATAATAAACGAGCGTATTATAACACAATCTCCCAAGGAATATCTATAAAAATGGCTACTTACTACTGACGATGCAAACATTTCAAATTCTATCTAAAACATATCAGTCCATAAAATTCTTGTAACCAAACTACATGTATCTTGTAATAAATTATTTTTTAAAAATAAGTTAAACTTTAATAATAAATTAACAATTTTTATAAGAGGAAATTACATTATCGCAGTTTAAATTTTGAAATTAATAAAATATTACGGCTCGTTTACATTATTCAGCGGTTGGATGATTTAATTAAATTAAAATTTAAATTAAGTTAAATTGTTCATTATTTCATTTCTTATTTATTGACCTGTTAAAAGAATCATAAAAAGAGAAATTTAAATTAATGCAAATTATTACTTACATAAGAGCTAAGGAAGATGTTGGTATAAAAGTAGGAACGACGAATCTGGATAAAAGAACAACGAGAAGAAGAAAAGATTGACATAATACAAATGTACGCACCGATGAAAGAAACAGATCGAAGAAGCATGACAGAGTAATATAGGTAATAAACGTTCAAATAAGAATGTAATTAATATCGGTGAAAGGGTGGAATTCAAGAGTCGGAAAAGATAATATAAGAAATATATAGAAAAGAATAGAGAAAATTACATTTTTGAGAAAGGAAGGTCGCCAAAAAGATTTTATAGTTTATATATAAGTAGAAAAATGAGAATCCTCGTATGTAGAATGGATGGAAGCAGATTAGTAAATGAACTACTGGGGGCGAGGAGTAAATGGAGGAAGTAGATGAAAAGAGAGGGCAATCCATGAATAAAAGAAGACGGCTGGTAAAAGCTAAGAAGGGGTGGAAAAATGGATTAATGCTAACAACAAGAATTCTTCCACCGTCAATAAGATAGACACAAGGAGATGGAAAAGAAGGAGAAGGAGATCCTCAATTTATTTTACTTTTAAGGTATTACAATAAGTTTTACTACCCTAAACCAAAATCGTTTAAAGGAAAATTTGAATGGCAAATAGCGCTTGTATAGCTTACTGAGATAGGTCTTCGTTGCCTATAATATTTATAGGCACCTTGCACGAACTACGAAAGACTGTAAAAGCCAAATCTCATCTTAAACAAATAGGTAACAAGGGGGTAAATTATCGAAGGCTAATTTTTATCTTCAGATATCTCGAAAGTATGTTATACAGTGTTGCCCACTTGCCCTTCATTCTTCTATAGTACCTTTAATATTAATTTTGTGACAAAAGGTCAATAGATGTTCCTTGTTTACAACCTAAAAATATTTTCAGGCCCGCACTGCTCTCGGTTTCGTCTGCACAGGATCGTACTCGATTATTTTAAATGGAACACCCTATAGATTTTTATATTTTTGAAATCCATATTCGATTCTAGACCAAGTTTGTTTAGCCTTTCACCTACTTAATTCAACTCATTTAGTAGAAAATAACTGTTTTTTAAAAAATTGTCGCCGAAATCAACAATCAGTAAAGCAATCATAACTATTCAATCATTGGCAACAGAGCAACAAAATTTGAGATTATCATAAACGAAAGAGCGTTTTATTTCTCGATATGCTGATTTTCAACGAAATTTGTTGCAAAAGAGACGTACTGAATTTTTTCTAACGACCACAGAAGAACTGCCAAAATTCGACTATTTTAAATAGAACATCCTGTATATTTTTTCATGAATGAACTACTTTTTATGTTAGATTTAATTAATTAAATATGTCCTATATCTAAACGTAATAGTTTTCGAGATAATAGCCTTAGTTTGAATTACTTTGTTTTTTCGCCCAATTCCGAAAATAAAATTAAAGGAACCAACAAACAATAACAATATTTGTATCAAATATTTACCCTGTATATATACCAAAAAAAATGAACACTGTACGTGATGTGGTAAAGCATAGGAAATGTTACCAAGAGACACTACAAAGCAATAGTCCAATATCTATAACTTCTGAAAGGCTTCAAGGAAGGAAGCCCCTTCAGGTCACAAACATCATTTCTGAGTACCTAATTACTTTCGTACAAATTTTGAATCTAAACGGATTACGCAACCAACGGTAAGTAATGGAATTAAAATGCCCTTTGCTTCATCTTTAATGTAAATGAATCCTAACAGGATAAAGGCAATCGGACATAAATGACTTTAAGTAGAATACCCGATAATTTGGGATAGTATTCAAATTAATTTAATTTAATTTTATTTCGGTTAATGATTCAATATTATCGTCACTAAGTATTTTTAAACGAATCATTTCATCACTTCAACGAATAATTTCCAGATACACTTTATAGGGCTTCAAGCAATGGTTGGATAGAGGAATCATAAACCAATTACTAAATCATTTTACAGATCAACTTCAGCCGCTTGATCAATATGTCTTCGGCTCTTTACAAACGTGTTGGGAAAAAAATGTATTCAACATGATAAAAGACAAACGAGACAAGGTACCTACAACAGGTTATCAAAAAAAATTTACAAAATTACTTGGCATTGTTTCGATAGAGGCAATGAAACCCTTTAATATCGTAGGTTTTTAAAAATTTTCCAGATAGTGCAAAGAAAATTCCTGAAAAGGCAGAGTTAGAATTTTATAAAATACAAGAAACAAATAATAATAAAAATCCAGAGCCTGCCATCTTAAAAAATATACACTCAGAAAAGCTGTTTTCGTAGCAGTGTCTTCGAAGCATTCCCATTTGAAAACGAATTTGCCTCAGACCCGTATTAATAAAAATTCGTGCCCTACCAACAAGGAAAACAGACCTGAACTGACTAGGTACTTTTGAAAATCGCTCTAATATAGAAACGCTTTCGCGTACCCACAAATATCTTCGACGTCGAAAGCTTCTATTGGTAGATGATTTTTTAAATGGCAAGGAAAAAAAATTGAAAAACCATTGAACCGGAGAAAAAAGATTAATACTAAGATTAAAATAACAAGTATATGGCAAAATTTACAACTGGACAAGTTTTAAAGAGATTGAAACAAAATGGAAAAGAAAAATATCTCTGTCAAAAAAAAACGTCAATAAGGAACAGAAATCATAAAAATGAGCAGCCAATGTATCTAAAACACAGAAACGGAAATTTGCATTACTTTCAAGTTCTTACTGCAAATTATACAGGATAATAGAATAAATTACTTAGAAAGCTACCAAGCACGAATAATTCGGAATAGTTTTCAGACGTACAAGGATGTTAAAGCGTAGGTAATCATCCTTACAGTTTAACCAACCGTTCTGTATTTCAATTGAAGTACCTAATTAGTTGAAAAATAAAAAATATTAAAAAAATTATATATTTTTATATTTCTTCCACTTGAAATGTATTTCTTTATTGATTAAAGGACCTCAATTCAATGCTAGCGTTGAACCTCGACGCACTGCGTCAACATAAACCACAACTGACAAGATATCATCAACTTTTCCTCTACTATTAAATCTGTGACAAACTGTTTAATAATCAAAAGGTATAATTTGCGACCTTCATCCTATAAAGTAATTGGCGGACCTCCTTAATTAACGGATAAATAACATTTTCATATTTGTGATCTACATTAAATTTGTTACCAACTTTTAACAATTTCATAACTTTGGTAGACGTCTAACAATCCTTATTCATACACGAAAACTGAGCATGTTTTACTAGGTAAATGTGTCGATCAAACATGTGAATATTAATATGACTGAATAGCTAAGTTACCTTAACTGCTTTTCCAGAATCCTGAGAAAGCCATTGTTCCAAACCAGGAAACTTCTGACAGTGCGAGCAGATATGTCGATGAAAGTATACAGCCTTCTCACGTCTGACGAGCTGAATTAAATCCTTCTTACTTCTAGGAACAGTTTCATAATTATCAACTTCAAATACAGGAACAACGAAAACGTGATGCCTCAAGTGGAAATTATTCGTTTTTGCAAACTTTGAAATCATCTCGAGAAATCTCGATGCAAGTTGCTTGCTGGGTATAAGTTCGACATCCGATACCAGTACCAAAGTGGTCGTTGCAGCATTTCGCGCAACATTCCTCGATACATTTACAGGATAGACCAATCCTTTCTTATTTCTAAATGTTATTGAATTGCTTGTATCGGTAATGCTGCAAAAATCCGTCGGGCTCGTGTCCAAAAATTTTCCAACGTATGGCGCGTAGAGTTTCGGAAATACGTAGTGAACCGAAACTTTCGACATCGATGGTAGGCATTGACATAATTGGATTAGCTGTTTCGTTAAAATATCTGCGTCAGAATCTGGCACGAAAGCGGCGACACTAACAGGACCCTCCCAATATCGAACCACTTCAGTAATGTAACTAACAAAGTCAGGTGTAATGTGGGTGACGTAGGTCACTGCCGCAACGTTGCTCAAATTTTGTTTAGCTCTTATCACATTATACAAAACTTTATATGAACCGTTAACACCCAGCTCTGGACTGTACTCAAGATGATCCTCCTCGTAAGAAAATTCATCGGGTAAGTTGTACATAAAATTGCAATAACTTTCGTTGTTTGGCTTGTAG
Organism: Pyrocoelia pectoralis; assembly: GCA_036250285.1. Classification (NCBI taxonomy): domain Eukaryota; kingdom Metazoa; phylum Arthropoda; class Insecta; order Coleoptera; family Lampyridae; genus Pyrocoelia; species Pyrocoelia pectoralis. The sequence continues at coordinate 44,690,689 of CM070078.1, forward strand.
TCCTCTAGGAAGCTTCCAGGATACGATTTACGATATTTGTACAATTTTCCATTTTTTCCTGAACTAAAACTGAATAATAACGGCCGACGGTTTAGGAAAAATATTATTATCACAATAAGGACGCCAATTGTTATATAAAACAAAAGCAATCGCTTAATCTTACTATAGATGGTTCTACTCGAACATCGCATATTATTTACACTTTCACTTCACTTTCATCCATTTTATCATCTAAAACTTTCCACTTGCTGTTTCATCACCTTGTACTTTTACCAAACAATAAATTCTCACTTGACAATTATTGTTACTGCAACTTATAATATTTTATCATGCCCTACAACTTCACAATATTTACATTCTAAACGCGTGTATTTTCACGATCATGTACGATATCGGTTATATTGCGCAATCTAGTGGTTAAACATGGAGACAGACGAAACGTGCATTTACGCCGGTCTCGAAAAATGGCCGCATTATTTGATCAATACTTTGTTTCGAACAAACATACAGTAAAAACTCTATCGATTTGTGGTTAATACAAATTAGGCAAACACGATGAGTACAATGTGAGTCGTCCTTGAAATGTTTTTTATTCGACTAATCAGTATCTACGAGTAATAATTGACTTTTAAATAGATTCGTTAGTTAGTTTGATTGGTAACTTAAAAGTTTGCGTTCGTGACACTCTTCATTCGGTCGTAGAATTCTTCCAACTACGTACTACCCATTATGTATACAAGAAAGGGGGACATAAACCTTTTTCCCATCGTCCACGAATCGACGCAATCTGTCAAGTGTAACCATGAACCCATATTCCCTTGAGAAGTAACTTTCGATCAAGGTTTAATGTTCTATTGAAAAAATAATTTGGCTTTATAATGGTTTGAGTGTGTGCTCTAAAATGATTTGTCAGGGGGAAACGACGATTAAACAATAATAGGCTCTAAACCTCCCCCATAATTGGTCATAACTTCGAATTATATAAACATGATGTGAAGTGGCTATTATTTTTTGGGATTGATGGGCAAAGCAATCTGCAGAAGGCAATCCCAGCCGGTGTGGGAACGGAAGGGGGGGGGGGCGAACTAAAGTTATGGCACAATTTGACTTAAGTAAGGGAAAATGGGGGTGGGAATGGATGAATAATAAAGATTAAACAAAAGCTCACGCGTAAATTTGGAAGGAATCGAAGGGGAAACATTTTTTTATGAATCAAAACCTTTAAAACAGCAAATTTATGAAAAAAAAGTAGATTTTTGTCAAGATTATGATTTCATTAAGGCTCCTAAGGAGAGCTCTGTAGTTCAAATTGATAAAATTGCTATTTTGGACGTAATCATCTAACAAAAATTAAAAAAACTATGCATAGGTCAAATTCTATGTAGCATAGTGATCAATTAATGTAAACCTTCTGGCTGCAAATTAAACATTTAAGTTACAATCTTGGTCGAAAGTTCTGAAGGAGAGGTACTACATTTACGCAACTTTCGACCAAGATTGTAACTTAAATATTTAATTTGAAACCAGAAGGTTTACATTAATTGATAACTATGCTACATAGAATTGGACGTATGCATCGCATTATTAATTTTTCTTAGATGATTACGTCCAAAATCGTCATTTTATGGTCATTTTAGCAATAAAAATGGCGGAGCTGTCCTTAGCCGCCTTAAGGTGATCTTCATGATTTTCTTGTAAATGGTAAATCAGCTTGATTTCCAACAGATCAATACCCTTGTCACAAAAATGAAGGATCTGAAAGTTTTCATTATTAAAGGAATGATCTGAACCCAAATAATGTGGTAAGCAAAAATGGATTTTTGAAGAACACGTTTTGAAATAAAAGAAACAGTCAAGTGATGTTATTTGAGAAAGGAGAAGGGACCAGTATAGGAGAGAAAAACGTAACGGTTCTCAGGGGTAGATCAAATAAAGAGGGTAAAAGAAGTGACAGAAATTAAACAATGTTTGGAAAGGATGTTGTTAATAAGATTGAAGGGGTAGTTGTTGAGATAAGTAATATATAAAATTAATTTGAGTTCTTTTGTAAAGTTAGCCATGTAGAGAGTTATCTAAGGAAGAAAAATCTGAAGGCAGCCATGTTACGGGACAAGGGAAGAAACGAGCTGGTGATGACGTGGGTAGTAGTTGTGGGTTTTTCGGAAAATACTAATGTCTAGGATGGAAGGAAGGCGAGTGATAGTGAGGTCTAAAAAAATTGAGAATTTTCATAGTCAATTTTAAATTGGCGTATAAATCATTCAGAAGGTGGAAACGTGACAAAGATGACATTAACTCAATGTTTTGTAATATACAAAATGTTTTTGAATAATTTTGCACAAAAAATGCTATTTTTCAGGTGATTCGGCCAAACGCGGAGACATTTTTACTCATAAATAACACCTTGAGCTAGAAATTGAAATTGAAGAAATTTTATTCGAAATAAATTTTGAGAGACTTAATCAAAAATGAGCAAATTTGATGCGGTAACGATGAGACATAAAGAAGATCGCTAAAAACATATTACCTACTTCCATAACCAGCGCGGATAATATTAACAACTTTTTTATTAACAATAATCGTTCTTCTACATCTACTCTGTCACAATCCGATAACTTAACACACTTCTACAACTCCAACTCATCACCTTCTAAAGGTAATAAATTCTCGTTCTCACTAGTCGAACAATCAGATATTGCCAACATACTCAGACATTTAAAATCCAATGCTGTGGGCTCAGATGGTATTAGTCGTACGATGATTAATTTGTGCTTGCCAACAATTCTACCTTACTTAACACACTTAATCAATAGTTGTTTAGAACAAAATATGTTTCCTGATGTATGGAAAGTTGCTTCTGTAAGACCTATACCTAAAATTCCAAACCCAGAGCAATGTAACGATTTTAGACCTATTAGCATTCTTCCATTTATTTCTAAGCTATTAGAAAAAATAATGTATATGCAAATTACGGACTTCTTAGAAGAAAACATGCTAATTCCTCACTGCCAGTCAGGCTTTCGCAAAGGCCATAGTTGTACCACAGCTCTTTTAAACATTACCGACGACATATTACAAGCAACCGATAATAACTTAGTAACTATTATGACAGTATTAGATCTCAGCAAAGCGTTTGATTCCATAAATCACTCTATTCTCTTGGCCATTTTAAATTTTATCGGCTTTCAGGTACAGTCCATTGACCTAATCGCAAGTTATCTTTTCAACCGCCACCAATATGTAACTCTTAATAATGTTAACTCTTCTTGTCAACCTTTAATTAAAGGAGTTCCGCAAGGTTCAATCTTAGGTCCTCTTCTATTCAATATTTACACGTCCCTTCTCAGCCAAAATGTAACAAACAGTAAAATCAGCATGTATGCTGATGATACTCAACTCTACTTCTCTTTCCATATTGATGATTTCACGAATGCGTTAATCAGTTATAATAATGACCTTCAGAATTTGACTAAAGCAATTCAGGATCACGACTTGAATATCAATCCTAGTAAAAGTTCCGTAATTGTATTCGGTAGTAAAATTAACTGCAAAGTGATTGAAGATAAACTTGATATTCTAATTAATAATGTATCTGTGCCATTGAAGTCAGAAATTAAGAACCTAGGTGTCATTATGGACAATACTTTTAGATATGAAAGTCAAATTAACTGTTACGTAAGGAAAGCATATAGTAGCCTTAAACTTATTTATCCACATCGTCACCATCTATCCATAAAGACCAAGAAAGCACTTTGTGAAGCACTAGTATTGTCCCAATTTAGCTATTGCTCTGAACTGTACCACTCTTCTATTACCAAAGACACCTCTAATAAAATACAACGCGTTCAGAATTCATGTCTTAGATTGATTTTTGGCATCCGTAAATACGAACATATTTCACACAAATTAAGCGAAGTGTGCTGGTTAAATATGTCTAATAGAAGGTTTTTAAAAACAGCCACTTTATTTCACAAAATAATTACCACAGACACTCCTGCTTATCTAACTCACAAAATCATATATCGCAGTCATATTCACAATTTAAACATTAGAAACAGAGGATTAATCTCTATTCCTATTCATAGAACTTCTTTGTATAAACGTGGATTTGCCTATCAACTTCCAACTATATATAACAGTTTGCCAGATTTCATAAAATCATATCACACCATCACTACATTTAAATACAAATTGTACCGAATGTTACTGTCCCAACAATGTACTTATTAATTAATTTAACGAATGTCTATAAAATCTTTTTTCTAAATGTTTTGTGTACTTCCTTTGTGTCAGCTCTATTGCATTACGTCACACAATAATTATGTGTATGCTTTTTTTTTTCTTCTCCAAGGTTCAGTGGAAGAGCAAAAGATCTTTTCTTTTGAACTGCGCCTTGAGGTTATTTGTTTCACCTGCCTTGTTCTTAATATTAATTCTATGGATGTATACCTGCTGAAGCAAATAATAAAGACACTATTATTATTATTATTATTATTATTATTATTATTATATCTTCAGACATTGATCAAAGGGAACACTAGGGAAAATATTAACGATATCGAAAGAAAGAAAAAAGTCATTGTACCTTGAGTTTGAAATTTATTAATGTCTTGATGGAATAATTCATGGAGTGTTGAAATTTAATATTTAAGGTAGGCAATTGGCGATTTTAGAAACGGTGGTGTTTGTAAAGGACACGATAGAGCACATGGGATGATCAGTTTTATGGATTTTATAGGAGGAATAGACGTGCGATAATCGGGTTCATTACGATGTGATTTTACGGAAATGGTTGAAGATAAGGCTTTGTGGTTTTTGTCTTTGTGGCCTCATATTTTTAGCAATAAATTTTATTTTATCAATTGATTCACTTCATATCATCTTTAAGTATATAATTTGAAGCTTGGAAATGAGTCGTACTAGTCGAAACTAATAGCTATTTTAAATATTTTAATAAACAAGCAATTATGGACGATGTTTAGTGTCGCTTCCCCCTGACAACTCATTTTAGAGCAACACAGAGCACTCCTAAAGCATTTTAAACCAAATTACCTTTTTAATACAACTTGATCGAAGCAATTAATCATCTACAAACCGAACATAACCATGTTTTTTTAGAGAAATTGTCCTTAAGTTGCACGTTTTTGTTAGTAGACTTTTGTTTTAGAATTATTTTTGAAATACGTGTTTATTTTATACTGAATTTGAACAGCGTTCTTATGCAACACTTTTCTATTTAGTCAAAGTATGAGCTTTTAAATCATGATCTTCGTAAGGTACACTCATTACTATCGCCTTTCTCTTAGATTCAAAGCCTTAACTGAGCGAATTTCACTCAAAAGGGGATCTTTTTGTTCTGTAGCAAGATTCGAATGGGGTGCCCTTACAATACCGGAATTCCGGGATTTCGAAAATCGGGACCTCGGACAAAATTGGTGCAGTATTTAAAAGCGGTATTGATACGTAAATATCGGTATTTCGGTATTAATTTAATTTTATTTTAATAGAAGATATTTTGAATTAATTATATTTGTAATTAGTGCAAAATATGTTATGTATACAGTATACAATAGTGTGTAGATGGAACATTTCGGGTTTATTAACGAACATTTCGAAAGTTCGTTGCTGGGATATGATAACGCTACAATCCTAAATTTATGATATGAGTGTTAAAAGTACTATTTTATTTTGTGAGTGAAAAGTTTGCGAAACGAGCGAAGCGGGTGGAGCAATTTCACGAACAAGTCCTAGAGCTTTGTCTGGGGGAAACATTTACCTTCAGACTACCAAAGAAGTTTTTGTATCATTTACCTTTAAATTGAATGCATTCAAACATAAGAGATGAAATGTTCTTACTGGACTCTTCCTCAACCAATCCTTCACCTCATTGTTGACTTTAGCAGAATTGACCTAGTATCGACAATGTTAATATCTTCGGGATTTAATTAAATAGGAAACATCATTTTATTATTTTGTGTATTATACGAGTAGACTGTAAAAGGAATATTTACAACACGTTTTATGTAACATCTAACTCGTTTGAAGGATCCTAGAAAACCACAGCATACAGGGTGTCCGGGAAAAAGTGGGAAATCTCTCGGATTCAGGCAGAGCATGGACAAATAAGATGACAAGTTCTTATAAAATTTTTCCCTACAAGCCTTCCCTTCGGAATTATGTGTTCATGAAGGACGCCCCTGGTAATCCTTTTTTCTTAAATAACTTTCAGACAACTCAATATAATTTCATAACAATTTTATATGATGGAGACTAGTAAAAACCACTTAAAATGGTGTCTATGAAACATATTTAGCTTTTCTAGTTCATCAGGGGCGGGCTAAGTTTTACACATCGGTGCTCAAATGTTTAACACCCTGTATGATAAAGACTTTAAAGAAATGAATTTGGGTAGCTTGGACCTTAGACTCAAAAAAATGTACTCTTATTTATTTTCGATAAAATGAACAGTTTTCGAGATAAAGAATAATAAACGAATTCATGTTACTTATGATTCTTATGAATTACTTATACATTTTTTGAGTCTAAGGTCCAAGCTACCCAGATTCATTTCTTTAAAGTCTTTATCATACAGGGTGTTAAAAATTTGAGCATCAATGTGTAAAGCTTAGCCCGTCCCTGATCTCCGCAGGGAAGGCCTGTAGGGAAAATTTTTATAGGAACTTGTCATCTTACTTTTCCATGCTCTGTCTGAATCCGAGAGACTTCCCACTTTTTCCCGGATACCTTGTATACCGATTATTCTAAATCTGTGGAAGATAATGATTCAAATCATTCGTTCATATCCGTTCTCCTCAACGTAAAACCCTTGCGTATCGGCACAATCTTGTGAAAGTGTTTTAGTCCCTTTGCGTCCTTTTAATCCAAACATAAGTGATAATGATAACTAGGACTAGGATAGTCTTTGATAAAACTTGTTCTATGTAGTATTTTAATAGATTTTTGGATAATACCAGATTCTATGTCTCCTTGTACTCCAATGAACTCGCATCTTCATTCTTCTTCATTTGGAGGTGAAAATCATATTGTTTAGAGAATAATACTAACGTAAATCGAAACGTCATAAAGTACCAAGGATGGCACTCCTATTTCTGATTTAAGTTTGCGATTCGTACCCATGTAGCATGTAAGAGCAACGTATAGAATTTATGGTAATGAAAAGCAATCAAACCGTTTGATTTTCTCGATTTAAGACATTATAGAGAATTTTGTCAAAAAATGCGGTAATATAGTCAAAAATTTATTATATGAATAGAGTAATCGCACGTAATGCACGGTAGTAAATATTATTCCTTTATCTTACCAGCCGATCTTACATAAACAAGACAAGCAACACTGTGCAAGTAAATTGCTGTTTCAGATGCAAATATTTTCTTTTAGAAATGGGAGGTGACGACTATGTATTTGTAAACTGTTGAAATCCTATGTAGTATTCGAAATGGAAAAGTTATGTAACTTTCAATTTAACATATCTGTTTCCTATCAAAATATTTCTTTCAATTTCTCCCTAAAATCGAATTTTAGGATCATTTCTTTTCTAAACAATTACAACTATCGTATACCTTGTCCATTAATATAAAGGAAAAGGATAATATGTTACCCCTATATGTATGTAGGATTTGCGGTTAGTGATAAAGTATTAGGCTGGTTGTTGATATAAGAAATCAAGTGCGTGATTAAGAAAAAGGGAAGTGTCAAGTAAAGAAAAAACGTATAAGAAAAATAAAACCCAGTGATATTAAAAAAAGGAAAACTGTTATTAGTTAGTTTAATTAATAAGATTGTTTATAAACCCCTACAGTACAATAAAAACCCACATGTATACTAGTGCAATATTAATGTAAACACTTACCTGCTTTCAAAGATTTCATGGATAGATATATAACGAAGTTAATTAAATTGCAACAATTCCTTATCAAATAAGCTGAAGCTGAAGGTATTTACAACAACGAAAATAAGGGTTTATAGTACGTGAATATCTTAGAAATTAACATAATCATTCGATTTTTACAGATTTATAGTGTTAATTGCTGCTTTCAACTGACAAAGTCAATGAAATAACATTTTCATTCAACAACTGAAGGATGGCATTTAAAAACAAATTATGTAACTCAATCACCATTTGCATTGAAGTTGTACATGTACACGATAGCTATGTAAAAAAAATTGGCACAATTATGGAACACTTTATAATACTATAATGTGTGTCTCTGAAATTAAGAAGATTCTAAAGGAACAAGTATAAAAATGTTCACGTGGAATTGTAAAATAGATCTCGGAACTACTTCCACAAAAAAATTGAGAAGAAAATTGCCAAATAAGTTTTGTTTCGTATAAAAGTTCAATAAGGCATCCCATTAACGTCAGCACGTTTTCCCTTCGGATTCAAATTATATCGTACGTGACGTAGGCATATTCGAATTTCCTCGTGATAGAAAAGTGTGATTCTGATATAGATGATATTTGAAATTCTAAACTAGATATTTAAACCCTTGGGGAGATCTCGATGTGGTATGCACGACTTGCACGAGTACTTCTTTGTGCTCGCCAATTCAATATACGAGAGCGTGGGCTTTCCGAGTGAAGTCGTTTCCTACAATAGATCCAACACAAACATTTTTTGTAAACGAATATTTACAGACGCTAATTATCTACGTTTTTCTGGTCGAAGTAAAATAACCCTATTATTTTGAAGCTTTCGTTCAATGTCTTTATCTTTATATCCGTAAAGTCAACAGTGCCAAGATTTTATGGCATTATTAAAATAATGCCCTATTGGCAAATTAAATGCTCTGGCAATTTTCGAAAAATTTGCTGCAGAGCTAACTTCCCGATACAGTTTGCAGTACACTTACTACAAAGCTAAGTAATGAAATTTTTAAGGATTCCAAAATATTAAATTGTGCTTATAGGTCCCAATAGATTCCTGCACTGCGACATTTTGGTCTATTGTACTCCTCGCTATTGTCTACCCTTCAAGAATACATGTATCTTTAACAAAGTCCAGGAATTTAGTACGGCGAATCTTCATTACTTCCTCTTGTGTAATCTTTTCATTTCAAAGTAGGTGTTCCCTTGCCTTTGTGAATGCAAATAACGTGGCATGACGTTTCTTCTTCCTCGCCACAGACCCCTGCATATCGGGCTATCAGTCAGTCCCATGTTATGCAGGTGTTTGTGGCCTGTGACCATCTCTGTCGCAAGCCTCATCTTCGTCCTACTTAATTTTAAGATGGACGCTGCTAAGTCCCCATTTGGGGTTTCCAGAAAGATATGTAACCCCACAGGGCGGTTGGGGTCCTATCAGTGGTTTTGTGCTTGCCATTCTCGCAAGCTCGTCAGCAACTTGGTTCCTGCGTGCCCAAGGGCCCACACTGGTGTGACTGTGTTACACTTGTCTAGTGCGTTTGGCATAATGCGCCATTGGCAAATTAATTTCTCTTGTAACTTTTCAAGCACAGCCGGTACAGTTTGCAATGCACTTATTACAAAACTGAGTATAGACATTTTTAAGGATTCCAAAATATTCCACTACTTAAAGGGTAATTAAATGTGCTTACGATTTTCGAGTAATTAAGTGCATTACTAGTACTATTATTACCTGGAACCGTTAGCAAGACTAATTAAAAAACAAGTTTCGATCCCCTATTTTTACTTTATTATAATCGAAAAAAAAATCGAACTCGAGATTTTGATGAACCTCGATGTTTTGGGCCTACACATTTCGCCCATTTTTCAGGTAACTTATGAATACCATGCCAGAAAAACTGCTCGTCTTTTGCTACAAACCATTCGTCGAGCCATTTTCCAACTTCCTCGAAATTGCTGAAGTGCTTCTCTGCGAGCAGGTGATAGACAGAAGGCGCCAGGTCTGGCGAATACGGCGGGTGCGGAAAGATGTCCCATCGAAGCGAATTCAAGGTTTCTTTTACTGGTTTTGCTGTGTGAGACGGCGCATTGTCGTGTAACAAAATCACTTTACCATGTCTTCTGGCCCATTACGGTCGTCTTTCGATTAATATGTGGTTTAAATTAATCATTTGTTGGCGATAGCGTTGTGTATTAACGGTTTCGTCGGGCTTCAAGAGTTCAAGAGCTCTGGTTCCACCAGACACAGAGCATGGCCTTCTTGCCGAAGCGATTTAGCCTTGGTGTTGAAGGACCGGCTTCTCCAGGTGAAAGCTACGATTTTTTTTGCTTCGGGTTTTCAAAATAAATTCAATTTTTTGTCACGCGTCACAATTCAATGCAAAAATGATTTCCTTTCGTGGCGTTGAAGCAGCACTTCACAAATGACTTTGTGATTTTCCATTTGACGTTCATTCAGATCGTGTGGGACCCATTTACCGAGTTTTTGATCTTCCACGTTGCTCGTAAACGTCGGTTGATTGTTTTTTGTGACACATGTTTAATGCTTCTGCTAGTTGGGTCATCGTCCAATAACTGCAATTGCTCGTTTTCGCATTTTTGTGGTCTACCAGAGCGCTCACTGCCTTTCACATTAAAATCGCCACTTTTAAATTGTCGAAACCATGTCTCACAAATTGTAATCAATGGAGCGTGTTCACCATATGTTTCTACCAGCAAACGTTGACTTTCGGCGGCCTTTTTCTTTTGTTCTTTTGATTAAATAAGAAAAGCAATGCGTGCCGCAAATGTTCTTTTTCAGGCACAAAACTCGACATGATCACTGAACGATAAAACAAAGACGCTAGTTTTTGACGGACTCAACTTGTGTGTGTTTGTAGTATCAGATGAACAAAATGACGTATATGTCAAATTAATATGCTGCATACTTTCGCTGGGCCCATCTGTTAGTTAAACCGGAACACACTTATGCATACAACTGGTAAAACCCTCATTTTTGAAAAATGTTTGTCGGTGGCTGCGTGTGCGAGTGCGTGACTGCGGTGAAGCCTAAACTATTACGCCGATTTTGATAAAATTTAAAACTAAGACCTATAAAAAAATTTTATCGGTAAAACGAGCTTCTTATCAAAATAGGCCTAAAAGGGCCCAAACTAAGGGCGTTATTTTGGGCGCAAAAATTCAAATTTTAAACTAATTTCCCTTGGAGGAAAGTTAGTAGACATAGTTACAAGCAAAACGCCGTTTTTCGTTTGTTACTAAATTCAAAATACCGGCCAATAAATCAATTCTCCAGGTTTTTACTTTGTAGGGTCTAGCTCAAGAACGGTTTAACTTAATTCAAATTTGAAAATTGGAAATTGTAGCTAACTAATGGCGAGAACGTTTATTTATAATTGATAAAGAGCAAAAACTTAACGTGGCCAATTTATTGGTGCCCAAAATTGGTCAAAAATTAAAAATCGATTTCCTCAAAATCTGCTCCAAGCATTTCTTTAACTTTTTGAAATGTTATACATACATATAGTTCGTGAAAAACTTTTGGCAGCACATTTATTTCTTCATTTCCCATAGGGGAAGGGGGATGAATTTTTGAATTTGAAAATTTTAAAAAGTTATAACTTTTTTGCTAACAAAGATGAAGAAGTAATATTTTATAGTAAAGTAGAGGACATAAGAGTACCTATAATAAGTATACCAATTTACTTTTGATATAACTGGAAATTAATAAAATATTAAACATATTTACATATCGTTTTACACACTTATATTTGTTTTTTTATGTTTTGAGTTATTACGCGAAAACTATATTATTTTGAGTTATTACGCAAAAATAGTATATTAAAAAACAAGTTTCATAAGGTAGGTTTTATGGCTCGAATCAAAGTTTAGAAAACGAGTGGCGCAGCCACGAGTTTTCTTAAGGATGAGTGCCATAAAAGCCTTATGAATGAGTTTTTTATACTATTTATTAGAATTTGCGCCTTTTACAAACAATTTTAAATAAATATTTGACATTATAAAATCATTGCAGTAAACATGAGCAAGTTTTATACCAGTTTACTATTATAGTCATTTAATTTAAATTAATTCTGACACAACATACTACTAACTGATACGTAGTTTCAGCTTTCTTTAAAAAAACTAGTTCCGAAACAACCTAAGAGCTTAAAGCTAAAAAAACTAAGTAGTGCTTTACTCCAAAGCTAAAGCTCTCGTATAAATGTTTGATTTACGATGCACACAGAAATGTACTGCGGGAAATATTCTATGAAAGTAAACTTCGTGTCAGCATGGTGCCCAGTTTTGCTTTAAAAAATTACAAGAGATCAGGGGTGCTTTTAGAAAAACTGAATACAGATGACGAAAACGTCGATTTCAATTTGAGGGGCGCCCGTTTTTTCCTATTTGTAATATAGAGCCTTAGGGTACAACTCATAGAACTTAAAAAAGGAAAAGGGTTAGAGTTAGAGACGTGGAAAGTGGAACAACTGGAACGTTTGCGGCCATTAAACACGCCACACAACAAAACACCAAAAACTGCAATAATAATTTCACGCATTTCAACAGTCTGCGGACAATTCGCGCTAGGATAATTCGCACCCTACGGTCGTCCTTCAGAGCATGTAAATACTCGCACTCGAATAAAAAATTCCACGATGCATTGCTACTATTATACATATACATATACCGATTATAGTAATAACACAGAACCTTAATTATAATGAACTTTTTATCTTTCTTTAATGTTAAATATGTTTCATTTTGTTTATTTCACATTGCAAAAATTCAAGAACTTAATTATATCGTTTATCCTCTATTTCATGTTATGGTTATATTAGGTTTTAGTAACTTCTTGTTCTACTTATGTTTATGGTTATGTTTAAAACAAATATGTTCTGGTATCTAATATCGAAATTTAGAATTGTTTGATCAATACTGAATTACAAAATGCACATTTTTTAAAAAGATATTTACATATAAATATTGGAGTTGATTTTAAAAGCTTCATTTGGCTTTTAGATTTTTAAATTGCACTGGTAATTGACTGAAGGATGAGAGCGAAATTGTATTTCACATTTCCATTTTTAGCTTTAATGGGTAACGAAAGCTAGTTTTATGTCTAATGTTTGAATTGTGATAGATTTCATTAAATCAACAATAAATATTGCTTATAAGACCAAAAACTAATAGTAGTTTTCCCTTCATTGGCTTTGTGAAGAAAGTGAAAAATCTATGCTGTAATTCAAAACTTAATATGAAATTGAATATTAATAATTTATGGATGTAACAAGTCTAAATTGTACAAGTTCGCCCAACACTTTAACACGCTTCAGAGGGGTGCGCCGCGGCGCTCCTATCACTCGCAATTTCGCTTGCACAACAAAATTAAGTTATTGGCAAAAGTTTCAAAGAGTATGTTCTTTGTACTAACTTTCTATGAAATGTACGATGATGTAGTTAGTGTAGCGTGAGTTACGTGTAATGACAAGGTTTCCTAGTGTTTCACCAGGTGTAAAACCTTTGTATGCACCTTCGTTGGGTAAGAAATATAAATTTTTCAAAATTTGTCCTATTTTTCGTGCACAGTTGTGATGTTGATTAAGCTAAATATATTATCTGTACTGTGAGTGTTTTACAATATAATTATAACATAACTTTGTGCAAAATATTTTCATAAAAACTGTTTTTACTATTCACGTATTAATTGTTCCACTTTTCAACTTATTAATCACGAAAAATTCCACAGTAATGAATGAAGCGCATTGTTTCATAAAGAATCGGCAATTACATGTTGGACCCTTTAGTAGATAAGTAAAATTGCCAACGTTAGTTTGGTCCAACACTGAATAAAATTACAAATTTCCACTTTCTCTGAAGATTTTAAAGCTACTTACTCATACGTTGCGATTAAAGGAAATGTTTTAAGTTCGAATTTTTCCTCGCGTTCATTTCATCCTAAAATAAAAATGTCCACTTTGTCTGAAGATTTTAAAGCTACTTACTCATACGTTGCGATTAAAGGAAATGCTTTAAGTTCGAATTTCTCCTCGCGTTCATTTCATCCTAAAATAAAAATTTCCACTTTATCTGAAGATTTTAAAGCTACTTACTCATACGTTGCGATTAAAGGAAATGCTTTAAGTTCGAATTTCTCCTCGCGTTCATTTCATCCTAAAATAAAAATTTCCACTTTATCTGAAGATTTTAAAGCTACTTACTCATACGTTGCGATTAAAGGAAATGTTTTAAGTTCGAATTTCTCCTCGCGTTCATTTCATCCTAAAATAAAAATTTCCACTTTATCTGAAGATTTTAAAGCTACTTACTCATACGTTGCGATTAAAGGAAATGTTTTAAGTTCGAATTCTCCTCGCGTTCATTTCATCCTAAAATAAAAATTTCCACTTTATCTGAAGATTTTAAAGCTACTTACTCATACGTTGCGATTAAAGGAAATGTTTTAAGTTCGAATTTCTCCTCGCGTTCATTTCATCCTAAAATAAAAATTTCCACTTTGTCTGAAGATTTTAAAGCTACTTACTCATACGTTGCGATTAAAGGAAATGTTTTAAGTTCGAATTTTTCTTCGCGTTCATTTCATCCTAAAATAAAAATTTTCACTTTGTCTGAAGATTTTAAAGCTACTTACTCATACGTTGCGATTAAAGGAAATGTTTTAACTTCGAATTTTTCCTCGCGTTCATTTCATCCTAAAATAAAAATTTGCACTTTGTCTGAAGATTTTAAAGTTACTTATTCATACGTTGTGATTAAAGGAAATGCTTTAAGTCCGCATTTCTCCTCGCGTTCATTTCACCCTAAAATAAAAATTTGATTTCAATTATAATCTTTCAAATTTTCATTTCTATGTATACCTATGCGCATATTTGAGGTTAATAATTAAATAACGTTTATGCAATTTAATTAATTAAACCATTGCACAGTCACAGATTTTTAAATTCAAAAACACGAACGCGGAGAGCCTCTTTCGAAATTTTTTTAAACACACTCCCGATCACTACAGAAATATTACTGATCGATATTAACATCCGACATAGTTATATAGCTGTCGTTATGAATTGTTGTTGAAACTGGTTAGGGTTACTTCAGTGATTCACATAGAATTAAATCATCAAAATCGATTAAATTTATCCGCATTGTTACCAACGTTCCTACTATTGGTAACGTTAACATGTAATGATTTATTCAGAATCGTTACAGCGATGGTTCTGTAATGTTGAACATTATAACTAAATTGATTGATCGTTTACTTATTAATTATATTACATTAACGTAACGAAGTTGCGTATTTTTCTTTTATTATTATTTATTATATATTTATTTATTATTACACTGATTGAATGGGTTTTTATGTATACATAAAACTAAAATAATACATTGTTGTATAACCACAACTTGTAGGGCCCTTCTAATAGGGATTTTTTAATTTTTTACAAAGTTTATCAACGCACTATGCAAATTTTAGCGCTTGCATGGGTTTAGGAATATACATAAAATTTGGATAATAAATAGTTTTATCGAAATACAAAATATGTCATTGCAAAGAGGAAAGGTTCGTGTAGGGCTCTCGTGTAGAATTTTCCATTTTTGTTCGTATTCTTGTAAAACATTCGTGAAATTGAATGAATATTAAGCAACTTCAAACAAATTTTACAAAAAACTTTGTGACAAATTTAAAAATCCCTATCAGGAGAGCCCTACAATAAACCTTCCTCTATCCATTGACACCTTTTTTGTGTTTATACAACAATGCTTTATTTAAATTTTATGTATACAGCGACACCCATGAAATCAGTTTTAATTCCAACTGGTGATGGACTCTTAAACAAGAATACATATTTACAACGCCTTGGTAGCAAGAAAACCAAACCAAACAGGAAAAATATCTTCAATCCTCTTTCTGATATTTTATAGATATTTAGTCAATATTATTAGTTTATTTTGATAGCTAAATAATAACACTTAATTCTTAAAAATAATTGGGAATTTTTATTAGATTTACAAGTAAACAATACTATGGATGTGTTTCTGTTGTTCGTTCAGATGTCTCTTCTTGTAAATTGGTCAGTTGAAAACACGTCTCAACTTCTAAAGTGACATTCTTAATACTATTTTGTATCACCCTGCATTCTTTTAGGACACATTTTTCGTATTCTTTAACAAAATTTCCATCATCTTCTTTTCTTTCGTCACTCTCATCGCTTTCATCACTATCATCTGCATCACTTTCTTCACTACCAAATTCTTCCCAAACATCATCGCAACACCTTCTGATTTCATGACACGAAGCCCTCGGTTTTCTTAAACATCTTTCCACTGCTCGAACGGAATTTTCAATAAGGTGGGAGATACTATCAACTTCTTCCCGTACTTTAGAATAGCATTTTTCATTCAGAATATTTCCGAATGATCTTCTTATATGATCTGCGTGATGAACTAACAAATTTAAACATACATTGTCGTTGTCGTTGTGACGATGCTTAGCGAATTCAACAATTTTTGAAAACTCGCCCAACGATAAATGTACATCTTCACGACATATACGATTCGCCCTATGTATTCCTTCTAAATCTTCAAATTTTGAATGAATATGTACCAAGTATTTCCTCCCAATGTTTCCAATTTCTGGTTCGGGGCAATGTAGACGATGTCTACAGAGTACTCCCTTAAATTTAAAATTAAGTAAGTTAATGATGAAGTTTGACTTACTTGAATAATCAGCGATAAAAATACGGTCAGCTTCATTTTGTATCAGTGATGGTGCAAACTGTGTCGTTCTCTTCGGTCACTTATTGATCGTATTAGTGCCTGCTATTGGTTCTTGCGTATTTATTACAACGATAGTACACTGATATGGGTTATCATAAATACCTTTCATAAATGTTTAATCATTGATTAATGATTGCATATTGAGTATTGCAACGCCCTTGATATTTTTAAACTTAAACCGACTTATCATTTGCCCTTTCACTGCCTTTTAGTTGATTTTCGTCTCGTGTGTCATAATAATGATTCACATAACTTTTCCACCCGTGTCTCGTCCATTGAAATATTTTGGACCACACTATCCACAATGTGCGTACCTTTAGGCCACCATCAATGCTAACATACTTATTCCAATGTTTTTCTAATAACATTATCATTTCGAAAGGAAATTCTCTTGGTAAATCCACAAAATGCCACTCTAGCGGCTTAAAGGAATCAAACTGTTAGACAATCATAACCTTTGCGCAATTATCAAAAATAGAGGTATTTAAACTATAAACCAAAGGTAAGGTTTGGTCCAAAAAATACTTTCCAGTGGTGGCTCCAGTTACACGAACATTTCACTTTCTTCATAAACGACCACTATTCTATTATGGAGATTCTTCTGCCTACTTTCGATGAAAATTTTATTCTTCTGAGTTTCAAATTTCAAATCGGTCATTTTCGTTTCTTTAAACTGATGTACTATACTATAAGGTGAAATAAATTGAAACTTGAGTTAAAAAAATTGCCGTAATAGCATTTTGTTTTCATAACTAGGTAGATAAAATAGAAAATTCTCCTCGTAAAAAGGAAGCATATAGCAAGGCAAACATGTACCAACAGTGGTGTATTTCCTCGTTTAGAAATAGACATTTACCGGAAGAATACCAGCACTAGGGTTTATAATTAATGATTCCAATCATTATATATAGCACAAACATACATCTTTCAACTGTTTGGCACTGACATTGATCAATTTTTCGTTTTGAATACAAAGTTATGCCAAAGAATTACGAACAATCAAAGAAAATGTTATATACAATGGTTCCTCCGAAGATGAATTTAATTAGGAAACATGAACTTAAGAAGGATATCAGAAATCTAACCACGTTTAGGCAATATTCCAATAGATTAGACAAATCAGACAAATCCGCCGGTGCCCTACGTATGCTTGAAAATAATTACAAAGTCAATATTTCCTTAGTTAAGCAAGTAAGTAATAAGCATGAACTCGACTTCCACTTATAAGTAGAAAAATAGATCACTTTTGTCATTTGCATTTAGTTGTTCGCTGGTACTATCGAAACGCGTCCGATTTAATAAATTTTTATTATCGTTTTTGGTATTTGCAGTGTTGGGATCTATAACCAATAGCCATGGCTATATTGTATCTTAGTTACTACCATTAGTGTTTTTATAATAGCACAGCTATAACCTTATTACTAAATCAGTATAATTAGACTTTATTTACAATATGTGAAGTACAAAAGTAATAAGCAGTGATATTGTCGTTCCTTGTGAAATAGGCAAACATTCATTTATATCCAACTTGATATTAGGAATATCGCTTCGAATAGCTTCACATTCTTGTAGAATACAGATCTGATATACTTGCAGTAAGTCCTTAATGTGCTTGATACTTCCATCGCTGTCACCACTAAATTCTTCCTTAACATCATTACAACACCTACTGATATCGGGACACGATGCCCTTGGTTTTATAGAACATCTTTCAATTTCTAAAGCAGCATCTTGCAGAAGCGACTTGATGTAATCGATCTCATCATCGATTGGCATTTGGTTCGCAAAATATTTCCATGTGATCCTCCCGAACAACTAGCTCATCTAAGCATTATCGTTCTCAACATAACGATCCTTTGCAATTTGAACAGTTTTCGAAAACTCTTCCAACTCCTTACTACATGAACTACTCCCATCTGTTAGGGGAAACTTGGAAAAATATCTTCCAAGTAATGTCTACATATGTCTTGAAAATCACGTTTGTGGCAATGCAGTGGCGGTTTGCAGAAGGCTCCCTTTAAAATTAAAATTGACCTATTAAAAGTAATGAAGAAAGGAACTTACTGAGATAATTAACAGAGGAAATCAAATCAGTTTCATGTCGTAGCCACTGTAAGTATGAAGAGATGGGGGGGGGGGGGGGGGGGGGGAAGGGAAGATAATGTTCTAATATCTATTATGATAAAAGGAGTTTCATAAATAATATCCATCACCTGATGGGTAATTGCGTAATTCAACGACCTATTTCAATGTGAAGTAATCTGTATTTTAACATATCCTTTATCAATTCCCGGTTACGATACCTTCCACTTGACTTTCCTCCCACCTATCATAATAATGATTTAATCTAAAATCTTTTTTATGTTCGAGCTTTAATATTTACACGTTGCCTTTTCGCACACATTTTGTAGTCATGTGGCACGGTTATGTCAACGAGAGGGAATTGAACACCATATAACTTCCTAATTCCCAGATTCCCTTTTATCGCGGGTTAGTAACCTGTTTCCTCTGGTTCATCAGTTTCGAATAACATTTTTTGTGCATTTTTCTGTAGATCTTCCTCTAAAACTTCTTCATACAAACATACACTTGCTTATAAAACATTTTTGTGAAATCTCGAATCAGTGGAGTTCCTGATGTAGCCCCGCTTCGTTTTCCTGATAATTTTTCCTTACCGTTAGTCTCTCTTGGTTCTGTAGCGGTGACGACTCACACTCATAACGTTTCCCTAGAGCCTAGACCATTCTTGCTAAGTGGTCAATACCATTTTTGGCCTCTTCTATATCCCACTTTGTTCACTTACCTTCCCTAATTTTCCCTAAGTCTTGGGTTTGGGTGGTTCCTCCTTGAATCTTGCTCAGCTTCTTCTGCCCTTTCCAGCGTGGTAACCAATTGCTAAGCAGTCCTTCTTCCTGATCCCTTTGAAAAATGTCTCGTTCAGAATTGTTTCGCCTTCAACTGTTGTTCTAGGTGTGCAGTGCCACCACTGGAATACTAAATGTGTTCCGTTCACTCCGATGGTGGTTTGGCATTTCCCACTAATAACTTAAATAGTGTTCTAGAATCTATATGAAATGTACCCTTATCAACCATCAAATTTTTTCGCCCATTGATATAACATATTTTCTAATTTATACACAGTCATGTTTGACATTTTCTCACTTTCTTCACTTAATTGCTCGTACAGATTACTTCTCCGTTCTTGATTATTATCTTCTATTGGACTATTTGTTGCTATTTTCTCGTATAATTTGCCTCACTTAGTCCTTTTTCGTCAGTGGAATCCTGTCCTGTAATCCTTCGATTTTTTTTCGCGTTTATAAAGTTTTTCTTTTCATTCGATCATTGAATTACTTCTTATTGCTTTCCATCAGCCATCTTATCACGTCCAAATTGAATTGCTTTGTTATTTATTTTCATTTTAATCCTCCTTTTATCCTATTTTTATTTCATTAAAACGTTTTACTTTTTTGATATCACATATCATAATAATAAGTTGGGAATATACAAAATCAACTGTAAAGACTGTAACCAACTATATAGTGGGCAAACTAGAAGATCACTCAAAATTCGTTTTAATGAGCATTCACAAAAACAAAAGTTTTCTAATGAAATAATGATGATTAGGGTCCTTTAGGCTTATCAGTACCTACTTCCACTTTAAGTACCTAATATAAAAATGGCTCTCTTTACGTTTTTACGTTCAAGGAAAACATTTTTGCATGGCACCTCTCACAATTTTTATCTTTCGATTAGGAATCGGTTCCTAAAATGTTTCGCAATGATTTTCAAGCCCCTTCCATAATTAAATCACGGGAAGGTTCTTATTGTTCCCAATTGATGTAAGGGAAATGAGCTTCCCTCAATTCCATAGACAACACAAAATAAAAACAAAATGTAATTAAAAGTAAGATACGTCAATATACGTAGACAAATTACCATACTGTGGGACTAGGTTAGAGAGACTTAATTGAAATATAGTGAAAACGACAATGGATTCCATTATCTCAATTCTACTATAGTATTAGACTGTCAAAGCTCCTCTGTACTACTAATACAGAAACGATACTTAAAATTAAATTTGACCGTTTCTCTTTATACAAATGAAGTAAGTGTAATAAAGCCTTTTTGTAATTTTCCAAAAGCCACAAGCTCTGTAGGTTGAAAGACAAGTTAAAACAAATGTGAATGTTCATTTGCCCTCATTTATCCTTTTCAGACAGAAACTCGTTGCATGGTGGTGTTAATTTGCCTATCTATATCCTTCAAAAAGTCAATATAACGTAACGCTTTATTTATTATTCTAAGCAACTATTATTACGCAACTGAAATCAATAATCTTCATTTAATCCTTTGAAACCGAACCTCCACAAATTGATAGACTGGACCTTTTGAGAAATTTCTATCACTGTAAGTTTATTGGTTGTACACATGTAATGGTTGAAAATAAGGTGTTTGGACTGTCATAATACTGAGTGTGGCGACCACACCATCCCGGTACAGAGTCGCTTACGTACTGAAGAGCAACGATTGATTCCCATTGGCCGACCAGTGACAACGCGTCGACACCGGCCAGAATCCTTTACAAGCGAACGCTGTTACCCACAGAAGTCAGTCAGAAGTCATAGCCGCCAACGAAAGCAGCCAACACCGGCCGGTCCGTCTACATCGACCCGTCAGCCTGCGTTTGAGAACCAGTTTACCATCCGGCGACTGACCAACCTACCTACTACCTGTACCTCCATTATTAACCGCTTTCCGCGCTGTTAAGACTTGTACATAATTTGTAAATAGAAATGTTAGTTGTTTTCACAACTTCCAAAACTTTATTGTTTATTTGGCACGATCCGATTCAAACGCCAAACTGAGCCTTTCCTCAAGAGTTAACTGTCTGAAGATCTAAACACTACTCATTTCGGAGGATTTGATTTTTTAGACATCGAGTGATGCTGGTTTTGTTGAAAAATTCGATGATCTAATTATTGATGACACATTCCAACCATGGAAATTGCTCGATCAACTATGTGGATATCGCTATTTGGAACAGCGACCTCCATCAACACCTGTAGTTCCTACAATCATTTAGGTACCTAACTAAAGTGTTGTTTTTACTAACACAGCTATAGAACACCGATATACATATAGAGAGATTGTGGCGACGATGGTCCCATCCTGCACTTGATTTCACGGAGCTGGGATTTTTTAGCTAATACAATGATAAGTCGTCTTGTAACTGAATCTGATAATAAACCCAAAAGGCTGATTCGTTTCCTATTCGGAATCATGGACAATACAACGTTGCAGTGCCCTACGAGAAACTAGCAAGACTCGTTCAATCACAAATAACCCCGGTGTAGCTGCATCACAAGAGTCTGGGGTACCCTGTACAAAGCAGAGAAGCATTTTCCGTTACGTTTCTAAGCGAATTGTGGCTGGAAGTGCCCGACGAGTTTACCTTGTGTAAGACCTGTATTTAAAATTTATTAGCTACCATTAACAAGTCGCTGTAGTTCCAACAAGATGGAGAAGTTTAGACAAAGTGTACTGTGTTGGCAAGTGCGCATACAAGACACAATGTGAAAGCATGAGGTGCACTTGGTGCAAAATGGCATTTCTGTACGCTGCAGTGTTTAAACTGCAAAGGAAATTGCAAAAATGACAAGTTAACAGATGAGAAAATTTAGTGTACAATATGCGTTTATTTTTTTAAATTTTGCACATCGAGCAAATTTACCACTTTCTCTGAAGAAATAGACCTGTGAAAAAATTTAAAAAAAGAACCATATTAGACAACAACAAATGTCTGGAGCAACCTTATCAATTCATCGTCAAGAAATACAGTCCTTCGAAGAATATACAAAAACTGATAAAGGAGAAGAATTTCTATTAAACATACGATTCTGCAACGGGGTCTTGGTAATTTCATCTCGACGAAATCTACTAGCGCAAAGTAACCAATGGTGTGCTGATGGTACTTTTAAAACAGTTCCATTATTATTTTTTCAATTGTAAACGATTCATGGATTCTTCTTACTTTTTCTTCTACTACTAGCGAATAAATTTGCAACAAACTTACATAGGTACGTTTTCTTCCAAAATGAAAGCAATTGGAGCCATCCCCATCGCCCATGATCAATGCGCTTAAGATAGTAAAACTAGTATAATGCTTGAAAGATGCGACACTACAGCAGCTGGAAACAGTTGATGAAGAGATATGAAGAGATTTGCGGAAAAGGTTCCTCGAAATATTTATAGTGAAGACGATATTAGTGAAATAACGTGCCGTGCGTGGTTTCAATGCGGTCAAGAACGGTCATTTTGACGTCCAAGACCAAAATTGCGGTGGAAGAGGGAAGGTTTTCGAAGATGCAGAATTGGTGGCATTACTTGATTAAGTACCGTTTCAAAATCAAGAAGAATTGGCACGATTATTGGGAGTGACTCAACAAGCCATTTCAAAACGCATCAAAGCCATGGGAATGATTTAGAAGCAAGAAAATTGCCATAAGAGTTGAAACCGAGATGTTAAACGGCGTATGTCTTGTGAACAGGCAAAGGCGCAAGGAATTTCTGCATCTCATTGTAACGATAAATGGCTTCATAAGGATAACTCCAAGCATAGAAATCGTGAAAAGTTCCCGGCCATACTTCCACGTCGACGACGATACAGAGTATTCACGGCTCGGCCTAGTGTATTATGAGCTGATCGATATCGAACGCAATTGATGCGACTGAATCGAGCCAAGACATAGGTACTTGGAAACTTTGAAATGGGAACTCCACTACCCCACCCTCCATATTCTCTAAACGTTGCTCTCTCCGACTATCACTTCTTTCGACCAATGGCGCACGACCTGACTGACCAGCACTTCCGGGCTATGAAAAAGTAAAAAATTGACCCGATTTCTGGAGCACCTCAAAAGATGGCGCGCGATTCGTACCCTGCTCGAAAGATGAACGAGTGGTCAGCGATGGACAATACTTTGAATAATAAATGTATAACCCGCTTTTTGGAACAAAACCGGGGGAAAGTCCAAAAAAACGGCGTAAGCAAGGTTTTTTCGTTTTTTTTTCTATTTCACGAAACAATCTACCTGATAGTCTAAAACTTATCCACTATTTGAAGATACCTGGATTGTCGACCGGCGCCACAAATACCCATGAGATGTGAAATATGTATGAAACTGTAATAAACATTCAAAGAAACAGTTACATCAATGCATCCGAATTTATGTTTTAAACTGTATGAAGAAAGACCAAACAGCGTATCGAACAGTGTACAGAGTGTACAACTAAGAAAGGAGGCCGGCCATAACTCGGAAACTATTTGAGAAATTCCCATTTTTTGGGAAATTTTCCTCAGTAAGGTATTTAAAAAAATATATTCATTGTAAACTATAGTGATCAATATGTAAAACTTTGTTTAATGAATTTTTACGATCACTGTCAAAATAAAGGGAGGGGGAACTAAATTACGTGTTACTAGAAAAAATCGTGTAACTGCGAAACGGGTTGCTTGAATTTGTCAAGATTGGTCTCGATGTAAAGAGAATGCTTGATATTACCAAAAAAAAATCCAAAACCACAACAATTTCTTATCTCCGTCTACCAATAGAGGGCGCAACTTGTTTAAGGAACAAAACGGTCGACTTTTCTAAAAAAAACTCAAATGGTACCTACCTACTAAATATTTTTTTCAATGCTATTGGAAGGAAAATTAATAAAGGAGTAATTTAAAAAAAATTATCTCAATAGCTCTTATAGTAGGTACCGAAGATATAGTCAAAAATGTGGTAATATAAGTGGCAATTTGAGGTATAAACAAATCGTAAGCCTCCCAAGTACCACAATAATGAAAATAAAACTCAAAATATTACGAATCCATAACTACAACATAAAATTTAGACAATAAGGCAACATCGTATTTTGTAACATAATGTGAGAAGCAATCAATGGCGTTTCTAACCAACTGGCTTGGGGGGGGGGGGGGTTATTTAAGAAAATATCGGGTATCAGTCCCTTCCACGACTCTCCAGCAGTTTTGCAAAAATTGACCGTCATAGATCGCCGACTAGATTCACCATAACTTAACTTGTTTGTTTGACATGTTGGTAATTTTTAAGAATAAAAATAAATAAGCAAACGAAAGATCCTTGGGGGGGGGGGGGGGGGGGGGTAATTACCCAATCCCCTTCGTGTATTAATTTTATTACCATTTGTTAAGGGCCTATGAAACAGGCCCCGCGTAACGTTAAACTGGCACCGCAGTTAATTCTTGAGACAAGAAGAAGAATTTTGAAATAACCGCGTGGGGGAAGAATTGTGCCGTCGAAGAATGTTCAAGATACTATTCTTTAGTTAGGACAAAAATGCATTCTTTTTTTATTAAAACTTTCTCTTATAATTTTTTTCTTTTTTTAAACCATAAAAAAGCCTGAACCGCTTAGTAAACGTAGGTATTCATCGTTTTTGAAAACGAACTGGTCAAATTTTCGGCTCCAGCTCAAAAAACATTCTCACCTAAAGTTTTTCGCTATAATAATGTAAAGAATCGAAACGATCACACCGTACAAATTTAACGAGTTTCGAGTTCAAAGGGTAGTAACATAATATTTTATTCATTGTCGTAAGCATAGGTCAAAATTAATCTATACTTTCAATGACACTTTATTGCTAAATGAATTAGTAATCGAAATAGGAGGGTTGTTTTTACTGTAGGTAATGGGCTACCTGTTGTGCCTACGTAATTAAAGAATAGTTTTTTTTTTGTTTTACATGTTCTGTCTTTCATAAAAAATATTACCCTGTTGCTAAGTAATACGATACAAATTTCTCTTTCTACGTCCAAATTCATCGGTTTATTGTTATTTGTGTAGGTGTTAACGTGTACGTAAAATTTTTCGATGATATAACAAAGTAAGGGTGTGTTATTTATTTCAGAGGTAAACCGGAGGGAGTGCCGAGTGCCGTTTTGGAAAACTCGGGTGCATCCAGAAAAGCTTAAGATCATCTCCAAGGCCTCTTCCATATCCAAGTTCACCTACAAAAGCGAACTAAAGGTTTACTTATTTATTTAGCATCATTTGACCGATCCATAATTTAATTATTAATAATTACAGATTGTCGAAACGAAAATGTACGAACCAGTATCGGACGGTTGCGTCACAATCGTCAATTCAAAGTACGGAAACAAAATAACGTACGATCAGAGCGACGCTGAAGAAGATTGTACTCACTCTTCATATGAAGATTGTAACAAAAGTAACAATCAACATCCACCACCGGAAAAACCACCGAGACGCAATAAATTACGATCACCTCTCGATTGTATTGTACTCAACCGTAGAAATTGTGACAAAATGCGAACCGGAAATGGTGATAATTACATCGATGTTGACCATATAACATTAGAATCGGAACGAAATTACAAAAATAGGTTTCATTCCATTGGAGTACAAACTTCGCAATTACTTCCTTACAGATTACGTTTATTACCAAAATTTTCAACAGATATTCAGTGCGAACCTTCGAGTAACTGTTCGTTTAAAAGTAAATTGTGTTGTTGCGGAAAAACATTAAGCCAGTGGATTTTTTCGCAAATTGGATTAACTTTTATTTTAGTTAATTGGGCCCTTTTAGGAGCTGCCGCTTTTTATCAAACTGAAGGTAAGAGTTTTTGCTCATTATTGAAAATCATCGAAAAAGTTGCCCCCGTTTCCGTTATTACTTTTCTTTCAAATTACACAAGACCACTTAAGTAATTAACACGTTAAATTTTATATAATTACCTAACCGCCCCGTAATTTTAAAATCAAAAGCTTTTAACGTAGTAAATCTAACAATTGTGTTAATTTTATACAATTGTTATATAAGAAAATGACGCGTATTTGTTATTACAAAAAAATATTCACATCGCAAGGGGTGGATCGAAGCCGTATGTCACTTAAATAAACGATTAAAGAAATGTATGTCATGTCAGTCGATTATTTATTTAATGGTCATGGTCAGATCATTCCCCTTGATTTTTTGGTAAGTAATAACTCAAACAGCTTTGGTGATAGTGCTCAAAACGTTCTTATAAATAATTTAATAGCAATCTATTTAAGTAAAAATAAAAGGTCCACAAGTCATTTGGTTCAAAGCCCTTCAAGCTGTAGGTACTACTAATAAATGTGTAAGTAGTCACCATAAATATTTTGTATAACATTGAGACATTTGTTATTCAAAATTTTGCTTCTCAGCTTACTAAGAACAATGGACTCACTGCCGCATTATTTCACATTGTGTTCTCATGGCAACGTATTTAATTAATTGACGCTATTTCATTCTTCTTTGTCAACAATTTTATCTCGCCATGTACCTGTGCCTTTAGTACCCTCAAACCTCTACCTTAGGCTTAGGGTGTATACAAGTATACATGACCTCCAAGACTTTTAAGCTTGTTTGGGTCAAGAAACCTTTTTGTGTCGAGATTACATATTTCGTCCTCGAGAAAAGCGTATCCATAAACAAAATGCGCAAAAAAAAAGTATTTTAATGGAAGACAAGACGAAACGTCGCAATAGGTACCTATGGGAACATGTTAATTTTGCAACGAAATTAAACCTATTTCATGCAAATTTTTTAATGTGAAACATGCTATGAGAAGGAAAATTACATAGCAAACAAGTATGAAGATACATAATATATTCAAATAGCACGAGACAAAAACGGATTAGAAATTTATATTTCATTCATCGTCTCATTTTCCTCATTTCCATATTTTATTGTTGCAACGGAATTTAATTAGACAAATTAGGTAACAAAGGTACACTACCTATACCATTTGTATTTATTCACCTCACCGCGTACGTGCAACGTCATTTTAACGTGAATCGAAAGTTAATGAAATTTTTTTACGGTTTAATGCAAATTGCGCATTTCAAAAGGCCAATTGACGTCTTTATTTCTACCGCCAAATATCACAAAATTTATGTATCGTAAAAAATTCAGAGAGATCTTTCTTCCCATCAAATCATCACGGAATGTTTCCACTTTATTGGATATTATATTTGCAAGAACAAAATGCTTACAACACTAAATTTTATTTTTCAACGTAATGACGTCGCGTAGTCTCAAGTACTTTTTGAGTTTTGGAACGAGATAATAGTCACCTCTCATAAGCTGGCAGGACCAAATCGGCAGAATCAAGTCGGACGTATTTAATTATTTAGTACTTATTTTGTACTAATTTGTACCACTAATAAAAATTTTGTACTCCTTGCCGTTTTGGAAAAAGCAGTGGCTCTGCTAGCTTCATATTAAGCTAGCAGGACCACAAGAAAAAAAGACAAAACAGGAAAGATCGAGGCAGAAACACAAAGATCTCAATTTGTACTAATTTGTACCTACCACTAATAAAAATTTTGTACTCCTTGCCGTTTTGAAAAAAACAATGGCGCTGCTAGCCTCATATTAAGCTAGCAGGACCAAAAGACAAAAATAAATAAAAGAAACAAAAAAAGGCAAATACGCAAAGATCTGAATTTGTACTAATTTGTACCATCAAAATAAATTGAACATGTTCAAACATTTCCCGTATGACAACGCCCAATTGATATGAAGCCTATTAGGGTCAAGAGTAAACTACCCTTTACCATAAGCAGAATCAGTTGAGCATCGTACAATCGAAGCAGGATAATTTGTACCTCTAAAATATGAAGTTTCGAATTTCCTACCCTCCTCCTTCATTTGGAATCTACTCCCGATCACTTCGTGCAATACATAATATTGTCACAACATCTTAGGATAGGTTTAATCTTTTAAAAATGATGCAAAGGTGTCTAAACAGTTTCGTAATTTCTTTTTTGAAATTACATATTACTAAAATCAGTCAAATATTTACCTTTTGATTCTTATTGTTTTTGATTAAAATTCATTCCCTCATTTCTCTTGGTGTACTTATTAAAAATGTTTACAAGCGTTTTCTACTAATTAAAAGTAGGTACATACGTGAAATAACCTTCTGAACTACAATATTTATACAGGGTAATCTTTCAATAATAATTAAATGATGCAAGCGGCCCTGGAAATTGAATAAAATGATTATTATATCAATGTAAACATATTTAGTACTTTAGTCTTGAGCCGGAAGGTGATCAGGGGTAGTTTCCAAAGGGGAAAGACGGGGGTACGAAATTCGTAACTTCATATTTTAGAGGTACAAGTTATCCTGCTTCGATTGTACGAGTATCCACTGATTCTGCTCGTGGCAAAAGGTACTTTACTCTTGAGCCGAAAAGTGATAGGGGGTAGATTCCAAAGGAAGGAGGAGGGTACGAAATTCGAAACTTGATACTTTAGAGGCACAAATTATCCTGTTTAGATCGTACGAGCATCAACTGATTTTGCTTATGGCAAAGGGTAGTTTACTCTTGACCCTAATAGGCTTCATATCGTTTGGGTGTTGTCTTAGGGAAAATTTTTGAACATGTTCAATTTATTTTGATGGTACAAATTAATACAAATTCAGATCTTTGCGAATCTGCCTTTTTTTTGTTTCTTTTATTTATTTTTGTCTTTTGGTCCTTCTAGCTTAATATGAGGCTAGCAGTGCCATTGTTTTTTTCAAAACGGCAAGGAGTACAAAATTTTTATTAGTGGTACAAATTAGTACAAAATAAGTACTAAATAATTAAATACGTCCGACTTGATTCTGCCGATTTGGTCCTGCCAGCTTATGAGAGGTATAATAGTCACAAGGAGGGATTCAAAATGGATATTACGAAGCCCACCTTTTAAATAGTTACAAAAACTAGGAAAGAGAAGACATTCTTACCTAGAGAACAAACTGCTTTACTGATTTTCAAAATATTCGCCACTTGCGTTCAAACTAATTCTCGCAGCATCTTTTTCACATCTCTGCATTATTCTAGTCCTTTTCGGAAACGTATTCAATTGAGGGAATACTCCCCGCGTCCCAATTCCTCGCATAAATTCACAATTCTCTGGAATAAATCTTTATTTTGAGATGAACCAATCAAATTCTTCTCGTAAATTTATCGCCTATGTATACGGTTTTTGTTGGGAACTAAACAGCTTGGGAACGTTTCTAATATTTCTCTTCTTTAGCAATAAGCAATAACTGAAACTTTTACTCAAACCTTGTTGAGGATTTCTTCAGTTCGTTGTTCCAGCGATCTTTTACTTACACTTTGGAGCTTTGGAGTATTATTGATGGATTTCAGGACCCATTTGAATTACTGACGGGCTACTTTTTCTATACACTTCCGCCATTCTTTCACGAATATCCCTGAGTTGTTCTCTCTTTTCGATAGTAATTGTATGACGCTTCTGTGTTCAAGTGTCAAATCATATAGATATTTTCGCTTCTTTAAACATGAAGTGTTATCTTCTTTTAATTGAAAACTAAAAAATTAAAAAATTCCTTCCAGGGTGTAAGAAGGTGCCCAGGATGCCAGCTGCATTTTCCTATCTATAACATTTCTATGTTAATCCTTTGAATTAAGATCATCGGACGTGAATCGAATTGTTGGCCATATCCCAGAAGGGGTTCTGGTGTGAACGCTACGAATTCATGACTGGCCAACGCGTGTTGCATAGCAGACTAGTTTACGTCCTTTCAGCCAAGAAAATATTGTCAATTCAACACGTGATAAAACAGGAAAAGTGCCCGTTTAGTGATATTGTTTAAATTCCATTAGAGTCAACATGAGAAGCATGTGGGTGTAATTGTCCATAAACAACGTTTCTTCTTGCGTGAGATTTTCATCCAAGATTTGATGTCTGGGTAAATTCGGAGAGATGTTTACAACATTTTAGATTATTTCGATAAGATCATCAAGCACTGGACCAATTGTTCCTCCAATTCTTCTATCATCGAGATACCATGTATTGACTTCCGATGATAATTGTTTCATTGATCCCAAAGCTATAGGTGATAGATATGAGTGGGTGCCCTTATTGGCATCCGATATTATCGCTGTCGGTAGGAGTTTGTACTATTTCTTGTTATATGTACTTCCACTCAATCCTGTTGAAGGCGTTTTTCACGTAGACACTGTGAATTATTTCAGTTTCCGCTCCCACTCGATGTACACTACTATTTCTCCACAACCACTTTTTAGCAAGAAACCTAATTTTATCAGCAACTTCGTCACAAATAATTTTGATGTTGTCACTACAGACAATTAAGATGGAGTAATCTGCCCAATGCATAATTGCCGCTCTATCCATGTGTGCAATGTGTGCGCACACAGGGCCAGGTCTGAAGGGGCGCCGAAATTACAGAGGTCCAATAAAGAGAATGCTGTCTGCAAGGCTTGTCTTGTTAATAAATTATAAACTGCATTTAAACAGGAAAAATCCTGTAGAAACAAGCAAAATACAAGTGGAAGGCACGCATCGACACCGGCTCCCCACACCACCTAATTAACAGCAGCTATCAGCTCCTTGGCTGCAAATTTTGTCAACAATCTCATTCACGCCGCGACTCGCGATCTATCACACCTATAATAGTCGGTTTTCGTAGTCCTGTATATGGAAAGTGGCAGTTTTTAATTAACTTTTTATTTAACAATACCAAACATTTTTTTTAACTATCTGCCGCCTGCGAACGTAACCAACCTGTCACGGCATTTTCAAGCTCTTCGTCATTGACAAAACGCTGAGATACAAGCCACCGCTTCATGTATGGGAACAGGTGGTAATCAATGGCGGCCAAGTCCGGGCTGTAAGGGAAGTGATCAAAAACGTCAATTTGAACTTGGTCAAAAGTTCGGTTGTTCTTTGAGCTATGTGAGAGGACGGGCATTGTCGTGAACAAACAGAATACCAGATGCCAGCAGACCACGGGCGCTTGTTTTGGATTGCGCGTCGTAGTTTTTTAAATGTTTCACAATACACTGCAGTAGTGATTGTCGTACCACGCTCCACAAAATCAACGAGCAAGATGCCCTTAGCATCGCAAAACACCGTAACCATAATTTTCCTCGCAGAGAAAGTTTGACGGGCTTTCTTTGGCTTTGGAGAATCTGTATGGTCCCATTGCATTGACTGTTGTTTTGTCTCCACATTCACATAGGCTACCAAAGTCTCATCTCCAGTAACGATCCTCTTCCAAATTATCTTCTCCTTCACCCTCGAACCGGGAAAGAAAGTCTATGGCAGAACTCATTCTTTTGATTTTGTGGTCGTCGGTAGGAAGTTTTGGTACCCAACGTGCACAAAACTTGCGATAGCCTAATATTGTTCTATCACTAACTCGTGTAGAAGACTCCTAGAAATGTCAGGGAAATGATCGGAAAGTTCCGAGATTGTGAAGCGACGGCCTACACGAATTGTTTCATTTACTATGTTCAGTAAGTCATCACCGACAAAGATGGCCTACCGCTCCTGGCTTCATCGTGCACGTTAGTTCTTCCATTTTTAAAAAAACGTACCCATTGACGGACTATACACCGCACACAATTCACGATGAATTTTAGCTGCTGAGTGATTGTTTTCAGCTTAGAATTTGAGAACGTGTGACTGTACGATACTCTTCCTTGCATAGCTCGAAGCGTAAAGAATCACTGCGCACACTGATGGAATGGTGGTGCTACTCCCACTACTTACCGCGCTACACATAAACGGAGGTTAGATTGTGAATTACCCTCGTATAATTTTCATGGGCGCCATGAAAATTTTTGCACACAGGCGCCACTAGGTATCGGCGCGGCCCTGATTGGGCAGATGACTCCATCTTATTCTTATTAAATACTGCTATAGTCTATTCCATCTTAAATGTCCTCTATCGGATTAAACGTTAGACACTTAGACTATAGACTGATCACTGGTCACTTGTATAAAAAATCACGACCGTATTTAAAAAACCAAGTTGATGATGGTTACTTGAAAACGAAACGTCGGATTCCAATTTGCTGTATGCCATGTTAAAGAACGTTAAAAAATACCTACCTGTAGAAGCTTCTTTTACTTTTTAGTTAACATCAACGACAAAGTAACAATTTGTGAAAAACGAAATACTGAAAATTCGCTTTTTGTCGCATAACTTCGGAACGGTTCGGAATTTCGTCAGTTTAAAAATGTCATTTTATTAAACTCAAAATTGCCCAACTTTTCTTCCATTTAACTGAAACTCTATCTCTTACCGTTTCCGAAATCCCCATAGTGGCCCTCCTTATCTTCGACACAGTGTATACCTATAGGTACATTTTTTTAAAGAAAAATTCATTGGTAGTAGAAAGAAACTCGCGAGTGTAAAATTCGGTTTCTGTGGTCACACTCACAAGAGAGGGACTAACATATATGTATAGCAAATGATTCCCTAAGGAACTAATAATAACTCCCCAAGGGATTTACAAGCACATACACCGAACACCGCATTGGGCTTCCACAGTATTTTACATAGACGACGAGACGGCACACCACATAGTTTGTGAGTGTGTCCCCCCTTGTCCAAGTGAGACGATCGATGTTGGGGCTACCGGCAGTAGGTACCGTAACTAGGGCTGTACCAGCGGTGCCCAGGCACAGGACGCAGGCCATATAGAGGGGCGCAGAAATGACCAGACCAGGACCAACTTTTGGATCATGCATGACACTTAATATAGCATAAAGGAACAAAAAGGAAGAATAGGAACAATACCTATTATCATTGACTTTAGTCAATGCTATTATGTGTCGCGTAAGTCGGGTGTTGGTAGATGCGTTCTGCTGATATAATGTATTCTTCTTACAAACAAATAACATACGTGGCAGGAGCCAGTGGCGGCTCGTGATTCCTTTTACAAGGAGGTCATTGCAAATTTTATAAGACAGTTATTTGAAATACCTTTAATAAAAGTCTTTTGTATGCTCAACATTGCCA
Organism: Pyrocoelia pectoralis; assembly: GCA_036250285.1. Lineage (NCBI taxonomy): Eukaryota > Metazoa > Arthropoda > Insecta > Coleoptera > Lampyridae > Pyrocoelia > Pyrocoelia pectoralis. The sequence goes on from CM070078.1 coordinate 44,724,239, forward strand.
ACGCCGAAAGTCTTTCTTGTCCAGGTCCCATAGTATTGCGTAAAAATGTTTTAATTCTCTTTAATGTAAAGAAGCTACGTTCACTTTCTACAGTCGTCATGGGAAATGTGCACAATATATTTAGTACCTACCTTAACACTTTCCGAAAATGTGTTGCACAGGTTATTATTTATAAATAACTGTAGCATGGCTATTGCTCCAGCACTTTCAGGAATAGAATATGTTCACGAAATACTTAAAAGAGTTAAAACGCTCACAGTCACGCCCCGTTTTCAAATATCACACTTACGAATCGTGAAAAAATTACAAAAATAAAACCACTGCTTTCTATAAAAAAGATCGTACTAAACTAACTAAATTTCGTTTTCGGCTGTTGACCGCAAATGCAGAAATGAGACCTTATGTTTCCTTGTCTAATGCAAATAAAGTTTCAATAAATTTATCTTTGTCTTACTCACTAGCTTTTGCTTGTAAGTTTTGATTGCATTTAAACCATTGTGGTCATGGAGCAGCATTGACCTAAAGTAAACGATCTCTACACGATTTCCTCCGAGCTTTAACGGCGTACTTCAACTTCGTATTTGTTTCAGTCGACAGTCGGTAACAGGAGAGCATGAAATTATAACATATTATTCATTATAAAACTACTTCGTATATTATGTAATTGCTGCATGTGGCATTTATTCTTTGGGAGGTCATTGACCGAATGACCTAATGGTGAAGCCGCCACTGGAGGAGCTATATAGCCGTTGCGTTCGGACAAACACTTGGGCCAAGAAAGATTATCTGGCCTAGCGACTTTGTATAGTGAACGCACGGTCCCTGTCGTATGAAAATGTTATCAAGGACTTCGCAATGAGGAAAGCGCGAAAAGTAAATCTTCAGATATTTTCCAGATAACGTGTTTTAGGATTCGCGGGTATCGGATCAAGCGAATCCCCACACTCAATACTACAGTTTCATACATTCCGTCCACCTACACTTGTGTGTTTTGCGGTTCGCCTATGAAGCAATACGTAACAAAATCGAATTTCACGAAGTAGGTACCTATATGTAGGTATGTACCTACCCTAGATAGATTTTTTTGTAGACATTGTCCATTTCATTGTGAGAGCCGTGTAAAATTAGAACATTTTTCAAGGGTGCAGTTATAGACGCTGGCACCGGGCGCAAGAAAGGGTAGTTACGGCACTGGGTACTGGTACCCTGACCGGGCATGACTACGATTAAAGTTGCACTTCACCTTCCAGCAACCTCAAACTCATCTCACGTGTGGGATGGCTTTTGTAGTTAGTTTATGGCTTGAGTGACGTTACGGGGTTGGACGACTCTTGTCAGGGAGATAATACAAAGGGCCCAAATTTGTTGAAAATTTCATATATTTCATGGCAGAGTGAAATCTTCCACATGAACATTGCAAAAAGAGAAAATAGAAAACATTCACTCTGGAAGAGATTGACACAGTTCCGTGGTAGATGTGAAGACAACAGGAGGGTCTTTACGAACATCGATTGGGATTTTTTGCCATTGTTCCAAATGGAGGGGAGTGTAGCTACTGCTAAGAAGCGCCAGGTCAGTACCTATCTACTTAAATTATTTGGCCATCGCCAAAATTAGAACTTGTGGATACACAACACCTTCCTTAGAACAACAGAAAAATATCCCCAGAGCTGTAGAAAAGAAGACTTCCAAGTACCTACACAAAAACAAATTTGGAAAGTCTCTTGATGAAATGAAAAATGACCTTGTTTGCAATTGAATTAGATGTCAAAGAAGAATGCTGTGGTCTGGGCTTCACACAATTTAGGTAAAAAGTGACAAACAATTGAAAGCAGCTAGTATAACTTTAACCAGTACGGAAATTTCAATGAATTATATTTATTATCTATTAAGGAAATATGCCCTCTAACCCCACATAGTATAGATAGGCCTTTGTAATCCTTGGCAAAAATAGGCAGATACATTTATATCACAGATAAGGGTTTGTCCCATTAAAAATAATTAATAGATAATTACATACACAAGTTCATAATGATAGCATATAATTTTTCTAATCGCTCGATTTATTTATAAAATAAACAATATCTGATAACTATCATGAAGGCAATTGAATGGTCAAACCAAGCATGTCAAACACACTTTTATTGATTTTTAATACGAACCTGTTTGAATTAATAAATATAAAAAAAAATCAATCGACCGACCTTGACACACATCTAGTGACAATTGCCTATTAAATCATTATTTACAATTCCACTTTTTTTTACCGAAACGAAACTTGTTATTTAATGTTACAGGTCCTAGAGAAGAAGAACAAACAGAAGACTTAAAATCCGTCCAAAAAGAGCTCTCAATAGATTTAGCGACAGAACTCCGTCAAGTATATCAACATTCCGAAGCGTGGCCACAAACAGTACAAAAATTTATGGTACGTTATGAAGCTTTACTTCTAAACGCAGTCAGTTCGGGTTACGGTGAAGGTGGCAGCGGTTTTATATGGACGTATCCCGGATGCATTTTATTTTCTGTATCTTTGTTAACCACGTTAGGTAATTTTACGTCGATTGACTACGATACAAGGTATGTTAAGAAATTATTGTTACAGGTTTCGGAGCTCCAGTACCTCGCACACCGTTGGGAAGAGGTGCGGCCGTATTATTTGCGGCAATAGGAATTCCCTTACACTTCCTATTAATTTTAAATATAGGAAATCTTGCGGCGGGTAAATTACAATTACTTATCAAAAACTGTAGCGAAACAAACACTCCTACTAATAACGAATCTTGTAAATCACCTGATGGATTAATAAAATGGTTTCCTTTGATATCGATACTATTTTATTATACATTAGGAGCAATTTTATTTGGATTTGTTAGACAAAGAAGTGTAGTTGATAGTTTATTGTTTCCTTTAGATTTTACACCGGCAGGAGGTGTGGCGAAAACTTCAGGTCATGTACGAATATTTTACGCTTTATATTTAGAGTTCGCTGTTATATTAGCTGCTACAATTGTATCAATTATACAAACATCTGCCACCAGAGGAATTGTCGATTTAGGATTAAAGCTAGGATTGCTGACGAATAATTAAAATGTGCCTTAGGATTGAAATATTTTATAATAGCGCACAACTGCGTACATTTCTAACATAATTTTACATATCAACCAATTCTCGCTTAAAGATATCATGGAAAGTTCTGTTAGTGTTTAGAAAGAAGTGTATTAACTAGTCATTCTTAATTTTGTTTACGTTCAGCTTCTTTTTCCTTAGAGTAATTCACATCTTCATTTATATCGGATTTATCTGGAACTTGCGCCATTTTATTAATATTGTTATCATCGACATTTTGACCTAAAATTTATACAAACATTATATAGATCTCAATGGGAATTCACCTTACTCGATAATGCTAAGCGAATTGCTTCTAGAATATCTTGATCTTCAGCAATAGATTGTTTGTTGCCTGTAAAAAATGTTAAAATATTTATAAACAAACAATACAATTGTTAAATTATTTATTTTGTTGATAAATAATAAAAACACATAACAATCTATCTATTTCATTAACCAAATATTGCAGTCTTTAGTTTGGAAAAGATACTCTGATTTTCCTTTCCCTTTTCTTCTTTGGTCACATCCGCCTCTTTATTATTTAAAGGTGTTTCACCACCTTTACCTGCCAAAGAAAAAGTGCGTTTAGAACAAATACAGACAACATTAACATTTAACAAATACTGTGTTGCAAAATATGTAGTAAGCATAATGTTCAACGCACTTGTTCATAAGCAGAACAATTGAAAAGTAAAAAGTGATTGAAATAAATAGGCGGCAATACAATCAAACACTACACATACTAACATTTTGCAGATTTAGTTACAAAATGTACTTCATAAATTAACAAACATCGAAAGACAGTTTATTGTATTGCAATTGGTATTCGTCAGTTCCATTATGTGAGACTGGCACATAAAGCTAACGTTTTTTCCAGCAATATAAAAAATAAATATATTATACATTTTAATTCGCCAATTAGTACAAATTGAAAGTTGTATTTCCTTTTTCTTCATTACAAAATTTCAATCACAAATTTTTTCTCTTCTCCTCTAAAAACAACCAAATAAATTAGTTTAATTCGCAATTAGTTCAAAATAAATAAAATTTGTATTATTTCCAAAAATATCACATCGTCCTGTATGAAAAAAAAGTAGTTTTTGTAGACATTAATATCTGAAAGGAAATAATACTACAAAGAATGTTCTTAAAGAGCATAAATCTATAAATAAATGCTTGAAATGTTTTCGGGCCTAAAAAATTGACGAAAAAGAAAATATAAAAGTAAAAAATGTGGTGTGCACAAGTAATGTTGTTAGAAGACGAAAAAGAGTAAAAGATTTAAGGAAGAGAGGCATGACCGCAACTCATTGAAAATGGTGTAATCAGAAATACCCTTTATTTAAAGGCAATTGCAGACAACCACTACATACTTACAATAGTTGCATAAATCACCACCAGAGAGACTGTATGTGACAATTAGGTAGTTTGGTTATATGCTATGGTGTTTAAGACAAAATGTAGGAAAACCTCAACTTTGGAAAGACAAAATCAAACAAATTAATGATGAAGAAAGCTGAAAAGCTGCCGAAAATGAATGGACACGTATGAAAGGCTATACTATGAAAGATGCGAGGGAAGAGGTTGAGAGGAGGAGGGAAGAGGGATGGCGGAAGGAATCATAAGGAGAAAACACAGAATTAGTGACCATTTTAATACCGAAGTACTTGGGGAGGGGAGGGGGGGTACAGAGAGGAAGAGGACAGTCGCGTTTTAGGGTTGGTAATGAGGAAAATGATAATAAGTATTGGTGGGAAGCTAGATAGAGGATATGCAGACTGTGTGAAGAGGGAAGAGAAGAGAAAGGGCAATAATCAGCAGAAATATAAATTTACATTGTAAGTAATGTTTTACATGAAAAATTTGAAAAACGATTTGGAAACGGAAACAGTGGACTTTAGAAAAAATTCCTGTAAATGAAAATGAACGCTAATTAAGTTTCCAATAAAATTGTATCCATATTTGTCGAATTTTCAACGGTTTTCAAGATAATAGGTACATTATTGAATACCAATAATTTTCAAAAAATCATTTTTACCTAACTCTTTTTGCTTCTAATGCCTCCCACAATCGTTTCTCAGAAAAAGTTTCACAAACGAAGTTATAGAGCATTAAATTTCCTTGAATTTGATGTATCTTTTACTGCTTTACCTTCAGCCAATCAAAGGTTATAGAATGTTCCTCTAGAAATGAGTATGTTGACACGACCATGATGAATAACAACATTTTAACAATAGAATTTATGTGAACCTTAGTTTACGGTTGTCATCATAAATTTCGTGAAAGGGGAATAAATTTGTTTTGGAAATAAAATTAGTGACTGGTAAAACCTGGAAAAAGAAAGGTGACGACTATTACATTCCTCACAACAGCTGCAGCAGGAGTTCAAATTAAGGACCATGCCCAATAATTGTTATTCTTACATGCATTCACAGGCTATGATTCAGCATCCGCAGCATATCGCAAGAGCAATAGTGTCAAAATCATACAACTGAGATATTTGGCAGCGATTCTTCTCCCCCTGACTCCATTGAGACAGCTGGGATCATGAGTAATCCCTCATGGTATGGCGCTCCAGTCACAGAAAAATCCCTCAATGAGTTCCGCTACAGATCATGTATCAAACCAGCTGCAAACATAACACCAGATCTCTCAACTCCTCCTCCAACTGAAGAACCTGTTAAGCAGCATGCATTCCGAACATATCACCAAGTGCACCTGTGGTTAGGGGAGGAACCTAATGGTGGGGCACCAAATTGGGGTTGGGAGAGGAGGAACCACCAACTAGTTCTGAAACTCTCAGAGTTGGATGCTGCTCCTGACGAAATCTGGAAGAACCCAAAAATGGCCTCCCCCCCCCTCCCACCTTAAGTTCACCTCACAGGAGCAGGACCTTTCAGTGTGTTTAACGACTAACTACTCCTAACACCCTCTGCTACTCTGCACCCCTTTTGAGCACTCATTGGCTGATCTAAAATATATTACCACAGATGTATATGTAATGGTGTGTTGGTAAATTATTAACAAATAATGTAATTTAAATTTTACTTCCCTAATAGTACGTATGAATGAGATGTCATAGAAATACAGGCACACCAAGTCCAAAACTAAACTAAAATTAAATTTTTTTACTTAATTTTAATGCAAAAAATGGTCAAATAATAACTTTACCTGATTATAAAAAATGTAATTCCACATGAACTATTATAATTGAACTGTAAAGTTGCAAATCTAACCTCAAATTCCAGAATAACCTCCAGAGAAGTTATAGAAGTATAAATTTCAACGATTTAATGGTCAGTTCGCTAAATTTAACAACCGACTTGCTAAATTTAAAAAAGTTAACAGGTTCCTGCGAGCCAGTGCGAGCCGGCTCCAACACACCACAGTATATGTATACATCTCTGATATTACCTAGGACATGTAAATGTATGGCAATAGATTCTTGTTATAATGTCACTGATAACGAGAAATTTAAAGAATTGTCAAATCAATCACTCGTAAATATAGATACTGACTGGGACGACGAATGGATTCTTAAGGACATGCAAAACCATTTTTCATATTAAACAAAAAAATTCTGAAACCCAGCATACTCCCTAATTCTTTTTTATAATTTAAGAAATACGAACTCTTAATAATTGGTTTTATATTTTGTAACTTTACCATCATTATAATATGTATTATTTTCAAAGATTCAAAAATTATGAATCGCCAATGTGAAAAATCTCATCTTTATAGAATTACATTTATTAAATTACAATTATTAGTAGTAAATGAAGGGTAAAATATACACAAGTGGTGCGCAAAGAGCGAAGCGGTGAGGGAGGGTATTCCACAACCATGCGCAAGATGTGCAAGGGCCTGTGTTTCATTTCAGATAATTCGTAATTATACATTTGTTATGAATTCAATAAATACTATTGTGGACTCATCAAATTTCCCTCAACATTTTTGTGAGAGGCGTATTTTTTAATTGGATGCTTAGTTTTAAAATAAAAACGAGTGAAATGCCAAAAGAGACCAAAATTATTTACAACAGGAGAAACTGACGTAATGCTTTCAAAGTTTTCGCACACTATAAGAGGTAACGTTAATTGTCACTTGTTTTTTTTGCGAAAATTGCTATAAACATTTTTATAAAAAAAATATTGCCCAACTCATTGTATTTTTAATGGTGTATGTGTAACTGGAAACTTTTAAATTGTGCCCTTTGGACAGGACAACTTTTTTTGTAATATAAGAAAAACATACCTAATCCATTTTTCTAGATATCAGTTTTTACTCTCAAACCCCCCCCCCCCTTCCAGCACCTGGCCCTCTACTAATAATTAATTGGTTAATGAAACTTGAAAAAAAATAATGCCTCCCACGTTTAGTTCTACCGTATTACCTCAATGATTGTGAACTATTTCCAACAGTAATTTTGCCTAATTTAGTAATTTATTTTCTCCCTACTTTAACAACAAACCACAGACCTTTAATATAAATAAAAAAAGTAATGTTTTTATTCCTTACCATCATTCTTATAAGTCATTCCATATATTTGACCAGGAGTATCTTGTTCTAACTCGGCATATGCCGTTATTAATGCCTTTTGGTTACTGCTAAGATTTTTCGGTACAATAATTTTAAAATTAACATAATGATCTCCGTAACCATAACCATTTGGTTTTTTCATTCCTTTACTGCTTAGTCTAATTCTGGTATGTGAAGAAGTGCCCGGTGCTACCTAGAGTGAAACGATAAGTTACAAAGTTCACAATGTGCTATACTAACTTGAATCGTGTGATCTTCATATAAACCTTGTATTCGAATTGTACCACCTAAGATTGCTTGAGATACTGATATCCCAGCTTCCGTATGTACGTCATGACCATCTCGGTTAAAATACTTTGATTTTTCAACTTTAAAAGTAACAAAAAGTTCATCTTTGCCGACAGTCATTCTAATCGTTTGTCCATCGTCAATACCTTAAATAGCATTATCAAACATAATCGATATTAAAAAAATGTTCACCTGCAGGAACGGGTACCGTAACAGTTTTCCTCTGTACTGTTGATCCTTTGCCTTCACATTCTTCGCACTTATATTTAATATACATTCTAGTTCCTTGACAATATCGACACGTTGAGCTCATGATAAAAGGTCCTTTCGAAATCGATTCGAACCCAGTTCCATTACAAAACGTACAACGAACCGCTTTAGTACCAGGTTCACATCGTGATCCATTACACTTATTACACGTGTCTACTACGTTAACATTAATATCCTTTGTAGTACCGCGTGCAGCTTGCGTAAAGGTCAAACGAATCATAGCCTACAAACAATAAGTCATTTCATTTATACCTAAACACTCGACGACAATTCTCACCTCTTTAGCACCGCCAAATCCAAAACTAGATTCGGCAAAATCGTCAAAAGTACTACGTCCAAAACCGGATTCCCCAAAAATTTTTCTAAACAACTCTTCCGGGTCAATTGACGATTGATAATTCCATTGCTGACTAAAACCTTGAGCGTTTCTTCCACTTCCGCCCATATTACCCATTTGTTCGGCAGTTGAGCCCCATGTATCATATTGTTTTCGTTTCGTATCATCGCCCAATATCTACAATTACAATATAATATAAAGTGAAAAATTGAAAGACGATTACCTCATAGGCCTCCGACACAGCTTGAAACTTCTTAGAGGCACTCGGATCCTTATTTACATCAGGATGATACTGCTTCGCTAGTTTGTAATAAGCTTTTTTTATTTCGGACAAGGAAGCATTTCGACTAACCCCCAGTGTTTGATAATAATCACTTTTGTTAAGTAAACTTGTTGTATGGAAATTATTATACTTTGATACTTGAAAATCTGTGCAATATAATGAGTTAAACTGTGAATTACGTATGTAGTTTAAAACTTACGATTATTGGAAATATTCCAGAACCCTAACCTAAAACTTGTGTTTCTATTTGATTTTACGCAGTAATGGAATAACCTTTGAGAAGTTGTAACGTTAGGTAAACAGGTAACTAATAAATTTACATTACGAGAACTTAAAGTGGATATTAAACATCTTGCTGTTGCCATTATTTTACAATAAAATTGTACATTAATGGTAGATCAAATTCTAAAGGTAAGTAATTCGTTTAGTGCATTTTGATGTAAGACATTTTTAATTTAGATTGGTTGGTATTACTGTTTCCCCAAAGAGCTGGAGATTTAACGCATCGTTGCCAAGTTGTTTCAATATCGAACACTTTCGACCCCCATGGATGTCGAATCGCAGACAAACCTGCATCTTGGAGCCCCTTCTTTGTAAAACTTCTTCCTATCCGTGGCTTTTATTTAGCGCCATTATTCTTAAGCTTTAAGGAAAACTTGCGGTTAATTCTTTCATTGTAAGCAGACTTTGAGACTTTTAACAGGACGGATATGTTATCAAGTTACTTGTGCTCCATGGATCTATCTCCGTACTCGAATTGGCCAAACATCTAACGTGTAACATCCTCGCCAAAACAACTAATCTAGAAATTCTGGTGTTAGGAATATCTTCTTGGGGAAGTCTAAAGATTAGAAAGTTTTTCAATTCTCAACAGTGTGAGAGACTGTAGAAGAAATCGCGTTCAATATCGGATCGTGATCAATTTTGACTTGGCGTGCATCGCAGTGCAGGTATCACGGATCCAGAAAAATCGTGTCAAAATCAACCGGAGCTACTTCGATGGTCTAATCTAATATTAATCTTTTTCTCGAGTGAAACAGGTTTGAACCGAACCAAGGAAGTCATTTTACTGAGGTGAAGGAAAACTGAAGCACGTTTCCTTTCGTGAATTTTGTTAGAAAAATGGAACGCAATCAAATTAATTTATAAAGTGTGCGCGTTGTAGTATAGTTAGTTGCTATGGTGAAAAATAACAGTGACCAAGTTTTTTCTCTAATCATTAAATAAAACTCGTTTAATCGTTTAATTATTATTTACCACAATTACCCAATATTCCTTTATGGTAGCAGAGCGCGGTTATAAAGATAGTGTGGTTCGGATGTGGTACAGTTAGAAATATCGAGAAAGTGAATTACTTATCTTCAATCAGAAAAAATTGTCGTAGCAATTTGAATTTGACGTTAAGAAAATTTACGATTACAGTTGCAAAAACATATTTCAAGATGGGTTCATCAAATATGTTCAATTTAGAGAAATTGATTGGAAGAGAAAACTTCGCAACCTGGAAATTTAGTATAAAGACATACTTGGAACACGAGGACTTGTGGTGCTGCGTTGAACGTCCCGATGATAAACCTGTAGATGCAAGTAAAGACGTGAAGGCAAAATCAAAGCTGATACTGTTGTTAGACCCAAAGAATTACGTACATGTTCAGGAATGCAAAAATGCAAAAGAAGTATGGGAGAATTTACAAAGAGCTTTTGACGATAATGGTTTAACCAGAAGAGTAGGTCTACTTAAAGATCTGATAAATACTACACTGGAAGCAAGCAATAGCGTTGAGGACTATGTAAGTAAAATAATGAACACTGCTCACAAACTGCGTAACATTGGATTTGATGTTAATGACGAGTGGCTCGGTACTTTGATGTTGGCTGGTTTACCTGAGGAGTATAAACCTATGATTATGGGTTTAGAGAGTTCTGGCATACAAATCAGTGCGGACTCAGTTAAGTCTAAACTCATACAAGAGATAAATACATCAAAGACATCTGCTTTCTATTCAAACACTAAGAAAATTAGAAACAATGCACAGCAAGTGAAATCAAAGGGACCTAGATGTTACAATTGTAATAAGAATGGTCATTTTGCCAAATATTGTAAAGAGCCAAAGAAACAATCAGCTAACGAAGGAGAGAGCTCCAGTGTTGTATCAGCATTTTCAACAATTGTTAAAGAAAACAAAAGTAATGATAAATGGTTTTTAGACTCAGGTGCGTCCATGCACATGACAAGTAGAAAAGATTGGATGTACAATGTCACCGAACCAACCATAAAGAATGTTACTGTAGGTAACAGAGAACCATTAGCTGTGAAGGGAATTGGTTGTGTTGACCTACATATAAGTCAAGTTAAAGTGATACAAATTAATAATGTTTTGTATGTTCCAGGGCTAGCTGCCAATTTACTTTCAGTTAGCACTATTGTGGAAAAGGGACATAAGGTCACTTTTAATAACAAGGGATGTGTAATTCAAAATGCTAAAAATGAGGTTATATGCTCTGCAACTTTGAGCAACAAGTTATACATTATGGATATCAGTAACGAAGTGGCGCACTTAACCTCAAGTTCTCAGAATTGTAATAACACTTATCTGTGGCACTTGCGCATGGGCCATTTGAATGTTACAGATGTGAAGAAGCTGCCTGGTTGTACTGATGGTGTGACTCTGACTCAGGAACAAAGTAATGTCACATGCATTCACTGTATGGAAGGTAGACAAGCAAGATTACCATTCAAAAACGTTGGTTCTAGAGCAACAAGACCACTAGAAATTATACATTCTGACTTGTGTGGTCCTATGGAAAATTTATCTTTTGGAGGTATGAAATACTTTATTACTTTCCTCGATGACTTCACAAGAATGGTACACGTATATTTTCTGAAAGATAAGTTCAGTGTTTTAGAAACATTTAAAGATTTTAAGTTAAAAGTAGAGAATGAATTGAATCATAAGATTACAAAACTTCGCACTGATAATGGTAAAGAATACTGCAACAATAACTTTGAAAAGTTCTTATCTAATCATGGTATAATTCATCAGACCTCTACTCCGTACACTCCCCAGAAAAACGGAATGGCCGAAAGGTTGAATAGGACTTTAGTTGAACGAGCAAGGTGCATGTTGTTCTATGCCAACCTGGAGAAGAAATACTGGGCTGAAGCGCTGGCAACTGCTGCATATGTTGTAAACCGTTCCCCGACAAAATCGCTTCAAGGTAAAACCCCGTATGAAATGTGGAAAGGTATGAAACCCAATTTATCACACATGAAAATATTTGGCTCTGAAGCTATGGTTTATGTACCTAAGGAAAAACGCCAAAAGTGGGATAAAAAATCAGTAAAAATGATATTTGTGGGCTATTGCGAAAACACAAAGGGATATCGTTTTATGGACCCTAAATCACACAAAGTTGTCAAAAGTAGAGATGCTTCTTTTATGGAAAATTACAATGATAATGTCAGTCCACCAATTGATTGTGAAACTTATATTCCAGTAAAAGACAGCCAAACAGCCACTGCAAGTTCCGTCCCGCTGGAAAGTACGAACTCGGGCAGTCAGATAAACAAGAGACACACTCAGGAGTCGCCTACATCTGTACCTGCGATGTCCAATAGAGACTCAGATACACGAGGTAATGAAGAAGACTCAAGTGAATATGATACTGACACTGGAGAACGCGATGAAACCTACTATCCTCCACGTCATATAAGACACGATAACAATAGTTATGCAACATTGAGGTTGACACGAGCACGGAATAAACAAAATGAGACACAAGATGGCAAGAAGGGCCTATTGTGTTTGTTTACTGATTTACAGACTGTTGAGGAAGCACTCACATCAGCGCAAGCTATACAATGGAAGAAGGCCATGGACGAGGAATATACTTCCCTGATGAAAAATAAAACATGGACTTTGATAGATCTGCCTCCAGGTAAAAAGGATCTTCCATATAAATGGGTGTTTAAAACAAAAACAGACCAGAGTGGAAATGTTCAGAGATACAAGGCGAGGCTTGTGTTAAAGGTTATGCACAAAGATGGGACACAGGCTATATTTAAAGTTAAGGGTGAGGAAATGATTACTGATAATTTAACAAAGGGCACTACTGCCGACAAACATTTGTATTGTGTAACGAAGATGAGGTTGCGTTCCTAGGGAGGGTGTTAGAAAAATGGAACGCAATCAAATTAATTTATAAAGTGTGCGCGTTGTAGTATAGTTAGTTGCTATGGTGAAAAATAACAGTGACCAAGTTTTTTCTCTAATCATTAAATAAAACTCGTTTTTCCACTACTAGCTGTGAAGTTGACAATTATTGCGTATCCTAGACAACTGAGAAGTTTAATTTCTCTACCTAGTGGTCAATAATCTATTATATTATTCACCTAGGTTAATAATGGGAATTTGCATTCCTGTGCTACCTACTTGATTTTTACAAGAAATTTTTTTATTTTTAATTTGTGTCTTAAATTTGACTAGTAGTGGAAAAAATTGTATATACACCACGGTGGTGAAGCCATTTATAGACCTCGCACCTTATTCCGCTCGGGGCACAGCCCCTCGCGAAATAATCTTGGTGCTCGGTCAATAATAACAGTCTTCACCACCTTGGTGTATAATATACTATTAATCGTTTAATTATTATTTACCACAATTACCCAATATTCCTTTAGATCCCGTATCGATTTGATGTTCAGTAAGAATAAAAATTCATTTCTATGAGTGAAATTCCGTTAGTTAAGGCAAAATTCTGGGTGTGGTACTAGTTGATGCAAGTAGAAATGCTTGGAAATCTCTACCAACACTATACAACATGAGAAAACTTGCTTCATCGTGCTCCATGAAAATTGCCATCGCAGGTGACTGAACTTGTGAGTTCAAGGCGTTCATGAGACGAGAGGCGTGATTTGTAAAAAGTTGAATGTTGCGCAACGGCAACGAATCATGGCATTCATACTCCCAGAAAAAATTTTCAACACAGCGTTCCTAGATTCGTTGTCTTTTAGGATTCATGTATCCCTTGCTCACCCATTTATATTATTTCATATACCGATATCGAGGTTTGAAGAACTTCCGTTATCCAGAACCTCTTGCCTAAGTTATCTACTGGCATTGCTCCCAGAAAAAAATTCTCAACATGGAATTTGTATGTATATCTTTTTCCTTTCTTTGCCACATCCATTTTCATAATTTCATCTTTTCAGGCCAAAAATTGAAGACATTCTTGTCTCTAGAATCCCTTCAATGTACTCTCAGACCAATGGGAGATTGTCAAAAAAAGGGAAGATAGCGAACCCAAGATCTCTCTTGTTCTTGAAAAATACCTCCCAGTTTTAAGAATCAGAGCAATATATGCAGGTATGACATTTGACAACAAACTGCAATAGTAAACATATCCAGCTTAAAATCAGAAAAGCAAGTCTTCTACCAATTGCCCCGCGATTGTAAGATTTTGGAACCCTGGAGGAGAGTGGACATAGTCCACGGGTACATAAGCCTCAAATTCGACCTCTTTGTACTACTTCCCTGCCTAGAGTCGTCCGACCCCACAACGGCACTCAAACCATCCCACACGTAAGATGAACCTGATGAGGATGCTGAAAGAGAAGCGGCTCTAATCATGGCCATGCCTGGCCAGGATACCCCCAACATGGATCACCTCAGTTAGATAAAGTACCTACGGGATTGGTCCAATTATCATCTTGTATGAGAAGATCCATGTCGGGAGAATTCTGGTCTGACATGGTACAGTTAAAATCGTTTGCCTTTCCAGAATCCTCAGGTAGCTTTTTCTATGACCCAGAATCAATAATTTGCATGTTTAAATGTTTTGTACCTCTAGCTCAACCATTTTACTTTATTCGGGGTGAGGACCGTTACACATTGTGCCGAACTACTTGCTATACTCAGCATACACTTGAGGCACAGTTGCAGAATAAGTCGTGTAAGCAGTATTAATATTTTTTGTTGGGGTTTTTTTTAGTAATTTACGAAAATCCGGGAAATAGGGGTTGGTTTGCAATGTTGCCGTATGTATAAATTGCTATGACCTTTTTGTTAGAATTGCACACGACTACCTCAGAGTCAGTAGATTAACTGACTCTGGACTACCTGTCATCAAACTGCTCTCTAAATGTCAAATGTCAAACTGTCTTTTAAAAATTTTAAACTAAAATCATTTATCTTTTTGCTTTAACTTAAAACTAAAAGAAGAATAATCTTTCCATTTTGCATTTAATAACGTTGAGGCACAACTCAACAACTAAGAGCTCCGTCACATATAATATAAGCAATGGCGTAAGGTTTTTTTTTCCATATGTTTCATACAATTCTTCCAAATTAATATATTTTCAGATCTAAAGTAACGTTTAAGATAACTCTTACATCAGATCCTAAACTACCTTACAAAGTGTAAGTATTTATATTATAATAACGTTTAGTTACTATAGTTTCATTCAATCTTTCCCTTGTCAAGCATGCTTCCCTAAGTCGAATGTCAAAAGTATGGTTAAAGAAATGAAAAGGAACACCTAATGGTTGTGTAATTCTACTTTTTGTTGGCAGATGTTCGATCACCCAACTTTAACTATCAAGAATGACAAGTTACGAAACTATATCCGCAGATATAACGAATCTTTTCGACACAATTGATAGATACGTTAATATGTTTGAGACAAACACGTGGTTAAATAGTGTGACTACCGAAGATTTAAAGACAAGTTTTAAGTTAGCAAAATTTATCGAAGACAGTGTACTTAATCTTGAATCGAAGCAGTGCGCGAATACTTTTTTTACAGTGTTAAATATGTGGTGGAAACGGAAGTCACGAACTCAAGTTTATAATCGAGATTTTTATTCGAAAGCGTGTGATCATTTACTTGCAAAATTTTTCCAAAAAAACATTCCTTTACAAAGTTTCGATAACGCTATCCGTATGTACACCTCTATATTTTCGCAGGAACGATTCGAAAACGTAATCGGTAATTTAATTCTTATGTCTGCGTCGTATACACGAATAATCGATTACACGGTTGCAAACAAAGACAAGATTGACATTCGCACGCTCGAATGTCGCCTTCTTTTAACGAATTGGTTACACGAATGCGAATGTGGAAGAATGGGAAACGTTCAAGGAATCATTTCGACTATGTTTTTAAGTTACAAAATTCAATCGACCTTACCTATACTTATCACAATTTTAACTATAAACGTCAACAATGAAGAACTGGTTACAAGTATTATATTAGACAACCTTTACGTAAAAATGGACGATCGCAGTGTTTTAAGCAAACAATTTTGGTTGAGCATGTTTAAGTGTGTTAATAAACTTTGTTTATCGCAAGTTTGTATTAAGTACAACAATTTTTTAAACAAACTATTTGATTTTATTATATACATAGGTTGTATGATGAATTATGTACTTGATAATTGCGAAATGAAATGGATGGGTGATCCTAAAACATCGATATGTCCCAATTTAACTTATAACGATTTAGTTGAGCTTGTAAAATTTTTATTTAACCATCATTCCGATTTAGGAAAGTATATAGAGTTACGTATAGTGGAAGCAAAAAAAGGGTTGAATGTAAAACTGTGGGATGAACTTATGTGTGATATTTAATTTTACGTATTATAAATAAATAATTTTCATCTCTAGGCTTAGCGTACCTGAGGCAACGCCTTTCACTGCGGTTCTTAAATTTGCAGCTGAAGAATTTAGAGTACCGCCAGCCACATCTGCGATTATTACAGATGATGGCGTCGGAATTAATCCACAGCAGACAGCAGGTTAACTTCAATTTTAATCGAATTACGAATATGATTTTATTTTATGACATTTTTTTAGGAAACGTCTTTTTAAAACATGGATCAGAATTACGAATAATACCCAGAGATCGTGTTGGTGGTGAAAATTAATAGATGTTTTAATAATTTTATTATATTGTATATTGATTTAATGATGATTTTAAATTATGTTAAATATGCTATGTATTTGATAATTTTATATTTTCCAACACAAAATAAATAGTTTACTTTTGTGTAATTACTCCTAGTTTATTGACCTGTTTGTTAATTTTGGCCGCCGACTTGATATACGCTCCCACAGGTCCTCCACAGTGGCGGTAGGTGGAGGTGAATGGCGGTCCTCCAGGTGGGAGAATCGGGGTGAACGAGAGGCCTGTAGAGGTGTACAAGGGGACACCTATTGGGGAGGGCGGTACCATTGATTGAAGAGGGCGATATACAGAACGCTCGTTGGATAAGACAGACGGTGCGAGCTCTACTCAAGGCCGGCGTTATCAGGGTATTTAATTCAGCGTATGCACGTCGTATTTATAGTGTTATTAGTACCTATAAAAACGAACGAAGCACGTATGTGCGTAGATTAGAGGGCGTTGAACACGACCACAGTGAAAGATCGATATCTACTATGTCATTAGTTGACTACACAAAAAACAATAGATATATTAAAAACTAGAAGAGATATAGCTATAGCAAACCATGGTACCATTCAAGAGAGAATAAAATTGTACATCAGTCTGTGGAGAAACATACAAGGTGTTTTGAAAAAACCAACTTATGATGATTTGTAGTTAACTAAATTCAGCATTAAATTTCCACCATCCTGTAGGTATGCAATTAAGCCACTTTGAAAGTATGGATGGGAAGCTTGGGGGTCTAGCTATCTCTCATGTGAATATGGTTTCTTTATCTTGTTGTAGAATTCACATGGTTTTAAACTAGATAGTGTTTATTTTAATTTTTATTTAAAAAATTAAATATCTAGGAAACGGTTAATTTTAGGAATAGGAAAACTTGATGGAAGTCTGCCTAAAATTTTACGTAAAATCCAAAATCGGAATAATATATAAGGTGTTATGTTTAAAATAACAAAGTTGGTGTCATTTCTGGAAAAACCGGAAGTGTACGTAGACGCCTTTATTTTATTTGAGGAGGCCAAGCCCGAAAACCCTATTACCATGCCCGAAAACCCTATTGCTCAAAATTTAAACATTCAGATCATAGTAGTCTCTGAAATATTGTAATAGGTGGTCACCGTGAGACACCCTGTATGATAGTGAGGCGGAAACGAGCTGTACACAAAGTGGGGTGTAGTGCTTTGTTGGTACAGAGGCGAAAAGACGAAGACACTGCTTGGCGAGCAGTAGAGTATTTCAATCGAACTACTACCTCTCAACAACAGACGTACCATGGCTATGAGCTCGAGACTCTATCCGTGGTGGAGGGCGTTTCACATATGTGATGGGCTTGAAATTTAAGGTGGTAACTGATCTCGCTGGAGATGGGGAAACACTAGCTAGTGAGAAGGGCAGGACTGGCGAGAACCTATTGGATCAGGAGGGATAGTTATTATACTGTGCTTCTAGTATGATAGATTAGTTACAGGCAAACCATGGTACGGCGGCCCTTAACTTATGGGGGACGGATAGGCGAATTGGTGTTACGGCGAGCTGCAGCTATTTGGCGGGTGGACAAGATGAGTAACAAATTGGCGAATAAATTTTGATAGGCCCTATAGGGTAGCGAGGGTCTTACCTAATGACAGGTATGTATAAAAGGCGTTAAGAGATTATAAGAACTTTCATGCGTCTGTCGCAATTGACTGTTTAAGGCGATATCCATGACTGTGATAGTGTGAACAATAATGAGCCAGGTGCAGAGGTCGACAGGCAAGACCTATTAGATCTCTTTGAGAGCTCACTTTAGTAACCTGGACATTACTGTTTCAGGGACGCCAGACAGCTACGCGGGAGGGCGAAGGGGAAGGGGTTAGCAGTGTGTGAACAAAGAACGTACTACATTCTTTGGTGTGAAGAACAGGAGATTCGAGCTTGGGTGTTCGGTGATGGCAAGTATCTTGGCATGTTTGTCTTTTATTATTTTTATCTTGTTGTTCTTGCCTTTGCTAGGGAGTATGTATTGTTTATTTGAATATATTTGTGGCAAATTGTTTATTTACTTTTAACACTATATAAATTCCCGAGCTAATCAGATGTCACATGAATGCATGTAAGAAAGCCGCGCCGCGTTCAGCCAGCCATAGAATAATTATCAATCATATTGTTTATAATTACCACACCGTACTGAACTATGTTAGGGTTAAAAGACGGACAATTACCTGGCCATCTAAACTAGACACGTAAACCCTATATTTGTGTAAAAAAAGCTGCAAAAATAATGCAACAGGAACCAGTTACAAATATTTAATATTATGGCAATACATAGCGTTATGAGTACACAATGAAATATTAAAATTACATCATCACACATCAGTGAGAATTTTACGTTTACATTTACCGATACTATAACATAATTAAAATAAAAAAAGTAAAAAATACATACATGTCTAAATAATATATAATAGCATTCTGTACGTTGTTGCTAATACAAATATTTAAGCTAAATGTATATTCCATTACCATTGCATTAGCGAGCTATATAATATATATTTCTAATATAAAAATTAGCACAGTTTTACGAGAGCATTGTTTAAATGAGCAAGATTTCATTTGAGATCAAATTCCACAAAGATGAATTGAAGAGTGGAAGTAACAAAGGGGGTAAGTGCCATTTTTTGAAAATTTGGGTTATTGCTATAGAAATGTGCTATAATGTGCCATAGCACATTTCTATAGCAATAACCCAAATTTTCAAAAAAATGGCACTTACCCCCTTTGTTACTTCCACTCTTCAATTTAGATTCTATGATACATTAATAATTACAATCACTAGTAATCGATAAATGCCTATAAAAATATATAATAATAATATTAATGTTCATGATAATTATATAGAAAAAATCTAATTTGTTAAAGTGATCATGATCATAATCACAGATAAAAAGAAATTATTCTTGAGCAAGTTATCTTTCTCAAAATCAAATAACATAGAGAGCTGTTTTGTAAATACTTCTCGAGGTTGTTAAGAACAATGATAACCACTACTAGGTACTAATAATTTTTTTCATCATTTATGGATAATATTATTTAAGAATTGTCTCACGGACAGAAAGCTGCAAGGTAACCAAATCTTTTGTTTTTTTATTGACATGAAAAATATTCGACAAAGAATTTCTATTTGACTTGGGGGGATCAGTTATATTGCTTTTCAACCCCATTTTGCATGATTATAATGAATTACTTGCCGAATAAACAAGTAAGTCAAATGATTATTATTATGAAATTCATTAAATCTTTCATTCGCTCATCACAAAATGTTTTGCGAAATTTAACCATAAGAAACCTAAAGCAGCATACAAAAGTTTGGCGGAAGTATCATAAATTAGCACAGACGAGAAAAGTGATCCAACATTGTGACATTTATTAATTACTTCACATTAATCTTAATTTATAATCGTTACCAATTATCTTTCCCTTCCAATGAAAAACTACATTAATTAGCACTAATGATACTTAATAGATAATCACCAATATATTCTTGCTGCTTGCTCATTTTAAAGTGAATACAAAAAAAAACTGAATGAATTGTAATACTGTGACTTTATGAAAATAAAGAACAATGCAGTATCAGATACTAAAACTGTTTAGACTGTGCTTCAAATTTTAAATGTACATTTTGTTTAAATTATTACTGAGCAGTCATGACCCATATTAATTATCCACCTCTTCAATACTTGTAGATAAAAAAACTCTAAAAATAAGCTTTTCTCACTACAAAATAAATATTTTATATAAAAATTTAAAAAACCTCTATAAATATAATATGCAATAAATACAAAACCTATACGTAACGAACACAGCAATGATCATGTACAAACAATATTTAATATAAAGCACTTTATCAAAGGACTAGATGCAAATGATATTATGCTTAAAAAATGGCCCTTTTTTGTTTAAATTGTAAAAAAAAAACACTGTGATTTTTTAGAGCAGACTAAGCCTTATTACTAAATAGTAAAAAAATTACGTTAAAAGTAACTCTAATGCCTGAGATCTTCAAGCTATGATGAACTGTGTAACTTTAAGCACACCTGTAATCTATTCATCCCATTCTTTCTCATCAACTCCTTCCATGTCGTCTTGTTCCAATGTCATATTAACTTCCAGTCGACTACTTACAGACTTTTGAATCTAAAAGGGGAGTGACAGTATTTGAAGGATATACTTACTATAAAAATATAAATATAAATATAAATAAATAAAAAAATACAAATCCCAAGATATATGTTGTAATTATATTTAATCCCTAGAATCCTAGATGTAAGTTGTGGTTATATTTAATCTCAAGATTTAGTATAATCACAAGTTTACATTACTTACATGTACTGAGGCACGTCTCCAGACGGTGAGTAAGGGAACAGCATAAGTGAATGAGTGTATGTGACGCTTAGGTTAATGTTACGGATTAAGTCGATATACAGGCGTAGTCACATAAGAAGGCGAGCGCGGCAATGCGCAAACGACGAATTTACGCTGCTTGTAAAATTTCGCTTAGCTATAAGTCAGTGTCGTTTCATTTTGTTGTTGTAGATATGTTTATTCATCACTAAATATGAAGATTAATGTTATTTATTGAATTATAATTACTGGATAATTACATACTTTGGTCATATATAATGAAATTCGAATAAGTTACTGAAAAAAATGCACTTGTGTGAATGCATTTATTATGGTACGCAACTGACTTGAATTTTTACAGTATTCGGCTTTCGGAGTCATGAATCGGGTTGCGCCGGTTCTCGCCTTCTTATGTGACTACGCCTGTACTTATAAAATGGCAAGTGGAAACACCCAAAGACAGTTATCGGGTCGTGACCAGACTTGCACGAGGTTGTATAGTGGCAACATGTGGTTGATCTAGAGATAGATCGACGATGTGCTGATCTAGGGTGGAATCATCCGCACTGAGAGGAGACAACCTCAATAAAACCCAATTTTTGAAGTTTAAGGCAGATAGTCGAGGCCAAAGTATACTGATTGGGTGTTCTACCACTGTTGAACTATGATCCTATTCCTCATAGTACAAATGTGCTATTTTCACATACAGAGTCCCTGCGGAGATGGATCTCTTTTCCCTAGTTCCTTGTAAGATTGATATGGATATGAGACTTTAAAAATTGAAACACTAACTCACGCATGAAAACCAACAGCGAGAAAAGGACCTGAGAAGCAGCTATGTGTTCTGGCACCTAGAACTTCAAGGGTTTCAAAATACGGGTTGAACAGATGGCTTGCCAAATCCATGGAATTCATAATAGCCAAAATGGAATCAAAATAATGCCACTATGGAATTCGTGTTCTAGGGACCTAAGTGACAGCCACATCCCATCGTAAAGGGCAGTGCCAACAATAAGATGTGAGTAACAAATTACATAACCAAATAGCCAATATAAGGAACGATCAACCTTCATCGATATTAGGAGAGAGTGGCCATTGATGTCTGATAGGTACTGTGAATAAATTTCAATCATTTATATATTTCGGAATAGATAGAATTGGTTAAGGAAGAGAGGAATTCTGACAGATCTACTGTCGAATGAAGACACTACAAATTGAGCTCTGAAGCAGATCCAATATGTAGGGGTTGTGTGGAGGAGGATAGTAACATCATTCTACACACTGTGTCATTGGAATGCACTCAATGAGGAAAGGACATTACAAAAAGCCTCCCTCAGGAAGATCCCAAGCTTTTTTTAGGGGTACATCATCCTGAGAGAGTGCACTTCTGGGTATAATCATGACTGATATGGAATGATTAAGAGTAATCGCAACATACCCCTGGTTATTATAAAGTTTGAATTACCTTGTCTGTATAAAGCTTATGTAGAATACATCACAACACATGAAGGGAAGAGGGAGTATAGGCAGGTACAGAGGTCACGAAAATGTGCAAATTAAGTTGGAACTTAGCTTGAAACAAATTAAAAAGGCAGTGGTTTATGGAAAGTGTAACAACTAAGTAAATAATCATACCTCATCTTGTTTTGTTTTAACTTGTCCTGACAAATCTGCACCCCACCCTAAACGACTGATAGCAGGTGATGTGAAGGTTTCAGAAGATGACTTGTTTGTTTTATTATCAGATGTATTTGCTTGCACACTTGACACTGCACAAAGTGTGTGTTATTAGTTAACCACTTCACAGTAATTTACTTACATAAATCCATGCCTTCAGGTTTCAAACTAATTCTTTGTGGTTCTTTATTTCTCCCAGCGAACCATTCAGAACTATCAAGTGTTGGTTTCCATGTAACTGTGGTTGGCGGAAAAAGATCATCTTGGAAAAGTTCCATCTATATTGACTACAAATTAATATACAACACCGGCACGAAAAAGCTGACTTACCTTTATACGTGGTACAGTAAAAGATAGTGGCTCAATTGTATTATTTGTTAATCTTAAAGCCTTTGCAAATTCTACACTACTTACATCACATTCGTTCTTTGGTAAAAATGATAACCCCTGATGTAATGTACTAGATCTATGATGACTTAATGGGCAAATATATGGTGCCTCTTCTGTGATTTCATAGGCGTAGATTGTAGAATCACCCTTACCTGTTAAAAAGAGAGTGGAACTATCCTCATCGTAATAAGGCATCAAAATAGCAGGTGAAACGTCCAATCCAATTGTATTAAGTGGTGCACTTAAGTCATTTGCCTTATAAACCATAATTTGTCTTTCTGACACTTTATCAAAACCAGTTACAACAAGGCAACTTCCTTCAAGTGTCCATACAACCCTGGCACCCCTACTCCCAACAGGTCCTTTACCAACGTGAATGGGTGAAGTGCTTTTCCTGGGATTATAGATTCTAATTTTACCATCTTTGCTGACTGTTGCACAATAAACACCACACGGAGACCACGCAAAACTAAAGATATGCTCGGTGTGTCCCTCAAGCACTATATTTTCACTTGTATTACTTAAATTCCATATTCGAACAGTCATATCATACGACCCCGAAGCCAACACATTTTGAGCCAAGGGATGAAACTTTATAAAATAAATTTTGTCGGAATGTGCACTGAATTCTTCTTCGGCGGTGTTGATAGGCTCGCTTAAACCATTTTCGGCAATACGCCACAATTTGATCATACCATCATCGCACGCCACAGCGAGTCTGTAATTATCAAATGGATCCCAATAAAAATCCACTATATTGTTTCCGTGAACCAAAGCTGGTATAACGCCATCTGGCAATTTGCCTCTTTTACTTAATTCGAATATAGCAATTTTTCCACCGGGACCACTTAACGGTACTGCAACGCGATCAGAGTTTGCTGCAAAAATTAATATAATACAAAAATGTTAAATTCAGATTCTACCTTGAAATCCATCACATTCTCCCGGAATCTGTCTACTGATATTTCTTATGTTTTCAATATGTTGGGATTTGTGAGCCGGTGTTCCTTTTAGAAGACGAAATTTGGAGACACGTCCTGTTAACATAATTTCATGTAAAATTTGTTTAATTTTAAAAGAATGTTAGTCACATATTGTATAGTAAGGATATGAAACTGTTTAAATGGACAAAATGGCATTGTTAAAATGTTCTTTAAACAATGCAGCAAGAAAATAAAAGAAGTAAACTGATCCAGTGACAGAATTTTTTATAAGAAATGATAAAAATGGCATATGTAAATAAATTACAAAATATTGAAACATTATATGACTCTGTATCTTTGCATATTCCATAGATATTCTTTATGGGTATGAAAAACACTTGAAATACAGCACCAACTGGGGTGGAAGTGTAAGGGTGGAGGGAAACGGAGGTGTTGGAAAGAGTACAGGAAAGATATTGGAGATGGGTGTTGGGGTTGGAAAGGGGACTAGTGCAAGAGGTAGCTAAATGGGGAAAAAATAAGGATACAGGCAGGGAAGCTGGTGATGAGGTATGAGGAAGGGATGGAGAATCGAAGAAATCGACCAAATTCTAGAAACGCCCCCTGCAGCATTTTAAAAAAAAAAGGACTTGAGATCTCAGTATATGTGATATCTCTCCTCCTTTACTTTAATAAAACTACATAAAAAAATAAGAAACTAACCAAAGACAGTAGAAGTACGTTTAGGAGTAGGTGCAGCAGCAACAGGTTCAAGTTTCTTCCCCAAAGGAGGATCCAAAGATTGCTGCCGGACAATCGGCGCATTTTTTCGATTTTCTTCCGTATCATCATCCTTCTGACTTTTAAACGAACCCTTGCGTCTCAACATGATTGGAGAGGCAGTCATTTTCTCACTATTAGTCTCCTTTACCGACAGTGAACGAGTTTCATACATTTTTCTCCTTTCCGCTATACTAGTTCGTTGAGCCGTCGATCTTTCAAAATTACTACCTTGATCTGTTGAATCAAAATTGTCTTCGGTATCGTTCTCTTTAGAATCATTACGAGTTTCAAACATTTTTCGGCGTTCCGCTGTAGTAGGTGTTCTAGGTTTATAGCAAGACGAATCCTCTTCAACGTTATCTTCAACTTTCAGCTCCTCCATTTCCTGCTTGATCGAAGATGGTTCAAATAATTTTCTTCTTTCCGCAGTTGTTGGTGTTTTAACTTCTTCGTCATTTGACGTTTCTTCAGGCTTTAACTCAAGTTTACTTGAATCTTCGCATGTTTGAACCACAGTTTCGGCAACTTCATCTACTTGTTCTTCTTTAATTTCGGTATTTGATATGTTATTTAAACTTTCGTTTTCATGAACTCCATTTTGTACCTTAGTACATGGCACTGGTGGAACGGAGAAAACTTTATCAAAGCTCTCGTCCTCATTTAATTTGGGAGGTGTAAACGGTTTCGGACCTAGACGAGGCTGTAACAGAAATGACTAATTACTGCAAAATTACTATATCGATACACATTCACACAATGCAAAAACTAAAAATACGCATATGCCCTAAAAACATAGTAGTGTCTATAAAATTTCACGCAACATGCTGAACAAAAATACAAATAAATGTGTATGTAGTACATCTACTAAACAGAAAGAGAAAGCTGCACCTTGTAACCTCCAACGATGGGTAAATTTGGATTAACAGTGGTAATGATTGGGGCGCAGCTATTTGTTCTTGGACGTGCCACAGGTTTAGGTGTTAAAGCACTATCTTCGATAACTTCACAAATCGATCCAGTTCTGGAAGTCCTTGGCATTGGTTTCGGAGGTACAATATGTATGCCATTTTCTAATTCTAATTTCTCTTTTGTGCCAAATGCGTTGTTATTAATTTTATTATATTCGCTAATCTTATTGTCTGATGCATGCGTGCTGTCATTTTTTACTACTTTATCATTCAAAATTGGCTTATCTTTGGAAGAGTTTTCTTTAAAGTTATCCTTTTCTAAATTACTAATTTTAGCCTTGAGCGGTACAAATTCGTTTTTTACTGGTACTGTAGCTACTTTCGGTTCTGTTACTTTGGAAGGGTGTTGCGTTTCAACCGAGTTTTGGAAGTTTCCCATTTCCTCTTTCAATTTCAATAACGGACCTCTATGCACCTATTAAATGAAGGGTACTTATGTTAAAAC
Source organism: Pyrocoelia pectoralis (assembly GCA_036250285.1). Classification (NCBI taxonomy): domain Eukaryota; kingdom Metazoa; phylum Arthropoda; class Insecta; order Coleoptera; family Lampyridae; genus Pyrocoelia; species Pyrocoelia pectoralis. The sequence goes on from CM070078.1 coordinate 44,750,581, forward strand.
AGTACTTGATGTTACACCATAAATCAGGTGTGTGTGTTGATCTTTATGTAATATGTGTCAATAAACATGATTGGAAGAGGGTATTCAACAATAAAATACAGAACTGTAGGTTCATAGTAGGATTACAGTTTTTAAAGGCATAGAACTAATATAATATACTTATTAATTTGTTCTCATTTCATAGAGTTTCGTTGAGTAAATGTTGTAAAAAAGACAAAACATTAATTCAAGCTGCCTCCATCAATCAAAAAATGTAAAACTAGAAAGATGGTAAATTGCAGGATTTGGGGTACAGTGCACAGAAGTAATTAAACCGAAACTAAAAGATGATAGGTGAACAAACCTATCAAATTAAAAATAGGTAGCAGAACTATTCTTTAGAGAAATAATAAAAAATGATATTAAAATAATGTAAATCTGATGCTAAACAATATTGTGATTGCAACTGAACGACTAATAGGTAGTTTAGGCAATAACAATTTCAATGAATTGGTTGAAAAAGCTTCAAAAACGTTATTCAAACAAACGTCCTTACGCTTCTGTGATGTTTTGATGCTGGAACAATGAAGCTGCTACAGAAGGGCTCAAGGACTCAAAATTTCCAAAATAACAAACATTTCGTTCAGTCAATATCTCATTGTGCAGTTTGTTTTTTTTGTTTTTGGTGTATCCGTTAAATTAATCTGTTAATGCTATATCTAGAATATGATTGTAATTTTTTATTTAAAGTAGTTGATATTATGTATTTATTAAAGGAATTTCCCGTTAAAATAAATTAATTAATTAATTTCCGGAAAAAGGATCTTTTGTCTGTTTTATTTGCTCCCTTATGCTAATTTACCTCAAATTAAGATGTACCTATAACATAAAGGCACTAAAATGTAAGGTCCTCAAAGGACACACTCGTTTGGAAGATTATACCGCACCATACCTCCCAAAAAGTGGGCATTTACACAAAAAACGAACACTTCACACTTTCATGTTTCTAATGGTATAATTTATCTAAACTGCATTGGCGACATAACAGTAAGCACTTTACCATGGAAGTAGTGGTGGGAGACAGATGCTCTTTATACTTTAAAAGACCCAACACTGGTTTATGGCAAAAATGTAAGAATATACATATATTATAAAAGGCAAAAACATTGTAAATGTGTAAACAAAGTGATTGGTTGAATCCATATTTTCAGTTTAATTAAGACTCCAAATGGGGCGAACCATAAAAAAGTTGGTGACATCTTTGGTCATCTCTCGAAAACGACAAGAGATACGGGTTTTCGCCAGTATCTTAGACTATTTATGGTCTACAAAACCAACATAAAAGAACAATATCCTTCCATTAAAATTTTAGAGAAAATTTCGAAAAACAACTTCAGTTGGATTTAACCCCCTCTAGAAACCGTATTAAACGATTATTCTCAATTATGATGATAAGCTCAGAACCTGCGTTGAATGCCCCTTCAAATAAGCAAAGATTCATTCAAATCGGATACAAATTGTAGAAGTTACAGTGGTTTTTGTTTCGTTAGGTCTGTCTGCGCCTCCTGGCCTTATTAATGGAAACATCAAAAAATGTTTTTAACAAAAGTTATTTGAAATAAATTAAGCTTTAAAAAAAACTTATTTTAAATTGTAGCTTAGTAAGGCATTTTCACTGAAAAACTCGATTTTTAGTGTTTGTTGTAGCAGTTACGCCCTCTTGTGGTTGTTTTTATAGTTTAAAAATATTTTCATTGAATTTCTCATGCATGATTTAGTTATTAAATTTTTATCCCATTAGTTAACACCTTTGGCAGTGGACATTCATAATGGAACGGCCTGTATATCTACAAAAAATAGTTGCACAGATGAACACAGTTTATTGTTACCGTCATTGAACTGTCATTAAAGGTTTCTGAGAACCTAATTAGTGCACCTAATATAAATGGTTATTTCTAATAAAGTAACGGCAATCCTAAAAGCGTTGTACATAACATATGATGTAAAAACAGTACCAATGTAATACTAATTTTTCGGATTGTCATTAAAGGTAATATTCTAGGGTAAAATAATTCTACAAGTTGGCAGCATCATAAATAAAATTACAATGTTGCAACCAAGGACATCTGTCATTTATTGTCTTCCATTTCGTATTTTATTCTATTTCGTTTTAATCCATATGACAACACTGTTGACATGTATATAATACTCGTGACGTGCAACGCTTTTTGCTTTGCCCCAACTTTATATACCTCTAATCGACCTCTATTACCTCCAAAACAAAATGTTTCTAAAATCAAATTGTTTAGCCATAATATACCGCATTGAATAACAAGAGTAGGCCTATTAGATTTTATGTTCAGAAGGCTTTACGACTATATAATTTAATTGTGTGCAAAAAATACCATTTGGAATGAAGCAGCTGATGTATAAATAAATTACATTTGAAATTTCCACATTTTTTTATGTACCAAACATCAAATTTTGAGCCGTTTTGTTTTTTTTGTAAAATTTTTCTATTAACACCCTGTAAACGGACCTACATGTCAAATTGGAAGTCACAACTAATGACATATAGATACTTGGCAATGAAAAGTCACTATAGCTCATTTCACTTAAAAAAAAATCCGGGGGAAAATCGTGTAACTGCCCACTGTTAATCACAAATTGATTGGCCTTCTCTATATCCCTATGCTAGGAATAAAGATGGATATAGAGTTCGTAACCACATTAAATGCTTGTATCCGCCCTCTAGACTCTAGACCTTCTCTATCTCTATGCTAGGAATAAAGAGGGATATAGAGTTCGTAACCACATTAAATGCTTGTATCCGCCCTATAGAGTGCAGAGGGCGGATACAAGCATTTAATGTGGTTACGAACTCTATATCCATCTTTATTCCTAGCATAGAGATATAGAGAAGGCCAATCAATTGGTGATTAACAGTGGGCAGTTACACGATTTTCCCCCGGATTTTTTTTAAGTGAAACGAGCTATAAGGCCTGCTCTGACAAAAAATGCAGCTAACAATCTACCCTTCCTACACTCCTGCAAATATTAAGTCCATCTATAAGGCAACCCTTACCGTAATTGGAGCTTCCCCATTAGGTCTCTTGGCAGGATCCAAACTAATTTTTGCAACTGGAATGTTTTTACCTTGGAACCAATCACTGGCCGTAAGTTCGGAAATGTAACCAGTGGTATCTGGATATAAATCGGCATGAAAATCCCTACGAATTAAAATTTAAAAAAACAAAAAGAAATTTAGTTAGGTCACAACCTGTAAGTTTTTCGTGGCACTTGATACGTAATTGGTATAACTGATCCACTAGTTAACTGCAAAATTCGATTAACTTCACCTTGCATAACATTCAAAGCACGCTTCGGTACTAAACAGGCTCCTTTTGTTTGTTCTCCGGTGTGACGTAAACCTTCAATAAGATATGGTTCTTTGTCTGATACTTCCATATACGAAATTGTGGCGTCGCCTAAAACGAATGAGAAAATAAAACACGGGCATCCTCCTAACTTGTTTTACCTTTTCCCGCTAAGAATAGCATTCCCGTATCAGGGTCATACAAAGGAATTAATATCCCAGTCGAACAATCTAGTTCCAAAGTTTTTTCGGGACTGGAAAAATTCCTCAAATCACGTACAATAACTTGCCTTAATCTAGATGCGTCAAAACCGGTAGTTAATACTTTATCATCATCGCCTAACCAAACTACACGTGAATCCTTAATACTCTGGTGACTATTCGCAGTTTTAATGCAAACGATTTCTACTCTAGGATCGATTATTCTAATTTGTTTATCTTTACACGAAGTAACTATTAGACTACCATCTTTTTTCCACCCTGTTGATTGTATAATATCGGTATGATCACTATTCGTAAATAAATCTTGTTGCGATATCAAATCCCATAATGTTAAAGTGGTGTACGAAGTGGAATGTAGAAGAAAATCGGCGGTCGGATGAAATCCGACACCCTCAACTCTTCTTTGTTTATGTGAGAATGTACATTCGGAATTACTTAACGATTCTTGCAGTCCAACTTCTGGAATGTGCCATATTTTTACTAGGCAGTCTTGTGAGCCCGTTGCCAATAACCCATCGTGAAATGGTGAAAATTGCATATCGGTAACCGTATCCGAATGTGCATGTAATAACGGCATAAGTTTACTTTTTCTACCGCAGTCATCGATAGGTAGTACTGCAAGATTAGATCCGGCGTGGTCCCAATTAAATGCCATAAATTTAGCAGATGCGGTAATTGTATTTCCGTAAGTTTGATATGATCCGACACATATATCACGAACATATGTTTCCGGTTTGGGTACGATTGGAGCTGCATTTTTGTATTTGGAAGCTTTAAATCTCCAAGCCATTGAAGGAAGATTTATAAAATATCAACAAACTAAAAAGTATGTTATTTCCATTGTTTGATGGACTTATGCTGTTAATACTCACTTTTTAAATGAAAACCTACTAAATAGTTAAAACATAAATGGGTTTAATTCATTTGTAATTTTCTACGGACGCCCACAAAATTTAATTCAAGTTTAAAAACCTTTAGAATGGAAGTGACAAACCCTTTTACATACTGGAAAAAAACGGTGACTGATAGGAACGCCGGTTACGGTAAGTTCACACAGGACACGATCGTGAATACTAGACCGTTCATACGAGGTGTGTAAATTAAGTAATGAGACTGGCGACGTAGTGTTCGATCTGGCGACACTTGGGACTTGGAGGAGGAGCAGGACGGCAGGTACGTGTTTAAACTCGCTAAAGTCATTTGGTTGTTCGTAGGGTTTTTTTTTTCCTGAAACAGTTTTTTCTAGGGTGTTCTAAAAATGAGTGACATCAAGAAACTTCCAAACCTTCAGCAGGCCTACGGAGACGGTGTTTTGTCAAGGGTCCAGGTTTTTCGGTGATTTAAATCATTTTCAGATGGAAAAAGAGTCGGATTCAAGATGAATCACGAAGCGAAAGGCCATCTTCAAGAACCGATGAAATTATCAACAGAATCCGTAATGTTGAATTGGAGATGCGCAAAAATGGTTCCAAAAAACCTTTCGCAAGACCAAAAGCACGGCAGGAGGGAAAGGTAGGTGTCTTGATTTTTGAAATCGATTGAAAATGATCCCCATTTTCTGGAACTTGTCATTACTGGTGACGTACGTGTTTTGAGTGTTTGAGTACGACCAGGAAACCAAGCGCAAAAGCAACCTCTCTATAAGGCCCAAAAAAGGAAGAAGCAAGTCGAAGGTCAAATGCATGCTGATTTGTTTTTTCGATAGCCAGGGAATCGTCCGCAAAGAGTTTGTGCCTCAAGGCCAAACGGTCAATCAATACACCTTTACCGAGAGGTTCTTCAAAAACATTCGTGTGGGACCAAACATCAAGAACAATTACTGGATGTTGCATCAGGATAATGCGTACACAGCAATGTACATAAACGAGTTTTTGGTCAGTAAAAACATTCCTGTGGCTCTTCAGCTTGAGTCCTTGTGACTTTTTCCGCTTCGCGAGATTGAAATATCACCTCAAGGGAACTAATTTTGGGACACTCGAGAAGATTCAAACGAGTGTAACGTAACCGACCAGCTGAAGGCTATTCCGGTATCCGAGTTCCAGCACTGCTATCAAGATTGGAAGAATCGTCTCCAGCGCTGGTGTAGCTTTCTCAAGGAAATTATTTTGAGGGAGACAATATTGAATTGTAATTCTATTCCAATAAAAAAATGTAATAAAAACACACCTCATAAATGGAGGGAGAGTAATTAACAGCAGGCCCGTGCGCAGGATTTGTCCGTGGGAGGGGTTGGGTTGGTAACAGGGAAGACCTCAAACGTTGATTGAATGATTGCAATCAACGCCTCAAAGGGCCCAAACATTCATAAAACATAAATTATGTTGCGATACTCCCAATAATAAAATTAGATTGACATATTCTTTAAAACATTGAAACTTGGGTAGGTAGCCACATTCAATATTTATTTATTTTTAACTACATAATTAGGTATGTATTTATAAAGTACGTTAATAACTACATAAATTATATTTCCTTATATTTCAACGGGTTATGGGAGGGGTTTGAACCCCCAACCCCCCCCCTTGCGCACGGGCCTGATTAACAGCACCTTAACATTCGAGCGCGTGCCGGTTACCAGCAAGCTTTATAAGCAACGCACCGCTCAGAGTCCCGAAACTTTTCCCCTCCAAACTATTCAGGTTCCACAAATCAAGATCTACTCTCGATCCCCTTTTCCAAACTTCACACCGAAGTTTCTAAGTGCACACTCCCCTCAGATCAAGCAGGGCCTCTGATAAAGTTTGGTACGTCGGACTCATCTACACACCTCCAGTCATTCCCCTCCACTTTGTCCATCTTCTACTTTCATACTAAGCGAGCGATGTACGGAAAAATCGAAGATTGTAGGTCAACCCAGTTTTCACCAACTTGGTGTCCCCTCCAAGGGATCCTCTCTCGCCGGGATCGCGTTGGGCATATATTCTGCCATCTCATTCTATTCCGAGCTATTCTCTCAGTGGACGTACTACCAAACCCTAAAACAAAAGCAAAACAACATGATTCGTCACCTTTAGTCTTGGACAAGATTTCCCGTCAACGGAATACGTCAAAACATGATTTAGGCCAGGTTTAGCGATAAATATACTCTCCCTTCATCATTTTGATATGTATCGGAAAGCGACACAACCTGTACAAATTCTCACTAAGTGAGCAACAAATAACATCCAGTTCTCATTGCAGAATAACTAGTAGGTATGTAGGTATTACGATTTCAATTGCAATTTCCTCTGGCCACATAGGATATGGCGCAATATGGTGGCTTCGGAAAACTGGCCATATTTTAGCACCCTAGTTGTCACCGAAGGGTTGGCATTATAGAAACTAAACTATCCTTTCTTCTGACCTGGACTATAATATGTGGATCCTTATAGTTAGGATTTCATTTAGGAGGAATGCTGAGGAGTAAGGGGATTCTATAGAGCTGCAAAAACTGTTTGATGCTTTTCTCCGAAGCCTCCTAATATCCTTTTTATATGGGCCTTAGGTTTGCCTTATGGGCTTTCCAGTCGACTTTGCTCCTTCTTGATTTGTTGAACAGTTTACTCAACTGGGTTTTATTTTCCATATTGAAGGTTATTATAAGGTCCTCTTAGTAGTTCTAGTCTAGGGGAGTCTATAATAGAATGAGGTAGAAGTCTCGAGAGGCGTCCCTCAGAAAATAATGCTCTTTTAGTTTTCTCTATAAAGATGTTTGTGCAGGGAAATATCCGTTACCGTGGGATTGCGATAATCCCTTTGACCCTCTCCCTTGTTAATTTCAAAAGAAATCGTTCCATGATCTCACATTTCTGCTTCTGGAATGACAGTTCATTACACAGTGTAGGCCATAAAGTGAGTTGCCAAAAATGATATTCATCAAATGAGACTACAAAGTTATTATCAACATAGAAATTAAAAGCAAGATTTTAAAAGGTCTTACACCCATTGCATAATACATGTTCCATCTTGTTGAAATATCAACCGATGTTAATTAACCGATGGTAAATGTTCAAAATAGTTCTTGCTCACTGTGAACATCCTGCCCATCCACCTCTGCCTGCATCATAACACGGGGATTCGTTGTGTCTGTTCACAAGTGCTCCGTCACACTAAAGAATGCGTTTGTAAAAATTTGGATCGACTTCTTGTCGGATTGCTTACAACGCTCTGCTTGAATGACCATCACTTAGACTTAGGCGTTGATTGAAATTACTAATATTTCAATCAACTTAGGCCTATATGGTTTCAGTTTCAGTTGTTTCTGAGCCTTCATAGGCTTGTTTTTGCTATTTCACAGTCATTAGGCGCTTTTCTTTTACACTAAATATTACATGGATTACCTGAATACAAAAAAGCATTGCTATCGACCCAGCCTCTTTAAATCCTAAATTTGACCTAGTTCACATTAGTCAAATCTCCAACTGACTACCACTATGCTACTAATTCCTTGATGCTAGGTAAAACAATGTCTACCTACCTACGTACACATGTAGTCAAAAAGATCTCAAATGACAGTTTTACCTACTCTTAGAAGACAGTTTTGCTGCATTATCTCTAAGTCAGCACTCTACCACAATGGTGGAAAGCTGCCCACCATCTTTTTGGCCTAGTCAAGGGGTTGTTCTTGTTATATACGATCTTTGGGATCTCGTTAAAGTACCTCTAGCCTTTGGAGGTAGGTGCTAGAATTGTCTGTTGATACGAAAAGATGCTGGCCAAGAACTTTATTGTCCATGTGGCTTTGTAACATTTCCGCCTGATTAGCTTTCGGCTTACCCAATGGATTGTTAGTAGGTATAATATCTAGTCTACTACTTGAGTTTCCTTTCGGCGGTTCTTTGCCCGAGGTTTGTTCGCCCCAACTCTGCTTCATCTTGTCCTAGCTCGCCTACTTGTCAACCTGACTGAAGTGGACTCTAGCAGCTTGACTCTGAGTTGTGGTTGAGTCGCAGAAGGTGCGGTTGGATTAGAGGCTGGCATATCCGTGAACATGAATACGTCAGGTTAGCATGACCCTTCCGTATCTAAGATGTGGCAGTTTTCCCTTATTTAAATTGAGGGATGAGCGAGTCAGATTGCCCCTCTAGCAGTGGCGGCATTTCAGTGATTTGTTGGAGGGGCAACGAATAGTTTTTTCTCTATTTTCTGTGCTAATATACACCTAAGATGTATATATATTATTTTATTATGGAAAGTTTAGCTTAATTTTTTTTCTTTTGTGTTTAAACAGACAGTGTAATTTTATTTTATTGTATGGCCCTCACAGTCCCTCACATAGTCAACAACGCTTTAGTTTTCACTGGAAAGGTTGCCAGCATGGCCTGCACTCTCACATGGAGGCAGACCCAGGACGGCTATGGTGGTCGTTTGCATTGCGCCCGGGCACCAAAGTCTTTGCATGTGGTTGAGAACTGCTATGGTTGTGGAGTGTGGTTCTAGGCCACCAGACAATTGCTCCATAACAGAACATAGGTGTGATCACAGCAGTGTATAGCCACCCACAGGACAGCTTTTGGGAATGGGCCCCAAAGTCTGCCAATTGTGCGTTGACATTGTTAGAAAGCCCTATTTGATTTGTCAGCTTTGAGCTGGACATGCTTACTCGAATTCAGTTTGTTGTAGATACTTCACAGACTCTGAAAACTGGAGATGTTTTTTGGAAGAACAGAGGTCAAAGACCCCCTACCCTTCTTTTCTTCGTGAAGAGAACTGCCACCATTTTTGTCAGGTTTATGGACAACCTTACACCATTCTTCAGTTACTCTGAGAGCTGATTGCTATAAGACCGCACAGAACGTACTCTGTACACAGAATTAAAAGTTTAATGTTACAAGTTATTTTTAATACTTTAACCAGCCGCTTTTTCTCGTTGTTATTATTACAAAATAAAAAACAATAAGCATAAGGTAAATTTATTTTAAATGCTAAATGTGTAATAATACTTCTAATAGTAAAATATTTTACTTTTCTTTAAAAAAGTCATGAGAATTAATTTCAAAAATTAAACAAAATTATAAATAGTAAACCAGTCTTCCCACTTTACAAGGTCGATAATAATAATAATAATAAAAAAACAGAACATTAAGAATTAAATAAATATATGTACAAGAAATTAACAAATGAGATTATATACAATTAACTCTAAAAATTACAAACTTGAAAATGATATATACATACTTCATTAAAAATGTTATCAAAAATGCTTCTAACATGTCGTCTTATATCGAAAAAAAAAAAAGAACGAAACAATTAATTACCGTCACCTATTGATAGTGGATCTGCCGCAAGTGTTTCCGCCATTACGGGTACACCAACAGGCTGCAATAACCATCGTTATTGTTAATAAAATCGAGATCAATTACTAACTTGCCTCTATAATTATTGCGTTGTCTAACGGATTATTGAACGAAACACCAATAGTTCTCTGTTGTGAACGTTGCAGCTGTTCTTCCTCCCTAAAATCGTTAACGTGTTAACTTATAGTTTGGGAAATTTTGGGTGCATACTTTCGTTTTTTAACCGAGCCCGAATGAAAACGTCCACCTTCACCGCGAATTCGATTCATGGCGTGTCGATGTCGCGATTCGTGTAAATATTTCTGTAAAAAGATAGCGTGGTAAAGGTCAATGCGGTATGTGACGTACCGGTCGTTCTTTGGGAATTTTTCCTTCGGCTTCTAATTTGGCTCTCGCCTGCCTTCTCTTCAAAATTCTGCGATATTGTTTTGCGTTAACGTACAACGGTTCCTCCTCCAAAAATTCGGTACCGGCGGGTAGTGGCATTCTTTGAAATTGATTCACTCCGCCGCTTGTACTCGGAACCATCTAACCTCAAATTACTAAAGAGGTATATTTCGTTTAATTAACTTACCATTACAATATTTCCGTTTGACATAGCTATTTGATTTGGTGTCGTTATCGTCGATTGTGGAACTACTGTGGTCGGTGATTGACTCGGTGTCGCACTTGTCTGTGTTTGTCCCGTTAATTGTACAAGATTTCCGTTTATGTTCAATACTGAAATTGTGGACCGGTGTAATGGTTGCCTGTACGAAAGTTTAACTGCCTACCTGTTGGTTGAGTTTGCGGTATATTTGTGTTATCGATTGCAACAGGTTGATAAATAAATGTTTGACCATCCGCTGTTTGTACAAGTTGTGCTTGTTGTGGTTGTTGAAGTAGTATTTGTCCTTGTGATGTACCTTGTAAACTTGAAACTGGCACAACTTGAATTTGTTGTATGCCTTGAGCGTTTGGTAGCTGCCCCGGTTGAGGTACTGTATGTACCATAATTTGTTGACCATTTGCACCCTGAATAACTTGTCCCGTTGCGTTCATTTGCATTACTTGAACTTGCGGCGAAACATTTTGAACTGCCTGCATAACAACTTGGCCATCAGCTGTTGTCAATTGTTCCATTTGTACCTAATCTTACTGTAAAATAGCAAAAAGGTGCACAGGTAAGGATTAAATACAAATTGTTTAGAATAACTAAGTATGAAATTCATTTTTGCTTGTGGAAAATCTCGTACACGAATAAAAGAACGTTTTTGAGGTTCTATGTGGCCGTACGCCATTACAGTGTAGGAAGTGAAACATTCCATAGAAACGTCATTGAATTCGTCAATATTATTCAAAGATCGGTATTAAATAAATAGATTTAGCCGAAATTATCGCGCGAACTACACAAAGAACTTGCTTGATAATTTGTGAACTTACATTGGATATTTTCTACAAACAGTTTCCCAATGATTGGTCGACAAATTGTAGACCAATGGTCGCAACGCACTAGGAACAAACCTGGTTGTGTATTGGTGGCGATGGCTACCACTCCCTGGCGAGTAGGCAACGGTCGATGCCCGGTTAGCGGATTTAGAGCCTCTTACGTTGTGCGCGGGAAATTCGTGACCAATTACAAAAATAGAAAAGGAAAGTTAATGAATAACTTTTAATGACTTTTCTAGGATTTCTCTCGTTTCCAATAAACAAAAATGAAGCAACTCCTTCACATATTGCCATTTTTAAAATTTTTATTAATTTTTTCTCTTTATGCTGCGTTAATTTTCATTAAATATTCATGGATAATGGATAAAAATAGATACATATATTGATCATTATTATAAAATTCATGGCATGGCAACAGAAATCATTAGTATTTTATAATATTTGCCTACTAAACTTCTGTCAATTGTAATTTATCGTTTACCTATACCTACTAAAAACTTAAGCGTCTAATAGGTTAACAATTATTTTCAATTAAATATTAATTTCCTCGATACAGAATAATAAAATGTAACTGTAGCTGTAGTAGCATTTTTTATAAGGGTATGTTCACACGTAACCTATAGACCTACAGGATGCGAGGTAATGACTGGCTTATAGCATTGAATAACTATATTAGTTATTCAATGCTTATACAGCGTGTCTCACGGTGACCACCCATTAGAATATTTCAGAAACTATTACGATTTGAATTTTGAAAATTTGGGTGATGGGGTTTTCGGGCGTGGCCTCCTCAAATAAAATAATGGCGTCTACGTAACACTTCCGGTTTTTCCGGAAATGACACCAACTTTGTTATTTTAAATGTAACACCCTATATATTATTCCGATTTTGGATTCTACGTAAAATTTTAGGTGGACTTTCATCAAGTTTTCTTATTCCTAAAATTAACCGTTTCCGAGATATTTAATTATTTTAATAAAAATTAAAATAAACACTATCTAGCTTAAAACCGTGTGAATTCTACAGCAAAAAATATGAAGGAACCATATTGATACGAGAGATAGCTGGACCCCTAAGCTTCCCATCCGTACTTTCAAAGTGGCTTAATTGCATACAGGGTGGTGGAAATTTAATGCCGATTTTAGTTAACTTCAAATCATTATAAGTTGGTTTTTTCAAATGGAACACCCTGTATGTTTCGTCGTAGTCTGATGCAAAATTTCATTCTCTTTCGAATGGTACTATGGTTCCCTATACCTATCTCTTCTAGTTTTTGAGATATCATTCAATTTCTTGCGTTTGTTGTTTTCAATTTTTTTAATAAATAGTAGGTATTCAATTTAACTGTCACTAGTGGTGTTAGACTGCCAACTAATAACTGGTGGTTTGTTTTAAAGTCCTGCTAAGCCATTTTCGCAAGAAATTGAATGACCTTAGTTGACTACACAAAAAACCGTAGATATCTCAAAAACTAGAAGAGATAGGTATAGGGAACCATAGTACCGTTCGAAAGAATTTAAAAAATTAAATATCTCGGAAACGGTTAATTTTAGGAATAAGAAAACTTGATGAAAGTCCACCTAAGATTTTACGTAGAATCCAAAATCGGAATAATATATAGGGTGTTACAATTAAAATAACAAAGTTGGTGTCATTTCCGGAAAAACCGGAAGTGTTACGTAGACGCCATTATTTTATTTGAGCAGGCCACGCCCGAAAACCCCATCACTAAAATTTTCAAAATTCAAATCGTAATAGTTTCTGAAATATTGTAATGGGTGGTCACCGTGAGACACGCTGTAGTTTACAGCATCCTAGGGCAGGAGAATTTGAACACAGCCAAATAATTTTTATATTAGGTACCTATTGAATTATTCGTACACGTGCCTCAGCAAACTGTGTCCAAAACGATTAATAGGTTCAAAGAACTTGGCTTGCCCATGAAGGCGTCCGTCTGGGCCGAAAGAGAAAGTAGGTACACTGTCAATACAGCCAGGAATAGGTAATAAGTCATTCTGAAGCGTGTGCAGCGAAATCCGGGGATCCCATGAGAGAAGTGTATCCCAAGATTGGTATTATGGATTACGAAGGGAGGGTAATCGGAAGCCCACACGCCCTTAGGTCGCGTCCTTTGTGCTGCCTCCTTGTTTGGAGTCATCCCACACGTGAGATATACCTGAGGGCGCTGGAAGGGGAAACGGCCCTCGCCCTAATGGTAGCCATATCCGGCCAGGAGTTCCTCAACATGGGACACTCACAAAGTATGTGGTGCGCCGTCTCGTCTGTGTAGGTACCATCTTCTACAGGTTGGTGATTCGACCAAGACCATATGTGGTGCATGTGTTTGTTTAATTTACAGTGCCCAGAAAGTATGTCCTATATCCACAAGTAGGGCCGGCGCTAAGGTCTTTGGCGCCTGTCTGACATTTCTACTGAAGCCCCCCCCCCCCCCTACGCATCCGCACATAAAATCATCGAAAAATTATCAACAATTTCAGCAAATTCTCACTGATAACAAATCTGGTACCAAAATAATCACCTACAATTCGAATTCAGTTTCGCTTTTAGTCAAATAAAATCTTTTTAGATAATTATGGAAAAATTTGAAAACAATTAGAAAATATAATTATATCTAATTATAAGAATAGGTATGTAATAGACATTGTTAATCAATTTTCAAAAGTTTCAAAGTTTTTACTTGGAGGTTACTCTAAACGCCGAATCGATGTAAAATATTTTCAAATGCCAGCACTTCGAAAAGTTAGTAACTTCATTATTTTAATGTCAACACCTAATTTTTATTCCACTTTTGGATTCTACGTGAAATTTCAGGCCTTTTGATACCCATATGTCAATATCTACAGACTGAAATTTATGGTTTTTCAGTTATTTTCACTTAAAAAAAAATGGCGATTGCAGGCGGTATCTACTTCTACACGAGTTCTATACTTGGAAACAGCGCATAGAGGAAGAATAGGCAAAATATTTTACATCGATTCAGCTTTCAGAGTAACATCTGAGTTCAAATTTTCACAAATCTACCTATAAAACTTTCCCATAAATGTCTAACCACAGACAACTAACGTCTAACTAAAGCTCCAAAAAACACCCTGTATAACCCTGTTATTACAACGTCTAGAAGTGTATAAAACACGTTCACTCTAAACTTAACTTTTGGAGATTGTGCCGTTTAACAAATTGGTTAGTTTTTAATTATAATTTTTGAAATGTTGTTTTTTAATGAAATTATGAACAAAGCCCTGGTGGCGGCATCCTCTACAGACCTGCTTCCGCCGGCCCACAAGGAGTCGCAGATTGCAGATTCTTTCTTGGTAGCCCTGTGCAGATACGTGCCAGGTTAGGATGGTCCCGTGAAGGCCTCTTTCGCATGACGACAGCCTCACCTACCCTTGTGTTGTTTACAGTTGATACTGTAAGTGGAAGAGCCGGCTCTGGACCATAACACGGTTTTATTGAGGCCAGTCAGGCTAACTTATCGGCTTTTTCATTGCCTATACGAGCTCGAGGGCATTGCTGTTTATCACTTGCTGTAGTACTTGGTGGCACTCAGAAACCACCCTTGAGGTGATTTTGCATTGACCTAGTGTCTGCAGAGCGACTCTACTGTCACTGGAAGTTCTGATAACTTTAGTCTTTATGCTGTGCATAGGTAACAATTGTTTTGCACTAACCGTTATTCCTGCTAAGTCGGAATTTAGCCTAGTGGTTGGCTGATGAAAGTTCAGTTCTTTGGAGCAAAGATTGTTCCTCCCATTGTTGAAAAGATCCAATCTGCAGAAATATTTGGAATTTCGTAAACTGCTTAGCACATCTTCAATTTTTTTTAATGGGAAATTTGCAGACACTAATCTTTCGTTTACTCCACATTTATAATCGACACATAATCTTACTCCTCCATCTGCTTTTGGTATTACTACCAATGGTGATCCCCAGTCACTTGTCGGTACTGGAGTGATGATCCACTTAATTTAAGTTCATGCCACTTTGTTTTACACTATCCCACTTCATAATCCTGTAGATATGATGGTGGGCGCCGGATACGCTTATGACAAAGCGGTGGTAATTGAGGCGAATAGCTCTCCACTTCCTGTTCTACCATAGGTCTCTCCACTTCCTGTTCTACCATAGGTCTCTCCACTTCCTGTTCTACCATAGATGGCTCCTCCATTGGAAAATTATCTTGGGCTGCACCTTGATCTACCAACTCCAACCTTTCCGGAACACATGGAATATTGAATGTTACCGTTCGTTTTGGTTGTATTCTTATTTTTTCTGTTTTATAGTCATTTGTATTATCACTACACGGAGGTACTCGCGTTGACACTAATTGATTTATATGGCGCTTAATGTTCCTTGCAGAGTCAAGGTTAATCAAGTAATGGCGCGATCCAAGACGCTTTATAACCTTACCGAACTCCCATATATTATTGTTATTTTTATATATTCGCGTTTGCACTCTCTCCCCTTTTTTTAATGAACGTATAATTTCCTTTTCATTAAATTTTGGCTTTTTTGGATGGATAGGAAAAATAGCATCCAATTTTATTCGAATTTTTCTTTGTAAGTATAATTCTGCTGGTGACATGCCACAGGCGAGCGGTGTAGCTCGATAACGGAAAACAATCTCTCTAACTTTCTCTGACAAGGTTCCTACCTCATTAGCTACTGATTTTAATCGTTTCTTAAATGTTTGAACATTTCTCTCTGCGAGCCCATTTGTAGCTGGGTGTCCCGGTGCTATCCATCTTTGGGATATTCCTCGCTCCTCGCAAAACTGTTTAAATTCTATGCTTGTAAAAATTGTAGCGTTGTCTGAAACAAGCATTTTGGGAAAACCATGGAACGAAAATATATCGTTCAAGACATTAATTGTGACATCAGTTGTTGGTGCATTTCTAACTATTCGAATTTCTAACATTCTAACCATTTGGATTTTGCATCCATACATATTAAAAAATGATGGTTTTCAATTGTCGCCAATTATTAAGGTCTTTTATTAACGTGAAATGAAGAATGTGACAACGACATTTTCTTTTTATATTCAACTTAATTATTAACTGTTTAATTGTAACTATGTAAAAATTAACATGTGAACATTAACTCTCTTGATTCATATCTAACGATATAACAGGATGAGTGAGTCAGATCGCTCTTCTAGGAAAGGCAGCCGCTTAATTAACTCGCCCAGAATTCGAGAGTTGCCCACCTTAATACCTATGCTATTCAACAACCTTTTAGTTTCCAGACGCAAGACTGCCAGCATGACCTGTTCTTTTACGTGGAGATGTAATGGAAGCAGACCTATGGCGCCATGGCGGCCGTGGGAGTTGTTCGCATTACGCCCGTGCCCGCAAGGCGCGTTAGTCTTTGCACGATGATTAAGAAGTGGTATAGTTGTGAAGAGTTTGATTCTAGGCCATAACAGAACATAGGTCTGATCACACATCAGTGTACCTATAGCCGCACCCACAGGACAGCCTCTGGGAATGGGTCCCAAAGTGTGCCAATTACGCGGCGAGATAATAATAATAATCATTCTGAACATTGCCAGAGGGCCCTATTTGCTTTTTAAATTTTTTATTGAAGTATTATAAATATTAGTATTACTGATTTATAATAAATAAATAAATAAAAACACCATAGGATGGGACGAAATTTGAACCAGTGGAAAGACATCCCTCGTATTCGTGGCCAAAATCAAGCATAAGTGGTACCGCCACGACAATCTTAAATCCGTGGTTCTTGGTTCTTCCATTGGGCCAGAAGCATTTCAGTAACGCGGAATGGACTTTCCAACAGGATTCTGTCCCGCCCGACAGGACTAAAGCGATGCAGGAGTGATGTGAGACACATTTTCCAGATGTTATTATATCTTTCGAATAGCCGCCCAACTAGCCGGATTTCAATCCCTTGGATTGGTGTGGTTGATTTTGGTGGTCAGTAGATCCACAAGAGTTTGGAGTGGATCAATTAGTCGTCAGAGGAGCGACGGCTAAGCTTATAGCCGAAAATTTCAAGAAGAAAAAGACTGTTAAACAATTGCGTTATTGTTATTGGTTATGTTGCTTTGTTAAATTTCTTTTGTTCAATAAATTTACATTGCAAAATATTTAACTCCGTTATTTTTCTTCGCGGCCTGTATTTTTCAAGAAATGTGGAAGATCAAGAAAGTATGTAGATGATCAGCACAAGACAATTTGCTTCTTCAATGAATTCACCAGTGATTTACAATATATGTATAAAAAATGACGTAGCTCAGAACACTATGTGTACTATAGTACATAGAATGTGAACTGCAAGAAAGGGAATTCTTCGAAGATTTGGAAGATTTGAGACAACGTTTACGGTGTGTTTTTGAAGTAGGTGTATTCCTAAACGAAAGGTCCCGTTGTGTTTATATTACTAAATTAGCGTAACAAACTGGCATAAATAGTAAAACAATGTCAAATTCATTTAAATTCTTCTCACGGAAGTATTGCCACAAATCCATTTATCCCATTCACAACTTTGGTAATAGAACAATGAACTGTGTGTTGCCTATCGACCAGTCTCTCTTTCATTTTTCCATTGAATATGTATAAAATAAATAATTGCGAAGCTCGTGGTATCGTATTTTCGTTAAAAAACTACTTTTATTATAGTCATTAGATTATTAAAGTAAAATGACGAAAACAACAATTAAAAACGTCAAAGCAATTATTCAAATAAGGTCTGTAAAGGTGTTTAAAATGTACATTTCGTAATTTTTTACGCCTTACTTAACAATACAAATAAATAACCTTGTACGATGTGTACTGTTTTTTTGTTAATTTGCGTCAATTGCAAATAAAGTTTTTTTTTTACAATGGGATAAGAATTTCGGTTCCCAATGATGTCATTCAACGGATTTCCCAAGTGTACGGTGTGTTGCATAAGTGGGGATTAATGTAAGGCGGTGAAAGTAATCATTCGGGTATTATTACACATTAAAGTAGGACAACAATAATGGGTGTCGATATTGGCCTTTTATGTCGTTATCTGGAAGTTTTTATGTTTGTAAGAGCTGTACGTCATCCATTGTATTTTCTTAATATAGCTAGCTAAAGTGAGTACATAACGTGAAACATTGGATACCTATTGTCATTTCGTTCGATAACAAGCACAGTGCAAGGTAATTCGGTGCGTAATTCGTGAATCCGTTTATTTGCGAATTTAATTTTGGTGTAATTTAGCGGGATTTTACTTAAATTTCATTCATACCCATACATGTACACAAAATAGCGCCACGTATCGAATAGTTGATGAACTAGGGCAAAGACGTAGATCGTGGTAGTTGGACGTGTGTCTATCATCATGAAGTAAATAATTTAAATATGGTGTAACGAATTGTTGTAATATTAAGTGTAGTATATAAAAAATAAGTGTGTAAATGTGTGTAATTGACGGCAATGTGTGTAAACGTTACAAGAACTAAAAGTGTTTTACTACAACAAAATAAATACCGTATACAATTTTCAAGATGGCTGGAATTTGAAGGACCTCTTTGTCCCTAATGTCAATATGAAAGTGGTGCCGATTGCTGCTGGTACAAAGATTGAGAGGTACGCTTTGTCTTAATACTGTAGAGTAGACAACCTAGTCAAAAATAGTCTAAAAATAGGTACGTCAGTGAATGTAATCAACTGCCATATTTTGATACCTAGCAAAAGTTCCTCCCTAGTTGCATTATTCCGCGAAACCTACCTCGTTGTCCGTGGCCTCGTCTTATTGACGCGTTAATGTTATTGTTTTATTGCGCGTTATGTGCTTTTTGTTAATACTAATTAACCTTACTATAATTATTTTTTATCTACATAGTTTGGGACTACAATAACGCCGACAGCGTACTAATCTCCTTTGATACATCACCATCTACCCACACGTTTTGTACCCTAGCAACATCGTATCTGCCCATTTTTTTTACTTTTTACAAGCGTATGTTGCTTCACTTATCGAAAATCATTAAAATGTGGGTAATTAATCGCTTTTACGACCAGAATATCGCACCTGTCGTTAACTTGTTGACACTTATCACTCTCATTTACATAAAAATGTGTTTGTTACCTGAAGGATTCTCTCCTATTTGGTTCCTTCAATTATCCTTCGATTACCATTGATACCATTGTCGAAAGTTCGCACTAAAACCCTAAAGGGGCACTATAGACAGTAATAATACATTTCATGTGTGGTTGCTACCCGCTAACACTGGATTAAGCCCCATATTATCATAATTTAATCTGCTGCACACTAGACAAATTGCCCCCATGCAAAACTTGTAATTTTGCAGACTCCAGAGACCCAATTACCATTGCACTTTGTTGGGAAAAATAACTACCATTTGGGATAATTTGAACGTAGATGTCATTGTCGTGTAATGATGTAAACAATGTAGTAACCTTTTGGCTTTTAGACTGTGTTCTTTACCATTATTCAAGTCATTCGAAGTGCCGACAAGTTTAAACCATAAAGTGAGGTAACGGTCACCTGTAAAACGCAATTTCATTCAAATGATTCTAGAGTCCATGAGAGGTAAACCACTCATTGGTTAAAGTATTTTCGAGCAACATTCCCACGTATTACCAACCATTTCCATATATTGCCAAGTATTTGAAACATTTCCACATACATATTTCTATTTGACTTAAATACATTGAAAGTAAAATTGAACCAAAGCGAGGGGTGTCTCACTAGTGCCATTAGTATCATTACATGTACCACAACCCTTGGAATTCGCTTGGCAGTTCTTAATACGGCCTTTTCAGACGGCGATACTGTATGCGAGATACGGAATCTGTGGTTGAAATTGACGACATTTGGCCTTTGAAGCCATTCATTACCCGCCAGTGGCGAGGGTAGGAAGGATGATAAAAAACCACAAATGAAGAGGGATACATCCCATAGTAGAATTGAGGAAGAAGAAAGGGGCGTACAGTTTACATTAGCTGGATTTGGTGAAAGATCCCTCTAAGGTTTTCACCTGTTCAATCACTAAGCACATCCGAGAAGCACGCCTTCTGCTGTTTCGGTATCCCCTTCTGAAAGGCTCCAATTTAAGCGCATGTATTGGCTGTATGCGATTCCGTAACTCGCATACAGTACTCACGTTTGAAAGGCTCCATTTATAGGAGATACGGCGATACTGTATGCGAGATACGGAATCGCACACAGCCAATACATGCGCTAAAATGGAGCCTTTCCCACGTGGCTGCTGGCCAGATACAGTATTCCACTGCAAAATTTCAATATTTTGTACATTTAGCCACTCGCGACGGTGTCCGCCTCTCGGATACAGAATGAAACCTTTCAGACGGCACGGCGATACTGAAACAGCAGAATACATAGGCGTACTTATTACTATAGCGCGTTTCACTTAAAAAACATCGTGTAACTGCCCACTGTTAATCACCAATTGATTGGCCTTCTCTATATCCCTATGCTAGGAATAAAGATGGATATAGAGTTCGTAACATAACCACATTAAATGCTTGGTATCCGCCCCAACTCTATATCCATCTTTATTCCTAGCATAGAGATATAGAGAAAGTCTAGAGCCTAGAGGGCGGATACAAGCATTTAATGTGGTTACGAACTCTATATCCATCTTTATTCCTAGCATAGGGATATAGAGAAGGCCAATCAATTGGTGATTAACAGTGGACAGTTACACAATTTTCCCCAGGATTTTTTTTAAGTGAAACGAGCTATAGTGGTGATTGAACAGTTGAAAAGCTCGTACCTTAGGAATCTTTCGCCAAATCCAGCTAAACTAAACTGTACGCCCCTTTCTTCTTCCTCAATTCTACTATAGAGTATACCCACATAGTACGTTTTGTATACGAGGTCTGACAATTCAGTAATGAGACTGAGTGTATAAAAACCGTATATTTAAAAACTGTTCAACAACCGCATGATCCCCTTCGAAATAGTTCCATTGGGCACAAACACAGCGATTCCAGCCAGTTTTCCATGCATTGTAACAGTTCTGGAAAACTTTGATCGGAATGTTCGACAGTAGCCTCGTCACGACCTCTTGGATCTCTTCAATCGACTCAAACTACGTTCCTTTTACAACCTGCTTGACTTTGGGGAACAAGAAAAAGTCGCATGGTAATAAATCAGGCGAGTACGGCGGTTGTGATAACAGCGCAATCCTTTTAGAGGGCAAAAACTGGCTCACACTGAACGCGTTGTAGTGGTTGTTGACTCTTTTTCGAAGTCTATCGAGTACTTCGCGGCAGTAGATCTGGTTAACGGTCTGTGTAGGTGGAACGAACTCCCTATGGACCACCCCGCGGCTGTGGAAGAAGCAGACGAGCATGGTTTTCATCTTGGACTTGCTCATGCGAGCTTTTTGCGGGCTCGAGTCATTTGGCTTTGGCGCTTCTTTTCAGAGTCATATTGGAAGAACCATCTCTCATCAACAATAATCCGGTCAAGCAGCATAGGATCGTTTTCCATCTCTTCCAAACAATCTTCGATGGAGTTTTCACTCTTCGGAACCATCTTCGCGCAGAGCTTTTTCGTCCCAAATTCTTCAGTTAAAATCTGTCTAACGGTTTCGCGGTTGACATTTAGTTCGTCAGCCAACATTCGAACAGTTAAACGACGATCTTGGCGAATTAGGGTGCGTACGCGCTGCGAAATCGCGTCAGTCCGCACTTCAACCTACAGTGACTCTATTACAAACAGTGACGACAAGCAGCGATTAGGAGGCAAAATTTTGGGCGGGTTTCTATGAACTCAACGGTGGTATCCTAGCAACGTGCTAAATCCAAATAAAAATCACACGCTGATCAAAGGTAAACACAGGCCGCCATTTAGAGGCAAAATATACCACGCCCAATAAAAATCGATACATCGCTTGTCGCCACTGTTTGTAATAGAGTCACTGTACTTCAACCCATCTCCCGCTTTGCACCTCGTCTTTCACACTCTCACGGCCATCTTTGAATTCTTTGTGCCAACGAAACACTTGTGCACGACGAGCACCACTAACGCCCTTCTTCAAAACACGGCACAGCTGATGAACTAATGCCAAAATAATAAGTAAAAAATTTCAAAGCTGCAGTGTACCTAACCACAACCGCGGAAAAATTCATTACTTAATTGTCAGTTCTCGTATACCAAATTTTGAGACTGTATACATACATATAGAGCAATACAATAAGTAAACTATTATTTATTGTACCTACCTACTTACTTAACTGTAATTTATGTAGGTAGTACCTATTCGTTACATTATCCAAAATTCACTCTTAATCTTTTTAATTTTTTATGCTTTTTACTGCACCTACATGAAAGAACAACATGCTATACTAGTTTGGTATTTACCGTAGGTATTACGTAATTTTTTTTAAAGCAATTGCTTTACGATATTCAAATACGTATCAAATTCCCAAATTAATCATTAATCTAAAAATGTCTTTATTCTCGTTTTGAAGTTGAAGACCTTTAAAGTTTAAATAGCATGGAAACAGAAAGTTTTTTCCCTAAAGATTAAGTACATAGTTTCCAAACCACAAAAAAGAGTTCTCATGGACCTAGACGGATGAATGCGCAAGTAACAGCGCATTAAATTTGAATTCACCATGAATACAAAAAATGATTTTTAAAACAAAAATTGTAACTTTATTAACTGTGAGGAGGCAATGCGATAAAGAGAATTATCAAAACGCTTCGTTCCTAACCATTGGGTTGTTTTTCCATAAAAATTGGGGTATAAATAAAAATTTTGAGCAGAACTGTTCCAAAATTGTTTAAAATCCATGACTAACCTAGTGAAACCTTAAAAGTTCATTTTTGCCCATCAAGGCAATACGTTTGGCGCTTTTTCCAATTAAATGGACGAATTTCCAATATCTATGGTGACAAAGCGTTGACCCAAAATATAGTAGGAAGTTACTAGGTAGATCCAGAAACACACGTGACAGCTTGACTCCAATCGGTTAATGCGTGTAGGTGATATTAACCTTTCAATTTTCAAAACAGTTCCACGGGAAATAATTTCCACAAAGGTCGTCTGGCACACATTCATGGTATGTATAGGCTATGTACAAGTTTCAGCCTTCCAGACGGTTAAAATGCAAACATTCTTTAATTAAAAAATAATGCGCTAAGAAGATCTTTCAAGCGACGAAGGGAATTAGAAGAGTAGTAAGGCAATTGCGCGACTGCGAAAGAAATGTTGAAAATGAAAACAATTTAATTACCAGCCGACCTTTGTAATCCAGAAGGTACCGCCATTTCATTCATTCAAATGTTCAAACTCCCTTGTCCTTCGCACCTGACAGCGATATATTAATTTATTATGCATAACATAAAATCAAACGCATGTTATGTGGGATTGACAAGTTAAGTAAATGTTGATATGATCTATCACCCACATAGTAAACTTTTCTCTTTCTACAAATGTATTTTTAATCGCTTTTGGAGCAAGCCATTGTATGTCCGATCCCTAAAATAGATACGCCTTCCCGCTATAATCATTTTAGGCCAAAATTGTCTAAAAAACGGGTTATTAGCATTTAATTACAAAATCACCTTCTACGGTATCAACTACTGCCTTGTAGGCAATTAGGGTTTCGCAAAAATGTTAGTACTACTACTAACTTGAGTTAGATGTAGATATGCTGACCATATTAAATTAATAATGCTTGATACTCGAAAGCATTTGATTTATTACTTAACTTACCAAGCTATCACATCTGGATTGTTCAAATAATACGATTCCTTGGTTTTAAAGTTATTTGTCAAACCGTTGTTGTCAGAAAGTTGTACTTCGATGAGGTAATGAAGAAATTTCATCATCTTTTCTTTCACTTTACTGCGGAATCCCGCAAGGCTCGACCTTCGGACCTCTTCTGTTTTACGCTGTATGTCTCGACTTTGCAAATTGTGTTACATCCTGCCACTATTACCGCTATCCCGAAGATAACCAAATTTATTTTGCTTTTTATCCCCATCAAGATTGCTGGTGCAGAGTGGTTTGTCTCCCGGAATTTCCGACCAAGAGCTCTTTTGTGAGTGTTTTTGCTTGACGTTAATAACAATAACCATTTAGTTGCCCTTTTGAACTTTTTGAATGGGTGTTATTATGTTCACGATCGTGTAGGGTAGTTAATATGATTGACAAATGCAAATTAATAAATACTGGCTAAAGAAAAACAGTTCCTTGACTAATGAAT
The DNA here is from genome assembly GCA_036250285.1 of Pyrocoelia pectoralis. NCBI lineage: Eukaryota > Metazoa > Arthropoda > Insecta > Coleoptera > Lampyridae > Pyrocoelia > Pyrocoelia pectoralis. Next base: position 44,775,085 of record CM070078.1, read on the forward strand.
AGTCACCCTTGTCCGAAATTGTTCCGAGCTGTTAAGGATAATACTTCAGAAAATAAGTTTGTTTTTCCCAGAGAGCAAAATAGATTCATTCCCTTTAGAAATCAGACCCAAACTACATAATGAAGATCAATTACGCCTTCCGTGTGAAAACGAAATATACTACAAATGGTAAATAAAATAAATAAAACTACTCCAAACCTCCCCTTAGACAGTGAAAAATTTATTGTCATTGACCCCCTTCGTGTATTACTAACATATCATGGATTATAGTAAATAAATGCAAGATGGAGGATGAACGGTGGCCAAATATTAATCTCCCCAAAATGGAGTCAGAGATGGGATACAAAAACATGTTACAACAGCTTGGAAAAATAACAGATTTTAGTCTTCGTCCTACCGAATCTTGTTTTAGATCCTGAACAAGTGAATCAAAACGCGAAAGTCACAGTCAATATGCAGGAAGACACCACTTCAGACATTTTTGTCAGTTGAACGAGTTCTCAAAAAATTACAGAATCGATTTGTTCTTAAATTTAAAAGATTTATACCAATAATCCTCAGTCGAACAAATTTTTAACCTATGATGGCTATGATCCATTTTTGAAGATAATTGTAGAAGGAAAGAGCACCGTCTTAAAAAAAAGTCATTCTAACGATAAACCTAGAAGAAAGTACAATCACAATATTTCCAAGGTTTATTAATTCACTTAATAAACCTTGCAATATTTCCACACATTTCCAAAATATTGGCAAACATTCTAATCATGTCCATACATTTCCAAATTTTGTACACATATTTCCAGTGTTGGTTTACTCCTCGTAGTCAACGTTATTCAATTATTATACAAATATCTATGTAAAAATATAGGTAATATTAAATAAAGCTCTTCTCGTCTACCAATGTTTGGTTCTGGTAAGACCATAACAATATCATTTTCTGAAACCAAGCTATCGCGCTTTCTGTCTTTGGCCATATAACGCACTTCTTATTTCTGCCTCCTTTTTTTCCTCAAAAATTTTATTTTCAGGTTTTCTCTCTTCATTGTCATTATCTGACCTATGTAATGTTTTTAGGTTTTCTTATTTCCAAATGATACCGAAACCTACCTACCTAGGCCCTGGTTTCCATTGCGTTAAGTGGACCCGTAATTTTTGTTGTTGAACGGGGATTGAGCACCTGGCACCTCTTCCTCTTGTCAAACGGCACGGCACGGTACAAAGTCCTGCGCGAATGCGTCCAATCACTTCTTCCATAATCTTTAGGTTTAGAATATCTCTCTTTGATTTTCTTTGGCACTTGCGAACCATTTTTAATGTTAGTTATTGTTTTTCCGTTTTTACGGGTTCCAAACTCTGCTAGGTATGTTGGAGTAAAAGGAAGGTGTTAGTCAAGTCTGGCAATGGACTCATTAAAAATTTTTACAGGGTTAAACCCACAGCAGGTTCACTTACCCTTGAGAGGAACAAATTAGGGGCGAGATCTGTGCATGCTCAACCATCAGAGATTATAGTCAAGTCTCCGAGTTCCATTAGGAAAAGTTTAAATTTAATATTTGTACCACAAATTTATTTTAATTATTTCTGTTTGTCCTCCTTCCCTACGTGGAATTTTTTGCTCAAAAATCGCAATATTTTGAAACAAAATTTATCGCCGCTTACAAGTTAGTAATTCTTTCTATTCAATTGTTACCGTACGTAAGTACATTGTTTGACCTTGATTATTAAATAAATTTATAAAAAACTTTGATTTTATTTCCTATAAATATTTACTTAGTTGATTGGCTCGTTTTTTCCGCAGAAATGCTTTTTGTACATGACTAACAGCAATTTATAAAAATGTTTGTTGCCACCTAGCAATAAGACAAAAAACAAATCAGCTGCAACCTTATTTGCTTCTCATAAACAATTATTTGCTTGAACTCTTTTTACGTAACTAAATAAAAACTCAGTTTGTTGCTAACCAAAAGAAAAAAAATGCATCAAATACGACTCCCCTGCGAATTAAAGCAGTTTCGTTACCTTTCCTTCTCACAAACAATTTGCTTGTACTTACTGTTTTACGTATTGTACCTAGTTGTTCTCGACACATAATTAACAATTTATGAAAAATTTTAATTTGCTTCTATAAATAAAGGGAAAACGAAACGAAAGCTAATTTTTATGCATTTATTTCTCATAAACAATTGGTTGCATGAACGGTTTGTGCTTAATATTCTTTATAGATACTTAACACAACGTAACTAACTGAAATTTAGAAAAAAGCTTCAATTTGTAAACATAGAATAAAAATCATGCAACAAGGTTTTACTTTATTGACTTTACAAAATTACTTTTTTTTCTTCTAAAAATTAATAACTTTAATTCATTGAATTTGCCACTACTTACCTAATCATTTATGGCAAACAATTAAAATTAATTTGTTTTTGTTTGCTGATAGTTATTCACCAATAGAGAACTTGCACGTGTTTTTGTTTATTGCATTAAAAAAAAGTACAAAAAATTACAAACATTTTGATATATGACATTCCCATATGAGCTTCCAAAAAACTGGTGAAAATTTTGATTGAATTTAACGATTTGAATTTACGCCGAAACGCTGCTAGAACGCGCGCTTTTGGGTGTGACGTCACACGACTCAATTTGTCAAGCGCGTAAAGAAAATGCATTGAAACGATATTGTTTTTAGCCATTGTAGTTACTAGCCCTGTCGCTCTGTTAGAAAAATGCCTTACAAATACTGTGTAATACTTTTGTGTACAAATACAACAGTTAAAACGCCGGATAAAATATGTTTACTCCATAGAAAAGTTACGAAATTTATGGTGTAAAATTATGCGTAGAGAGACATGTAAAATTCTCAACATTTTATTCGATTAGATAACATTTTGGCAAATTATCGGATTGTGCTTTTATATAACCTGATTCCATTGTAAATAATTAACGAACGCCGCTAATAATATCCCTTAAAACCATTTAAAAATAAATGTTTTGGGTAAATTTGCGGAAGTTTGAAGTATTTTATTTGGCGGAGAAGTTACTTTTCATGGCTTGCCAGTGCCTGTATTAAACCCAGGCGCGCGATGAAAAGTAGTACTTCTCGACGTTATAATGGTTTCGACAGTTTTCGCCGTCTTACGAATGACGTATACTGTGGCTTCGGGCCAGCTGATTTGTGACATTTAAGATCGTGTGACGTGGACCAACCGTTGGAGTGTATTCGCGCACGTGATATGCTGTTCCCCTTCTTATATTTTCAACCCTTAATAACTATCTCAATAAATATAAAGTTTTAAATTGAAATAATTAACAACAGTTCTCTATAAACTTGTTACTTACATTATATACCAGATTTATTAATATTCAAGACATGTGCAAGTTCTCTATTGAGTTATTCTGTAACTTTAATTGTTTAATAATAAATGTAAAAAATGTATGAAGCGGTTTACTACTATGTATTATTAATTTTGTAAAAGATACACTTTTTTCGAAATGTTTGTTCCTAAATGAAATTGCACGGTCGAGAAACTGAAATGTGGAGTGAGGTGATCACTAATTAATTATTCATTGCAATGTTTCTGTTAGTTAAGGGTTCAATCTAATGACCCTAATAATAGACATGTTATGTGTTCGTATTCATGCAGCTTCTTCGTTGGAATTTTAAATGCTTTGTCTTCTTTTATTGAAACAGTGTCGATATGGGGTACTGCATGAACAGAGTCTCCTACACTCAATCATTGATTATTATCAATGACTCAATCTCTTTTTCGTATTAGGTGCTGTGCACGTGTACCAGCAATGTTCAATGATTTTTCATCTCGATGACAATGTAACAAAGTTGGCCTTACGTGTTGACCCTGCGACACATCCATTTTTATCTCAGCATGCAAACGCGCCTGCTACTGCGTGATCCTCACGTGTTCATTGCAAATTCGTATCCTTCATTGACACGTAATTTTTCATTTTTCACATTTTTCTCTCTTTACAATCTTAATTGATCCATAATTTCATAAATCCTAATAAGTATACCTATGTGTTGACAATGTAAAAATAAGTAATTTGTGCGAGTTATGTCGATAATAATACTTCGACATGATTGAGCCTTTCACTTCATACGACATGCAAAGCCGAAGGAAGGAATTTCTTTAATTGATTAAGTAAAAAAATATAATTATTATAGTTGAACTTAACGTTTTCTTGAAAGTATATTCATGATCGTTCACAAAACGCATTTCCGGAAATCTCTTCTCTTCCTTGAGGTGGAGTTTGAACATTGAAAATCAAGGATCTAATCCGAAAAGCACATAATTTGAGGAAGCACAAGCACAAAGCTGTAATAGTTCAACTCGTGGGTCAAGTGTGTTTTATTATTTTAACGCCATTTTATATCTTAACTAGATAACAGTAGACCAACTCTTTATTACCTACACGTTTTAATCCTGTAGTTTCACTAATAAATACCGTAAAACGAAGGGGGGACGATTTGTGATTTAAAAAATATTACTAAAATAATATTTTTAAATTAACAATTTCACTAATTTATTTATTTATTTATTTAACATACTAGCCTATTATTAGGCCCACCAACAGGGTTGCCTAATGATGGGGCAGCGACAACAATTAAGTACGGTTTTTTGCGCAGAACGGCAGGGGACTAGAAATTACGCTGAAATAGAAAACAAAATGGTGTTATAGCTCTACAGTAATACCTATCTATAATTTTGCGTGGTCGTATATCAATTTTGGAAAATTTCTCCTTATAAACCATTTTCCAAAAGATAAAGATAAAAATTGCTCGTAGAAAGGACAACGTTGAGTGAAAGTTATTCAATGGAGACAAGTACAACTTGTCTATATATACCATATGCGAACTAAGCACACACCTTAAGCAACATTCGTTCATAACAACAGAAATGTGGTACAGACGAATATGCACCCCACCTATAGCATATTGCCATATTCTGTGCCAATTCCTAAAAATTTCAAACTTAAGACAACAGAGATTTCTTAGAAATTGTAATTCTATTAATCAAACGTCGTCGTTCGAATTATTATAAATAAATGTATAATAAATTGGCATTAAGTACTTAACCCTTGTTTGACTCTATTAACCATGTTATGAGGCAATGAGTTATCAAAATGATTCTCAACTATTCAAAATCGTAAAATTAAATACTCCACAATGTATTGGCTTGTTTCTTGGATCTTGGACATTGCTGTCCCAAAGATTTTGGATATTCCTGAGCAAAACCATGGCTGTAGAATCTTAGAAGTTCGTTGTTGGGAATTTCTAATATGGCGGAGAAAGGCTCCAGCCAAAATATAATGATGAGTAACAATAATGCGAAGACTCACATACTCACATGAGTACGATGCGTGTAGACGTAAACCACAGAAGTGGGTGTAGATGGGCGCACATAACGCAACACAATAGCATTGTTTTTACATTAAAAAAAAATGCGCTAAAAATTAAGTTGCACCGTTGATTAAATAATTTACTTCAATCAACGGTTGCACTCATTTTGCATCGTTTTCACGCGTCGTTACTCATTATTTAAATGCCTTTTTTGTATAACGGATGTTTTCAATTATCATTTTTATAAATGGAAAGGTACGACACGAGAACATGAGAAATATTTTATCTTATTGTAATTAACACATTGTATTTAAAACAATTTTTTCATATTAACGTACAAATGGTTTCATTCAGAATTCTTAACAAAACGGGTCATATTAATATTATGCTATTCTTATTTTGTTTTACAATTTATGATACTAGTTACTGAGCAATTTTGACAAACCAAAAAATGTTAATTTAATGTCAACTAACAAATCCCGTAGTTATTTACTTCGGAATTCACATTGTCATTATTGTACATCCTACACTTTCTCCCTCTCAAAATGATACGAATTAAGCAAATAAATATTTAAAAATATTACTAAATCTTCAATAATCCATTTACGTAAAGTTAGAAATAGAAAGTGGGCGCATAACATCACGTAGTGTTATATGCCAAAAATCAAATCGAAACGTTTTATGTGTAGTATTTCGAACTCAGTTAAAAATTTAGTGGAATAGTAAAATTTTTTTGGAATTATTGTAATATTAGACTCGAATCCTGGCTTTTTGCGAACGTTTTGATTCCTCTAATATTTAATTATTTTCTAACATTATTTTAACAAAGACCAAACAAAATTTAAAGCATGAAATCAACAAAACAAGCATTTTTGTTTTATTTATATCATTTTGTATTTTACCAACCCGGGACGTCTTAGCGAAATTCTTTATATACGAAATCGGTCTTTTCAATATTTAGTCTTTTACTTGATGTTCTCTTATGTGGGCTATTTTGAAAAAAGGCTATTCAGCATCTTCCGAACTTGTAGGTAATATACGGAAATTTGGATTGTGTTACGTTATGGCCCCTACCTACTACAGATAAAAGAGCTGTTTCTTGGTTGGGTAACCGTCTGATTTAAACCTTGGTCTCTTAATTTATATGGACCTCGAGTCTAGCATGGAGTTTACAATAAGGTTATAATATTTTGTTCAGTCCCCCTTAAAAACGTATTATTCAACAGGTTTCCCATAAACGGCACTACCTCTTCACGAGCAGTTTTGGATTTAAGTAAGCAGCAGCTTTTATTGTCCCAGTTTGACATTTTATTGGATACTCTCTTAAGAGATGGGAGAATGGGGGGATCCGATCCTCCCTTCAGGATAGGGAGGCAATCGCTTGATCATTGTCTGCTCTTCCATGTAGCGATTCAGTGGAGGCAGTCCACCAAGAGTCTCCATGACAACTGTAGAGGTTGTTCGCATTGAGCCCATACACTCAAGGCACGTTAGTCTCTGCACATAATTAGGTAGTGCTGTGGTTGCGTGGAATCTGCTTCTCGATGCCTTATAACAAAACATAAGTTTAATCACTACAGTGTTTAGCTATAGTACAATCAAAATTTACTAATTGCGCGGCGGCATTGCCAGAAGACTCTTGAGCTGTATATGCTTACTCCAGTTTCGTTTGCTGTGAAGCGTAATACCTGTACTCTAAAAGCTCGAGGGTATTTTTTGGAAGAGAAGAACAGAGGAGCCCTTTTACCTTACTTTCCTTGTGAAGAGAACTTACAACTCCAGAGACTCAACAAAGATCATGCAACTGATTTTGTACCAGTGATAGATCGTGAATGACTACTCAGTTCCATTCCGAACATGCGATGTTTAAAGTTGGCGTGCTTTTGAAACCTTACTCATTGATAAATTAATGATTGAATGATAAAAGATACACCATTGGAATTTATAAATATCTCAAGTTACCTCACTTTCAGTTGATTGATATCCAAAAAATTATCTTTCGGCGATACTACTTATTCTAATAACAATGTTATCATCGACACCGTTTATGAGCAACGCAATACTTGCTACCAACTTTCCAATAAATACTTGAGAGGTACGTATTTTTAAAATTCAGAAGAAAGCTTTAGGTATTTTTTTTACAAATTATTCTGTTTCAATGAAATTTTTGATTGAAATAGAATTTAAAAATTATGTACTGGACATTTCACATCTTGGTTTATTTATTTTTGAACAATTTTTGAATCAAAAAACTGCTACCGTCTGTTTTTTGAGAACAAAGTTAACAAAAAAAATTCAATCGACGAAGACGTTATGAAATTATAACAAAATAATGAATATTGAAATATTGTTCCGGTTGTGGCACAAATATGTAATTATTTATTAAAAACATGAAGTGAAATTATAGACTAATTACGCATTTGCAAATTCTATTAAATTTATGACGTGTTTGAATTATCCATTGACAAATAAACTCTCTCTGTACCTCTCATTAAGTTTATATGATTATATTTACATACTTAATGGGGAATCGTGGTTCCTTATACACTTACGTATTTAATTAAAAGCAATTATGTAATACATTGCTTCATTTTACTTATGTATATATTTACTCGTTTGGTTGTTAACAGTATTTAAAAAAGCGTAATACTATGTGAATAGATTAATCGAACAGTTTGATGTGATTCATGTTCCACAAGGGTAAAAGTCCACAGACAATGGAATTCTTGCATTATTTATTGTTATTCCTCTTTAGTTGTTCGTGCGACCATTAAATAATTATTAAATTGCAAATTTTATTTCCGTACCGGTGAATCTACCACTTTTATGATAAGTTAGTTTTTCCGTAATTGTGGTCTTTATATAGAGGAAGTGATAAAAAGTTTATTTTACGAATTTTAATTATTAACGTTTAACTATAAGCAATTATAAATATGTTTTTATTTTCAATGTTTTATGTTTGCAGGGAATGCGTGACATGTTCATCCAATCCCAACAGTTGGGTACAAGTAGCAGCAGCGGGGTGGTGCAAACAAAGAAACGTAAGACAGAACATTATATTAGCGAACCTTTTCTCCAGCAACAAACTGCATATTCAGTAAATAATTCAAGTCAAACCGATCTAAATCATGTTAGTCCTAATAATCAACAACCGTTTGTGCGAGCATCGACTATTAAATTGCTAGATACTTACCAACGCTGCGGCCAGAAGGTAATTTTCTGTTACATACAATAAACGAAATGAGTAATTTTGCTAGTTAAATTGCAGCGAAAAGCTTGGTCACGGGAAGGTAATGGTGATAGCGGGGAGACTCTCATTAATACAGGTACAGGCAACGAAACCACCACGACGGCCCACAGCAAGGTTACTGCGGCCCCTGGGGCCAACCCACAGCCTCAAGGTAAAATTTCATCATTCTACCAACAAAAGTCTAATGTAATTATTGCAGGAGGCTCGGGTAGTGGGGCTGATGGGGATTATCAGCTAGTGCAGCATGAGGTACTCTATTCAATGACAAATCAGTATGAGGTGCTGGAATTCTTAGGACGAGGTACCTTTGGTCAGGTTGTAAAATGTTGGAAAAAGGGTACCAATGAGATTGTGGCTATCAAAATTTTAAAAAATCATCCATCTTATGCTAGACAGGTAAACTTTATTAGAATAGTAGTAGCAATTAACGTGTTTACCACCATAGTCATTTAAAATGAGGAAATAATAAGAATAAGCTATGTCAGTATGTCAACATACTTTCACACAAAAGTTAACGTATCATTGTCTTTTGTCCACTTCTTTACTTCGTGGAACTTAATAATTGCTTCAAATTTGGACGTAGTAGTTAAATTCTACTAAAAATTAGGTTTTTAACCACTGCATTTCACTGACCTAGAAAGGAGGTTCGAACTATTTTGAGATTTAAGAGTTTTTGGAATTGGAGTGACAAACAGGTCGTTAGATTGTGATTTATTCCGCACATTGTTATGTAAGGAATAAACCATTTAATGGAACAGTCCGCAGTGAGATTCGAATCCATAATCTCCAAAGTGAGCATTTGAATAATAAATATCAATATGTATTCCGATTTCATATTTGTATCAATAGAAGTAACTTAAGTAGTATGTTTATGTATATCTATATTATTTGTTTGTACGCTTTTATTTGTATTCTCCAATTTTTATTTGAGTACTAACGTCCTACAAAGTAAGGTAGATCAACAAATGTCTGACACTGGTCCTTAGTCTAGTCAAAATAGATACTTCCATATTCATCAATATAATAATTTCAGTTAAAATTGTAATTGAGTGTGACTTGCTGAAGTTTTACTATCTTGACTTGGTCAAATACCAATTTCAATTTTTCCCTTGTTTTTAGGGTCAAATAGAAGTTAGCATATTATCAAGGCTAAGTCAAGAAAATGCGGACGAATTCAATTTTGTGCGAGCGTACGAATGCTTTCAGCACAAGAATCATACATGTCTTGTGTTTGAAATGCTCGAACAAAACTTATATGACTTTTTGAAACAAAATAAATTTAGTCCTTTACCACTTAAATACATTCGACCAATTCTGCAGCAAGTCCTTACTGCTTTGCTAAAACTGAAGGTAAGTTTGCTAATAAAGTATAACAATTTGTTTAAAGATCATAAATTTCCAGCAACTAGGCCTTATTCATGCAGACTTGAAACCTGAAAATATAATGTTAGTTGATCCCGTAAGACAACCTTATCGTGTGAAAGTGATAGACTTTGGAAGTGCCAGTCATGTTAGTAAAGCAGTGTGTAATACCTATCTTCAATCTCGGTATTATCGAGCGCCGGAAATAATTTTAGGCTTACCATTTTGCGAAGCGATAGATATGTGGTCGTTGGGTTGTGTTGTAGCTGAGCTATTTCTCGGTTGGCCTCTTTATCCAGGTTCTTCAGAATATGACCAAATTCGTTATATTAGTCAAACACAGGGATTACCAACTGAACATATGTTGAATAATGCCTCGAAAACAACCAAATTTTTTTATCGTGATATGGATAGTACATATCCCTTTTGGCGATTAAAAACACCGGAGGAACATGAAGCAGAAACCGGAATTAAATCCAAAGAAGCTAGAAAATACATATTTAATTGTTTGGACGACATCGGTCAAGTAAATGTACCAACAGATTTGGAAGGAGGTCAATTATTAGCGGAAAAGGTTGACAGGAAAGAGTTTATAGACTTGCTTAAACGAATGCTCACAATGGACCAAGAGAGACGCACAACACCTGGAGAAGCGTTAAATCATCCATTCGTGCGTTTAGCTCACTTAGTTGATTATGCTCATTGTAATAATGTTAAAGCAAGTGTTCAAATGATGGAAGTGTGCCGCCGGAATGACTACAACAATACTGGTACCACTACACATCATCAACCAGCACAGCAAGCGCCGTCTTTAGTTGCTAACTTTGTTCCTAGCTCTAATGGAAATGTCACTTTTACTATTAATAATCAACTTACTAACCAAGTACAAAGATTAGTGCGTGAACGCTCTGGTTACGATAACTTATATCAAATTTATAACGGGAGATCTGTCGGGAGGCAATACACAACAAGTAGCAGAGCAGATCCATTTCAACATCAACTTGTCTCTAGCATACTTTGTCCTGCTGGTTATCAAGGAATGGGCGCTTCCCCTGCTAAACATGTCACTGTAGTACAACAGCCACCTCTACAAATTCAACCACCCATCTTAAGCCAACCCGGTCAGCAGCAGTATGTTCCGGTTAGTGTTGTTGAACCGAATGGTCGTCAAATGCTATTGACTAATGCAGTTCAAACTTCTTGGCCTGCAAATAGGCAAATGGCAATTGTACCATCCTGGCAACAATTACCACCGCAGCACGCGTCAATTCAACAACCTATATTATCGGACGCCGCTGACTGGGGCAGGCCACTTTTGGTAGATTCTTCGGCTATTTTGCAAGAACAGAGGCCTGTGTTTCCGGTTGATGTGGCAACCGAAGTTTACAATCCTGCAATTGTAGAACATACAGCTCCGTGGACTTCCAGCAAACGAAGTTCAAAGAATCATCACATGCAGCCTCCCAGTTCACATCATGGGCATCACCATTTAATGGTACCTACACATCGATCTCAGCATGACAAGAAGGAACAAACACAACTGAGTCCAGTAAAAAAACGTGTCAAAGAAAGTACACCACCATCGGAACACGTAAATGGTTATAACAGTAACAGAAGAAATCACAGTCCGTCTCATAATGGACATTGGCAGCATACTTATCAATCGCAAGGCAAACATTCAAATTCGTATAATAATCATCATCATCACACAAACGGTAGCAATCGACAGCATACAATAACAATAAATGATACACCTTCACCAACTGTTTCTGTAATCACCATTTCGGATAGTGAAGACGAAACGACACCATCTGGAAAATCAAATCGACGAGGACAATCTAATCAAAATCATGTTACGACCGGTTCGACGAAACACAGAAAAAATGTCATCAGCTGTGTTAATGTTGGAGACAGTGATAATGAAGATCAAAAAATTTCAAACAAAGTAAGTATTTAAATGCATGTGGGAGTAAGCGGTGGGTGTTTTTTCGCAAAGGTAATATAACAATTTTCTTATCATTTTCAATTACACCGTCAAGTGTTTTTTCTCCTTGCTCCAGGGCATTATATAAATTAGTTTTACGATTTGTCATCTTCGATATTTCATTATATGTGTAACCGCAATTAACCTACTGCTTTTGGGCTATTGTTATGTCTTAATTCTTTTCGTAACTTTAAGAATTTTTAAATAAACAAATGTGTTGAGCATGAAATTAATTAGGTGATTGTCAGTTAATTTTTACTTGCAGTTAAGGGCAGATTGCATGCTCACATTATTACTAATTTATGCTTATTGTTAATACATGTATTGGGGCCATATTCCTTGGATAATTTTAAGTCGAGTGTCATATAGACATGTTTAATGCAATCAACTTAGTATCTCTGAATTTGAATATTTGAGTACTCAAAAGAATTACTAAAACGAAATAAAAGGTATACGCACTAATCCAAGGTTAACAGTGCTTGGTATGGGCAATAACTGTTTTTGTTTATTGATTAGTTGGCTTCAATTATCTATCGATATATCAGTAGTTATTGGTGTATCCATATCACCATAGTTATAGGCTTAAATTTGTATAATTATAATAATCAGCTTATTGATACTTCTGATAGATTCGGTTTGTTGAGTTACTTCTAGAAACAAATAACGTTAATATAACCCTTATGATTTATTATTATAATTATACAGACTATAGAAAAAATGTCTCATTTTATGTTCTAAGCAAATGAAAAGCAATTTTTTAATAATAAATATTACCCTTTATAGGTTTTTGAAATTAAATCAAGATACTAATTGTAACAATCATTAGCTTACTTCTCAATTTGTGGATACACCAATATTTACAAAAATTTGGTAGTTATCGATACAACTAACAACATATCAATAACTATCAAAATATCGATATTTTGATACTTTCTTGTAGTAGATTTAATAGTGTAGTAATAAATTTATTACATAAATAATTGACACAAAGTTGTTGGAGAGAATAATATTTAATAGATGTAGTTCAAAGTTATTAAAAGAAATTGAAGTCTCGCTTTTGATGTAACATTTTGAATACACCATTGGTACATATTTGTATTATAATATTGTTTACAGATGTACAATTGTGAAACAAAGTTTGCATTAATATCCGAGGTCTTTGGTCTCATCAATATTTAGGATGGGTTTACGACCAAATGCAGAAATTAGAAAAGAGTATGGTAAAGTGTAATGTTTGAATTTTTCTTTTGCAGACCACAGGACAAATGTATCATCAAGAAATAAAGCACGAGATTGCTCCAAATGTAAATTACTCTACACAGTCTCAAAAGAAGCGCTTACTCGCAAAAGCACAGTCAGAATGTATGCTAAACATTCCTACAAAACAAGAACCGGGCATAGAATATCATCAACATCATCGTTCAAATGAATATTTAATACCACAACAGCCACACATTCATGCAACTTCTCACTGTACTTCTGCTTGTAAGGAACCAATTCAAGCTTATCATTACATAAACGCTGCTCCTATGAACCATATTAATAATCAAGATCAGCATGTAGTTTACGCATCAAATGATAAAAGAGTTTCATGGGCACCACCAGCTGCACATGCACCTAATTCTTCCCATGGAAGTCAACGCCGTCACTCTGCCGTACCTGTCGTTAATCTTCGTGACTATAACATACCTACCCAAGGTCATAAAGAGTATATTCAACCACCAGCTGCACATTCAACTAGAGATAGTTTAGCTGTTGCTCGTGAACAACATTTATTAGCACCTGGTAAAAGTTGGGCACATCCTCAAACAATTCATCAAAGTTATAGGTTTGTTACCTTCTATGTTGCGTACATAAATCACACTATTCCTTTGTAGACATAGTAACTCACACTTATCACCTCAACCACTTGCCGGTGCACCACGTTTATCTCCACAACATTCACTCGCTGCAGCTGGACAGCCTTTATATCATCAAACTGAACTATATCGTCGACCGGCTGTTTATGTAACAACCACTCAACCTGCATATCTTCCTGCCACACACCAAGTGGCACCTGCAGGGTAAGTATATGTGTAATGTTGATCATGACAAACATCGACACCTTTTAAGGTACCCTGATCAATATTTGACTGTTAAAAAAGTTGCTGTATGTGGATCGTCCCCTTATTTTTGGCATATCTAAAAAGAAGAGAAATACATAAATAAAAATCTCGACTTATAATTCGTAATTATTTACAAGTAGTAATTATGGCACAGCACGAGATATATTAAAATTACAAATTATAAGTGGTAAGGTAAAATATGATTCAAAATATTCTAAAATGATAATAAATTCATTTTCAAAATAAGCCCTTCGTCAAGTTTATATGTTGTTAACTCCCTTGATGTGGTGTTTTTTGTGAAACCTTTTCTTCTATAGCTTTGTTCTCATCTTAAGTCTTCTGTTCTGTCTATCAAATTAAAAAAATTTCATCGATTTGCGCAGGAATCCTAGATTTACTTACTTTTACTTAATGATACAAAAATGGAGCGAAACACAATCCTAATCAGCTTGATTGAATTCAGTTACTTTAGCATGTAAGTAATCGTTATCTTTCTAATTTTACTTTTAATTTATGAAATTCTAGTTCTGGATTATTTTTTTTGGTAAATTACTTGAGTACTCTGCTGAGCTGACTAGTACCGTTTTTCCAGTCTTCTTTTCCGTTTAACACCCGACAAGAGTGAGTGGATGATAACGGCGAAGAATATTAATGGAAGAACCTCTAGTTTTTCATCGAATACAAAATCGTAATTTAGCTCGGCAGGTCAATTATTTTATTAGCATTTGAATGTGACGAAAATTAGAGTACCATAAATCCTATTTCGATAGGTTCTGGGATTTCAAACTAGTCAATAATCCCAATTTTACCCAAAAACGTATATCTTTTTTTTTTAAACAATATATTTTATTCTTGCAAGGTTTTACAGATTACATCCCTTTCTCCATCTTTTTTGTCTCACCAATCTTCTAAGCCTCTATTTTCCATAGCGTTCCTTGTTCCTCTCAGCCATTCTGATCTTGATCTTCCTCTTTTCTTTCTTTGTTCAGGCTGCCACTATAAAGCTTTTTTTAGGTATAGTCCTATTCAATCTTAAATGTCCTCTATTGGGTTAAACGCTCCTAAAGTTAAGACAAAGTAAAACGTTTATGGTAACCTTTTCTTCCTTATTACTACCCATACCTACCATTCAACATGGGATGAAAGGTATGCGTAATAAGGAAGAAATAGGTTACCATATATGTTTTACCTTGTCTTACATTTGGGGGTGTTTGATCCAATAGAGGACATTTAAGATGGAATAGACTATATCAGAGGTGGGGAACCTTTTTTACCATTAGAGGCCACATTTAAATTAGGCAGTAATTAGAGAGGCCGCATAAGCTGATATACCTATGAAAGTGACATATATTAATTAAACCAAGAGCTACCGAGCTACATTTTATGAAGGCGCACAAGAAACTCACAGAGGCCGCAGGTTCCCACCTCTGGACTATATCCTACTGTCTTCCATGCGTTGCCTTGCCACATTAGTTTCTTCTATCTCGTCAATTATGGTACTTTATACATACATATTTTGTCTAACAGCCTCGTTCCGTATATCTTGGATCCTTGAGTTGAGATACTGGCACTTCTCCAGAATTACATTTCTACAACACCCCCACATATTGTGTTGGGTGGTATGTTTTACCGTGTTTCCCTCCACATTCAAATCTCTTGCTGCTCCTCTGATGATATATTGAGTTTTCTCTAGATTTAACTCTAATCGCCACTCCTTGTCTCCCAATATTTTCCAGAATTCCTGACAGTTTTCTGACCATATAGGTGGCGTTCTCTTCATCTCTTCATCTTCTGCTAATATTAACTGATCATCGGCAAACAATAGTGTTTGAATGTGTTCGTCATTTAATTGTTTACCGTTACTCTTACATTTCTTCATTCACTTACGCAAAGCTTGCTCTAGATATACTTTAAATAGAGTTGGAGAGATTGGACACCCTTGTCTTAGTCCTTTGTTAGTTTGAAATGGTGTTGATAATATTGCTCTCTTGTTTTCACCTGATCCGTTGCTTTTTTCTACATTTCCCTTACCGCTTCTATGTTTTGTTGACTAACATTGCCCTTCTTCATTGCTTCTCATAGCTTAATTTGAGGTACTGAGTCACAGGCTTTTCTTAAGCCTATAAATATCACGTGTAATTGATTACCTCTGTCTATACATTTTTCAGAGATCTGTCTAAGAGTGTATAGGTTATCTATGCAAGATCTCCCAGGTCTGAACCCGCTTTACTCCTTGATTTGTGCAATTTCTTGCTCCAGTCGATTTTTGAGGATGTGTCCATACCGTCTTCCTATTGAGGATGTAACCGCTATATCCCTATAATTATCGCCTTCTTTCTTATTGGCATTCTTGTATTTTGAGCTTGTGAGAGATTTATTCCACTTGTCTGGTAATCTGTCTGCATTTAATATTTTATTAAATATTTTCCACATAATTTCATGGACTTGTCAGGAACATACTTGATTAATTCAATAGGAAAACGTCCCGGACCTGGAGCTTTATTATTTTTCATCGATATGAGTGCCTGTTTTGATCTCTTCTGTTGAAACTTCAATTGTTTCATTTCTTGCGTCATTAGTAAAGCTTTCTGCTGTTTGTAACCTAAATTTCGTCTCTACTCGATCTTGTCCAAGTATAAGTATGAACATCCTTGTGTTGCAAGTGCCCATTTAGAATTTCCATTGAGAATTCCTGACAAATATCAATGATCCTGTGCCCATTGTCATTTACTGTATCCTCCCAATATCTTCCTATTATTTTACAGTTTCTTCTTCTTACTTGCCCATTAAAATTCCCCTGGGTTAATATTTCCTTTTTAAACAGTAAAAACAATAAAAGAAACCCCTTCAAAATGACGTTTTCATCCCCCTCCCCCCATGGAAGTGTCCATTTCAATTATTTTGAAAAACGTGTTAGTTTTATAGAGATACAGAGATGTGTAAAAAAACAAAATAAAGGTCCGTAATTCGAAAACAAAAGCCAAAATGAAAAAAATTGTTTTGAAAAACATGTTAGATTTGACTAATTCTATAACTTGTATAACGTTGGTAGGATATTCTCTTCTATTTACGTGCATTTACGATCTTATCTGTTGACTGTGAAGATTATCTAAATAAGGCGCCCATCTGTATACCATCAAGTAGAATCATTCTCTTCCAATCATCAGTTGGAAATAATTAGATGAATACCATTCCGTAACCTATCCAGAATTTATCTCTTGATTCTTCACATGTGGTTGTCCTGTAGTTTGTTGTATATAATATTCAAAACTGTGCCCATTTCTTCGTTAATTGTATGCTATACATCTGCTGAACAGCAGTTTTAAGATCTGGATAGCGCGAATCTAACCTAAACCTAAACTGTGCAAACTTGCAATAAATTGTATCTCTTGAACATGTCTTATAAGCACTAATTTTGATACAAATTTTGCTCGAAAACTTTCTTGTCTGTGCTTAAGACGCTTTGATATCTTCAACAATTAATAGAAATTCTAAATAATGTAATTAATAAAAACTAAGTTTGTTTTCATTTCTCAACAGTCGCGCACTTCCTCCTCCTGCACATCATTCAAGTGCTCGGCCTGTATTAGCAAGTCATACTACACATCCATTACCTGCACATTTACAATTTCCTTCACATCCACAAGTTGCTGCTGCGCCGTACGGATTCGCTCCGCTTAGTCCAGCAAAAACGCATCAATATCAGTCAAGTTTCTGGTTTGCCGAATAAACAATTCTTTACTATTGATGAAAAGAAGATTATTAATTAGTTTTGTAAGTACTAATTTTTTATTATCTTAATGATAATATTGCATAATTTGAAATCCCGTATTTATTCTTAATGGTAACCTATTTATTTTCTAATTATATAATTTAACCGGCTTTACGCTGAATATGATTTATGTTTTTTGAAAACTTAATGCCGCGACAACTTTTAAAGAATTTTATTTAGTGGCATTAATAAGTTTTTTCTAGTTCTAGTCGTATAATTGTAATTAATTTTTTTGGCAAGTGGGTTGTTGTTTTTTCCGCTTTTCTTGAACTTATTTGTGGCGTAATTGAAATAAGTTATGCAGTATTGTCTACTAATTAAACTTGAAACCATTGTATAAAGATCAAGTGCAATTTTTTAATAAGTAGAATTTAGTTACTGCATTTTATATTGTAATTATACTCGAGTGGTTTTAATTTAATTTGTTATTTGTTGGTGTCAGCACTGTAATAAGCGTACTACATTAAGTGATATAATAAGTACTGGTATTTAATTTTTTAAAAAAAAGGTAGTTTTTGTATCTTACTTTTTAATCTTTGTACATAATGAACTTTTATTGTAAACTAACAAGTTATATATATATACTTCTTAATTTTATCTAAAGACGGAGGGGAAGCTAATGTGATACAATACAGAATGAACATGAGAACTGTTAAATTTTAATCTAACTTTTTATTTTTAAGAGAAACTTAGAATTTATTTGTATTTAGTGATTTCGCATCTTAGCCAAACTTAGAATTTCATGTAATTGATTTTTATTTGTATATTCGTGTTGTAATGCTTTTATGTTAGCAATAGTATTAATGTAGGTAAGTGTTTAAAACATTGTTTCTATGTCTAGTTTGCATGTTTACAATCAAAAATGCATGCATCCTAGTTGTTTAATTTTCATAATAACCTAAATCTCAAATTATCTACTACAATAAGAAACATTTACTAACATCACACGCAATTTTAGTCACTCATATAGACAAATGTACAGTTTAAATATTCTAAATTAATAATGACATACATTTTAGGATTTAAAAAAAAAAAGTTACAAGTTCTGCATTTTATTATTATACTATAAACAAAAGGCACTCCGCTTTTACTTTTTACAGTACTTTCTTGGCGAATTGTATACGTGTGGTGTGTTGAATGTGTTCCGTGAGAGTAGTATAGTCGAACTACTTTAAGATCTGCCTAAAATTCTTGTAACTATTCATTAAATAGCACACGTCATACTTATTTTAGATGGCCGTGTTTGTTACGAAAATTCTTTAAAGTATATTATACATATATGGCCTTAAAAAAATTGCTTTAATATTTTCGTGTATTTGGCTCTCAATGCCTATAGTTTAAAATATACCCTGTTTCTTTGAAAATTTTTAATTGTACATATAAGTAGTCAAATCTATTTAGATATCAAATTTAATAATCTCAATATTTGAATAAATTTTGTTTTAATTAACACATTCACTGCCAAATACACACCGTGTGTGTGAGGTTAACTTTTGTCGGGAGGCCGATCACACATATATTGCGTGATGGGTACGTGTGTGTTTAAGGCAGAATATTCGCTTCGGCTTGGCTCGCAAATAGTTGTTCTCGCATCGGCCTGTGACTCCTTTAGAAAAAAAAAGTCGACAAGTTGAGGGCCGATCACGCAGATGCTGCGTGATGCTAACATTTGTCGTTCTCGTGTCGGCCTCCTGAGAAGAGCCTTAATGAACAAAAAATTGACCGGCGTCTGATGAATGTTACAAACATGACGTTGGCAGTGAATGTGTTAAGCCAATCGGATATTAGTTAATAATGTGTAGCAAATGAAAACTGTGAAGTAAATACTTCTGATTATTATTTAATTACACTTCTTTAAATATATTCCATCTCTTACTCTACTAATATAATTTATATTATTCGGCATTTGTCGATTATTATCTACTTTATTTTAGGAGGGAAGATATGTTACTTACTTTAGTTTTAAAAGGCACCGAAATTTACTTTTTCGATTATCTTTTCTTTTGTAACTAATCTTTAATTACTGCAATCTCCTAAAATAAGGTACGTACGTAAAAAAAAATTCATCAGTCTTTCAAAGAAACAGCTATTATAGTTACTTGAATTATTAGTACTGATTAAAAAAAAATTATTAATATAACTCGATGTGCCTCTTAGTTTTGACTTAACCGTTGGTGTTTTTGACGTTTGTCGATTTAGATAGCCTGTATATGTCTTTTTCAAACTTTTATTAACGTCAATGAAGTTACGGCAATAGTTGTGATATTTATGATGATCATTTTAAAATTGTATACACTGTGTCCAAGATAAGGAGGGCCACTATGGGGGTTTCGGAAACGGTAAGAGATAGAGTTTCGGTTAAATGGGAAAAAAGTTGGGCAATTTTGAGTTTAGTACAATGAAATTTTTAAACTGACGAAATTCCGAACCGTTCCGAAGTTATGCGACAAAAAGCGAATTTTCAGGATTTCGTTTTTGACAAATTGTTACTTTGTCGTTGATGTTAACTAAAAAGTGAAAGAAGCTTCTACAGGTACTTTTTAACGTTCTTTAACATGGCACACAGCAAATTGGAATCCGACGTTTCGTTTTCGAGCAACCATCATCAACTTTGTTTTTTTAAATACGGTCCTGATTTTTTTATGCATAATATTAGAAGAGCTTTTTATTCTGCATATAAGCATGTATCACACTTTATGGTTTAATTGCGATTTTATACTTATTTTACTGTTGTACTTAAATTTATTAGATTCTACTTTGGAAGATGCTCTTGATGTTTTACCCTAAGCCGTAATACGCAATTGTTGGTTTCAGCAGGATGGTGCACTTACGCACAATTCACGAATGGTTAAGGATTACCTTTCAAATAGGTTTGTCGAAAGAGTTTTAAGCACCAATTCTGAAACACCCTGGCCAGCTCGTTCTTCCGAAATAACCCCGCTGGATTTTTTTCTTTGGGGGTACATAAGAAATTATGTTTACAAAAATACCTTTGGAATAGAAGAAGAACTCCGAAAGTTTGTACTTAACACATTCCAAACTGTAACACCTGCAATGTTAAAGAATGCTCTGGATTCTACAGTTAGAAGATGCTATTGACGATTGGAGAACGAAGGAGGGCTTTGCGAGCATTTATTATAATTTTTTTCTAATTATTGATATGTGTCATGTTTAAATTTTCATTTCATCAAATGTTTTCTGTTCATGTATGACGTATTGTTGATTGTTTGTAATTATGTACTTGGTTAGAAAATTTTTGTTCAAAATTGAAAATTCTGTGTCATTTCATTAATTTGATGAGGAAAGCACAGTTAGCAAAAGTCGATTTATAAATAAAATTCAGTTTGAATGTTATTGAGGGGGGATACAGGTTCGTACTTAGGATTTTTTCCGCTAATCGTAAAGTAAGTATGAAATCGCAATTAAACCATAAAGTGTGATACATGCTTGAATGCAGAATAAAAAGCTCTTCTAATAATGTGCATAAAAAAATCAGGACCGTATTTAAAAAAATAAAGTTGATGATGGTTACTCGAAAACGAAACGTCGGATTCCAATTTGGTGTATGCCATGTTAAAGAACGTTAAAAAGTACCTGTAGAAGGTTCTTTTACTTTTTAGTTAACATCAACGACAAAGTAACAATTTCTCAAAAACGAAAACCTGAAAATTCGCTTTTTGTCGCATAACTTCGGAATGGTTCGGAATTTCGTCAGTTTAAAAATTTCATTGTACTAAACTCAAAATTGCCCAACTTTTCTCCCATTTAACCGAAACTCTATCTCTTACCGTTTCCGAAATCCCCATAGTGGCCCTCCTTATCTTGGACACAGTGTATATACATTATATGCCTAAAAATAAAATGGTGGGTTTCTAAAAAAATATTTAATGTCCAAAATGAAAAAATTTTTTTGAACCCGCCAAAAAAAGGTTTAACATTAATAGTAGATGATGGTACAATACCGAGAACTCTACAATTTAGAGTTTATATTACTGGTAGTTGTACAAATAAAAATATTTTTGGATTGTCTAGATTAGATTGGTGATGTTTTAGTATTTGCGTGTTAATATTATATTATATAAAAAAAAAGGTTATTAGTGTAGTCTACCATATTTTGTACATATATGTCGTCTTACTACATTTCTAAGGTTCCTTTGTTCCTTTACGCTTTTAAACAGTCATAAGATTAATGGTTCGTGTGTTGGTGTGTTTGTATGCTTCGTAGGATTGTTTTTTTTTTTTTTTCAATTTTAGTAAATGCAATTTATTGCCTTAATCGGAACAATATGTAATGATAATAAAATTTTCTTGTAGTTGCACCAAAGATCTTTGTTGATTTGCAAAGTTTTAAGAAACGAATGATATCTATTTAAACTAATTAAAAAATGCACAGGGTGTCCGTTAATAACACTTCATTAGTGTTACTATAATAGACTGTTGCCAAATTAGGGTATTATCGGTTATTTTGGGCATCGAATCTGATTTGCTATTTCATTGTTAAGGCTGGCCTATATTTTTTTATTTTCAAAAAGTTGCAGTATTATGGTAGTTAATTTCAGTCTGTTCTTCTTTTGTAAATATTACTTCTTTTACGTACATGGCTTTACGAGCACTTATATTATTGATGTATCGTTTTAATATTACGCTTGTGGAATATATCAAAACCTAGCACAATAAAAAAAAATAACCTAGTACCTCAATTATCCGACACTATATCTTGTCGATTTCTCTAACAAAAAAAACATATTACATTTTTCGTGCTTAGACGCTTTTATTAATTTGTAATCATTTGTATGCATATACTAATTGGATGTTGGGTTGATTTATTCTAGTTACCATCATATATTTATGTATATTATTGCTTAACATTATTGTGTAAAACCTCAAGATTGTTTGCACTTTATTTTTTTGTTTGAATGTTAATTTTTTATATGTATATCAACTATCTATGTGTAGCACAAACTATTTAAATTTTTAATGACCTAAAGGCTGCACAGACAGAACTTTTTTAGATGTAGCGTGGGTTTATATATTTGTAAACCCGGTTATTTAGTAATTAATATTACTAGTGTGTACTCAAGACTGGTGTTTTTGATGTCAATAGCTATGTAGAGGTGTATACACCACTTTAACGGTGATAGGCTGTAGTAGCGATTTGTAATAATTATTGCATAATGTTAATAATGTACTAACATAATTTTTTATATGGAATGTCGGTATTTAGTTGTGGTATTTGTATGTTATCAACTTTATTTTAATGGGTTTTCTGTTTTATTTTTAAACATGAGTATCTCAGATGATTATAACGATAGAAAATCTGTTAAACTCATGTTAACAATAATAAGATTGTTTTTTGTTTGTATTAGTATGGCAAATCATGCTATCCTTTACATATTGGGAAACCCAATCTATTACATAACAGTCCCATGTCTAAGAAAGTGATCCCGTACTATAATTTCAAACGACATCCCATCACTTGTTTGTAGGATAGGAAATTAATAAAACGATGACAATAAATTAGAATTATATTTTTGTTAATAATGTAGAATTGGCTTCCATTTCAATTTAATTAATTCCGTCGTAACCTGATCTAGTCTAAAAAATCGATTTCGATAATTGCCATACTAATACTTTTAATTATTTGAGAAAATCCATTAGCTTACGATTGTCTAATCTATTGTAATCAATAAGTATTTGG
The DNA here is from genome assembly GCA_036250285.1 of Pyrocoelia pectoralis. Lineage (NCBI taxonomy): Eukaryota > Metazoa > Arthropoda > Insecta > Coleoptera > Lampyridae > Pyrocoelia > Pyrocoelia pectoralis. Next base: position 44,798,609 of record CM070078.1, read on the forward strand.
TGATTTTGTATATTTATTAACTTGTAGAGTACAAAACTATGGTTATAATAATACCTACTTATTAAAATTACTAGAATTTTATCACAGCTGTTTTTTAATCTTACCACATTGAAATAGAATATAAAGTTTAGAATGCAGTGGTGCTTCTCGATCGTCAAACCTTGTAAGAATCCATCGCTCGTCCATTGGTGTTAATCATTTAAATTGTAAATAAGTGTAATTGACATTGAGAATCGCCGCTTTATAGATCAGGACTTAATAGTAAGAAATTATTCTCTCCTTTGAAATTGCACTACATATTAAGTGTTTCCCTGATGCAAATTTAGACAATCCGAACACACCTGCAAAATTTTGTAAAAGTTCACACTTTGTGGCTTTTGAAAATGATCAAAATCAAAATTTATTGAAGATCTAACGGTTGTATACTGCTAATGTGTTATATTATGTAAAAGTTTAAACACTACATATCATGCGATACTTTCCACTAGTGAATAAATTATTAGGTATCAGACAAAAGTTATGTTTACACAATGTTAAATTGAATACTTCTGTTAATTCTGTTGTAGTTGTGTGTATATTTAGAAATAATAATCAAACATTAGCAGGGTACATAAATGTAGTGCATATTTATAATTCTAAAAAATTATTAACGTCCATATATTCTGAATTCCCAGCATAAAAGTTAAATTTATAATTTAGACACTGTTTTTTTGTTAAATATTTAAATGGTTTCGTTTGCGGCAAAATTAACTTACTACTACATTTATAGAGTATCTGGGTAATTCAGAACCGACTCGTTAAAATTTTGACTGCACAATACAGACTGCGTCGCATGACCTGCCATAACCAAATTAGTTGGACCAACTATTTAAAAACAACACATTTCATATAATGCGATGATATTCACGCTGGGTGTTTTATTCACTATTATAAAATAATGACTGTTAATGTGATTTGGCCTCAAACCATTTGTAATTTATTGTAATATAGAATTATTGCATGTAAAATAGATTTATAATTGTAAAGCTTGCATAGAATTTGAGCTATTTTAGTAATGTTTTTCATTCTCTTAAATAAATAAAATGAATGTTGCCTTTTTGTCATAACATTGGTACCTATATGTAGTGAAAACTATACTGCTAATAGATAGACGTTGTGGGTCATTGTAGCCACTACATGTACTTTTGGTATCAAATAAATAGTCATTCTTCAAATTATTTAATTTTTTCATAACCATTCTTCACAATTTTCCTATCATTAACCTTGAACTCTAAATAATAATAATCATTTACATTTTTCTTTACTATGTAATTCAATTCATAGATTTCACTATTAAGTCTTCACAACTTTTAATCTAAAAATAAAATTATCCAAAGATATTTAATTTATTTATGGGAAGATCCTCCACTTTGTTCTTTACTCTACTCCTCCACTCCTAAATCCGTCTTTATATGGAAGATTTGTTTTGTTCATGTGTAGATTTACAATTTTTGAGAATTCTTAATGTGTATTCGAGCTAAGAAATTTTGTTTTTCATATCATTTAAGACTTTCGTTGCGGAATTCCCATCGATAAACTCTAACAAGCAATTCCATAAAATAACTTTTTATTATACTGTGTTCCAAATTTGATGTAGATAGTTTACATTCTCTTTGAAAAGTAACCTATTGTCTATCACAATTCCTAAATATTTAACATTTTCTACTCGCTCTATTTTATTGCCGCCTATCTAATTACATACATTGTTATCTCCACTGCTACTACCAAAGCCCATACATTTAGTTTTATCTACATTTAATACCAACTTATTACTAAAACTAGAATCGTTATATAAGCGTATGTATCATCAGTAAATAAGTGAATAATACATTCAATCACTACGCCTGGTAAGTCATTGATGAGCAACAAAAAATGAATGGGACCAGTGGTGTATTGGGGGACGGAACGGTGTTCCGTTACTTTTTTCACTGCCCTGGTACAGTTTTTGGCGATAAAGGAATAGAATCTCTCTGCCAACACTTTAATTTACCTTATGGGAAAATATAAATGGAATTAGGGATTACTTGGCTTGTGATGGACGAAATATTTCACAAAATTTTGATTGTTTAAAAATTTTTCCAAAATAATACCTTCTAGTTTTTCAGAATTCGAGTGTGGTTTCAGTAGCAAGAATAATGGGGAGAAGATTACGCATTCTAAGCGATCATGTTCCAAATTTATTATTTATAAAACTTCATGGGCCGCCTTTGGAAATATGGAACACATTATTTTGCGTAGTTAGATCTGCTACTGATCAGCAAACAAAGCAGAGGCAAACAAAGAAAATGTCTGTGACCTTATTTTGGAGTTTCTATAAACTATATTATTGTTAATATGTTATATTTTATGTTTTAAAATTTATATTTTGTTTTTACTGAGAATGGCAATTATTTTTTTATTTTGGGAAATAAATTTTTCTTTCGAGCGTTCCGTTGCTTTTTAATTTACCAATACATCACTGAATGGGACCTAACTTTCTACCTTATGCGACTCCCACTTTTATTTTATTTTTTTTTACATTGAAATGGCGTCAACAACTCGGGTAGTCATTTTACCACTTATCTGATATCCTTTCATACTTTTTCATCAAAATATCTCTGTCTACCATTTCAAATGCACGTTTGGCATTGGCGGTTGAATCGGATCACCAGCTATTTGGTGGTCGTGCCAAATTAACAATAACGTTTTGGAAGTTGTGAAAACATCTAACATTTGTATTTACAAATTATGTACAAGTTTTAACAATGCGAGAAGCGGTTAATAATGCAAGTACAGGCAGTAGGTAGGTTGGTCGGTCGCCGGAGGGTAGACTGGCTCTGGAATGGAGTCTGGCGGGTCGATGTAGACGGACTGGGCGGTGTTGGCGGCTATGACATCTCTGGGTAACAGCGTTCGCTTATAAAGGATTCTGGCCGGTGTCGACGTGGTGTCATTGGTCGACCAATGGGAATCAATCGTTGCTTTTCAGTACGTAAGCAACTGTGTACCGGGATCATGTGGTCGCCACAGCACATTTGAAATCTAGGAAAACTGCCATGGTCCACTATCATAACTAGGTACATTTCCAGTTTTACAAAACCAATTATTGCAGTTTTCCAAAACCAATTGAAGCGCAGTGTCGGTAGAATGTTTTTCTTTAAAACCGCCGTGAACTATACTTAAAATATCTTTTTCTTTTAACATAGGTAGGTACCCTAACAGATCCTTATAAACTAATGATTCCACAATTTTATCTACTTATAGGTACTTAACCAATTACATGGCCTTAAATCAATACTCTTAATACTATTTGGAACCTTCGGTATACCCGCTACACAAGATTTCTTCAACTCATTCTGTAACTTTCCACTAGCCTAATTTAATTTTAGTAGTGGAGGGTGGAGCAAGACGGACTACCCATGTTCTCTGTCTTATCGAGCATGATGGAATAAGTGAACAACGCTCATTTGACGCATTTTTCTTACACTAATCAGTTACTCGAATGCTGCCAAACGGGGCTGCTGTGCTAGTGAGCCGCTGTTAAAAAAGTGAATTTAAGTAAGTTCCTTATTATTTTTGTTTCATTTTCAACACAATACTTGACTAGGTACTAAAATAAAGTCTTTTTAAGCAACGCATGGATGTTTTAGAAGGACAATTGATTTGATTAGACTGTAACTTGGTTATTTAGGCGAGGGATTGTTTCATTGATTTGTCACAAGGATTTTGTTAACCTTTAAAACTACCTGGGGGGCATGACGGGCTATAGGTAGAAAAAACGGGTTATAGGTAGCCCGTCTTGCCCCCAAACTGAAACCGTTTTGGTTCTAGAACAGTATATGTCCTGTAAGACGTATACTGTGGTTCTAGTATGGTGCGAACATATAAACGTAAGACTGATAGAGCTCAACGCTTGGACAAGCGAATGGACACTTTGTTGGCTTCAAAAACTTATAGTGTGCCGCGAACAACTTTGCAAATTGCAGAAGCGCCTCACATCTGCGCGTTATGTACACCTGAGAAGTTGTATTACATTAAATTGATTAAATCAACCTAGTTTAGGTGGAAAAGGTACCTACGCGCTTTATATACTGGCATACATATGCTGCATCTTACCCTTTGATGACAAATTAACCATAACTCCAGCCTGAAGGATAACTATTCGCAGTCGTTACTGTGATTATGGTACTAGATTCAGTTTGTCTTGTGGTTACGGTTTGCAAGTAGCTGTCGCTTTTTATTCCACGATTTAGACCTATCTGCATTTTCCTTAAAAATAAAAAATGATGGCCTGCTGTATGGTTAGATGCCAGGGTGCAGGGGATGTGCTTTGCAAGGGCGATGTGTATTACCAAAGAGTATATAATATACTCTATCGAGTCACGAGTGAATACAGTTTCAATAGTAAATATGATATATAATTATGTAACCCAGTTATTTAACCACGAACCACCCCCACAGGACAGGCAACCACTCCTCTTAACATTCCCATCTAATTTCTCCCGCACATTTTCCAATATCTTCCATACCATCCCATTCCATCTTTATTCCTTTCACCTATCTACTTTGATCACCACCGTATTGAATATGAATAACGTTTTGATCGAAACATCTCTTACCGCACAGGGGTTCGAATTGTCAACAGTGTCGGTTGGGAGTGGGACACGACCGTTATCAGACGGCGTCGGTGGTGGGTGAACAGATCCCGACATACGTAAGGGTTTCTGATGAAGATTGGATGATTTCCTCACCGCAATATAGCGCTATCAGTGAGAGGAAGGATCCTCTATCCCGGTTCATGGTAATACGTAAAAAGAAGGCGATTTCACATCCATGAGTCTTGTATGGGTTAATTGAAGATTGTGTCAGTGTTAAAAAGGTGACGCGAGATTGATAAGTAGTACAAACAGTTTCGGACAATCAAAAAGGCCACTAGAAGTCAAGAGGTTTTGTGAGATGGAGGTAGTAGTGATACCGCAAACAACAATGAACTCGTCCAAGGGAGTTACATTTTGTAGAAAGTTGCTTAACTGTAGAGGTGTTTCCAAATCTCCTGACCTGTGAGATGCGCGGCGAGATTTAAAACAATTTCAAAAAAAAGACACGACGTTATACGCCGAGAAACATCGGCAGTTAAAATACCATCTTAAACATGTAGAGTAAATAAATATAGGTGTAATTATTTATATATTTAGTAGGTACCTATCATAGTACATAGTATCGAGTTTAAATAGATGCCGCCGCGTATCTCACAGGTCAAGATATTTGGAAACACCTCTAACATTGAAGAAATAAAAGAAAATCTTAAAATCGAAGGCGTAGGTAATCGATGTGAAGTGGATAAAAGTTAAGCGTGACGGGGTAATATCGAATCAAGACCATTTAAGCTGCGTTTTATCCCTTACAAGTAAGAAACTGAGGAACTAGATAATCAGAAATTGAAGAACGACATATACGATGATGAGCGTGAGAACCAGCTGCTTCACTGCTCCGTCAAGACTGAAAGAGGCCTTTTAACGTCTTTGTTATTCAGCATAATGGTAACTGTCTACAACGACTGCCAGAATGAACGGTTTGCAGTCTTAAGGAGGGGTTCAATTGTCCTAAGTAATAAAAATTTCATAATTCTAAAAAATGAAGTCCGAGTATTTTCGAATGGCGAGTGAACTTTTGGCGTACTACCAGGAAAAATTGTCGTTCCATCACAACTCTATACCTCAGGCTAAATTTCCTCGTAATTTGCTTTCATTATTCGAAAATTTCGGAATTCATCAAATAAATTCGTAGAGATTTCTTCAGTGGAATCGGCCAACGTAAACCAAGATCGGCCCGTGCAGGTGAAAGAAAGGTGGCTAAGAAGAACACCAAACTGGGCAGACGTAAGAGAGCTTTGGAGGCCTTCAACGCGATAGAAATCAGGGTCAATATTGGATCGAAAAAAGTTCTTGAACCCCCCTCTTAACGAGTTAAATATCGCTACGATAGAGTCGAGTGTAAGTCTTGGTGAGTAGGGTACGCATACTTGGTAAGGGCACACGAGTATCATAATAGTACCTATCGTATAATAAGTCTTCCAAGCATTTTAGGTATTTGGAATAGTGTATTGACATTATTAGTTACCAATTTATGGGTAAGTATAATTAAAGTATTAAGCAGGATGCACTGGAATTTATAATTCAGTATAATATGGTGAAGTAATATATTATTAGTATTATTAATATATCTAAAACGAGCGTGGTCATTATCTAATCAATTAATTAACGCGAAAAACACTTCCTGTTTTCAAGATTATGAATTTAATAATGCATTATATTATGTAATTCTGCAGATAGGTAGAGAAGTATCGATATAAAAAATCTACTGTAAGTAGGTACGTTATCCTTGTTGGGTCAAACAAACCCATAAATGAAAACAATCAAAGTATAGCTGGATTAATGCATTTGCATTATAAATTAAGAAATGCACTATTTTTATTGTGAGTCTCTAATCAAAACCTTAATACTATCGCTGCTACCGACATAGTAAGCGATATACAATTAATTGGGTATAGTTCTGGTGACAGTGAACATTGAAAATTGCATGTTTATCTTTCATTCTATCAAACCTGATCCAGGTACGTAGCCTCCCGTATGTTTTCTGACAGTTTTCGTCTTATTTTCGAAGGGATTAAACTTTAAAAGAAGGGCTTTAAGTAGCTGCCTAGCCTCGGTGAGTTAAAGGTAAGCATGTTTACCTTTTGCCTGGATGGCGACGATGGCGTGGTTCGAACTCGGCCAAGATAGCCATTTTTCGAAAAAGGAGAAAACTGAAAGAGGCCTTCCTCTCAAAGAGGAATATACAGGGTGTCTCACGGTGACCGTCGGTTAGAAGTATATCAAGAACTGTAAAAGCTAGAAATTTGAAATTTTGCACATGCGACATGGAGTGTTTAATCTAATAAATAAAAATATTTTCCAAATGGCAGCACTTCCGGAATTACCGGAAGTGAGCATCAACTTCTTTATTTTAAATACAAACCAGGCAATTTTGTTTCAAATTCTGATGTATCATAAAATGTTTAGTAAGTATGCTTAAAATAATCGGCGTATCAATTTTGATTGTTGAGAAAAAAAAATTTTTTCACTGAAAAATGTCAAAATCGTGTTTAGGAAATAAAATTGAAAGTCGAAAGTGGTAAAAGTTAGGGAAATGGGATTTTAGGTTCTCAATGTCAAAAGATTGAGACACAATTGTCTGTAATGGATAATAAAAAATTGCCCGCGGTTAAGCATTTATTTGACGTTATTTCCAGACTTAAGAAAAACTTTAAAAAGTCTCTTTTTAAATGGAATGCCTATTTAATTATCGGCCCATTCGATGTAGAAATAAATTTCCTTTAAATTGATATACCATGTTCCTATACCTAAAATCAATGATTACAGAGTTATTTACATTTTTCTAATTAAATTTATAATTACATACTTTACAAAACATGGTTGGCTTTGAAAATTTTCAAAAAATTTTCATTCAAATGTTTCTTACGTTTTTATGATTATTTAAAATTCTATCTATGCAACTTCTTGTCTCTCTTGTCTCTTTCCGCCGAACGAACAGAACTTTCAGGGAAAACATTAAAATGTCCCAATACATTGGTTTCTGCAGCGTCATTGGGTACAATTGGCTTTGCCAAATTTCGTGGCGCATTTACTTCGCCCAAATTTAGAAAATTCTTTTCAATCATCCTGATTTTTCGTTCTGTCATTGTAGGTAAATGCGGATATCTTTCGTTAAAGTGTTGAATAATTCTTTATTCAATAGTTAAAGGTTCTGCAAGTCCGAAAAGTAATACGAGCAGACTCGCCATGAATGTAAAACAAATTTAGAATATCAGCGTTTGTGTATTTCATATTTCCCAATTAAAAACAAATATTAAGCGCAAAAATCAAAATTCAAACAGATAACACTGATAACAAACGTAAATGTAGCGTAAACTTTCAAACTGACAACTGTGATCATAAGAAACAATTGAATAAAAATTTTTTGAAAATTGTCAAAGCCAACCATGTTTTGTAAAGTATGTAATTATAAATTTAATTAGAAAAATGTAAATAACTCTGTAATCATTGATTTTAGTTATAGGAACATGGTATATCAATTTAAAGGAAATTTATTTCTGCATCGGTAGGCTGATAATTAAATAGGCATTCCATTTAAAAAAAGAGACTTTTTAAAGTTTTTCTTAAGTCTGGAAATAACGTCAAATAGATACTTAACCGCGGGCAATTTTTTATTATCCATGACAGACAATTGTGTCTCAATCTTTTGACATTGAGAACCTAAAATCCCATTTCCCTAACTTTTTCCAGTTTCAGTTTTATTTCCTAAACAAGATTTTGTCATTTTTCAGTGAAAAAATTTTTTTTTCTCAACTTTCAAGATTGATATGCTGATTATTTTAAGCATACTTACTAAACATTTTATAACACATCAGAATGTGAAAAAAAATTGCCTGGTTTGTATTTAAAATAAAGAAGTTGATGCTCATTTCCGGTATTTCCGGAAGTGCTATCATTTGAAAAATATTTTTATTTAATAGATTAAACGCTCCATGTCGCATGTGCAAAATTTCAAATTTCTAGCTTTTACAGTTCTTGATATACTTCTAACCGACGGTCACCGTGAGACACCCTGTATATTGTCGATGCTCGTTAAAGAATCAGTGTGGGGGATGGAATCCCCCTCGGTTTAGGCAAAATTCGAATAAGGTATTGTTAATAGCTGGTAACCAAAAACCTTTACCGCACTTGCTATCATCTCATTTTGCATAATTTTATTAATCTTTTTAATCGTGGTCTCTCATGCGTAACTCGAGTTTCTCGTTGCAAGAACCCCTTTTAGGTATATAATTATTTTACTGTAATTGTGTCAAACGTTCAAGATTATGTCGTTTGTATATTTTACACTTAAGTGTTTCCCCTCAGCTTCCTTCTTTAACGTAATTTAATTGATGTATACGATAATAATTGATTGTTTTTCGAATTTTTATGCTTGATAATGGGATCAGCTAACCCCGAAACGTGTCGCCCGATTCTTAATTAATTTACCATTTGAACGTGATTAAACGTTGAGTGAAGGGGAAGGTTGTGTGTTTGTTCAATCTTACGCATATGGATGCTTGGATGCTCAAAAAGGTGGTGTAGAATAAAATTGCAGAGAAAACAAAAACCTTCCCTTATTAGGTATAATGTTGCAACTTTAATTCAAATAACCATCGAATAAAATATTCAAGTGCGGGTTTGATTGTTAATCTACATTATTGAAACAGAGAGGAAAAGGAAATGAGAAAATCGATCGATTGTAGATATGTAGCGATTTGTTAAGAGTGCAATTAGTTCATGGCAATTACGTATTAAATATATATCAATTGAGGCATATCTAAGATTACTTTGTGTGCATTAATAATGACAGAGTTTCAAGGAAGCTCTGCAGTTTGTTTTTTTTGCGAAAATAGTGTTAAATGAACATGACCACCACGATTTGTTTGTGCACAAACTCCATCCTTAAAAAAATTGAGAACGATTAGTGATAGTGAATTGTGATATAGTTCGCGTACCGTGTGCCATTGGGTTAAAAAGTTTATAGCTTCGCCTTATTGGCAATTGGCAAAAATGTAGATAAAATCTACTCCTTCATAGTGGAAAGTATACAGGGTGTTTCCTTTCACGAACAAAACTGTCACAACTGCCAATTCCTGTTTTCTCTCCGTCGCGCGTCGTTCAAAGGATACTGTATTCGACCTCTTAATTCGCCGATTGTTGGTCCATTGTTCCACAATTTTAATCAACAATTATCTAATTTTTACTGTAAAAGGAACAAGTTTTTTGTAAGATTTGTTTGGCGCATCCTTTGTGCGACTTCTCCATTCAGTTTTTAAATAAATATTCGTTTCATTTTGGAGAAGTGTCCAGTTCGTCTAATTTGCAAAAATGGAAAAAGATGTTATGTGAATGTGGGATGTTCTAGTAAATGTTTGGCATAATAATAATAATAATCACATAGTAACATGAAATTTTTACATTTTCGCAATATACAATACAAATTGGCCTTATTAATTCGCCATTACTTCACATTCTTGATCATAACAAAAATTCTTAATCTTTAAGATCATTTGGTGTGGTATGCCTAGGTTTTTATCTGTGTTTTTCCCAGGCCGTGGAGTAAATACTTTACCATGTACAATATCAAATTAAAATATTTGACGACCTCCACCCTGTGCTAATCATCTATAGCTATTACCATTGTAAAAATATTCTTGCTTATTATAAATCATAAAATTTTTGGATAATGACATGTTCGGAATATTATAAATCAAAAGGTATTTTCAAAAATGAGACTTTTGGAAGTTGTCATAAACGAATAATACTAACAAAATTAATTTAATTCAGACGGTAATACCGTTTATATCTATCTTTAAATACTTTATATTGTTATTATCTAACAGTTGCAATAGTAAAATATTTATTACACATAAAGAAAATGTTTGACGTAGAAACGGCCCACGTAGACAGGCCCAGTGTAGAAGTGGTCCGCGTAGAAACCGCGGCGATGAATCGGCGAAGTAGAAACGTCCTAGACCCTTGGTAATACGCGCCTAACACGATTTATAGAATTTTTGTTTCCAAAATGTTTCCGTTATTTTAAAAAAATTGTGATTAATTTTAAGCAAAATGTTTAAGAATCTCCAATTTATTGTTTGAGCCCAAGATCAGTATCTTGGTTTGAGCCCGCCAGGACCCATTTCTGATGTGGTTTTGAATTGAACTTATCTTTAGGGATAAAATATTTCTATTCTACAGGGTGGTCCACTTTTTAGAACATTAATTTTAAGAGGTGATAGAAAATTGAAAAATAAGTGAACTTTTATTAATAAACATATATCTTTAAATGCTAATGCTCTAATAAAATGTTTTAAAATAATTTTCAAGCACTTATTTTAAAAGTGTTAGTTAGTATAGAATAACTGTTTCACAAACGATCAGTGCGTTAATCAAAATTTATCACGAGACAAAAAAGTTTCTAAACAAAATTTTGCATCTATTGACAATTTTTATTTACATTTACATAAAAAACAAAAAAGATCCAAAAGGTTTAACATTAGGATGACCTCCGATGACCATGTTCTTAAAGTCTATCATACATCAAGTTTACATAGTTTAAAGACCTAACAAAATAACAACTATATATGAAAAATTGTAAGTGTACCTTTAAAAGCACAGTAATTATTAAATAAAAACCGAAATTTTTCTTCAACTGAGTTGCTATATCTCAGTTATTAAGCATTTAAAGATATATATTTAAATCTTGAAAAAGTTCATGCTCACAAAGAGGGTTATATAAATATGTTTATTAATAAAAGTTCACTTATTTTTCAATTTTCTATCACCCAAAATTAATGGTCTAAAAAGTGGACCACCCTGTATATTAAGATATGTTTCCGAAAAAATGCTGCTAGTGTGCACTATTCGTATACTTTGAAAGCTTAGAACATGTATATTAACATTAACGCATGATCTAAGTTTGAAACCCATTACATTTTATTTCAATCCCACTGCCGCTGATGCTACTCAGCTAACCCCAGAACAGCATTAAAATTGATGCTCAAAACCAAAAACATGAGAATTTATTTTAGGAGACACATTGTCTATATTTGATAAGAACAAATAGATTTTCGCTGCAATCGTTCAAAAAGCAATAGACGCATCGATCTCCTTTAGATACTTACTTCTGTCACAAATATTATACATTTTAAGTAAGTTATTGTAATTTATAACAATAGCAAGTAATTCCACTAAAATTGGTTAGAGTTCATAAAACACATACACATTTTGCATAATCTGGTAACTACAATTTCTAATAACACAAAATGTATGCCAAACTGCCTAAATATTGAACAGGTGTATTAAAATTTTTAAAACGGAAATGACTTTTCATTCTAGGCTATTCAAATTATCTATTTAAGTACATTCCAATTACATTACACATATACTTGTCTTGTAATTAGTATTTAGGCATTAGATCATTATTTCTTATTTCCCACTTCCTCTGATTATTAAGTATCATCCCCAATTAAATTGATCTATACCTATACAAACATTTTCTAAATTCACAGAGGATATTGACGTGAATGAGTTTTAGTGTATTAAGTAGAACAGTAGGTATATTTTTAACAATAACAGAGATACCCTGCAAATCAATCGAAAGTGGGACGTCCTGTACACTCACCCCAAGATAAGGTGTAAATCAAGATAGGCCTATATCCTATAAGTACTTAAGAATGTTAGAAAAAATGTTTAAATTCAACATCATTTTTTCTGTCTGTTTCCGCAAATATAATTAATAAAAAAAAGCGATTGTTGCCATTACGTCATAATTGTTGGTCGAATAAAAGTTTTATCGGTAATGCGGTTTCCAAATCACAAATAATCAGGGTTCCGGAGGTACTACATTCAAAGGTTTTCTCCACTAATACAGAAATATGAACACATTTCTAGAAAAAGTCTACCGCTACTAATTTCTATTTTTATCAATTTTGTAAAAAATCTTATTATAATCGTCTTTACATTTTTGCAATAAATAAGAATGTTATTGTATTATGTATAACATTTTGTCATTCGCGTACTTATAATACATTAACAGAATTTGTTGAATTATTACTATTAATTGCACCGCGTAACGTGATTATTTAACAATTGAACACCTGATTGAAAAATTTAATGTTTATCAACAAATGTTATAATTACCAAATGTAATCAAAACTACGTTTTTGTTGAATACGTAAGCAATTTCAATTGGCAACCTTCATAAGACTGTATTGTTGTTAAATGAAAAATTTCCTGTTGTATTTTTTAAATAAATCTAACAGTCCTTGGTAAATAATAACGAAGGGCCATCATTTTTGGGTGGTTTACAGGCAAACCGATCTGAACTAAGGGTGCAGTGTGGTAGTTAACTTCTTGGTTCTTTAAAGTGTTGTTGTTAGTAAGCAAGTGGAGTTTCGAACATGATTGTGCTGTACTTGGTTGTATTTATTTGGGGAAGAGGTGAGTAAACATTTTTATATTAGAGATTAGGGACAAATAGTTCTACTAAAGGATAGCGACATTTTTGGGGCAGTTTAATATCCCCGATTGCAAATGAGAATTTGTTCATTAAATTATTTTTAATATTTACAGCTAATGTGGGCTTGATAACATTCACAATTTACTACATTTCAATAATTGGGACCCTAGTTTTTAGAACATTTTCACGGCACCTACCATAAATCGCACATTGCGATTGAATTTTCGAAATATTAGGTACTTAATTTGTAATTTCAAGTACCTAAACAACCGTATCAATTTTCTCTAAAAGAGGCTTTTATTGCGGAAATGTAAAGTAGGTAGCTATCTTTTCTTAAAAGCTTAAAAGTCATAAAAGTGAAGAAGGTCCTTTCATAAATGGAATTTATTATAGAATTTGTACATCTGGTGGCATTGTTAACTTCTTAGAGAATATTTTCATTGTCTAGCTGTAAATCGCTTCCATTTTTATTATCTCATCTGAGTAAACGAGCGTAAAAGTTAACAGAATGACATTTTAAAAGGAATAAGAAATGGAATAACGTCGTTATTCGTTAAATTAAATGACCAGTAAACTGGCACAAAACTTTTCCCGTGATGGCCGTGATTAACAATAATTAAAAGTTTCTCGTAAAATATTTAACTTATTCTTTTTTCTCTTACAGAGGACAGTGGGCACCGTGTATATAGATGCAAACTATTTTAGATTACGATGCTTTTGTAGTCAAACAAAATTTATTTGAAACGTTTTTCGTTATTTTGTTTTATATCATCAATGGAACCGTAACATTGATAAATTATACTACAATAGTTTTTTCCATAATAACTTAAAAAAATAAATATATAGTGTGTAGTGTTGTAATTAGAAAACGATTTCTGATTTTCTCCTGAAATAATATACAGAGTATATCATAATAATTTTGTTAATTTCCAGCTAGACCGGAAGTAAATTGGTATACTTGTTAACTCGATTAAAAGAGTCGCATGCCTTCTACTTCACTGTACCTATAATTTTGTTTCTTCATCTTTGTTATAGCAAAAAAGTTATACATTTGTAAAATTTGCAACTTCAAAAATTCACCCCCTTTCCTATGGCAAGCCGTTTTACCATTTATTCACTGCAGTCGTTATATGTCATTTTTAATTCAAATCTATTTCCATGTCACTTGGGATAATGAAAATTACGCTATTTTCGTGAAGAAGAATGCAATTTTAATTTCTTAATTAAAATTTAAATACAAAAATTATTGTAAATTAAAATGAAAATGATTATGTTTTTGCTTTAAAAAGTTTCCATGTCACGATATTCTTACATCATATTAGTTTTCAGGACATATCTAATCACAAAAATTCATTTTCTTGGGACATGATATCCTTCTAACAATTTTTTATTGGAATGCATTCTTAGAGTTCGTTGCAATTCAATTTTAATTTAGTTTCTTATGATATACAGTGTATTTCCATTTTAATTTAAAAATTAAAATGTTTTCTTATATCCTGCAGTTGCACAAACATTTTTCAAAAATGGCGGATTGGGACTCGGGGGAGATTCATCAAAATCTCGAGTTTGATTTTTTCGATTACAATGCTTTCCCTATGTATGGTATACAGGGTGTCTCACGGTGACCGTCGGTTAGAAGTATATCAAGAACTGTAAAAGCTAGAAATTTGAAATTTTGCACATGCGACATGGAGTGTTTAATCTATTAAATAAAAATATTTTCCAAATGGCAGCACTTCCGGAAATACCGGAAATGAGCATCAACTTCTTTATTTTAAACACAAACCAGGCAATTTTTTTTCACATTCTTATGTGTTATAAAATATTTAGTAAGTATGCTTAAAATAACCGGCGTATCAATTTTGATTGTTGAGAAAAAAAAATTTTTTCACTGAAAAATGTCAAAATCTTGTTTAGGAAATAAAATTGAAAGTCGAAAGTGGTAAAAGTTAGAGAAATGGGATTTTAGGTTCTCAATGTCAAAAGATTGAGACACAATTGTCTGTCATGGATAATAAAAAATTGCCCGCGGTTACGTATCTATTTGACGTTATATCCAGACTTAAGAAAAACTTTAAAAAGTCTTCTTTTAAATGGGATGCCTATTTAATTATCGGCCCATTCGATGTAGAAATAAATTTCCTTTAAATTGATATACCATGTTCCTATACCTAAAATCAATGATTACAGAGTTATTTACATTTTTGTAATTAAATTTATAATTACATACTTTACAAAACATGGTTGGCTTTGAAAATGTTCAAAAAATGTTTATTCAATTGTTTCTTATGATGACAGTTGTCAGTTTGAAAGTTTACGCTACATTTACGTTTGTTATCAGTGTTATCTGTTTGAATTTTGATTTTTGCGCTTAATATTTGTTTTTAATTGGGAAATATGGAATACACAAACGCTGATATTCTAAATTTGTTTTACATTCATGGCGAGTCTGCTCGTATTACTTTTCGGACCTGCACAGAGCCGGATATATGGGGGGGGCAAAGTGTGCACTGCACACGGCCCCGCGGTTAGGCCAGCCCCGCGCTAGGTTTGTTTTTTTTGTTTCTCTTAACATAGTTTCGTAAATTTTGAATTTTCTGTGATTTTATTTTTATAGTTATGTTTTTATTAAATGGTGTTTATACCTCAAATTGCCTCTTATATTACCACATTTGTGACTATATCTTCGGTACTATACGAGCTATTGAGATAACTTTTTTTTTTAAATTACTCCCTTATTAATTTTCCTTTCAATAGCAGTGAAAAAAATATTTGGTACCATTTGAATTTTTTTAGAAAAGTTTGTTCCTTCAACAAGTTGCGCCCTCTATTGGTAGACGCAGATAAGAAATTGTTGTGGTTTTGGATTTTTTTGGTAATATCAAGCATTCTCTTTACATCGAGACCAATCTTGACAAATTCAAGCAATCCGTTTCGAAGTTACACGGTTTTTTTTCTAGTAACACGTAATTTAGTTCCCCCTCCCTTTATTTTGACAGCAATTGTAAAAATTCATTAAACAAAGTTTTGCACATTCATCACTAGTTTACAATGAATATATTTTTTTAAATACCTTAAATGTTTTAAATACCTTACTGAGGAAAATTGCCCAAAAAATGGGAATTTCAAATTGAAATCAGTGAAACGCCATCTGATGCCAATGGTAGCAAATTGAAAATAATTTCCAGCATTTTCTCTTGGGCACATTTATTGTTAGATTTTTTATTTCACTGTTCTATCTCAAATAGTTTCCGAGTTATGGCCGGCCTCCTTTCTTAGTTGTACACCCTGTACATTTATAATGAGTAAATAAAAGTTATTTTTCCTGGCCCCGCATTTATTTTTGCACACAGCCCCGCAAACCCTAAGACCGGCTCTGGACCTGCAGAACCTTTAACTATTGAATAAAGAATCACTCAACACTTTAACGAAAGATATCCGCATTTACCTACAATGACAGAACGAAAAATCAGGATGATTGAAAAGAATTTTCTAAATTTGGGCGAAGTAAATGCGCCACGAAGTTTGGCAAAGCCAATTGTCGCCAATGACGCTGCGGAAACCAATGTATTGGGATATTTTAATGTTTTCCCTGAAAGTTCTGTTCGTTCGGCGGAAAGAGACCTTGGATAGTCAAGAAGTTGCATAGATAGAATTTTAAATAATCATAAAAGCATAAGAAACATTTGAATAAAAATTTTTTGAAAATTTTCAAAGCCAACCATGTTTTGTAAAGTATGTAATTATAAATTTAATTACAAAAATGTAAATAACTCTGTAATCATTGATTTTAGGTATAGGAACATGGTATATCAATTTAAAGGAAATTTATTTCTACATCGAATGGGCCGATAATTAAATAGGCAATCCATTTAAAAAAAGAGACTTTTTAAAGTTTTTCTTAAGTCTGGAAATAACGTCAAATAGATACTTAACCGCGGGCAATTTTTTATTATCCGTAACAGACAATTGTGTCTCAATCTATTGACATTGAGAACCTAAAATCCCATTTCCCTAACTATTACCACTTTCGACTTTCAATTTTATTTCCTAAACACGATTTTGACATTTTTCAACAGTAAGATCATAAGTGCTCAACTATTGTCGGAAAGATTTTTTTGTATGAGCACTGGTTGCTTGGCAATTAAACGAGATCAAATTGACGAAAAGACCCGAGCGCGAAGCGCGAGGGTTCTTTTCCCAAGAATTTGATCGAGTTTAATTACCTTTTAGCAATCAATGCTCATACAAAAAAATCTTGCCTGACAAGAGTTGAGAACGAATGATCTTCGGTTGGAGAATTAACTGAATGAAGCGTTAAATACGTCAAATTTTTTACTTTTGTCAAAATGACATTTGATTTTTTTAAATATAGGTTGCTAAAACAATGAGGTAGCGGCAAGAAAAGTAGCATACATTCTTTTCAGTTAAAAAAACTTGTGATTGGTGCATGTGACACTGTTCTTAATGTCTGATTGGTCTACAACACTATGAGGTTAATTATCAGTGAAAAACATTTTTTTTCTCAACAATCAAAATTGATACGCCGATTATTTTAAGCATACTTACTAAACATTTTATGACACATCAGAATGTGCAAAAAAATTGCCTGGTTTGTATTTAAAATAAAGAAGTTGATGCTCACTTCCGGTATTTCCGGAAGTGCTGCCATTTGGAAAATATTTTTATTTAATAGATTAAACACTCCATGTCGCATGTGCAAAATTTCAAATTTCTAGCTTTTACAGTTCTTGATATACTTCTAACCGACGGTCACCGTGAGACACCCTGTATACACGTGTGAATACGCAAATTGATTGACAGCGCATAATAATTACATTTTCGGCAACAAGATTCATGTTAATGTGTACTGAATCAAGGACTGATTCAGAAATCGTTTTCAACCCAACACCTACCGACGGTTTTTTTTAATTCAGTAGGTGTCGTTTGGTTTCATAAGTCATGGCGTTAGATAAATAAAATATAATTATGTAAAATTTACATCAATTTTAAAGCATATAATGACACAAATTAATCCAAATTTTGCACAAATTGTGTATATATCTGTTTATCTTTAGTCGGACAGAAGTGTAAATTAAAGTAAAATGTTAACATACTTATAATAAAATAGAATAATTACGATGGGGTGGTTTCTCCTTAGGATATTTTTTCCCCGGAGACCTTCTCTGGAGTTTTATTTGGAAATGGGTTAATGAAACATCGTGTACTTCATTGTTGCCGACGTTTCCACCAGCAGATGGCTAGTCTTTTTCAAGGCTCTGAAGAAATAGTATTTCATTAACTGTGAAATGATAATCAATTATTTTGGACCAGCTGCTGGTTGAGGAGAAAAGATTGGACCCAGTATCGAGACAGATGAACCAACGCATAATTATTTAGTTAATATTGTAAAATAATAGACAAAACTGGACAGCCAGACGAACAAATAAGGAATGGCCGAAGATTTCATTTTTAAAAGATACCATAAGGTGAATCCACCCCATCGTTAAGGTCCATAGGAATGTACTACATCGGATAATTACGTTTTCACAGTCGATTTTCAGTTTCACTCAAAGTCTGTCAGAATAACAAATGTATCACTATTTTCATTGTTTCCTAAAGTTCAGACTCGGATGAAAGAGTCGAGGGGTCCAGGGCTCGTTACGTGAAAGGGGCCCTTTTTTAAACTCATCGAAATTATATATTAATAATTTATTTCTTTTTACTAAAAATTTTGTTTTAAACGGGGCTGCCCTTTTTAATGGGGCCCGGAACTGTAGCCCCCCTAGCCCTTCCCTTAATCGGGGGGTGCTAAAGTCGAATTAATAATGAAACTTATATAAAATGACCCGAAGGGGGCCCCATGGCTGTAACAGCTAAACAATGCGTTTTAGGCTTCGAACATATAACAAAAGGAAGGAACATGTATATGGCAAAATGAGTAACATTAATGGTTTACCAATATGGCTACCTACTGTGACGTATTCCGTCGAGTCATTGGTGTACTGTTAAGCAGGGTCGTAAATCCAACATTTGTATGTTTACGCACCTGCTGTAAACAAAATAAAATGCATAAATTTTTTTTTTAATTTTATTGCCCTTTAAACATAATTAATTTGGTATGCATATTTGTAATTTTTTGCACATTCTCTATGTTCTTAACCGTATAATGAATTCTACGCTACTGGTAATTTTTTTATTTTAAATCGACAAACTGCACGCTACACCCGTTTGACCAATCACAAATGGTTTACTGTTACGTCACTGTGACGTAAAGCCTGCGTAACTTCCGTTACATTGTACCATCTACTAAACTATAGGGATATTCCTTCCTTTTGTTATATGTTCGAAGGTTTTAGGTACTATGTGTGACGCATAAAGTCGCACTAGGATTGATCAAGGAATCCAAATATGCAATAATATACAGGGGGTTCCATTAAAAAAATTGCAACTTGGATATAAACCACCCTGTATGAACTTTGCAATTCAAGTATTTTCACTCGATGATTTTGAAACCAAATTCAGAAAAATTTTATGATATTTTCGATGTAAAATAAATAACATTACGAAATGTTTTCTACTTGTGTATTGCTGTACAGCAATAGAGCCAAAAAGGTGTATAGGGCGGTATTTTACATCCAGTACATTGTTAAGGGTGTCGTACATAAAAATATTATTTGCAAATTCGGAAAATCGGTAACTACATTTAAGTATACCTAAATATTTCAAAAAGGTAACCCTTAGATGTAAACTAAGGCTTAGTTTACATATAAATCATAACCAAAGAGTATATTAATTATACAGGGTGATTCACCACTATTCCCTCGGTCTCTTGTGCCTAAAGGGTACAAGATATCAGCTTCATTTTTTGGTGAGATATGTAAATTGATAACGACTATTTTTTAAAATTATTTTCACTTATACAGGATGCTTCACAAAAATGTAATATATCAAAGTTAGGTTTTTTTAAATGCAACCCCCTATATTTTATTACATTTTTAGATTATACGTTAAAAACTAAGGTAACTTTATTAAACGTTCCCTATACCTATCGCTTACCAATTTTGAGAAAATTGTGATTTTAAGTAAAATATTCAATTTAAACAACCTCTAATAACACGGAAACCTCTTACTTTTAGTAACGCAAATTTATATCGATTTATCTTGACCTTTTAGGCTTTTATTTGCACTACGTAGGATTTCGATATTTTGTACAGGGTGTTTAGAAAAAGGATTCATATTTTATATTTTTCAAACATCAAAAACTCACTTAACTTAAATGGAACACCCTGTATGTTTTTATTCTATGTTGAATAACTTTTCATTTTCTATCAAAAACTATGAGTAATTGATATGACTAAAATCAACGATTAAAAAGTTATTAAGATTTTTCTCTAAAATTTGTATGGAAATGGTTTTGTTTGCATTCTAGTAGGCCATGATTTTTTTTTATTGTAGTTGTTAATTAGATATGTGATGAAAACTTAATTAAAAATGAAATTGAAGCAATGGAAAAAATACTGTAGTACCTAAATGCCATTTTTTCCTATGCATAACCGCACTTGTTTTCAAGAGATCTTCGAACCTTATGGTGTTATAGTAGCAAACGCATCCTTTATTATAATCTTCAGGTCATCAGCAGTGGTAGGTGGAGTGTTGTAAACTAAATTTTTAATGATAATAATAATAATAATATCTAAACAAACTTCATCAAGAAGACTCGAAAAAGTGTTGTTCTAAAAACCGTGAAAATTTTACTCCGTTCAAGTTTCCATCAAAAAATCAAAATTCTCCCAAATACATTGAGGCTCCACCGGTTTTGGCGGTCAACAGTGCGATACAGGTGACGATTTAGTAATGAAAGTTATGTGGGTTTACCAAGCCGTTATGTTGTGGAAAGTTGATTCGTCGGTAAATAAAACATATTTAAACAATTCATCTTCTTCTCCAACTTTTTCGAGACTCCATAAACAAAAATTTAACCTTCGTTGAAAGCCTCGTCCATATAAATTCTGGTGAAGTTGAATGTGATAAGGATGGTATTTATGTTTTTTTCAAAAATATTTAGATTGACAATTCCTCAATAAATGTATTGTAATGAGGGGTCCACAACACTCCACCTACCACTGCTGATGACATAAAGATTACAATAAAGGATGCGTTTGCTACTATAACACCAGATATCCTGAGAAACGTTAGATATTTTGAAAATCGAGTGCGGTTGTGCTTAGAAGAAAATGGTTACCATATTGAGCATTTACTATACCATTTTCTCCATAAATGATTACTTCTTGTTATTAATTTCATTTTTAATTAAGTTATGATCCCATATCTAATTATCAACTACAATAAAAAATCATAGCCTACTAGAATGCAAACAAAACCATTTCCATACAAATTTTAGAGAAAAATCTTAATAACTTTTTAATCGTTGATTTTAGACATATCAATTACTCATAGTTTTTGATAGAAAATGAAAAGTTATTCAACATAGAATAAAAACATACAGGGTGTTCCATTTAAGTTAAGTGAGTTTTTGATGTTTGAAAAATATAAAATATGAATCCTTTTTCTAAACACCCTGTACAAAATATCGAAATCCTACGTAGTGCAAATAAAAGCCTTAAAGGTCAAGATAAATCGATATAAATTTGCGTTACTAAAAGTAAGTGGTTTCCGTGTTATTAGGGGTTGTTTAAATTGAATATTTTTCTTAAAATCACAATTTTCTCAAAATTGGTAAGCGATAGGTATAGGGAACGTTTAATAAAGTTACCTTAGTTTTTAACGTATAATCTAAAAATGTAATAAAATACAGGGGGTTGCATTTAAAAAAACCTAACTTTGATATATTACAATTTTGTGAAGCATCCTGTATAAGTGAAAATAATTTTAAAAAATAGTCGTTATCAATTTACATATATCACCAAAAAATGAAGCTGATATGTTGTACCCTTTAGGCATAAGAGACCGAGGGAATAGTCGTGAATCACCCTGTATACTCTTTGCTATAACCTATTATTAATGAAACCCAGTATTTACATTTTTCATCTTTACAGTGATAGTTGGCTCCAACGGGGATGCTACAACAGAGTTAGAAGCATCGTCCGTATTTCCAGAGTTGTACACTACTACTTACTTGCCCCATAACGAAGGAATAACGGCCATAAATGACGGACACGAGCAATTTGATATGTTGCACAACAATGAGAAAACTGACAATGGGGACGATTTTGTACAGGCAGGAAATGTAACGGAAGAACATGAAGATGATGAAGAAGGTTTTAATCATGCTGACGAAGATTATAGTTCAACCGTAGAATTGGACACCGAGAAAACTACCAATGTCACTATCGAAGCGGATTTTGATTTGATTAATAATGAAAATGGAGACGTTACCGATGATCTTGATATATTCGAAGATAATTGGGATGATATCACAGATGACGTATTGAATGGTTCGTTTAATGAAACGGCCAAGGATATATTTGGCAGTTCAAATAATGAGACGAATGGGGATGCGAATCATGAAACGGTTGATGATATTTTCAGCAGTTCTGGTAATGGTTCCGTGTTCAACACTTCGAGTCTTGATCACACAGAGGATAGTAAATCCAAAGAACCTATTACGTTCTTTGGTAAATCGGTTGAGGAGATATATAACATGACCAGTAATGGAAGTGTTACGTCTTTTATCTCGAATATTTCTGGAATTGTAGATGCGTGGTTATCTGAAAAGAGTGAGGTCCCTGATTTGTCTGTTACCGATTCACACTTGGAAACAGCTGGAGACGCATCTTTATTTACGGCCACAGCGCTCAACAGCAAGGGGGAAGTCTGTATCTCCTTAAACATTTCCATGCAACCTCTCCTTAATGTAAGTGTGTCACCTATTCTGATTACTCTTATTAACCACTAATCTTAGGACACTCCTCTACAACTTTTGCCTGCCTTTGTAAGTGCGGAGACTTACTCAATGAATAACGGAAATATTACGTTTCATACAGCCGATAAAGATAAAATCCACAATGTCACCATTAATTTTCTTATCCATTGTGATCAGCAATCCTGTGGTCTTGAGCTGATCAGTGTTTACATACGAAACTTGTCAAGTCGAGAAGGTAATCTTAAATATTAAACGCCGCTTAATTCTCTTTTGTTCATTTTACAGATATAGAAGCTGTTAACCACGATGAGCTGTGCAGAACAAAGTTAGGCAGTACTTTTGAAGACTTTCACAAAAAATCGTTAAGTATGAGTGACGGGGTGGAATTACAAATTCCTTATATTTCATTTTTCGTTTTGGAAGATTGCGTTAAAGATCCGGACGACTCAGGTTTGAACAATATGAAGATGAAACGCAATTAAATTTTTCTATTTCAGGAAGCTTTATATCACGTTACTATGTGCAAGTCCTATGCGGGCTGGCAACATTAATTATAGCTGTAGGTGTTACATTTTTTATTTACAGGAAAATTCAAAGAAGAAACAGTAATAGTTTCGATACTATAATGTAATTAGGTTAAGAAGATGTATTTATAAATTTTATTTTAACTTTTATACCGACCAAATGATCATTGTTTTTGGGATAATTTTCAATCATCAATACCTGTAATAATAGTAAAAGTCTTAACAATGTGTCCAAATGAATGAAATTATATAAGTGTTTGTTGTATAAAATTCGAAAGTAAATTTTTATTAATTATACCATTATAAGTACCTACAATGTAATAATAATGAAGAAATATTCTAGTTGAAGAGGAAAAGGTAAAAAAGTTGTGAATAAGTGGATATGGTAGGACGGGAGCTAACCAAACGTAGCTTTTGGATCCCAGTCTGCGAGAGTGAAGCTTACAATTTATAACCAAGTCCATACCAACCATAGTCAATGTTGTTGAAGAATTTCTCGCTCAGCGGTGATTGGGTATCTAGGGCGCATCGAATATTGTCTATGCAGACGAACAACGGTAGTAGTTTTTAGGTGTTAGTTGGGTCCTATTTGGACCACGTGATGCTCAATTCTTAATTTTAGTGGGAGTACACGCCAAAGCCAAACATTTTTTGGAACAATTCAGCGTTTATATCCAGATTTTACAGCTTCGAGACGGTAAACTTTAATTAACCTGAATCAGTATAAAGAAAAAATTAAAATATTGTATTTCAAAATTAACGAAAACGGCGCGGTCTTAGCACAAAATGTACTACACACTATAATCTATAACATTGAGATACGGAAAGTAGGGAGGTCATTCGGAAGATAAAAATACATAAAATAAAATCTAGAAATTGTGCCTCAGCCCACTCTTAAATCATTATAGCCCTGTGGGCCGAGGCGAAGTCCTGTTCCGTGTCAGTGAGGTACTGCTGGGACCATGGAAGAATCATGGGATTGAAGAATATCGCGGCGGTACACGTCATGATTCATTTTGACCCCAAAATCCATGAAAACGAAACATTCTGCCGCATACAATGACTTACTTTGGCGGTGCCCGATGGTTGATGACGTATCGGGAACTGTAACAGACCATTTTGACATTTGTGCGCACGTTCTACGATGAATATCTTCTGGTCCGTAAAAAAAGAATTCGCTGCCATCGGTGATTTTTCGCCCGTATCTGAAGGTGACGACTTTCGGCGTTTGTTTGGTTTGAACCCCAGCGCCTTTTTAGCAATACCATTATTACCAATCTCGCGAAAGGATCTGCGTGTTTTTGACTGTATTAACAGTGCGCTTTCGTCCTCGCCTCAGGCGGTCGTCTTCATGCCCAAGCTCTATGTCTATGAACCTGTTAATCGCTTTGGACACAGCCTGTCAGTACTAGAGCTTACAATACCGAAATTCCGGGATTTCGAAAACCGGGATCCCGAACAAAATTGATGCATTATTTAAAACCGATATTCATACGTAAATACCGGTAGGTATATCGGTATTAATTTAATTTTATTTTAGTATAAAATATTTTGGATTAATGATATTTATTTGTAATGCAAAATATTGTATGTATACAGGGTGGGCCAATAGTGTGTGGATGGAAGACTGGGTTTGTTACCGAACATTTCGTTCATCGTGGGATATGGTAAGGCTACAAATCTAAAATATTTTCACTTGAATCGCAAAGTTTATAGGGGATGATTGATATAAAAATTTCATTTTTTTTAATGGAACCCTCTGTATATTCCTTGGTCAATTCTAGTACGACTTTATGTATCACACATAGTACTTAAAACGAATCGTTTCGCCGCATGTGTCCAAAACATTGAATATCGCAGGGATCACAAAGCTTAGAAAGCCGCGACGAATTTTGAAATTTGAATTTTCAAATTATAATTTAGGGTTCGTTAGCATTAATATTTTGAGTTTCAATTTTTTATTTCAAATTTCTATTTTGAATAGGAAATTTTTGAATTTTATGTGGATTTTATATTTACATCTTTGAATAACTTGAATACTTTGAATTTGGAATATTGAACTTTTGAATTTCTAAACTATGGGTTTTTTATTTTTCTTTTATACTTTCAGCAGTAAAAAAGTCAACACCTTTTATTATATAGTTTTTATTCTGTGCAGGAGTATATGTATACTACGCTTTAATTATTGTTGACTGTATTGTTCTTGTGAATGTACATTATGTACCGACCATTTCCATGCTGTAAGCCATACGGAAAATAAATTTATTATTATTATTATTATTATCAATACCGGGATCCCGGGATTCATTTGATTGAGTACCGAAAACCGGTATTCAAAATTTCTTCCGGTATTGTCAGGACACATTAAGCGGACTATCGAAACTGCTAAAGAATAGGTAGAGAACTACCTCGGTAGCGTAGGAAGGAACGACTAAACAATTATTATTCATTCTCATAGGAATTATCCTAACTCACTAACTCAGTATTTTTTTCAAAATCCTGTATGTTTTGAGTGAATTATCTATAATTAAATTGCTGATGAAAATGTACTCCTTTATTTATGCCATTCTGATATCCTGTATTACCCATTTTGGTTTTTAGTTGAGCTACTTGCCACATGTTCACGACACGTGAACACCTGATTCATAATTTTTACCATAAAACATTATTTAATTTTAGGTACGTAAATGACTGCTTATAGCCGACCTTCTTACTAAAATGTGAAAGTAACTAGTTTTTACAAATTTTGATAAGGAACGACGACGTTCTGTAACTTTTGCAAGATGTTACTTATCAGTTAAATGACGACGTTTGTAGCGGTCGGAAGTGAAAAGTGAAATCAATTCCGAAATTGTTCGTCGATGTCGCGTTCGTGTTTTCGACATTAAAAAAATCTGTGCCTGTGAAATTACTAATTCAATCGTAAACGTTGTTTAATTAAAGTGTTGTGCCTCGGGAAATCTACAGATAAATGGCGCCACTAGGGTAAGTAGATAAGTGCTAGCAAAATTTTCCAAAATTTGCTAATTGCTGTCTTTTTTAATTGCAGAGGATACAGACGATACAGTGGTGCAAGGTAGGTTATTTTGTTATTATTCCGGTGATATTTTTACTTGTTAAGTTGATTCAAATATCACGTGTCGTAGAAAATTACCCGGTGTGTTACAATATTCTGAAATCATACTTAGTTTGTTATGAAAAGTAATTGAACAACATTTTTAATACTTACCAATTTTATTGGTGTATGGTGTGTATATGGAAAAGAATATATAAAATATTGATATAGGTTATAGGTAATTGAAATGATATTCCTATTTAAAAGCACAATGATCATATCGTGTATATTATGACAGTTGAGAATTTTGCATTATAAATTCTATTGTGCCATATTTTTTGAACAGTTTTGGGTAACGAACCCAAGCATTATGGTTGAGCAGTGCTTGTAAGAACCTCAACATTGATCACTTTTATAATTAATTTCGTAGGTACATAGAGAGAGGTGTTTTCAGCAGTTGTAACTGTTATAATTAATGGCTTAACCAAGACTTCCATAGTGGTGTCATTAGGTGTTTTCTTTTTGCACCGCCATAGGGTTAGGTAAAGTCACAATTATCACGTGATTGAAGTGCCTTGCGTCATAAGACATTTCTGCCTCAGGTTAATATGAAACTTAAATATAGCTTTTAATCGAATAGAGTTATTGAGAACTGAGTCAAATCATATTTAAAAAACGAATGGTGTGTTATTGACAGGGCTGACTTAAGTCAACTACAACGTGCAAAAAGAAAACACCTATTGTTCCATGTTAAATAGGTACATTTTTTGTACTCGTCTGGTGCTTTCAAATCATGTAATTTGTAGACTGCTTACGTACGGTCCACCACTTTAATTAGTTTTACGAGTGTCAATAGGTTCGGTAAAGGTCCTGGTAGGACTCACAATAAATTATAATAATATTAGAATTAGAAATAAAAGCCGCAATTGAAAGTTTTGGAATGGAAAGTAAGTTCTTCTGAACTAAAAATTGTTACGGGAGCGTTTATTCAAACATTTTAAGATTACCTAATTTTCGTGCTACATCATCGTTTTTTCGTATTTTTTTATTCTTTTGATTTTGCTAGTGATGTGCATCCATTAAGTGGTGAAGTGTAGAAGTCATTAGTTAATGACTTCGTTAATTGAACCGGTAAGCATTAAGTGGAATATATTACGTACAGGTATGTAGTAAATTTTGCTTTTTTTGTGTGTTTTCGACACTTGATCTGGTGGTTGCACCTCGACGTTTTTTAGTTTCTCTACTTTTCTATAGTCGTTGTCTCATGTAATAATCAACCATAAAAATGGCAGCAGTAGTCAGATGATGGGAACTGTACAATAAGATTTTAATAAATAAATGGCAAGATGTGGTGTTCTCTTCCTTGGCAAATTGTTCCAAAAGAAGATGTTGTAAGGAGATTCTGACATTGGCATCCTGGACCACAGAATTTCGTGAGTTTCTTCCTGATCTTATTTTCATAGCTTTCTGAGCATACTTACAACTCTCTCTCTCATTGACGTGGATATGTGGACAAGTGGCCATAAGAACGTTTTGCCCAGCCTCCATCCACAATAACTGTTATGTACGGAAAACCATGATCTTTCTTAACGCAATTTTCCTATCGTCTTATTCAACATTTTTAAATGAAGCTAAGGTTCCAAAATTTCTGCAACGCCTTTTCAGCAAACATTCGCGGACATAATTTGTGGAAAAATGTCCTTCACATCGCCAATAACCACATACAATGTTACTTATTTGGAATTGAATATGTGGATATGATAAGAGCACTTTACCAAGCAAAAAAGGATAATTTTATACACGTTTCCTTCCTTATTTTTTTTTGTAAAATACATCTTGCACATAGTAGATCATACAATTTTCCTGCACAGGCGAGAAGAAAACGATTCTATTAACATACGAGTATATAAACTAGGACGTGTCTTTTTCGAAGCTGCTTCCTGTTCTGTTTCCAAATCGTCAGATAAACATCAAATAGGTACATAAAATTGATCAAATATTTGGAAAAATTAAAGGAGACAGCAACATCAATTACACATATCTGTATTGTAAGTAGTCTAATGGCTCACATGCGGAGCACAATCTGTGCTAATATTGAACCTCAACTTTTAATGAAGTATTTACACTGATAACAGACTTTCTTCTTAATTAGAGTCTCCAATAGGGGTGAGAACGTGTACACGCGTACACGTGTACACGTTTATTTTTTTAGCTACGTGTATAGAAACGTTGCATAAAAAGTTTGGTGAATCTCCGACTCATAATTTTTAAGAATCCAATTAAGTCCAAAAAATTTAGACATTTTGTTATTTTTGATTAAAAATAAATGTTAATGCTTACTTAAAGTACCAAAATGTATGCACTAAATGTTCAAATGAAGAAAATATGTTGTATATATTTTAAGGCGCGTGTACACGGCTACACGCGTGTACAAGTGTCGTTTACACGTTTATAGGAAATTCGTAAAAATCCCACCCCTAGTCTCCAATCAATAGATAATTATCATTGTCATGTTACGATATTTAAGTATACATATACAAAGGCGATTATTTGTAGTGTAATTCTTTTCATTCTTGAAATATGTATCTTTGGCCCATAAAAAATTTATTAAAGTAATTATTACCACCACAATTAGGGCACATTGCTTTACCAACCGATGTATACCTTGCTCATAGAATTCTTGGGGCTGCTGTGTGAAGAATTCTGTTACAGCGTTTTATACTTCTGCGTCTGACTAAAAACGATTAGCGTCAATCGGGATAATTAAAAACGATTTCAGTTCAAGTCATTTTGAACGCGTATAAAATAGTTACTTTTACTTAGAATAACCATACAATCATTATGTGTTATAATTTTCGATAAAAAATCTTGTAAAATTATTGTTTTTGACATTTTAAGAATATTTTTTTGCAATATTTGGTTTTTACTACTACTAGCATGTGCGGATAAACTATAATAATGTAACTTATAAACTGTTTGAGCCGTTCGTGGTGTAGTGGATGTACCTACTCGTATACCACTAAACTACACCTGGCGGTCTCGGGTTCGAATGCCGATCGGATGCTGTAAAATACCCCCGTGCATGGATATTTGCAGCGGCGTCATTTCAGTATTTCACAAGGGGGGGGCAACTGTAGTAAAAATGGCTCGGCTATAAGTTTAACGTACTTTTTTTTGGTAGTAGTAATTCCAGGGGGGGGCTCAACTGTCCTACCCTGCCCCCCCTAAATGACGCTCCTGGATGTTTGTAGGTGTATAGGGCTAATAACCATAGCAGTTGATGCCCTCAATCCTCCCTCATGAGGTGGATAATAATAATATATACTTTTTATATAAATTGGAAAAAAAAGGAAAAAATAAATAAAAATAATACTATAACAATAATTTATATGATTCAGTCACAATTAAACTCCACAGCGTTCGGTAAGAAGTTGCGCCCTCGAATTATTTTTAGAGAGTTATTTACATTTAGAACTATAATTTTATTGATGACTTATAAATCGTTTATTTGGGGAAATGGATATGCTTTAGAAACTTTAGTTAACCTTCTCAAAACTGTACTAATTACTAATCACATTTTCGATCAAATTTTTCTGTTTGTTCTTTCGTATCCGCATTACAAACGAATATCACAGCAATGAAACATCCAATTGAAATCTCTCTTTCGTTTTTCACTTCACGTTCATCTATATCTACATCGCTTGTGCTGAT
Source organism: Pyrocoelia pectoralis (assembly GCA_036250285.1). NCBI lineage: Eukaryota > Metazoa > Arthropoda > Insecta > Coleoptera > Lampyridae > Pyrocoelia > Pyrocoelia pectoralis. The sequence goes on from CM070078.1 coordinate 44,828,901, forward strand.
GAACGAACCTTGAGAGGAATCATGTCATTTGAAGAGCGTATGACTCTCTTTTATTTAATTTTCCCCCATGCTTTTTGGTATCTAAATTCTTTATTAGCAACCTTCTTTCGTTTTTCCATTGTGCTCGTTGGCTTTTTTATTTTTTGTTGTTCACCTTCTCCCTATAAGTCATGTCGTCGTACGAAAGATCTGTCCCACGACAACCACGTAGTTTTTTTTATGTCAATATTATTTTTCGATTGCCACCGTTGATAAAGTGAAGCTTATTTAGAATTGTGGAAGAAAGACGTTACTTGTGCTTGTTATTTTTTTGCCTTTTTCTAAATTTTACCTATTCAAGCGGAAGTACCCTGATGGTATTTTTTCACCATGCAATTTTTTTTAGTTTTTTTGAGACCACGCCTAAATTATAATTTAAGCTTTTCTCTGGGAGAATCTCCCAGAGCGGATACAACTTTGATCTTCAGAAGGACGAAGAAGTCAAAAGAAAAAAAAGAAATGAGGCATATAACATGCGCGCGACAATTCTTAGAAGATTTCTGTTTTAAAAAAAACTTTGATTTTGTGAGCAAAGCGTCAATTGAGTGATTACAATTCGTTTCCAAGACTAACCGGACCAAAGATACTTTTCACTTGAACAAGCCTCGTATTTCATAATCATAGGTCTACATTGGTACAATATTTAATTCTTTCGTGCGATTCTCATTTATTTTTTAGTTTAATGTTGTCCTGTTACAACTAATGATATAAAATTTGATACCGTTAATACTAATAAACGCGATATTTTTGATATTTAACCGGTATCGTGCTTTTTAGAAACGCCCCAAGGTATTTTGTTAAATACAAAAATTTGTAAAAATGTTGTTTAACTTTTGCATATCAGGAACTTTTTAATACTTTATGAAATACAACTGAATGTATAACTAAAGGTCTTCTGGTTAAGACCAGCCTGGGGGTCCATTCTTTCTACTAGCAACATAAATAATATTTCTACTTATCAAAAAACTAGTAGAGGCAATTTTTATATCAATTTACTCATTTTTTTGCTACATTAGAATTATAATAAAATACATAAAATTTGTACAAATAGTGTTGACATAATAATATTGTAACAATTTTTATTTTCGTTATCATTATAATTATTTTGAATAGGTAGGCGATATACGAGGAAAAGTGGTGTAAATAAGACAAAAAACATCAAAAGCAAGAATAATAATAGTAATAAAGCTATACAACGGAGTATCGAAAGATTGTTAATGTCACCATCACGAGACACGTCAAATTTGATGGTAAAGGAGACATGTCATCCCCCTACTCTCCATACCCACACCATAATTTTCTTCAAATAGGAAGAGGGGTCGAGTGACACTTTCATTGAAGGGTAATTTATATTATAACCTGTTTTTGTTTTTCATATTTATCAATTCGTTCCCGAGAAATAAGGATGAACGTTTTTGAACAACTAACTTTTTCTTCTGTAAATTATTTTTTTTTATGTTGAAAACTTGAACTGTTATTCATAACATTAATTTTAATAAATAAAATAAACAATGTAACATTATTAAATGTTGAAAATTACCTTCTTTGACCCTCAGACACAATTGCAATTGATCTTCAAAACGTCTGCGTATAGTAACAAACATTTGAGGCGTTCGTTCTTATTTTTCGAGAACGAACCGATAAAAATGAAAAACAAAACAGCGTCATGTAGACTGTAGAGAATAAAATTACCTTTCAAAAAGCTATTAATCAACCGCTCTTCCTAGTTGAAAAATGTTGTGGGGTGGCTCTGGAGAGTACGGCAATGATGTGAGAGACGTAATGTATGCCATAACATGTCTCCCTTAATATTATATGTGACGTGTCTCACCATTTTTGCCTAGACAACTTATTTGGACAGATTCTTAGGGCGGACTGTTTTCCTTGGGACACTATGCCAGTTGAAATTCAATGGTCAGGTACAATTCAGTTACGGGACGCCCATGTCATGCGTTTGGGCGCCTTCCCGAAAAAATTGGCGTTGAATACTATTTTGACATCGGTTAGGTGAAAATGTCGTGGCAACCTAAAATGCATGATTCGTTTATTGAACATAGATACATACAATGCGTTTGTACGTTTTTCCCACGAAATTGCTGCATAAATAACGATTTTGATAAATTTTGCTCCATCACTTTGAACCTGGGCTACAAATAAGAATTATATTGAATAGTTGCACATTTATGGACCATAAGGTAGAATCTAACAAAACTCCGACATCGATACGTGATCTAGTGAATTATAGTTATCCTAAATTCTATTTTTTATCGTTCTCGATCTACACGAATCCCTGTAACTGTTCTATAAAGAAACTCTAAACTTTAGAAAATTTTCGAAACGATCGTACGCACGGACGGACCGAAAACAATATAAAACTATAAAGAATTTGAGGATGCTTAATAATAATTACCTTTATCCCTACATTTTTTTTTGAATAGGTACTAGTTTATTGCAAACTGAGCACATCATTTTTACTTCCCGAGTACGAAGTAAAAGGGAAGTATTGTACTGGTGTTCCAAAAAAAAATACCGTCTGTAGTCTGCCCGTACACATTTTCTTGCAAGGCTCTATACTCAAAAACTATTAAAGTTATCGAAATGCGGTTTTCGCCAATCGATTTCATTGCTAAAATGCTGATATTACCTTTGATTTTTTTTACAAGATAAAGTTGCAGTTTTTTGGTACGAGGGAAGTCTCGTAGCAATACGTGCCAGAATTTTTTTACTTATCACTCATTGCAGCTATAGTTGGTTTTGCAGTTTTCATTAAAAAATCCGCCAATTACTGATATTGAGCAAGCTTATCTCTAACACCTTTTCAAACGTTTCTTGTTTTATGATCATCAAATCCCGGACCGAACAGTAAAGAAAGGAATAATTTTTGCTTATTGACTCTCTAAAAGTTTAGCACGTAGTGAGTAATCAACCTGCTACATTCTACTTTCACATAGTCAAATCGGCTATCTTGATGATTTCAACATCGACTCTCTAAAAAGCGTAGAAAACTATATTGAAGGGTAAAATTTAATACTAGATTCGCTTGGTTTATAACAAATTATTAAAAAGTTATTTTGAGAACATTTCGAAACAAAATTATTGTACATTAGGGGAAAATTATTATTATGTCCTCTTTATGCCTGAAACTTTACGCATTAAATACGCTTAATGTTCTTTTTGATCAATATTTTCGGGTTATGATCGCTTAACGATCGAAAATACCGTAGCTATTAACTGATAATGTGAAATTAATTATAAAGACACAACAATAATTCATATTCCTGCAGTAATGTATTCGATGGGATACGAAGCCCTTTTAGCAATCGTCCACTATACACCATTGCACTTTTAAATATAACTGATGGCATAATTGGCGTAAACGACGATCTCATTATTTTATTGCAGTCTTGTTAGTCTTCTGGAAAGCTTTCGACACTATTAATCCAGGACCTTCTTGTCTCAATACTCTGTTTTTATCCATTTGTCAGAGAATCTCAACGCTGCCTTGGGAACAGTAAACAGAGAAGTAAAGTTATTGGCAGAAACCATATCTGGGCACTGACTAGTAAATTTGTAGTTGTTCTTTTTGGTCGTAGATTGGAAGAGATACGAATACTGTCCAATATCAAACTTAAGCTTGACTGTAATGGATTTCAACAGTAAAATCCTTAATAACATTATCTCTAAGCTGAAGAAGTTCGATCTTGTCTGTACCAAGGCGGATAAGGTGTAATACTTTAGTTATATTAGAAAGATCAAATTATATCAAAAAAGTCAAAGAATTTCTAAATCCCACGGATTTTAAGTTATCAAATGTTAATTTTAACAATTTTATCAAAAGCGTAAGGTGCTTCATCACTGGAAACCGTGAACTCTTAAAAACTCACTTTCATTACAACCACTTCAAGCTGCTCATTATGTATCCGGTCTTCCCTCGTCTCTATGCCCTTCCTAAAATTCATAAAAACAACATCCCCATGCGTCCCATTGTTTCTTTCACCAACATCCCTGTTTCTAAACTATCCGAGTGGCTTAACCACACTCTTAGATCTTGTTTACAATTCCTCTTCCCTTACTCTATCAAAAAGGCTACCGATTTATCCCAGAAACTTTCCAATTTTAAAGTCACTGATGACCACCAACTTGTTTCCTTCGACATCGTTAATTTATTTCCTAGCGTCCCATTCGAAGAATGCTTGAACATTGTCAATACTTTCTTAGATTCCTCCAATCTTCCTGATCCCGTTTGCTCATTTCTCAGAGACAGCCTTAAATTGTGCTATAAACAAAATTTTTTTAAAAATGACGAAACTTACCTCCAATTAACTGGTTTGCCCATGGGTAGCAATTTGTCCCCTCTCCTGGCTGAACTATTTTTGACATCCCTCGAGATTAACAATATTTTTAATAACAATAGCTTCATCACGGAACATATTATGTCATTTTACAAAAGATACGTTGATGATATATTTATGATTTTTAAAGGTAATGATAAAGAAATCGACGATTGTTTCTGCTTCTTCAATAGCGTACACCTTCTCATCAAATTCACTTGTGAAAAAGAACAGTATAGAACCCTCAACTTTTTGGACCTAAAGATCACTAGACTGAAACACTCGCTTGAGATAGATATTTACCGGAAACCACTGACCACGTGATTCCTTTTTCTTCTCACCACCCCCTGACTTGCGGCGTTCAGAGCTTACTTCAATAGACTCCTCAATCTACCTCTTAGCCGTTTCAATTACACCATTACGTAACGGTTATCCCAAGCCTCATTCGTAAACGTAACCTCAGTAATCACACTTCCCTTCAACCCATCACTAACCAGTCACCTCAGATCTATTACTCTTTGCCCTTCATCGGCCCTGTGTCCTATTTCTTCAAAAACCTTCTTAAACAACACGATATTAACATCTCTTTCTCTTCAAAAAAGAATCTTAAGAATGTCCTCGTTCATACCAAAGATAAAATTGATACCCTCGACAAATCAGGGGTGTATAAACTAATTTGTGGCGCTTGTGTTTCCTCCTACATAGGTCAAACGGGGAGGAAGTTCAAAAGCCGTTTTTCTGAACACTTTGCGTCTATTAAAAATAATAATTTGTACTCCAAATCCTCTTTCGCCACGCACATCTTAGAATCTGGTCATTCCTTTGATCCGAAAACCAATTTTGAAATTCTACATTGTTGCGACAAGGGCATGAAGCTTGACCTCCTCGAAATGAAAGAAATGTTCACGAATTTCAACAGCGACCCCTCCGCTTCGCTTAACGAAATCCTCCATTTCAATAAACATTTACTTTTCCTTTAAATTTGCCGCTCCTAGCTTTACCTTTCACCCTGTACAGGGTACCTTTCTGTTGGTTGACATTACTGGTTCCTACTTTACCCATTTGACGTCACCTGTCAGTCACCATGTTACCGTTCATCATTTTCAATTGTTTGTTCAATTTTTGTCGTTGGCCAGTTTGGCCACATGATTTTTAAAGTTTGTTTTTCTTCATCTTTTTGTGTGATGTTTAGTGTGTGTCGAGTGTCGAATAAGTAGCTCTCTGCCTCCTGTTTGCTTACCTAACCTCTCTTTTGCAGCATTTTTGAAAAAATTGATTCGGTGTTTCCACCGTTAAGGTCTGGCCAACTTTTTTAGGCCTTGTAAGTATCCCCCTTTGTTTCTCATTTTTGGTTAAATTGTGGTTTTCAGTGATATGAACCTAACGGCTTCGTTAAAGTAATTTAATATCTTTTCAACTTTATTCTTCGCCATCACTCGCCCTCATTACTTCATCACTTCAACCTTACCCAGATTTATATTATTAGTAAGTATGCTAATCGTATTTTAAGAATTTATTGCTTAACAACATTTGTTTTTAGCCTGATGATGACATTTATAATATGTCGAAACATGTCGTAATTTTAATTTAGCCCTACTTTTGTAATTCTACTTATTTATCAGCAATTGATAATTAGTTTATTGGTAATTTAATCTTTGCTCAACTTAACCTTCAATTTAGCCTTACTTTTTGTAATTTTAACGTAATTATCAACTTTGGATGTTTATTTTATTGCTAATTTAATCTTTGCTCAACTCAACGTAAACTTCTCAACTTCAGCTTTCATTATAACTATAATAAATACCTTATGGGGAAGGTTTTGTGTTTATAATTTCACCATTATTCGCTTTACCCCCATTTCGAGCTACAATTCAACATCGTATATGGATCCCATCAACTTCAAGAAAATTATGCCTTTGATTAACGCGCAATATTTTTTTCTACAGAAATTTACTGAAACATTTTTGGGACACAACTAAGAATGTTGTATTGAAATCTCTATGATGCGTCATCCAAGCCACCACCCTGTACAATATGGGATACTTGAGATGGCTCCATGGAAGAACAAGGTTTTCAAACACGGAATGCAGTCCTTCCCATTCTACCCCGTTATTTATCTACAGGGAAGGAATAAATAATATTATTAGCTATACACTTATTTTGCAGCCTTTTTTTAACTATTTTTTTTAATTTTAATAGGTAGCGAATAAGTGCTTGCCATTCACACTTACAAACCATCCCGTATATAATTTTAATTATGTTTATATTAATACTGAAACTGATGAAATATCGTTTTCTTAAGTGTAAAACAATCTTCCAAAATTTATCAAAATTCAGAAAACCCATCTGGTCTTGCATCTGCCATAAATAATCAATGAACACATTTGAGTGTCGAAATACCGCAGAACCCCCTACACGCACGTATAATTTTTTCCTCTTAATGAGGGTACTATCTAAAACCGTTTGAAAGCAGCTGAATATTTTTAAAACAGCAACGTAACTGGTAACTACCCTTTTCAATAAAATTATCTCTCTAATTTAATAATAGGTTTATTAATAGACGCTCGTGCCGTACGGTCAATGGATGCCAACAACACCTATTATTATTAATAACATTCATTCTCACCTGCAAGTCAATGATGTTTTATTTTCATTCGTGTATTAAAACACTAAACGAACTAAATCATTATTGTAAGCATCTGCCGTTCGAGATGATAGAGTTGGTATATAACATTGTTTTTGTGCCCTGATGCGTTTATGGCCGAGACAAAATTTTGGCGTGACTAATGAAAATCTGGTTCCTACATCAGGTTATGATTTACTTACACAATCATTTATTAGTAGCAGCCAGATTTACTGTTTGATCTCCTTGAAAAACATAACGTGCCTCGTCTATACTTGAGGTTAATTTTATGAAACAGTTATTTCAATTCGCGTTCAAATTACAAAGAAAACCAGTTCCTTAGCAGATTTGCAAATTTTAATAGGTAGCGATGAATATTACATTGTGTCCATAATTACACAAGTCTTTTTTTGTAAAGTCAAACTGGCAGAACTCATTAAAGGCGTAAATCTGGAAAAAATTCACGTTTATTTATAGCCACTTTTTAACTACCAGCAAGCCATTATCATTAGTGTAATCTCTGAAAAGTGTGCGGTATCGGTATGGGTTTCGTGTTGTCACGTGTTTGAACATGTGCTGCACTTAAATTGATAGGTTGTCGTTTGAATCTCTAAAACTCGTTGATTGGCATGTTCTTAGAAAATGAGAATTATGCAAGAATTCTCTTTGTAACAGATGTTAACGTGCACGAAGTTAATAGAAGTCCGTATTTTTTGCACGGATCTAAAAATAAATATCTATAAAGACAAACTACAGATTTTTCATGCCTTTCAATCGGTTACCTTGATCCTTACCATTCCCTACTAAATCCATTCATAATTTATATGAATTCAATTCAAAATTGCCAGAAAGTCCTGTTCCCACTTTTGAAGCGGTGAACAAAATAGTGTCCCCTCCTAGAAAACTAATGGTCAAGTCAATAGCACTTATGAGCGATTCAAATTGTATCTACAAACAGAAAAACCACAAGAAACTGTGAGGGAAGTTTGGTACCTGTTTATATTTGATTTTTGGAGCAACTTCAATTAATTTAGATCCTAAGTTCATGTCGTTGCAACCCCTAAGCATCCATTTAGATTTAGATATGAATAAATACAAATAAGTTGCACAACAAAATGAATGAAACGTGAGTCGTGAGTAGGGCGTCATAACCATTGTATCGGCGTCTCTGTTTTGCTATGTAAAACCTATTTTAGTATGTTGGGAATCGTTTCTAACATTTTTGGACTCTCTGGAAGCAATTTAGTGGTGTTAAAATATGATAAAACTTAAGCTAATTGATAAATATGAGTAGTTACCAACCCTAACTTCATCTTCAACTGGATGTGCCATGACTGGCGATCAAAATAAGAAGAATGCTACTCAGTAATTTTGTTATGCCAAATTTGGTAAAATAAATCAGTGCTGACATGTGATTTTTGTACATTTTCATAGGTCAAAAGACATTCTATTAAATTAATAGATAAAAAGTACCTTTAAGCAAGGTTGTGTCAACCAAAACCCTTTTATGATTTGTTGTTTGAACGTCCTTATTTTTAAAGTTAGCCGTGTAAGAATCCTTCCATTAATTAAAAAAAAGTAGGTGTTCAGCGAAACAAATGTCAAATTGTGAACCATTTTTACTTTACTTTTGTAAATTTTGCTTTTTTTTTAATTTCTTCTTACTCTATTGACTTTTTTCGTTTTCTATGTCAAATTCACAAAAATAAGACAAGTTGCTCTTTACTTGGGCAACAGTCTACGTGTTCTTTGACACGGCGTAAAAACTACCCCGGAAAACAAACCACATGAAAAATTTCCACAAGAAAAAATACCTATCTCGCAATATCAGACCCATTCACGAGAGTCCCAAACATTATTCTTAATTTTAAGTCCGTTAATATTTTCTTGTTTTCATGGATATGTCGACCAAATATAGTGATGATTTAATGATAAAAGGTATGTGACGTGGTGAGAAATAGGTACATAAACAATAAAAGTAACTGTCATAGCGCTACACAAAAGGCAAAAAAGACTGTCTTTGCAGCCTGAATCGTTGGTACTTCTTTCAAAATCCATCTTATGTGCGTTGGATCAGGGAATGTATTTCTCTCTTCGCATTGTTCTACCAAAGAGTATATAATTATATACTCTTTGGTTCTACTATTGTGCGTAACATTGTTTCATACGTAGACTAGTATAAGTAACTAGTAGTGAGTGTGACATATAAAACAAAAAGCAACACTTATAAAGTACAGAGTGATTTTAATTGTTTGAAAGGCACGTGACCACGAATTGGTTTGGTTTAAATATTTTCAAAACTAGTGGGAGAAAACCCGGAAAACAGACAACAGCATTATACAATGTGTTCATTTTAAAACTTACCACCCCTGTAACTTAAAAACCGCAATAACTTTCAACATACAAATACAGCAGTGTATTCCATTTGAAAATTGGGTGAGATTTGATAAAGTTATGGGTCATATAATGTGATATTCGACGAATCACGTACATGTCTAGCGTAGTGCGCGGGTGCACCATCTTGTTGAAAGTGTAGTAGGTCTTCTTGCAGTAAAGAATTTCCGTGACGATCCACTTGATTTTCTAAAGATTCAGTGATTAGTCCATCAACTGTGTCCCGAAGCATATCTAAGTACACCCCCCCCGGTTAGAGAATCATTTATAAATAAGGGACCTATTATGGCGTTTCCTAAAATTCCTGCCCAAACATTTATGTTCTCGGGGTATTGCGTATTACCTTCCCGGAATAGATGGGGATTTTCATTATGACCATTAAAGAAAATAAATAAATAAGTTTTTGTCAAATGATTGCTTTTTGACCCATAACTTTATCAAATCTCACCCAATTTTCAAATGCAATACACTGTTGTATTGGTATTGAAAGGGGATTTCAAATGATGTATAACAAGTGGGGTAGTTGCATTTGAGATTTTAAAATTGGGGTTGCTAGGGGTTAGAGGGATGAACATATCAAGACCACTTGACTGTCAAAAACGTTCTTCCCTAAAATAAAAATCGACGTGTCCCCGCGAATGTTGAAAGTTATTGCGGTTTTTAAGTTACAAGGGTGGTAAGTTTTAAAATGAACACACTGTATGTATTCATTTTGTGCCCTGAACAATATTATCGATCATCGATATTAATTCACACTTATTTCTTAGATGTTTTTTTATTTAGGACCTTTTGGGCCACTTTATTATTAATGACATTAAGGTCATCATTATTATGTGAATTATTATAAACGTCAAAAACATAGCCTCAAACAATGTCAAACACCTCCGTGCAACGATACTGTATTAGTTAGGGCAGGGGTTCCCAAACAAACTTTTGGGATAACGGAACCCCCACCAAATACCTTTTATTTTACGGAACCCCATATCAAATGATTACAAATCAAACACACTGAAATTTTAATAAAAACGACAACTTTTATTAGAAATATTTTTAAAGTGATACACTTTATTCTTTACATTAACTTCTACATACCAAATAGTCAAAAATAAATAATTTCGCGGAACCCCCTTGTGACTCTTCTACGGAACCCCTAGGTTCCGCGGAACATACTTTAGGAACCGGTGAGTTAGGGATACCGTCGAATAGTAGGCGGACAAGATAAAATCAGAATGAATCAAATAATAAAAATCACCCCGTATAAGAAAAGTAATATATATGTAATTAATTACTATATTATCTTAAATGAGCCGTATTTGCAAAACCGCCAACGAATATGGTTTGTCCGTTTTTTATCCACCGGTTACATAGGTATATTAGGGGGCCAAAAAAATGCAAAAATATTTTTCCATTTCGTACTACCGCGGATAAAATTCGAATTTGGGAGACTAAAAAAAGACAAAAAAAAATTTAGTTTGCCGAAATTTGGAAAAATTCACATTTTTACTATAATTTTTAACATATTATTTATATTAGCCTCGACCCGAATGTAATAGCTCAAATTCTTATTTACTAGAACCACAGAAAATATGATTTAAATACTATTTAAATCCATCAACTTTTTCCGGTCGCGCAAATGTCTTGAATTTTATTTGCTGACCTACGCGAATTTTTTGAATAATTATATTCGCAAAAGCTCGAATTTTTTACCTTTACGATTAGACTACAATTTGACATCGTAGCTGAAACAAAGGCAATTGGAATTTGCATGTTTTCGTTATGAATGTAAGAGAAAACTATAGCAATTTGTAACTAACTAAATCTATATATTTTAGGACCTGATTTTCCCAGAATATTTAATTTTATATTTCAAAAAGTATTTCCAATCAAGACACATTCAAAATTTGCAAATTGATTGATGGGATTGCATTTTACTCAAAATTACTCCTGTCCCTGTACTGGAGTCCTGTAAAAATTTTTGTAGGTACTGATTTATCTAACCAACAGAATTGAGTAAAGGGCATATAGGAGAGTCAAAAAAAGTTGAGTAGACATCCCCATATTCTGGACCAGGTTTTCTAGACGCCATTTTCTAAAATGGCCGATACGCATTTGATTGTGCATATATTTCCTGCCAGGGGAGCAAAAATGTAAGTACCAGAAAATTGGTGTCGGCCATTTTGTGAAATGGCGTCCGGTTAACTTCGCAAACCATCTTAATCGATTCCTTGTCTTTAAAAACATATATTTAGACACCAAAATGATGAATGTGACTGTCACAGGAGCGGAAATATATGCACAATCAAATGCGTATCGGCCATTTTAGAAAATGGCGTCTAGAAAATCTGGTCCAGAATATGATGATGTCTACCCAACTTTTTTGACTCTCCTATATGCCCTTTACGCAATTCTGTTGGTTAGATAAATCAGTACTAAAATTTTTACAGGACTCCAGTACAGGGACTGTATTAAAATGTATTTCCATTCGTGGGGCTCGAGCACCCACAGTAAAAATGTAGCGGTGCTAGAGAGTCACACCTAAAAACAATTTATTTGGAATTTACTAACCTACAGTACTTTGAGATGCAGATCTCAGGCTCGACAAGTGAATTGGAAAAAAAACGAAAAGCATCGAACAAAACAGTTTGCAAAGTACCGGGAATACCTGCTAAGCTTAGTGCTTACAGCGCAAACATTTTATGAAATTGTCAACTAGTCGCCGCACAATCCCTATTTCCTAGTAATCCGTAATCCTCCCGGTCGTTAAACTATTCATTTAGGGCCACACCTCATAAAAATAGCTGTCTTTCGGAAAAAATGCACTACGTTTGACTTTAAAGTGTTTTAGAATAATTTTTTTTATAATGGAGATATCAGCCAACAAAATATTCAGATATACCTACTTGTATTCTATGCAGATAGGTATGTGTTAATATTCGTATTAAAGAATATCGTAGACTGAAAAAATATTAAGTACCCACAGAAATTTTGAAATTAGCCTCAATGTCGTGGATGCTGTAAAAATGAAGATTCAGAAATTTGATTTGATTAGTAAGAAATAAGCAGTTAACTCTTTGAATTGTTGCTTTTTTTTGAAAGAATTAATTAAGTACTTCTATGTCTAATTTGTATTTTAAAACAAAAACGAAAAATATCACGTATTGATAACGAAAGTCACCATAAAATTCAAATTGAATTATTTCTTAAAATATGCAATTGTCAGTGTCAGGGAGAATATTTGGGGTAATATAGACATAATCTTTAATAAATAAGTCAGAATTGTGGTTTTTGTCGGCGTCTTGAGCTTTCCAAATATTGTGTTGGTTTAGTGGCCAATCGGCTTTGTGTCAAGGGCTCTCTCAATTCAGGTACCTATATCATGGAAGTTTGTCGCCACTAACCTTTTTACAAACGGGGAAACTTCAAAAGCTTAATAATCCTGCCGCACCGCATTGAGTGATTTACACAGCTTAAAAATGCCGATTACCACGTTCATTTCCTGTCTAATGTCCATACTTCTCGAATTCATAAAGTGCGTGTTACGATTTACGGAAATTAAATAAGCACAAGATATTTATGTTGTAATTTTAATCCTTGTTGGCTGTTAGAGCAATAAATTGTAAACCTAAACCATGACAAGTTTCTTAAAAATTATGCCGAAAAGTAAAACAACCTGTCACATGATAAGTATTTCAGCTTGGAATATCGAAAAGTCATGTATACTAAACTAATAACTGAGTGAGATTCATTTTGATGAATTACCTAAGACATATTCAACTAACTTCAAAAAGTTGGTTAGGTACTTACTAAATTCGTCCGGATGTCTGTGTGTCTGTGCGTTGCACTATGTTGCAGGGTTTAGAAAGCTGGAAGTGGTGTCATCTTATAGAAAATTCTTTACTGATTCCAAATCTCTGGTAGTCTGGTAGATTTTTTGATCTGATCACCCGTTCACCGTGGAGGGGTAGTTAAAATCAAAATTTCGATATTAAGATAATATGAGTAATTTTTTTGTTTTTTTTTAAGTAATGTAAGATATAATTATAATGATATAATACAAGGTGTCCAAAAAGTACGGAAACGCTAATATCTCACAATATCCTCACCCCTTAGGGGGTAGGGGTGAGTTTTGATAATGTTTTGAAGTTGGTCGAAATTAGAATTCTATAAGAATTGGCACCTTTTGAACTTGTTTTAAATAATTTTCTCTAAACTTACTTTATGGGACTACTCCATAAGGAACTAAAATAATTACATGCATAGCCGCATAGGTACTTAATTTCATTAATTTATTTATTTTTTTAAATGTAATTCGATACTTTTCAACACTATATGATATTATCAAAGGTAACAGGTTGTGACAGACTAAAATTAGGCCGGGGTTGCCAAAATACAACGTTAAGGACATTTTTTGTATAAGCCATTCGATAAATTTGCTTGGGAATAACGTAGCAGAATCGTGTTTCGATGCTCTGAATTTTGTTTCTTTTTGTCAAAATCTCTTTACATTTTTTACGGCTCAAAAACTTTGTAAGGACACCGTATATTCAAAATTAAGGAAGGTATAGTAAGCTAAAAAAGTTTAATACGTAATTTAACCTTACATTTTTTGCTTGCCATGCCTTCGCCAATTTTTTAAAACATGATGCGTTTGTCGAAACTTGTCGCTACATTTTTTAATTCGTATAATGATTCTTATTTTACTCATTCATAACATCTAGTCAAGAAATAGAAATTAATAAATGCATAAGGGGGAGGTTTCGTACGTTGTATATTTGTTATTCCTGCAACCCTCTTTTTGAGTATCACCGTTAACCTAATGGATTTTACCAAATTATAATTCGGGGCTCAAACCTCACCCAATAATGTGTCCTACTTCCATTTATAGGCACTTTTATGTTACTATTGAAGGTTAAAAAATCCTGTGTGGTATTTCTTTTTTTCGATGACACTCAAACGGAAAGATAAGAAGAGGCAATTAAACACATTAAGATTTACTTTATTTAAAGAGAAAATGTGCACAAAAAGTGATAATAACAAACATTAAAAACCAATTATTGTTATCATTATTTAAACTAGATTATATTTCTCCTGCATGTAAAACAATTACACGAGAAGAAATTTTTCTACGACTCCATCTTGCCGTAATTATTTCTACAATAAATACAATACATGCTATAAAAATACCAATGCCATATATGACAAATATTCCGTATAAATGATCAATGCTCAGCACCTGAGGATCTGTCGAATGTTCAGTAGCTCGCACAAATTGTTTATATCTAGTTGATCTCTCATTGTCTAGTTTCGTATAGTAGCCATTTTCCTTTAAACCTGTCATAATCATATCGAAATGATGCAGAAAATAATAGTCTGGAATTGGATCCATACTAAGCACTTTTGCGAAATAGCCAAATAGTGACGTATCAAATATTATTTTGTTGTTATTTAATGTTATATTCATCTTACTTAAATTTTGTAAAAAAACTGCAGCTCTATTTTCGTGCATCATTATCGAACAATTATTATATTTAATCAATTGTTGCATTGCGTTATACGCAGAGTCCCAGCGCAATGTAACTATTTTCTGTTGAAATTTCTTGACAAGTTCGTGGTGGTCCCCATACTTTTTTAAAAGTTCGGTGCCAGGTCCAGTTGCGTATATATCAAAAGAAGAACTTGCCAGCTCTTCTAATGTTCCGATCCCTTTTTCATACTGTGGTATAGTTAACACACGAATTAAATTTGATGTGTAAGCGGTTTGAATTACAATCGCATAAAATGTGAAAAACAAAAGAAATAAACGAATCGCCCTAATCTTAGGAGAAATGCTATGTGATCCCCACAAAGTGACTGATAACACTTCTAAAATGATAAAAATGAATGAACTCATATTAACAGGTAATCGATGAAGTGCAGAGACCACAACATAAAACACAAGTGCAATAGCAAACCCGGCAAAAAACATTACCCAAACTTCTTTTTGAAAAATTACTACATATATTTCTAATGGGGACAATTTTTCTGGAACGGGGAGAAACCAAACCCACTTTTGAATAAGGAATTCTTGACTCACTCCATCTAGAACTTCCCTGTGATTGTTGCCGATCCGTGCAGGAGTAGAAAGATTGGTCTGTTTAAATACTATATTAAAGTGATACTGTTTCTTTAAGATCCCGAAAAGAGTAAATATAAATTCGGCAGCCTCTGGGTTTACATCTTTATGAAATGTATTTACAAAGTGAACAGGGCAATATTTGTTACCCCTAAAACTTCGTTTGACAGCAACTTTTACTCTATCTGTACATTTTTGTTTTTGAATTACATTGGGTGTTTTGCCACAATGATTTTTCACCGTAAATGGACCTGAATGGTACCATTTCAAGTGATTACCTTTTCCGAACATTCTGCTTACTAACACAATGACATCGAAAGCTAAGTAGTCCCACATGGCCCGGAACATCGGTTTGATATCGGCTTCAGATGTTATTACCAAAAATTTACATTTAGGTGAGAGTTTTTTTCTTAGAATTCCATTATCAATTAAATACTTTAGTTGATGACGTAACCTTCTTTCTTCTTTTGCTCGAATAATGTAATTATAACCAATTAAGCTGGGTTTTGGTGAGTACTTTTCTGTTGAATTTGCATTTAAGATAATTTTCGGTTGAGGAATCTTTAAGAGCCCGTCATCATCCATATCGTCTGCAATTACATAAATGAATTCACTCTTTTCAAAAAAATCATCAACGATTGTATTCAAACACATTGTATATGAACCGTTACTTTTGTCCTCTAAGTCTAACACGTGAAATGCGATCACACTTTGTATACAGAAAATAATGAAAATTACAAAATTCGGAAACATTGCGCGACGCGAACTTCGTGAAGTACCTAAAAAGAATGTGACCGATATTCGTATATTTTATGGATAAAATAGTAAGTGGAAAGTAAACAATTGGTATACTAATATGTTGATTTTGGTTCTTATACAAATAAGTATTAAGTAGGTTACTTGTAACCTGTTATTATGGGAAATATTTTGATAAATAATTCAGTAAGAATTATATTTGTAGTGTAGTTACCGCAGTTACTAATATAACGTAATGGCCGGGTGTCATACTTTTCTAACAAAATGTACAGCTTACAAAAAAATTGAATCGATTCAGTCTTATTCCTAGAAATCGGTTTCTTTCCTTATTTGATAATTTAGCAAGTGATTCAGAAAATTCATTATTATTAGACGATGTCCGATGTGCAACTGAAGACGATGACGATCAATTTTTGTTTCTAATTGTATTGATTTGATCAATAATTCAAATTCTCATTACAATCAATTTTAACTCAGGCATCCATATAGATAAAATATGTAGCTAGTAATATAGTTTCTATACAGGGTGAGTCATGAAGAACTGTACATACTCCTACCACGTATGGAGGGCCTCTAAAGGGAACATAAAATGAGCATTTAAAAATGTCTACTCGTCTTGCTTAATAATCTACAGGGTGATTTATGAGTTTTGAGTAAAACTACTCTACGCCATAACTTATTTAATGTTGGTTTGATTGATTTCATATTTTGGTGCGAAGTTAATGCTATTCCTACCTGTGTCTTTAAAAATTAGCCGATTTGGAGTCTAGGATTTTACGCACCCTGTATATAGATTTTGCCAAACTTTTGATCGTTCCCTGAAAGTACAGAGATGTGTAACAGAACTTATGTAGTTGACATTTTCCCCACACGATTATTCTGTTTTTAATAAAAAAATCAAAATTAGATAAGTAATAAAATTTTAAAGTCTGGCAAAATATGTGAAATTATTTTATAAAGGATCCCGCAGAATCTTAACTGTGATTTTCTGTATTTACGCATAGGTATTGTTACGGTACACCCTATATGTGTAGGTATGCAAAGGTTACGGTCAAATATTAGATATTAGATTGGGTATCGCATAAGCGCAATACAAGTTGAAATCAAATTGATTTGCTCGTTGGCAATTGGCAATGATTATACAAAGTTGTTCGCTAAAGTTTGTTGCATGTCTTAGCAAGTGAAGCTTTGAGCTGTCTTACCACCGCCCAGACAAGTATAACCCATTGGGAAAGTCACGTGTGGACATTATTCGACCGAGCCACCAACTACCCCCAAACGATCATATTAAGGATCGCCAGCTTGGGTGAATGATTGGTAAATAAGGCTCAGGGGCGCCCCACCACCGGCTGTTTCGGTGCTGGTCCAGGAATCTCATCTGGGTTTGATTCGTAAAATACTTATTACAACCGTAGCTCACCACGTACCCTTATAAATTTATAATATATAATTGTGCACAACTTGTAGATTAAGAACGTCATTCTTAGATGTATATGTAATAATTTGCGCATGTTATTTAATTAAATTTCAAATTGATCGATGAATCAATTTTTATTGGAATTTTCGATCCGCGGTTTTACCGCTTTATATGCGAGGCCTCTGGTACTCGCTACAAATGGTAGCAGAGCTTTTAATTTTAATCAATTGTAAGGTGTTGCGTGAGCTGCGATATGATAATCTTAGGAATAGCTGTTTGTTTGCGATTAAATTAAGTGACCTTTCATATCTATATGTATAGGATTTGCCGCCATAAGTGGATATTTGTAGTTATCGTACTATACACCTTTAAGTTTTCCTTGCAATATCAAGTGTATTGTTAATGTCACGAATTACGCGCAGCGCAATTAAGGCTGTTGCAGCTGATTCGAAATCTTCTAGTCCTATGATAGATGAGTCTGTTTGGCAAACCAATATTCCCGTTAAAGAACTAGTCATGGAACCCCTTATTAAAACCGATAATTTGAATGCCCACAGTTCAACTAGCGCCCCTTCGTTTAAAACCAGGTCGAAAAGAGTAAAGCTACTTAAACCAAATAAATTAACAGTATCATCTTCACTAATAGCTTCACTTGCTGATAATTTCAAAGCTACTAACCAAAACTGTAATGAGATTGCAAGGCTGCATGAAACAGTGATTCAGGTAGTGGAAAATGTTGCATCGTCGCATCACAGGTTGAAATTTTCGGTCGATCCCAAGCAACTAATATCGGATGTCCCTTTGTGTAGTCATAATGATCCCCAATCAATTATACTCTTCATTGAAGCGGTAGACAAAATTTTAAAGCTTCCAAACGTGGATATCTTGAGCCTTCTTATGGCACTATCGGTTAAAGTAGACGGACACATTAGGGAGTGGTGGTGCTCCATTATGAACCAACCCTGGTCACAAGCAAAAAGTATGCTTTTTGCTAAATACATAGATAGTTCTGATATAATATTGATGTGTGATAAGTTTATTAATCGAATGCAACGAGAAAATGAATCATTCGAATCCTTTGTGTTAGATATTAAATCAAAATTTTTTGCCTTGAACCTTACACATCCAGAATCATATTTGATTTCATTGGTATGGGCTCACTGTAATAAGCAAACATTTAATATAATTAAAAATTTTTTAGAGCCTTCTACATTTAATGAATTAGATTGCATAGTACATAAGGTAGAGGCAATTATTAGGAGAGAAGATAGCTTCAATCAACCTAATTTGGTAGCTACTAATAGTCAGAGGGTCCGGACTCGGTCATCTGATATGATGCCTAGTCGTTCGTCCTTTTGTGCTTATTGTCGAAACTACGGCCATTTAATAAGTCAGTGCTTTAAACTTAACCAAAGGAACAGTTATCCAAAAAACTAATTTGCCTTTTTAATCAGAGACACAAAAAATTTAACCCTAACTGCATGCCTTTAGTTTTAGTAGAAATTTGCGGGATGAAAGCACTAGCCTTACTAGATACTGGCTCTACTTACAATTTTATATCGCCCAAATTGGTTTCCAAATTAAGCAAATTACGTAAAATTAGGTACATTAAAAATTCGGCGTTTGTGAGATTGCCGGACTCGTCAATAGCCAAGGTCGAAAAACAAGTTAAATTATTTGTTAAGATATCTATACTTACGTGGCCAATAAAATTTTATGAATTTTTAAATTTACCGTTCGATTTAATTTTAGGGATACCATCTATGAATGAAATGAAAGTTGTACTTAATTTTGATCGTAATTGCATTTCTTTCAGATTTAACCCGGATGTTACAATCCCTTTTAGTACTCAAAATATTGTGAGGGAGGGGGCGTTATGTTCAATTTGTGAAATCAAATTTAATCTCGATAAAGCTCAAAATAGTCAACTTACCGGGCTCGTGTCCAAATACGCTGATGTGTTATCAAAAAATATTGGGATTGTTCAGAATTTCGAATATGATATTACAGTTAGTTCGAATCAACCCATTTATAAAAACCCGTTTTATTTAAATCCAATTAAGCAGAAGGAGCTCGATGAACACATTCAGGATCTTTTAAATAACGGAATAATTCGTCCAAGTACTTCTCCTTTCGCCAGCCCTGTTTTTTTCGTTCCAAAAAAGGATTCCGGGAAACGATTAGTAGTAGACTACAGAGCCATTAACAAAATTATTCAATATGATCCTTTCCCACCTGCGAACCAACAAGCAATTTTCGGCTACTTGCAAGGTGCAAAAATTTTCACCCTTTTTGATATGAACGCCGCCTTTCACCAAATACCGCTTACTGAAAGATCGAAAAAATACACAGCGTTCGTAACGCCTACTTCGCATTATGAATATAATTATCTACCGTTCGGCCTTAAAATTAGTGCCACTGGTCTGAATCGACTTATTGCTAAAGAATTTGCAGATATACGGTTTAAGTTTTTCCTTAATTACTTTGACGATTTTATAATATTTTCTAAAAGTCCATCGGAGCACTTACTCCATTTAGAGATCGTATTGGAACGTCTACGGAAATGCGGGATTACTTTAAATCCTGACAAAGCCAGGTTTGCAATGTCTAAACTTCGAATTCTGGGCCACGTAGTTTCTTCGGGTTGTGTTCAGCTCGATCCTCAGCGGGTCGAGGCCATACGCACTCTACCCATTCCAAGGAGTGTCAAGCAGGTCCAACAGTTTATAGGAATTGTATCATTTTGTTCTAAATTTATCCCCAATTTTTCCGGGATAATAGCACCTTTGAACGAGTTAAAAAAGAAAAATGTTAAATTCAAAATTACTGATAATCATATTTCAGCCATCGAAAACCTTAAAAGAGCAATCTGCGAAGCCCCCGTATTGCGTCTGCCCGAATTTTCTAAGCCTTTTATTGTCCAAACGGACGCAAGTAACGTTGGTATCTCAGGGGTTTTGTTGCAAAAAATGGAAGATGGAACTCACCCCATAGCCTATGTATCAAAAAAGCTATCTGAGACGGAGAAAAGGTATTCGACGTATGAAAAAGAATGTTTGGCCGTTATGTTTGCCTTAGATAAATTTAAAGATTACGTCACGGATTCACATTTTACTTTGCAAGTCGATTGTGATGCGATACGTTGGCTTGTTAATCACCCCTCGCAACTTTCAAAATTTGGTCGTTGGCTACTGAAGCTCTCGAAATTTAACTTCACTATTGAGCACATCTCAGGGTCTTTAAATAACGTGGCTGATGGATTATCTCGATTGTTTAACGATACTCTGGACTCAGAATTTCACGCGAATAATGATAATTCAATCCCGTTTTTAAATGCAATTACTGAACTTCCCGAGTCGTTTATTTCGATTTACAAGCACCAGCAGTCTGATGAAGGTTGTAAACTCATTCGAGCCCGTCTGGAAAGTGGCCAGGATGTAAATAACTTTGCAATCAATAACAGTCTGTTGATCCGTTACGTTGGTCGGAAGCGGCTCAGGCGAGTGGTGGTTCCAGAAAAACTATATAATCTAATTATATACTATTACCATGATTCTAAGATAGGTAATCATAATTCGATTACTAAACCTACAGGGCAATTGCTAAACGCTTCTGGTGGGATGGGATGTATAAGCAGATTAAAGATTATATTGTAACTTGTCACCTCTGTCAAACATGTAAGCCACTTAATATTCAAGTTAATGCCCACCTAGCTAGCTCCCCCCCGATTGCCGTTTGGGATAAAGTTTATATCGATTATGTTGGTCCAATTATATCGTCTGAACAGGGCTACCGTTTCATGCTCGTTTGCATTGATAGTTTCTCTAAGTGGCTGAAGGTGTACCCCACGCGAAAAGCTACAGCCAATGTTACGTATAAATACCTCACTGACTTATTTTCCACGTACGGACCGCCGAAAACGCTTGTTTCTGATAACGCCAAATGTTTTGCGAGCGCCTTTATGTCGCAGCTTTGTATGCAGTGGGGTGTACGTCAGGCCTTTTCATCCCCGTATCATCCTGCTTCCAACATGAGTGAGCGATGCAATCGTAATTTAAAATATAACTTAACGCTTCTAATTAAGCAATACGCCCTTCAACATAGGTCTTGGGATCAAGTTTTGCCGTTTTTTGTTTTGAATTATAATAGCACACACCACGAAGCAATAGGTACCTCCCCGGCGGCTGTTTTCTTGAATAGAGATATTGCTACTCCTTTGGATCATGTTTGGAATCTTGAATCCTTTTTATCGCGTTCCCAACTCCCTTCTGTACAAGATGTTGACCAACACCTTCAGATAGCACACCAAAAGGCAAAGAAGTATTATAACCAAGGGAAATTACCAGTTACTAAATTTAAGATAGGCCAAAAAGTCCTTGTTAAGCAATTTCTAAGCTCCGTTCCGCACACCTCCGATCAAAAGTTCACCCCAATATGGTCCTCTCCTAAAATAATTAGAGGATTTACCTCCCCAGTGTCAGTGGTACTGGAAGATCTCGAAAAGCAAGAAATTTCTAAATCTCATATACATTTTCTACGCCCGTATAGGGAGAGGAATTCTTAAAGAGTGAAATTTTCAACATGCTTTTACTCGGGTTGTGTGTTTCTCTCCTTCCGACGCTTCGCTTTCTGTCGGCAAGGGGGAGTGTTACGGTACACCCTATATGTGTAGGTATGCAAAGGTTACGGTCAAATATTAGATATTAGATTGGGTATCGCATAAGCGCAATACAAGTTGAAATCAAATTGATTTGCTCGTTGGCAATTGGCAATGATTATACAAAGTTGTTCGCTAAAGTTTGTTGCATGTCTTAGCAAGTGAAGCTTTGAGCTGTCTTACCACCGCCCAGACAAGTATAACCCATTGGGAAAGTCACGTGTGGACATTATTCGACCGAGCCACCAACTACCCCCAAACGATCATATTAAGGATCGCCAGCTTGGGTGAATGATTGGTAAATAAGGCTCAGGGGCGCCCCACCACCGGCTGTTTCGGTGCTGGTCCAGGAATCTCATCTGGGTTTGATTCGTAAAATACTTATTACAACCGTAGCTCACCACGTACCCTTATAAATTTATAATATATAATTGTGCACAACTTGTAGATTAAGAACGTCATTCTTAGATGTATATGTAATAATTCTCGTAGTACGTATATGCAGGGCCGTAGCTAGGTGTTGGCGATAAGGGGGATTTCGAGGTAAAAAAATATGAAACTGAACTCGTCAGTACATCTTTATATCTACAGTATATTGCATTTTCACCTGGCAGGAAAATGTCACTTTTTTTAAATGGCACACCCTGTATTTTCTTCCTTCATATATCGACCAACCATGTTTATATCACGCTTGCAATTTTTTTGATATTGGATTCGCGGTTGCAAATTATTAATTATTTTATCAAAATTTTGTACAATTCAATGATGAATAATATTACCCTAATGTCATGTTATTCTACAAAAAAACGAAGTGATTTATTTTATACCGAGTGTTTAAAATGAGAATTCAAAATTTACGAACTTCAAATAGAATTTATACGTATATTTTAAATGGGACACCCTGTATTTTTATTTACCATCAGATTCTCGACAAAAAACTATTCAACGTTTATTTGAAACTTTTTCTCTGTATCTTCAACTCACATTGAGGTATCGACCGATTACGGAGCAGTGGGACACCCCTGTATATAAAATACTTTATTATCTTCCACAAGTAGCAAATTCTCATGTTCTAAACATCTTCAATAGTTGGTGGATGAGACAAGATTATTCTCAACAGCTAAAAGACCTTGTCATTTGAACACTACTTAAACCTCAGAAAAAGGTTGAGTTACCTTCATCTTACGCCCTATACAGGGTGATCCAGGGCTGTGTGATTGGTCCATAACCTTTTTGCTATTCAAGATATCGACATGCGGTGTTCACCGCCAAGTAAGCACACTTATACTGCACATTTAAAAAATATTTTGATTATATAAAGAATGTTCCTATACAGGGTGGAAAACAAAGTTGTGTGTTTTTAAATGGGACACCCTCTGTATATTTCTACATTATTAGTTTTCACATGAAAAAATAATGGGACTTTGTATAGCTCACCGGTCACGATGGGTCTATCTCTCTCCGTTTCGGCGTTATTCAACGTTTTGTTCGAAAAAAAACTCATATTTGATGTATCACTGCCCAGTAGGCCATGGTTTTCGTCAAACTTGGCACAGAAAATTTTAGATTAACTTGGAATTTTAATAAATAGTCGAGTTTTGGTCAATGTATGCATACACTATATAGGGTGTGCTAAAGCGCAAAAAGTCGAATAACTCTTTTTTATAAATGAAACATCCTGTATTTCTGTTCACGAGTCCATTAAGTTTTTTATAAGCTTTCCACTGATTTGCAGTTTGTATGGTCAATTCTGAATAGTTATTGAGAGTTTCCGGAAAAACTATTGTAATTATAAAGAAGTTGTTGATTGTTGCAAGTATGTACCTCAAAAAAATGTGACCAATATTTTATGGATAAATAATAAGCGGAAAGTAGAAAATTAGTGTATGATTACTAGGTTATGTTAATTTGTTAAACAAACAAATGGGTTTTTTGAAGAAACATATATTTTGTATAATGATATGAAAAATGAAAATTAGAATTTAATTATAGAGTTAGGTACGTAGAGCAATGAATGTTTGTATTAAATCGCCGTAGTTACTAATGTAATGTAATGCGAGGTAAAATATATTATATTTTTCCAATAAAACGTGATTACATCTTACAAAAGAAATGGGATCGATTGAGCTGAATTCCTATTTCAAAACAGCGGTATTAACAAATTTTTATATTTGGCAGTAACATTCGTATATCACAATACAAGCAATTATAGGTGTGAGTTCACGACGTTTTTTATATTAATAAGCTTCATTATAACACTGCCTTGCTTACCTATTCGTTCGTATAGGTATCTGCTTTAGAACCGATGTTCATAATTTTAATCTGAGACTTAGAGAAGTTCTTGCCCTTCCGCTCCGCCCCATTCGACCGAAATATTCAATCATCGTCCTACCATGTTGCTAAAATATATTACAACAATTAACATGGGATCTAAGATTACTCTTATTTAAGCAATTTAAGGACATCAAGACACACTTTTGGAAATGAGCGAAACCTCGACTACATGAAATGACGTTTTTGGAATATGCCTATTAATAATATTAGTAACGTTTTTCAACTTTTATTCATAGACGAATATCTTTTAAATCAGTTAACAAGGATAAACAAACGTAAACGTGCGTTTATTAGCGATTCTCTAATGTAAGTCGTATGGCGCAAGAAAATCATTTTAACAGTCAAATTTCATATGGTTTATTTAGAACAATTTGAAAGATTTCCGAAACTCTAAACCCACGATACATTTTCGGATAGTTTTATCAGACATCAAAACACAAAACGTTGGTGGCGATACGGGCATTGGTATTTGTATTTCGACGGTTTGTCTCCCACATTTACAGCTTGCGTGGCAAACGAGTCCGTCATGACATTCTTCTCGTAGGTCCCGTGTCGATACGATGGTCGGTACGATAAAGATTCCTGGTTGAGGGTGGAATTCCCTTAGTCAGGCAAAATTCTAGTAAGGCTAGTGCTAATAACCAAAGCAGGTGATGCGCGTAGAGGTGCTTGGAAATTCGCTGTTGCTAGATCTCGGCCCATAACATAAAATAATAAAATAAAAATTAGTGTATCGGAAAAACGAAAACGGATCAAACCCGGTGATCACTTTACTTAACTTTGTAAAGTTCTGGAATCACAGATACCTATATTTATAGGCATCCCAAAATTCTCCTCAGATGATGGTTTGTCATTTCACGTTGCTTCCTCGATTCAAGCCTTCCGCAGTTGAATTCCGTACTTAAGGTTCGGTGCAATAACAAAATTTGTACCACGGAAGTTTCGAGATCAATTAAGCTGTTGTACTCACATCAAGGGGAACCAGCCTTTGGTACTACCCTTCAGAAATAACTGATTTGCAGTACCTCTGCTCGCTTTGAAGAATAAAACTGAATTTTATTCAATATTTCTAAATGATTATTACCAAACTGCCCTTCCAAAATCAGCTGCGGTGTCATCACCAACCACGTCATTTGAATGCGACGTAGTACAACCACTTAACCTCGCTTATGGCAGGTACTTGTTCCATATGTTGACGTTGATACAAAACCTCCGCCATCAAATAGCTACGTTTTTGACACCAGGCAAAACACGGTTCACGAAAACAGGAGATAAAAGTGATAAGTATAGAAACAAGTACCTGCCGTTCACATCGCAATAGCTTTAACCACATTGTATTCTCCACTAGTCTATGCAGGGCCTGATCACAACGGTCACTGATTATAACGGCCACTCCGGTTTTTGCTATTTCATAACGGCCACCTTCATTACAACGGCCAAGTGCTTTCATGCGATGAGAGCAGGTTGTTGAGGTCTGGGGTCTGGCAATGGGTTCGTGCGCATTAAAACATCTGAAATTATGGTTTTCTATCACAGTACGTCACCACGAATTAAATAAGACCAAAATCGACCATCTGGCTATTGGGTAAGTAGGCCATCTTCCATTTTCCTTCAAACGCCCACCACCCCCAAATCCGGCCCGTACAAGGTGCCAGACTTACCTTTGTAGTGTATCGAATGTGAAAAAAATTCTTCATCTGGAAATGAGTTGACCAAATCGGTCGCTAGCTCTTAGACTAGAAACAGTCATGTGTGAAACAGGCCTACCCCGACACCATCACATTGTGTACCTGTGCCTCAGTTCTAGGCTTCGTAATTTTTGCAAAATGGTTTTGACCATTTTTACTGTTTCTCCTTTATTGGACCATCGCATGTCGACGAAATGTTTGAAACTTTTTATGGTAGTTTTGTTCAAGATACCAGGCCTTCTCACGGCTGCATCGCCATAACCTTATCCACTCTAGTTAGAGATATTTAATCTGAATTTATCGAGGACCATTATGGTTTATTCTTGGTTTCGGTGACGTCTATGAAATATTCTCGTTCAGATACCGTATCTCCGTCTATAACGACGAACCTCAAAACCTGTAACTATGATTGTTTAACATTATGGATAATTTCTCTTCTAAGAGTAGGTACAATGAACTCATTTTGGATTTGGGGCAACATATCAAATATCATACTTTGACAACAATTTCGCTAGCGCTTTAAATTGTTTTGGTTTTTGCCGTTCTTAGTTCCTTCACATTTTCGATGGCTACGGAGTGTCATACATGTTTTCAGGGGCGTAGCTATAGATAATTTTCAGAGGGGGTTCAGCATGAGAGTTCGTCAGGTCGAGTCAACTATCCCCAATTCAGTAATGAAAAAATTTACGGCTGACCAAGGCCTCCTGTGGCCTTGAATCTCCCCACTTTTGCTGTTCTTTCTTGAATCAGCGCTTGTGCTTGATGATCTATTAATAATAATACTTTACTTGTCCAAACAGATACAAGATCCAGGCAGCGGTCAATATCAAGTGATCAGCTTAAATTAACTTAAATCAGGGTTTGTGGGTTAAAATCCCCCCTGAAATATTTATTAAAGGCTCAATCTCTGTTTCTAAACACAAAGAATAAGAATAATAATGTTAATTTTGAGATTACAGCTGTCAGCCCGAAGAAATAATCAATCGTCTTGCGCGTTCATCTAGACGTCTTAACTTTGTTATTTAGATTATTATTATTTAAAAAAAAAGTTACTTTTTATGTTGTTTTTAACCTCCCCCGAACTAATATCCTTCGTACGCCCCTGACTTAAATTAAAGTGCAAATGGTTGAAAGTAAACATGAAGTACAATATAAAACAAACCTCTCTAACAAGCAGTGGCGCGTTATCCCATGGGCAAATTGGGCATTTGCCCGGGGCCTCCAACGTCAGGGGGGCCTCGGAGAGGTGGAGATATATATTAGATTATACCTTTAAATAAATAAAAAACTTATATGAAGCAAAAATTTCTTGCAAGAAAGTAATGTTACTTTTCTAAGAAAAATACTAAACGTACACGGGACACCGGGCGGAACACGTCTTAGAAAGAATAGCATAGTAAAATTACGCTTATTATTTAATGCGAAAAAAATACACTACACATAAGGGAGGGGGGGCCCCAATTAAATTTTTGCCCGGGGCCTCATGAAGTCATAACGCGCCGCTGCTAACAAGATATCGTTGGGGCAGCCTCTTCCAGGATAATAGCCATCAACCCGAAATGTTTGAGGGTCGACGTTGTACGTTTTCTAATTTATCTTCGTGCTTTTTGTATTTCCTCACCTCTGCACCTGATATATCTCACGTAGATTAATTGGTGTTAAAATAATTACTTAGACGTTTAAACCAAAACGCCGAGATAAAACAGATATTTTTACCTATAGAAACCCACAACGCAGAACATTTGGAAAATGTCATTTTAGGTGCTTTTAAAGAGTTTGTATTAGATATTACAAAATGTAGAGGCCAAATGCAGCAAATATGTCAGGGGTGTATTCTGTTCTTCAGCAACGAATTAAAAATCATAGTCTAACTGCATTTTATGTACCTTTGTATAAGCCGTTCGTTAAATTTGGTTGGAAATAAGGTAGGAGAACCGTGTTTTGATGCTCTGAATCATGTTTCTTTTTGTCAAAATCTCTTTACTTTTTTTACGGCGTCAATCCTCCGATGGAACATCTTAAAAAACATTTTATCAAGCGATGGTATGCGATAATAGATGGTAATGTAGGGCTAATGCTACAAGAAATACAGCAAACTTTAATTAAAATGTGCCAGTATGAGGAAGAAGAGCCTGTAACCCGTACGGAAATGGAATAATATGATAATATACAAAAAAATTATGCAAGATGGCGCTCAACCGCCATTTTGAAACTTTTTACGTTAAAAAGGTGAGTTTTCATCTCCTATTTAAACCCTCCAAAATTTTGTTGCGACATACGAGGTGGTTCAAAAATTAGTAAGAGTGAAACGAACTTTAGACGAGCATCGTATATTCAAAATTAGATCTTTCACTGAAAGGTAGTAGTAAGGAGCGGGTACGCAACCGAAGAGGTGAAAAGAATGAGAGAAGAGGGGAGAAAAGTAAGCAGGGAGAAGGACGTAGAGAAGCAGGAGAGGGGAATGAAGATAAGAAAAGCGAGGTACAATGAGATAGGAGCGGAAAAGAGACCGAAATACTTAGAGGAAATTTTGAAATTAGCCTCAATGTCGTGGATGCTGTAAAAATGAAGATTCAGAAATTTGATTTGATTAGTAAGAAATAAGCAGTTAACTCTTTGAACTGTTGCTTTTTTTTGGAAGAATTAATTAAGTACTTCTATGTCTAATTTGTATTTTAAAACAAAAACGAAAAATATCACGTATTGATAACGAAAGTCACCATAAAATTCAAATTTAATTATGTCTTAAAATATGCAATTGTCAGTGTCAGGGAGAATATTTGGGGTAATATAGACATAATCTTTAATAAATAAGTCAGAATTGTTGTTTTTGTCGGCGTCTTGAGCTTTCCAAATATTTTGTCGGTTTAGTGGCCAATCGACTTTGTGTCAAGGGCTCTCTCAATTCAGGTACCCATTCATGGAAGTTTGTCGCCACTAACCTTTTTACAAACGGGGAAACTTCAAAAGCCTAATAATCCTACCGCACCGCATTGAGTGATTTACACAGCTTAAAAATGCCGATTACCACGTTCATTTCCTGTCTAATGTCCATACTTCTCGAATGCATAAAGTGCGTGTTACGATTTACGGAAATTAAATAAGCACAACATATTTATGTTGTAATTTTAATCCCTGTTGGCTGTTAGAGCAATAAATTGTAAACCTAAACCATGACAAGATTCTTAAAAATTATGCCGAAAAGTAAAACAAGCTGTCGCATGATAAGTATTTCAGCTGGGAAAGTGGGAACATCGAAAAGTCATGTACTAAACTAATAACTGAATGAGATTACATCATTTTGATGAATTACCTAAGACATATTCAAGCAACTTCAAAAAGTTGGATAGGTACTTACTAAATTCGTCCGGATGTCTGTGTGTCTGTGCGTTGCACTATGTTGCAGGGTTTAGAAAGCTGGAAGTGGTGTCATCTTATAGAAAATTCTTTACTGATTCCAAATCTCTGGTAGTCTGGTAGATTTTTTGATCTGGTCACCCGTTCACCGTGGAGGGGTAGTTAAAATCAAAATTTCGATATTAAGATATGAGTAATTTTTTTGTTTTTTTTTAGGTAATCTAAGATATAATTATAATGATATAATACAAGGTGTCCAAAAAGTACGGAAACGCTAATATCTCACAATATCCTCACCCCTTAGGAGGTGGGGGTGAGTTTTGATAATGTTTTGAAGTTGGTCGAAATTAGAATTCTATAAGAATTGGCACCTTTTGAACTTGTTTTAAATAATTTTCTCTAAACTTACTTTATGGGACTCTATAAGGAACTAAAATAATTACATGCATACTTAATTTCATTAATTAATTTATTTTTTAAATGTAATTTGATACTTTTCGACACTATATGATATTATCAAAGGTAACAGGTTGTGACAGACTAAAATTAGGCCGGGGTTGCCAAAATACAAAGTTAAGGACATTTTTGGTATAAGCCATTCGATAAATTTGCTTGGGAATAACGTAGAAGAATCGTGTTTCGATGCTCTGAATTTTGTTTCTTTTTGTCAAAATCTCTTAACATTTTTTACGGCTCAAAAACTTTATAAGGGCACCGTATATTCAAAATTAAGGAAGGTATAGTAAGCTAAAAAAGTTTATTACGTAATTTAACCTTACATTTTTTGCTTGCCATGCCTTCGCCAATTTTTTAAAACATGATGACGTTTGTCGAAACATTTTTTAATGCGTATAATGATTCTTATTTTACTCATTCATAACATTTAATTTAGTCAAGAAATAGAAATTACTAAATGCATAAGGGGGAGGTTTCGTACGTTGTATATTTGTTATTCCTGCAACCCTCTTTTTGAGTTTCATCGTTAACCTAATGGATTTGACCAAATTATGATTCGGGGCTCAAACCTCACCCAAAAATGTGTCCTACTTCTACCTATAGGCACTTTTATGTTACTATTGAAGGTTAAAAAATCCCGTGTGGTATTTCTTTTTTTCGATGACACTCAAACGGAGAGATAAGAAGAGGCAATTAAACACATTAAGATTTACTTTATTTAAAGAGAAAATGTGCACAAAAAGTGATAATAACAAACATTAAAAACCAATTATTGTTATCATTATTTAAACTAGATTATATTTCTCCTGCATGTAAAACAATTACGCGAGAAGAAATTTTTCTACGACTCCATCTTGCCGTTATTATTTCTACAATAAATACAATACATGCTATAAAAATACCAATGCCATATATGACAAATATTCCGTATAAATGATCAATGCTCAACACCTGAGGATCTGTCGAATGTTCAGTAGCTCGCACAAATTGTTTATATCTAGATGATCTCTCATTGTCTAGTTTCGTATAGTAGCCGTTTTCCTTTAAAGCTGTCATAATCATATCGAAATGATGCAGAAAATAATAGTCTGGAATTGGATCCATATTAAGCACTTTTGCGAAATAGCCAAATAGTGACGTATCAAATATTATTTTGTTGTTATTTAATGTTATATTCATCTTACTTAACCTTTGTAAAAAAACTGCAGCTCTATTTTCGTGCATCATTATCGAACAATTATTATATTTAATCAATTGTTGCATTGCGTTATACGCAGAGTCCCAGTACAATGTAACTATTTTCTGTTGAAATTTCTTGACAAGTTCGTGGTGGTCCCCATACTTTTTAAAAAGTTCGGTGCCAGGTCCAGTTGCGTATATATCAAAAGAAGAACTTGCCAGCTCTTCTAAAGTTTCGATCCCTTTTTCATACTGTGTTATAGTTAACACACGAATCAAATTTGATATGTAAGCGGTTTCAATTACAATCGAATAAAATGTATAAAACAAAAGAAATAAACGAATCGCCCTAATCTTAGGAGAAATGCTATGTGATCCCCACAAAGTGACTGATAATACTTCTAAATTGATAAAAGTAAATGAACTCATATTAACAGGTAATCGATGAAGTGCAGAGACCACAACATAAAACACAAGTGCAATAGCAAACCCGGCAAAAAACATTACCCAAACTTCTTTTTGAAAAATTACCACATATATTTCTAATGGGGACAATTTTTCTGGAAGGGGGATAAACCAAACCCACCTTTGAATAAGGAATTCTTGACTCACCCCATCTAGAACTACCCTGTGATTGTTGCCGATCACTGTACGGGTAGTAAGATTGGTCTCTTTAAATACTATATTAAAGTGATACTGTTTCCTTAAGATCCTGAAAAGAGTAAATATAAATTCGGCAGCCTCAGGGTTGACATCCTTATTGAATGTATTTATAAAGTGTACAGGGCAATATTTGTTACCCCTAAAACTTCGTTTGACAGCAACTTTCACTCTGTCTGTACATTTTTGTTCTTGAATTTCATTGGGTGTTTTGCCACACTGATTTTTCACCGTAAATGGATCTGAATGGTACCATTTCAAGTGATTACCTTTTCCGAACATTCTGCTTACTAACACAATGACATCGAAAGCTAAGTCGTCCCACATGGTCTGGAACGTCGGTTTGATATCGGCTTCAGATGTTATTACCAAAAATTTACATTTAGGTGAGAGTTTTTTTCTTAGAATTCCATTATCAATTAAATACTTTAGTTGACGACGTAACCTTCTTTCTTCTTTTGCTTGAATAATGTAATTATAACCAATTAAGCTGGATTTTGGTGAGTACTTTTCTGTTGAATTTGCATTTAAGATAATTTTCGGTTGAGGAATCGTTAAGAGCGCGTCATCATCCATATCGTCTGCAATTACATAAATGAATTCACTCTTTTCAAAAAAATCACCAACGATTGTATTCAAACACATTCTATATGAACCGTTACTTTTGTCCTCTAAGTCTAACACGTGAAATGCGATCACACTTTGCATACAGAAAATAATCAAAATTACAAAATTCGGAAACATATTGCGCGACGTGAGCTTCGTGAAGTACCTCAAAAGACTGTGACCGATATTCGTATATTTTATGGATAAAATAGTAAGTGGAAAGTAAGAAATTAGTAGCTATGTATATGTTGACTTTGGTTCTTATAAGTACAAATAAGTAGTAGGTTACTTGTAACCTGTTATTATGGGAAATATTTTGATAAATAATTCAGTAAGAATTATATTTGTAGTGTAGTTGCCGCAGTTACTAATGGAACGTAATGACCGGGTGTATTTTCTAACTTCCAACTTTTCTAACAAAATGTACAAACAAAAATTGGATCGATTCAGTCTAATTCCTAGAAATCGATTTCTTTCCTTATTTGATAATTTAGCAAGTGATTCAGAAAATTCATTATTAATAGACGATGTCCGATGTGTAGCTGAAGATTTATGAGTTTTGAGTAAAACTACTCTACGCCATAACTTTGTTAATGTTGGTTTGATTGATTTCATATTCATATCTTGGTGCGAAGTTATGCTATTCCTACCTAATTATCTGCGTCTTTAAGAATTAGCCGGCTTGGATTTTACAAAACTTTTGATGGTTCCCTGAAGGTATAGAGCCCATCTGTAACAGAACTAACGTAGTTGACATTTTCCCCACACGATTATTCTGTTCTTAATAAAAAAAATCAAAATTAATAAAATTTTAAAGTCTGGCAAAATGTGAAATTATTTTATAAAGGACCCCGCAGAATCCTTATGGAAATTGGTTCTCGGTCAAAATTTATGTAATTTTTGGGAATAGATAGTATTCGATGAAAAACTTCTCATCTCGAGATATTCACGCCGGAAGAAGGGTTTTTTCCTCATTACGTTAACTGTGATTTTCTGTATTTACGCATATATCTTCTCGTATTACGTATACAGGGTGAGTCAGAATATGTGGGAAGTACGATAACTATAAATAATAGGCATAAAATAAAGATGATTGTTTAAATAAACTTACATCCTAGCATGCACAGGTAAAAAGTTATTAGGTCTTCAAAGTTGGAAAAAAAATTACTGTTTAATTAATAACTTCTAAACTAATTAAATGTAATCGACTATTTTTTGTAGTTGTTAATGAATACTTAAAAACCAAAAACTGTGAAAATTTAATGAAGTTTAAATAAACAGAAGATGGATTTTTAGAGTACATCAACTGTTAAATCCTCTGGAACTTTTAAATCTTGAATTTTGTTTTTCATTTAAAAATTGTGTTTGATAGGAAATTTTATTCGTAAGCTTTTTTGTCTCTTGTAAAGTTTTGATTAAGCGCATCGTTTTGCTTAAAAAAATTATTTATTTTTTTTAAGTTTTATTTTATGTTAAGTGCACAAAAACAAATTCAACTTTTTATTTATTTAAAGCAAAACGATGCGTTTAATCAAAGCTTTATAAGAGACAAAAGAGTTTACGAATAAAATTTCCCATCAAACACAATTTTTAAATGAAAAAAAAAACTTCAACATTCAAAAGTTCCAAAGGATTTAACAGTGGAAGTACCCTAAAAATCCATCTTCTGCTTATTTAATTTTCTTCGAATTTTCACAGGTTTTTTGTTTTTACGTATTCATTAACAACTACAAAAAATAGTTGATTACGTTTAATTAGTTTGACGTTATTAATAAGAAGTAAATTTTTTTTCCAACTTTGAAGACCTAATAACTTTTTACCTGTGCATGCTAGGATGTAAGTTTATTTAAACAATCATCTTTATTTTATGCCTATTATTTATAGTTATCGTATTTGCCACATATTCTGACTCACCCTGTATATTCTTCTAACGTGTATATCTCATCGAATACTGTTTAGTCTCAAAGTTATAATAATTTTGACCGAGAGCCAATTTCCATAAGTATTCTGCGGGGTCCTTTTAAATAAGAAAAATTGAATCTAAAAAATTAACTCAAAATAAGTAGGTACATACTAAATATGTTTTCATTATTACAATAATCATTTTATTCAATTTCCTGGGCCGGCTTGCAAAATCAGTCTTAGCCGATTTAAATATTATTAAAAGATCGCCCTGTATAAATATTGTGGTTGAGAATGTTATTTCACGCACTTTTATAACTAATAAATTTTAGTAGAAAACGCTTGTAACCATTTTTAATACACCAACAGTAATGAGTAGTTTTACTCAAAACTCATAAATCACGTTGTTGATTACATATTATTAAGCAAGAGGAGGAGAATTTTAAATGCTCATTTTATGTTCCCTTTAGAAGCCCCCATACGTGGTAGGAGCATGCACATCTCCTCATGATTCATCCTCAGTCGCCGCAGAAGCAATATTTAGGGGGGGGGGGGGGTCTCAATCATATTAAAAAAAATTCCCAGTTATACAGGCCGAGAGAAAAAAATTTCCTATCTTCAACTAAAAATTACTTGACATATTTAAATGTATATTTTTACACTATTCGAAAGCTGAGTTCTTTAGCTTTTGAAAATGTCAACATGATGTAGTTTAATTTTTTGTACATTTGTAAATAAGTAGAAGTTACCAAAACCTTTAAAAAATGTGTAGTTATAGCTAATTTAAACATCGTGGCAATAATTAAGAAAATAATATAGCAACTGAATTTTATAGAAATTGTCGAATATGGCTTCCTTCTTGGTATATGCACTTATGAAAGCTAACTTGTAAGTTCAAAAAAGGATTTTGTAGTATCTCTTGTTGAATTTCATCGATAACAAAATTGAAAAGCTACTGGCAATATTGAAACTAATGAAAGTGCACGCACTTACAAAAATTCGCATATCTTCCTTATTTGTAAAAATTAATTATACATGTTGACATTTTTAAAAAGCTAAAGAACTTAGCTTTCGAGTGGTGTAAAAATATACAGGGGGTTCTATTTAAACAAGTCAAGTAATTTTTAGTTGAAGATCGGCAATTTTTTCCCTCGCCCTGTATAACTGGGAATTTTTTTAATATGATTGGGAAAAAACTTTTCGAATTTTGAAAACCGCACATCTCTATCTTATTTCTTTAGTGAATAATCACGTTCAAAATGTGTCAGTTTCAACTGGGACATCGTGTATAGCATTCTAGGAAACAACATAATCTTTTTTTTTTAATTTGTCTAATACTCTGTAGAAGGTTCTTGCGGAAAGAAAAATTAAGAAAATTGCGCAGAAAATTGGAAAATTTCAGAAAACTTAACGAGTAGGTATTTAACTTTCGCACGTTTGACAGATCGCACGCCGCAACTACGACGGTCCTGCTCCGGTAGATTTTTTGATCTGATCACCCGTTCACCGTGGAGGGGTAGTTAAAATCAAAATTTTGATATTAAGATTTGAGTAATTATTTTGATTTTTTAGGTAATTTAAGATATAATTATAATTATATAATACAAAGTAATCAAAAAGTAGGGAAACGCTTGAATATCTCACAATATCCTTACCCCTCTGGGAGTGGGGGTCGCTTTTGATAATGTTTTGAAGTTGGTCGAAATTAGAATTCTATAAGAATTGGCACGGTTTGAACTTGTTTTAAATCATTTTCTCTAAACTTACTTTATGGGACTCCATAAGGAACTAAAGTAATTATATGCATACTTAATTCCATTAATTTCTTTATTTTTTTAAATGTAATCGTATCGACGTTTCGACACTATATGATATTATCAAAGGTAACAGGTTGTGACAGACTGAAATTAGGCCGGAGTTGCCAAAATACAACGTTAAGGACATTTTTGGTATAAGCCATTCGATAAATTTGGTTGGGAATAACGTAGCAGAATCGTGTTTCGATGCTCTGAATTTTGTTTCTTTTTGTCAAAATCTCTTTACTTTTTTTACGGCGTCATTCCGCAGATGGAATATCTTAAAAAACGATGGTACGCGATACAAGATGGGCTAGAAAGAAATACAGCAAGCAAGCTTTAATTAAAATCTACCAGTTTGAGGAAGAAGAGCCTGTAACTCGTACGAAAATAGAATAATTATATTATAACATGCGGGGTGTTCCATAAAAAGAAATTATTTAAGATGGCGCTTAGCTGCCATTTTGAAACTTTTAGCTGTTATTTTTCCATAAACAAGTAGGTTTTCATCTCCTATTTAATTCTCCAAATTGCGTTGCAATATACCAGGAGGCTCAAAAACTTTATACGGGCACCGTATATTCAAAATTAAGGAATATATAGGTATATATAGGTAGTAAGCTAAAAAAGTTTAATACGTAATTTAACCTTAGGTAAAACATGATGAGATGACGATTTTCGAAACTAGTCGCTACATTTTTTACTTCGTATAAAGATTCTAATTTTACTCATTCGTAACATCTAGTCAAGAAATAGAAATTAATAGATGCATAAGGGGGAGGTTTCGTACGTTATATATTTGTTATTCCTGCAACCCTCTTTTTGAGTATCACCGTTAACCTAATAAATTTTACCAAATTATAATTCAGGGCTCAAACCTCACCCAAAAATGTGTCCTACTTCCACCTATAGGCACTTTTATGTTACTATTGAAGGTTAAAAAATCCTGTGTGGTATTTCTTTTTTTCGATGACACTCAAACGGAGAGATAAGAAGAGGCAATTAAACACATTCGATTTACTTTATTTAAAGAGAAAATGTGCACAAAAAGTGAAAATAACAAACATTAAAAACCAATTATTGTTATCATTATTTAAACTAGATTATACTTCTCCTGCATGTAAAACAATTACACGAGAAGAAATTTTTCTACGACTCCATCTTGCCGTAATTATTTCTACAATAAATACAATACATGCTATAAAAATACCAATGCCATATATGACAAATATTCCGTATAAATGATCAATGCTCAACACCTGAGGATCTGTCGAATGTTCAGTAGCTCGCACAAATTGTTTATATCTAGAGGATCTCTCATTGTCTAGTTTCGTATAGTAGCCGTTTTCCTTTAAAGCTGTCATAATCATATCGAAATGATGCAGAAAAGAATAGTCTGGAATTGGATCCATACTAAGCACTTTTGCGAAATAGCCAAATAGTGACGTATCAAATATTATTTTGTTGTTATTTAATGTTATATTCATCTTACTTAACCTTTGTAAAAAAACTGCAGCTCTATTTTCGTGCATCATTATCGAACAATTATTATATTTAATCAATTGTTGCATTGCGTTATACGCAGAGTCCAAGCCCAATGTAACTATTTTCTGTTGAAATTTCTTGACAAGTTCGTGGTGGTCCCCATACTTTTTAAAAAGTTCGGTGCCAGGTCCAGTTGCGTATATATCAAAAGAAGAACTTGCAAGCTCTTCTAAAGTTTCGATCCCTTTTTCATACTGTGTTATAGTTAACACACGAATCAAATTTGATATGTAAGCGGTTTCAATTACAATCGAATAAAATGTATAAAACAAAAGAAATAAACGAATCGCCCTAATCTTAGGAGAAATGCTATGTGATCCCCACAAAGTGACTGATAATACTTCTAAATTGATAAATGTAAATGAACTCATATTAACAGGTAATCGATGAAGTGCAGAGACCACAACATAAAACACAAGTGCAATAGCAAACCCGGCAAAAAACATTACCCAAACTTCTTTTTGAAAAATTACCACATATATTTCTAATGGGGACAATTTTTCTGGAACGGGGATAAACCAAACCCACCTTTGAATAAGGAATTCTTGACTCACCCCATCTAGAACTACTCTGTGATTGTTGCCGATCAGTGTACGGGTAGTAAGATTGGTCTGTTTAAATACTATATTAAAGTGATACTGTTTCCTTAAGATCCTGAAAAGAGTAAATATAAATTCGGCAGCCTCAGGGTTTACATCTTTATGGAATGTATTTATAAAGTGTACAGGGCAATATTTGTTACCCCTAAAACTTCGTTTGACAGCAACTTTCACTCTGTCTGTACATTTTTGTTCTTGAATTTCATTGGGTGTTTTGCCACAATGATTTTTCACCGTAAGTGGATCTGAATGGTACCATTTCAAGTGATTACCTTTTCCGAACATTCTGCTTACTAACACAATGACATCGAAAGCTAAGTAGTCCCACATGGTCTGGAACGTCGGTTTGATATCGGCTTCAGATGTTATTACCAAAAATTTACATTTAGGTGAGAGTTTTTTTCTTAGAATTCCATTATCAATTAAATACTTTAGTTGACGACGTAATCTTCTTTCTTCTTTTGCTTGAATAATGTAATTATAACCAATTAAGCTGGATTTTGGTGACGGTGAGTACTTTTCTGTTGAATTTGCATTTAAGATAATTTTCGGTTGAGGAATCTTTAAGAGCCCGTCATCATCCATATCGTCTGCAATTACATAAATGAATTCACTCTTTTCAAAAAAATCATCAACGATTGTATTCAAACACATTGTATATGAACCGTTACTTTTGTCCTCTAAGCCTAACACGTGAAATGCGATCACACTTTGTATACAGAAAATAATGAAAATTACAAAATTCGAAAACATTGCGCGACGCGAGCTTCGTGAAGTACCTCAAAAGACTGTGACCGATATTCGTATATTTTATGGATAAAATAGTAAGTGGAAAGTAAACAATTGGTATACTAATATGTTGATTTTGGTTCTTATACAAATAAGTATTAAGTAGGTTACTTGTAACCTGTTATTATGGGAAATATTTTGATAAATAATTCAGTAAGAATTATATTTGTAGTGTAGTTACCGCAGTTACTAATATAACGTAATGGCCGGGTGTCATACTTTTCTAACAAAATGTACAGCTTACAAAAAAATTGAATCGATTCAGTCTTATTCCTAGAAATCGGTTTCTTTCCTTATTTGATAATTTAGCAAGTGATTCAGAAAATTCATTATTATTAGACGATGTCCGATGTGCAACTGAAGACGATGACGATCAATTTTTGTTTCTAATTGTATTGATTTGATCAATAATTGAAATTTTTTCAATTTTTGTTTCTAATTGTATTGATTTGATCAATAATTGAAATTCTCATTACAATCAATTTTAACTCAGGCATCCATATAGATAAAATATGTAGCTAGTAATATAGTTTCTATACAGGGTGAGTCATGAAGAACTGTACATGTGTACATACTCCTACCACGTATGGAGGGCCTCTAAAGGGAACATAAAATGAGCATTTAAAAATGTCTACTCCTCTTGCTTAATAATCTACAGGGTGATTTATGAGTCTTGAGTAAAACTACTCTACGCCATAACTTATTTAATGTTGGTTTGATTGATTTCATATTTTGGTGCGAAGTTATGTTATTCCTACCTGTGTCTTTAAAAATTAGCCGATTTGCAGTGTAGAATTTTACGCACCCTGTATATAGATTTTGCAAAACTTTTGATCGTTCCCTGAAAGTACAGAGATGTGTAACAGAACTAATGTAGTTGACATTTTCCCCACACGATTATTCTGTTTTTAATAAAAAAATCAAAATTAAGTAATAAAATTTTAAAGTCTGGCAAAATATGTGAAATTATTTTATAAAGGATCCCGCAGAATCTTAACTGTGATTTTCTGTATTTACTCATAGGTATATCTTCTCGTAGTACGTATATTATATAGGGCCGTAGCTAAGTGTTGGCGATAGGGGGGGTTTCGAGGTAAAAAAATATGAAACTGAACTGAAACATTTATTTGTTGCTTTTTTATTAGCGAGTATGTTATTAGCATAGTACAGTAGGTTTTGTCATGGGGGGGGGGGGGGGGGGGGTTGAACCCCCTAAACCCCTCCATATCTACGACCTTGCGTATATGTATATTCTTCCAACGTGAATATCTCGAGAAGAGAAGTTTTTCACAGTTTCTACCCATGGAGACTTTTTATCTATTCATCGAATACTATCTATTCTCAAAGTTACAATAATTTTGACCGAGAGCCAGTTTCCATAAGTACTCTGCGGGGTCCTTTTAAATAAGAAAAATTGAATCTAAAAAATTAACTCAAAATAAGTAGGTACATACTAAATATGTTTTCAGTATTATAATAATCATTTTATTCAATTTCCATGGGCGTCTTGCAAAATCAGTCTTAGCCGATTTAAATATTATTGAAAGATTGTGGTTCAGAATGTTATTTCACGTACTTTTATAACTAATAAATAGTAGAAAACGCTTGTAAACATTTTTAATACACCAAGAGAAATGAGTAGTTTTACTCAAAACTCAACACGCTGTTGATTATTAAGCAAGAGGAGGACGATTTTAACTGCTCATTTTATGTTCCCATTAGAAGCCTCCATACGTGGTAGGAGTATGTACAGTACCTCATGACTCACCCTCAATCGCCGCGGAAGCAATATGGGGGGGGGGGGGGGGGATTTGACATTGTGAAATAAAAAATTGACATTTAAACTCAACTGATATTATAGTTATTTATGTATCAAGGGAATTATAAGGGTCTTAATTACCGAGGGTAAAGTTTGCGTCCCGGGGACAGCAATTGCCCGAGGTAATTGAGACCTATTAATTCCCGTGATACATAGATAATTTTATTTCTGACCGAGTTTTTGTTCATTTTTTCATTTGTTGTTCATTTTCATTCATTTGTTCAAATTTGTTCATTTTCGGTATATTTGATTCAGGTATCGTCGATTGCAGTTTTGGTTGTTGCTAGGTTACTTGTTCATAAAGAGACGTAGAGGGAATTATAGCGTCTTTATATCCCAAGAGAGTTATGACCATTGAATAAAGAATAGAGAGGAAGGAGTATATGCCCTCGACCTTGAAATCAAAGTGGTGGCAAAATGGCTACTAACATGTTTCCTGTTACATAGAAATTGACAGAAACAACTGCCATATTTATAACTCTAATTGGAGTTCAGTGACAGTAACAATCAACAACAGTGGTGTACAAATGGCCGAACTTCCGTCACCAATTTTTATGCAGCAATGATACGATACTCTCCTTCCTCTCTATTCTTTATTCAATGGTTATGACACTCTTTATTGATATCGTAACTATGACGATATAAGCTTATAATATCACGGTTAGAAATAAATAATTTAATACTATACTCTACAGATGAACTAATTTAATACTATACTCTACACATGAACATGCGAGTTCTTTGCAGTGCCTTTGTAGGTGTAGCACTGCGAAGTGTGGAAAAGTTTCGGAGTAATTTGCGATAGGCATTTACAAGGATTACTTTGCGACAGGAAATATTAGTTCAAGTTCAAGACGCCCCCCCCCCCCCCCACTGCAACTACTTTGATTTGAGTACTTTTCATGGTTCCGGATAGCTTTTGAAGGAGATTATCCGGAACCGTTCCACTTTGGTACCCTGTGGTGCAATTGCAACCACTATCACTACCACTACCAATACTCCGCTGTGGTTTCCCAACTCGTCTGAATTCAATGCAAGCTCTACCCCTCCACAAACATTTCTCATTTAGTCGACTTTCCCTTGGATGATGTCGGTAGACAGGGATATGACGGTTGAAGGACTTATCTAGCTGGTATTTTCTGAGTGTTGTGGAAGTGAATGTATGTATCCATTCTATTAACATTCATTTCCCTCAATACTTTGCAAATTTATAACATTGTAACCGCAAGTTTCCTTAAAGAAACCAAAAAATCGTGGAGGGGACAAATGCTATTTTGTCCCCCCTCCCCCGCCTATATATTTCCCCCGGTTCCACAGCCACTGCTCACCCTGCATATAGTAAACCACCTAGCGTTTCAACTTTTAAAAAAGACTAGTTTAATTTATTAAAGCATCTTCCCACCAGCACATTTGTTTGTGGAGATTTTAATTCCCAAGACGGTTCCTGGAGTTCCCGTTCAGATAACAGGTTGAAGTATTAGATTATATCATTGCCAGGGTAATAGGATACGACCACTATCCCATCTACATAGAATTCTCTTCACATTAATCCTACGACTAAGTGGAACGATCTACCCGCTGACTGGGACAGCTTTCAAAAAAGAGTATTTAATCACGTTATACTAACTTTTCTTTCGACATCACTCAAAGCAACGACGAAAAAGTACAATTTATTTTTAAAACCACTTTGTCTGCTGCTTTAAATTCAATGCCAGTGATAAAGCTTTTTACGCCAGTTACTCCTCGGCCCCATTGGTAGGATGAAGAATGTGCGAATATAATTACGACTCGGAAGAATTTTCTAAAAAACTATAAACAGCAATCAAATTTTGACAATTATGCGGCTCACCAAGGCTCTAACGTTAAACGACTTTTCAAGATGAAACAAAGAGCAAGTTCTAATTTCTTTAACAATTAAGTATTTTACTAACCCAAGAGATAATTATAAAAATGTTACAACAATAACCAAGAGGTGCTAATTCCCTCCATTATACCTTTTCTTCTTCATACTCATCTCATTTCATTTCGTGTTTTGATTGTAAATTATGTGCATTATGATTAAGCCCACAATCAGATGGGCGAAACGTCAATAAACTGTAATTTCTTTCCAACAAATCAACTTATTGGTAATTAATATTACTGTGCTAAAAGAATACCGATTCCAAAACACTAATCTGAAAAAATTCTCGACACCTTAGGATGGACTACAGTTTAATCTTTATTTTGACAAGTTCACTTTTAACTCAAGTGACGAGTTAAACCACGCCATTTCTGTCGTGGAACTAGAGTTACTGACGAAAATTTCGCGCAACACAGCACCAGGTTAAGTTAAACTATCTAAGTTTTATTTATACAGGGTGTCCCACTGCTACGTAATCGGTCGATAACTCAATGTGGATTGAAGATACAGAAAAAAGTTTTAAATAAAGGTTGCTTTGATTTTAATTGTGGATCTTTTAAAAATATCTTTATATCTACAGTATATTATATTTTCACCTGGCAGGAAATGTCACTTTTTTTAAATGGCACACCATGTTTATATCACGCCTGCAATTTTTTTGCTACTTATTGGATTCGCGGTTGCCAAATTATTAATTATTTTATCAAAATTTTGTACAATTCAAGGCCGGACTATTATAATATTCATAACTAAGTTATTCTTAAAAAAATTTATTTGATGAATATTACCCTAATGTCATGTTATTCTACAAAAAAAAAATGTGTTTAAAATGAGAATTCAAAATTTACGAACTTCAAATAGAATTTATACGAATATTTTAAATGGGACACCCTGTATTTTTATTTACCATCAGATTCTCGACAAAAAACTCTATTCAACGTTTATTTGAAACTTTTTCTCTGTATCTTCTGTATCGACCCATTACGGAGCAGTGCGACACCCGGTATATAAAATACTTTATTATCTTCCACATGTAGCAAATTCTCATTTTCTAAACATGTTCAATAGTTGGTGAATGAGACAAGATTATTCTCAACAGCTAAAAGACCTTGTCATTTGTACACTACTTAAACTTCAGAAAAAGGTTGAGTTACCTTCATCTTAGCGTCCTATACAGGGTGACCCAGGGCTGTGTGATTGGTCCACAACCTTTTTGCTATTCAAGATATCGACATGCAGTTTTCACCGCCAAGTAAGCACACTTATACTGCACGTTTCAAGAATACTTTGATTATATAAAGAATGTTCCTATACAGGGTGGTAAACCAAAGTTATGTTTTTTTAAATGGGGCACCCTGTATATTTCTACATTTTAGATTTACATGAAAAAATAATGGGACTTTGTATAGGTTACTATGGGTCTAGCTCTCTCCGTTTCGGCGTTATCCAACGTTTTGTTCGAAAAAAGGGTCATATATTTGATGGATCACTGCCCAGTAGGCCATGGATGTTTTTCGACAAACTTGCCACAGAAAATTTTAGAATAACTTGGAATTTTAATAAGTAGTCGACTTTTGGTCAATGTATGCACACACTATAGTATAGGGTGTGCTGAAGCGCAAAAAGTCTAATAACTCTTTTTTATAAATGAAACATCCTGTATTTCTGTTCACGAGTCCATTAAGTTTTTTATAAGCTTTCCACTGATTTGCAATTATGAATAGTTATTGAGATTTGGAAAAACTATTGTAATTATAAAGAAGTTGGTGATTTTTGCAAGTACCTCAAAAAATGTGACCGATATACGTATATATTTTATGGATAAATAATAAGCGGAAAGTAGAAAATTAGTGTGTTAATTTGTTAAACAAACAAATGGGTTTTTGAAAGAAACATATATTTTGTATAATATGTGATATGAAAAATGAAAATTAGAATTTAATTAATTATAG
Organism: Pyrocoelia pectoralis; assembly: GCA_036250285.1. Lineage (NCBI taxonomy): Eukaryota > Metazoa > Arthropoda > Insecta > Coleoptera > Lampyridae > Pyrocoelia > Pyrocoelia pectoralis. The sequence goes on from CM070078.1 coordinate 44,873,812, forward strand.
AGTTAGGTATACGTAGAGCAATGAATGTTTGTATTAAATCGCCGTAGTTACTAATGCAATGTAATGCGAGGTAAAATATATTATATTTTTCCAATAAAACGTGATTACATCTTACAAAAGAAATGGGATCGATTGAGCTGAATTCCTACTTCAAAACAGCGGTATTAACAAATTTTTATATTTGGCACATTCGTATATCACAATACAAGCAATTGTAAGTGTGAGTTCGCGACGTTTTTTATATTAATAAGCTTCACTATATCACTGCCTTACTTACCTATTCGATCGTATAGGTATCTGCTTTAGAACCGATGTTCATAATTTTAATCTGAGGCTTAGAGGACTTCTTGCAGTATGAATGAAAATTAGTTTTATTCAATTTTTTTTTTCGCCCCGATGGAAAGCACCCTCCAGATTAACTAAGGTGGGGGTGTTGTTTAGGAAAAATTTTGAAATATGCCGTTCAAAAGGTCAAAGGTGGCGTGTTTCAGGATTTCTCCTAAACAATACCCCCACCTTAGTTAATCTAAATTCTAGAGGGTGCTTTTCATGGGGGCGAAAAAAAAATTGAATAAAACTAATTTTCATTCATACTGTCACATAGAGAATTAAAAGACGTTTCAAATGAGGGGTTGTTCGACTCCTTTTCCCTATTTAAATTCTTCAGTTAGGGGTTGCTGGGGCTAGGGGGTTGACCTGACAAAGTCAAATTTGACATCAAAAGTTGTCCCCCAAAAATAGAAAATCGACGTGTCCGAGCGTTTTTTTAAGAAATTGGTCTAAGTGTCTCAAAACAGGCGTGTTACCTTTTCAATGGCCCACCCTATATGGCTGTATAACAATTAACATGGGATCTAAGATTACTCCCATTTAAGCAATTTAAGAACCTCAAGACAAACTTTTGGAAATGAGCGAAACCCCGACTACATGAAATGATGTTTTTGGAATAAGCCTATTAATAATGTTAGTAACGTTTTTCAACTTTTATTCATAGACGAATATGACTAAATCTTTTAAATCATTTGATAAATCAGTTAACAAGGATAAACAAACGTAAACGTGTATATTTTGGTTCAAATTTCTTATGTTTTATTTAGAACAATTTGAAAGATGTCTGACGGTTCCAAATGACCGATTATTAAAAAGGAATCTCACCGAAACTCTAAACCCACGATACAATTTCGGATAGTAAATTTGCCAGAGATCAAAACACCAAACGTTGGTTGTGATGCGGGCATTGGTATTTGTGTTTCGACGGTTTGTCTCCCACATTTACAGCTTGCGTGGCAAACGAGACCGTCATGACATTCTTCTTAGTAACAAAAGTGAGTGCATCGGAAAAACGAAAACGGATCAAACCCGGTGATCACTTTACTCAATTTTGTAAAGTTCTGGAATCACAGATACCCATATTTGAATCCATTGTGGTTGGTAAGATACCCATATTTGTAGGCACTCCAAAAATTCTCCTCAGATGATGGTTTGTCATTTCACGTTACCTCTTCTATTCAAGCCTTCCGCAGTTGAATTTCGTACTTAGTACAGATGATCCGTACTTAAGATTCGGTGCAACAACCAAATTTGTACCACGGAAATTTAAAGATCAATTAAGCTGCTGTACTCACACCAAGGGGAACCAGCCTTTGGTACCGTCCTTCAGAAATAACTGACTTGCTATACCTCTGCTCGCTTTGAAGAATTTAACTGAATTATTCAATATTTCTAAATGATTATTACCAAACTGCCCTTCAAAAATCAGCTGCGGTGTCAGCGAACGCATGACAAATGAACTATGTATTTCAGTAGATCTCTTTTCATTTGAATCAAGCTTATATTAACTTAAATTAGAGTGCAAATGGTTGAAAGTAAACATGAAGTACAATATAAAACAAACCTCTCTAACAAGATATCGTTGGGGCAGCCTCTTTCAGGGTAATAGCCATCAACCCGAAAGCATAAATGTTTGAGGGTCGACGTTGTACGTTTTCTAATTTATCTTCGTGCTTTTTGTATTTTCTCACCTCTGCACTTGATATATCTCACGTAGATTAATTGGTGTTTAATTACTTAGACGTTTAAACCAAAACGCCGAGATAAAACAGATATTTTTACCTATAGAAACCCACAACGCAGAACATTTGGAAAATGTCATTTTAGGTGCTTTTAAAGATTTTGCACTAGATATTAACAAAATGTAGAGGCCAAATGCAGCAAATATGTCAGGGGTGTATTCTGTTCTTCAGTAACGAATTAAAAATCATAGTCTAACTGCATTTTATGTACCTTTGTATAAGCCGTTCGTTAAATTTGGTTGGAAATAAGGTAGGAGAACCGTGTTTTGATGCTCTGAATCATCTTTCTTTTTCTCAAAATCTCTTTACTTTTTTTACGGCGTCAATCCTCCGATGGAACATCTTAAAAAACATTTTATCAAGCGATGGTATGCGATGATAGATGGTGATGTAGGGCTAATGCTACAAGGGCTAGAAAGAAATACAGCAAACGTTAATTAAAATGTGCCAGTATGAGGAAGAAGAGCCTGTAACCCGTACGGAAATGGAATATACAAAAAAATTATGCAAGATGGCGCTCAACCGCCATTTTGAAACTTTTTACGTTAAAAAGGTGAGTTTTCATCTCCTATTTAATCCCTCCAAAATTTTGTTGCGACATACGAGAGTAGAAGACCGGCACCTTCCGCCATCTTGGATTTTGACGTCACTAACCCCACTATAGGCCCACGTGGGTGGCGTGTTTTTTATCCTTAGGGATGATTCTGGATGACGTAATTTATCTTTAGGGATGATTCTGGATGACCTAATTTATCCTTAGGGCTGATTCTGGATGACGTAATTTATCTTTAGGGATGATTCTGGATGACGTCCTGGCTGACTTTCTGGATGTGTTCCTGGATGACTTTCTGGATGCCCTTTTGGTTTTTCTGTTTTCTTAATGCCCTTTTGGTCTTCCCGGATGATGATTTCCCGAATGCCTTTTTTAGCTTTTCTGGATGTTTTTCTTAACGCCTTTCCTGAATACCCTTTTGGTTTTTCTGTTTTCTTAATGCCTTTTTGGCTTTTCTTGGATGATTTTCTGAATGCCTTTTTGGCTTTTCTGGATATTTTTTTTAACGCCTTTTTGCCTTTCCCGGATGATTTCCTGAATGCCTTTTTGGCTTTTCTGGATTCTGAACTTTGCTCAAGGTCCACGTAGAGGGCAGCGTTTTGACCTTGAAATTTGTTTCTGAATTCTGCGCATGCCCCACATGAGGGCACTGTTTGGGCCTCGAGATTTGGTTTTGAACTTTGCTAAGGTAGATTTGGTTCTGAACTTCGATATCATTGGAATTTCCAGGACTGATTACGTCATCGGGTAAAAGATGATGTAAATATGTGCAATTGATTTGTCGGCCATTGTTGTTATTTTTATGGTAATTTTGAATTTGTTATTCATTTTGTGGCGGCAAATTTGATTTTTTCGTTTTAATTACGCAGTTTGAGATTTGATTAAATGAATAAGATGCTGTAGTGTCCGTTTAGATACGACTAGCAATTAGAGATTTGTTTAAATAAGATGCATTGAGATTTGCTTAAATAAGATGTTGTTAGTGTAATTATGTATGGGGATTTTTAATTACCTAGGGAATTAGAAATTTGATTAAATAAATAAGATATTCTGTACTGCCCTTTTAGATACGAATATATTGAGATTAAGTTCTGTAATGTTGTATTAGCAAAAAATGAGTGTTTCATTTCGGAGATTTTATGTAACTTAGGTGTATAATTTAGAGAGAACAGTATGGAAATGTTCAATTTCGTAATAACGATATAATTTGTTATGCCTAAGGGCAGGAATTGTTTACAGCAATAAGGACTAAGGCTAGAAAAATATTTATTAGATTTGATTACATAAATAAATCATTTAATGTCTTTTGGTTTCGGATATATTTACAGACATGTATTTCTGTTTTTCAACTTGTACAATTTAGAGACAAATAGACAAAAAAAAATTTCAGAGATGCCATCAAAAATACGACTAAACACATCCTTTGATTTTAGCGATTCATTAAACAGTGTACGTGTATGACTCATTTCGGTCTGTATTTGCAAATTTTTGTTTGTCAAATTGTATTGTTCACGTAGGTACCTACGATGCGTTATTTTTATTTCTATCTCTCTCTCTATCATTATCTCTTATATACATTACATTATTAATGAGTTTAATCAAAATTACTAAATTTGTACCATTATAAATGCCTTTTTGGTCTTTCTGGATGACTTCCTCAATGCCCTTTTGACTTTCCTGGATGTCCCCTTTTGATAACGTCCTTTTGGCTTTCTGGATACCTTTTTGGCTTTCCTGGATGTTTTTCTGAATGCCTTTTTGGCTTTTCTGGATAATTTTCTGAATGCCTTTTTGGCTTTCCCAGATGATTTCCTGAATGTCTTTTTGGCTTTTCTGGATGCCCTTCTGTTGCAAAACATTTTATGCTTTTGTATACATTTTGTCATTTTTGAAACAAAAACATCTTATCTTCTGAATTAGTTTTCTTAGAAGTATGTCCACGAATCAAAACTAAGAAACAAAAATACTTAAGTCGGAATCTATTTCTATTTCTATTTTCACCTTAAATTGCGAAATGTTTGGAATTCTTTACGTTGTTGCATACTCCCTTTTTCTGAAAATGTTGTGAGAAAACAATTTTTTAAAGTGTCTTGATCAGCCATTTTTTGTAAACAATGTTCGGTGCGCACAACATAATTTACGTTGCGCACAACACCATTTACGGTGCGCACAACATAATTTACGTTGCGCACAACACCATTTACGGTGCGCACAACATAATTTACGGTGCGCACAACAATATTTTCGGTGAGCCCTACCATCCTATGGTGCGCACAACACCAATTACGGTGCGCACGACAACCTTTTCGGTGCGCACAACACCATTTACGGTAGGTACTTTAGGTGGGAATTTTGATTTTTCAGCCATTTTGGTTTTGTCGGTCATATTTAATGGCCAAGCAAGCTGCATACGTGGACTTTGGAAAGAAATCTTGCGCACAACATAATTTACGGTGCGCACAACAATATTTACGGTGCGCACAACATAATTTACGGTGCGCACCGTAAATGGTGTTGTGCGCAACGTAAATTATGTTGTGCGCACCGTAAATGGTGTTGTGCGCAACGTAAATTATGTTGTGCGCACCGAACATTGTTTACAAAAAATGGCTGATCAAGACACTTTAAAAAATTGTTTTCTCACAACATTTTCAGAAAAAGGGAGTATGCAACAACGTAAAGAATTCCAAACATTTCGCAATTTAAGGTGAAAATAGAAATAGAAATAGATTCCGACTTAAGTATTTTTGTTTCTTAGTTTTGATTCGTGGACATACTTCTAAGAAAACTAATTCAGAAGATAAGATGTTTTTGTTTCAAAAATGACAAAATGTATACAAAAGCATAAAATGTTTTGCAACAGAAGGGCATCCAGAAAAGCCAAAAAGACATTCAGGAAATCATCTGGGAAAGCCAAAAAGGCATTCAGAAAATTATCCAGAAAAGCCAAAAAGGCATTCAGAAAAACATCCAGGAAAGCCAAAAAGGTATCCAGAAAGCCAAAAGGACGTTATCAAAAGGGGACATCCAGGAAAGTCAAAAGGGCATTGAGGAAGTCATCCAGAAAGACCAAAAAGGCATTTATAATGGTACAAATTTAGTAATTTTGATTAAACTCATTAATAATGTAATGTATATAAGAGATAATGATAGAGAGAGAGATAGAAATAAAAATAACGCATCGTAGGTACCTACGTGAACAATACAATTTGACAAACAAAAATTTGCAAATACAGACCGAAATGAGTCATACACGTACACTGTTTAATGAATCGCTAAAATCAAAGGATGTGTTTAGTCGTATTTTTGATGGCATCTCTGAAATTTTTTTTTGTCTATTTGTCTCTAAATTGTACAAGTTGAAAAACAGAAATACATGTCTGTAAATATATCCGAAACCAAAAGACATTAAATGATTTATTTATGTAATCAAATCTAATAAATATTTTTCTAGCCTTAGTCCTTATTGCTGTAAACAATTCCTGCCCTTAGGCATAACAAATTATATCGTTATTACGAAATTGAACATTTCCATACTGTTCTCTCTAAATTATACACCTAAGTTACATAAAATCTCCGAAATGAAACACTCATTTTTTGCTAATACAACATTACAGAACTTAATCTCAATATATTCGTATCTAAAAGGGCAGTACAGAATATCTTATTTATTTAATCAAATTTCTAATTCCCTAGGTAATTAAAAATCCCCATACATAATTACACTAACAACATCTTATTTAAGCAAATCTCAATGCATCTTATTTAAACAAATCTCTAATTGCTAGTCGTATCTAAACGGACACTACAGCATCTTATTCATTTAATCAAATCTCAAACTGCGTAATTAAAACGAAAAAATCAAATTTGCCGCCACAAAATGAATAACAAATTCAAAATTACCATAAAAATAACAACAATGGCCGACAAATCAATTGCACATATTTACATCATCTTTTACCCGATGACGTAATCAGTCCTGGAAATTCCAATGATATCGAAGTTCAGAACCAAATCTACCTTAGCAAAGTTCAAAACCAAATCTCGAGGCCCAAACAGTGCCCTCATGTGGGGCATGCGCAGAATTCAGAAACAAATTTCAAGGTCAAAACGCTGCCCTCTACGTGGACCTTGAGCAAAGTTCAGAATCCAGAAAAGCCAAAAAGGCATTCAGGAAATCATCCGGGAAAGGCAAAAAGGCGTTAAAAAAAATATCCAGAAAAGCCAAAAAGGCATTCAGAAAATCATCCAAGAAAAGCCAAAAGGCATTAAGAAAACAGAAAAACCAAAAGGGTATTCAGGAAAGGCGTTAAGAAAAACATCCAGAAAAGCTAAAAAAGGCATTCGGGAAATCATCATCCGGGAAGACCAAAAGGGCATTAAGAAAGTCATTCAGGAACACATCCAGAAAGTCAGCCAGGACGTCATCCAGAATCATCCCTAAAGATAAATTACGTCATCCAGAATCAGCCCTAAGGATAAATTAGGTCATCCAGAATCATCCCTAAAGATAAATTACGTCATCCAGAATCATCCCTAAGGATAAAAAACACGCCACCCACGTGGGCCTATAGTGGGGTTAGTGACGTCAAAATCCAAGATGGCGGAAGGTGCCGGTCTTCTACTTACGAGGTGGTTCAAAAATTAGTAGGAGTGAAACGAACTTTAGACGAGCATCGTATATTCAAAATTAGATCTTTCACTGAAAGGTAGTAGTAAGGAGCGGGTACGCAACCGAAGAGGTGGAAAGAATGAGAGAAGAGGGGAGAAAAGTAAGCAGGGAGAAGGACGTAGAGAAGCAGGAGAGGGGAATGAAGATAAGAAAAGCGAGGTACAATGAGATAGGAGCGGAAAAGAGACCGAAATACTTAGAGGGCCGAAAGAGTAAAGAAGTGAAAAAAGATGATATGCGGAAACGAGGAGAGGGGAAACAGGTATTGGATGGGGTTTGAAGAAAGGAAGTGTAGGCTATGTGACGAGGAATGGGAAACCACAGACCACATGCTGAGGGAATGTAGAGAGCTGAGAAGAAGATAAAGAGGGATGGCAAATGCAGACGGAGGACGGAGAGGGCGCAGAATGAAGTATCGAGGCGAAGCCGAGATGAGCAACACGTGTGATAAAAAGGCGATCTCGTGTTTTATACAAGATTTTTTCGCATTTTGTTACGAATGAATAAATGAACAAAATTTGACCTTGGCGTTGATTGATTAACACAAGAGGCAAGTTTACAAAACTAAATTTGTCTAAATGTGAAGCAAAAAGCGTCATTGCCAGTTTTGCAATATTATATTGTCTAAACTTGTTAATTCTGACTCCGATTTAAATTTGGTGAAATTTAAAATCGACCATTAAAAGGAACATTAAGACACATTTTACATTAATTAGCTAATAAATCTGAAATGTTGGTTAATTTCTAACCAACAAATTACACGTAACATTTGCCATCGCTGCCATCCTAATGTAGTAAAATATTTGTGGTTAGGTTATTGTTGTGTAAGACATTTGTATGTTACTGAATAAATGAAAATCTTCCCCTAGCAATTTGAGTCGTAAAACTGCCAACTAAATTATTATTTGTTTGTATGGTAAAATTACATCTTGTAAGTATGTAAATTTATAATTCAATTTCACATTTTTGGATAAAATCTTGAAAAAAATAAATGTAGAAGTGTTTAAATTATTCGCGGGATTTGAAAATTTAGTGGGGTAAAAGTAACTTGAATCAAAGCGCCCTCTACTTTACTCTTATTTGATTTATAGTATAGTTACAAAAAGACAAGGTGATTTAGGGGGGTCAGGGTAGGGCAGTTGACCCCCCCTGGAATTATTACTAGTAAAAAAAGGTACGTTAAATTTATAAAACTGACAATCATGCCCCTTTTTCAAAAACAATTTCCCCCACGGCGGGCCATTTTTCCCTTTTTACTATAGTTGCCCCCCCATGTAAAATACTGAAATGACGTCGCTGCAAAAATATTGACTTTTCAAAACTACAATGGCATTCAAAAAGTTAACATTTTGCAACAAAATGCGAAAAAATCCTTTGGGGCATTACTTTTTTCGATGCCATTTAAACTTGTGCAGAGATAAGAATAAAACGTTTACACATTAAGATTTACTTTATTTAAAGATAAAATGTGCACAAGATGTGATATTAACAAACACTAAAAACTAATTGTTATTATTATTTGAACTGGATTGTATTTTTGTGCATGTAAAACAATTACATTAGAATGATTTCTTCTACGAGTAATTATTAATAAAACGTTGAACACATTAAGATTTACATTATTTAAAGAAAAAATGCGCACAAGATGAGATATTAACAAACATTAAAAACCAATTGTTATTATTATTTGAACTGGATTGTATTTTTGTGCATGTAAAACAATTACATTAGAATGATTTCTTCTGCGAGCAATAACACATTTAGATTTACATTTTAGGTATTTAAAGAGAAAATGTGCACAAGATGTGATATTAACAAAATATTAAAAGGTAATTGTTATCATTATTTGAACTGGATTACATTTATGGTGCATGTTAAAACAGTTACAGAAGAATGAATTCTTCTACGAGCAATTATTAATAAAACGTTGAACATATTAAGATTTACATTATTTAAAGAGAAAATGTGCACAAGATGAGACATTAACAAACATTAAAAACTAATTGTTATCATTATTTGAATAGGATGGTATTTCTGGTGCATGTAAAATAATTACATTAGAATGATTTTTTGTACGAATCAATCCCGCCGTAATTATTTCTACAATAAATACAATACATGCCAAAAACATACCAATGCCATATATGACAAATATGCCGTATAAATGCTTAACACTCAGCACCTGAGGATCTGTGCAATGTCCAGTAGTTTGTAAAACTTCTTTATAATTATCTAATCTCTTGTTGTCTAGTCTAGCATAGATGCCGTTTTCCTTTAAAGCTGTCATAGCCATATCGAGATGATGCAGAAAATGATAGTCTGGAGTTGGATCCATATTAAGCACTTTTGCGAAATGGCCAAATAGTGACGTATCAAATATTAATTTGTTGTTAATGAATGTTATATTTTTTCCTCGGTATAAAATTTGTGTGGCTCTGTTTTCCTGGAGCATTAGCGAACAATTTCTATATGTAATCAATTCTAGTAGTACCTTTTCCCCAGCCTGGTTGTTGGGAAATGTAATTAGTTTGGATTCAAATTTCTTGACAAGTTCGTGGTGATCGCTATACTTTTGAAACAGTGTAACGACATTACCAAACGTGTATACAGGAAGAGAAGAATTTGCCAGCTCTTCTAATGTTTCGATCCCTTTTTCATATTGGGGGATAGTAATAACTCGAATTAAATTTGATATGTAAGCGGTTTGTACTACTATCGCATAAAATGTGTAAAATAAAAGAAATAAACGAATCGCCCTAATCTTAGGAGAAATGCTATATGATCCCCACAAAGTCAGTGATAATATTTCTAAATTGACGAAAATGAATGAACTCATATTAACCTTTAATCGTCGATGAAGTGCAGAGATCACAACATAAAACACAAGTGCAATAGCAAACCCGGCAAAAGCCATTATCCAAACTTCTTTTTGAAAAATTACTATATATATTTCTAATGGGGACAATTTTTCTGGAGCGGGGAGAATCCAAACAAACTTTTGAATAAGGAATTCTTGACTCACCCCATCTAGAACTTCCCTGTGATTTTGGCCCATCAGTATACGGCTACATAAATTGGTCTGTTTAGGTACTATATTAAAGTGATACTGTTCCTTTAAGGTGCTGAAAAGAGTAGTTACAAATTTGTTAGCCTCACTGTTTGCTTTTGAATGAAGTGTATTTACAAAGTAAACAGGGCAATATTTGTTACCCCTAAAACTTCGTTTAATAGCAACGTTCACTCTTTCTGTACATTTTTGTTCTTGAGTTACATTGGGTGCTTTACCACAACCATTTTCCACCGTAAATGGATCTGAATGGTACCATTTCAAGTGATTACCTTTTCCGAATATTCTGGTTACTAACACAATTACATCGAAAGCTAAGTAGTCCCACATGGCCTGGAACATCGGTTTGATATCGGCTTCAGATGTTATTACCAAAAATGTACATTTCGGTGCGAGTTTTCTTCTAAGCATTCCATTACCAATTAAATAACCTAGTTGACGACGTAAACTTCTTTCTTCTTTTGCTCGAATAATGTAACTATAACCAATTAAGCTGGATTTTGGTGAGTACTTTTCTGTTGAATTTGTATTTAAGATCATTTTCGGTTGAGGAATCTTTAAGAGCGCGTCATCATCCATATCGTCTGCAATTACATAAATGAATTCACTCTTTTCAAAAAAATCACCAACGATTGTATTCAAACACATTCTATATGAACCGTTACTTTTGTCCTCTAAGTCTAACACATGAAATGCGATCACACTTTGTATACAGAAAATAATCAAAATTACAAAATTCGGAAACATTGCGCGACGCGAACTTCGTGAAGTACCTAAAAAGAATGTGACCGATATTCGTATATTTTATGGATAAAATATTAAGTGGAAAGAAAATATTAAGTGACTTTGGTTCTTATAAGTACAAATAAGTAGGTCACTTGTAACCTGTTATTATGGGAAATATTTTGATAAATAGTTCAGTAATAATTATATTTGTAGTGTAGTTGCCGCAGTTACTAATGTACCGTAATGGCCGAGTGTTGAAATTCTCATACAATCAATTTTAACTCCATCCATATTAAATATCCAAAAAAAATATGTAGCTAGTAATATAGTTTCTATACAGGATGAGTCATGAAGAACTGTACATACTCCTCCACGTATGGAGGGCCTTTAAAGGGAACATAAAATGAGCATTTAAAATGTCTACTCCTCTTGCTTAATAATAATCGACAGAGTGATTTATGAGTTTTGAGTTAAACTACTCTACGCCATAACTTTGTTAATGTTGGTTTGATTGATTTCATATTTTGGTGCGAAGTTATGTTATTCCTACCTAATTATCTGCGTCTTAAAGAATTAGCCGGCTTGGATTCTAGAATTTTACGCACCCTATATATAGATTTTACAAAACTTTTGATGGTTCCCTGAAAGTGTAGAGCCCATCTCTAACAGAACTAACGTAGTTGACATTTTCCCCACACGATTATTCTGTTCTTAATAAAAAAATCAAAATTAATAAAATTTTAAAGTCTGGCAAAATATGTGAAATTATTTTATAAAGGACCCCGCAGAATCTGCTGTGCGTATAATGCATAAACTGTTTTATTTGAACTGATACAAAAAGCTATATACATTTATTTACACTTGAAGTGGACTGTATTATATTTTGTGATAGAATCACCACCCTTACCGTATAATGTTTCGGGTTGGTGGGTGAAAATGTGACTGGCTGTCCATCCTAAACTTATATCTAAGTAATCTTAAGAAGGGTTGGTAGTGGAGCGAAACATGCCGCCGCCCTTGAATCCTTTGATTCAAATTGAATTTCAATAAATTGTTTAACTTGATAACATTTTTTTGCTTATTACTAATTTTTATTGTCTAATTCTTATTGTCCTTATGATGGATGCACTTAATTGTTTAACTTTTCTTAACTTTAGTATACTACACACTCCCGAAATTTTTATTCAATTGGCAACAAACACACCTTTTGAATTGACCTCTTGATAATGCCTTTGATTGTTTTTATCGAGACCACTCGCACTAATCCATCGCTACCGAGATGCGTGTCGACCATTCGTCCTAGTGTCCACAATAAAGGTGGTAAATTGCCCTCCTTTACTATAATCAATGCACCCTTTGTTAATTGCTCTTGTGATTTCGAGTGCCATTTACTTCTTTGTTGAAGTTGCGTCAGATACTCCTTCGACCACCGTCTCCAGTAATGCTGCCTCATTTGTTCGATTAGCTGCCAGCGGTTCATTCGATTTGTTTTTAATTCTGTTAAGTTAGGTTCTATTGGAGCCGTTAAGGGTTGTCCAATTAAAAAGTGACCTGGTGTTAAAGGTTGTAGATCACTGGGGTCAGAGGACAGGAAGGTGATTGGTCGGGAATTTAAACACGCTTCTATTCTGGTTAGTAGCGTAGTGTAGAAAGTCAATGGTAGCGTATACATTTCCTCGAATGTTAATATTTCGCTTCCCATTACCCTTTTTAAGTGGTATTTTACCGACTTTATGTTTATTTCCCATATTCCACCAAAATTCGGCGCCCTTGGTGGGATAATGGACCACTTGACTTCATTGTTAGCCAATGGAATGATTATGTTATTTTGGAAATTCTCATTTTTTAAGAATAAAGCTATTTCATTTATGACCTTTTTTGCGCCAACAAAATTGGTTGCATTATCTGAGTAAAAAAGTGTAACATTTCCTCGGCGTGATATAAATCGTTTCACCGCATTTAAAAATGATTCTGTTGTTAATTCTGTTACTAATTCTAAATGGATTGCTTTAGTGGCGAGACAAACAAATAATGGTGTATATGCCTTCACGGTCTTTTTCCCTCTACCGCGACCTTCGCGAATATTAAATGGTCCGCAGTAATCAACTCCCGATTTTGTAAATGGTCTTAGGGCTTCTAACCTGTAGCTTGGGAGATTTCCCATTTGTTCTTGTGCTGGTTTAGGCATAGCTCGGAAGCATGTTACGCATTTAATTTAACACCATTCGTACCGTACCCCTGCCTGATAAGGGCCAGAATGTTTCCCGTATCGCCGCTAAGGTGGCTTGGGGACCTGCATGAAGATGCGCTATGTGAACGTTTCGTATTATTAAATCTGTAACTGTGCTGTTCCTGGGCAATACTGCGATATATTTCCGCATGAAATTTACATAGTTCTGCTTCATTTCTATGTTTTTTTTTGAATTGTTGTTCCAAATTATAAACCTTTTAAGTGCCATTGCCCTTGAGTCGCCTACGTTAATTTGATTTTCCCTTGTCGGTAAACTAACAATAAATTGACCATTAGCATTTCGTTTAAAGGTATTTATAAAATAGCTTTCGCACGGTATCAGGTTGTTGCCCTGCTCTGGCTGCTGTAAACCCTCCAATTCCCAAAACTTAGGTAAAATTTTGTCTATTGTTACCCTTTCGCTTTTAGTTAAATTGCAAAGCACGTGGTTAATCCCTTTCTCGTTTGCTATTTTAACGTTGCCACCTACAACCCACCCAAATTGGGTTTCTTGAAAGATCGGTTGTTTAGGACTTATTCTGAATTTTGTTTGAACATAAAATTTCCCAAAATATATTAGCGCCGACTAATAACTAATAACTAATAACTCGCTACATTTGTAAAGACCGTAGTAATCCTTATTGCACATTACACATGCACCCTTTTTTGTGGATACATGAGCCGTTACATTATTTTTTGTTTTATGAGAATGACCTTTACCTGATGATTCTTGAGCAGTTGACTGAAAATTCAACGATTCTAAAAATTGATAACGCGCTTCTAGGAAGCTGAGGAGTTCCTCTATGGTTAGAAGCTCCGTATTTAACTTTGCCTGTGGCAACGTTAAAGTTGGTATTATTTTGTTAGATAATATTTTTTTTTATACCTTAACCTTAAAACAAGAGATTTGTCATGAATATTTTTTACTTTGAATAATAAATTACATATTGGTCCGTCTGTCAGACGGATATTAACCGCTACCTACTTTGAAATAAATGATTGTAGGGAAAAACATAAATGTATTGGGGGGGGGGGGGATTTGAAAGATGTTTCGAGGGAGCCCAAATTTTGTTGCTACGCCACTGGTTTGAGGCGTTGATTGAAATCATTCAATCAACGTTTGAGGTCTTCCCTGTTCCCAACCCCTCCCATGGACAAATCCTGCGCACGGGCCTGCGGAAGTTAGGGAAAGTACGAGAATTACTCTGCGACAGGAAATATTAGTTCAAGTTCAATACGTAGCCCCCCCCCCCCCCCCTGCAACTACATACTTTGATTTGAGTACTTTTCATGGTTCCGGATAGCTTTTGAAGCAGATTATCCGGAACGGTTCTCATTTAACCGCAAGTTTCCTTAAAGAAACAAAAAAATCGTGAAGGGGACAAATGCTATTTTGTCCCCCCCCCCCCCCCCCCCATATATTTCCCACAGTTCCACAGCCACTGCTCACCCTCCATATAGTAAACCACCTACCGTTTCAACTGTTAAAAAACACTAGTTTAATTTATTAAAGCCACTTCCCACCAGCACATTTGTTTGTGGAGATTTTAATTCCCAAGACGGTTCCTGGAGTTCTCTTTCAGATAACAGGTTGAAGTATTAGATTAATTAGATTATATCATTGCCAGAGTAATAGGATACGACCACTATACCATCTACATAGGATTTAATACCTATACATACTTTTAAAATAGTATTGAATCACGTTATGCTAACTTTTCTTTCAACATCCCTCAAAGCAACGGACGAAAAAGCACAATTTATTTTTGAAACCCCTTCGTCAGCTGCTTTAAATTCTATGTCAGTGAAAAAGTCTTTTACGCCAGTTACTCCTCGGCCCTATTGGTGGAATGAAGAATGTGCGAATATGAATATGATTCTGAAATTTTGACAATTATCTGGTTGAAAAAGGTGTCCACTATTATGGTAGACTGCGCACTTAGAGATAATGCAGCAAGAATGTCTTTTAAGGCTAGGTTAAACTGTCATTTGGGTTCTCTCTGACTACATATACAGGGTGAGTTTTTTTTCATTATTTGTATGGAGATCTCGGAAACCATAAGAGTTACACGTTTGCTTAAATGGGGAAAGATTTGCTTCTTTGGAAGACTAATCCAGATACGCTTTTGTTGATTTAAGAAAATGCACGGCTTACTTGATATTTGTAAAAAAGTAAAATTCTCCAAAATCGTTTCAGCCCTTTAATTCGTTTATTTCTAAAGATAGATAAAAATTGTTTAAATACAATTTGTAGATAATTTTGTGCCGAATATCGTCACCGTACCAGTTTTTTAATTTTGCTTAGCATTTTGAGGTTATGAAGCAAAGTTGAATTTTTTTAAATGGAAGCATTAGTTGGCTATGACGTATTTTAATAGTGCATTTTTTTCTGATTGTAATGATATAAGGGTTGTATCACTTATTTTAATAAATAATAATATAATACACGTTTTCCTATTATTACATCTACCAAAAATCACATCCTGCCATGGAAAACAAACGAAATTTACAGTAAGTGTTCGAAATGTACACTATTATTATCAACACACATTTAGACTTTTTTGTATTTGAAGGAATAAAAGATGCAGGAGCTGCAGGAAGTTTTATTAATGCGTTTAGCAGATTAGATGTAAATGGGCGTAAAATTGGGAAAGCTGTTAGTGTTAACTACGTGTTGAAAAGGTGTCACAATATGTGTCGATAATAATTTCTTTTGTTTTCCATGGCAGGATATGATTTTTTGTAAACCTTATAATAGGAAAACGTGTATTGTGCCGTTATTTATCAAAATAAGTGATACAACCCTTACATCATTACAATTAGAAAAAAATGCCCTATTAAAATACGTCATAGCCAACCATGGTTTCCATTTACTAGTACGGTGACGTTATTCGGCATAAAATTATCTACAAATTGTATTTGAACAATTTTTATCTATCTTTAGAAATAAACGAATTAAAGGGCTGAAACGATTTTGGAGGATTTTACTTTGTTACAAATATCTAGTAAGCCATGCATTTTCTTAAATCAACAAAAGCGTATCTGGATTAGTCTTCCAAAGAAGCAAATCTTTCCCCATTTAAGCAAATGTGTAACTCTTATGGTTTCCGAGATCCCCATACAAAGAATGAAAAAAAAACTCACCCTGTATCATACAATCATTAGACTGTTTTACTTAGCATAGTGGTAGTCAGTTGGAGATTTGACTAGTGTCGCAAATTAAATTTAAGATTTGAGGAAGCTGGGTCGGTACCGGTTGTTTTTTGTATTCAGGTAATCCCACATCCGTTAGTAAGTAATATTTTGTGCAAATGAAAAGTGCCCAATGACTGTAAAATAGCAAAAACAAGCCTACGAAGGATTCATAAACAACTGAAACTGATAAGGCCTAAATGGTGATGATTCGAAAAGGCGTATGGAATTCAGGGCGTTGTAAGCAATCCGACAAGAAGTCGTTTTCCTTTGAATTTCAGGAGTCAGGAGTCAAAGAGGTTATCGCAATCCCAAGGTAACGGATATTCCCCTACACAGTCATCTCCTTAGAGCGGCGATTCCCAACAAAATTTTTCCAAGGACCCCTTCATCGAGTCGCTATAATGACAAGGACCCCCACTAATTCCTAAACCTAAAGTTATAAATGTTCTCATCCCCCCCCCCCTCTTAATTATAATGATTAATGAGCTTAGCTACTAAGCTAATGTAATACTAATACATGGTTGGTGCCTTGCCATATCACAGTACCAAGTACCTGAAAAGATCCAAATTAAGAGTTTTTATTTTTAATTGTTTTAGTTTTATTTTTATTCTAATTTCTAAATGCATCTCTTGCGGACCCCTCTGGCATGGCTTGCGGACCCGCAGGGGCCCGCGGACCACCTGTTGGGAAACACTGCCTTAGAGAAAAACTAAGAGAGTATTTCCTGGGAGACGCCTCTCGAGACTGTTGACTTACAAGACGAAGCCGATCTTCTTCCTGATTGTATTATAGACTCGTATGAACAAAAATTCAGTCTAGAACTACTAAGTGACCTTATATTATTTAAAGCAGTTTGTACCTTCAGTATGGAAAACTGTTATGACCTGAAACACAAATTTATTCTATTCTTTTTTTATGTATGACACACGCTAACTATATGTATTTAGGTACTATATCGGAGAGAGCGCTGTACCTTGGTACCACTTTTTCTTAGAACGAAAAAAAAATGTTCTAGTCTTGTTTTATATCATATTGTAGTCATATTTTTTTTGTATTATTTTTTTATTACCTATATATAAAAAATAAATTTAAAAAAAATAAAAATGGTTCAAGGTACAACATCGTGAGGTACCTTAAACCATAATGTGGTAACGTACCTTGAACCTCGAGTGCAGAATAATATAATAGCCGTTTTAATGTAGGTATTTTACGAATTTATTTAAGTGATAGGTATAAAAAACTTATTTTAAACTATCTAATAGTACTACCACTTATTTTACATTGTATGAACAAAAGTCAACAGAAAATGTAATATGGCGTTGTTGTCGAGCTGAACCGGCGGCGGTGGTTATTGGTGGCGGCAGCTTCATAATAATATCTTGGTGTTCCACTAAATAAACTTTCGGTGATTCTTCGAGGAAAAATTTATTTGAACCCAAAATATTTTTTAGGTAAATTCCGTATTGTTTTTTGAGATAACTTTAGCGACATAATAATTCTCAGATTTTTTACCAAATATTCTCACCATAACGAACGGTTCCCTTTTCAAACTGTTGCTCTAATTTTCTTGTTTCTACTTCTTCTGACAAACTTACATCATCATCTGAATTTGAAGAAAACTCTGACTCACTGAGGATTTCCGATCTTCCGGGAAAAAACCTGTCTTTTTACAGCGTTTTTTCAGAGTTTCGCCAACTCCAACTCTTCTTTCTCCCTTATAGTTACATATATTTCTTTATTTATTTATTTATTACTAGAGGAAATATTGTCCTACTGAAATAAAAAATGCATCCGTGTTGTACCTTGAACTACCTTGATGTACCTTGAGCCGGCTCATGACACATCAAGTTGCCGAGGCTCAAGGTACATCACGCCGTAGGTATGTAAGCAAACAAACTGTTTCAGAAATTTTTAGGTTAATGTGATTACCTATGTAAGAAATATTACCTTTCAATAAGCAATACCATGTCAGATGATATCTAGTGCTAATACATGCTGTTTACCTAATAGATATTGTGTAAAACATAATCATTTAATTTTCTATCAGAACGGCGTAATTCAGGAATTGGTGTTTCAGTATCTGCGATGGTGACATTAAGAACTGGAGCATCTGGTACTGGAATTTTTTGGAAATGTGCGTCTTCTTCGTCTGGTGCATATAGAAAAGGTTGTGATATCTTTTTCAAATTTAACTGTTTTTGAAGATAGTTGATATCTCGTTTTAATTTGTAGCCATCCTCTAATTTCACTACTTCGTGCAATTTTCGAAATTTCTTGATTACTGTGCCTGGTTTCCTTGTCACTTTATTTTTTGAAAAGAACTTCCCTAATACTCTCTCCCTCTCTTGAAGTGAACGTACGGAAGGAGTTGCCACTATTTTCGAAATTGAGTAATCGAATTCGAATTTTTCTGTGCAGGTACTTTTCTGCCGGTGATTTCTCATCTATTTAACTTAATTTAATAAAACGTTTTTAAATAATGAAACGACATTTTTAACAACTTTATCGTATAAAATATTAATGAGGTTAAATCATACAAATAATCCATTTCAAGACCAAAAAATTAATTTGTTAAATGGAAAACTTACTAAAATCTTTAAAGCGGTTTGTAATAAATAGATGTTCCGAATACCTAATTTCACACAAATTGAAGAAGCTTTTCACTAGCGAATGAGACATCGACTAATGAAGTATTTTTGAAAGAAAGTCGCAAAAAGTTTATTACACAGACGGTTTATGTTATTTGTGACAATATAATTAGTGAACTAAGGAGTCAAATTTATGATATTTAAAAAATTTTAAAATATCTTATTCTTATAGAAGATCTTAATCTGTCTGTTAGTGAAATAAAAGAGATATATAAAATGACAGTATAATGTCGATTATTTTGAAGAGGAAATGTCACACTTTTAAAATTATGCTAAAGAAGAAAATATTTCACATCCTTTTGCTATGTATAAGCACAGGTAGGTACATCTGTGGTATAAGCCTATTAACAACGGTCTAAGATCACCGTTTGATAATGCAATTAAACCTTTCCAGGCAATTAAAAATTATTTAAGGAATAGTTTTGCTACAGGATGAAACTGCTAATCTTTCAGTGCTTTTCTTATCGAATCAGAAGTGGTAAGCAGCATATCTTTCTATGATATTATTATAATTCTAGGAAAAACAATTAGATTGAAAGAGTTAACAAACGCACAATTTTCGTGTAAAACCACAATAGAAAAATGCAAGGTAAATATCAAGTAAACCACAGTCCACAAGGGGCAAACAGGAACACGAAAACACTTCCTGTCACGAATGCAAATATTACACAACGACATAATAACAGGTATTAATATAAAATCATTACAAACAAGACTAAACCAAAAGAAATGAATTGAAGTTAAACGCCGGCCGCTAGAAAAGAAGCATTACTTCCTTGACAATGTAAGGGGAAATCCTTTCATTATGTTAAACAAAATTCATCGATCCGCATCATTGAAATAAACGAAAAGGGGATATTTCATCAAATTGTACAAACGCCCATTTGCGATTCGTCTAAACTGAAACGTAGCCCCTTCACTTTACTTACACTAAAATATAGGTAAGTATGGTAATTTATACCAAATTCACTGAACGTAGAGAAATTCAAAATTCAGTAGTACGACCGAAGTAAGTAAGTAGACCAATGTTTATCTTCATAATGTTTTGTTATATATTCACGGAGTCTAATGTAATGTAAAGGAATGTTTATATTGACTTAAAAGCTTAATGGGTAGATTATTAAAGAAACCCGTAATCTGTTTTACTACCTGCTTTAAAGTAGCTTTAGATCTGTCATTTGTTCATTAGAAAAGGTAACTTCTCATATCTCGTTTTTAAAGAAATAGGATTATATTATGTATAATAGGTAATGTTATTTGAAACTTTAAATCGCAAAAGCGTTAATGTGTAAAGAAAACGGTAATTGCATTATGCAATTTTTATATTATACACTTACATACTTATTAGTAGAGTAGTTGTTGCTACTTTCTAAGATAACGGATTCGTTCGTTAATTTCCCTTCTAACAAACAGACCGAAACTAAAAGCAATTTGTTTTTCCGGTAATGCTATTTCCTGTCTAAGCCGGTAATGTTTATGTTTATTACTACGCTAAATAATAACCGTTTGAATATGTATTATTTAGTTTAGACCGTTCAAAGCAATATTGTACAGAGTTTGTGTTATAATTAGAAATATGTACGCATACGGTTCAGTTCTTTATAAACAAATACGGTTTGCAATTGCTTTTGTTGAGAGGCTCGAGCCAAACTAATCCGTTATTAAAACTAACAAGACGAAATTATGGAACCGTGTAATGAGATTAAAAATGCATTACATTTCAAACATTAAAACTTATTAATTACCGTTAATAGGCGGTGAAAAGTGCCGATTGTTAGAAGAGTTTCCGAGTTTGAGAAAATGACAATACGAGTAATTATAATTTTCCACTTGAACAAGTTGCTATTCTTTGCACATGAGGTAAGAAAAACTGAAACTACCTCGTTACCATTTGCCCTTTGCTGCTCTCTAATAACATCGATCTTTTCGATCACTTATTGTCACACTGGTGACGAAAACTGGTGTCTTTATGTAAAAGAATTGCCGAACCCGTGCGAAATGTGGTTTTCATCCATACAAGATACTGTTATTTCTTCACGCCGCAATTCAAAAGCAGCGATCTGGAAGATTTCATTTGCACGATTGTTTTGATATTTGCCCAATCAGATTCAGCATTTTCGGTTCCTTTCCAACAATCTGCCAATTTTTTTCTTTGGTGCCAAGATCATTTTTTGATCAGTGCTCGTATCTTATTCTCAAATCCAACCTGTTTGTAAAATTAGAATGATTGGTCTGTATGACCGCGCGGGCGTTTGGGACCTGACGTACCCCAGCGGTCATGGGTTCAATTACTTCATTTTGTACATATGCTTTTTGTGCATTGACAGCTACTTAAGATTAATGTATCCGTGTGTCTAGTGTTAATCTTTGCCATGAGGAGTGGATCATGCCTTGAGCAAATCTGATAATACAGGTAAACAAAACATTTTTGTAATTGATTACATATATTTTATACATGACTAGATGATGGCGACTTCAGCTCTTCCGATTCAATTGTCGAGCGGCGAGGAAATGATCGAAAATACAGATGACAACTGCGAAGAAGAAATGGAAGGAGAAATAAACGCTAATTAGTCCGTCATCCGTCCGAAAGTCTACCTAGTTCCTCAAATGCAACATGCAACACAGACAATCCCAGTAGGAAACACTTTATTTGGGGACGCAGTCAACACATGAGAATTTTTGTTCGTTGGCGTTCATCAAGATCAGGAAAGTGTCACGAAAGGATTTATGAAATTTTTTTATTAAAAAGTGGCCAAATGGAATAAAACGTGTTGGTGTCCTGGAGAGGTTTGTTCAAAATTGCCTTGGCAGTGAACGTGTTAATTTTGAATCCGACCTGTTCTGACAAAATCTCGAATCTGAACTTTTAATGTAAACAGTAAGTATGTGACCGAACTTTCGTACGTTGCTTTATCTTTGATTAGGTGTTTTTGCAAAGGGAGATCCTGGACGCAATGGACAGGGAATCACTTGTAGGTAGCTGTGAAGGACTGACAGGGGCCAACTAATTGTGTATGCCAGGGTGGATCAAGCAACGGGGTGAATAAGCGTGGGACTGACTTCGTATCGAACTAGGACGATGGAAGATATAGTTAGATGGCACATGTGCTAGGTGAGGGTAGTGATGGCCAAACGCAAAACCAAGACAAGACAACATAGGTCTTGGTCTTGGTTTTGTCTTGCACCAATTGGTCTTGCTCTTGGTCTTGCATTGATATCCTTAATCTCGGTCTTGGTCTTGCACCAATTGGTCTTGTTCTTGGTCTTGCACGCAAGACTCTTGCAGTTTTGCATTTTTATACCGTACTATGAATGATATCAAATTAATCGAAATTTTGTGTCACTAGATGCTACTAAATTAGATTATTGCAAATTGCAGTAATTTGGCTAAATAGATATGTAGTGGATGTTTATGTAATTAATTGGTATTTAAATATTATATTTATTAATGTAATGATCAAAGTAAATTATAGATAATAAGAATAAGCTAAATTATTTTAAAATTAAATAGCAATTAATTATTTAATTCACGATCAAGAATACTTTTTTACTTACTGACGTATGTTTCAGTATTGCGATCGCAATTAAAAAAATATATTTATGTTGAAACTTCACAATGAAAGTCAAAAATTTTTTTAAATGGATGTTTGATTAAGAAAGAAAAATTAAGTTACCTACTTTAATGAAAAGTAAGGGATTGAGGGATTTGCATGAGTAGGTATTACAGGCGCCGCCGCCGCCGACGTCATGCCGGTTTATATTGATTTGTCTGTACCCTTATTGTAAACTAAGTAAAACGTGCTTTTTGGTACAAATTTAGGATTAAAAATTTGGGACTTTCCCACAAGTTGATATTTTATTATTGTATATAGGTACTTTTATTAAATCTTAGAAATGTGAAGACCTTAGCGAAATTTCAAATAATTTTATTTGGTTTAAGTAAATATTTCATTTAAGATGGATTATGGTGGTTACTTATTAATTTTATTTTTAAATAGACATTATTTTACTAAAGCCAAAACCACCCTTTTTCAATAAAATGTTTACATTTCACGCATACCTAAATACAATAATTTTTTGGGGATAACAAATGTTTTTTGTGTGTGGTGCTTATAAATAAAAAAAAATAATCATTTCGTATTAGGAAAAAAACTGCAAGAGTCTTGCGAGATAGTCTTGTTCTTGCCGATGTCTTGCAGAGCTGGTCTTGCATCCACTCTTGGTCTTGCAACCTTGAGTCTTGGTCTTAGTCTCGCAAGTCTTGCGATACCAAGACAAGACTGTAAGGCCAAGGCCGATTTTGGTCATGACTAGGTGAGGTGCCACCTGGCAGCGTCGTGTACTGGCACGAACAGGAGTAGCTGGTGCTATATCTGTCGGAAAGTGGGCTGACTTACGAGGGAGAGGCCCATTGTTTCGAGTGCGAGACAAGAGAACAGGGGCCTAAAACGAACCAGAGTCTTTACCAGGCGATGTCCCAGACTGAGCGAGAGGTAAAACAAGAATAGGGAAAGAGCAGAGTAACGGGGGTGGCGGGGCTAGCCAGCACAAAGGCTAGTCTCGTCACTCCCGCCAGGCATTTAACGAACTTCGGCGAACATCTAGGGGGCGAACACGAACACCCACCCTCGCGCTAGTACGGCCGTGAAGAACAGTTGTCGGTGATGCCCGAGCGTGCCACTTACTGAGAGAGAAGAAAGGGTTAACCTCACCTAGACTTTTTTTAGTGGCTTTGCAAACGTCAAAAAAATTTTTTTTTAATAATTGAATTACAAAAATTGTTACATTATTAATAACTTAAAATTACGAATTACGAAATTACGAATCGTCTATGCTCATCTCGTAGTACGATGCGAGAGCGTATCATGTGTGTGAGTAATTTTTAAGTGGAAGCGAAAAGAAGAAAGAAAACTACCCCTTCTGATGTGCTAGCTTGCTTGAAAAGGGTAGTCAGTTGGGTTACATACATATACGCATATCTGAATGCAAAATCTCATTCAGCTCAACTACAATCGGTGACAAGAAAGTACTCCGAAAAACAATCAATATAAAAAGGATATTGTTTTTACAAAACGAACAAAAAAAGAGCAAAAAGACCAACTCAACCTATTTTTTTTTAGTCTTATGAATGTAGCATAAACAGGACATAGATTAAAAAAAAAGGAAGACGAAGATAAAACCTGCTTACCATACGTAAAAGTTACAATGCCCAAGATTAGCAGAAATCTCAGAAAACATTGAGACCATCTTGGCTATTAACAGGGAGTTATCACACATACCTCAAAATTTAAAAACAAAAATAAAATTCCAGGGTCAAGGTGTTTTTGAAATACCATGCAGGGACAAACCAAGAGGTGCGTTGATGTATGGAGGGAAGAAGGTCTTGTCCTGAGTAGCTCAACACCTAAGTGACAAGGCACGCACCATAGACTCCCAAAATATCAATATGACGGCAAGCACTCAAAACACTACAACTCACATCATTCTGAAAGCTATCGAAATTAAAAACGACCACTAAAGATAATTACCAGAGATGGCGTCCAAAGGAAATCTGTTCTGGATAAGCCAAGGTCATAAGCAAGAGAAACGCGCAAGAGAATGGGGGAAAAGTGACGGCTGCAGTGTCAATCTAGAGGAGCAGTCCAAAAATATCGCCGAAGAACAACAAAGCCTTCAGTTCGAATTAAGGGAAGCGGAGCAACACTTGAAAATGGCAGATTGAGATTCTGTCGAAACGTTACTACTCAATGGTGGTTCCAATCGAAAGAAAAATCAACTCGGGCCTGTCCCCAAAGAATTTGAACACGATCACCTTTTCACAATTTCGCCCTGTCTTGTGAAAAATTTATATCATTGTTCTCACAATTTTACCTATAGGATTCTCCAAAAAACATCATCTATGTGTAATTCAAAATTCATAGTCAAATTTGAAAAAAATTACAGTAACGATCCATCCACTTTGCAGACCAAAAATCAGTCGTGGCAAAACCTAAGTTTTCAATGTTCATATTGTAGAAACCGGTTTAAGCTCAAAAGGGTGCAATAATACAAATTTTACCACTAAAAAAGGCTAAAAATTCATTGTTGTTTGCAAACTAAAATTATGTCAGAAGTGGAGGTGCCCACGCATAAATAGTAGGTAATTTTCTCGTCAGGTTGCGATTGCAAGTTGACCTAAAACCCCGCATTATAGTGGTAACGAACTGAAGTGTAACAAAAAGGGCAAAAAAAAACGAAAGGGGAAGAGTGTGATTGAAGATCGACGCGCACACAAGATTTGATTAATATCTTAAGTTTACGCATTGCGTAAAAGCATTACCATGTTTATAAAGTAAATATTACACTTCACGGTATAGTTATAATGAATGGATGCGTTGAATATTGATGAAAAATGAAAAAAAAGGTACTGACAAAAGCAGATATCAGATGGGTAATAGAGCGATATAATTAAAATGATAATTAGACGAGGCGATTTGCCGGCATCAGCTGAAAAATTTTACAGTTCGGTGTCTTTTTTAACTTAAATTATAGGTGTTGAAATATTTTTATTAAACAATGGTTAGGAAAATGGGGCGAGGTTATGTTCAACTACGATTGGTTCTACAATTAAGATTTACCTAAGTGGGGGAATCCCCTAAAACCAGTATGTATAAACAACTAAAAAAAGAAAGTTAAACGTTTCTTGTGGTTGCTACGAAACATATATTGCTATTGCATTCAGGTTCAGTCACTGCAAAAAAGTGCGCGTTAGAGGGTAGTTTTCGGTGTTATAAAAATGAAGTTCGTAGTCGATTCTCAACCCGGTGTGCAATATTTAAATAGTCAAAAAGACGAAAATAATAATTTAACTGTAAATAGAAAGACGACGAGATGTTTATTTGGAATTCCAAAGATCGAAGATATTGAAGTGTTATTGGAAGAACAACAAAAGATGGATAAGGAGAGGTTTAGGATCAATTTTGGTATAGACATTACCGAAATGGACGATTTCAGTAATTATGCAGATACGCGACCGATATTGTCCACTAACACCAATGAAGATAGTCGGTACAGGAATCGAAAAATAATTATAGGTAAAAAACTATAGTTATTTATTTTTGGCACGTGTTTATTCATGTTACCAAGTCGTAATTGTGTACACCTAATACAGATGTAGACCACGTAATACTGTCTCGCCTTCGTCTGTAAGAGTGATAATATAATTTAAAATCCATTAGGGCGATTTCAGTTGATATAATTTTAAATTGTACCAAGACGAAGAGTTTAAAACTAACAAGCTCAATTAGATTTAACTGAAAAATTATTGAAATTAAATTAATTGTGATAAGATAAATTCTTATAATTGACGGAACATCATTTAGGGGAAAAATAAGTGTTTTATTGCTTTTTCTCGTGTTTTGTCAACTTTAATTCAAGTTATAATTTGATAATTGCCAAACGAGCCTAAATTGAACCGTTGTCTTATAAACACCGCAATTATACCAACGTTTCTCTAAATTGATAATAACCTTGCTTTGTTGCTGTTTTTTAGTTCACACGAAGTTGAAAAATTTCAAATATTTCGGTAAAGCAGGTCGTTCTAGTTTCCGGTTTCAGCGGAAGTAATATTCAAAGTAATATAAGTACAACAGTTAATCTTTTGCGACCTTAGGTTAGTCGCATCTAAAGTTTGAAATCGGTGATTGATGGAAATATTTTGTTGTTAAATCTCGCAACAAAATATTCTTCATCTGTTCGGTCCATTGGAACTTTTCGTAATAGAGTAGTGGATGAAACAATTATTTTTACTCTTTCTTATTTTCCAAATTGGTTATTTAGGAACCTAATCGTCATTTTCCTAAATAACGGCTTCTCATTACGTGCGCTGCTGATAAAATAGAGTGAAATTAAACGTTGTCTATGGACTCACTCTGAGCTTTCATTTCATATTAGGGCAAAGGTTCTTGGCGATTCGGGTTTGGTTTTAAGATCAGTAATGAAATTTTGGAAAAATTATATTGTTCCGCTTTGCTAAACGTGTGACGTGTGACTGACAGGAGTACTCATTTGGATTTTTAGAAGCAAACCTTATCATATTCTATTTTCACCCAAGACACACGATGTCTAGAGGAAAAAGGCTTCATGTGATATTAAATTGGTATAACACGGTCAACTTTAGTTCACAGGGGACAAGTATTTATATATAAACGTTAAATCCCCCCTGTGTATAATTAAATAGAACTAACCCTTTAAAAGTTTTAAATAATACTCGCACGGTCAAGTTACAGCGCATTTGAGGGCAATTACAGATGAAATTCAGGTATTCGGCTCGTATGGATTTTATTTTCAGAAAATCATTCACTTCACTAATTATTAATTTGTCCATTACTTCCTCAGGAAGAAATAAAAGCAGAACAAGAAAACTATTATTAGTACAAAATTAATGTTACGCCCCTGTAAACTAATGTTGATTTTCAAAATTTAATTTTTGGATAGTGTTTTTTCTGAAAGGTATGACCATTTTGAGGCTAAATTTATAGCTTTCTTCTTTTCGTGAATTAGAAGAAGAAATCCCAATGGATTGATTAATGTTTCTTTCATCTTTGGGAGATTCTCTGGGTACATAATAGAAAAATCTCTTTTATGGTTTTACAAATAAAGGTCATGAAAGATACAAATCACAATTGAATTTTAACAATGTTCAAGTTGTCCAACAACCAATGATGCTATCTACTTTGTCCCAGTATCTTACATTTTGAAAAAGTAGGGCTACGATCATGGCTAGATGCTTTCTCACTTATCAAACGAGATCTTCAAATAAACGAATAAAATAATTAAGACCTTTCCTAGAAAATTTCAAAAAGTTCTCAAAAATTTTATTAAATATTTTTTAACAAATGTTTTTAAAAAAATTGAAATTTGGATCAATCCCTTGCATTCATAATGAAGGACATTTAAGCAATATTTTTTGAAATCTAAGTAGGTATACCAAGAGATAAAAAAATCAGTTTGAATTGATATCAATTATCATGGCAAGTGTGATATTTCAGTAAGTAAGTGCAATGAGTTCAATTTGAAAGTCATTTCTAACATGTTTCCCATTCTTTAGCGTTTGAGGGAAGAAAGGAATTCAGTTTTCATTTATCCTTCAGTAATTTGCAGAATGAGTTTTTTGAAATGTAACATTTATTTATAAATACCGGTAGAAAATATTTTGAATCAATGATATTTATAACTAGTGCAAAATATTGTATGTATAGAGGGTGGGCCAATAGTATGTAGATGGAAGACTGTGGGTTTATTAACGAACATTTCGAAAGTTCGTTCATGGGATATGGTAAGGCTACAAATCTAAAATATTTTCACTTGAATCGTAAAGTTTATACAGGATAATTTATATCAAAGTTGCATTTTTTTAATGGAACCCCCTGTATATTCCTTGGTCAATTCTAGTGCGACTTTATGTGTCACACATAGTACTTAATACTTAAAACTCGTTTGGTCGCATTTGTCCAAAAAATGGAATATCGCAGGGATCGCAAAGCTTAGAATTTCAATTTTGAATTTAATTTAAACTTTTTAACAGCAATATTTTACGTTTCGAATTATGAAATTTGAATTTTCAAATTCTAATTTAGGATTCATTAGCAGTAATATTTTGAGTTTCAATTTTTTATTTCAAATTTCTATTTTGAATACGAAATTTTTAAATTTTATGTTGATTTATTTAATTTACATTTTATATTTACATCTTTGAATAAGTTGAATACTTTGAATTTTGGAATTTTGAATTTGTAAGCTATGCATTTTTTATTTTTCTTTTATAGTTTCAGCAGTAAAAAAAGTCAATACCGGGATCCCGGGATTCTCTTGAGTGAATACCGAAAACCGGTATTCAAAATTTCTTCCGGTATTGTAAGCCCTAGAGATATCCCTTTGAATATCAAAACATCTAATTTTTTTGAGTTATAATGAATAATGAATGAATGAATTCTTCTTAAAAATTCAAAAATGAGGTTTATCAATTGAAAGTCAAAATAAATTAAGAAATTTAACCGTATGAAAACCTAATTTGTTTTGGCGCTATGTAAATTATCTGAACACTTACCATCAGAGAGAATAGACTAACATCGCTAAATATTGACTTCCAACTGCTGTAAGTGAATTTTGGTGGATTAATTTTTAAAAATATGATAAACTGTCATTGTGTCAAAGAATTCTTGAATGAAAATTTTAGGCGTCGGAAACAATCTTCAATATTAAGATCGAATAATCAATTTTTATTTGCATTATGTAACAACATTGGCAATATTTTAGTATGGTAATATACGTAAATCTAAATTATACAGGGTGTTTACGGTCTTTTTGTTTTATTTTTAATGGGTGATACTACAGGTCAAAAGAAGGCGAAAAACATTCAAACACCTTAGTAAAATATTTATAATAAAAGAGATGTTCAAAGTTATCACCCTGCTGCTGTATGCAAAGTCTTGCTCGGCGTATCCATGAATTAACGTACGTTGCAAGACCCATGCCTTGTCGAATTTCCGCCGCTGCTGCTTCCACCCGGTTACTGAGGTCTTCAGCGTCGATAATTTCGGTGGTGTATACCATGCTTTTCATAAGATAAACAAATTAAAAAACAAAAGAGAGAAATTTGTCATTGCACAGGTTACTACAACTTTTTCAACATTAATTTATCTCCCCTTTATAAAAACTAAAAAAATTCATATCTATTTTATTATAAATATTTTACTAAGGTGTTTTAATGTTTTTCGCCTTCTTTTGACCTATAGTATCACCTATTACAAATATAACAAAAAAACCGTAAACACCCTGTATAAATCTCGTATTTTCTATGGCAAGTTTTAACTCTTTCCAGAGGTTGGCTGAAAAAGTGTAGAGTTTGGGCTTTATTTTTAGGTAAATTGAAAATTCAAAAAGCTCATATTTAAGTAGTTACGCGAATGTTAATTTTTATGGAAAAATTAAAAAACTTTTAATCGTATGGCTGCTTGATTGGATGAGTTGATGATTTGCCTGTTTTTGGAATATCATTCTCATTTTCAGATGAATGGTGCAATACATGGTTTGATTCTTAATGGTTTGGACGAAACCCCTTCAATTCAAAACTTCCGTGACAGACTCGCCTAAGATTAACTTGTCAAATTAACTAAATCTTTCTCAGTGCCCAAACTTTTTCTTTCAAAAAATACCTTTCTGTGATGCAAAAAGTTTGCTTGAACTTTTTTTAGTTGATTTGTATTTGCAATGGGAAATTTTCGTCAGGAGTTTACTCAAGAATTAAGAAATTTTAGTTGCCATCGCCAAAAGATGATGCGTTTTAAGCGCAGTTCTGATTCCCACTTATAGTTTTGCAATGAACCTTTTTTATATGATTTAAATTTTTGCGTAGGGACTCTCAAAGGAGCTGCTGAACACCTAAACCAAACAAAATTGGAGAAAGTGGTCATTTTTGCAATCAAATGTGCTAAACATTGAATTATTTATACAATCGTAGGCTGCTTTTTGTTCCTGGGGCGCAGGATGTGATTGATTTTCATTAACATTGAAAGGGAGGGGTTCCTAATTCAACTAAAACAACCAGTTTTTGAGTTGCGATATTGGTCTATTGTGCCCTATGTTATTGCCCACCCTTTCAGGATTCTTCTTTCTTTAACAAAGAAAGATTGCTGTATCTTTAACAAAATCCATGTTTTTAGTGGGACGAATCTTCGTTTCTTCCTCTTGTATTATCTTTTTATTTCCAAGTAGGTGTTCCCTTGTCTTTGTATATGTCTCAAATTGATGAGGTGGTATGGCCTATGGCGTTTTGTCTCCCTCACTCCAACTCTTGACAGTGATCTGTGAAGCTTTATGTTCGCCCTACTTATGTAATTTTAAGGTAGAGACTACTAAATCCTCGTTTGGGTTTTCTAAGAAAACCTTGGAATGATTCTCCTGGAATTTTCGACGAATTTGTGAGTATTGAATATCCTTTTTGGCTGTGTTATTTGTAATCGCATAAGTCCGTTATGTTCCTATTAAATGGTTTTGTGCTCGCTCAGATAAATTGCTAAACTATTTTGCTTCTTACAGGAATTTTCCTATGGTGAATAGGTCTGAGCCAAGTGTACCAAGTACTCTTATGGGCCTCCTTTTAAAAGTGAGGAGAGTTATAATAATCTTGCACTAAATCTGTTTACCTTTTTTGGACAAACACATAAGAAAACTCCAAAAATAAACGAGTAGATTTTCCATTTTCTAAATGGTATCAGAGATAGCAAACCAAAGTCCTAACTGAAATATTCTATGAAGTCCTTGAAATACACTAACCTTTTTTTAATCCACTAATATAAGATGATAGTGCTCAGTGTTACCACAAGATTCGATAATGTCGTCGCTTTTCTGTTAATCTGATATCCAGTTCTCTCTGTGATTGTATGATCGAAACGTTTTTTTTTACAATAAAAGCACAGTTTAAAGTCCAAAGCAAAAACTTAATTTAGTTCAAGGGTTGTAATTTACGACTATGGTTTTGGCGTTCGACCACTTAAGCAGTGTGTGCAAAATTACGTTTACGTTAGATTTTCAATGGCCACACGCTAGAGCTTGCAGCAAAATATCCTCGAGCTCATAGAAGGAGAAAGTGAGTACTTTACCCCGACTAACCTCCCGTGTTAGTGTTCTGTGGTCCAGAACTGGTCTCTTCCATTCACAGTACTAACTGTAAACAATCTAACAACTAAAGACACCCGTACCCTGCACGGATTTAGACGGAACTTGAGGCCGAAACTTCTTGAAGGTACTATCTAGTGAGTACTTTATCCCGACTGGCCTCCCGATAAGTGTTCTGTGGTCCAGAGCTGATCTCTTCCATTCACAGTACTAGCTGTAAACAATCTAACAACTCAAGACACCCGTACCCTGCACGGGTTTAGACGGAACTTGAGGCCGAAACTTCTTGAAGGTACTATCTTGCAGTTTGGTGCGTTTTAAAGAAGAACTTGCGCCTTCTGAGTACTGGAAACTATATAAGCACCACATTTACTTTTGCTCCAATCTTCGTCTTGTAGAGGATGATGCACTAATGACAAGACGTTGTACTACATTGTTTTTGGGAATGTTCTGCTCTTGTCCAATGGAAAGTATCTGTATTGGGGAACTCTGGTCCTACATAATTACAATTAGTGTCGTTTTCCTTGCCAGCCTTCTCGCTCCATATTCGCTCAAAATCCAAAATCTTTTTATGGGTCCCCAACCATTCTCTGGGATGCAGTTAAAGACTATAAGACGTGAAGAAAAGAGGGTATTGGAGAATCTCAATGGCGAACAAAACTATTTATTTTACGTCTATCTGGTATATAGACTATGTGTGCCTTTTTACATGAATTTAGATGAACTATACTGTACTATCCTACGTTTAGATACCGGCAGAAGCAAAACCTACGCGTATTTATAAAAAAAGGATACAATAGGGCAATAAATCGTAATGCAAATGAATTTCAGTTGATTTTTGACATTTGACAATTTTGAATATCTAAAAGTCTTAGGTTCCCTTTATGTGCTGGGAGCATTGTTTGATGCGTCTGGATAGAAGCCCATTCGTCTAAACGTCTAACATCGCGTTAAATAGTTCCAGTTCTTCCAAACGCTTTATTCGTTGAGTGAAAAATATAAAGAGGCGCAACTCTAATGTAAAAGTGCGTTCCCTGTAGCTATCTCACTCTTTTTATTTCTCCTTTCCCCACCGTCCTCAAACTCGTATCGGTATAATGCTGCCCCCAGTATGATTTTGTGTAAGCATATAATGGAGGTCAAGTTCGATATACATGTGACTTGTGATAAGCCAACGTACGCTTTGAAAGCGATCAAATGAATAAACGAGCAGAATTAACAATTGATGCGAAGTTCATATTATTAGGAAATAAATTTTACATACTGATTTATTTGAAACATGAAGGAAAGTATGTAAAAATAGAGAAGTGTATTGTATACTGTTGATTCATTAAATAAGCAAATTATTAGAGGATAAAGTATAGTAAGTGTAAAAAGTATCCGGAATTTTATATTTTTCCTAATTTTAATATTTTTTTTTCTGTAACACTTAAGACACAGTAGGTTGTGTCGATAGTAGGCTATGACCAAAATCGCATGACAACATCTGTCAAATATTGTTGATTGTAAACCGCCTTAAGATTTGTGAAATAATATCGTTAAAAAAAGAAAATTGGTGGAATATTTAATATTTGTATAGAAAAGGTTTTCGAAAAGTTAAAAAATTAGTGAAATTGACTGAACTCGGAAAAAGTGCAGTATATGACTATGAGACAATAAAGAGGATAAAAAATGGCACAGATATGAAGCATGGACCAGTTTCGGGAAGACCGCGTAAGATTCGCGGAAACAATTTAAACGCTTTAGTGGCAATTAGGACGACACAATCCACGCCTAGGGTTTCGCAAATTCAATTGTAATTGGCTAACAGATTTGGAAGTCAGCGAAGATTAAAACTGTGTCCAGAAACCGTCCGCATGTCACTGAAAAGACAAGGCTACATATCAAGGAAGCCAAAAAATCCCTGCAATGACACCTCTACAAAGAAAGCGAAGAATGGATTTTGTCAACGTTTTCGACAAGACAATGTTAATAATGTTTTTGCATCTGATGAAAGTTGTTTCCAGCTTGGCGGATTTTACCGTTCAAGTTTCAAAATTTCCCACTAAAATAATGGTTTGGGAGGAATATCTCAGCGTGGTGCTTCATCTCTGTGTATAGTTGATGGCACTGTTAATAGTGCAAAGTATTGTCATATTTTAAATGGTTTTCTTCTTGAAACGGCTCATGATTTATATCCAGAGCGGTGGCGTTTTTAGTAGGATAATGCAAGATGCCATACGTCTGCCTATACTCAAGCTTGGATGGAAGAACACCATTTGGCAACAATTCCATGGCCAGCAGCTTCACCAGATCTTAGTCAGATTGAACACATATGGGAACTAATGAAGATTGAAGTGGAACGTGCAGCTCCACGAAATGAACAAGATTTGATTCGCTCAGTTGTACAGGCCTGGACCACCGTCACCGAACATTATGGTGTTGACGTGGTTTCGGGTGTACCTGGACGTTTAGTTATGTAGGTGTTTGTAGTTAAATGGAGGTTGTATAAGTAAATAAGATCAATTATTTGTTATCAATTTTTTAATTCAAGTAATAAAAATATACAGTGCTCGCGAAAAAGTCGGCACCAAATGGATTTTTTAAATTTTTGATTTAAAAAAAAATTCGTTGTTACGTCGGAAATAGCGTACCGAACTTATCATATACTTAATGACTTATTCCAACGTAGAATCTTCCGCTCTACAACTTTTATATTGAAAATTTTTCGATATAACATGCCGTTTTTTAAATAATAGTGAAAGAAGCAAAATGCACAGAAATTTCCACACTTTTTTATCAATTTTTCACCTTTCTCGGATGTTTTGTTACTGCAACTTTGGATTTAGTACCTGGGGTACTATACCTAAATCTAAATATCTGCTTTGCAGGGGTAATTAAAAATTTCGATTCCAGCATAGGCATATTCGCGGGTGGCAAGATCAGAATTGACGAATGCTTGAAAATAAACTAAAATTTAATTAATAGAATATTTAAAATTTAAAACATTTCTCCAATATTAAACACATAAATAAAAACAAAACGAGTCACATTCGGGAATGTTCCCAAAATCGATGCAGCGTTTCCTCTTTGTATCGCTATAGAAATTATTTGTTTCAAGTAAAGTTTAGATCTGGGCTCTTTTGTGGTGGAACAAATCTTGTTTCCTAGATTGTCAATGAATCTTAAAGCTTCTTCACACCAGGGACCCAAAGTTTCCACTGCTAAAGGCACGAAATAAAATTTGGATTAATGAGACCTTTGTATTTTTCTGTCTTTCATTTGGCTCACAATTCAGCCACAGATCTACTAGATAAGCTACAAGAACCAAGATAAGATGGGTTAGAGAATCTAAACAGGTTGAGTCCCATATGTGATGTTGACCTTTACTCCAAGGGACTAATGACATACAGTCTCTCTTTCCATCGTCACGAAAGGTGGCTCCAATACCGAAGGAAATTTAGCAGTTTGAAGGGCACGATACACAATATTATTTAATTCGCTATGACGTGAATGTCTTCCTATGATCACAACTTAACCCGTCTATTCTATCAGTATTGACTTTCTGTCGACATTGATATTTATGAGGCGAGCAGATATTGAGGCCAAACCAAAGGGCTAATGAGACACGGAAAGAATTGTTATCCAACCTTGTTCCTAAAGATCGGGAAGGAAGGACCGTCAGCTAACCATTGGATTCAGGTTTCTGGGCTGGGATTCAATTTTTAGATGATCCCAATTGGATTGTACATTAGGGATAAGTGGTTAACTCTAGGCCATCAGCTATCTATTTTTCAGTTCCTTCCTTGTAGGCATCAGGTAATGATTGCTCATCAGAAGATAATTTTATCATTTGTGTTGACGAGGTCGTTAACTGAACATGATGAACTGAGGAACGCTGGCAGAGCGATGGACCCTTTATAATATCTTTTCAACTATACGACATCCTTCGCTACACAGTTCGAAGAAAACAAAATGCTGCGATAAAAAAGGGCAAGTTCGAGACTTTAAATAAATGGTCTTTTTGGTAATTGCAAAAAGCTTCAAAACCTAACAAATTTAAAGCCAGTTTTTAACATTTTTCAAGGGGAGGACCTTTGGATTCCTCTTTCAACCACAGGCCATCCGGTAAGTCTTGCCACCCCAGTTAAAAAGCTGAAATGGCGCCCCTGGATTTCAGGCGTTCGTTGACTGGACTATTCAAGATTTATAATTGGAAAAAACAATAATTGACTGAATCATGTAAACTAAATAAAGAAAAATCTCCTCGTTTAGGCAACTGTAAAAGAACATTTACAGGAATTTTGTGAAAGTAATTAATCGGCAAGGGTGAATTAGTTTTTAGAAGCCACGTAAATAGATATTCATTATCATTGAAGAACATTTCTTCTATAAAGTATCTTGCACCAAAAATGTAAAGATTATTCAACAATATTACTTTTCTGTAAATAATAACAAACCTAAAGGAATAATTAGCAATTTCTATTGTTTTTTCCAATTATAAATCTGTAACGTTTTTAAAGAAATCAAATTGAGTTTTGTGAAAATTTGAAGATATTTCAAAAAATTAAAACTTTAGTTTTTAGCGCAAGTTAATGAAAAAAAAATATTTTCTGGTCTTGAGATTGTAAGCCGAGTTGTAAGCTAAGCTAAAATCGAGGCTAAAATTGACAAGACGATGAAAAAATTTCATTGATATTTTACTTAATTTACGAAAAATAGGACTTTTAGAATTTAGAAAATTTCGAAAAACGCCTTTTTCTAGTTAAGTTCAGACTACCACAAATTATTTCCGTAAAGATTTTTAAAAAAATTAAAAATTAAAAAAAATCCATTTGATGCCGACTTTTTGGCGAGCACTGTATACCGAAAAATTGTAATTGTGGTTTCTTTTTTCCGGATACTTTCTAGACGGACTATATTTCTGCCAAAAGCGACCACCACGGATATGTAATACTGTTATTAACATTATAATATGAACAACATGTTAAACAAGCTAAAACATAATTGCAAATGATAATAATCGATATACACAATATTCGAATAATTTGCCACGAATTAAAAGATAATAATTGCCAGTGAATTAATATAGGTTTCGCAAGTTCCGTGTAAAATACTTATAATTGATTAACGGAGTAGGCCCTTACTTTTTTTTTAATTTACAACACGGCGCGGCGTGTGATGGGTAAGATTGGTCGCAAGTGTTCGTTAGAACACGCGGTAGTGTTTACTTAAAATAGTATGAACACCATTATAATTATTTTTTGTTGATTTACTTTTATTTGTTCGTTTTTTAATTGCAAGAAATACTTTATTGTTGTTAGATTTCATGAGTATAAAAACTGTTAAGAATTACAGCTTCTTATTTGATATAGGTACGAAAATAACAATAAATATTAATTACAATAATTTTGATTTAACGTTTTTTTTTATATTACGTAGTTGACTATTAATCAACTTAACAAAATTCACAGCAAATCTTATACGTTATACATACAAAATAGAAAACAGTTTAATATTAATAAATCTCTTAGCACTGCACTAACTGATGAGGAACTATTTTC
The DNA here is from genome assembly GCA_036250285.1 of Pyrocoelia pectoralis. Lineage (NCBI taxonomy): Eukaryota > Metazoa > Arthropoda > Insecta > Coleoptera > Lampyridae > Pyrocoelia > Pyrocoelia pectoralis. The sequence goes on from CM070078.1 coordinate 44,911,179, forward strand.
TGTAAGTCTGAGAACGTTTGGCCGGTTTGGTTTTTAATTTCATTCTAATTTTTTTAATACTATGTACTTGTTAATACTGCGCACCTTTTGTTTAAAGTATTTTCAAAATCAAATGGCATGTTCAAAACACGATCACTTATGTCTGAATTTACCGATGTTCGCCGTAAATGTTTAGTGAAATAACCTTCGTTTCTTTCAGAACTTGATGCTGATTGTTGTGCCGACAACTGTAGATATTTCACTTAAAGTTCTTTTCCTACCATACGTTTTTCTTGGGTATTCGTTCTTCTTATTTGTTTTCAGTGGACTGGAATGGATTGAAGTTTCAGGAAATATCCATGGCGAGTTACCTGGAAAATAATTTTTATTATTTAATGTAGGTACATAATCAATAAAAACACATGTTCGACATAGAAAAACACCATACGAAATTACATTTGTTGTCCTTCCTGTTCCGCATTTCAACTTAGTACGAAGTACGAAGTTTGATCAAATAAATCGCATAAATTTAATAAAATAAATTACGTTGTAATGTGTTTGGAAATTAACGTGAATTTTTTTATCTTTGGGAGTAGGAGTAAGTCGCAGGAAACAATGGCTGAGCCGAGGCCCCATAATGATGTTGCTTTTGGCAAAAAAATCACGAAAATATGAAGTACTAGCACGTGTATTATCGTAGTACAATTTCTAAGAATTCTTTCGCCACAACTACGAGCATTTTCATTGGATTTCTTTATGCAAACAACACAGGACTTCCGTACGAGTTGATGATCTGCACTAATGGTGCACTGCGTTTTGAAACCTGAAAAAAACAGTGAACAAGTAGGTATTCACATTTGATCAAATTTCAAGAAACTTGCGATTTTGACAGTTCGGGAAGCATTTATCAAGACGATTGGGTCTGAGGTTTGACGTCATTATAAACCGTTTCATCCTCATTGACTTTACTCAACAACTCCTGAGCAATTTCCTTTCGATTCTGCTGCTCCAAATATCATGTGTAAAGTATCCCAAAAAATGTTTGGGATGAAAGAGATGATATGATGTCGGTGTTCATAATTTTTTTCTTAACCTTTTCAATGTTGTCATTAGTTCTTGATGAACTAGGGTGTCCACGGCGGTGATCGCATCCTCAATGTCTTCACCTTTTTCTTGTAATCCCTTGTTTTATTTATATAAAAGTTCCCAAAAGCAACATACAGCATTTTGAACATGGAACACGTTATTATATATTGAAAGCGACAGCGAGCTTTAATTTGCAACATTTGTTCGGCAAATAAATATCGCGGAGAATACCTACCAAAATACGTGCAACTTTTTCAACAATCATCAATAAGTGTCCATGAAATATTACTATTTGTAAAGATACGCAAAGTACATGTTAAATAAGAATAACAACACAAAGATAAATTGTGACAATTTTACTTATACACCCCGTAAAATTTTAAAATTCCACTTAGTTTTTGATCAAACCTCGTACTTTCAGAGGAATTAAAATCGCTTTTACTTTTCCATTAATGTACTTTTTTCGTTGATAATAATATGTAATTGTAGCGTGAAGTAGGAAACACTAATTTAGAGATACATGATTTAAACGTTACTTCCCTTTAATTTCGGTACAAATCTATAAACGTATATTTTTTTTAGATAACAATGAATGCTTTTCTGTAGCGAAATTTTAATTAAGTAAAGTTCAATTAATTATTCTCCAACAAACCTATATAAAAATGTTTACAGTGTAATTATATAAAAAAATCGATAAAAATGCACTTACCTGTTGTAAAATATTCGATAGGGATTGCATTCTTCTGTAGCACCTTTCACTTACTTTTTATAATAATGTCCAATGATAAAAAATGTTCTTCACATATCAATTTATTACCTAAACTATCACTACCTTTTAAAGCAATTTCTATATTGCCGCAGTTTTTTTGCCACTACTTTTTTATAGGAAATCTAAAAACGCTTAATGTTTTTGTTTTCTTTGATTTTTGTTGCAATTATTGTAAACACAAACGTGATTAGATGAAACACTCATTTCATAACGCATTCCACAAATTTATAACTTCTACAGCACGTATTTCTTTAAACCGTAAAGAACGTGCTGCCACGAACGCGCAGATAGAACTGAAGCGTTGAATGAGGCATTGAACTCTCAGACCCAAATGCATTTTTACGCCTATAGCGACATCCACATCTCAGACCCATCAGGAGCGACGTTAAATCAAGCGTAGTTTCGCCTCTTTATATTTTTCACTCAACGCTTTATTGTAGAATTTTTCTTTTTCTGCAAATCGGGATTTTATGTTGCAACAAAAGTTCTGCTCGAAAGTACTACAATCTGCATTGAATATTATGGTAAAAATTAATTTTACTGAAATATTTGGATCGTTGATAATAATTCTTAAAAATCCTGAAAAACCAGTCCAAATTGCAGTGGTTGACAAGATTGTTAATGGGTTCACATGCAAACTGCATTCAAACTGATTTTTAATACGTGGGTGCTTGAATCTGTAGGTGTACCTACATAATGTATTCCGCACAAAGGGCATAAACGCAAATGCATCTCATATTATTATAAATTTGTAACATAGAAATCATTCAACATTTAACAAAGGAAATTTTTTCCTTGAATTATTTATCATTGTTTACAAATTGATAATAAATTAAATAAATGTTAACACTGTTCAAATAGAACAGTTTCCTGTTGGTTGCAATATTTTAATTAGTATGACGAAGTATTTTCATATCTGAATACTAATTTATTTATTTATCACTGTTTGTTCGGCTCTTGCACATTATGTATTATTTACTAACCTCAAAGTGATAAAACTTCATTGTGGTTGAGATTATTGCCTTGATCTGGTGATTAAAACAAAGACGACGGTTATGGGGTGATGGGATGATTCATAAACTTATCCGTTTCCAATTATTTTTGGCAGAATTTTTACAGGAATTTTATTAACGTTCTACTTTTTATTTCAGATTTTGACAAAAAGAAGAGAAATGCCAACGCAAAAGTATGCACAACAGAAAATACAAAGGAGAATACAAGACTTCTCATGTGATTTACTAAATATAGTTTAGCATAAGTACATTGCGAAAAGACAAAATATAATTTATTTTTATTACCTACTTATAAGGTATACGCAATCATTGTTTTGTTTCAAATTACTTACATTATAATAATATTCATTAAATAATCTAGTCTTATTTATTAATAACTGTATGTATACGATATTAAAATTATTTTTATATTTTACTCCTTTTTGAATTGTTCTTTATTTAAGTACACTGCCATTCATCAAATGGCCTATAGGGTTTTATTTTTTTATATATGAGTCATTCGTTTGAAATGTTAAGCCGAACTTTAAACGTAAAATGCCCTCTTGGTCTGTTTTTTTGTTGTAAAAAGAATTTTGTGGTTCAACGTGTGTGGTCCTAAGATTTATCATAAATTCGATTGGACGATGGCGTTTTAAAAACATTTTTAGTCACATCTGACATTTCTGTTGTTGAATGATTTAGAGCGCACCATATCCTTTACAAATTGTCTCAAATCTCTCAATTTATGTTCAGAAAAGTTCGAGTAAATATGTAATTTTATGAAATAATTGCAAAATTTTAAAATGAAAGTGTTACCATTAAATAGTGATTTTTACTCAACGAGTTGAGATTCAAAACTAGGATAAATATAAAAAGGAGTAGAAGGGGGGCTGATCTTTTATTTGTCAAAGTAAATATGTATTTGTTACAATGCCCAACTAATTGCATAAGTTGTTTTAGTATTTTCGACTATTAATTCTTTATTTCACACAACAATAACCCCTACTATTAATTTCTAATGATCTCTTAACGAAGTTTACCCAAACAACATTTTCACTTTCAAATGATGTCAACTTTATAACATGTAAATCGATTTCCTTTTAAAAAAATGTTACCAACTGAAAATGGAACCTAGGTGAGTTTTTGGTGTTACGTATGCTTGTTTGGCACATTATTTATTAGATGAATATCATTCGTTAATAACTAACGTTCTCTTATAGCGTTGAGTGAATTTATTCAATCCTTATAGTAAATTAGATTTCTCTCCCATTTCTATTATTTATATGTATTCACAAAATATGATGATGGGCTTATTAACCCCTTTTCAGGCATTATGTTCTGTACACACAATTGGTTGCTCAAATTAAAATGTGTTATAGGAGAACTATCAGTTTTAAAAAGCTTTTTTATCCCAATTTTGTCTCAAAATTCAAAAATGTTAATACTTATCAATCATCAACCCTTACCAATTCTCCAGCTATTTTCTACTTCTTAATAACCTGCACAGAAAGCGAAGTCGCATGAGGTATTTAAAGCAATTAATTATAAAAAAAAGCTTTTTAATAGAAAGCCAAAAATTGACAATTTTCTTCACTGACAACACAAATTTAGCTGTGTAACAAAACGAAGTATAACGAATCGCGTGTTGTGAATAACGGCATTAGTCCAAGAGCTGGCTGCAAAAAAGCTGGCCTATCGAGTAACAGCATGAAATGAAAGCTAGTACTTATACAGACCATCTATAAAATCGTTTGCTGCCTGGGCGGAACTTGTGCAGAAATTCGCCATTTCCTCTCTCCTGAATATTTTTTGGATACGAACTGTACCCATCGAGTAACAGCTTCAAATTACTCTTAAAATGTAGCTTTTATGTAGTTAAAAAAGAAAAAAATTGTCGGCCTTGTTAAATCTTGTGCTAATATCTTGGCAGAAAACATTTTTTAATTTTTTTTGGCACATTGCTTTACCTATCGAGTAACAGCTTCAATCTATAGCCAAATTAAAGTTTGAACATAATTCTACAAGAAAAAACAAGTCTGCCTCGTTAAATCTTGTGCTAATGCCTTGGCAGAAAATATTCTCTTTCTCAAAGCCTTATGATACAACTAATACAACTATCATAGAAGTACTTAGGGATAAACAAAGAATCGTCCAATGAACAATTATAATGATTTCGACAAAATAATTTTATAATATAAAATATTTAGTAATAGCAAAGACTATATTATAATCTTTGGTAATAGTATACAGGGTGTTTTTTGGGAGCTTTAGTTAGACATTTCTGGGAAAGTTTTATAGATAGGTTTTTGAAAATTTGAACTTAGGGGTTACTCTGAAAACCGAATCGATGTAAAATATTTTCAAAATGGCAGCGCTTCCAGAAATGCCGGAAGTACCTGGAAACGTCGTTATTTTAAATGGAAACTATTGCATTTTTGAATTCTACGTGAAATTTCAGTTCTTTTAATACCCACATGTCAATATCTACAAGTTATGGTTTTTAAGTTATTTTTACTTATTTAAAAAAATGGCGGATTTAAGATTTAACAAGGCAGAAATTTTTTTTCTTTTTCAACTATACATATAAAAGCGATATTTTAAGAGTAATTTGAAGCTGTTACTCGATGGGTGCAGTTCGTATCCAAAAAATATTCAGGAGAGAGGACATGGCGAATTTCTGCACAAGTTCCGCCCAGACAGCAAAAGATTTTATAGATGGTCTGTAAGTACTAGCTTTTAAAAATCATTTCAGTTTGCTTCAAAATATTTGTTCCTTATTTTTTTATTTAATTTTATACGAAATTCATTGTATTAAACTTTTTTTATTTGCATGAAAATAAAACTTAAAATAAATTAAAAAGTCAGTAATATTTTTATATTATATTATTATAACGACAAATTATATCAGTTCTCTAAAACTTTAAATTAAAATATTTCACAAACCAATTGAACGATTTTAAAATTTTAAACGCAGTAATGCAAGATATAAAATGACCTTTCAAATGACGTATCACATGACCCATTTTGCCATTTAAAAAAATTGGGGGTATGTTTGTGGGACCCAGGGGGTTAAGATATGAAATCTCAAGCTTATGTCAAAAAGTGTCCCCCTCGATATTATTATAGACGGGTATCGCCGATTTTTCAAATTTTGATTTTGTTAAAAGTTATAAAGGGTGGCTACTCTTAGTTGAAAAACCCTGTATAGGTAAGTATCGCACTACTTTCAAAGAATCCTTATCGTGATTAAATTTTTCATTTGCACATTTACAATTGTGTTTACATTTATACATTTACCTACTTTCTATATACATTTCACAATTACCCCCTCATCTTTACTTATTTCCCATCCCCTATTAACAGTTTCCACCTTTTCTATATTTCTTCCATCCACTCCACCCCTCTTCCCTTCTCGTCTAATATTTCTTCTACTCCCCTTTTTAACATGTTCTCTTCTTTGTTTTTCAGTCTCTTCTTATTATATCCACTATTATCCTCACCTCCTCTTCTCTTAACCTTGCCACTTCTTCTTTCGCGTATTCGTTTCTCTTATAATATTCCTCCCTACTTATCTTGTCCATATTTAACCTGCCCTTCTTTTACCTTTTTCCAACATTCTTGTCGTGTTTTACATCCCATTCTTCCTCTAATATCTTCCTCATATTTTACTGTCCTTCCTCCCACCTCTACTTTTATTTTTTCTACTTGGACTTCCTCCCTTACTATATACCCTGGAGTGTTTTCTAACCAGTCCCAAAACCCATTTCCAGTGTTTTTATTGAAACCCTTCCACCTCTTTTGCTCCTTCGATCCGCGTAAAGCACCACACTTTTTATTTGCTTTCTTTTCTCTAAGTCCATTCCGAACAACCTTTCCCCCACACTGACACTTGTTCTATTAATTTATTCCCTTTTCCCACTCTTCCCTTTATGTGCCCCCCCTCTTTATTGTCCTACCTCAAAGTAGACCCCAGGTCAAGCCTCCATTATTTACAGTATTAAGTGTAATTGAATTATCATAACCATTTACAGGTCATCAAGTGGTAATAATGACATATTTCTTGAAAAGTTTATGAAATGACTTTCAGCCCTTGACGTCTGTTAGTAGGAAACATATATTGTCATTACAGACGATGTTTAAGTTCGATTTAATTAAAATGATAAAAGCTGCTTTCTGGCGTGCGGTATCTTCCAAAGTGTTGAGTTAACTTGACTTGTGATCTCAACTATTCAACTAGTAAAGCCAGCTCTTGGATAAAATTTTTACTAATATCACCACCGATAAGAATCCATCGGGCTATCTAAATATTTCATTAACTCTAAAACCCGTTGCTAATGGTAAGAGAGGTTATGTTCCTAAAAAGTGTAGACTCGTAACTTTACTTGGTAAATCAAATTTGTACATGTACCAATATTTAGAGCCCGTTAGGGATACATGTACAAATCTGAGCTTACAACTTGAAATGTTTATTGACAAAATGAGATATTAACAACGCGTTTCCTGAAAGGCAAAGCGAAAAAAGTCAATATGATCAACCGGTTCAGGTCTAAATTGAAACAAATTCGTAATGTCTTACACCCTATTATTGAAGTTTAAGTTATTGAAGTTAAAACAGATGGTTATTGGTTGTAAGGAATTTCACAAACTAAAACTGTGACAAATGATAACTACATTACCTATTCTGGTAACAAACCTTAAGAACCGCGTCGAACTTGATTAATACCAAATGAGGTAATCGTATATGGCCAGTACCACAGTTTGAGTTGATTCAAACTGGGCTCCATGATAATTTCACGCTTGAGTTTCAGAAATGCTGTTCCTTTCTCATTTCCCTTTGAACTGTGGGTGATTCTTTAGAAGTTTATTTAAAATACTAGCGGCTTTAGAAAATCCTTTTATAAATATATTACAGCAGTTTACTTTCCTAATTAAAAAATTAAACAAGTTTCTTGATATTTTTTTAACGAGACAGCCTTTTTGTTGCTTCTACACTGGCGACTGATGATAGGATTCCATTTGCGTCAGTAATGTATTTAACCGCGGCTATTATTTTTCCTTTTAGGTCAATCTGGCCTACATTGAATAGCTTCAGCGTTGAATTTGGAGCGAAGCATACTTGTGATCCCAGGAGCTTCTATGCATTCAGGTTTATCATTCAGCACTCCCACCAGGAATTGATTTCTAATCCTATGTACATGTTTGCTGTAATTTCGCTACTGGTTTTTTCACTGATTTTTTCAACTGATTCCTGGACAATAAAAACCAATAGCTAAACCTCGATTTAATTTACTGTTATTTCCTGGTTGTCGTTGTTATTCCCGTCTGGGTCCCGGGAGAGAATTGGCCCAGGGAACCTCCTGCCTGTCGTACGAGGCGACTAACTGGAGCAACTGTCCAACCATATCCATAACCATATATCCTTGTCTATCACCACCTCTGTTCCATCCTTTATCCTTCCCCGCATTCTACTTTCAGGTGTTTGCCATACCATACCGTGATCGATGGCACTACATAAGTCTTCAGCTAGTGATAAGAAACAAAGACAAAATTCACGTTCCCAAGGTGGGAAAGAGCAATGGCTTTGGGGCCTATCCCGGTACGCTATACTGCTCCTTGAACCTTGTCCCGAAAATCAGTGTATTAAATGACGTCCCAATGATATGATTTGTTTGTGTATTTCGCTTGTAGCTCTCGCAAGCTCGTTCGCAACCTGGTTGTCTGTAACTCTTTCATGCTCAGGTACCCATATTCTTGTGACAGTATTACACTACTGCTGTAGGGATCGTTATTATTGCCACCAAGATCTTGTGCCCTGTATTGCACCTATGCCATCCCACCAGTGATGCATACGTAATTTAATCATTCTAGTGCATATTCATTTTGCCGTTTTTGGAAATGGGCTCAGAACTTCGTTTCTAGTGTGTCGTTCAATACGTTTCCCCAGAATTTTCAGGAGAAACGACGTTAAATTGATGGGTCTAAATGAATAGGCGTATAAATCTCGTCCAGGTCTCAGTATGAATACGATTTTTACGTTCCTCCATGGCATGGGCAATCGCAGGGTTAATGCTACCCCTCTCAGTATCTTATATAGTGTGGAAGCTAACAAGCTGACATCTTATTGTAGTAGAACAGGGAAAATTCTATTTATCTCTGCCGATTTATACGTTTGGAAATTTTTTACGGCCCGCCTAATTATAGTTATGTTAATTATCTGACGGGCTAGTTAAGTTAACGTAGAGACAGTGGTTGAAGCTAGCCTTTATTTTTGGTACTTTCGCATTTCCCTTACTGCCTACCATTGGCCAGTTGCTGGTTGCCACACCATATTGGATATCTATTATTCTCAGGGGTTTTCCGGCTCCTCTTGTGCCCGTATGGGTTTTGGAAGGTTCCGGACTTCCGACGAATCGAAATTTCGCTCCCTCTCATGAAGCTACTTTATTTATCTCTCATATCGATCAACACACCGACACCTGGTCTACACATGAGACAGCAGAACCCTCTCTCGGTGGTTACACTTGGTGAATTTTCTTTATTTATGTTCCCTGCTTTCTCTTTCGACAGCGTTTTCTCTAGGTTTTCATGTACAAAATCGTATCTATTTCGGTTCTAATTTTAATCTCCTTGGAGTGTTGTTTCTTAGCGCTCAAGTTGCCCCAAATCCCCCCTGCTTCCTACTTTACCTTTTTAGTCTCTCCAGCACCAGGTGACGTGATTGGTTGGTTTAATTTTTCTGTGTCTACTTGACCCATTTCTGTGCAAGACAACACAACAGTGGTTGGTGCTCCGAGATTGGAGACGATAGTTGATATGCGTCCCTTCTGTTCGACTGACCCTTGGGAGTTGGGTTATTTGCATAGGTAGTCTCCCCTTGATCCGTACGGCTAAGCTAAGTCTCCTCTAATCAACCTGAGTGCTCTACGACTCTACGTCCCTCCATGGTTGACGTAGGTACACCAAACAAATGTCGTGCAATCCTTGATACAACAGCCAAGTAAGGTGGCTGGATAGCGATGTTTCTCTCTACCGTTAAACTAAGCGTCGAGATATGCTATCTGCATTAAAATAATTCTGTAATTTAGGATTTATGACACAGAAGATTGTATTTATTATCCATAATTAGTTGTTACATTTCACTGTTGCCACTGCAAAGACGAATTAAAAGAAAATAATTTCTATTCAGAAAGGTAATAAGAAGGCGCCACCAGTTTTTATTGTGGCGCCAGCCTTCATATTGGCGTCGCGTCGTGTTGTTTAAAGTACAAGATAGTTACACAGATTATTTAAGTAAAATTATGTATCGAATGCAATGCCGTCTGATAGAAACCCCTCTGTTCCAGAATGGACTGTTTTAAATTATAACAACTTTTTTAAATGTCACAAATGTTAGTAATATCAGAAAAAATATTTTGGGAACACGTGATATTAATATGATTTACGTGAGGGTAAGTTAGACGATACCTACACTCAGGAAGAGCAATATCCTGTCCAAATGTGTGCTTACGGCGGATGTGAACTTCCACACCACATATGAGATCACGTTAAACACACCCTCACCTTACGGAAATACTCTCGTTTACTAGGGATTCATTCATTCATCCACGTTAATGAAACTTTTTTTTTATACAATTTCCACTTTATAACGGTTACACGCATTTAAATAATCGGTTACATACAGTTGAAAGAAAGATTGAAGAGGTCCTGGCTAAGAGAACAATTACCTTCTCTGCGGTAGTATTAAATCGTTTATCGAGGAAATCGTTTTGGGCACGTGGTGAGGTGCTCAATGGGGCGATGTTATCGTACAAAAACATACGTGAACACATTGTCATTACCCTTTTAACGAATTCGATGGTGCGGGTACCTTGACAAATACAAAACACGCGTCCTACTTATCTGATCTTCATCATTATTATTTAGGTTTATGTGTTTCAGCTGCTTATAACCCACTTCAAATTTGTGTAACATTATCAAAAGAATTTAAATGCGTCAACTACATTTTAATTTCTTATTGCAATAATGAGGGATACGTTTTTTTTTAAAATGTACGTCACGATTAATTTTAATAAACACGTGTGTCGTATGTCGCGTTATCAATTTCCAAATGGGGGTGTTTTGTTTCATTTTACGCATGAATTTTTACACAATTACGTACGTATCTCATGTCTCCCACATAAATGGCAGATGGTATCGAAGGGTGTCATTTTTCTAAACGTTCATTAATTTAATCGTATTTTGTTATAAATATCGAATAACTTGTGGCATATGGTAAATGTCTTTTAATCTTCCATTGTCTCCCACAGTTAAAATAATTAAGATTAATTAGATCTTCGGAAACACACCACTTACCACTCACTCATTGTCAATCAATCAATTGGAAAATATTTTGAACCAACTAATCCTTTGGGAAGAAGGGTTATGAACAGTTCTGTCTTTTGAAATGGAAATTCCAGCTTTATTTCTTTTAAACGTGTAAACCATGGGCTTCTCCAATCCAGTTATTCGTGATCCTGATCATCTTAGAATTTTCTTTTAACGACTTTGACACATACTCATTATCCTAGATGTGCTTCCATAAGAAATATAAGGCGCCTAGATTATTCCAGAGATTTTTACTGGAACAGATTGATGAATTTATTTTTCTTAGAATTAGTTTTCTCACTTCGTGAGATTTATTATTATTTATTTCTCTTAATAATGTAGATAAGGTAAGCCCGTCTACCTCCCCAATCCCTTTGATTTTATGAAAACTTTTACCTTGTCGGTTTGCACTATCGTGAACCACATTGGACCGCACTTGTGGATCTCACCATGTTCGAAAATTGATTCCGAATCACTGGCCTCTTCTCCTCAAAAATTCCATTACATTTTGGTGATTTTGAATTGTTTTTGGTATGCACCACCATACGCCACTAAATAAACTAATAAATGTTCAAAATTGATTTCGAGAACGTGTGACTGGCCCTTTCACCTCAAAAATTCTAATACAGTGTAAGTAACAACAGACAACAATGAATAGAATACAAGTTCTTAGTAAGTGCGATCTACAATGTTATTAATGTATTTTGGTGCATATCAAGAGCAATCCAGAATCACAAAAATGTATTTCAATTACTCAGGGGGAGGGGGAGTTATAGCAGTGGGACTTTTGAATGTAGTAGCAGTAGGGCCAGTTACTAATTTTGGAATCGTTTTTATAATATTCATTAAAACGTGCAAATCCAAATTTGTATTGTGCATAATGGTGCTGTTGAAACTCAAATTTCTCCAAATGGTTAGGTGGAAGAACTAAGGTCCGGAAACGAAATCAGTTCGTAACTCTCCAACCCAAGCGGTGCAAAGAAAGATGAATGTAGTGCATGGTAGTGCAATAACTGAGTACAAACCGGCAAGATACAAAAATTTTCATTAATTAAAGATAAGGAGTGGAGAGGGGGGTCAATTTAATGTACCTTTTTAATTTGCTCTTTAAGTTTAGTAATGCTTCAATATTTAGGTAGTTGCAGTGCATGAATTCCAGCTGCATTAATTATTTTTTTTCTTCCGGAGATTTCTGTAGTCTATTTTACAGACACCTTGTTTCTTCATTCGGGGTACATTTCGTACTCTGTCTGCACAAATTTTCCCCCAATCATTTTTTTTTCACAGTTTTCGGTGTGGAAAGCATGACTATCCTATGCAAAAACAAAAGATATCAAAATTCAAAAGCAAGTAGCATCCAACCAGGCCTCTTTGTAATTCTGCAACTTACCCTCTTCACATTTGCGAAAACCACCCAATTATCAAACATCCCATCTTAAATTCCGTACTTAAATTCTGTACTAAGAAATTACCGAGAACCATAACCATACAAAAGAAACTCCTTAAATTCCTTGCATGATTGCGACTCAACACGTACAAACCCTAGCTCCCTTGGAAGTCGAAAAAGCAGTAGGTTTGTTACACTTCACTTTATTTTCCAAATCTTATGACAATTGTCAAGATAACTAGTTTTCGGCTTATATCGCGTTGTTGTTCCAGAGCCTGCGTTGAAAGACTTGCCTTACCTTTTGCCTTGTGAGCCAAAAACAAAGATTTTTGGGATGATTATCCATCATCTTAGCTCCCGATGTTGGCGAGCTGTTTAGTCTAGGTTTATTGCTAGGCCTGACTGCTGATTGATATATTACTATCACTCTGAAGATGCAAGCTGCAATGTCTTGCGAAACGTCAGAACTTTTGGGTTCACAAAACCAAAAATATTAAACATGAGGTATTGTGGTAACACAAGTAGATAATTACATCCATCTAGCGGCAGTGCTACAACGCATTCTGCCCTATGGAGAAAGAATTCCTCGAAAAAGGACAAAATCTTCAAGAAAATGGTAGCGATTTTGACGTATGGTGGGCGTTTTCAGAATGGGAGAAGTCTACGATTCAAGTTTGCGAGATGAAATGAGAATAGAGAGCGCAACGCTAGGAGACAAGCTAAGAAACCATGAAATGAGAAAGAGAGTAAAAGTAGAGGTAGTACAAGAAATAATTATTACAGTGGCTCGGCCATTTAGCGAGGATGGCAGATGGGAAAAACGTAAAGCGACAGCATGGTAGTGGCGTTAAATAATAGAGGAGTTATAGGTATGTATGTGAAATAACGCACAACCTTCCCCTTAAATTAGTTTAATAAGATGGAGACAGAAGTCATCCAATTAAAACGATGAAGTTGGTGATCAAAAGCGACATGTTTCGGAATTAGCTAATTCCATTATCAAGCTTCAAATTCGAAGGTTATCAATAAGTTACAGCATTCCTTATAATTACAGTTGACAAATTATTAACATTATTGAATAAATTATAGCTAAAATGGAACAGGTTAGAAACATATGGTGGGTAACCTAACAATCTTACCTGAGGGAAGACACTTTAATTACAATATTGCAACCAGAAAATTAATAATAATAATAATAATAATAATAATAATTTATTTTGTGTTTTGTACAATGTACTTACACTCGTCAATATAAATATGTATAGGTTAATAAATAATAATAATAGGTACACATAATAATCTAAACATATAAATTGTAAATATAAGTCTTATGTTTCCATATAAAATTCTTCAAAATTGTAAAATGATTTTGAGAGCAAAAATTTTTTATTGTCTTTTTAAAAGTTAAGTATGGTAATACTCTAACATTTTCTGGCAATTTATTAAATAGCTTCTGAGATTGAATGTTAGGACCATTCAATGTTTTATTCAGCCTGCAGTATTCCGGTCTAATATTGTTTTTATGTCTCGTTGCGTAATTGTGGAATTCCGATTGTACATGAAATTGAGCTAAATGTTTTTTTGCATAACACAGACATTCAAGCATGTACAAACAAGGGAGTGTTAATACCTTTAAAGTTGCAAACATATATCGGCAGTCATCTCGAAAACCTAACCCCGATATAATTCGGATGGCTTTACGTTGAAGCCGAAATACGTACTTCCAATTGGCTGAATGACCCCATGCTAAAATCGCGTAAGATAAATGGGTGTGGAATAGTGCATAATATGCCGATTTAAGTACCGTTTTTGAGGTGTTTCCAGCGAGCCTTTTTAATAAAAACATTGAACGATTTAGTTTGATTGTTAAGTCGTCGCAATGAGTACTAAAGTTGAGTTTGGTGTCAATACAACAACCAAGAAATTTATACGAGCGCACATTCTCTGTTGGTATAGATCGTAATGTCAAGACTAAATTTACAGTTTTTGCCGAGTTTAACTTAAGCTTATTCGCTGTACACCAATCGTTGACAACATTTATTGCAGTTTCTGACCTCCGCCCTGCCGCATCAACATCGCTATCTATACTAATCAAGGTCACATCATCCGCATATAAAATGCATTCAACACCACTGTGAAGTTTGCAAGGTAAGTCATTTATATATATCAAAAAAAGGAGTGGCCCCAGTATAGAACCCTGAGGCACACCCTTCAGAATAGGTAACTTATCTGAAGTACGGTTATTATAAAAAACACATTGGAACCTATTTTCCAAGTATGATTTTATCAAGGATATGCTCGACTTATCGAATTTATATAAATGGCTTAACTTGTGTAGCAAGATGTCGTGCGACACACAGTCGAATGCCTTTGAAAAATCAATAAATGTTGCGACGGTAAACATACCCTTTTCAAAACAATGTAGGGTTTTTAAAACAAACAAATTTATGGCATCCGTTGTACTTTTGTTTTTTCTGAATCCGAATTGATTATGAAAAAATAGAGAGTTTGATTCAAAATAATATTTAATTTGACTCTCAAGAATTTTTTCTATAACCTTAGATAGAACGGGTAATAGAGACACCGGTCTATAATTGTTAGGATCGTTAATATCGCCCTTCTTATGAAGTGGTATAACGAGACCAATTTTTAATAAGTCCGGAAATACGCCGGATTGAATTGATGCATTAATTAAGACTGTGAGAGGACTAACCAATACATCGATACTACGTTTAATTACCTTTGTACACATTTCATAAATGTCTCTTGAATTGCCGCTTTTCAGTGACAGCAAAACATCCCTTACTGCAACTTCGGATACAGCATGAAATTTAAAATTAAGCTTTTCTAGGTATGTCATATTTTTGTACACTAAAAAATCAATATGGTTGTACTTATTATTAACATTATCAGGCACTTGGACCGAGATACTCATAAAATATTTGTTAAAATCATCAGCCGTTAAATTGGAATTACTTTTTTGCTTGGAAGCTGATTTGTAAGAATTAATAATGTCCCACATAGCTTTAACCTGATTACTCGAATTATTGATATAATTATCGTTCGCTTTAATTTTTGCTGTTTTAATTTCATTTTTATACTGATATCTTAGGGATTTATACAGTTTTAGCAAATTACTCGTTTGATACTTATTCAGTAACTCATGAACCAATTGTACTGTGCTCCGCAACCTCCTCAAGTTATCATTAAACCAGCAAATTCTATTATCCCGTGACCTTATTCGTATAGTTCTATTTGGAAAAGATATTAAAAACGTATCGTGTATTTTTTTAAAAAAAGTCGCGAACCTGATATTTATATCAACCGAACTGTTACTTAAGTCGACCCAATTAACATTCTGTAACATATTAAAAAATAAACTTATACCTATTGTCGTTATCGGCCTAACTATTGTTGAACCGTACGATTCTTTACAAATATCTTTACAATGTAGTTTTATCAATTGCCCTGAATGATCCGACAAACCTGTGTCAAAAACATCTGTCACAAAATTGTTCTGTGAAAAATTAATGAAAATATTGTCAATGCAATTATCGCAACGAGTCGGAGAAAATATTGTTTGCGTGAAAGCATATGTTTTTAATAGATCACATAATGCTAAAGAATTAACGCAATTTTTTGAAAAATTTACATTGAAATCTCCGCAGAGTATCACTTGATATTGTGGAGATAACTTTTCCAAAATTAGTTGCAGGTTTTCCATAAAAATGTCAAAATCACCACTAGGCGATCGGTATACCACCATCAAAACTGTCTTTTCTTTATATAACACCGCACTAATTTCACAGTGAAGCTCAATCGACATATCATTAATTGATTTCATTGTTGATACCTGCATGTATCTTTTTTTAAAGATCAACACTCCACCATGAATGAAGTTTGATCTACAAAAAAAACTCGCGATGTTGAAGTTTCCCAGTTCGAGATTAGTCAAGGTATCCGGATTACGGAACCAATGTTCACTTATGCAGACAAAGTCATAGTTCTTATCAGCGATGAAACTTTCAAGTTCATTGAGCTTATTTGATAAGCACTGTATATTTAAGTGTAGAACTGATAAATTATATTTAGCGCTTAACTTAGCATTTTGTGATTGTTTTAAATTGTTTGTCAATCCTTCTGGGAGCGCAACAGTTTCCGGTGAAAAAAACGATTAACACATGTTCCCTTAGGCCAAATGGCTGGATTCATAGCATTTTCACGGTTTTCACTCTTTATAGTAACTTTGAAGGATGAGTAAATTTCAGGGTGAACAGATTTTAATTGTTCACATTCAACTTCCGGAAATGATGGTCTAAGGTATGCTATTACCTCATCCGTTGTTGTACTTGGGTGTAACTTAAATACGTGTAAATATGCAACTCTCTCGATTGCTTTTAAAATTGAGTTGTCCTTTGCAAGTTCCAGTTCTCCAACGATAGGAGCATTTTTGACACGATTGGGTCGTTTTTTATATGACACAACAGTGAATTCTGTATTATTGTCAGTAATCGGCTTTTCCTCATCCATAGAGCATTTCGAATGCAAATTACCGCTGTCATTTGTATTTTTAATGTCTATAGACTGTTTGTTTACTTTGATAGGAACTACATTGACCTTACCAATAGATATACTTTTATCAGTTTCTGAATTTAGCGTTATTTCCGAATTATTTATAATACGAGGTAAAAGGGGATCTCAATAGATAGAGGAGTTACTTGGACAGCGGGATAAATACGTGCTAAGAGCAAGAAGAAATGAAGAATATTTCATCGAGGGAGCAACCGACGAATTGGGTTTGGGATAATTAATTTTCTTTAAAGTGTTATTTGTACCTACTCTGCTGCTATTCCGTTTATCAATACGAGCAATATTTCATTTGGGCGTGCAACCGCTCTTCCACATTCTGTTTTTGTGGTGGTCAGGAAATACGACGAAAGGAGGGATATGTGAGAAGAGAGGTACAGAGGAGAAGGGAGAGGAGGTTGGAGTTGGAGGAGATAGTGGAAAGGGACAGGGATACGATGATGCAAAAAAGACGGGAAAAAATAAGGGAAATAATGACAGATGCAGTTCTAAGGTACCTATATAGTGGTTTGATCATGAAGAAAAAGATGCTGATTGGGAGGTATAGATGCGGAAGTGAGGAAAGGGACACCAAGTACTGGTAGGAGGATGTGAGAAGAATATGTAAACTGTGTGGGGAAGGTAGGGTGTAGTACTGCGAGAGCAACGAAGGAGTTGGAAGGAGATCCAAAATGATGCCGGAGAAGGGTTGGATGCAGGGATGGAGGAGAGGAAAGCCAAGGAAATGGAAGTGGGGCGGATAGTTGTCAAGTAAGATAGGAAGGGAGTTGGGGGTTTTGTTTTTAAATTGTTGCTTTGGGTAGTTGATTTTAATTTAGTGGAATTGATTAAGATATCATTTGTGAATCTTGTGTATGAAGTACTCCATTTTAGTTTGCGGATTATATTATATATTATTATAGGTATTACATTATTCTCCTCGTCATACACACATTTAACATTTCATCTTCCAGCACGGCCTGATGATGGTATACTAACAACCGAAATCGATCGCCAATAGTAAAAACCAATAAAAGAATTAGTTTGACCACAATAGTTTATTTATTTATATCATTTGTGAATTTTTGTTATTTAAACAAATGTATAAATTTTGGTTACAGTTATGCTGTAAGAATAAGAATTCTTTTTTATAATACATATTCAATATTTATTCGTGACAAATAAAGAGATATACACATACCATAAAAGAGACCTGTAAAAATATACCATTTTGAAATAACTCGTTACAAGTCATTCTGCTTCGGTCTTAGTTTAAAACAGGAATACTGAAAATATACCAGAAATTATGTAATTGATTATAATTAATGAATACCTGTGGATCATTTATTTGCTAAATCAAAGATTGAAACTGAATATAAAAGTAAACGTATAATAAAATAGAATTATTAAGTAAAATAGTTTTGGAGTAGCTTAAATTAAAAAACAAGTACTTTTTGTTAATTGTAATAATAAATACAAGTAATTCCAATACTTAAAAAAAATTAATTAGCAGAATTACTTGTAGTTATTATTACAATTAATTGTAGAGTTCCACAAAGTAAGTTTGAAGAAAATTAATTCTATAATGTTGTTGACTTGGAGTTCTTTGACTTCCCTTATTTCTATTGATTTATAATAATTATACCGACAATTTTCGATCGCCAATGTTTTATTTGTGGTAAATAAAATGCACCACATCATGGCTTTATATGTACATATGTGTATAAGCGTTGAGTGAAATTTTCACTCAACGGTATAAGTGTGAAAAGTAAAAAGCGCTGAACTAAGTCTAGTCTTTTATTCCTATTTTTCTATTTTTTTTGGATTTTATGTTTTTAGAATTTTCATTTTGTTACTGTTGAGTACTGTTGAGTTAGGCTTTTGTTTTGATTTTGGTACCCTCTATTGCCGACACGAATTTCAAAATCTAGACAAGCAGTTAATTATGTTAGAAAACCTTATTTATCCCCTACAATTTCAATGGTCGCTCGAGGATTGTTAAACAACAATTTAATTTTTCAAAAGCTTCAGAAATAATTTTGAAAAGATATTTTTGAATCACTGTAAAAACTGCATTGAATGGAAAGGAATAAAAAGTGTTCATATTAAAGTAAAGCACCTGTGCTACTTTTATTGGGTACATCACTGACAAAGTAACCCCTTTTCAACCATTCAGATGTTACTCCGACCAATTCGTCTGAATCAAATTTTTTCTTATGTAACTTAAACACAAGCGAACAAAATCGTGACTTTGATTAAATGAGGTATGCCCATCACCCATAAATTAAGCTCCAAGTTTATGAATGAACGAAACTTTGTGACACATTTTTTATATTAATAAGCCAAGTGTAAGTAGCAGTTGAATTTGGGCGAATTAATTTTCTACACTTTGTACACAAACCGCAACACACTTCTTAGTAATTTATTGATTATTTATTAAGCTGAAGTACGATGAACTTTTTAACTATTGTGTTATTATTTCTCTAAAGGAAATCACGTTGTCTTTCTATGTAAATTACTCATCAAATTGGTAACAGATTTAGTCATAAAAATTAAACTTGATATTTAGCCGAGAGCGTATCTTAATTAATGAAATTGTGTTGGCTGTCTGGACTCCCACATATTGTAAACCTCATTTTATGAGGATTAATGTGACCTCGTACATAGATGCATATCGTTACATTTGTAATATACTTAATTAAGGAATCCTATTTGCGAACGTTCAGTAGGTCAAATGGCACAATGTACTTATGCGTTCATTTGTTAATAGAATTTTAGGCGACCGCATCGAAAATGAATTTTTACTCCACTTTACGTCCTTAATAAATTTCACAACTCACTGGAAGTTCCAACAACAAATTTTGTAGGTATCCAAAAAATGTTGGGTTGACATTAGGTAATACTACCAAAATAACTGTTTAAATTTTCAAAGAAAAGCCAAAGGGCCGTCCCCGATCTGAATTCTTATATAATTAAGACAGGAGCGAGTGTGAACTCGTCCGCGCGCACGTAGGTCTCATATTCGGGCCACCTCGCTGATTACAGTCATCCGACCCCATAAGGTCACCCAAGCCAGTCTACACGTGAGATATACCTATGGATGCTGGAAGGAGTGGCGTTTCTAATCGTAGCCATATAATACCAAGAGTCAAGACTCCCCCAACATGAATCCTCTCAATTGGACAAGTGCAGGATACTCAAAGAAGTCTCGTCGTCTGTGTAATTGGTGATTAGGCCTAGCTCACACGTACATGTCCATGTGGCCAGAAGGTGTGGCAACAAGAAAGCGCAAGTTCTTTTTGATAGCCCTCTACAGAAACGCTGCAAACCGCGCGAAATGATTCCTTGAAAGTCTTTCTTGTATGGCGACTGTTCATCAGAACAAGCTCCACGTAGCCTTGTTTTACCAAAATTTACATCAGGTTAGTTATTGTCCCTAAATTAAGTGGAAAGTAACAGACAATTTTTATAAAACTAAAACGGGTTCGATCGCTTAGTAAAGAGGAACCATGTTTATACACCCCTAAATTTATTTCAATTTACATTGTCTTTGCTCCTCTAAATGCCAAATTTGCATAATTTCCAGGATAATACAGAAAATGTAAAAATTATCCTTTATACATTCATGTCTATTTTGGAATGCACTAAATAGATACTTTAAATGCGATGTAAAATTCTAAAGCAATGAGTCACACAGAAATGCATAGGGGTTACCAGACCAACTTCTTCACCGTATGAAAGAATTGACCATAAACATTCTTTTACGATTTATCAGCTTAAACGTATTAAGTAGTGACCTGAACAGCTTTTGAACGAATGTTGTCTGTTATGAGTGTTATGGATGAGTCACGAAAAGTGCATGTAACCTATAATCTTAAGGTCGTAACCGAATACTTTAAATATTATGGATTAAGAGATTCTTGCATCTTCACCACAATACTTAACACATTTGTAATTATTTCAACAAAATATTGAACAATACGAGACCATTGTGACGAAACTCTTGTTAACTTACTTAGATTTACAGCAGTTGCATTGGTACCTATGTATTGAAAGTTTTATCAGTAATTAAGTTGTATCACTTGTATCCACGATGAATAAGTGGTTTACTCCTAAAATGATTCACTAAGCAATAAATTTGACAAAGTTTATGTTTCTCTTATTTTTTAGTGTTCATTGCTGAATTTGATGATGCTCGAATACCATCATGTGTGATGATACATAGGAAAACCAAGGTAAAAGGACAATTAGCAACAAGTCCAATTGAGACAAGAATGACAAGATGAACCGAACAGCATAAAGATAAACCACCTGTGGGAATAAGAAGTTATGAAACTAAATAAGTGATAAAATACTCACAAGAAGCTAATAAGGCGCCAACAAACAATCCCAAAACTCTCATAAAAAAATTAAAACCCAAAAATTAGTGGGAACAACAAATGAAACGTAGATGAGCCAGACAAAACTGGATAACTGTGAAATGGAATTAATCAAACAAAATGAAAACGGGTAGAGACATCGCGTGACAATCGCGCAGAAAACTGTAAAACCGTCCATATACGGGGGGCCTAAACCTAACAGGTAGGGGAAAAAGTAAAACAACCCTAGGAAAAACGGGGAAAGGAACCACAAAATTACTGAATAATGAGAAAATTCTTGTTGACGTTGAGGATCTCGTTTTAAGGAGCATGTGGGGTTACTCTTATAATTGCAGATCAGCAGATGATCTCTTTTATTTCCAAAAGGTCCAGTTTTATGCTTTTGTGTGTGGAGTATCTCGAAATTAGTTTTGGGGTCGAACACACGTCCGGTCTCTAAACTAGCGAAGGAAGACTTATTCACTTATTCTTTACCGCATTAAAATGTTTCGAGAGTCTAACTTTAAATTCCTCCCCATCTGACCAATATAGAACGAGTTGCAAGTACACGCCCGATCTCTGCAAAACAACTATCTTATCTTATTATGGACAAGGTGCTTTTTAAGGTTCTGTCCTGAAGTGAACGATATGTCCAAGACAGATTTTTAAAATAATACGACGGAGCGACGGAGGGCCAATGTAAGGTAAAGAATGATACAAATAGGAGGTGGGAGAAGGGGAATTGTCAAAGAAAGTGGGTTGTACGTGCTGATGTTCCTAAGATGGAATTTTTGCTTAGATCTATGATAAACTTTGTAAATTTGTAAGATGTCTAGGCCGTCTAGAGTACCCGTTGTTTGTAGCGATGCTAATTCTTTGTAGATGTTAACTTTGCTTAAGGGTAACGTAAATAAGAGGTTGAAGAAAAATCTTGCAAGTAATTTTATGCGATATTGGGTGCAAAGAACAATACGAAATAACCTGATCTGGGCAGGTCGTCGACTTCCTGTAAATAGAGATGTCAAGGCTCTTACCAAACCTTGTGATCATGATATCTAAAAAGTTAAGCCTATGTTGTTCCTTTTTCTCGATAGTGAATTTTATGTTCGGATGTAAATTATTAATCAATTTGAAGCACTCATCGAGATCATGGTTTGAGCCTTTAAATATGACCAGGGGCGAGAGATTGCTACCCATGGGTAATCCAATCTGTTGCAAATAAGTCTCCTCATTGACATTTAAAAAGTTTTGACTGTTGCATATTATGAGGGAATTGCTAAGAAAATAACAAACGTCATCTGGGAGGATCCTTAACAATGCTAAGACACTCCAAAAAGGGTACATTTGGGAAAATATTGATAATATATGAAACGAAATGAGTTATAGTCATCCTCCATGGCGAAATTCGATAATTCCAGGGATAGATCCTTGGAATTGTTGATTGAATGAGGGAATTGCAAGTTCAATAGATTAAGCCATTCAGAGAGTTTGGCAACCGGAGTGTTAGTGAATGAAATTTATGTTTATAAATAAATTTGATGGGAAAGGTTTGGAGTTACTTTCGATATGATTCTGAGTTACACTTTCCATTTTGAGATAGCCAAAGAGTCAACAATAAAATAGGATGGAACCAACCAACTTCATATAGGTTTTAGCCCAAAATATACTTGTGCATAAATTCTTTTTATATCAATTTTTTAGTCTGTTACTCTACGCTTTCAATAGATTCTGTTTAACCAGATTCCCAAACATTTCAAAGCCTTGGTCACCTCACAGGTAAAAATAAATTTAATAATAATTACAAATTCTTGTAGATATTTTTCGCGCATCCTCTTTTCAGTTCATCTCTGATTTATGATTTGTACTCAATTCGTTTAGTGCTAATAAATAATTGGTATAAAGATATTATTGATTAAATGTCTAATCGTAATTCCTTGGGAAGAAAACATTATTTGAAACTACAAAGCGAAACACTCAACAGAATTGAAATCTGAGTAATTACCAGAGAAATTAAATTAGCGCAATTACCACCACGTTTGGGTTTGTTTGCAATTTCGTTAAATAAAGTACCGGTTTTGTTAGCTGTATTCAATTTTATTAGTCCCACCATGCCTGAAATCAATATTATGTTTTTTTTGCATGCGATATGATTGTGCAATTTTTATTGACGACTATTCATATTGTGCTAGTAAATTAAAATTACGTGTATAATGGATAATTTATTATACCACAGTGCTAAAATTTGATTGATTTAATTTACCGGTAAATGAGAAGGCCTGATCAAAATACAAAAAAATGATACTATGTTTAAGTAATGTACAACATACATAGACAGTAGGTAGGTATATGCAAGAAAAAGGTAGTACAACATAATGGACGAAAATAACAAAATAGTAACTGACAGTGAAGACAGAAATAAATGGACGAAAGAATGTGAAAAGAGTTATTTGTAGACGACGGGAGAGTAGAGAAATAGAAATAGAAATAACAGCAACATCCAACATAGAATCACAAATTACTCGTACTAAAGAAGAAATTGGAAAAGCATTACACTGTATTAAAAATGAGACATTCGAATGAAATATCTATCTACGGAAAACAGAAAACTACATTGACATAGTAGTAGAAGCAACACGAGCGATTGAAGTGTGAAAAATAGAGCTTGATGAACCATATTTAAAATTCTTTCTACGAGTGATACATGAACGTATTTATAAGAAGCTGCACGATAAATATCAGAAATCAATGGAGTTTAGGGAAGTTTTGCACTAAAGAGACACTGTTACCATACACTCAAAAAACGGTTCCATTGCAACACAAGAAGGGATTGGAATTTCTGAGTGAACTTGGTAGGACTGTTCACCTATGTTTCTAGTAATAAATGAACAAAATTTGGAAGGGAAATCTTCATTAGTTAAGGAACATTTTATAATGATAGATAGTAACGTGTGACGCTCTCTCTGAATTACACATTCATTTACACGCCGTGTCATTGATTGAATAATGTTCTTTGTCTCGTCTTAGGGTATTGCCTCCCATGCAAATTGCACCTTATCTCTCAAAACCTCCAAAGTCAAAGGAGGACGCTGCAAGTTTCACTACCTTCCACCCATTTTGGCCCGTAGATGTTCAATGGGAGAAAGATCTGCAGAGTCCAGGGCAAAAGATGAATCTGGGCTTGTTCAAAGAAGTTCAGGGAAAACCTTGCTACATGAAGACGTTCATTATCTTGCTGGAATAATCGATCGTCGAGCTCTTGTAAGCATGGCAGAAGATGTACCGTTGTGCTGTCATATGGCCTCGAATGAAAACCAAGTAAGACTTGCTACCATAAGTAATCGCACCCCAAACCATAACGCCCACAGTGCGGTGAACGTGCCTCTCGATCTTAAATTGAAGATTTCGTCGTTCACCCCGTCTTGTTCTCACCTCATACGACCGTGGTACGTCACTAAGACAACATGACGCCATTCAATATTCCAATCAGTACTTTCATTGTACCCTGGTAACCGCTGCTGACAATATTCCACATCAAAGATAGCACAAAATGTCCGACTTGCACAGAGAAAGGGCGCCGCCAGAAAATTTGTCCAGAGGGGGCAAGTACTATTGGGGGTTCGTGGTTCTGTGATGGGGCTATAAACTTCGTTAAAAATTTATTTTCATTATTAATAACTTTTGCCTTTTTTTCCTTTTCCCAGGGAGTCGATTTCCCCTGGCCCCTCTTTGGCGGCACCCTTGGCACAGGGGCTCTTGATACCATAGTTACGCCACCGGGCAACACACATTTACAATTCACTTCCTTTACTTTTATATATAGGTAATTCATGTAGGTTAGATGAAATACGAACTTGACAGATGAAGTGATTATTATTAAACCGTAAAAAGATATTGGCAACATATAACAATTAATTTCATTTAGTTTTCTATACAGGGTGATTCATTAAGAAGGTTCAATCTCTGAATTGTAGATTCCAGACCTCAAAATATGATGATTCTGCCCAACATGCCTTATACAAATATTGCTAGTTTCCGAGATACTGGGTGTTTAAAGTTTAAATATGAATTTTAATTTTCGCAATAACAATTAATTA
This sequence comes from Pyrocoelia pectoralis, assembly GCA_036250285.1. Lineage (NCBI taxonomy): Eukaryota > Metazoa > Arthropoda > Insecta > Coleoptera > Lampyridae > Pyrocoelia > Pyrocoelia pectoralis. The sequence goes on from CM070078.1 coordinate 44,936,774, forward strand.
ATTAATTAATGTGATTAAAAATAATAGACAAGGGTTATTTGATATGAAGAGATCTTTGCGAAAACGGATCATAAAGTGTATTGAAGTAAATGGTGGACATTTTGAACATTTTTTAATTAATTAATTTTAATTAATTGGCAATCCTCATGCAAAAAAAGGTAAAACTGCCAATTGTGAAAAAATAGAAAGTTATTGCGAAAATCAAAATTCATATTTAAACTTTAAACGCCCGGTATCTCGGAAACTAGCAATATTTGTATAAGGCATGTTGGGCAGAATCATCATATTTTGAGGTCTGGAATCTACAATTCAGAGATTGGACATTCTTAATGAATCGCCCTGTATATGTAATTCATTTAGACTAGAAGAAATACCAACTTGATTGATGCAGAGTACATAGTATTGTTCAATTATTCACAGCTCAGATTACGTTTAGGATGTTTATATTATATGTACCTTATGTTTATGAAACAAAAATGGCCGTATTCATGAAGCGCGTATGAAAGATGGAAGTAGTGGCAGTACCTTGCAACTTCAATTAGTTTTGATTAGAAACTAACCGCGAAACCTCAATATGACACACTTCATGGCGTTTAGGATGTTTAGTTAGAGGTTATGAAACGGAAAATGTCGCATTTATGAAGCGTGTATTAAAAACGGAAGTAAACATAAGACACCATCGAACATTTAATGAATAATTTTTCGTTCGAATTTTTTACACGTTAGTTGTGCTTACTGCAAGGTTTAGTACTACTGTAGCAATTTTGTCGGCTTATACCTTTTTGCAACAAATGAAAGGAACTTTAAGCATTTATTTTATAACGCTGAAGGAAACGTGGTTTTAAGAATATCGGCCAAGTACATATACAATGAATGAAAATGTCAATAATTTATATTTGGCCGGGTAAGAAAGAGAAAAGTTTTCATGTATCAAACATAAATCGATTTTCATGATTATATTAGACTAAATGAAGGGAAATGTAATCCTTTATTTTAACTAATCTTAAAACTATATAACGGTATAAAAATGAGAAAATGTTCAAAAATGTTAATTATTTTAATTTTACCCCCCAACAGAGCGCCTAAATATCAATTTTATTAAAGAATAATGGCGAGTAACAAATTCTACGGGAAAAATTAATATTATTTTAGTACGTAACAATCTCCATATAATTTTCATTGGGAGTTACCAAGCGTGTAAAAGTTTGCCCCCCCCTCCAGGATTGTTATCAATGACCCACTGAACAATATTAGAGGGGGGGGGGAAGTTGAACGGCCGCCATCTTGTCCGCCATCTTGAAAATACCCGCGAACCTATTTTTGGCTATATCTTAGCAACCGTATGTCCAAATCGAACGTACGTAGACTCTAATTGCACAGTTTTGTATTCCTAAGATAAATTGTTATATAACCGAAATTGATAATCCTAGCGGATTTAATGTTTTTGGGCTTAAAAGCTTAAATTATGGGATATGTAAAAAAACGCTAAAAAACATATCACTTTTGATTTTATTATTATTAATCTTTTAGATCTCGCTTTTATGAATAAAATGCAAAAACAATCAACGAAATCCGTGCACTGGTTACCAAAATATACAAGATTTAGGAATAGGTACCGCACCTTTGCTCAGCACACAATAATTGGGAGTTACAGGTCACATTGAAAATTTCATAAGTTTGTTCTCTACAAAATGTGCGAATTAATACTAAATACATACATCAATTTTTGAAGGCTTATGCCCCATTCGCGATTCACTCGCCCTCATAAGAATAATGATCGCCATGACATGAATCAGATCCGAAAAACCGTACCGGTGAATAAATCGAAAATAACCGAATTAATACAAATTTTAGAAATGAATCATTTTTTATATATTTTTAAAAAGTTTTATGCGTTTCGCACCTTGTCGTTTTTTAATTAATTAATTTAATTTAGGCTTTTAGGGAGAAGAGGTGACCATCAAATGACAAGTATTATTATACGGAACACTTTACGCAGACATTTGCAAAGAGCAGTGCAATTTAATGATTTTTTTCTTGAATTGCATCAGTTTCCACAATTCTGCTTGTAACCACATTTAAGAATCTCAATGCAAGCGGGGCTGACTTCCGGAATTGTTATCCACACGGGAAGGAATCTGTGATCGAGTTTCTTCCACCCATGTTGAATTGGATGTGGGGCTTGAAGCTCAGCCTTATGTGCCCTGCTCCAAATGGTAGCTTGGTAAGCTGCTCTCTTGCAGTGTAATAGGAGAACGTCTTGTGTCGGGTGCATCATTTGTAAACTTTTGTTTCGGTGACAGAATATTAACTTTCGTTGTTGATTAATGGATTCTGCACCGCCTCCATAAACTTGAATAAAGAAAGGCTTCAAAGCTTTGAACTTTGTAGACTCCAAATTTCACCACTGCGAATGGATTTTCCATCATTTGGACGATGACCTGAATTACAGTGTCTGGGTTCCTTTTCCAGGCACTGAATTCCGTCCTTTTAGACTTTTAGAGCGTCCTCTCAGTGAGGAAGTGGAGTCACAACCCGTAAGTGTGACAAACAATGGACGTGCAAACTACACTGCTCTTTTCAAATGCCCTTGTGTAAATTAATCCGTATAATAATTGTCATTTGATGTTCACCTCTTCTTCCTAAAAGCCTAAATTAAATCAATTAATTAAATAAACGAGAAGGTGCGGCACAAAAAAAATTATTAATTTATAAAATTTGTATTAATTCGGGTATTTTCGATTTATTCACCGGTACGGTTTTTCGGATCTGATTCATGTCATGGCGATCATTACTCTTATGGGGGCGAGGGAATCGCGAATGAGGCATAAACCTTCAAAAATTGATTACACTTAATTAATGCATGTATTTAGTAGTAATTCGCATATTTTTAAGAGAGCAAACTTATGAAATTTTTAATTTGACCTGTAACTACCAATTATTGTGCTCAGCAAAGGTGCGCTACCTAATCCTAATTCTTGTATATTTTCGTAACCAGTGCTCGGATTTCGTTGATTGTTTTTGCATTTTATTCATAAAAGCGAGATCTAAAAGATTAATAATAATAAAATAAAAGTGATATGTTTTTTAGCGTTTTTTACATATTCCATAATTTAAGCTTTTAAGCCCAAAAACATTAAATCCGCTAGGATTATCAATTTCGGTTATATAACACTTTATCTTAGGAATACAAAACTGTGCAATTAGAGTCTACGTACGTTCGATTTGGACATACGGTTGCTAAGATATAGCCAAAAATAGGTTCGCGGGTATTTTCAAGATGGCGGACAAGATGGCGGCCGTCCAACTTCCCCCCCCCCCTCTAATATTGTTCAATGGGTCATTGATAACAATCCTGGAGGGGGGGCCAAACTTTTACACGCTTGGTAACTCCCAACATTACATTGTTACGTACTATTTGATATGCAGCACGACAAATTTATTTTCGATTGAAGAAACTAAAAGTGTTTAAAAAATTGCTTTATTCAGAAAAGTGTATTTTTGACGCCTGTAGAGTAAATTTGATCAAACAAAAAACTAAAGAAACCATAGTCGTTTAAAGCTTCCTAATCTAAGGTTTAAAGTATCTATCTTTTAGAGAAAAAGAAGCGACAAAATTCCTCATTTTGGCCCCTCTTTTACTGTTTTTATCTCTAGGTATATTTTTAGGAATTAAACTGAATCGAGCAAATTTTTTGTAAGCTGTATATACTTACATTTTGTTAGAATAATATAATGACACCCCTTACGTACATTAGTAACTGCGGTTATTACACTACAAACATGTTTACTTCAACGTTACATAGAGCGTAACCAGAATTAAATTCCAATTTCTTATTTATAAATCACAGTATACGTACAAACAAAAGTTTTATCAAAAAATGTCCCCTAATGGCAGGTTACAAGAGTCATATTTGTTTTTATAAAAACAAAAATCAACATGACCTAGTAATTAAATACTCATTTTCTACTTTCCAGTTATTATTTAACCATAAAATATACGAATATCGGTTTCATTCTCTTAAGGTACTTCGAGAAGTTCGCGTCGCGCAATGTTACCTATTGTTGTAATTTTGATTATTTTCTGTTCACAAGGTGTGATCGCGTTTCATGTGTTAGAGGACAGAAGTAACGGTTCATATAGACTGTGTTTAAATGCAATCGTTGGTGATTTTTTTGAAATGGGAGAATTCATTTATGTAATTGCAGACGATATGGATGATGACGCGCTCTTTGAGATTCCTCAACCGAAAATTATCCTAAATGCAAATTCGACAGAAAAGTACTCACCTAAACCAAGCTTAATTAGTTATAATTACATTATTCGAGCAGAAGAAGAAAGAAGTTACGTCGTCAACTAAGCTATTTGATTGGTAATGGAATCCTTAGAAGAAAACTCCTCCTGTGTCCCCTATCTCTACCGTAATCGGTTGATGGCCCAACTCTTCCTCTATCTCCTCCCACTACTGCCTGTTTATTATCGCGTAATATATAACTGACCTTCTCGCTGCCTATATAGGTAAACTCCCCTTCTTCTCTATTTCCGTTTAGAATTCCCCACGCCTTTTCCTCACACATTTCCAATAGCTCTACTCCTTCCTTGTTTATCTGTTTATCCTTAAATTTTCTTTCTCACACCTCCCCCTCTTCCCTGTGTCGTCCTTTTGTTCCTATTCTTGCATTAAATCCCCACCCCCCACCCCATTGTCACCCCTCCGCTTTCCGTTTCCTCTATTAATTCCCCTAGGTTTCTTCTTGTTTCCTTCATATCTTGAATCTTGTGTGTACACCGTTACTATTTTTTTCTTTTTTCCACTTCCTCTAGCCACGTTTCACCAATCGTATTACGTCGATCTTCCTTATGTAGTTCCACAATTGTTCCCCTTTGTTGTTTATTCCCGCCACGTTGCAGAATAGTGCTTTTATTCCTCTAATCCCCCCACCTTTCCTCTGCCTCTTTTGCCCTCTTTGCTTCCTTCTCTTTATCCTTATTCTTTGTTCGCCTTTCCCCCTCTTCGCCCCACCCCCCGTCTCTACTTAGTTTTTTTTGCGCTAATGTGTTTTTCCTCCCTTCCCTGCATGACTATCTCTTTTTTCCTCATCCCATCTTTATTTATACGCTCCTATCCATAATTTCCTAAATCCTATCTTCGTTCTGTTTCCTTCCCCTTTTTTCGCTCTTGCTATGTTTCTTATTTCCGTTTGTATCTTCCGTATTTCTTAACTTCACTTTCATTATCATGACATCTATTTTTTGTTCAAATTTCTTTCTCCCCCGAATAATAATTTGGTGAAAATCCATTAGGTAACGGTGATATTCAAAAAGGAATAACAAATATACAACGCACGAAACCTCCCTCTTATGCTTTTATTAAAGGCATGGCAAGGCAAAAAATGTAACGTTAAATTATAAAATTTTTTAGCTTACTATGCCTTCGCTAATTTTGAATATACGTATCTATGTAATTATTATTATAATAACAAAATTCCGCTAAATTTGTTACATTAAATACAACCCAACTCGTTTGCACATTATGTGTCATTATCAATTCTCTAATTTATAAATTATATCTAGCAATATTCACGGAAAATCATAAGTAATTCCACGTATAAAATCGACAGATGAAACGTTAGAAAGGGTTAGAAGGGTGGTTTATTCAATGTTTTTTAATCTTTTATCCTATATTTATTATCATCAACAATACAATAAAGAATAATAACTAATCAAAATGTTACATGTTACATTGTAAAAATGTAAAAACTTGTGATGTTATTATCTAAAGTTGTAGGATGTGTGTGTGTTTTTAAATTCAAATTAGATGTTTTGGAAGGTTTAAAATGTATAAAAATAGCCATGCCTATGGAGTAGCTCACAAGAATGACCACATTGACCTTATTGATTCGCCATTGTAGTAATACCTATTACTGCTCCAAAATGATACTACCATATAATTCTTCGCAACATTTTCGGTTCACTTACGTCCTATTTAATATTTTGAAGTTACCCCACCTCGCCCCCCTCTACTTGAGTGCCAATCTGCACAAAAAATGGCTATATAACTTCAGAACGAAAATTTAAATGCTGTCCAATCGCGAGAACGATTTCACAGTCTCTGGTTAGGCAGGGTATGTCGTAATCTCGGCTCTGAAAAAGCGAGTGGGTCTTAAGTACCTACCTACCTTAGTTGTCTCGTAGATGTTGTCAGTATAGGAACCCTCCCCTTTTCTGAGGCTGCTGGAAATAGTATGTAGTTAAAATTGTATTTAGACTGGACGCAGGAGAGGAGGGTTCTATACAGCCGTAAAAGTTCTTCCGTGTCTTTGTCTGACGCCTTTTAATATCTTTCATACAGTACTCAAAAGGCATGCCTCTTCGAACGACCCCATTATGGAGTCAGAAAGAAAATCGACTTGCAAGTCAACAAGAGGGTTCGAGAGATAGTACTTAATACTCATTTAGTATCCGTAGCCTTAAGCTACATTTCTTCTATTTGAGAGAGAAGATTTTGATTAGACAAAGTCAAAATTCGTTTAACAGGTGACTTGCTTAGGTTGTTTTGTGGGAGACTTTGTGTTACTTTTGAAAAAAAATAATTTTTTGTTACTTTAAGGTCATTTCCTGTATCCACGACTATGGCATAAAAAGCATAATTTAGGACAGAAAATGGACGCCACCTAGTAATTTTGTAAAGGAGTAACAGGTAATCACCACGGTTGGCTATGCCGATGACATAGCAATTGTGGTACGTGGCAGATTTGAAGAGACCGTATCGGTCGTGATGCAGGGAGCTTTAAATCTAGTGGAAGCATGGTGCGGAGAAGAGGGTCTGTCGGTTAATCCAACAAAAACGAACCTCATTCTCTTTTCACGAAGAAAAGGGCCGACAAACGCTAAAAGACATAGCAATGTATGGCACCAAGGTGAAGGTTGTGGGAGAAGGCAATACTTGGGAATAACGCTAGGCCAAGGGCTAACCTTCAAGCGCACCTAGAGAAGACAGCGAACAAAGCCACAAACTCCTTGTGGGCTTGCAGGCGAGCGTTCGGAAGCAAGTGGGGCTTATCTCCAATGATGACCCACTGGATATACACCAGAATGATCAGACCGATCATTACGTATGGCTCACTGGTGTGGTGGCATAAAACCTCCACCCAGACGAACATATAGAAACTTAGCAAGGTGCAGCGTAGGACTTGCCTTGGAATCACGGGGGCAATGATAACCACCCCTACGGCAGCTATGGAGACCCTCTTGAACTTACCGCCACTAAACCTAGCAATTAGGGCAGAGGCGCTCAGAGAGGCATACCGGCTGAGAGTTAACGGCGAGAGAGATCGTCAAGGGAGGGGCACTCGCTCATTTTGACGAAATCTCCAAAGACAAAAACCCTTAGTATGAACACTAAGAGGATACCCAAAACAGTTTGTCCCACCAAACTGTTAAGACAACAATCCCCACTCGGCAAGACTGGGAGAGCAATTCCAGTAAATCGAAGCTGAATGGAATCGTGTATTACACAGACGGCTCGAAAAAGGGCACTGGCTCGGGAGTATACGGGAGCAATGGACGGGGCTGCAGAATTTCTGTAAGCCTAGGACAACAAGCGACCGTATTCCAAGCCGAGGTATATGAAATCCTGACGGCGGTTGCTCAACTATTAAAGAGAACCTTATCAAAAGGAAAATCTTTATAGTGACAGACAGCAAAGCAGCGATTGCAGCAATAGACTCATATGTGGTAAATTCAGGGCTAGTCCTTGAATGCACACAAATGCTAAACGCACTAGGTAAGTGCAACTCAGTCACACTAGTGTGGGCACCTGGGCATGCGGGAATAGCAGGTAACCAGATTGCTGACTAGCTTGCGAGAATGGCAAGCGCAAAACCATTCATAGGACCCGAATCGACTTGTGGGATTACTTATAACACAGTCAAAAAGAAGATTCAAGCAATACTCACGAAAGAGCATTGCAGACATTGGTCGAAAATCCCAGGGCAGAAATGGTCACGGTCCACTGTCGCATGAACAAACACCTGCACAACATGGGACTGACTGAAAGCCCGACTTGCAGGGGTTGTGGTGAGGCAGATGAAACGCACTATCACGTCATTTGCCAATGTGAGGCATTCATAAAGGCAAGGGAACTCCTACTTGGAAATGAAAAAATTACACAAGAGGGGAAGTAACGAAGATTCGCCCTACTAAATCCTGGACTTTGTGAAAGATACAGGTATTATTGAAGGGTAGACACACCGGGGAGCACAATAGACCAAAAGGTCGCAGTGCGGGAACCTATTAGGACCACCCCTAGAACCAATAATAATAATAATAACAGGTAATCAGTAATGAGCGCAACTCTTAATTACTTTTTTTCAGAAATCGTCCAGATTTTTAAAAATTTAAATTCTAAGCAAGTACATAGGCAAGTAAGTACAATAAATTGTTGATAAAATTCCACAATTTAGCAAAACTGATGCATACCTTAAAATTAGACCTTATCGAAAGAAAGTTCAATTTTAAAATTGGGTAATGCAAATGAAAAATGTTGAAGAGAAAATTCTAATTTTTCTAATCTTCATGTTGTATCGAACAATGGGAGTGTGTACCCATTATATTTTATGATTAAGCCATCTATTGTCGGTCTGTCCTTGCTGAGATGATATGGGTTAACCAAATTATAAAGTGCAACTCAAATTTTCTACCAAATGTTTTTGGTTAGTATTAGCTGGAGGACTTCCGGTAATTACAAATCCAGCTGCTTGCTAAGATTAGACATGTATACTTCGTAGGTATAGGTAGTTATACTAAATAAAGTTGAAATGCATCTTATTATTATTATTATTAAATAGTCCTTAACATTTACATTATTAAACAAACCTACTTAGTTTATGTACATTCCTTTGGATTTTAGCCGTTTTATATTGAAATATTTCAATATTGCTTAAATTATAATTATATTAATCTATTAGACTAGATAATAAATAAAATTGCGTTTACATACATTGCACACTTACACGACTATAAAATAAACGTAAAGGGTAATTAGTGCACGAAATAATAAATTTAACTACATCACATAGGTAAACAATACAAACTTTAGGAACCTATCAAAATTTTTTATACCTGTCGGCGAATTGACTACAAAGAATAATAAGTTAATAAAGTTAAAAATGAGCCACTAATTAAATTGGCAACTTCATCTCGTTTATTGATTTTAATTAGATTTATTGTAGAATATGCAGTATAATTCAAGAAAATTATATTTCATTATGTCCGTTATCTTCAATAACTGTTTGGTTTCTGGTATGATTAAGATTCTGTTCGGTTGCATTATTGTTATTGCTTTCATTAACAACCTTTGTCCAAATCCAATCACCTTCCAACGGTGTGCAGTTTTCGAAATCGAAATTCCATTTTCGCGTGCTATCGCCATAGCACATTTTAATGGTTGATATAAGTTGCACGTTATTTCAGTTTGATCGTTTACTTCATCTTGAAAAAGTCTTCGTCGAACCCTACTTCTGTTTCTATTTTCGTATGATCCATTATTAGCCATCGAATCCCCTACAGGCGGTGTTATATTTCTGTAAATAAAATGTAACTTATTTTTAGATCGTTATAGGGTAGGTATATAATTTAAAAATAGTTATATTAGAAACTTGTAGAAATGAACTTATAATATGTCAAATTTTGACGTAAGTCATTATCTCGTGTAGTAAAAGAAAGATGGCATTGAAATTTTGATTGAGATTAATAGGACTTTATTAATCGAAATACCAGTTTCAAATGTATACAAATTTTATAAATAAAGAGATTTATTATAGAGGGTTTCGTATAGCAAAAAAATTTGTTAAGTATATAAACAATAGTAGGGTAAGCTATTTTCATCAATAATCTAAATGTGATGGGTTTTCTAGTTAACACGAGAACAATTGTACGAACTACAAAAACGAAATAGCACTTTTTCATAGTCCAAGTACCCTACGGTGAAAATGACCAACATGAACAATATGAACATAATAACTACAATATTCATTTCATCGATTAAAAAAAAGTGTAATAGGACATTTTGGGTTTAATTCTTAGGTGGTTCCAGCCAAAAATTTGATTCTTATAAAATTCTTTTAAGCAAATCTTACCATTAACCTAATTTTGTGACAGCCTGTTCCCACAATGGAGGAATCAGAGATACGCCAATATTTTTTACTCACTCGGGAGAATCGAAAGCACTTTGGCATGGAAGCGAGATCTTTTGGCTGACTATTTCTCGCTAATAATCTTATTTCGCTAATTTAACTGCTTATGTATCAATGTCTTCCATACATTTTTCATAAAATTGCGTGCTAAATGCTTGGGGAGGAAATTTAATATAAAGAAACGGAATAGAGAAGGACATAAAGTACGGGCTACCAAAACCGTAATGGAGTATTGTTACTAACAATTTAGAAACAATTCGAATTACTGTGTGAAGGAAGGTGGGATGAAGAAAACTTCTGAAATATGCAGCCGCTTCGTACGATTTAGGTTGGTTATCCTCCCTCCCGAGAGTTACCACCTTGACGCGGTGGGTTTGTAGCACCTAATGCACAATTCTTCGTGAAGTAGGGAAATTAAGAGTAACTTTTACACACACTCTATAGGACAGGCTAGCAACACTGAAACAGAAAACCCCTGGCGAGCGAGTACTGACAACCTCGGGTTTCTCCTGGCTGGGTTGCGCTTGATTCGTTCTGGTCTGAATGTGCAATCTCTTCTCTTAATCTATCGTATCTACGGTTCACTCTAAAACGCGACTCTGGTTTACCGAGGGTAGGAGACCAACTTCCTTAAAAAAAGTTGACAGCCGTTGAACACCAGGACGTTGGCCGTAAACGTTTAAAGGCACAAAACATAACCACGTCTAGACAAAACTAGATAACAACCTAGGTAGGTAAAGACGCTTGTGCCGCGAAATCCTACTGCAACTTATCGACCTGCCTCATAATTCTGGAGAGGTACCCAAACGTCTGTTGATGTAAGAAGAAGTGATGGATGAGGAAAATGCTATCAAAGAAGTCTCGACAGTGAGCGACCAGGCCGTGGCATATACAACAGCTGGAAGAGGCACACCGGACGACGGGTTCGTCTACCTAGGTAGACACGGCGATTAAGCCGGGAGCCGAAGAGATGGGTAAACGCAATAAAATGAGTAAGGTGGAGAGAGTCCAAGTGTATCTTCCCCCGACGCTCGACATATAGACCAGCCGAATTTGTTGGAACTACAGAGGCACACGGAGCCTTAAGAGGAAAATATCCAACACTGTTGTTAGAAGTGATGGGGGAGAGAGGTCTAGGGAAGACGGAGCCACTGAGGACGTACTGTACTGGCGAATTTATGGGGGAAGGGCAGAAGAGGCGAAGAGGCCTTTGTGTCATCTGCTCAGGACTATTTGTTTTTTCCGTTTAAAATACATTGCTTGTCAAAGATAATGGAACATGGAAAATCGTTATTTTCTTCAGACTCAATAAGTGTTCGTCGTATCAAAAAGTTTTTGCAATATGTTTATAAAGATATTGTTTTCTAGGATAATTTCTCAGAATAACATAAAGTCGTATTTTTTTAAATGGAAGCCATATTGGATTTTAATATTCCTTGCACGTCAAAATAGGTTATTTCTATATAGACCAGTCAGAATAGGAAAAATAGGGGAACTAATTCATGTATTACCGATTCCTTCGGAAATGTGTAGGGGAAGGTCCCCTGATCAACATAAAATAAAGTCCCCCCGACTACCGGGTGTGCTAGAGGGGAGAGAGTGGGGGAGGTGGTAAGGGTCCCATTTTACAGTTTTTTACTTATAACTCGAAAACGGTGGACCGTAACAAAAAATTCTTTACATAAAAATTAAAACTAAAAATCAGATGTTTTTAATTCCGGACTGAGTCGGTTTTGTTAAAGGGGGTCTGATTTAAATAATTAGAAAATGTAATTTCCGTTTATATATAATCAATTTCGGCCTGTATCAGACCTTCATCAGGATTATACTATTGGTAATTGTAACAGTTTTTTAACTAATTAGAGGACGCAAACGGAAAACCTATTTAGTTAAAAAACTGTTACAATTAGCAATAGTATCCTGATCCTGATGAAGGTCTCATACAGGCTGAAATATTGATTATATATAAACGGAAATTACATGGTCTAATTATTTAAATCAGCCCCCCCTCCTCCCCCTAACAAAACCGACTGAGCCCGGAATTAAAAACATCTGATTTTTAGTGCTAACTATTACGGTGGTAATAATCAAAGCTTATTAAATTTGCTAAAACTTTCATTCTACCTATACATAATTATGAAAAAACGCACCGTTTTTGAGTTTTTGATCCTATACTGTTGAAGAGTTCTAAAAAACCCTTTCCCGCTCTGGCGTTCATGGAACTTCTTCTTCTAACCCCTCACTCGCTCATTTTACATTAGAATTTTTAATTAGAACATTAAATTTCCTTTAAGAATATTAAGATACGTGAATTTATATATGGTAGATCAAAAGTTACAGCATTTTTAAGAATTTGGCAAAAAAACGTTGTTTTACCAGTAAAGGGTTCATTTCCATTTTTTTAGGGGAACTAATTCATGTATTACGAATTCCTTCGGAAATGCGTAAGAAAAGGTCCCCTGACCAATATAAAATAAAGCCCCCCCTCCCCCCGACTACCGAATGTGCTAGAGGGGGGAGAGGGGTGAAGGTATCATTTTACAGTTTTTTATTTATAACTCGAAAATGGAGGATCCTAACAAATTCTTTACATAAAATTGAAAATTCAGTTCTGCTACAACTTTGATTCTATACATATTAATGAAAAAACGCGCTGTTTTTGAGTTTTTGACCCTCCAAAGTTGAAGATTTTCAAAAAAACATTACGGTCTCTCGTTTTTCATCGAATTTCTTTTTCTAACTCCTCACACTCCTCACTCGTTCACTTTACACTAGAATCGTTAATTAGAACATTAAATTTCCTTTAAGAATATGTTTTTAAGAATTTCGCAAAAAAGCGGGATTTTACCAGTAAAGGGATCATTTCGTTTTTCGTTATTGAGGCCTATATCTCACCACGTACCACTCATATTTGGTTTAGACATTGTATATTGTATATAACCTATACATGATTTCCTGTGGTTTTTTTCCTCGACGAAACCTCATCTTAGCTGTATAACGGAGAGGTTTATTATCGGTGTCGAAAGTCGTCGTCTTCTTCATCGCCATCCTCCGTTACGGCAGGTACCGTTACAGGAACAAGCTGGATAGAAGTGGATGCGCCTGTCTTTCGACACCCACACCTCGTGCCGCAACCAGTTGCACAGCGGCAGAAGATTAGGACGCCCATTCAAACAAACCACTGTCGAGATCAAATCTGGTTCTGATGACAAGTCACCCAGTGATGGCACCATCAGTACTTGGTGGCATTGGTTTGAAGGTGGCAAGACAAGCACTACTGATACCCCCACATTAAGACGACCTTCAGAATCGGTCAGTTAGCGTTGATCAGGGGACCTTGCCCTACTTATTTCTGAAGGAATTGGTAATACATGAATTAGTTCTCCAAAGAAATGGAAATGATCCCTCTACTGGTAAAATTACGCTTTTTTGTGAAATTCTTAAAACCGCTGTAACTTTTGACCTACCATATAAATTCACGGATGTTATATTATTAAAGGAAATTGAATGTTCTAATTAACGATTCTAGTGTAAAATGAACGAGTGAGGAGTTAGCAGAAGAAATTCGAGGAAAAACGAGAGTCGGAAATGTTTTTTATGGAAATCTTCAACTTTGGAGGGTCAAAAACTTAAAAACAGTGCGTTTTTTCATTATTATGTATAGAATCAAAAATTTAATGAGCTTATATTTATATAAAGAATTTTTTTGCTAGGATCCACCATTTTCCAATTATAACACTGTAAAATGGAACCTTCACCCCTACCCCCTCTAGCACACTCGGTAGTCGGGGGGACTTTATGTTATATTAATCGGGGGACCTTTCTCTACGCATTTACGAAGGAATTGGTAATACATGAATTACTTCTCCTAAATAAATGGAAATGAACCCTTTACTGGTAAAGGGTTCTTTTCCCTTTGTTCATGAGTTTTAAAAACGGTGCGTTTTTTCATAATTATGTACATGTAGAATCAAAGTTGTAGCAAATTTAATAAGCTTTGGTCTATTCTTACTGGGCTAATGGTAAAATAGAAATTTATCATTTCAGATTTAAGGGCGTACACTTTCATCTTTTAAACGCAAATTACAGGTAAATGGTTTGATATTCTTAGTTGCCAAAGTAATTTCTGAATAAACCCAAAAGCAAAAATTATCCTTCGTAAAAGGAATGCAAGTTCACACACAGCTCGAAAGACAACTGAGTTTTTAGAGGAACAAACCGTCGAATTATTGGATCATCTTCCGTACAGTCGCAACCTAATGGTCTCTTTACCTTCCCTAAAAGTAAAGAGTACACTATCCGGTGGACGATTCCAGTTCCCGAATGAAGCAGCCTTGAAAATTGTCCAACTACTGTTCTAATAATTGGTTTGAATTAGATGGGAAAAGTTTATCGATCTTGAAAAACAACCCTCGTAACATACACGACTGCTACAGGTTGTATTTGAAAGTTTTTAACCGAATTTTCGTCCAGTAGAGATTAATACAGGAAATATCAGCTTTAATTTTAAATCCTATTGATTCGTAAAAACGATTTGAGTGAAGTTGAAGCATTCTTCTCCATCACGCTGACAACCAGAACAAGATATGCATAATCAAACAATAAAAAACCGGAAGAAAAGCAGAAGGTACATAAAATTTGCTCTAATTTTCCAGTTAGCAAGTTGTATTAAAAAAACATCATTGACTAACGGGTCGTTCACTTCATTTACACTAAAGTGTAAGTATAAACATGCAACACTTATTGCATCACCAAAGATTTGATCCCAACGGTTTATGGTTAATAAATTATTAATTTTAGAGGTCGATACACTAAATTCGTTCGTAATGCTAATTTTACGTCCTCGTAGTAAGAGAGATTATTTTAGTACTAAACGCCTACTAATTTCCTCACAATGAATGGTATATTCTAAGGTGTTATCTAACTCATTCAGTTCTATTTATTATAATGAATTTATTCATTCGTTGTACTAAAATAGTAATTGCAGAAATAATTTTCATAATAGTAGGTAATTGTCATGGTAAGGTGTGAAGATGTTCAACTTGGCACAATGTATACCTTGAACTAATAAAAATAGAAACTAATTAACTAAACAAGAAGGCATGGTTTTACAAAGTAATGAGACTAGTAGAGGTTTTGCTCACGTAATTTGCGTTTCTTCTTCTTCTTTTCTTCTTCTTCTTCTTCTTCTCTTCTTCTTCTTCTCCTTTCTTTTATCAATCATTCGTGCCTGTTAAGTAGACAGAATTGAAATTGGAGTGATATACTTCTGTCTTGAGGAGATTTATCTTTACCACGCAAATTATTCTTTCTTGGCCTGTTCTTAACACTTAACCCATTCAGATGTTCGTTTTACGTCACTACCTCCTCGTTCCTCTTATAGTCATGTTAATGATTTTTTCCAAATTTTAACTTCTAATAGTTTCTTGGCCTACAGTTTTTTTCCCACCTGCCATGTATGACATCATTGATCTCATTACACTTTTACAAATTCTTGCTTTGGTCTCTGTGCGTTGATTATAGCATATGGTCCCTGCTAATAATAACGAAATCAAAGTGGTCCCTGGGCAAAAAAAGGTTGGGAACCGCTGTGTTAAAGAGCCATAACTGAATGAACTTATCAAACCCAATAACCAATTTGAAATTTTTCTATCAACATCACTTTCCCTGCGTGAGGTTGTGTTTCAACGTACTTGTTTGTGGTGAATTTGAAAGTTTCCATTGAATCGATGTTGGATGAAGTCTTTATATGGACTGGACTTTATTACTGCCTGAATGTTAACGGTGGTCACTTTGAACATATGATTAAATAACAGTTTTTTTTGTTAACACTTGTTTTTTTAATTTATTTGTAAGTTTTTTATCATATTCTTTAAAGATTCGTAACATAATACGGGGGCATCTGAAAAGTTAAGACATTCCATTTTAAGCAACGATTAAATAACAATGGAAGGTTGGTATCAAAGGCAAAAACATATGACTGAATAGAGATTTACCAGACCTTTTAAATGAGGTATCACTTGAAACCTAAAGGCATTTGAGAAAAATGAAGGGGCATCTCTAGTAGGGAGGGAGTGAATCTGAGGTTTATGACAATAGCGCCAAAAAGTGTCGCCCTCAAGTTAAAACTTAAAAGTTGACGTGTTTCGGCTTTCATTCTAACACGGCGCATTTTTCAAATATTAAGGGTGGGCCCTTTTCAAATGAACACAGTGTATTTTACGCCATAAACCTAAATGGTAAAAGTATAACAAGAAAAAAAATGACATTATCAATCGAGAACAGGAAACGTATGACACCATCAACATAACAAAAATTGCCAAACTTTGCAAACGTGATACATGTGACTAGTCCTAAATCTAAATTGATATTTCCTGTGCTGATGTTCCCTCCTGTGCACGTGGCTCTCCTCATACAAGTGCATCATCATATGGAAGTTCTTAATTCAAATGTTTCCCCTAGTTTGGTTATATGAATACGTGATTAATTTATTACAGTAATTTTAGCATCGACTATATTGAATATAACTACCTACTACATTGTTCGTTTCTCATTGGAAACCCGAAACAAGTGATTCACACTTAATTAATCCCCTTCCTCTTCTTACATAAAATTTGCATTAATTATAATGTCAACTTTTAGTTGAGAACGGATGTTAGTTAGTCTTTATTATAAATAACCCGTTTTTGTGTACGTGCAAAAATTAAACTTTTCGCAATTCATCGCAACTCTCTACTGTATTCGTAACTGCGTTTATATTTGTTGTGTTACCAGGATAATGTCTTCCTCTTTTTCCACTGTCTACACCACGCATTTCAACTTCTGCTTTATATGTATAAACCACACAAGAGCAGTTGCCCGATACAATAAATTTAATTACATGATCAAATAGGTGATAGAAATTAAGAAATGTTTTCCCCACTATTTATTCGCCTGAAGATGATTATTTAGTCGAAACAAGTCGCATTTAATTAATAAGGAAATATGGGGGAGGTTGTGTGAATTATTATTAATCATTTCGTTGTAAGTGTCACCCTATTTCGACAGTATAATCGTCGATGGATACAGCCAAGTAATGTGAATCATTTTAACTTTCTAGAACAGGATACGCAAAAGGGGACGTAAGAAATGAGCAGGGAAATGGGAAGAGGGTAGGCAACAAGAGAGTAGATAAGCAAGAATAGACGTAGACACACAGAATCAGGAAAGTAGAGACAGGATAAGGAAGGGGAAGTACAATGGAAAATATGAGGAGATAATGTCGAAAGGAGTCCCGGGATATTTAAAGGGATGGCTAAGTAGGAGGTGAAATGAAAAGAAGAAAATGTAAATAAATATTGGTGGAATGGTGAAAAAGAAGGCTACATAGGGAGGGATGGGAAAGTGTGCGACATATGCAGGAAGAGTGTGCGGAGTTGAGAGAAGAGAAAAGAGACTGGAGAGAAATCTTAGAGAAGGAAGGAAGAAATGGACTGGATCTAGGAAGGAGGAAAGAAGAAGGCGAGTAATAGGAAGGGGTGAGAAGGGGAAGGAGGGTTACTTGCAAACAGAAATGGGGAAATGTTATAGTTAAGTTAAAAAATGTAATTCTTGTCAAAATTAATTGTAAATGACAATAAAGATTTAAGAGTCTATTAACTCCGCCTAGGAAATCTGGTGGGTGAATCGAGTAGCTTATCGGGTTTCCTTGCCGGTCCCAAGCCCGGGTAAAGGAGGAGGGTTGATGGGTCAAGATAACCACATACCCATCGTAAAACAAACATTCTAGTAGTTGTAATAATAGAAACAATTAATTCCACATAATATTACTAATCACAAATTCAAACTTGTTTTTATTATTACAATTATTTATGGTGTTCCACAAAGAAAAAAAATTAATTATATTTGCTTCTAGAACCAACACTAAGTTTTGCGAAATCGGGTCGATATATGGAGTCAACCATGGCGAGAAGAAGGAAAAAAAACAAATGAAAAGCACAGAAGTAAATCATGAATTGGAAACAGGTACCAAAGTGATGGGATTGGCCCAAAGTATGTGCAATTTGTAAACGAATAACACCTTATCAAACACATATACATATGTTATCGATAAGAAACACGGAAAGGATCCTTATCGGCCAACTGAAAAGGCCCAACTAGTTTAGGATCCTCCGAAGCTAGGTAATGTTTGTGGGTGTAATGCCCTTTCTCCAAAGAACCTGTGCTTTAACGTATTATGTGTTTTTCATTTCTCCTCCTCACAACTTCTACATATTGGGTCTGCTTCGTGGCCTATTCTGTGAAGGTGCCTTTTCATTCACCAGTGCCAGTACACCCGTTAGAAAATTTCTTTGGTTTGACAGCACTCCTGGTACGGATTTGACTATTTTTTAACTAGGGGCGTTCTGCCAGTATTGCTCCTGCCATTTCTTTAGAATGATTTTTATCTCGGTTCTCACCGTTTCGTATACAAATCCACATCCATGTTCTGGTGCTGAAAAGTATTCCTAGGCTTTCTTTGGCTAGTCATTACGTTACGCGTTCCTATTGAAACGTTTCGGTTCCTATTAGCATTACTTTACTGTGTTTGGCAG